>CP032254.1:10411251-12811251 GCA_005610355.1 Gossypioides kirkii | reverse complement strand
ACATTTATGTTTTCAACACCATGATCAAGGCGATGACACTCTGCAACTCCGCCTTTGAGGCTCTCCTTGTTTATAAAAGCGTTGGGCGGCCGACCCGACTGTTACTCTTTCCCGTTCACGTTGAAGGCGGTTGTTGATCCTCAGGAAATGAGTTTGGGTACCCAGATTCACTCTCAAGCCATATGCGCGGGGCTCGAGTCCAATGTTCACGTGGTTTCGGCTCTCATTCAAATGTATTCCACGTGTGCGCGCATTTCGGTCGCTCGCAAGGTGTTCAATGAATTGCCTCTAGCCTCTGTTTGTTCAGATGATGTTGTGTTTTGGATGGCAATGATTGCTAGGTATGTCAAGCTTGGGGATCGAGGCACTGCCATGGATTTGTTAGGCCATATGCCCCTAGCTCAAACCGATGGTGCGGTACTTATTACTGGACATCAGTGGTTGCAGGATATGCTCAAATGGATCGTCTCGACGAAGCCATCGCTGTGCTTCGCAAAATACAGTTGGAGAATGTAGTGCCTGATGAAATAGCAATGTTGGCTGTGCTTTCCACTTGTGCGCAGTTAGGTGTTATTCATATTTGATTGAGAGCACCTTGACCATCAAACCATCACATGGTTCAAAGTCCATGATATTTTAAGACTAATATAAGAGACAATTGTTGCTAGAAAAGGCTGAACATCATATTATTATTATTATTTCTTAGGGTTAAATTTGTTATTATATCAATAAAAATATGTACAATTGATGAAAAACATTAACTTATGATTAATTGTGGTAAAAGTACGTGGAAGCCCTTGTACCAAGAGTTGGATTGAATTTTATCATTTTTACTAAAAAAAATGAACAAATTAATTCTTGTACATTACATCAAAAAACAAATTGGTCCTTTTGTTAAAAAAATTTATCCATTTCTACCATTAAAATCGGTTCATGTATGTCAGAATGAGATACACGTGGCACTTCATGTGTAACTATTTAATTATTTTGTTAGCTATGCTAGTTTTTAATTGTAGAAATGAGTGAAATTTTTTAATAAAAAAAACCAGTTTGCTTTTTTATTAACATACAAGACTAATTTACCCATTTTGAGTAAAGAACAAAATGTACTCTGATTGAATTTTCACGGTACTTTTATTGATTAATTCTCCTTTGTAAATATATAGAGCAATTCACTTTCCTAGCATCTTATACAATTGTTACAGAGCACTTACATCTTTTTTATTTTGTAAATATATAGAAGAATTCTTGAATTCTATGAATGTATTAGGTCATTGTTACTTGGAAACCTGGTAATAGATGACTTGTCTATAGATTTTATATTTCACTTGAATTAGGTTGTAGTGAGTTTCTTCAATGCGGTCTTGTAGATCGTTTGTGCTGCAGTATTATTTTTAGTTTTACCTTTTCATGTCCTCTGTGATTTTGTTATGCATTGTGGCCAGAAAAAGTATTTATTAATTAAGAATCGATTTTAATTGAATTCAAGTTTGGATGGAATTTTGATTTAATGTGTTATTGAATTTCAACTTGATCTGTGTTAATTAGGAATCTGAATCTGGAAAGTTAAATCTCCCCAACGGGTGCGCATTTTTCTTTGGCTTTGTTGGCAAGATACGGTGCTCATAAATGTTGAACGTAAGAGAAGGCACATGACAGAGGATGCTGCTTGTCCCCTTTGTATGGGTTGTTTGGAGACAACAAGCTATGTTCTTCGAGGATGTCAAATTGCTCTGTCTATCTGGCGGGTAGTAATTTTGAGGCATGCGCTTTCATCTTTTTTCTCTTTACCTTTCAAGGAATGGTTAGTTTGAAACTTGTGTAACAATGATAACATAAGCTATGCAGATACTTCGTGGCCATCTTTATTTTCCATTCTTTGCTGGTTATTGTGGAAAAACAGAAACTCTTTTGTGTTTTCTAACATTCACAGATATATGCAAGCCATCCTTTATACGGGCTTCGCGTGGGCAAAGAGTTACAACAGAGCTGATTTGAACTTGGCCTTGTAAGGTTATCGGAGTTTCCTTTCGGCATGGATAGCGCCTAATCCGGGTTGGGTCAAGCTAAATTCTGATGCAGCAGTGCAACCATTTGGACAGCATGCATCCATTGGGGGTGTTATTCGGGATTCTGCAACAGGATGGCTTTGGGGATACACCATGAGTTTCGACACAGATACTGTTTTCAAAGTCAAAGCTCAAGCGATATTGGAGGGACTTTTGTTGGTATGGAACAAGGGGTTTAGGTGAGTTGAAGTTGAGTGCGATAATGCGTTACTTGTTGATCTTCTTTTTTATAGAGGAGCTGGTAGAAGTAACCTTGTGGAATTGCGGTTATTGCAGTAACTCTTGAGTAGTAAATGGAAAATCCACATGCGACACATCTCACGAACACAAAATGATGTTGCGGATCATTTGGCTAGAAATGCGGAAAAAAGGGACGTTCTTCTTCATGTATTTGTATCTAAACCAAGCTCGATTAGACTTCTTTTATCTGCTGATTCTCAGTTGTCTCATTATAGTTAATTCATTTATTTTCCCTTTGTAATAGCCTAGTGCTATTTTTAACTACCAAAAAAAAAATTAGATTTGCAAATAATTTTTATATATATATTTAAATCAAATCAAACGTCATTGAACATTATTGATTATTCACTAGTGTCTTAATCTTGAAAAACTCATTAATGATAATCCTTTGGAACATATATAAAGAAATGTCAACCCTATGCTTTACACCTAATTCTAGGGGATAGCATAAGTCAATTAAAATCGAGTTAATTAATTTAACTGATCAATTAGGTTTAGTCGAGTTTGACTATTAAAGTGGTTGTAAGGTCGATTTATTTGATTGTGTCAGTTGATTATCAACTATTGAATTTCATAACTGAAATGATCAACTTAATAATATTTTTTAAAAATTATTTTAAACGTGTTTATATTTTATAATATATAAGTCAATTCAATATATTATAATATATTTATTTTAAATCGATTTAACCAACCAATATTAAATCAATTCAACTAAACCAACCAATGTTAAATCAATTCAGCTAAATTAGGTTACACTATATAAGCCGATCAATTCGATTATTGTCTAACGATCAAATTGATTAAATTAACTGTTTACACACCAATACCTAGCTTTAGTCCTATGCCTTTTTATTTTTAAAATACCTAATATCAATCTTCTTAGTGAAATCATATTTTCATAAGGCATCCTTAATTTCTTTTGTAACATTCATTGATTTGTACTTAGTTAAGACTTTAAATTAATATTTTTATATTCACATAAAATTTAAATGAGTAACATTTAACACAAATTGCCTAACCTTTAAAACAACATTTAAAATAAATTTATTATTGTACTAGAATAAAGCTTAATTTAGATGGATAGTACGTTTACTTTCAATAAGATTAAAAATAACAGTGATGATAAGATTAATTGTTATAGTTGTGAGATAAGAAATTTCACCATCCATCCAAAAGAGACCTAAGTGTCTAACTTTATTTTGTACTTTAATTTATATCAATTCAATTTTATTTCACTATTTAAAAACAATATAAACTTAAAATAATGACATTTGTTCCTTTTGTCTGATTTCGGTAGCACGTCCCTTATCTGCTATTGGTAGCACATTCGTGTTTTCTTTTTTCTTGTCTTTTTGGTAATTTGTGCGTATGTTTTATTGTCTTTTCGTGTTTGTGGTCTTTTGTCTTTAAGGCGTTAACTTTCGTTGGTGTTGGTGGAATTAACGGCGGAAAAAGAAATGGAAGGACTGAATCTCAAAGATGAAGAAGATGCAACAATTCTTTTGCCAATCTATCGAGAGGTGCAAAAATCCACCTATGAATTTTGTTTGGTTGGTTGCAGCAAGCATTGTTCATTTTTTGGCTATGAAAAATACTACGATGAATTTATGGCATCCTTTAAGGGGAGTATAGATATCAAAATTGATATAGAAAAGGTTTCTACTCAAATTCTTCCATGAGATGGATATAAAACGGGTAACTGAAGAGGTTCTATGGACTTTCCATAATAATTTGTTGGTTTATCATCACTTAAAAGACAATGAAGGTTCGATGTAAATTCTTTTGATATTTTCACTTTTCTGGGTTCAAGTTCATGATTTGCCTCTTAATTTTTTTCAGAAAATGTGGCAAAACAATTGGAAAACTTGGACGATTTGTGGAGTATGATGCAAAACTTTTAAGTAGAGGATTTATGAGTTTTTTTTACAATTAAGAGCTGAGTTGGATATCAGGAAGCCATTGAAGAGACGAAAAAAAATTATATTATCCTCTTAGAAATTAACTTAGATCTGTTTTCGATATGAAAGATTGATTTTATTTTGTTTTATCCTTTAAAGTATAATTACACATTTGTAATCAATAATATCTTTCAACATTGTAATATAATACTTAATATTTAATTCATCAAGATAAAAATCTATTAGTATATTAATTCATAATTAATTTTCAACTTATTTGTTTTCATATTTTGAAAATTTTATTAAAGTTAGCACAAAACTTAGATGTTTAGTAAATGACTGATAACATATTACTTATTTTAATAACTTTAAAGATATATATTTATAAACTAGAATGATGTCATAACAAATTAGTTAATATTTAATAATAATATTTTATAATTGATTGAATTTTAATTCGATTGATATCAACATTGTTATTAATAAAAAAGAAATAGATTCGAGTGTGTTTATTTTTCTATTTAATGGTTGAAGAGGGGTTATGAATAATAATAATTTGTAATTAATTAATGAAATAAAGATAAAAATGATAATATATAATAGATAATATATAATATAATTAAAGATATCATTGATAAAATAATAGTAAACGGTATATAACATAAAAATAAATAATTGATAATAGAATATAATAGTAAACTTTATAGTTACAATTATGAAAGCTTATATAACGTATTAATTATGGAAAAGAAACTTATTAATTAAGAAAAAATCATATAATTTATAAATATTACTATTTTCTTTCTAATAGTTAGTTAGAGAATATATTTATATTAAAATTTACAATGTTAAAAGATTAGCTTACAATTAAATTATCAATTATATGTTTTAAAATTTATGGCAATAAATGAATTAATCATTCTTATAAAATGTCTTAATTAATTAACATGTAAATGAAAATAAAAAGGATTAGCAAAAAAAATGTAAAGAAGCATGAAACCTATATTGATAAAAGAAGATTGAAATATGGATGAATCATATTTATACAGACATCTAACTAATTTCACTTCAGTGTGTTTCTTTAATGTCCTACCGAGTGCGAGTGGCTGCTGTTAAGAGTGTTAAAAAAAAGAGATAAAAGAATAAGATCCGATTCTATACAGACGATCTATTTCTTAAACAAAAAATAATATCACTGAAACAAGTGGTCACATGACTCTTCAAGTTCCTAGAAACACTTACCTGTCATGGAGACCAAAATCTGTATTCTTTAGCAGAACCAGAAACAAGAAGTGTCTACTTTCTATGCAATGGTGATATGTTCTTCCCATGAAGATCCATCACAAGATCCCGTAGCTCAGGGAACACTGATATTAGTAGTCGTTCTAAGATTGCATACGCAAGTTGCTTGATACATATAGCAGACTGCAACGCAAAATCATACGTGCATATAATTACAGCGGAAATAGAATGGAAGTAAGAGAATAATATCAACATCACTAGTATGTGGGGAAAAAAAAGGATAAAATTTCCACCTGGGTGAAATAGTAAATGTCTCTTGCACACCGTCGGTATTGCTTATATCCAATCAGGCCAACTAATGTTGCCGGAGGTCCATCTAACAGAATCCAGGGGAAATGCATGACATACAAATAAATTGATCATCAAGTATTTTTATGATAAACAGAGTTCAACGATTACGACATCATAAAATAGATATAAGAAAAGAAACAATAAATAAATTAGAATTATAATCAATGAACTATGGACCAAGAAATTAAACCAAAAGCAATGATCAAGTGAATTTCAGGCATGTAAAATATAGATCCAAAAGTCATGCCTGATCAGACAAGATTTTAATAACACAGGACACATACTCACCAAAAAGCATTTTTTTGATGTCGCTTGCTCTACGAGTAGCCTCAAGTTGTTGCTCAAAGGACCCAGGTTTAGAGGCATTACTCCCACCAAATTGGCTGAAGAGCGGAGATGTAGGTGTCTGGTTGAGATTAGTATTATCAAATTTGCTGTGAATGTCCCCAATTGTTCTAAAGAATTTACCACCTGGCCACAGGAGCTGGGAGAAGAAGAGGAAATTAGAAGAAACAGAACACTTTGACTAGGTAAATAGTGAATGTGGCTCATTGATCTCGAGATTGGGCTACAGCTATGAACTGAGCCTCAACCTGACACAGTTATCATTCAGAGATTGATTTCAGGTTAAAGACATCAACTTTAGCCAGATCTAGTAAATACACACGCTGCTTTATGACAAAGACTCGTGCTTTTACAGCACCAGATGCTGAGCCAGTTATCGCTTAAACTCAAACTTAAATTACAATTTTCTAGTGTGTTCAGCCCTTACATCTTGAATCCATCGGATCCCTAGGGTAATGGTTTCCTCCCTCCGAAGCCAATATATCTGGCGCAAGAGCCAGTCATCGATGGCATCCTCCATCACCAGCTGTAATATTTGCTTAGACATCCAAAAGACCTGTCTTCTGCATCAATGAAAACATTTTCATTGTTTATGACAATTTATTCTGGAAATAAATCATTTTAAAACCCCATAACATGCTAATAGGATGACATAGTCTGAAAGACGAGAGAGTTACCACATTCTAAAAGGACACAACAAAAAACCTTGGAAGCAGTAATTGATCATTCTAACAACCAAGTAATTGCAATGACAGGGAAAAAATATTAGTAACACCAAAGTACAAGGTACTACATCATTTTCCCATCTTTCCAGATTATATTACTGACGAGAAATACAACATTTCAGCAATTGATTAATTTCACAATATGGAATTATGGAAAAATTCACTCACCTTAGCCAGCCTCTTCTCTTAAGCTGAAACACCTTATCAACTAGATTCAGCAAAGGTACACTCACATTAGGCGGTGTCCACTGCACAAAAATCATTAAATAATCATTCAAATTCCAAAACAGAAAAAATTGTTCTACATTAAATTGAGTGTGCTACTAACTATTCAAACAAAAGATCACTAATTATAGGGGTGGGTTACAGACTTACAGCCAAGCAGACACCAAAGAAAAAAGTTGCAGCAGCTAGAGAGTTTGTGCAACAAACCAAGAGTGATTTTCTAATAATGATGCTCGCCTTTGGTTGAGATTCTTATGAAAGAAATCCCAAAATTTATTAACATAGTTGAAAAGTTGTCAATTTGGAGGAGGTGCTTCCAAGGGAACATAAACTAAGTATTGGTGACAAAGGAACACTAATATCTTAACAGTAAATAAGACACAGATAAAGCATAATACCTCAGGGGGCATTCCAACTGGATCCTCCAAATGGCTGGAGGTTGCTGATATTTTTACCTTAGGAGAACCACCCTGGCCAAAGGGTTCAGGTTTCACACCTAAATTATGCTTCTCATAAATTAAATTAACAGACTCCTGACCACGCTCTATTACCAGTGGTGGCAAATTCTTTGAGTTCAACTCATTGTCCAAATGCATATCAAGACCTTGTGAACATGATCCATCATCCTCATAACCATGGTCCCCATCTTTGTCACCATCTTCATTATCAGAAGCACTATGTACCGTGTCTAAGTTATATTGCTTTGAAATGTCTTTAGAAATCTCATCTGCATTCCAGGCTGAAGAGGAGGCTTCACTAAGGGGAGAGGATGAACCAACTACTTTGCGCATTAAGCCATCTGATACTCCCCTAAATTGGCGTACAATATCATCTACAGCATCGTCCACAGTGACTTTCAATAGAAAAGAGAATTCAAAATGTCAGCAAGTAATAGAATAAAAAAATGCCGTTACATGCACACAAAGTCAAACCGATAAGGGCGAAAAGTATATGAAGTATGTGATGCTTACACATATGAATGATTATCAATAAGAATACATGTTCAAATATTGATGACATATTTAGGAGTTCGTAATGAAGCTTGAGCCTAGAAGATATATGCAGGAATGAATAGAACTGTTTCTTAAATATAATTGAGAAAATAGAAAAAAAAAAAAAGAAAAAAGAACGGCAACAAAAAGAACTAATACCAAGCTTAAGCACAAGTGCACAGAAAATGTGTAAGGAGAAAAACAAACACAAATTGATTATTTTTGTTTAGAATTCACTTAAAAGTAAATCATCTTAACAAGTCAAATGGAGAACCAGACAACTAGCTCAAAAGTAGGTACAAAATACCTGCTCAAAGAGTCAGGTTCCTTTCTTCATTCCCAATTAAAATAAAATGGTAAAATTGACAAAATAAATAAAAAAGGATGGAAATAAAGATACCGCACGGTATTACAGAAAAGGAAAATCATAGCAAAAGGAAAAGGCCAGAGTAATCAAATGAACTGAACACGATGTAACTGAGAAAGGATGATAAAGTATTCATAAGAAATCTGGAGATCAACTAATATTAAGCAAGCAATGAAATGTGTAAATCTCTGAAAGCTGGTATAGGTCAAACCCATCAGCGTAAAAGGTGACACCAATAGTATAGCTAAACATCATCTACCAGACAACTGAATGACAGACTGAAAGACGAAGCATATGATTGAGTTCCTAAACTTATTGATGCCCACTTGGAGTATCTTTAGCTTATTGATTTTTTTTAAGAAGATTTCTAGAAGATCTTGTGTTTTAAAGTAGTCAAACCACAATGTGCAACAGACAGCCAGAAACCAGAGCATAAATAGTAAGGATGGCATAATAACCAAGAACAGAAACAACATACCTGCAAGGGTTTTCATCACTGATGAGGATTTCCCGAAAGAGTAATTCTTCAAAAGAAAAATACAAGCACAATTAGTGTTGGATGTCATTCATTCTATCCATAGAAAATAAGAGAGCACCCAATTCCAAGAAGACACACCTTTGAGGAAACACTTAAAAAATCCCACACTTCATGCTGTTCAGCCACATTGGGTATAGACAACAGATCCTGCAAAGAGGTGGCTTAGTTGAAGAAACAGGTTCAAAAGTAACCATCCTAAAAAAATGAAACACTAGGACATAAATTACTTGCAGATATTTGTCAAGATGAATGCACCGCTGATGAACAAAAGCATCCTCTGTGCTTGATGAAAATATCCTCTTGGGGGGCAAATGTAATGAATAATTGGGAATTTCTTTCAGATGTCGATGCAACCATTCAAAATTTCTGTATCTGCAGATTAATAAAAGAGAGACAAGAATAACCATTAAAGAAGAAATAAATCAAATTCTCAGAGCTTCATTTGCTCTCTTGAGATCAATACATTGTGGTTTAAACTTTAAAAACTTTAAAATATCAAGACGGACATTGAACTAAGTAAAGGCCCTTAAGTGGATTTTTAACATTTTCAATTCTTTTAGTTTTTTTTTTTTTTTTTTTAAAGTTGGGCGAGATAAAACCTTCTCTTGACAAACCAAGTTCTGTTTTCCGCATCTGTCACGGAAATTGAATAAACTGCAAATGATTTTGATGCAATTTTCTCAAAGTATGCTCCAATAACCTGCAGAGATAGACAGAAAATAGCAAATCTAGTTATAGATAAGAGAAATAAGAGTGACTATGAAAACAATCAACACGACAAAGCTCAAGAAGTATTTTAATTATATCCCATGTCACACCTTGATTCAGCTAGCAGTTCAATTTTCAAATTTGCATAACTAGCAGCACTATTGACAGGAATGCTTACCCGACACCTAAGCTTGGGAATATGTGGCCCCTCATTGCGACGTACTATATTTGAGGCAATCTTACCCCCATATTCTTCACTATGCCTGTCAAAATCAGGGCCATAGCATTCTGAAAGAATAGGCCCTTCAACATCTACACTAAGTGCCTTTTTTGTATCAGTTCCAACTTTCAAATCAGAGGTACTACTGGATCTCTTAAGCCTAATTTTATTTCCATCAGCGGCTTCCTCACTAGCATTATTAAATGTATTAACATGACGATCTCCTTCAAATGATGATGACTTAGCTAACTTTGTGTCTATCATGTTATCATCACATGACTGGGTCTCAGGGCTTAAGCCATGCTCTAGTTGCGTCATAGTTTTCTCTTCGTTTCCCATAGAAGTTCTGGTCTTGTTTCTAGAGAAATCATTTACTGAATTCCCCATCAGTACACCACTCTTTGTCTCAGAACCTTTAGGAATAGATTCTTGATATCCTGTTTTTACATATTTGCTCTCCTTCTTTTTGTAGTTTCTTCCTTTTGTCCACATGTTTTCAAGATTTTCAGGAGCAAGAACTTCAGTTCTTCTCTGGGTTGCTGCCTCTAATTTTCGAGCCCAATCAGCTGGTCTATGGTGCACTGGTTCTTCCTCGTATCTGTTACAAACTGGATATGTTTCTTTCTGATTGTCAATTCTAGACAAACTCAAATCAGTTTCTTGACTATTCAAGAAAGGTGTTTTGCATGTCATAGAACCATCATCACGTACTCCCATTGAAGCCTGATCAAAACCTGCCACGATCTTATTCAAATCTTGTTTAATGGCAAGTAGAACATATTCAATCACTTCATTGATATACCTAACAAAATATAAAGGGAAAAGGGATAGAATAAGTATTCTTTATTAACAGAGGAAAGTATATACTAAGTTAAAACAAAGTGCTTGAAGTTCATCATGGGTAACCTTCTAAACATTCTCCACCTATTGGTTTACATACAGTGGTCAAGGGTAAGATTTTGATCACGAAAGTTGAAACCAACCGAGTTGTATAAACCTAAACCGTTCCACTCTATTTAAGAACCAAATAAACACTAAAAAATGCATTTCCAATTAACACCAAAATTCTTAACCTAAAAGTTTAGACTAACTCAGCTAAACGGAATGGAAATTAAGCACAGTACGAATTACGTTTTATGTTCTCTTAAAGTTAAACAAACAACAAATCACAGCTTGAAAACTTACCTAGGGCTTGCCAAATTCAAAAGAGGTAGCACTACCAAGCAAGTTACAATCTCACGAGCAATAGTTCGAACCAAAGGACATTGAGCTTCTCGAGGTCTCAATACTACTGCTAAAACTCCTCCAAAAAGCTGCTGAATAACCTGAAAAAAAAATTAAAATAAACAAAAGCAACCCCTGAAATGCAAAGGCAAATGTGTTTTCATCAGAACACTCCACTCACACCTTGTACTCACTCTCTGGTGAAAGCAATGCAGGATGAAGCTCTCCAGAAACCATAAGGTGGTGTTTCAATCTTCCATCCCTCTCCTCAGATGATAATGTTGCCATAACATCAACACCTATTGCAGCTTGGTTTCTTCTAAATAGATCCAAGTGATCTCCTATCAAATCAACTATATCCCTGAGACATTAGACAACCATTTGAAAGCCTTGAGCTTTAAAAGCGTGAAATATGTTTAAAGCTGATAAACCTTCTTAAACTAAAAACCCACCTTGTAAGCAAATCAACAAGGTTTATCTCTTTCACCCTTTCAGATATTTCAGCAATAGCATCCAAAATCACTGCACGTATCAACTCAGGGGCTTCTCTATCTTGAGTTATCTCCGAATACCACAAATTAATGACAAAATCCCTAAGAATTTTATCAATAAATTCATTGAGAGCAGCCTCAACTATAGGAGAATCAATCTTCTGCTTCCACTTGGGTGGAGGCGGTGAGCTAGAAAGGCGGGAATCATTCACAGACAACTGTTTCCTCTCCAAATGAGATAAATAGGTTCGGGGATGAACTGATTTAACTTTCCATTTGAACTCAACCTCATTAGCTATAACTCTGAATGTGGAAACAATAACAATTGCTATAGGTAAATTCATCCACATTGACGTGCTTGTATCTGCACAAATTAACAAAAGAAGAAGATAAAAAATAAAAAAAAGAGTACTCCTACAACTTCAAAAAATAACTTATAATCAATTCATAATCGTAAATGCAGAAATGAAACTACATAAACACAAAAATAGTAATGGAAAACCAAAACATGATCAATCAACAGAAATTCAAAATACAAAGTTTAATTGATTCCTAATACTTTGGAATCGTCCGAAAAACTTCCAAGAAGAATCCAAAGGATGTAAATCAAAGAATCATATATTAAAAAAAACAATTTAAATAACTGAAAGAGAAACAAGCATAAAACAAATAATTATTTTTTTTGGAATATTATCAATTAACTTACGAGACAAGAAATAAGTGACGATAAAGATAACCATGGCCAACCAAAGTGTACGTACTTTGGCTTCGTCGATCAGATCCTGTATTGCCTCCATTGGCTTCATTATCCCGCTTTTGTTTGAGGACTCCGGAGTTCAAATGATTAAATTTCCGAGAATTTCAATTCTTGCTTTTTAAACATTGAAGAGGGAAACAGAGAAATCAAAGAATTCAATCTTCTTCTCATGCATATTCTTGGATCATCTAAAAGCTTCAGCGGTTGTTGAAATTGAAATTTCAAAGAAAGATGAGAAGGGGAAAACAGAGTATGTGGAATATGGTTGTGCTTAATTTATATAGAAATACGGTTTGGTAGTTTAGTTAGACAGCAATAAACTGCGTGGGAAAAGGAAACAAATGTTTTGGACATTATGATCCTCCAAAATGCTGGCACGTAACGAACTTGACTGCTTTTATTTTTATCCGGAATGTTATCGTATGTCTCTGGCTAAGGATGACTTTTCACATGACATGCGTATTGTAAGAATTTAACCAAAAATTTATATGTCTACAAATAAAATACTGCCACCATTCAGTCTTATCCGCGCTCCAGGATTGAATAGAAAAACAAGGGCCAAAATCCCAAAAAGTGCAAAACCCGTGGGCCGCTGCTGATTCAGTCTCCGACGACTCACATCTTAAGATCAAACCAGATCCGACGGCTACGATTCGCCTGTCATCCAAATATTCAAAAGCTCAATACAAAATATCCTAATCCCAATCATTCAAATAAAATATCTTTATTAGATGCTTATCCAGTTTCTTCCACTCCACTATAAATTTTCTAACGCATCGCCGCACATTATCATCTTTACCAGCTGAACAAGAAAATTTCTCTGATTTTGGGTTCCGTTTGGTCACGATGATAAAGTCCATCCTCTTACGTCCCTATTCTGCTCCTATCCTTGTGGAGGTTAAGGATATCCCCCGTTCGGGATTATCACCGTTGTCGAAAACGAGATTTGCTTCCACGATTCGCTGTTCTTCGAGCAGCGACGCCTACATACCGAAGCTCGAGCCGTTTAGTAGAACAAAATTCGAGCGTGCTGTTAAAGACCCTCCCTTGATTGAGAAATCTGAGAACGATCTCGCTGGTACGAGAATTACTTGTATAACATTTTTTTTAAATTAATAGTGATTAGTATTTATTTTGGTAATTTCGTTATTTTCAGATTACTGTTCGACACTTGAAGGAGACGAATCTTATAGTTGCTGGAGAGCTTATTTCGAACTCAAAGATCTTGAGGTAAGTTTTTTTTTTTTAATATATTGGTGTGATTTCATTGTTAAATTGAGGTAAGTTTTTATTAGATTTAAATTTTAAATATTTGATATATTGCACTTATTTGGATGGTAAGAAAATACAGGTGAAATATAACAAGTCTAGAATCTATAGGTTCTATTCTATGAATCCATTTAATTCTAAAATAAATAGAAAATCAATTAAACTAATTAGGGAAGGTTATTTTCCAATTTATTGATTAGATTATTGTGGTAAATTTACATAATTTATTATTTTCCTAGTTTAGTTCATTTTCGTTTGATTTCGTAGAAAATAAATCAAAGTAGGAAAGCATAGTTAGTCTCTAGTGTTTTTTATGCCATAATTATGAGGATCCAACAGTCAGTCCAGCAGTCAATTTTGGAAATTTTGGTGACACTATAGGATATGATATATGTCCAAAACAGATATAAATATATATATATATATATATATTGAAATTTTTTGGAGGATTTTTGAAGGATTATATGGATGGTAGACATGGACATAGATATTTTAAGTTAAAGAAAACAGAGTCAGTAGTTAACTTTGTGCATCATACATGACAGAAAGAGGTAGCAAAAGAAGAGGTAGAGCAGTTAATTATACAAGCAGGGGGAGTTAAGTCACTGGTTGGTTTCTTACATGGAATCGCATCCATCCACAACAATGGAAACAACAAAGGAATTTCAAGTAAGTCAAAGTCATTGCAGACTGAAAATGAAGGTAAGAGATTCAGTCATATCCCAGATGGGTTGCCAAAATCTGCAGAAGAAATAGAGGAAGAAGAGAGAGCAAGAATGCTGGATTCCCCATTTACCAGAATGCTTAGAACCAAAGGCACATTTCCTGCCTGGTACTCTCCTGCACCTGACCACGAGACCCATTGATATAAATGTTATTATCATACATACACTAGCCTCCCCTCCCCTTGTACATAAAATGTTTTGGGAGTTTATAGAAATGGGTTTTCAAGTGGGATTGGTGTGGAGAAACTGTTGTTGAATCTGGGGTTCACCTGATTCCATTTTTGAAAATGGCTGTGTTGCAAGTTTGTGTTTTGAATCTCTGTAATTCCTTTACCTATTAATGCCTGTTTTTGTTTCAAAGTTTTACTTGTACTACCACCATAATTTTGTTTATTGCAACCGAATTTTAAATAGAACATAGAGTTGCCACGGTCGGGTTATATTCTTCTGCATTAAATTAAATTTTGTTAAAAATTTATCTCTTTTTACTGTTAATTACTATTTTGTTTGACGAAATAATTAGATAATAACAAGTGACATGTCACTTGTATATTATACTAACATATAATTTAACAAGATTTTTTGTTTTTGTGAATAGATTAATTCATTTTTTAATCTAATGTATAATGATTATTTTGTTCATATTTTAAATTTTTATGATATTTTTACCTTCATTTATTTTATTTTTGAGTTAAAGAGTAGTTAAGGAAAATATTAGCATTCATCATGATTAATTATAAAAATTTTGATTAAAATGTTTAATTTTAATATTTAAAAATAATTCCTTATAAAGAATTTTCGATTTTTTTCTAAATTTTAAATGAAATTATCTTAACAGTTAATTATCCCTTCATATAAATCAATAAAATTCAATGATTGAAATTTTATTTCAATTAACAAAAAGGATGTTCTTTTGCAATGAATAAATGTCGGAAATTCTTTCAACACCTTGATGAAGATTAGATAATTTATTATCGTATGAGATTATTACTTTATTTTATTTTTCTAAAAATAATTTATAAATTGTTATTTAAAGTCTTAACTATTTTTTTTTTAAGTTGGTATTTTATTCATTCAATTAGTTAAAACTTTAAGTCTAAAAAAATAATTAATTAAAAATTATCATATATCAGAAGAAACAATGCATTCTATTCTCTTTTATTTATATTTTCTTTTTTTTTTTCTTTGTAATTTCTTTCTTTAAAACCGAACCAACAGTCAATCGGTCAATGCTTTTTGTTAATGTTAGAGAAGTAGATTAATGGTGACATATAAGATACCGAAAGAAGAGCAAAACTTGGTAAAATCATTTTATTTTAGCTATGGTTGGCGCAACCAATTTTCTAGAAGTAGAACAGTTGCCAACTTTTGTGTGAAACCGTACCTTCCTTCCCCCCTCTATATAATCTATCTTCTTTCGGTGCCAATTTGCCAGCTATAATAAGCCTCAGGCCTACCAAGGTGGGTAGCAAGGGTAAACCTCGAAGGTCGCATGTCTTTGGCCTATCTTTTCTTTTCTTCTGTTTTCTCTCTTCATTATCCATATCATCTTTCGCATTGTCTGATGCTTACCTCAGTCATAGACAACTCTTAACCCTCCCTGAAAATGGTGAACTTCCTAATGGTTTTGAGTTTCAAGTTCAAATAAACTTAAAATTTGAATATCCTAGGTTGAGAAGGGCTTACATCGCCCTCCAAGCATGGAAAAAGGCAATTTATTCTGATCCCATGAATACAGCCAGCAATTGGGTTGGTTCTAATGTATATATGCCTACAACGGTGTCTTTTGTGCTCGAGCATTGGATGACTCAAAAATAAATGTTGTTGTTGGTATTGATCTTAATCATGCTGACATTGTCGGATATCTTCTGCCAGAGCTGTGGTTGTTAACTGATCTTGCATTGTTCCACATAAATTCCAACAGATTTTGTGGGATTATACCCAAGAGTTTCTCTAAGCTTATGCTTATGCATGAGTTTGATGTCAACAACAATCGGTTTGTCAGACCTTTTCCAGATGTTACATTATCCTGGTCGAGTGTAAGGTACATCGACATTAGATTCAACAATTTTGAAGGCTAAATATCGCCTAAGATTTTCGAAATAAAACTCAACACGTTGTTCTAAAATAACAACAGGTTCACTTCGACCATTCCCGAAACAATAGGCCAATCCACAGTCTCTGTGGTGACATTTTCCAACAACAAAATTCGAAGGTTGTATTTCACGTAGCATTGGCAAAATGGAGAACTTGGATGAGATTATTTTCATGAACAATAACCTCGGTGGTTGCTTCCCACCGGAACTTGGTTCTCTTAAGAACCTGACTGTGTTCGACGCTAGCTTTAACTCATTCGTCAGTGCTTTGCCACAAGAGTTTTCAAAGTTGATAAGGGTTAATGTTTTGGACATTTCCCATAACAAGTTTACAGGTGTTTTGCTTGAGAATATTTGTAAGTAGCCAAGCTTGACTAATTTCACATTCCCTCAAAACTACTTTAATGGAACGACCAATGCTTGTGTACCAACTTTGAGGAAAGACATTGTATTGGATGACATTGGCAATTGTTTGGGTGACAGGCCGAACCAAAAGTTAGGCAATGAATGCGAAGCTATTTTGAGCCATCCAATTAACTGCAGCTAAGACAAATGTCCTAGTGACTCTTCACCTAAGCCACCCATCAAAGATCCTTTAAAGCCACAGCCAAAACCTCCGGTTCACTCACCACCACAACAAGTTATCTCCTTTACACCACGCATCCACTCTCCACAATCGCCAGTTCTCTCCCTTCCAACACCTGTCCACTCTCCACCACCATCAGTTCACTCTCCACCACAACTAATTCTCTCCTCACCATCACCCGTCCACTCTCTACCTCCACTAGTTTACTCTCCACTACCACCAGTTCTCTCCCTTCCACAACTCGACCACTCTTCACTTTCACAAATTCCCTATCCACCACTATCAGTTCTTTCCTCTCTACCATCCGTCCACGCACCACCTCCACCAATTCACTCTCCACCACCCTCGGTTCTTTCTTCTCCACCACTCGTCCACACTCTACCACCACCAGTTCTCACCCCTCCACCACCAGTCCACTCTCCACCTTCACCAGTTCACTTTCCACCACCACTAGTTCTTTCCCCTCCACCACCCGTCTACTTTCCACCTCTACCATCTGTCCACTCTCCACCTCCACCACCTGTCCACTCTCCATGTCCATCCGTCCACTCATTACCACAACCGGTTCTCTCCCTTCCACTAAGCGTCCACTCTCCAACTCCACTATTCCACTCTTCGTTACCACCGATTCTCCCCCCTCCACTACACATCCACTCTCCAACTCTACCAATCCACTCTGTCACCACTAATTCTTTTCTCTCTATCACGCGTCCAATCTCTAACTCCACCAATCCTTATTTTGCCACCACCGATTCTCTCTCCTTCACCACACGTCCATTCTCTAGCTCTTCCAGTCCACTCTCAAACTCTATCAATCCATTCTCCAACTCTACCAGTCGACTCTTCTTCACCACCAGTTTTTTTCTCTTCCACCACGCGTCCACTCTTCGACTTCATCAATCCACTCTCCGTCACCACCAGTTCTTTCCCCTCTACCACGCGTTCACTCTTCAGCTCCACCAGTCGGCTCTTCGACTCCAACAATCCACTCTCCAACTCCATTAATCTACTCTCCAACTCCACCATTCCACTCTTCGTCACCATTGGTTCTTTCCCCTCCAGCACATGTCGACTCTCAAACTTTACCAATCCACTCTTTAACTTCATCAATCCACTCTCTAACTCAATCAGTCCACTTTCTATCACCGCCAGTTCTTGCTCTTCCACCATCAATTCACTCTCCAACTCCATCAGTCCACTCTCCGACTCTACCAATCCACTCTCCAAATCCACCAGTCCATTCTCCAACTCCATCTATCCAATCTTCAACTCCACTAGTCCACTCATCAACCCCATCAATCAACTCTCCAACTCCAACAGTCCACTCTTCGTCACTACCTGTTCTTTCCCCTCCATCACTTGTCTACTCTCTAACTCCACCAGTCCACTATGCAACTCCATCAGTCCACTTTTCACCTCCACTACGTGTCCACTCTCCACCTTCACCAGTCCACTCTCTACCACTACCGATTCTCTCCCCTCCACCACGAGTCCACTCTCCAACTCCACCAATCCACTCTCTGTCATCACCGATTCTCTCCTCTCCACCACGTATCTAATCTCCAACTCCACCAATCCATTCTACGCCACCACTAGTTCTTTCCCTTCCACTACGTGTCCACTCTTTAAGTCCACCAATTCACTCTCTAACTCCATCAATCCATTCTCCAACACCACCAATCGACTCTCCGCCACCACTAATTCTCTCCCCTTTATCACGTGTCCACTCTCTAGCTCCACTAACCGACTCTTCGACTTTACCAATCCACTCTTCAACTCAATCAGTCCACTCTTCAACTCCATCTCCAACTCCATTAATCCACTCTCCAACTTCGCTAGTCCACTCTCTATCACCACAAGTTCTTTCCCCTCTACCACGCGTCCACTCTCCAGCTCCACTAGTCGACTCTCCGAATCCACCAATCCACTCTCTAACTTCACCAGCTCACTCTTTAACTCTATTAATCCATTCTCTAACTCCACCATTCTACTCTCCGTCACCACCGATTCTTTCTCCTCCAACACGCGTCGACTCTTCAACTCCACCAGTTCACTCTCCAACTCAATCAGTCTACTCTCTGTCACTACCAGTTCTTTCCCCTCCACCACGCATCCACTCTCCAACTCCATCAGTCCACTCTTCGACTCCACCAATCCACTCTCCAAATCTACCAGTCCATTCTCCAACTCTATCAATCCACTCTTCAACTCTACCAGTTCACTTTCCAACCCCATCAATCTACTCTTTAACTCCACTAGTCCACTCTCCGTCACCACCGATTCTTTCCTCTCTACCACACGTCCACTCTCCAACTCCATTAATCCACTCTCCAACTCCACTAGTCCACTCTCCGTCACTATTGGTTCTTTTCCCTCCATCATGCGTACACTCTTCAACTCTGCCAGTCCATTCTCCGTCACTGTCGGTTCTCTCTCCTCCATAACGCGTCCACTCTCCAACTCTACTAGTTCACTCTTCAACTCCGTCAAGCAATTATCCGACTCCATCACTCCACTCTCTAACTCCACCACGTGTCAACTCTTCAACTCTATCACTCTACTCTTCACCATCTTCGGTTCTCTCCCATCCACCACGCGTCGACTCTTCAACTCTATCACTCCACTCTTCACTACCATCAGTTCTCTCTTATCCACCATGCATTCACTCTCCACCACTACCACAGGTTCTCTCCTTTCCACCTCACATCTACTCTCTAACTCTACCAATCCGCTCTCTACCACCACCAGTTCTTTCCCCTTCACCACGCGTCCACTCTTTAATTCCATCAGTCCACTCTCCAACTCTACCAATCCACTCTTCACCATCACCGTTTCTCTCCTCTTTACCACGCGTCGACTTTCCAACTCCACTAGCCCACTCTCCACCACCACCGATTCTCTCCCATCCACCACACGCCCACTCTTCAACTCCATCAGTCCACTTTTCACCACCACCGGTTCTTTCCTCTCCACCACGCGACCACTCTTCAACTCCACCAGTTCACTCTTCACCACCACCGGTTCTTTCCTCTCTATTATGCGTTCACTCTCTAACTCCACTAGTCTACTCTCCATTACCACCGGTTCTCTCCCTTCCACCACGAGCCCACTCTCCACCTCCACTAGTCTATTCTCTACCACCACTAATTCTCTCCCCTCCACCATGCATCCTCTCTCCACCTCCACTAGTTCACTCTCCACTTCCGGTTCTCTCTCCTCCATCAAACATCCACTCTCCACCACCAACAGTTCTCTCCCCTCCATCATGCATCCACTCTCCACCTCTACCAATTCACTATCCTCCACCACCCATCCATTCTCCACCCCCACCAGTTCAATCATCACCACTACATAAACTAGTTCTCTCCCCTCCACCACTCGTCCACTCTCTACCTCCATCAGTTCAATCACGACCACCACCAACTTCACCTCCAATTGTTCCTTTGAAACCACCATCTAAAAAAGAAATAATCCTCCCTTCAAACTTGGGATTCCAATACTCATCGCCACCTTCACCAATGTTCCCAGGCTACTGAGTACTACAACCTTGATAATGTATAAGAAAATAAAATAAAAGAAAAGCGCGCATGCATTTTATTTCCATTACAATTGTAACATAATTGGTATAGAGATAACTTATATGTATTTAATGCCATACTTAAGGTATGCCATATTAGAATAATATGAAATCAATTGTTTCACCACTTTATTCTTAATTTCATATAACCTTTAAATATAAGAGAAATGATTCTATGAAATTGTGATTTCATATCATCCATATCTTTTTCAATAGGAGAAAAAATTTGAAAATCAAGAGAAAAAATTTGATTTATCATTCTCTTACAGGAAAGAAATAGAGATGACATGGAATCACATATTCATATAATATCTTCCCTAAATATAAATCAATTAAGATTTAGGATGCATGAGTTTATGTTTAATTATTTAAAAAATATAATTTTATTTACTAATACTGTAATAAAAATAAAAAATATATTTTTATGATCATATTTATTTATAAAATTACTTTGAAACATAATAATGTGTTTATCATGTGTTATTTAATTTTTTTAAATTTTTTGTACATCATTTAGAAAAATTCCCCATAAAATTGTAATGGTAAAAAATTATTTATTTTTTGTTTCGTTATCATTTTTTGTGAATTTTTTAAGGGGTAAAGTTTGTTTAATATTTACATCTATTAATTAAATAATTAAGTTATGTATATTAATTTAAATAATTATATTAAATTTGTATTTAAGATATATATAAATATATTTGAGTTATAAAAAGTAATTACAATTTGGCAATCTAATAATCTAAATAAAATATGTTTTTATGGGTTAAATTACTAAATCAAAATTTGAAAGAAGTTGCAATTCTACAAGTAATCTAATCCATAATATAAAATTATAAATACTTTTATTAATTTAAAATATTAATAAATTTAAATTTAGTAATGAATTTTAATAAATTGGAGGAAAAGTTACCGCGCATTTTTTTTGGCTATAGGGGAAAGAGTTTTTGGGTTTTTGGGTTATTAATTTATTTTCTATTTAGATCCCCTTTTAGTTTGAGAGTTCATCCTCATCTCTTTGGTTAGGCAACAAACTGAAGGACTAAATAGCATTACATATAAACAATGAGGGACCAAAGTCTTCAATTATACAACTATTAAAAAGACAGGCGATTCCGAAACGTTGAGTCCAAGGCTATTCCCAACAACTCAGAAATTATATCTATTTAATGAGTTTTGGATAGTTCAATTTTAATTTTTTTAATTTTTATATATTTTTTAAAAATTTATAAAAATTTTAGATTTAAATAATCTTTTTTTGTTATTGTAATTTACAAAAAAAAGGTGCTGTATATTTTTATACAGATAATATATAAAGAAAATTTAGGGGGTTTAAAAATAATTTCATCTCATTTTCTTCCACTTTATTTTTTTTGAAAATTTATCTTTTTTTAATTTTTAATTTTTAATTTTTGAATTTTCGATTTTTTTTAAATTTTTCTAGTTTTTCAAAAAGAATTTCAATTTTTATACAAAATCAAGGTTAAATTAATAAAAATTATAAAAGTTGAGGACTAAAATTATTATTATATTAACTAGAAAATTTTCACCATTATCCGGTTAACGGTTTGGTAAAAAAACCAATTTGAAAAATATTAGTGATCAAATTGTAACTTTTTTAGTCAATTGACCAAAATGAAAATTTAGTCATAGTTGAGTGACTAATAATGCAGTTTACCCTTAAAACTTTAATCCAATCGGTGGATAATGGGTTGAGAATGTGAATAGAATATGTTTGTTCTGGCCCAATGGCCCCAACCAATCACAAAACGGCAGCGTTTGGTTTGCTTATCGTTTGAAAGTCGATTGCCTTCGGACGCACGTTGAGTCACGGTTTCGTGGTCAATTATCGACTGAAAACAGCCGCTATCCCCCTCGACTCTCAACAACTTGAACCTCCAACTATCCTTGCACAGATCTCATTCAACCTTTTCTCTAAAATACCAGAAAATCAAAGCCAAACATAACCTTTTTCTTAATTTGGTTCTTTGTTTGGCATACGAGCTTTTAATTTGTTCTTTTATACGAAAGCAAAGAAAAGAAATGGAAGATGCCAAGAACCCACCACCACAACAAATAGTATCTTCAGAAAAGGAAGAACTAGGAAAAGAAGAAGAACCCAAAACGGAGGAGCAATTACCGGCTTCAACTACAGCACCAAATAATGGAGGAGGATGGGGCGGTTGGGGTTTCTCTGCTTTCTCTGTTCTCTCAGATCTTCAAAAGGCTGCCACTGTTGCCGCTGAGGAGATCTCTCGCAATGTACGCTTCATTTTTTCCCCTTTTTATAATCAATTTTCGGGATTTGTTATTCCAATGAAAGATTGTTTATTTTATTATGTTTAGATATGTGGGTTTGAGTGAATTCGGATCTTGGAGTGAAACATTCTGTTTTGGGACTTTTTTTCTGAATACCCATTTTGAAGTGAGCATCACTTTGTTGTTTAATTTAGTTAGGTTTTTGATACTGTGGAAACCTTATTCAGTATGGGTTTAGTTATTAGAGATTTTTGGTTTTGATGAATTAAACCTTACTTTGTGTTTGATACGTGAAGCATTGTAGGAAGAGAAAAATGAAGCTCACTGTTCAAAGACCTAATTTTTTATTAAAATTCACATCCTAGGTGTTGGATTTGTATGGTCTGAATTTGGTCATTACATAATAAAAAATTAACTGCAGTGGAATTCCTTACTTGCCCCACCCTTTTCATGAATTCCCGTATCCATAAAATGGTTATAATGTATGTAACCAATTTGATTATGGCAAAGGAAATATGTGTTATTTATCTATAATGAACTTTTTTTCTATTTTTTTTTCCAATTCTAGGTGGAGCCTTTTGTGATTTGCTTTTAAATGCATTTTGTCAAAGATGCAGCTCACTGTTTGAGGACCTAACAAGTTGCTGTTATACTCATTTGTTCGTTATGTTAGACCTGCTGGTTGTAGAAATATCATTAAGTTTCACATAGATACTAGATGTTGTAATTTATTACTGAAATTACATTCCTTACAAAGAACTCTATACACTATTTTGGGTGAAGATTTGTCCGACTCATTATTTGAAAATGAGTCTTGTCAGACTTGCAACTAGGCCATTTTGCTTAAGGAATCTGAGTTAATTTATACTTTTTCTATTTGGTTTCAGGGATCACTTGCATTTTGCTTTTCCTATGCTAACTATTACCATTTTATCCTTAGTGAAGATGGAAATGTTGAATAGGAAAAATGGTATAATAATATTTAGATCAACAAGTGCCTCCTTAATAATTTTCATATTTTCACTGTCCTCTTAACATTTTCTGATTTCAGTTTGTGCAGTATGAGTTTTTAGGCTTTGGGAAGTAATACAGCACTTTTAAACATTTGAAATGGTTACTTGAAAGTTTCTTGATTCCAGTTGTGAGAATCCTTTTTATGGTATCCAGTAATGAGAATCATCTTTATGATCTAGAAATATCCTGAATAACATAAACTGATAATTATAAGAGATTTATGCAACTTCTCGTGTAATAATTAGTCATAGTAGGTTGTTTTCAATTTTCTTAAGCAGTGCTTTCTGGATGCAGGCTTCTGTGGTTGCAGAGAAGGCTGCAAAGAGCATTGCAGATATGCAAATTGCTGAAGAGTCAGAATCTTCTAAGGCAGATGAAGCAGAAGAATCTCCAAGTGAAAAGGAAAGTGAGGATGAGGATGAGGATGAGGATGAGGATGAGGATGAGGATGACAAGCTACGAAAGTCTGCTCTGGATAAGTTAGAGAAAGCAAGTGGCGATTCTTTCCTTGGTCAGGCAAGTCATTTTTATATTATTTTACTAGTATTTGCTGCACAAATCTGGAATGATGGTAATCTTCTTTAAGCTTTGGTTCTGCAGACACACCAAGGCGTGTACTCAGTTGTACCATATCATTGTGATCGACCAGAATCAATATTTTGGTTTTTTTTTTTTTTTTTTATATATTCTACTTTCATTGTTTGCAGGGTTTGAAGGTTTTTGACAACTCTGTGGAAAATTTTGCTTCTGGTGCATGGCAGGCACTAGGGAGTGCATTGAAAGGGGGTACCAATTTTGTTCAGAAGTATGTTTCATGTCTTTCAATGTGTCATTTTATTTGCATCTTGTTATTGATTGCATACGGCAGAAGATTGATTGCATACGGCAGAAGATTGATTGTTCAAATTGCAAGCTATATAGAGTTTGGTTTTAAAATAATTAGTTGATTTCCAGGAGCTAACAAACAAAAAAATAGAAAAAAGAATTGATGCTGGTTAATTGCAATGCGTCTTCAAAACAAATTTTTGGAAGTCATTCAGTGTGAATATTTAATTTCTAACTAGTGGATTCAGAGTTCTACTATCATAGAATATGTTCCCATATATTGGATCTTCCCTTTCCTCTTTAGAGGCCATGACGTGACTGTATGTTCAAGACATTAACCACTTACGTTTCGCTTAGGACTCTGTGAATTTTCCTGGCATTGAGAATATTCAGATTTCATGTTTGGATAGACTTATTTCTAGAAATGGGATTTGTTATGCTAAGATAAACAACTGAGTACCATAGGCTGCAGCTTGATTTTGTGGTTCCATTATCTAATTTCCCTCTATTTTCTATTTTGTGCTTCATTGTATAATTTTCCTCAATTTTCTCCTGATGCAGTAGCATTCCATAGTTCATAGTTGTCATAGAACTCAAGAAACGGATTCTTGTGAAAGCATTTTTCCACTAATAAGTTTGTCTCTTTTATTGTCTAGGCTTGAGCATTCTGCTGTGAACATTGCAGATTCCATTCAGCATGGAGGTTTACCCGCTGGTTCAGTTGCACCCTCATTAATTGAGGTTTGTCATTGTTCAGTCCCTATTATCCTGTTTGGTAATGTTATGATGAGCTCTTGTTTCTCACATTTATATTGCAGACTGGAAAAGCCTTTACGACAAAGGGAATGCAAGTGCTTGAATATGTGGGAAAAGAGACTATGGATTTACTGATCAGTGAAACTGGTATAGAAGTTGAAAAGAACTCCAAGGGCACTGAGCATCTATCTGATGAGGATCAGTCGGTAGAGGAAGTTAGTTTTGATCGATGCTTCTACATATACGGAGGTCCAGAGCAGTTAGAGGTTAGCTTCTTATACTTGAAGTTGATATTTGATGATTAAAATGACTAAATTTTTTTACATTACTCAGGAACTGGAAGCATTGTCCAACCATTATGCCCTTCTGTTTAATCGGAGAAAAGCAAAATTGCCATCTGAACAGAAATCTCTGTATGAGGGAAAGCTTAAACAAATCCAACAAATTTTCAGTTTAGATGCTGAAATTGATGGAAATGGTCCACAGTCGGCCAAAGGAAAGAAAATAGAGACTGGAACTGATGGCAGTCATGATGAGATGAAAATTTTACATGATTCAAGTGTTAGCAAGGCTGCTGATATGGCTGTCGGGTAATTTGCTGAAAACAGTTGGCTTTTCATTTACCTTAGCTCAGAAATTGTCTGCTCCAAGGCATTAGTGACTACTGGCTATATAATGTGGCTCTCTGATTGTCCGCACTACTTATAGGCATCTTTTGTTTGCGCTTTCATTCAGGAGCTCATCCAGTTCAATATAAAATTGGAATTTTCTTTTAATGAGTTGGTTTTGGTTTCAATATGCTAAGTAGCCTTTGCTTGATAACTATTCCATTTTCATCCTTTGGAATTTAAGTCTTAGACATGCTTTGGAATACACAATAATAGATTTTGACCGAACATTTTTTATATTATATGCATGGGTGCAATTTGCAAGTTTGTAGGGTTTCTGGATCCACTATGAACTCAGAATGGGTATACAGCAATAGTGATATAACTCTTGTTCTGAACTATCAACTCATTTTATGGTGTTGTAAACTTTTATTTGTCTGTCTTTTTTTCTTTTTGTGATAAGCATAGTGATATTCATAATTGTTGCTGGTCAGTTGTTAATTCCACAACATTTTCAGGTTCACAAATGCATTGGCAGGATCAGCTGTTACTGATGTAATTCAAAGAACTGCTGGAAGGCTAGATTCGCTGCACTCAGAGGGGGTTCATGTATTGAGATGTTTTCAAATTCTTTTCAACATTTTGACAATTATTTTTGGACATGATTTTCATTTCCTGTACCTTGGCGATCTTAAAAGATTATGCATGTCAATGCAGAGGCTTTCAGAAATGTGCTGTTTAGCAATGTCTCATCTCCTGATGCTGGGTAAATCTGTCATATCTGGTTCTAACAAAGTTCAAGATGAAGACGCCGATGGTGGTATGATGAATATTGACTGGCCAGAAGATTCTGTTGAGAAGGCTAAACTAATAAGATTAAAGGCACAATCAATGACAGGATACGTGGAAGCTGTATCCAGCAGCTTTATCACAGGTTACTTTCCTTGTACTCATTTGTTATCAGTTATAGTATATATGTTAACATTGGTACGCATCTCAGCAGAGGGTGATTATCTTTAAATGTGTTCAGGCATATCCGATGTAGCTGAAGCTTATCTAGCAGCCATTAAGAGTGTTAATGCAGATTCACATGAAGCACTTACAAAAGCATCTATCAAGGAGAAAGCTAATTCCTTCTCTGAACATATCCGTAGTGATCAGAACATTGCAGTGAGCAAAATCCAGGATGGACTCCAAAATTTGTCGTATGTGGTCCTTTCGAACTCAATGCCAGCTGCTTGAAAACCTGAATTCTCTGCATGTCTTGTTAGTGCGAATGTAAATAGTTGCACATCTTAGATGGGTTTTAACCCCCAGTTTATGCTCTACACCATTGAAACTGAACTCATTTTTTAAGCAGGGGGTAAAACAGTTTCTTTTGTGTAGATTTCTTTGTTAAACAAACCATTTCCACGTTAATGATCAAAATGAAATTCAAACATCAAGTTCTTTTTTACGGATTTTAGAAAATTTTCTTGTTCTTAATTTTATGTTCACTATTCTGGAAAACTGAACTGCGACCTTGAAAAAGTTGAAGAAATTTTGTGCTTTACATGAAACAGTGAACTGCATAATTCAGTGAGTGAAGGTAGGGGTAAGTCATATATAATACACTGATCTAAATCTTGCCAGGTAGGTTCCCCTGGCCGTATTCTGATACCAGGGGAACCCTACTCGTTGACTGTGCTGTATGTAAGCCTAGTGATATCAAATAACTTATTTCGGATGCTGGGAACCAATGCAAAAAGTTTGAATTTGGAATAATGGCCAATGGTTAAGAAGGCAACAAAAACATTGTTTTATGGGGCGATGCAGGAAAATGGGAAAGTTAAAAGAACAGGATGTCGTCGTCAACTAAAAAAACCTTTGGACCAGAAAAGTCAGAAATACAAAGTACACAAATAAGAAAAAGGAAAAAGGTCTGGCTATGGAGTGACGTTTGTAAGCGCAACCTCCTTAACGGTAATACAAGTTTTCCATGACTGTTAACTTGAGATTCTAACTTCAGCCACCTAAAACAAATAGCTGTGTTGACAATGTTAGCACGTGATTAACAGTAAGATGTAACATCCTGTATAACTGTTGCAACACGAATCAACAAAGCAAACTAGATCCTAGGAATGACCAAGAAATATAGTGCAAACACCGCTTGGCGGAAGTTACAGGATCATCCCAACCAACCCACCATATGAACAAACCAAAAGATTATATCTTCATTCAAGGTCTTGTTCCTCGCCTTAAATAAAGTTATCAAGTTTTGTTAAGCCTCCTCACTCCCATCATCGTGTCTAAAGACACTAATCTGATGCTTCATTAACTTGATTTCTTTTTTATATGCCCCATGGACCTCCTCTTACTTACCTTTTTGTCTACCCACTTTGATTCATTTATTTATTTGGAGTTGTCTTAAGCCCCTTCTATTCTTCCAAACTCTTGAACTTCTACCTCATCAATAAGTTCAGATTTTCCCTCGGCTAATGGATTCTGAAACAAGGGGAGAAATCTTCTACTCGGGGTCCACCTTGCCAGGAAAGCTCAAACTCCATGCTCAACTTCCCCAATATTTCTCTCCAGTCTAGTAAGTTCCTGGGCATTATCAAAGCCAAGCCCTCCCCCAATAGTATTAGGCCTAAGTAAGCCTCATCCCACGATTTTTCCTTTTTCTTGTTGGGCATTCACCATGGCTTACGTCCAACACCATTTGCTCTGACTCATCAGAGAACAATTGCCCAACTTCTTTCCCATGAGAATTTTGGTCAAGGACTGACCATGGGGCTTGTATTTTTAAATTTAAAGCAACAAATGTATGGGTTTATGCCCATCTTCCACCGGCCAGCCTTGTTTTAAGAATATAGAAAATCAGTCCTGATTTTAGCCCCCGTCTAACATAGCTTTCCCCACCAATGTGATTTCCGGAATGTATTTCTCCACTTTGGAGTCAACCGCCAAGTCCAAAGAGAGAAACCCATCCTTGATATCGTTGTTTTGGTCTCCATGCACTTCACTGAAAATGTCATTATCCAGTGTCATGAGGTCAGTGAGAAAAAAAATTGTATATAACTAACATAAATTATGGTCTTTTTACCCAATTAACCCAAAAAATATAAATATTTACAAAAATACCCAAAATTAAAAATTATAACGAAAATGGCCGGCACCCACCCCTAATTATTTCCAACTGATTGGTCATTTTATGTCATTTTCATTATAGTTTTTAAATTTGTGTCATTTTCATAAATATTTATATTTTTTTGGATTAGTTGGATAAAAAGTCCCACAAATTATTTATATACCCATATTACTGTACTTTTTTTCTAGTTAATTTGTCATTCCAACTGAATGATTCATAATATTGCATTCAACCGAAGTTTGAAGTGAAGAGCTTTGTCCATAACCAGATAATACCCAAGACCCAACCTAAAAACATGTATCAGATTTGGAAGCTCATGCTCTTAGTTTCACTTTTAATTTGCCACCTTCTATCCAAGTGGCCGGGAACATCATCGGAGCCACCAAAGCACTTTGTGCTGGTTCATGGGTCTTGCCATGGCGCTTGGTCATGGTACAAGGTGGTGCCACTGCTAAAATCAGGTGGCCACAATGTTACCGCCTTAGACCTGGGTGGGTCAGGGGTTGATCCACAGCAAGTCAACACTCTGAGATCGATCTCTGATTACATAAAGCCCTTGAGGGAATTCATGGCATGGTTACCTGATGAAGAAAAAGTGGTGCTTGTTGGTCACAGTTTAGGCGGTTTGGCCATCTCTCAAGCAATGGAAATGTTTCCGGAAAAGATCGCTGTAGCTGTTTTTGTGACAGCCAACATGCCTGGTCCAACACTCAACGTTTCCATTCTCATTCAGAAGGTACGCATGCAATGATGCAATGGTCCATTTTATTATTGAATAAATTATTGAGGAGAAAGTAGTTTGTTTTTGTTGAAAGGCATTAAGTGATCAAGATTCCCAAATGGACAACCATTGTACATATGATGATGGTCCTAGCAGCCCTCCAAGCACCTTCACTTTTGGTCCGATGTTCCTCTCTTCTAAAGTCTACCAGCTCAGCCCACCTGAGGTACGATACTCTCGTTACTGCTTCCGCTTCATAGGTCCAGTCTATTCCGGCTGAGTTTTTAATAAAAATTTAATTGCAGGATTCTGCACTGGCAAGTATGTTGATGAGACCAATACGGTTGTATAGTGCAGAAGACATGTCAAGAGAACTAGTACTCTCCCAGGAGAAATATGGGTCGGTTAATCGGGTTTTTATAATTTCGGAAAAAGATTTGGTGTCCAAGGAGGATTTTGTGCAGTGGATGATCCGGGAAAACCCACCCCATCAAGTTGAAGTGATCAAAGGGTCCGATCATATGGTGATGATGTCCAAGCCTATCCAACTTTCTAATCTGCTATTATGCTTAGCTAAAAACTACAGTTGTTGAATTTGAGAATCTGATAGCCTTTAAAGACCTTAAACATTTTCAAAAAATTAATTAAGCCTTTATACTTTTTTTGCACTCAACTCAAATGTTAAAATTTAAATCACTTAAATTTTTGCACTGTTAAAATTAACGATCAAGGATTATAGAGTAATGATAACCATTTTTCTAGGTTGTTTTCGTCATGTGACACGTCAAGGTTGTGTCACGTGAAGAAAATTGATATTTTATATTTTCACTATCATGGAATTAAATTTCCTATGATTTGCATCCATAACTCTAGTTACTTTCTCGCAGTATATGCACTCCGTATCCATCATCGCACATGCCTTTTCAACCACTTTTATGAATAACATCCCCAAACTTGTGAATGTTGAAGTGCACAGAGCACTTACTAGATGTTGTGTGCCCTTCATGATATAATTGATACATTCGGCTAGGTTGATTGTCATGTGCTAGTAACGTTGCCCTTTATCCTACGATTGAGCCCAATGTCACAATAGAATTCTATTTAATCACGCACTAGTCTTGTCATTTTGTACTCGTAATCTCTCCAATCTATGATAAAATCGAGATTTTTGAAGTTCATATCCTTTTTAAGTTCAAATATTGTTAACATTGGAAAAGAAATTTATACATGTAAAAGAACTAATGCATCGAGTACGTACCTATGTTAACCATTTCTTTTTGCAACTCTATAACAACCCTAAAATCGTTATGTTATAAAAGTAATATCAAGTGAGAGTTGAGTGCCATGGATTTCCCGATAAAATAAAATAAGGAATAAAAAAAGAGAGAAGGTCGATGGATGACAAAGGAGGTTGACTCAATAAGTATGTTATGGTATACTAATTTAAAGTAACAATTAAATCGTAAAGATGTAAAAAGTTTTGAGGTTCAAGTTCAATTATTCAAATTTTGAAGGGTTGAAGCATAAATATGAGAAAATTGAAGGATCAAAAATGAAAATAAATCAATTTCTATGACATGAAATTGGTGTTCTTGGAACAAATTGAATAAGTAGAGAAATATGAAGGATGAAATTGTAAATTTACCAAATTAAGTGACATTCAATGAATGAATTGTAGAGAATGTTGTTGAAGGGTAAAATAGTCATTTTTCAATTAAGATAATTATCATGAAACATCATGATAATTATGAATATTGGTGTTAGAGTTTGATTGGTTAAGATTATTTTTTTATTATTTTAATATAATATATTTTATTATTTAATTAATTGTTAAGAAACTAAAAAGAAAAGATGATGGAAATTTCTCCATCTTTCTTTCAAGCTCATGTCCATCATCTTGAAGAAAATAAAATCTACCATTTTCATCTAGAAATCAAAGGAATTTCCATAACCAACAAGAGAGAAAAATGATAAGGAGACTATGGAGAGTAAGAATATAAGTTTAAATTCAAGAAAATAGTAGTTGGAGGAGAGATAAAATAAGCTAAAGCTTGATTCCAGAAAAACAAGATATGAATGTTAAGGTTTCATATTGTTTTCAAGTTTAGTTTTGTTAGAAAAGTATAGAAAAGACGTTAAAGTGAATATTACTAGTGGAAAGTTTTATGTTTTGATATGATGTTGAAGAAAGAGATTGTGAAAAAAATCAAGTGATGAGGAAAAAGGAAAAGCAAGTGATCTGAAGTTGAAAAAAGTAAGTAACCAAGAATTCTCTTATTATTTAAGGATTAAATTGTAGACTTGGTGAAGTTTTGTGGTAAATTAGTAAAATAAAGTGAAATAATTTAATATGTGAATAAGGAAAATATAATAAAAGTTTAATGAATGTGTTATGAGATGATGAAATATGCATAAAGAATTGTAAAAGTGAAATTGTGAAAAAATATGAAATTTTTATGATGACAAGAACTAAATTGTCAATCTAGAGAAAATATGTGTGTAGAGGTCCAATTTTATTCGGGCTTGGAAAATAAAAACAAAAAAAGATAGACAAAAAATGAGATACAAAATTAAAGTGTGCATTTACATTTTAAATAAAGTTAAAATTTAATTTAAAAAGTCCAATTACATTAAAAACCCAACCTAGTCCAAACCCAAATTACAACCCTAAGCCCATTAAACCCAAAACTTTGAAAATATCAAAAACCCTAGAATGCTACTGTCGCCGCTCATGCTCCATGCCTTCTGCCACGTTAGCATCCACGTCAGCACCAAGTCAGCCATGTGACCCCTCGTCTAATCCTGAGACTTCTCCTCTGCCCGAGACTCTTCTGCTACCCAAGGCCATTCCTCTGCCCAAGGCCTTCTCTGCCGCCCCTTGCACCAAAATGGCGAGGGCACGGCTCCCATCGTCGGTGTTGACCACAGGAGACCACCACTCCAATGATACCTGCAACAAAGAACAACAGAGACGACAGAAAACACCAAAGAAAATAGGGCAAAAGAATAGTGATTTTGTAACTATCCATGACTATAAAAGTTGGATCTAGAATCTGTAACAGGGGACTCACACATATAGAGCAATAAAAAATCAAAAAGGCAATTCGAATACAAAATACTTTTTAGAGTAATAGATCAAAGAAATCACTTTCGAATACAAGAAAGAGTTCAAGAATCATCTGTCTTTAAGGTATACTACTTATAACATAAACATATATTTATTTTGTTTTTAGATATTATTTCTATTTTCCTATTTCGAAATATCAAAATTTATAAAATAAAATAAAAAATATGCGGAAACAAACTTAAAACAAAAATCAAAAGAAACACAAACCCATTTTTAGATCTGGGCTAGATCGGTTTCGATCTAGGCTTAGATCTATTTTTTTTAAATAGTGATAATAAAATAGAAATCCTTTTTCTCTTACTTGCCACCGCGAGCAGTGGTTCGCAACAATGAAGAACGACGGCACAACGACGAAGCACGACGAACGGAAGAGCAGTCCTACGATCGGAGAGAAAGCTACAGAGAGAAAAAAGGGAAAAATGAGACTTTTTAAAAAAAAATAGAATGAAAATGAATTTTTACTTAAGAATTTGGCTTAAGTACTCTTTATGAAGCTGTGCCGTTTTAGGCATAAGGATTCAAGCTTCATTTTTCTTTCTCTTTATAATTTTTACTTTAAACTTTATTTTTGTTTTAATTCAACCTTTAAATTACTTTTTCTATTTAAATATTAGCCCATGTTATTCTGTTTTCTTAACTTAAGTCCTTTTATATAATTTTTTAATTAAATCTTTTAAATTTAATCTCATTATTTTTTATTTTTTATTTCAAAGATTACTTTAATCTTTTTGTCCTTTTTTAAAATCCAATCTTTTAAAAATATTTGATCCTTTTGTCACTACATTCCATTTTTACATGCAATTTACATTTATTATTTCATTTATATATTATCAATTTATTTGTTTATTATTCGTACATTAATTTTGCCCCTTTGTTGTTTTTCTTTTTCTAAAAGGAAATCCTTTTACTTTCAGTGTTTATATTTATTTAATCCTTTAATTATGAGTATAACCTTATTAAATTTTATCCACTAACATCTTTTTGAAACCACATCACGTAATTTATGTAATTCATGTTTTGCCTCTTAGCATCTTTTCGAAATCACATCACCTATTTTATGCAATTCATGTCTTTATTTTTACCATTTTTTATTTAGTTAAAATTAATACACATTCATCCATTCTTTGTAAAACTTTTCAGCAAAAATGATCTTTACCATCTCAACATTAAAACAATACTCGTTATTTCGTGATTTGAAATGCCGCGCCTTAATTTATTAGGCACGGTCTCCCTTCAAGTCGAGATAATCGAGTAATTTTCTCGTCATATTAAAAATAATAAAATACGAAAAAAAAAACGAGGTCATATCCTTTTATGTAAAAACTTCAAAGAATTGTACCCTAACGTGCTGGGTGTGATTTTTTGTAGAATTTGCACAATTGAGTATCCTCCTTTAATTTTTTTCAAATGACCTTTAATTTCGAAATTTCGAGAACATCGTGCCCTAATGTGTTGGACATGACTTCAATTCCCGATTAATTCGAAATAAAACGGATATTTTTCTCATCAAATTCAATTTTAAAAAAAATTGCATGAAATAAATTATGCATTTGAGAATCGTATCTTAAATTTCACTTGAGTTTTCAAATTTTAAACAATCAAAACTGAAAAATGATCGACAATGTACCAATTTTGGGCGTGTGAGGAATCTGCCGGTTTGGGTACCTTAACTCTAGAACTTGAACCACATGTAGTGAATCCTAGTTGCTTACCTTAGGATAGAATTACGCCAAACTGTTAGCAGCCTCCCAAGTTTAGGTTCTCTGTTTTATATCCGTACTTTGTTATCATACTTGTGTTCTTTCGCATTTTAATTATCGCTTGCATTGCATATTCATACAAGGAAAAGTGTCTATTTAAACTCAATTACTAAATAGAAAATTGGTCATAAGAAAACGAGTTCCTTGATAAGGTGGAAAACAATATGGTAGTGCGCATATGGTCAAAAAGAAAAACGAAAAGCCAATGATTAGCTAGCCGAGTAAGACGGAAACAAAGACCACACAACGAACCAAACTTTGACCCAACTACGAAAAGTGATTGATCACTTAATCATTCAAGCTGACATTTTGGACCAAAAATCAAGGACGAACCAGGACGAAATCGGATGATGTCTTACGAAGACTAAAAGCCTTCGAACACTAAGGCACGATCATATGCGTATCTGTCTTATGTAAAGGAATTTGTTTTCTATTAAAGTTTTCTAATAGAATTGAGCTATGAGTCAATGCTTTTCTTATGCATACATGCATTCATAAACAACACATTTTATTAAATTGCACATAATTCCATGAGAGCCTACCTTAAGTAGAATTGTGCCAAGCCTTCAGTGGTTGCACGAAGAAGGTAAGAGACACAGTTACATTTTTGTTTCTTTGCTTTTAATTGCAATTTATTCCAAATTTTATTCCTGTGTTAATTACACTGACTTCTTCATTTTGAATCTATTTGCATTGCATCTTCATTCAAAAAAGGTATTGATTCCTGTTCTATTGCTAAATAGAGAACTGGTCATAAGAGAACGGATTCCTTGATACAATAGAAATCAACGTGGCCATGAGTATATGGTCAAAGAAAAACAACAACGCAAAAGTGATGACCTGTTAAAGGGGCACAAATTAGAGTTTTGAATTTATACCCAAATAAATAAAATCCATAACAGTTCGCAAGAACTGAGAGAAGTAAGGAAGACAAAACGAGACAGAAGTCTAATCACGAATATGTTGGCTTACTCGATGTCAAAAGGAATAGGCATCAATTCTGCGCTCTCACTTAGTATTAGAATCCAACTTCTAATGGTTTCACATTTGGAAAGGAGGACATGATACCCACGATAGAAGAGTACATCACTCTACCCTGTTGCCCGAGGATTTCAAATAATAAAGTTTACTTTGAATATGGTGATTGTCCTTACCTACTTAAGGTTAAAGTAGAGATGCACCTTTTCCGAGTCCTAACACAATATTGGGATTCAACTTCGTCGCTTCACCTTCAGAAACATGAACGTATTGTAGAAGAATACACTACATTGGTTCCTTGCCCGAGAACTCAAGTTGATAAGGCCTACTCTAAAAGAGCGAGCATTAGTTACAGATTTGATCAAGGAGAAAGGGGATAACAAGTGTATGGCTTTGAAAACCTCGCAAGACATAGTACACTCAGACGCAAGAAAGAATGTCGACATCTTTAACACGTATGAATTAGTTATCTTCCCTAAAATGATAGGGCACGTAAAAGACGCAGTTGCAAATTTGTTTGACCGGCTTAACAAAAGAATCACTCATGTTCGAGCAATCTTAGCCACAAAAAAAACCTGTCAAAGAAAGGGCAAAAGAAGGTGTATTGGTGTAAATTTTGTTAGTACGATCCCGTGGTCATTTTTTTGAAAGTAGAAAAGGTCTCTTATTTAAGGATTATTCTTCATCAAAAGAATTTATGGCTATCCAAAGACAAGATATCACTAAAGAAAATTAGAAATAAGCAAGGAATGACTCTAAAGATCTAAGGGGCAAGTTTGAGATAGGAACCATGTCGCAAGCAATATTTGACTCAAGTGTGAGAAATAACTAACCACGTGCAGACTTTAGTCATTTAAGACCGACACTTTGAATTTGAAATTAAGGTCAAACTGGAGTAAAAATTAACTTAGAAGATTAGGACTTTGAGCATTAAGGCATGACCATACATGTATCTGCCTTATGTACAGAAATTTGTTTTCTAGTAAAGTTGTCTAATGGAATAGAATCAAGAATCAATGCTTTATTGCATGCATTTCATCATTCATTTGCATTGCACTTCATGCATTAATTTTTAATAAGATCCCATATACACGAAATATTCATGTGCGAAAGAGTCACCAACCTTAACTGAAAAATGAGAGGAATCATAATAAATCAAGATAGGGAATGCTGAAAATTTGAGCAAAAGTAATGAGGAGAGTAGAACCCATCGAGAGTTCGTCCCTACGCCATTGGAAGTGTTTTAGACAGCTAGACCGTGGAGGAGTCTCTTGTAGTTTTTAGGACTTTTTCAGAGAAATATTCAGAATAGACTTATCACTATAAGCCCGAGAGTAATAGGGATCCTTTTATAAAGGGCACTTGATCACCATCTGTTATTTCAATAAAAATGATGCATTGTTTTGTCCCATTCGGCAAACACCTTACCATTCTTCTCATTCATTCATGCCACAATTAACCATTCTTTGATTCAATTTTTCTTTGAATCCCATTTTGTTTCTATACCGGGTCCCTTAATATCAAGGATACGAGTGACACTGCTGTTAACTCAAAGCCCTTTTGAGAATGACATGTGTCCAGAAAAACTTCAAGACTTCAAAGATAATCAAGGACGTAACTTGTCTCCAGAGTTGCTACGGATGTTCGAGCAAGACAATTATCAAATATTACCTTACAAAGAATCAGCAGAAATTGCGAGTTTGGGAATGAAGATGAAAAGGAGATAAAAAGGTGAAAATTAGGACATGTATCTCTCCAAAAATAAAGCGAGATCTTGTAAAGCTACTTCATGAAAGGTCTTCGCATGGTCCTATCAAAGCATGCCAAGTTTAAAAAACTAATGTCGTGACACACAGGCCCCTATAAAAGAAGAACGCACTCCAATTCAATGAAAACTTCAAAGAATAAAGCCTGACACACTATTAAAAGCAAAAAAAAAAAAGGTCAAAGATAAAAACCAGCAAAGGACATCTTTTTTAAAAAAAAAAAGAAGAAGAAAAGAAAAAGGAAGAAAAAGAAAGTCAAGAAGAAAACCCGCAAAGGGAATCTTGAAAAATTTATATATCTCCTTCACCTCTTCACGTCATGGCTTCTTTTTACATGGGGCATGGATGTCACCGAGCCAAATTCATCAAAAGCATTCAAGAGGCATCGATCCATTACTTCACCAAATGGGTAGAAGCTGCCTCTTATGCCAATCAACATTTAAATGGATTCTTGAAAATGAAAGATTATATGTTGATTTTGAATGCCAAAAAAGATCGTATCTAACGATGACTTGAATTTGAGCGAAAGCACGATAGCAAAAGTCTACAGCCAATTCAAGAACAAGTATCACAACTCAACACCACATCTCCAAAAAGAATGGGGCATTAGAGGGGACCAATAAGAACATCAAAAAATTCATTGTTAAGTAGCAAAGACCTACAAAGATGGGTATGAGAAGTTATCATTTGCTTTCTTGAACATCAACCAAGATTTTGCTGGGGCAACACCTTTCCCGATGATTTACGAAACAGAAGCATTCTCGCCCATTGGAGTCTAGTTTTCTTTCCTTACAGATTTTGTTAGAACTGATGAAGCAGATTGGATCCAATCTAGGTGCAGTCAGCTAAACTTGTCTGAAGAAAAGACACTGAAGCCATCTGTCATGATCAGATAATAAAGGCTTACAATAAAAGAAGATCCACTCTAGAGAATTCTACGAGGGAACTTTGGTTTTGAAAAGGATCTTACTTATAAAAGACTGCCAAGGAAAATGAATGTCGAATTTGGAAAGGTCCCATGAGATAAAGAAAGTTTTGTGGAGAAGCTTTGATCTTGATCGAAATAAATGGAAAAAGACCTGCCTAATCTCATGAGCTCAGATTTCACTCAAAAAAAAAGAGAGGTCAAGGTGAAAACCCGTAAAGGGCATCTCGAAACCTAAGGAGATTTGAGTTGAAAACCTGAAAGGGCGGCTCAATTTTGAATAAAAGAAAGAGGCATGAAGTGGCCTTCTCTCTTAAAAGTAGCAAAGTGAAGAAACTTTACACCTTGAGGCATTGACAAAGTACTCCAAGTTTCATGGACACATGTCAAGCTCAGAATGGTCCTCATCAAGTTTGCTTATTGAAGCTCTTACTTTGATATCTGGGGCACCTAACTCCATTCTTTGTTCACCTTATATTTTGCAACTTCTGACTAATATAGGTCATTTTTAATCCTTTTTGTAAGCTTTGCCTCCAAGAAATTCAATTCTATTCACCTTGCGATCATGTTCAAGCATTTTTTTGAACCAATGATCTTTTCATTCATTCGAGCTTCGCCTTCAATCGAATTCAATTCCATCCACCTTACAACCTTAATTCAAGCATTTTTGCATTTGAAATAACGGTTAGTGGTCTAAATGATATAAAGAATAAAAAGATCTCTACATATTGTTCTGGAAAATTTTTAAATAGTATAGGGACTTGAAACAAGACTACTAGTTGGAAATAACACAAATCCGAGGGATAGAAGAGTTTTGAAACATATAGTTCAAAATATAACCACCTCTTTAGGTTTCATGCCAAAGATACCATACAAAAAGGAAAGCATGATAACACATCAGTGATAGGACTTAGAAAAACGATGAATGATGTCGGCTAAGGAATAAAAAACAAAATCATTTCTCAAATATGACATTTCTGCATTCATCATGCACACTCATTTAGTTAGGGGCATTTAATTTATTATAATCAAAGCATCCTAAACAATCTGGTCTACATATAGGCCCATTAAAGCATATTCTACAGTTTTCATCACCACAAGGATATGGAGGGAAAGGTTTAAGTCGCAACGGTGAACCTTGTACCTTAGAAGCATAAAGGGAAAGATTTAAGCCGCAACGATGAATCTAGTACCACGAAGATATGGAGGGAAAGGTTTAAGTCGTAACGGCGAACCTTTTACCTCAGAAGCATGAAGGGAAAGACTTAAGCCACAACGGCGAATCTAGGACCACGAAGATATGAAGGGAAAGATTTAAGCCGCAACGACGAATCTAGTACCACGAAGATTTGAAGGGAAATGTTTAAGTCACAATGGCGAACCTTGTACCTCAGAAGCATGAAGGAAAAAATTTAAGCCGCAACGGTGAATCTAGTACCACGAAGATATGAAGGGAAAGATTTAAGTCGCAACGGTGAACTTTGTACCTTAGAAACATGAAGGGAAAAATTTAAGCCACAACAGCGAATCTAGTACCACGAAGATTTGAAAGGAAAGATTTAAGTCGCAACGGCGAACCATGTACCTCAGAAACATAAAGGGAAGGTTGAGGCCGCCACGGCGAACCCAGTACCTTAGAAGCGTGACGAGAAAGATTGAAGCCGCAACAGAAAATCTTATATCCTAAAGCCGAAGAGGAGCAGATTAAAGTCCCAACGGTGAATCTTCTACCTTGAAGTTACAGTGTATCAGATCAAAATTAGAATAGCAAGTCTTTATCTCTCTGAAGTTGTAGTAAGAGCAAGATGAAGCTTGGACATCAAATCCTATCTTCTTGAAGTTGCAGCGAAGTTGGATTAAAACTACAGTAATAAATCTTAACCTCCCTGAAGTTGCAATGGAATGGAGTGAGGTTACGTCACCATCTAATCTCTTACCCCAATCATGGGGCAGATTGAAAACATCATCCAATCTCTTACCCTGATCATGGTGCAGATTGCAGCTATCATCCAATCTCTTACCTCGATCATGGGACGGATTGAAGACCTCATCCAATCTTTTACCCCTAGTCAAGAGGGGCAGATTGAAGCTATCTTCCTGTTAAGATACAAAGAAGTGGACCAAGACATGAAGCTGCAACACTAAATCCTTGGAGTGTCAAAGGAATTGAACTAAGACTATAATAATGAATCTCAATCTCCCTAAAGTTGCAGTAAAATGGAGTGGAACTATAGTAGCGAATTTTGTCAGTTTGAAGTTACCTTGGGGCAGGATGGAATCACGACATCAATTTTCATCTTCCCCCAAAAAAATACAGAGAAGCAGATGCAGTGCAGTTGGAGTGATTGACGATTTGGAAGACGGGGTCGAAGTTCAGCAAGATCGAATAAAATCGATCCTCCTTTTAGTCTTTGCTTCATTCCTGTTTCACGAAAATGAGCAAAGAGGGGCAGCTGTAGAGGCCCAATTTTATCCGGGCTTGGAAAATAAAAACAAAAAAAATAGACAAAAAATGAGATACAAAATTAAAGTGTCCATTTATATTTTAAATAAAGTTTTAAATTAAATTTTAAATTTAATTTAAAAAGTCCAATTACATTAAAAACCTAATCTAGCCCAAACTCAAATTATAACCCTAAGCCCAATAAACCCAAAACTTTGAAAATATCAGAAACCCTAGAATGCTACTACCGCAGCTCATGCTCATGCCTCCTACCACGTCAGCCATGTGACCCCTCGTCTACTCCCGAGATTTCTCCTCTGCCCGAGACTCTTTTGCTAGCCAAGGCCATTCCTCTACCTAAGGCCTTCTCTGCCGCCCCTTGCACCAAAATGGCAAGGGCACGGCTCCCATCGCCGATGTTGACCATAGGAGACCACCACTCCAATGATATCTACAACAAAGAACAACAGAGACAACAGAAAACACCAAAGAAAATAGGGCAAAGAATTGTGATTTTGTAACTATCCATGGCCATAAAAGCCCGATCTAGAATCTGTAATAGGGGACTCACGCATATAGAGCAATAAAAAATCAGAAAAGCAATTCGAATACAAAATACTTTCAAGAGTAATAGATCAAAGAAATTACTTTCGAATACGAGAAAGAGTTCAAGAATCATCTGTCTTTAAGGTATACTACTTATAACATAGACATATATTTATTTTATTTTTAGATATTGTTTCCATTTTCCTATTTCAAAATATCAAAATTTATAAAATAAAACAAAAAATATGCGGAAATAGACTTAAAACAAAAATCAAAAGAAACAGAAACCCATTTTTAGATCTGGGCTAGATCGGTTTCGATATAGGCTCAGATCTGTTTTTTTTAAATAGTGATAATAAAATAGAGATCTTTTTTCTCTTACCTGCCATTGCGAGCAGTGGTTCGCATCGATGGAGAACGGCGACACAACAACGAAGCACGACGGATGAAGGAGCAGTTTTACGATCGGAGAGCAAGCTACAGAGAGAAAAAGGGGAAAAAGGAGACTTTTTAAAAAAAAAAACAGAATGAAAATGAATTTTTACTTAAGAATTTGGCTTAAGTACTCTTTGTGAAGCTGTGCCGTTTTAGGCATAAGGATTCAAGCTTCATTTTTCTTTCTCTTTATAATTTTTACTTTAAACTTTATTTATGTTTTAATTCAACCTTTAAATTACTTTTCTTATTTAAATATTAGCCCATGTTATTCTGTTTTCTTAACTTAAGTCCTTTTATATAATTTTTAATTAAATCTTTTAAATTTAATCTCGTTATTTTTTATTTTTTATTTCAAAGATTACTTTAATCTTTTTGTCCTTTTTTAAAATCCAATCTTTTAAAAATATTTGATCCTTTTGTCACTACATTCCATTTTTACATGCAATTTACATTTATTATTTCATTTATATATTATCAATTTATTTGTTTATTATTCGTACATTAATTTTGCCCCTTTGTTGTTTTTCTTTTTCTAAAAGGAAATCCTTTTACTTTCAGCGTTTATATTTATTTAATCCTTTAATTATGAGTATAACCTTACTAAATTTTATCCACTAGCATCTTTTTTAAACCACATCACGTAATTTATGTAATTCATGTTTTGCCCCTTAGAATCTTTTCGAAATCACATCACCTAATTTATGCAATTCATGTCTTTATTTTTACCATTTTTTATTTAGTTAAAATTAATACACATTCATCCATTCTTTGTAAAACTTTTCAGCAAAAATGATCTTTACCATCTCAACATTAAAACAATACTCGTTATTTTGTGATTTAAAATGCTGCACCTTAATTTACTAGGCACGGTCTCCCTTCAAATCGAGATAATCAAGTAATTTTCTCGTCATATTAAAAATAGTAAAATACGAAAAAAACGAGGCAATATCCTTTTGTGTGAAAACTTCGAAGAATTGTGCCTTAACGTGCTGGGTGTGATTTTTTGTATAATTTGCACAATCGAGTATCCTCCTTTAAATTTTTTTAAATGACCTTTAATTTCGAAATTTCTAGAACATCGTGCCCTAACGTGTTGGACATGACTTCAATTCCCGATTAATTCGAAATAAAACGAACATTTTTCTCATCAAATTCAATTTTAAAAAAATTTGCATGAAATAAATTATGCATTTGAGAATCGTATATTAAATTTCACTCGAGTTTTCAAATTTTAAACAATCAAACCGGAAAATGATCGACAAGGTACCAATTTTGGGCGTGTGAGAGTGCTAATCCTTCCTCACACGTAATCGACTCCCGAACCCGTTTTTCTGGATTTCGAAGACCAAAGCTTTGGTTAAAAATGAATTTTAAGCATTTTAAGGTGGTCCAATCACACCGAATGAAAATGATTGGTGGCGACTCCCATTTTCTATTTTAAAAATATAAAAGTCGGACGCTTTTCAAAAATGTTTCGACAATGTGGATGAAATAATATAAGTGAAATGCATAGAAATTGATATGTGAAACAAGATATTGAGATAAATTATGTGATTAAAGTGTAACAAGAAATAAAATTGATTTAATATGTTCAATTAGTGAATATTGAACTTTTATGACAAAAAAGAATTAAATTGAAAAGTTATGAAAATTTACATGAAAATATTTTATAAGTGAAGAATGTAGTTGAGAATGAAAAAATACACAATTATTGTGATTCAAATTACAATTTTTCTTTAAGTTGTGGAAATATAAGTATTAAATTAAAAAGTGTAAAATTGTAGTTAAATTTGTGAAATACAATATGGATAAATAGAATGTGTAAGAAAGTGTAATGAAATAGTATATGCATGAAAAGTGAGAGTGAGATTAAATTACAAAGAATAGTGAACGATAGAAATAATTATTAAATTATATTTATTGTGTGCATTATTTTAGTGAAATGAAAGAATTATGAAAAAAAAGGATTAAATTGTAAAATATGCAATAGTGACATGTGAGAAATATGGTAACTTGTTGTGAATTATGGAATTTTTATTAAATAGTGAGATATGTTATATGTATTAAAGAAAGTTGGAAATTATGTTTTTTGAATTGTTACAATATGGACTAAATTGAAATAAGTCCAAAGTATTTAAATTATGTTCTGAAATAAGGAAATGAAATTGATTTTGATATAATTGTCTAAGTAGATGAGATGAGAACTAATAGGATGTAGATGGCATACCATTAAGGAAAATTTAGCGCGCTCTCTATTCTGAATATGCACTTCAGTGTTGTCCTATTATGTATTTGCACTTTGGTGCTGTCTTGTTCTGTTTCCGTATATCCTACGCGTTTTGTTAAGTCTATGTTGAGTCTTTGTTGAATAATAAAAAATAATGATAAAATACGAAGTTTTGGTAGGCAAATTCTGATGAAAAGCTCCTTTTACACAATGAGGTGACAAGTAAAAGATTCTAACAATAATTTTTGTAAACCATGAAGTGATAATGTAGTGAATTAGACAGGTAAAAGTTTGGTTCCTGTCAATCCATTAAAAAAAATAAAAGTAATGAATTGTGGTAATAATGAATCCTATAAATACGAAATGATCTGTTAATTGTTAAAATATACTCTATTAATTATTATGATATATTCAAGACTTGTAATAGTAATAATGTTTTTAATATATAGAAATCACGGTAAAGATGAGATTTGGATTCTTAAGTACTTACTAATCTTTAATGAGCTTAACATGTGTTTTAAACACATAGATGGAAGATCGAATTGAAGATCTAGATTCAGGCATCACATAACATCACTAAGGCTTGAAGAGGGTACGAATTTAATATTTTGGTTATAGAATATGGCATGTACATAATTTATTGCAAGTGTTTTGATATAATTTGAGTTTTATAATGATCAATTGTCGTGTAATTGTCGAAGTTGCTCTAGCAACGAATGTAACATCTCAGTGCTTTCACCCAATGTTTGGGTCGAGTATGGGGGTGTTATAACTTGGCATTGTAATGTCTCGGAAGTTAGTGGTGTCAAAAATGATGGTTTTGAAACCTCATTTCTGATATTTGAGTCTATAAATATTAAATAATTAATACTTACAAGGTTAATATAAAGTTTAATTAAAGTTTGATCCTCTAATTTTGTCAACCTAATAGTTAACTAAGGTACAAGTGTTTCGATTCTAAAGTCAACGATATTAGAAAATGCAGTTTTAAGACCCTATTTTCGTAAATCGAGACTATAAATTTAGATAGGTGAGATCGAGAGGAGAACCTATTACAAACCAATTTAACTGTCTCGAATTAGTTTAGTGAGGCCGAAAGATAAACTAGACTAAATCATCTAATTGAGTAAAATGGTAATCGAAAGGTAAAATTGAATGAATTAAGAGTTTAAGCAATTTAGATCTCTAATTCAAGAATCGACTAACAACATGGATATCAATTGGCCACTTTAGCCCATTGATTTGATATTTGTGCACTATTGTCTGTTATGCAATTTAGCCCTCCTAGGTGTAGTTTAGTGTAGTTAACCCTTGATGTTGATTTGCCGCAATATACGACATAGTGATTAGCTAGCTAGACTTCTTAGTTGTATACTTTGCCATTGTTAGTCACCTTATCGCCCAATCTCTCTTGGGTTCGATCCTTAGAATACTGAAAGTGTTCTATTGTAACACTTAAAAATATTATAATCGACCTGTCGCACTTGCAGTCAAGTCGCTTTAATTTATTATATTTTGTGCTAATTTGGTTTAATTCGATTTGGTTCTCGATTTTTTCATATTATTTTTTGGTTTTGAATTTTTAGATTTATCTTAACAAAATGAGATTTGTTTTATGAATTTTGAATATTATTTGAAAAAAAAATTCAATTTTTAATAAATATTTAAAAAACAATAATTGTTCAACAACTTTTAAATTATTTTCACCATTTTAAATATAAAATGGGTAAACTACACCCATTGTCACTCTAAAATACAATTTGTCCTATTTTGGTCTCTCTATTTTTCTTTAATTTCAAAATGTCACATCAATAAATTTAATAAAAAATTTAACGATGTTAACAGTTTGACTTATATTTTAAAATATGAGAAAAAGAGAGACTGAATTCTTCGAAATAAAAATATAGAAACTAAATTTCAATTTTTCAAAGAGTAGAAGGACTTATTATATATTATAGAAATCAAAAGTAAAATAAAAACAAATAGAAAAAGAAGGGAGGGAAGGGAAAGAACAAAAAAAAAACATTTTGGGTTAATTATAGAGGTCTCTAATTTTAATCAAAACTAAAAAAAAAATTTATGTGTCAGTAATTCAATGGGTTAATGTGCTACGTCAACAATTCGTTAGTAGATTAAGAGAATTTTATTCGGATAATTATTTTAATTAGAATAATTAAATTAAGAAAAAAATTTAAAATGATTAAAATAGGATAATCTTTATTTTAAAGTGATCATGATATAATTTACCCATACTTTTATATAATAAAAAATTAAAATCAATTATATATTAAATAAAATAGAATACAATTTAATTTTGGATAACATTTTTTAAACTTGCATCTTAAACCGTTTAAAACACTTTGGTTTTGATCGATTTTCGATTTTCGATTTTCTTGCTCTCCCCCATAAATCAAAGATAGATTCACCCATGCGTAAAATAGTCACGCTAGTAGCATAGCCTGGCTCTACCTATAAACCCTCCATCTACACGAACGTTTCTTTCTCCTCTATAAGCTCCAAGTAAAGAGAAGAGTCCCAAAGCCCCAACTATCAAAAGATTCAATCTTATCCCTCCCAGTATATCTGCAACAATTGTGCCCTTCATAAAAATTTCCTCTCTGCAAGACATTTACTCATTATTCTCTAGAAAGGGCCTTTGCGATTATCGAAAATGGCCACAATCGCTGCATGTTCTTCTCACTTGTTATCTGCTTCTACCCATTTCCATGGCTTCCCTAAAACCTATCTAAAAATTCATTCCCCTTTTCTTCATAAGCTCAAGGTAAAGCTTTTCTCTCTCTCTCTCTCCTTTTGGGTTGGTTATCAATTAATTCCATTCTGAATCTTGGGTTTTATGTTCTGCTTTTAACTGGGTTGACCTTTTTTTTTTTTTTTGGTGAGCTTTTGTCCTCTATCTTTCTCAGTCTAGGGTAAAATTAGATATTAGAAATGGTTCTTGAATTGCATAATCTTATTGAATGCATCATCATTTACTTGTGGAATCACACGTCTTCTTGTATCCAATATTCTACAGCTGCTTCACGTTCATTCACTCAACTAGCTAACTTTATTCCCATGTTACTTTGTATTTCGACTAGTCGTAATACTTGCCAAAATAGCTATGGCTCTAGCTAGTGCTTCAAGTTATTCCGATTGTATTGTGCTTTGGACGGGTGAGTTGTGTCTTACCTAACTATGTTCATTGTAAAGTATGAAGGTACCGGATGCTAACAGCTTTTAAATTGATAGGTTGTTTTAGGGTTCTATGTTAGTCAAAAGGAGCATGGGAAGTTATATGTTTACTGCACTTGCACATCTTTTATTTTGTTTAAATAACAGAAGTATTCCAGTTCTTGAATTGTTTTGCCTGTCACTTTAAATTTTCTTTGTGATAGCGCTATGTTTTTGTTTGTGCTTTGAGGTATGATTGCTAATTAGTATATGAAATTCTTTTTACTCTGGTTGGTGTATTTGCTTAAAATTTTGGTTCTACAATCTATAGTAAGAAGCAGGTACTATTCTTTTAAAAATAAACTGCCCACTTGAATGTTTGCTTTAATTATTGTATCCTATCTCTCCTGGATAAGATTATCTTTGGCCAATAATCTTCATGCTGGATTCATCTTTATTAATTTAATTTTGACACATGGAATAATGATGTTTTTTGTTAAAGTTGAATGGTTGCTTACTAATTTACTTTTGCTTGTTTTCCCTTTACTTTAAAGACAAGATTATTTATCATATTTTTTGTGTGCTTACTTTGTTGTATCAGGATTCAACTCTGTATCTTGAAGCACACAAATGTGGTTTGAGCATGAAACAAAACCAAGTCATTCTGAATACTAAGCCAAGCATCTGTTCTGCTATAAATATGGCGACCGGCGAGTCTGGTGATCCTGAAAAAGTAAATTTTGACAATATAAAAGAAAAGGCAAGAAGACTGTGGGACAGTTCTCCTCAACCTGTGAAGAGATTTCCTTGGAACAGAGCTTTGGAGAACTTTGTTCAACTCACACTTGATCTTACACTGGCAGTGGTCAAATATCTAAGTGTACCCGTACTGGCAGTTTCATCCCTCAGTGAGATGTCCTACTGTGCGCATCAAAGGAAGTTGACCATCATTCCGGTTCCTCTACTCCTTGGCTTTGTACTCGCCGGGTTTCTGAAAGAAACTGCCTTGGAACTTTCTCCTCTTCTCAAGGTTCGTATTTTTGTTACAAATGAATAAAGGGTGTTGGAAACTTAAACATGCCAGTTGAGCAGACTATTGAAATGCCTTGTCAATATTTATGAAATTGTTTAGAGTCACTATGAGAATGCCTTATTTATGTCATTGTTCGTTAGTGTTTCTGGTAACTTTTGAGTCAGAATCTATCACACAGAGAATGCCTGGACATGTTTATTATTGTTTCCCTTCATAGAATTATTCAAAATGTCAAATATTGTTGTTATTGGCACAGTACATACAGGATAAAATGTTGGCACATAACATTCTGTCAATCTTTGGGCTTGTTTTTCAGGATGCAGAAGTTCCATGGCACCTGATTGCAATAGCAATATTCTTCACATTGATCAAACTGCCAGGCCCATATTACCCGTACTGGGGGCGGATTTTCATTCCACACATTGCGAATGGAGCATTATTCAGGACTCTATGGTTTATGTTTTTGTGGTATCGCAGATCCAAAATATCAGGAGCTGAGTTGCCAAGTAGTCTGGTAAATGCCAGAGATTCTGAAATTGAATAAGCAGTAATCTCAACAGGTAAAGGTTTTTGGGTAGTGTCTGTAACATAGAAAATGATCTGTAATTGGTGCAGTTGTCTTTAGCTGTTAGTATATGATGATCTAATTGTCAAGTTGGTTATTATCATAGACACCCTTTCTTTTTAGTTTTCCATTACTATGAGTAATGATGTCTAATTGCTGAAGTCATACATGCACTTGATAGCATAGCTAATGGCTCCCATCTTATAACAGATTGCATTTTGTATCTGAGAAACCGGCCTGGACAAGTTTCTTGGGAAAATATATCAGAACTGGAGAAGGCTTTGACAGACCTAACCGGCTGGTGCTTGGGTTTTTCAGCATGAAATTTTGAGCACCAAAAATGCCCCAATCCTTTATTTTTTCTGTGTGTGTGAGCGTCTTGTTTCATTTAACCTTGGGTTTTGGGAGAGAAACTGGGGAACTTGCGGCTGTGTAGTCTTCTTTTCTGGACAGAGTATCGTGAGGATTTGGTCCTAACAGTGGCTAAAAGCTTGTATACAGTGGCAGTAGTGAAAATTTTTAAATACATAAATTACGCTTTCAGTATTTGTGATAAATGCAAAGTTGGTAAATTTTCTTTTGAAAGCGAACCTTTGACTCTTCTATCTATATGAGCAACTGGTATTCGAAAACTTGTTTTGGCTATCTTGTTGCATGTGAGGTTGGGATAATATTGGATAAAAGATGTGTTGTTCTAATTGTGAATGTTACAGATGTGTTGATTTCTTCAACTAAATCCTCTAATCCAATGAAACTAAATTTCAACTTTATGATGTCTGAAACATGATATGAGCATGTCTCATTCTATGTTATTATCTCCTATCATTGACTACTAACGACAGGTTTACGATGAGGATGGCCTTGATTCTGAAGAGTAGTTATTCTAGGAAGGGACATTAATTGTTTTGGCTTATCTATTAGTGGCTTTATATGATGCGGGAATGCTGAAAATTTTAGCATCGAATACCATACATACATGTATACCTACTTTTCTGATGATGATTATGAAGTTAGAAATACCATCGGCTTATCAGCACAGTGTTTGATTTCTTCCCTACTCTTTGAAAATCTGATTGAGCCTGGGCAACATGATACATGTACTTCACGGAATTTTTGCTCCTCCTCATCTTGATACCCTTCTTTTAAATCATTTCCAATTTGTTTCAAAAGGATAACTTGTCAAGATTCTCTTTCAGCCTCTTATCTGTGCGTCACTAAATGCATACAAGCTGTTGCGGATAAGACAGTAAGATACTGTAATTGTGATGCTTCATAATTTATATTTTATTAGGCTGGCCTCCTTCAATGGCTTTGCTATCCCCAACCTTCATCAAAATACAACAGTGAGTTCTGGTTGACCATGACATTAGTTTTGTCAACTGGTAATTGTTACTTTTTTAACGTGTCCTAGAAATGGGAGCAGCATATTTGAGGAAGTTGATCAAAAAACTTTCGGCCATTATCCCTCATGATACCCTATATATGTGGCTTTTGCCCCTTTGTTTTATCCTCACCATATTTCTTGGTTCGAGTTTTTAGTAAGTTAACTGTTTTTTTTTTTTTTTGTCTCCTTTAGGTTGGGTGGGACTTGGGGGCGCCATTATGGTTTTAGAGGGGGAAAAAAGTTGTCGGGAGTGCGGGGTTTACCTTCTTTACATAGTCCGCAGTGGAGGGTCGCTCGATGTTTTCTTAGACGTAGTAGAAAGTGGAGAGATGAGATGTGGGCATCTAGAAAGCTGGTTTTTTTTCTTTAGGTACCAACAAGTTCAGTTGTTGAGGCAGTTTTTGAGTAGTGTTATGGATCAGTGCCAACTGGTATTTGGTACTGTTAGTTCAAAAATTTGTCATGTTTAAGTTAGTAAATTTTGATAACAAAAGTCCTCGGTTTTTATTTTAGTTGATATTTTGGATGATAAATAACCGTATTTGATATCTAAACTACATACATAACAACATATCTTGAAGATTGATTTGAATTTGGATAAAGATAATAGACTTTCCAAGTTTGACGGATCAGATTGAATCAAGTGAAATTTGGAAGTATATCCTGAAGATTCAAGACTTATCATCCTAAGCTGATTGAACATATTCTTCATACTTATTATTTTGCTTGTTTCATGGGCAAGTCTCAATTCCTTATAAACTCAAGAGACTTGTATAGATATTGTCCTCAATTGAGAACACTTATTCTTGTTCATTGAAGAACATTTCTTTTGAGTGTAGTGAGTAAACTGTTCAAAGTGTGTTACTTTATTAAAATCCTAAGTTTTTGTAGGAAAAATTTAAAAAAGTATTGTCTTGATCTTAAACATAAAAGTGAAGAGTCTAATCTGATGACAGTGGATTATCTCTTTGGAAAAGAACCCACAAACGTAAAAAAAAATCGATTTGAATATTAAATGCAAGGGACATGTTAAATATTCATACTTCAACACATTCAAAAAAGAAAAGAAAAGAAATTGTTCCCATGTGAATTTCATACTGACAATTTCATTATCATCGGGGGTTGATTTAATTAGTGTTAACAACCATGTGAATTTCACCTTATTCCCATCAAATTTGTTTTCCTCCTTGTTCGGAATAACACCCAATAATTGATGTAATGGCAACATGTCAATTGTTTGTCAATTTGAGACCGATCAATAAAACTACATTTTCTAGTATTGTAGTAGCTTTTTCGCATGGAAAATAAAAAATAGGGTTAATAAATCATTTGGCATTCGATTTTAGTTTTAATTTTTAATTTGGTGTTTAAATCAAATGATATTATATAGTTCAATAAATGTTTGACATGTATGTTCTACCATAAAAATAAGTGCTTAATTGGAACATAAAAAAGCTCACGTATCAAACTAAATATTAAAGCTAAACTCAAGTATTTAATTGAGATAAACAAATTCAAGTATCAAATTGAAAAAAAAATCAAGTAATAATGTGAACATTGAAACCAAGCTTAAATACTAAATTGAGACAAAATAAAATAAAATACCAAATTAAATATTAAAATCAAACTTACATACCAAATAATAAATTTATTCTAAAAAATTTTGCATTTCCGACATTCATCTTTCAATTTAGGTAATTATTAAAAAAATAAAATAGAAATGGATATCGCGTTTGATTTGTGCGACACCCTGTCTATTTTGGGATTTTTTTTTATTTAGTTCTCTTAATTTTATATTTTTATCTAATCCTTACTGTTAATATTTTTATCTTATATGATTTTTTTAATTACTAATGCTTTTATATGTATATGGTGAAGATTCAATTTTTTATATAATAATTTTAGTTGTCTATTTACCTGTCTCTTTTAATATAAATTAATTGTACAATAATTGGTAATTAATTTTCTAAAACTCCATCTTCTATAATTAAAATCTCCATTTTCTATCATTAAAATTCATATTAACATGCAAATTGGAACTTAACCAAAATTAAAATTATTGTACAATAAATCTATATTAAAAGATAGTATGTTAATATTAATTTTTTTTTATTATGTTAGTTTAATATAGATAGTATGTTTTTCACCAGAAAAAAGATAGATGGTTTAAGTGGGGTTATAACATGACAAAATGTGAGTGATCATGCGTGCGTAAATGTTGTTTATAATGTTATGGGGGTTAAAATGGGTTGATATTGTGGTAAAGCTTATTTGAAATTAACAATGATGGGGTGAACAAGACGAGCCAAATTAAAGTTTGTTTTGGGGAAGAGATTCAAATTGAAGTGTGGTCCAGTCTGTGTGATGGATTGGTGTATCACAGAGGGAAAAACATTAATCACCAACTCTAGTTCTAGTTGATCCTCATCATTTTACTACTTCCGAAATGTATGGCCAGTTTTCCCCCATGGAATTTCGGGTTTTTATCTTATTTCGGTTAAAACATTGATACTTTTATAAAAACAAAGAGTTTATACAGTATAAATTTTAAGCAAAATCGAGTAACTTGAGTATAAATTAATAATTTTGAAGACAATACTATATAATACAAAAAATAATTAAAATTAGGCATGATCCCTTCTTAGTCCTTTAATAGGAGAATTAATCACACTCGAACCCGCAAGTTCTTATATTGGTAGCAATGTTGATATCAATCAAGCTAAGATTCACTAGTATGTACATAATGTCTCGTTTGGTTACTAGTGTAATAACATAATTAAAAATCATAGTTATTACATATATATAAAATAAAAAATAGTTAGTGCGATTTTCAACTTTAAACTAAAAAGATGAGTAAAAACTCTTGTAAAAAAAATAAGATATCTTTAAAATAAGCAAAAAATTTTCTTTCTCTTTATTAAAAATAAGTCATAAGAGTGTCTAAATATTATTAATTAAATTACTTTATTGCTAAATATATTTAAACATGATTATGTGAGATGTAATAGTGTGTGAGTGGATTGTATGAAGGAGAAGGGAAGAAGCAATAATGCCACACAACCCTTTTAAAACTAGACAAAGACACCAAAACCCTAAATGACAAAACCAGGCTTAGAAAGAAGGCAAGAAGTTGTTAAATCTTTGCAACATCTTTTCATTATTTGAAAAGATTCCATCTTGACAAAGGGGCAAAGAATTTTTTTTTTTAAAGTGAGAGAATAACAAAAATAATAATGATAATAATGGGGACAAAAGATACCCTACAGAAGAAGGGTCACAAAAATGCCATGAAAACAATGGAACTTGTTGTCATTCACGTGAAAGATGCTTTTGAGAGGAAAGGATTTTTTATAAGGAAGTTAAGTCTTTTTCCCCAAAAAAAAAATAAAAAAAACTTCTTAAACAAGGTATCTTAAATTGTTCTTTGGATTCAATTTTGTAGGGTTTTTTTCTAACTATCTTGATAGTGAAAGGGAAATGGGTTCATTCAGTGAATCTCGTGGAAAAATTTGCAGACACACCCACCATTTTCATTACAGTAAAACATTCTATCTTTGCTTTTAATTGTCGAGGATAAGCACAATTATTGCCTAGCTAGATTTTGACTATACCAACTTAACATGATACACTCGACTTCTTAAAATTGTTCCAAAAGAAGATTAAGTTCAACATGTATAATCTTTAATGTATATTGTTGATATAAGGAAGAGATAGTGACAGTTAACTTATTGGACAGAGAGTCGTGGAAAGATTAAGATGATTGGAATGCAGATGTCAAAGGATTAGAAGAGGCCAGAAAGTTGAAAGTCTAGTTAAAGCAAATTAAAAGAGAGAGTCTTGGTCTCTTTGTTTTTTTGCTGGAAAGCAGTGTTGTTTGAATCAAATTGGTTGGACAAGAAATCAGACAGTATATTGGTTCGGTGAAAGGTATAAAATTAGTTGATTTGCGAATTGATATGGACCAATTGAACTGATTTTTATTTTTAATTTTTAATAATTTATCTTTTGAGGGTTCTCTAGTAGTTACCAAGGTACTATGTGTAGCTCAGTATTGGTTCTAGATTCATTGCAAGTTAGTTGATTTATTGATGTCTTGTTTTTATAGGTTGTTTAAACAGTTCCTAATGTCTAGGCTATCGCATGTCAAAAGAATGAATATATGTATCGTGTGAATGATTTATATCCTATCAATGTTAGGTATGTGATTCCGATGATTCGAGCTCACAAATACCTCAATTTGCAAGGCAATCCTCCTTCGTAAAAGGAGTTGATTTGCGATGTCACAAGCACGCAAGGTATAGGTATAACTGTACTCCCTAGGGAAGATATACCTCAAAACATCAAGTACCTTGCAACAGTACAAGTCACATTGCTACCTTCAAAGAAATCTTCACCACCCCCAAATGATAGATCCCAAAAGCCCAATGCCTTAAAAGAGAGGTCACTTTATAATTTCCACTTCAAATAAGTGGAAATTGTTATACCTATACCTTGCGTGCTTATGACCTCACGGGTCAACGCCCTTGATCGAGGAGGATCGCCTCGAGAGCATTCAACATGTTTATACAATCAAAACAAAAATTAAAATTCAAAGATGAGATCTTTCCAAAACTTCCAGTTTCAAGTAGCCGAAGCAAAATCCATGCGAAGTCTTGAAGATTCCATCTCTTTTGAGAGTTCACAATTCAAATATAAAAGAAAACAAACTAGAAATCTAATCAAGAATCAGAAAGTAGAAGAAAATTACAAAGGAAAAGTTGTGTAGGAGTTTAAAAGAAAAGTCCCTAGCTTTGAAAAGAAAAAGTCTAAACCCTCAACTTTTTTAAACAAAACTATTTATGCTAAAAGCTTGGGAGCGGGGAAAAGATGAAAGAACCCCTCATTAAAGTTCTAACTTCTTCACTACGTTGCGACTTAAGCTTAGCTATGTTGTGGCGTTGCTGCAAAATTCCGTACGTTACCAATGAGTAACCATCAAGTTCACAGCAGTTACCTGCAAAACGTCACCACTTAGCCTCCTCAACATCATGACGTAGCCTCGAAGGTTCAATTCTTTGGTCTGCCAACATTCCGACGTTGCAGCGTTAAACACGTAATTTATCCGACTTGGCTTCCTTTTAAAATTGACGGTCCGACACCCAACTTGAAGTTTGCCTCCTTGCTTCACCAAGATCAAACTACATCACGACATTCGCCCCAAGGTCAGGGCTCCTTCAATACCTCCTACATCCAAATTAATTCTAATAACCCTACTTATTTAAATTCTAAAAATAAAAAACCTGCGTTTTTAAACTATATTATATCCTAAACATTAAAACATCAAATTAACACTAAAACAAGTTAAAACCCAAGTGTAAAAGACCCAAAATGTGGAAGACTTGAGCACATATAGTCATGACCCTTCTCTGGTTTAGTGAGCTTAAAGAGAATGTAGTGTAGGTTGGGGTCATCACTAAAGGTGAATGACATGGTGCGGGGTGCCATCAGTATCGATAGGGAATTTAGAAGGTTTTGGCAATTGTTAGGCTATTGAGACCTACAAAAATAAAACCTACTTGAAAAATATAAGATTCGTAGATTGAAGAAATAAGTTTGTATCCACATAGATCGATAATAACTTTATTTCTTGAATAAAATAAGTAAAATAAATGTGATGGGATTTTTTTATAAAGTCAAAACTAAAATTAAATTGAAAACTTAATGTAGAAAGCAACAAATAAAAATTTTGGAAAATCAATGAAGAAAAACTCCAGCTAAAAGTAAAATCTCGGTTTGATCCATAGATTTGATCCCGATGCAATGATATCTTCAATGCCTTAGTTCTAGTTGTTGACTCAACGCCGGACAACTAATCCCTCCTTACCTATTCGGTAACCAAGAGACAAATCATTTGAAATGACTTCCCTAAGCAATAAATAACATTGTAACTCAATGTCCAAGATTTAATTTTCGGCAATATTAAGAACGAGAGAGACTTAATTCTAACCAACAAAGTCATCTCAATAAATTTTATTTATGCTAGATCACAAATTCACATCACATAATCATAAACTACGATATAAATTAACAATTATGCGGTTCGTCACAAGTATTACAATAAATTAAACAATTATAGGTTTAATTATTCTAATTGGCAAGGTAGTCGTTCTAAGCTATCAAATACTACTTGAATGTTTAACAAACTTGAACAATATTAATTCAAACAAAAGACGTGCAAATACTAAAGAACCAAAGAAGGATTAAGCACAAATTAAATCTCACAAATTTATTGAATCAAATTTCAATAATCCTTTGACTAGAAAAGAAAGTTTAGAAAGCCATTGAGTCAAAAAACGCAATAAACAATAAAATGGCTATAATGCAAGGAAACAATAAAAGGACCTAACTATTTTTAAAAACATCATATTTATATTGTCTAATGGACCTAAACTAGGTTACAAAAGCTTGCTTGATGCGGTAAAATTCCTAAAAAAAACCCTCAAAGCCCAGACGAAATGCATCGAAGCATCGAGGTTGGTGCTAGGGCACAGGAGACTTGACACAGGCAGGAGTGCTTGGTTTTAGGCGCTATGTTGGGACAAAGGCATTCGAGCTGAGGTGCCAGGACCATGCTAGGGTGCTTGTCCCAGCACACTGGGGCACAAGCTTGGGGCAAGGGCACCTCAACTTGGTAAAGTCGCTCATTTGTTACCGTGCCTCGTTCCCCTCGTTTTAGTTTTTTAACAGTGTTTAAACTTGAACCTTAAACTCTCATAGTTTTAATTCAAGTCGCAAAACACTTAATTAAATATCAAAATCCTGTAAAAATAAAACATAATTAAATAAAAATTCAAATAAATGTAAACGAGACATAAATCATGTTAAAAATAAATGCAAGAAGTATTACAAAATATGTGATATAAAAATAATTTGTAAATAAAGTATATTTTAATATTTAGTTCTATTTTTAAAAAAATTTAAAATTTTTAAGAAAAATTTAAAATGTCTTTTAAGATTATCTAAAACATGTTAAATTTCGTATAATTTTTTAAAATTATTAATTTTATTCTTAAATTTGATTTAACTAAATATTGGAATAAAAATAATTAAAAAATAATAGCAACTAAGATTTTATTATCTTTTTAATATAATTTGAATTGAAATATAATTAAGGTAAAATATAAGAAAACGATCATTTAAATTAATTTCTTAATAGTTAACACTTAAATTAATTTCTTATTGTCTTTGTTTTAATGTATACAGATAGGAGGAAAATATTTCTTTTTCTTTTAGATCTAGTTTTAATTATTTTAAAAAGTATCATGGAATTCTTTTAATATTTTCGAAATTAAGTGTGTAAATTTGAAAATAAGTGTGATATAACTTGTATTTTTCCCCAATGCAGGAACCGAATATTTAAACAATATAAAAAAGTTTTAATATTTAATAGTGGTCGAGGGTTCGATCCTCGCCTTAGTATCAAGTAATTTTAAAATTCGTGATCAAAATTTATCCCTTAACAGGTTCATAGAACGCAGATGATTGGCCATTTGACTCACTCCAAGGGCTGACAAATGTTTTTTAGGGGTATAATAAATTATTAAAAATATATATTCAAAAAAGATACATGTCAATTTTTTAAGATTACTTGCAAAAAAAAAAAGCTATTAGTGTTCCAAATACTCACCATATACATAATATGCAATATTTCACCTAGAAACAAATAGAATACTAAGTATAAGAGTCTAAAATTTATGAAATATCAACGCTTATTTGCAACATATAGGAATGGGTTACAATTAAATTAATTATGGTTTTTTTGATACAATACAATGTTTAGAACTATTCATAGTTCCTCCTCAACTCTTAAATAACAAGATAATGCGTTTCAGTGTACTTGAATTCGCGTCCTCTTACACTGATATTAATATTGATTTCAAAGGAACTGAAATTCAATCGATTAAATTCATTATGGTTAATGATCGCAACGGAAGAAGATGATACCTCTAAATCAACATACCTAAGTCTTTTACCCAAGGCTCCTTACAACCTTTGAAATTATTATTTACATGAGAGCCTCCACTATCCTTATTGAGGGATGTGTCCAATAAGAATATGGTTCTAATCCTTTTGTGGATCTAATTGTGATTTATTTATCAGATTAGGAGGTGTTTAAAGTTTGGGTTTTTTTTAAGATTTTGTTTATTATTGATGTTGAAGAGTATTTTTCAATCCAAATGTTGATTTTGAACCAAAATAATTGGTAAACAAACAATTTTCAAATCAAATATTAATTTAAAACTGGGATTTTAACCCAAGCAAAAAAAATAAAAAAATTTAACTATTAGCTTTTGGAAAAGTATTTTTTAGTGAAATTATCTTTTAAATTTTAATTAAATCTTTTACTTTATAAGATTATGTCTAGAATTGACATCTTATCTTCTTAAAAATAAAATTTGACAATAATAATAAATAGAATCAAACATTTCAAAAAAATAAAGACACTTTTCAACTTGAATGACAGTAAATAATTCCGTGATATGTATAACTCAAAAATGGGTGATTTTGATGAAAATAAAAAGATGAGAGTGAAATGACACATTCTTGTACAGTTGAGTGTGCGTGAGGCAGATAAGAATATGGGAGAATTAATGCTTTTGGATGGTTACAGTCTTACATATACTGTTTTGATGTTCTTTCTTCTTGGATTCTCTCCTTCTTTCACAACATTATTCCTTTCAAATTTTATCAATCAAAACTCTCCCTCCCTTTTAACAAAAGATTCCCACACTATATATTTCATAATTACAATTACTTGATAGAATTTCTTGAAAATTTTAATTTCAATTTCATAAACTTATTAATATCAATTTCATACTATAATTGTATTAACGGAGATCAAGAATTAGAGAGGACTTTTGAAATGTTTGTTGCATTTTATTATATCAAATCGAACTTCGAATCAGATTACCTTTAATTATAATTATATAACAAGTACTAAATATGAATAATTTTATTTTCTCCCCATATGTTAGCATTCCAATTCCAAAGGAATTTTAAAGAGGGGTTTAATTAAGGGAATCTTGTTCTTTTTTGACCATTTAGATTGAAGAATATAGTTTAGTTTCAATAAATTGATTACTTTTTCTCCTGGAACTTAATAAATATATATTGTATTCTAGATCTATCTTTTGAGTAGCCTGTTCATACCTGACTCCAACACATCAGATGGACCCATCCAAATTAATATTTGGATTATAAAGTATTTGGTCCCACTAAATTCCTCATAAAAATTTTATTCCAACTTTTGTTATAAATACAATTTATATATATATATATATATATATATATATATATATATATATATAATTATTGTTGTAAATGCATGTGTATAACCTTATTAAACCTTCATTATTAAAATGATAGAAATAATTTTTTTCTAATTTATTTATAAACATAAGAGTAACTCTTTGTAAGTGAAATTTGAATTTGAGAACAATTATCCCTACTACCTTTTACTCATTTTCTTGATTTTTTAATAATATTATTAAAACTTTTAATGATTTAATTTTTCAATACATTTTTATAAAAATTGATTATCTAACATATTTAAAATAATTGAGGTTAAAGTTAAAAAAATTTGACCTACAAAATATCACGTTGGTAAGTATTTTTTTTATTAACCCAATTTGATCCATGGATAAATTATCTATTGTTTCCTAAATCATGAATGGCAAGGGAAAGAAAAAACTTGCACTAATTTCTTGCATAAAATTCCATAAAATATATTTAAAGGTAAATTATACAAATGATGTTCGAATTATGCTTGTGTTTTTATTTTAGTCGCTCAACTTTAAAAAATTTTAATTTAGGCACTAACGTTTGAATTTGTTCCCATTTTGGCCACTTGCTGCAAAGTTGATTATGAATAGCTTTTTTAAACTAATATAATAACACATTTAATCTCCAATAGTTACATATTCTATCAACTTGATCCTAATTCTAAATAATTTAATAAATTTAATCCTTTACATTTATGAATTCTATCAATTTGATCCTCAAACTTCCTAACCAAAGCTTTCAACTTTTGAAACAGAGGCATTCCACAGCTTCAAATTTGTAAAATACAACAAATTCTATTAATAAATGTGGAATGCTTTCGTTTTAAAAGCCGAAAGCTTTGATTAGGAAGTTTGAAGATCAAATTGATATGATATGTAAATGCGAAAGGTTAAATTTATTGAATTGTTTAGAATTGGTATCAAATTGATAGAATAAGTAAGTATTGATGACTAAATGTGTTATTATACCAATTAGAAAAAAGACTTCTCGTTATTAATTTAACGACATGTAACATAAATAGGAACGAATTCAAACATTAATGCTTAAATTAAAGATATTTTCAAATTATAAAATAGAGTAGAACTCATTAAAAACATGTTTTTATTATTGTTTAAAATGATTTTATGACAGTTGTATGGTATAGTAATTAGTGTAGTAAGCATGTTTAAAAAAGAGGAGCAAAGCGTGGTATAGTGCTATTCAATATCCTCCATCTCATCATACATCTCAAACACAGTATTCTCCTATCATTTTGGGTGTTTGGAACCCTATTTTTCAGTACATTCTATCCACCTCAGTGGAAGAAAATTATTGAAAATATGTTTATTTTTATTTTAATTGAATTTGATTGGTGAATGTATCAAATTGTAAGGTTTTCAAAATGCTTTAAAAAAAATTGAGAATTCAAGTTTATAGTTGTCCGTTTCAAGTCCTCTACACCTCCCCGATGTCCTCATCTCCTCCTCAATAGTTGTGCACTTAGACTCATCATTTATAACAAGAGTGTCAGGTGTCCTATGACTATCTCTAGATTCTTCACGAACCCTTTTAGAATCCCTTCCCCTACCCCTACCCCTACCTCATGTTTTCTCTTTCCTTCACTAGCTATCTAACATCCCACAAGTTCCTGAAGTTAACAATTCTGAAAGTTTTCATTAAACAAATTCAAATCTTCACTTCAAAACATAGTGAACATTTCTCACATGCTTATATAACTTAGTGAAATTTTCTCTATAGTGCTAAAATGACATATCAATTGTGCATCCTTACCACTTTTTTCAAAGGCTTCACTAAAACTCCTTTCATCGCTTATAACATTTTCTTTGACGGAGGGGCATTCGTTATACATACTACACATACCAACTAGGTCACTAGCCTTATAATTGGGAGAGAATGAAAACGAACTTGTCTCTCTAGAACTATGCCTCATTAGACAATGCATCTTGTCAAGTAAGATACCTCACTTGATAAGATCGTTGTCACTTGTCACTCATGTATCTTGTGATCATATTCCATCAAGTCATCTCATAGACCTATCAAAAAGACTTAAAGAATAAGACGAATAATGACGAGTTGTGATTCATTAAAGAACACGTGACTTATCAGATAGCTTCTCTTAAAGACCCTTAGAAGACATGACCAAAGGATAAGTTTTTTTTTTCTCTTCAAAACCATAAGATCTCCCTCACAACCATACATGGCTCTCGCCCAAATGACTGAACTCTCATTATCTTCACAATCTTTTCACTTCAATACATCAATAATGATTTCATATAAATAAATAAAAAACACAAATCATTCACGTTTATCTTTAATTTAATTTTAAGTTATTTTTAATTGGCAAATTACTTTTTAACAAATCATGTGAGTATTAATTAGTTTTGCGTGATGACTTTTGATTAAAAAAGTATAGTGTACAAAATAGTATTTATTGTGTTGAATAATAAAATAAAAAATATAAAGGTAAACTATGCACAGAAAATAGCAACACAAATTAGCCGAAAATGATTTTCAAATTTTGAATTAGCATAAAAACCTAGGAAAGAATAGCCAAAAAAAAAAGAAGGTATACAATCAATTTAAGATAAAGAAATCATTTTTTCCCTCAAGAGATACAAACCACTGATGATGAAGCATATATTCCTTCCATTCCATGTTGCTGATCAATTTAAGGGTTCATGATCGTAAGACAATGGGGGAGGGGGAATGGGAGGGACGGGGGATTTTTATTTAATATTAATATATTTATATTTATTTAAATTTAATATAAAATGTAAATTTATTATTATATTTTTGAAAATATTTATTTACTGTTATATATTTTTTAAAAATTATTATTATATATTTTGAAAGTATTTATGTGTTTTTATATTTTTTTTTAATTTTTTAGATTTAGGATTAAATTGAGATTATTTGTAAATATTAAGGGTTAATTTTACAAAATTATGACTAAATTGATATAATATATAAAAATTGAGGGCTAAATTTATTATCATACCAAATTTTTTAACTGTTACGTCAGTTTACTGTTTATGTTTTTAATAGGAGTGATCAAAATGACCAAACTATATAATTTGGATGCTTAAATTACAAATTTTTTTATTTTGGATACTAAAATAAAATATTTTGATAGTTGAGTCACTATACGTTGAATTAACCCAAAATATAATTGAGAAAATGGAAGGGCAATACTGGTAACGTAGGACAAAAAAGGACATGAATAGAATCTTTGGTTAGAATACAAGCATCCGACAAAATCGATGGAGATGCGAGAAACCGAAGTTGGATCCAATCCAAACTGCACGTTTTCAGACATAATTCAAAAATAAATAATATGCTAAAGTATAAGAATTTTTAAAATCGTATATTTTCAAATTTTATTCTGATTTAATTTTCATTATATTGATATTTATTTAAATTTTAATTTTAAATATATTTTATTAACAATATAATTATGTATTAAAATGATTGATTTTGATAATAATAATTCAAATATATAGATTATGATTGTCTTTCTAAGTTAAAAAAAATTATTTTAATACAATAAAAATGTGAGTAAAATAAAAAAAACCATAAACATTTGATTTATGAGGATGAAAAAAGGAAGTGAGGGTACATATGTAGCAGATAATGTTGATATGAAAAGAGAGAAAGAATATTGAGAATCTTAAATCGATGGAAGAGAAATAGAATCTAATGGCTGGAAAAGGTTGTCCTTTTAAGAGAGCATCTTTCACTATCTTCCCTTCTTACAAGACAAGTTGCAACAAACAACTTAAATCTAAGGCAATATCGAAGGTGGGCCCATTCAACACATCTTCTCGAGATTCCTTATCTCTATGTTCCGCACATCTACCTCTCTTTACGTCCCCTAACAAAACCTTGTACCATTTTAGAGTTCTTTAATAATTAAATTTGAGTGTAATTAATTATATTTTTTATTTATTAAAAAAAGTAAAAAATTAAAGTTATTGAGTGTTTTTCTCCGTCTTTTTTAAGTGGTGGTGTTTATATATTTATATGATATGAATACTGTTCATTGATATGACATGTTAGGTAGGTTTCATGTATATAAACACGTATCCTATTCTAGACTTAACATGTATTTACACGGTCCTATGCACATATAACTTCGCAGGAGAGCGAACTCATTAGAACCCGACCCAAACCCATTCAAATTTTGGGCTGGTGTTAGTAATTATCATAACAAAAGTAATTATGCGAGTAACTATAAATTATTATACTTATATCTAATTTCTCTATGACATTTCAAACATGTCCATAAGTTTAAAAGGTTGTTTTATTACAATAACAATATAATTTTAATTTTAAGATATATATTTTTAAAATACAATTATATGTTATTTTATTAAGTTTGTTTAAATAGTTTAAAATTTTTATCGATGAGAGATAATTTCCTATACATTTTGACATACTAAATAATTAATCGAATTACATAGTATCTATTTTACATCATTTTTATCGAATTTAACTAGATTACTATACTTGGTTAATGATCAATCGATGATAACAATAGGTATATGCTTAACGTTAGAGAGAGAATAACTAAATAAATATATAATGTTAGAGTAATCAGATAAAATTGCTTAAGATATATATTTTTATTGTTAATTTTTTTGGTAATTATATTGTCGAATGCTTTTTTTTTTGGATTATTGTATTATATACAATGATTTGATTTTAGATTTTTTACTTGTTTAGAGAATTTTTTTCTCAAGTATTATTGATAAATTTTATTATAATTAATATTTTTTTAGAATTTAAAATTATGTATGTGTAATTATAATTTATACTACCAAATATAACATATATTTAAGAAATTAGTCAGTGATGTTAAAACACAATATTTTTAACGAATATTTAAGTTAAATTTATTACGATTTAAACTTAAATGTACCTAATGATGTCTGAATCATTTTGATAAGGTTGAGGTTTTAAATCTTTAAGAACTTAGATTTTAGTCTCACCATACATAACTACCATGTATGAATTATCCCCTAGATTTACTCTGAATTTAAATCTACCTAAAGTTTTGTCCTGAAAATATGTATATTTTAATTTTTTTTTTTATTAAAACAAAGTTGTTGTAGAAGTACAATAATCTATATTGAACAAGTCATGGATGCCCTTATTTACCATAAGAAAAATTAGATTCTCATTAAAACATCACTTTTTGAAGGAATCATAATCCAACTTTAAATTTGATCTTACTTTCTACATTTGTTGGAAAAATTAGATTCTCATTAACTCATTAATTACTTTTATTTAATGATAAAGAAAAAGAACTAAATAAAGGATGGGAATTGAAAAAGGAAAAAAAAGTGCTTTCATGTTTGGACCTTTTTATGATACAGTATTATAAATTTATTTAATTTTTGATATAATACTAAGGTGAATGATTGGGCAATACGATTTCAATATGTGTCAAATGGATGATTAACAAGTCAAGATATAAATTTTTAATTTTTAATTATTTTTATTATATTATACTCGTGTTATGTTTCATTCATTATATATCTAATATAATTTGATATTGTGATTCGATTTAGAGAAAATATGTGTTCGTACAGTGTCTCAATTTATATATTATTTTTAGTAATTCGCCATATTAATTTAATTTAGAGAAAATTTACCTACTATGATGTGTTAATGTCGTGTCTGTGTGTAAGTATTGTAAATTTATATAACTTTTTAAATGTCAATAATTCGTTTTATATAAATTTGTGTATTTGTATTGTGTTCATATTAATTTTCCATTTTGAGAATGTTATTATTATTTCTCATGTATTTATGTGTGTTTCAATTCATATCCTTTTTGTTAGAAACTTATAGTGATCTAATTTTAACTCTAAATTGATTTTGCTAAAATAAATTTTTATGCTTTTAAATTATGCCTTTAGTCTATATACTCTAAAATTTGATAAATTTATTTATTTTTGCTTTTAATTATAAGAATTTAGTTTTTTTTTACTTTATTAATTTAAAAATTGAAGTCGAAATAGAAATATTATTAATTGACTTTTATTAAATTTGAATATGTGTTATCAATTGAAATTTCATTTTTAAATTGGATATTTAAATATTAAAAACTTCACATATTTAAATTTAACGAAAATTTACTAACATTGTTACTTTATAAATCATATTAAATTCCTAAAATAAAAAACAAATGAATTAGATCCGTTAATATTAGTTTTTTTTTAATATAAATGTTTAAAACTACTCATAATCCTTTCGCAACTCTTAAATAGGAAGATAAATGCGCTTCAACGCACCTGAACTCACATCTTCTTGCTAAAACAACAATATCGATATCAATCGAAGTATGACTCAATCGAAATATATAACCCATTTTAAAAACTTTAAAATCATGTTATGAGTGGCATATTCTGATTTATTTGCTCTCACATTAAACCTTAGATACTCTCTCTAATTTCAAAAGAAAAGAAAACATTAGATGGATGTATAAACTATTGTGGACAGATATGATTTGCCAACACTATGGAGACCACTTGTTCAATTACTCAAACAGTTCTTTAATTTTTAATAATAAGCTGAAAAAAGGATTTGTGTTTGGGTCTAGTTAGGGTTAGAAAATAATTCTTTCTTTTTCTCTTTTAGTTTTTGTTTTTCCGAATAAAACCCAAAATATACCTTTGGGTGGCTATGAGGAGCTTTGAAGGAATAAGGCAGGGTGACCCATAAATTTGGTGTTATGGCATCAACCAAAAAAAAAAATTCAAAATATTGTAATCCACTAATTAATTTAGATGAGGTCTCAAAGTAGGGGATTCCTCTTTCATAAAATAATCCACCAAAGCATCTTAAAGGTTTATGCAAATTAGGTCTTGTTTCATACTACATTAAAAATAAGAGTAAAATTGCCAAAAGTACCACGGTACCGAATTACTCCATGCATTCCGAAATCTTGACATTGTTGGGAATGTGAGATTACCGACTTAAGATCATATCTGATATCTAAATGTGAGAGTCCTATGCTAGAATATCTCATTACCCCTTAGAAATGACACATTCCTTGAACTAAATGCACCTTAATAATATTCCGACCTTTTCAGTAATGGGACATTTGGTTTAAGTAATCTCATGTTCTCAAGAACAATGAAAAATTTTAGAATGATATTTCTCCATCTGGATTTCAAAGGTTACTTTGAAGTAGTAATCTTATATTCGCAATAGTGACAATAATCTTAATACCACCTCATCCTTTGGCAATATTACATTACATTGGCAATGTAACATTATTGATAATTTTACCATCATTTTTAATAACTTTGATTCATTTTACTTAAATGAAAATAAAATTATAATAAAAACAAAATAATCAAAATTTTTAGTTGTTTAATAGATATTTCTCAAGCAACATTTCGACTGTATATTATTAGTTGAGAAAAAGTAACATTTTGTCTATCATGCTCTACTTGAAATGTTACTTTTTATAACAAATTCACCATTCATTTTATCCTTTTGGTTAAAGTTTTTCTTAAACCATAACAAATAACATGTGTTAGTAAAAATTAATGTTTTATTTTTCTCTTAGATATTTTTCTCTTTTCCTTTCATAAATATTATTTTTTCTTTCACTTACATTATGAGTACTATATTTTAAGGATTTATTGAATTAGTGTCAAGTCTCAACTCGTTAAGTAATTATAAAAAAAAATTCAACGATATTTTTATCATTTCAAATAATATGAAATATAGAAAAGAATATATTTGAGGAAATTCAAATTCAAAACACCATAATTTTTAATATTTTTATTAATTCAACTATAATTTTATTTGATTTTTAAATAAATTTTATAAATATATTTATTGCATGTATAAATAAATCTTTTTGTTGTAAATAATATATTTATTGGTAAACTGAAGAAAAGAGAAGTAAAGAAAAGATGATAGAGGTGTTGGAATCAGTGTGGACAAAGAGTAGGGCCTTGAAATTCCATAATGACTGGCCTTTGTTTCTTCCACTGACCAAATTGATTCTCTTGAGACTGCACCTATCCAAACTTTGGAATTTATTATAATTATTATTACTATTATTAGTTAATTTTGATTATTATATCATAGTTTCCATCTTTCTTGACTGTAATCACTTAAAATAATTCCATTTCATGGTGGATATGTTAGTTTCTCAAAAGCATTCAAGTATTCATATAATATTATAATATAATATCAAAGTTACCCAATAATAAGATACTAAACTGATATTCTATGCTGCGTCAATAACATTTATTTAGTGGTGTTATATATTAGTGATCACTAACTCGAATCCTAGATAGGATCTGAGTTATTTACCCATGAGCCATCAGAAGATTGGGTGTGAGGCGAATCACGAGAGGACAATAAGGCGAATTCACGAACCCAACTAGAAAGGCAAGCTCACAGATCCAGCTCGCACAAACCGAGAGAAAGCCATAACCTCAGCTTGCATATATCCAAGGGGTTCGCAGAAAGGACCGCGTGCTCCGTAGATCATCCAGACACGTGTCCAATAGGTACGAAACCCACTTAAAATGTCAGTCCCATGAACAGAAGGGATCGCGTGCTCCGTAGACACGTATCCAGCATACCTGGAGTTCACAAAGAATGCCAATAGTAGGACCAGAGAATGTTAGTACTAGAGACAATGGAGTCAAGACAAAATAGTGGGATCTTATCATGAGCCGTAATAACATCTGTAACAGCATGTATAAATACCTAAATACTCTCATTAATAATAAACGAGATAATATTACTGAACAAATGGCATGTGTAATAATATATTGTTTTAATTTATATTTCAAATTCAAATAAAAAACTCTTGGAGAATCTAAAACAACAGAAAAAAGCCAAATGTGTGTGTATATATATAACTCAGTAATTAGAATTTTCACACATTTGTAATATAAAAAAGTTATCCTAAAGTATAGAGTCCTTGTGATTTATGGCCCATCGATTTGTGGTAATAGGTAGACTTTGATATATATTTATATCGAAATAAATTATAATAATGTGATACAATATTAAAGTCGCATATATCAATTAAAATCATTAATTAATATGATGTGGTTTTTTGTGGTTATTATGTGAAAATAGCATATTAATATTTAAAAATAATAGAATTTAGTTTGATGGATTTAATGATTACCATATGGATTAGGAATGAAATTAAAAGGGAATAAATATCAAAATTATATATGAATTATGGTTTAAAGTACAATTATATAAATGAATTTTTGATTTGATCAAATTCTTGTAAATTATTAATATAATTATAGATATAACATCATTTTATGTTTATATATTGCATACATAAAATAATTATATTTATCAAATATAAAAATTAATTGATATATTTTTTTCTTTAAATATGTATAATTAAATCAAAATTAAAGGTCCACATGTATAATTGCACATTAAATCAAAGTTCATATATAATTTTGAGATTTATCTCTTAAAAATGCCATATGTCTATGTATTATTCATAGATTTGAAATTTAGTCCATGTAACGTTATTTTTAGGAATTTAGTTTTTTGACTTTTTAGATTTCAAAATTCAATTCTAATTGTTAACATTGTTAATTTTTTTTTGGTTAAATTTATTGATGCTACATTTTGAAATAAAAAAAAACACTAAATTAGTAGCATGCAACTAAAAAAAGATATTGTAATGAACTTAAAATTAAAAAATAATTTTAACAGTATTAACAGTTGACTTGAATTTTTAAATCTAAAAAATCAAATGACTGAATCCCTAAAAATAAGAGTACATAAATTAAATACTAAATTTTTAAAGAATACATGAAGTTATAACATATTTTTAACTAAATTAAAAAAAATAAAACATAGACATTAAATCCTAGAATAATGAAAGAATTTGACTTTTAAATGGGACTTAAACCACAAAGCTTAATTAGAAATTTAATATATGATTATCCAATCAACATCAGTATTGCTGTGAGTGTAGCAGGATGTGAATTTAAGCACGAGGAAATGTGTTTTGTTAGAATTGTTAAAATCTTGATACAAAACTTAATATATCAGGATCTGATATGTAAAGTCATCAAGAATAAATCATGAATAAAATTAAATGTGGAAACGTAATTGAATCCATAAGTTTTCGGATATTGCGGATTTTATCTTTCAAATTAACACACAAGAAATTCAGAGAAAATTTGCTCACTCTTCTCTAAAGATGGGATATTAGAAAATTTACATTGTGTGTAATTTGTGGACCATAACCTTCATAACTTTTTCACATTAACTTTAATTTCTAATCAGCTCATCATTAATTAGAAATTAGTTACTAGAGTATCTACACATATTTGACCCATACTTTATTTAATAATTAAAACTCAATAAACTTTAATCAAATTAGATCACTTTTAATTTGGGCTAACATATTACGATAATGAATGATAACATGTAATTACCCTTATTATATATATAATGTTAATATTTTCCAATATGTTTATCCTTTTATTTAAGAGATTATGCCTAATTTTAGACATTGTATCAATATTTTTAATATATGATTTTATTATTTTTAATTAAATATTAAGAACTCAATTCAAGCTCATATCTATATAATTAATTTGTATGAAAATATTAGATAAATTTAATTAATTTGATTATAAAATAAAATTGAATTTGGAATTTTGAATAAAGGTAGAATTAACCTCTTCAAGACTAAATATATAGATATATTGCAAAAAGAAATAAAAGGGAGAGAGAGAGAGAGAGAGAGAGAGAGAGAGAGAGAGAGAGAGAGAGAGAGAAGTAGGAAGAAAAAGGTGAGTGAACTCGGAGAAATGAGCGAGAGAGAGGATATGCGACGACACGAAAGTGACTTTATAACCCAAAAACCGCAAACAGAATCTTCGCCTTCTTAATTTCCATTTCCCTTTTCTCACCCGACTCCCTCTCCAAGCAACCCAAATTTTATTTTCCTTCATTTTCTCTCTCCCCAAACAACAATCACTTCTCTCTCACTCTTCACATACATCTCATTATTCCCAAATATATAAATAAACCCATTTAATTAAGAAATACCTCCCGTTACCCTCTCTCTATATATTCATTCATAGATCTCGCCACTTCCTTTCTCATTTCACCTCCTTTTCTCTCAGCTTCAACAGATACCATAAAGGAATCAAAAGGAAAAATAAACCGTAGGAAGCAAAAGGGTAGGATTGTGAGAGGAAAAACCAAAGGGATCGGATATGGGTTCGGTTCCCCCAGAACTGAGCTTGGATTTTAGACCCACTTTTGTACCCAAAACGATCACTACTTTTCTCAAGGAGGTTTCACTAATCGGGAACGTTCCTGACAAGGTTTCAAAACTCGATGCTTTTGTTAAAAGATTGGAAGAAGAAATGAGAAAGATCGATGCTTTTAAACGTGAACTTCCTCTTTGCATGCTCCTTCTCAACGATGGTTCGTTTCTTCAATCCATATAAATCACACCCCTTTTCCCCCCCTTATTAATGGGTTCTCTTTTGATTTCCCATCTTTTTTCAAAGAAAAAACCCAGCTCTCGCTTGCGAGTTTCAATTGAAAAACGTTTGTCTTTAGCTTTTTTTTTGGTTTTCTGATCGGTTCTATAACTTGGGTTTTTGTTGTTTTGGGATTCTAATGAATCTATCTAATGTAAATTTGATTTTCTGTTTGATTGCAGCCATTGTAGCTTTGAAAGAGGAGTCAGTGCAATGTATGTCAAGAAATGTTGAACCAGTTTTAGAAGAGTTCATTCCATTGAAGAACAAGAAGGAATATAATCAAAGTGAAGAAGATGGTGCCTTAATCACCAACAAAAAGGATAAAGATTCTAACAACAACAACTGCAATAATAATAAGGACAAGAAAAATTGGATGAGTTCTGTTCAGCTTTGGAACACTGATGATGATTATAGTTCCATTAGTCACAAACTAGATTCTAAGGTACCTCAAAGTAAAGAAAAGATTGAACCACATTTAAGCTAAAGAATTGTAGTTTATAATGAAATAAAAGCGCTAAAAATTGCATATTATTTGTTTTTTTTGCAACAGAGAAAGGACGGAGATTCATCTCAAGGATGTAAAAACAGGGGAACAGCAACAGCCTTTATGCCATTCAAGATGAATTTGGGTTTTGCAGTGAGGAAAGAAGAGAAAGAGGAGATACCGGTTCATGGATTAACGCTTTTGACTCCTGGAATCAAGAATCTGAAAGAGGAATCATGTTCTACGGGGTCTAGGACAAGTTGTAGTAGAGCAGTTTCTTCTTCTGCCCCCAATGCTCAGTCGACTTTTCGGTCTGTACCACAGCCGCTGTCCCATCAGCAGCAGCAACAACAACAACAACAACAACAGACTGCTAGGAAGCAAAGGAGGTGCTGGTCACCTGAGTTGCATCGCAGGTTTGTCAATGCCTTGCAGCAATTAGGAGGCTCTCAAGGTGAGCAAATGATGTTCCATTGGTAATGTACTTAGATTGTGACAATTTGGTTTTTGTTGTTCTTAGCTCTTCTTTTCCCTGTCTTGTGTTGGATTATATATTGTTCTAGTCATCTTAGATGAGAATTTAGAAGTTTGGTCAATGGGAAGATTAGGTTTGCTAGAAACAGCACTTGTTTGTAGTGATTTTTGGTTCATTTATCGCTCAGTCTGGTTATATGTTTTAGAGGTGGAAAGTATAGATTCAAATCTGGCTAAGTGATATGTGTATGATTCTGTAGTATCATTCTGTTGGGATCATTGGATTGAAGTGTTCTTTTTCCAATGGCAATTCACTCTTTGATAATTTTACTTCAAAGTTTCTGAATCAAAATTCTTGAACGTTTTGCAGTGGCCACTCCAAAGCAGATTAGGGAACTTATGCAAGTAGATGGCTTGACCAATGATGAAGTTAAGAGTCATTTGCAGGTTGGTTCTTAGATTTATATATTTTTTCTTGGTGATTTGATCTCATGAAAGGAAAAAAAGAGAATGTTTGGTGTCTTAATATTTTCCAGGATTAATGGTTATATGAAGGTTTTTTATGGATGAATATTTGATGGGAGAATTTTCCTGTGATTTTTCCAGAAATATCGACTTCACACGAGAAGACTTCCAGCTTCCACAACCAGTCCCGCGAATCAATCAGTCGTTGTTTTGGGGAGTGGTTTGTGGATGTCCCAGGATCAGTACGGAGAATCCTCGAAGGGGAGCAGTTCCCAGTCTGGCTCTCCTCAAGGACCTCTCCAGCTAGCCACAAACACTGGGGGGACCTCCAATCCCGGAGGTGACAGCATGGAAGATGACGAAGATGCAAAATCTGAAAGCTATAGCTGGAAGAGCCATATTCACAAACCTGGGAAAGATGATGTATAGAGTGTTTATCCACCATGAATTTTGCAGATATAAAGTATACATGGGAGGAGTTGGCGATCATAAAAATTACAATACACTATTACTATATTATACATAAAAGGAGAAGGATGTTGAGAAATGAGAGGCTGTGAAAATTTTGCAGGATTAGCTTTCCTTCGATATCGAATCAAGTTTATTTTTTTTGGTTTTCTTCCGGAACCAGTACAAGAATTCCAATTATATATCATCCATGTTTTCACCATTGGAAGAAATATGAGCAGTGCACTATTCCTATATCATAAAGCTTAGCTTCTACTTTACTTGCTCTATTACATTGAACCTCTGGTGTGCTGGTGCTTCTGATACTGTTTTGAGGTTTTAGAAATTTGTTGTCAAAAGTATAGGTATCTTTCTGCAGTATTCTTTTTATCCTAACTTAAGCCATAGACAATTGATTCATGTGTCTGGTCCTTTTGAAGTTTGAATTCAAAGTATCTGTCCTTTTTTCACTCCAGACTTGTATGAGGAGAAAGATGAAAGCTTGGTAAATGCCACCACAGGTGGCCTCTCATATTTGATAAGAGAGATTACATCACCAATCTGGGGTTTTGTTGTTGTATTCATATTCATAATAGAAATTACTATCAGGATAGGCAACATTTGTTAACCTTTATTAATTTCCACAATTTCAATGCTTAGGATGAAAGTGATTTGATAAATACAATGAGAAAACGGAAGATCCCAGCTTATATTGGGAATAAGATTTTAGGGTTTATATTCACTTATGGTTACGTACAAAATATGTCTCAAAATTATTCTAAATTGCTCTTTTTTTCTTCTTCTGAAAAGACAAGACAAGTGGTTGGCATATTCTTCCAGATTTTTTGCTAAGTCACTAAAATTCTCAATTTGCAAGACTGTTTGGCAAACACAATTTCATCCTGATAAAAACTTGTAGCTATTAATCAGTTTCTGCCATAATTTTAAATATAATACTTAGCTTTTAATCAATAATTGGGTGTTGACTGCCATAAAGTAGAAGCAATTTCTTTTACCCTGTATGGTAATTTCTTTTATATAGGTGCCAGCACGGTAATTTTAACATTTGTTTTGAGAAATTAGGTGAAAAACATGTATGATATGTAAACGCATTGCCTATTCAATTATGGAAAAAGGATGGTGTGAAACTGTGATTCAACTTCATTTATATTCTTTTTCAATAGAAGAATGACAAATCATATTCTTTTTTTTTATTTTCAATATTTTTAGTTAAATTTAAATTTTACAAGAAATAAAAAAGAAAAATCTGATTTATCTTTTCCCTATAATAGGAATTTCATACCACCTTTTTCTAAATTATGAAAGCATAGCTTGAAGCTGGTGATGATGTAAATGTAATTATATGGGTGTGGCCCCAAAGCAAGGTGTTAATTAGTCAAAGTGTTGGAAAACACCCAAGAGCCAAGGGGTTTTGTTTATTTAACAAAGCCAAAGCCACAGCCAAAGCCAAAGCCAAAGCCAAAGCCGAAGCCACTCATATCCCACTATAAAACACAATCACTTGGAATGTTTATGTAAAGGATGATGACAAAACAGTCCCTCTCACCCCCAAAATAATAGAGAGAATCTTGTAGACAATGTATAATTGAATGGACCCCACAATGAGAGCTCCACTATCAGAAATGAAGAACAAAACGAATCTGAAACATATTTATCAGGTAATTTAAATAGGGTATTAATTGGTTTGGTTGGAGTGAATGGATGTTAGTCATTAAATTCCCTTTCTAAACAGGGTTAACTAAGGGATGATTTAATGGATTGGATTAATTGATGACATTTAAATTTTTTTTTAGAGAAGAAGACAATGGATTGATGGATATATGCACATTAAGCTACCTTCAGTCTCACATGGCAAAGCTTAACAAAAATACATGCATATGCATTTGTTTTTGGTCCCACAAAGGGAAACTATTCATATCAAAGATTCCTTGAAAGACCAGCCATAGGCTATGATCCTTGAGAAAGCATAATGATGCAAGTTTTAACTGGAAAGGGAAGTATTTGGTGACAGAAAGCAAACCCCAAGAACACCAACTTAAGTCAATATTTCTTTCAACTCTAACCAGCTAGGAAATCCCCATGTGTTTTTTTTTTTTACCAAGTTGTAATCATCATTAAGAGTTTTTACCTTGTCCATGCTTGAGGAAACAACATTGAGTTCAATTATAATGTAACCTAAAGTGATATGTTTTATTTTATAAAGAAATCTTCCTTATCCAAGTTTTTTTTTTTAAAAGAAGTATTACAAAGATTTAAGTGATCGATGATGGTGGTTCACACTACGAGAGGTGTAGAGAGTTGAATGCTTGTTATGTGTCATTAGTAATAATGAATTATATGCGGAGTGTGGAGGTATGTAATGGCATATGGAAGTTGAAGAAATGTCATGTTGTGCACCCTGTGCAACATGTTAATGGTTTTGCGGAGGTTCGAGCAGGTTGTGCGAAAAATATATACACATGATATTTGGTTTTGTGGAGGTTCAGTTTTATTGTACAGAGATATATGCGCACATGTTTATGATAACTCTATATGGGCTCTTTCAAGTATGAGACTCTATTGTGTCTAAAGCTTAAAGACTCATGTTCATAAGCAAATCTATGGTCATGACATATGAAAGTTATGAAAGTTCATTGGACATGTTCTCTAAGTTTTATGTCAAAGTTATATGTGAGACTTCACCACATGAAGTCCTCGACACAGTTCGCATGTATGAGTTCACCATATCTATTAATTCGCATGTATGAATTCGCTATAGTTGTGAATTCACTTGTATGAGTTCACCATATCTATGAATCCACATGTATGAGTCCACCATATTTATCAATTTTCTATTATGAATCCGCATGTATGAGTTCGCTACATCTATGATTTTCTTCTACGAGTTTGCATGTATAAATTCGCATATAGAAATTCGCACGTAAGAGTCTGCAAGATTGTTCGTCAAGTTATTCCGAATGGCTCTCTCCACTCGGTGGATTTTTTGCTAAGATTATATACAACAAGTATGTACGAAGAAACTATATCCTTCATGATCTTTCACAGGATAAATTCTCATATATTATGTTGCTAAGATTTTGAACTTTTTTTTTTTCCAATTTCTAGTAATAAGGTTGAGGCCATTGGAATGATGTTTGAAAAATGCTTGTTGCAAAGTGTCATGTGTCAAATCAAAATTATCGTGGATCAAATCAAATTTATCATGTTGAAAGTGATAACATCATATCTATGTCATAATTATTTTTTAATTAATTAAGAGATAGATATTAAAAATTTTGTATTATTACTAATTAAAATAAAATAATTAAGTGATAATATCAAATGATAATTTTATTTTTAATTAATTAAATTAATAAGAGATAAATAATAAATAAAAAAAGTTTAAGTTCTTGTAGAATAATAAAATGAAGCAACTATATTCTACTAGAACTCTCTCTTATTCATGTGATTGACACTATAAAAAAGGGTCATCCCAAGCCATTCAATACATTCACAAGTTTAAGAAGCTCAGAAGATCTTTGTAAAATTCTCTAAGAAGTTGAAGAAATTTTGATGAATACGATAGCCGTTTTGAAGAAAAGTCGTCTTTTGACCCAACTCAACCACCGAGAAGAAATCAAAAGTCGTTTTTTGAAGAAAGCTACCTTTTGATCCAAATTAACTGAAGAAAGGAGGTCCAAACTCGTTTCAAGAGCAAGTCAACACAATACTTGAAGCAATCCGCATCAATCCAAGATAAAATCAGACGATCTTTAGATCAAAGTCAAATTGAAGAGAAGAATCAAAGGATATTTAGTATACTACCAGTTGAGTTTTTAAACTTCTATAAGATATAATAAAATATTAAAAAAATATGACACATGACAAACATTTAACTCTATTTATAAAATTAAAAAATATATACTACCAAGTATATCAAATACTAACCCTTTAAATATACATGTTTTTACTTTTTCCTCTTCTCCATTTCATAATTTACGATTTAACCCCTTAAACACTTAACTAATATAATGGGTCTAAATCTACTTGAACCCCTAATCTTTAAGACTTAAGAGTGTATTATAATATTGGTGCCAATTAAATTCATTACATGAATCAACTGTATTGAATTACGAGTTTGGTAAGTAAAATAATATATGAATCAAAACTAAAATAATTTGGGCACATCTATGGCCTGTTTAAACCTTTATGTCTAAACCCATTTGGCATCTTTGCAGGCTTATGTTGGGCTTCCCTTTGTTAAGCCCGTATCAAGCCCATTTGTTTATATTTTTTTATAAATTTTTTCATATATTTTATATGTTTTATAATTTTTATAACATTTTTAAAATTAAAAAAATAAATATTTCTATATAATTTTTATAATTATTTTAATTTTATATATTTTTATAAAATTTTATAATTTTCTATAATCTATAATATATGTATAAGCACAAGTTTGAAAAAAACTTTTTAATTAATGAAAATACTTTTTATTGTTAATTCTATCATTAAATTGACATTAAAAATAATTTATCAGTATATTAATAATTCTTATGTGATAATGATAAAAATAATTAATAATTTGCTAGTGTAATTTATTGTTAATGTGATAGTATATTAGTGTGATATTAATTAATTTGGTGGTATATTTTAAAAGTTCTACTGAAAAGATAACATAATATATTTTAATTAATAAAAATTTTAAATCTATAAAATCATAATTTAACTGGATAAATTAAAATAATGAAATTTTTAAATTTTTACATAAATATAATTTTATTCTAAATATGATAATAATTAATCATGTTAAAATCATTTTATATAATTAATAGAAGTTAAATATGCGAGATTAACATTATATATAAATATAATATCAATATATTGGTAATCTACTAATATCTATAATTTACAATTTTTTTTTAATTTATATGTTAAAACTCAAAACAATATACATATTTTATAATTAAATTAAAAAAATATTTTTAATAAATATTAATTGTATCTAATCAAATTGGTTTGATCCAACATAAATCAAGCTCGACAAAAAATATGACTTATATCTAATTGAGAAAAATCGATCTCTTAAGAATTAGTATTTTGTACTATTTATGTTTCTCATATTTGCCAATAATATAGTATAATATAATATAATATAATTATTTCACTAATAATGTTTCTATTAAATCTTGAATCTAAAATATATGTTTTACGTTTGTTTTCTATAACAAATTATTAATATAAAATAGTTATAATTATTTTATTAATAATATTTTTGTTATTGATTTTATAGTTATTATCACTTAATTAGACTTTGAATCAATATTAAATTATATTTATTATTTTAGATTAATTATCACTTAATTAATATTTTACAATTATATATCAATAAAAAATTCATATTTTAATATATGAGGAATTACTAAAAATCATATTTTAGTATTATTTAATAGATTTTTTTTTCATTACAAAAATGTATGACTTTCATTATTTGATACGCTTAGTTTTTATTATTTTTTAATATATGATTTAGTTTTAATAATATTTACTCAATTGTGGATGTGTTTTATTATTAAGTTTTGAAATATGCAATAAAATATTAAAGTAATGGTTTTTTGTAGATGAAATTTTTATTTATATTTTAATTCTATGTATTGACTTGATTGTTAAAAGTGTTCATTATTCTAATTATGATTTGGGATCGAGTCACGCACTATTTGTACAATTCACAAATAAAAAATTCTTTTGATTCGTATTCGAATGTCAAAGTTATTTGATCTAATTGCTTAATATTTACAATAATTTGTTTCTCACCTTTTTTTTTTCATTACATTTAAAATGTTGTTTTATTATTTTAATTATTTTTTAAAATCAATCGATTTTTTATTATAGATTAGACCATTAATCATTTAATTAATAACAATATATATTTTAAATTAATAAATATATTATTAAATAAATTCAAAATAAGCACATAAAATAGGCGCGAACTAGTTTTCATAATTTCTTATAATAATTAATAAATTTACATTTTTTTTTTGTAATTTTAAACATATTTTTATGATATTTTTAATAATTTTAAAAAAATTTAAAATTTTTATTATGTGACACAATTCTGACAAAAATACCCAAAAATAAAAAATCAACGGTTACATTTTAATGATCAAATTAAAATTCAACTGTGAAAAGATTTAATTGATAAAGATAGTATTTGAAGGTTCAATTAAATATGGTTTTTACTTTTAAAAAATCTTCAAAAATTTCAGGGGCTCTTTGTATCCTAGGCGAATAAACAACTAACAAATTTGTAAATGTTAAACATAATCATTAGTGTTACATTTACATACCATATTTATCTATACTATTTATAAAATCTTTTATTGAATTGGTGTCATCTATTGATCGACTCTCAAATCAATTAAAATAATTACTTTAATGTCCCTTCGTATTTAACATAAATTATGTTATTTTAGTCTTTTTTACTTAAAAAAAATAAAAATATACATAATATAAGATTTGAGTCCATGCCAATAGGGTTAGCAACCTTCAATTTATCACTCAACAATTTAGATATTTTTATACATTTAAATTTTATTACTTTGATCAATTGTATACCTATACTATTTATAAAGCCCTTTAACGAGTCCCAGCTCAGTTAAAGAAATTACTTTAATACCCCTTAGCATTTAATTTAAATTATATTATTTGAGACTACTTTATTACCTCCATTAATTGTATATATTAATAATGTTGTTGATTGATATGATGTCATAAATTAACTCGACATCAATTTAGTATTGATGACAACATCGTGATAAATAATTATATTCATTTGATAATCTTCATATGATGTATTCAAGTGTTTTAAATTTCATTTTACTTACAATTTAATCTAATTTTTTATTTTTTAATATCGTACATATTTCATGTGTTACTATTAATTAATTTCAAATAATATATTTTATTATTTATTGTGTGTGAATTTTTTTTGAAGAGATAATAGCTGGCATTCATTAAGGAAAAAAAAACATGTCATCACAACAATTTAACAGTTGTCCCATAACTATTCTAGGGACAACCAAAATAAAGCAACAAAATAAAATAAATACAACCATAAATAAGTAACAGATTAAAAAAACTAGAAAGAGAATAGTAAAAGACACAAACTAATTTCCCAAAGAAAAACTAGAACCCAGCTAAGTTTAGTTCGCTGACAAGAAGAGGTAGACAGATTCATTCACAAGTCAGATGAATCGTTCCTTCACTTCGACATCGGAGTAAAAGATAGAGAAATTCCGATCGACAAAGGATGAGATAAAACTTAAGACAGTTCCTAAAGCTTAGATCTATCCACTTCCGCCGCACGTTCGACCGCCTCTGGTGCCTCCTCGATCCAGAAACGCCCTTCAGAGTATTTGCGACCCTCCTTCGCTAAGATATGTGCCACAATATTGGCTTCACGGTTGACATGATGAAAGGTAATTTCCTCGAACCATCTACATTGATTGCGAATGTTTACTAAAATCGGGCTAATAACTGACCGATCCGTATCATTTGCATGCAATCGTCAATGAATCGCCTTCCACTTGGATGCGACGGAAACCCACCTCCTTTGCAAATCGAATCGCCTGTTCACAAGCTCGTGCCTCAGCCACGAAAGCATCAGCAATATTAGAATGTAGATAGGTGCCAGCACCCATGAGTAAGCCCACATTATTTCGTGCAATAGATCCTGAACATGCTGTATTGTCCTGCATAGTAAATGTTGAGTCAAAGTTAATTTTGATAGTGTCGAAATCTGGTGGTCTCCATTGATGTTTAATAGCAAGACTTCTAGGATGATGCATAGGCATTATAGTTTCAAGCTCTCTTAAGTATCCTAAAATAAATGCCAAGTTTCCTTCACATTGCGCCTCAAACCATCATGGATAATTTTGTTGCGAGAGTACCAGTTTGACCACAAGCCTAATGCAACCAATTTTCTATCTCTGTCATTCATACTGTGAAAACTTTCCACTAACCAGTCTTTATAATTTTGACAGACATCAACTGAGGGCACAGATAAACCAAGCAGATACCAAGTCTGGTGAACCACAGAGCAATGTCGAATAAGATGATCTACAGAATCTGGTTCCTGTTGACACAAAGGGCAAAATCCTGGATTGGGAATACGGCGCATACTCAAATTAGCATAAGTGGGCAAAAAATTATTATGGAATCTCCAGATTGTAATTATAATTTTCTCAGGCAATTGTAAATCCCAGAGAATTCTGTAAAAATTTTGCTCTCTGTTAGAACTGGGGTTGTTTAGATTTTGTTGTAAAGTAAGCTTTTCTTTAACCAGTAACTTATATCCACTTTTGACCGTATAGAGACCAGAACCCTCCATTCTCCAAATACGAGTATCTGCAAGAGCTACTCCAGCAAGCGGGATAGTCAGAATAATTTGCACTTGATTCGCATTAGTGATTTTACGCAAAGCATCAACATTCCAGGTACCACTTTCTGAATTTATAAGCTGTGCAACAGTAGTATACTGAGGATTAATCTGCTGGCATTGTATATGTCCATCGCCATATCCAGGTATCCACGGATCACTCCAAATATTCACTGAATTACCATCCCCAATGCGCCAGCCCAGTCCTTTCTCCAGTAACCCTCTTGCACTCATTATTCCCCTCCAGGTAAGAGAAGGATGAGTACCTAGATTAGCATCTAAAAAATCTGAAAAAGGAAAATATCTCGCTTTAAGAATACGGGCTAAAAGACAATCCGGCTGTGACCAAATCCGCCAACATTGCTTAGATAGTAAAGAAACATTAAAATCAGATAAATTTCGAAATCCTAATCCCCCAAAAGATTTAGAGAGACAAAGATATTTCCAAGTACTCCAATGAATACCCCTCAAGGATTTCGAATTTCTCCATCAAAAACCATTAAGAATATTTTCAATTTGAGTACATAATGCTTTTGGAAATAAAAAGCACTGCATCGCATAAACCGGCAGTGCTTGAAGAACCGACTTAATCATTATTTCTTTGCCGCCCATAGATAAAGTCCGTAAGTTCCAGCTCCCCAATTTGCTTCGAATTTTATCCACATAAATTTGAAAAGCCCTCTTCTTACTCCTGCCAACCATCATAGGCAATCCTAAGTAAGATTCAGGATTATTTGCAACACGGACATGAAGTTGTTCACTGACCAATTTCCTATCCTCCTCCATAACATTAGCCCCAAAATATACCAATGATTTTGCATAATTCACAAGTTGACCAGAAGCTTGTTCATAAAGGGTAAGCACACGACTAATGTTTTCCACTCCCTCTTTCGTGGCCTCGCCGAAAATGATACTATCATCGGCGAAAAAGAGATGATTGATGGCTAAACTGTTACGACCCACACGAACAACCTTAATTCGTTGTTGTCTTTGAGCTTCAACAAGCAAGGTTGAAAAACCTTTTGCACAAACTAAAAATAAATAGGGACTAAGGGGATCCCCTTGTCTCAAACCCCTCGAAGGCACAAACCGATTGCTAATACTTCCGTTTAGACCAACTGTATAAGTAACAGACGCAACAAACCGCATCACCAAAGTCATCCATTGTTCATGAAAACCCAAACGAAGCAACATGCCCGCCAAAAAATCCCATTCGATCCTGTCGTACGCCTTGCTCATATTGAGCTTAAGGGCAAAATTTCCTTTTTTTCCCCATCTTCTATTTTTAAGCGTATGAAGGATCTCATATGCAATGAGAACGTTATCAGATATATGTCTGCCAGGGATGAATGCCCCTTGCGTTTCATGAATACAAACGTCTAAAACCCCACTCATTCGATTAACTATAACCTTAGCAATGATCTTATAAATAGTATTACATAAGCTAATCGGTTTAAATTGCGTAATAGTACGGGGTTTACTAACCTTTGGGATAAGCACGATATGTGTTTTCGTTAATCCCTTCAACAGCAACCTCTCCTCGTAATACCTTGAGACAAAAAGAAATAACATCTGACCCGAGAATGTGCCAATACTTCTGGAAAAAGATGGCTGGAAAACCGTCTATCCTAGGAGCCTTTAAAGGCCCCATTTCTTTAACCGCACGCCATATCTCATCCTCAGAAAATTCTTGCAAAAGCTTCATATTCATATCATCAGTAACTCTGCATGTAACATTATTGAAAATATGTGAACTGTCACCTTCATCAGAAGCCGTAAATAAAGTTGTAAAGTAGCGAACTGCTACATCCAAAATTTCATCATGGTTCGTAATCCAATTCCCCGCGGTATCTGCAATACCATTAACAGTATTTTTCTTCTTTCGACCCGAGGCCACCTTGTGGAAAAAAGGGGTATTTCGATCACCATAATTAACCCAAGAAGAGTTAGCACGTTGAGCCCAATATATTTCCTCTTTATCAATTTCTAGATTCAAGTCCAATTGGATCTCAGTGAGCTCAGCTAACATATCATCAGTCGGATCAACCATAGTCAATTCTCGCAATCTACCTTCAAGTTTTCTTTTATGAGCCTTCCTATTGCGCTTGATAGAAGAATTCCATTGCATTAATTTTTTCCCAAGTAAAACCAACTTCTCTGGAAGAGCACAATCATTATTGATCCAAAAATCATGAATGAAAGGTTCAAAGTCTTTTTCAAGACACCATTCAGCATTGAAACGGAACTGTCGCCTATCACAAGTATAATCAGAAAAATTCTGACCTTTGGCAGAAATCAAAAGAGGACAGTGGTCCGATATGGAGTGACTCAAATGGATTACTGAATAATCAGAAAATATGCTCCACCATGCCGGGTTGGCTACCCCACGATCAAGACGTTAACGAATATTGGTACTTGCAAACCGCCCCCTCTCTCAAGTGTACCAACGTCCTTGAAAACCCAAATCCATCAAGTCACATTCCAAAAGAGCCGAACGAAAATTTGCCATGTATTTTTCTTCCTGACGACGACCATCTTTCTTCTCAAATGAAAAAGCAATTTCATTAAAATCACCGGCTACAAGCCATGGAAGACTTTGATCTTTCCCCAAAAGATCCAATAAATCCCAAGAAAGCCCTTTAAATTTTTCCTCAGGATAACCGTAGAAACCAGTAAAACGCCAATTCAAATCCGCCTTCTCATCATAGATCTCCACATCTATGTGAATTTTTGAATAGCTCCTAAGTCAAACATCATCATGTTCTGTCCACCCAAGACTCAGACCACCCTTCGATCCTTCCGCACTAATATCAATTCCGTGGCAAAACCCGCATCGTTTACGAATACTCTCCATTTGCTTCATACTGACTTTAGTTTCCATTAGAAATAAAATACGGGGAAGAACTTCCCTCAGGTGATTCCTGAGTCAACGAACTGCCCATGGATTCTCCAATCCACGGACGTTCTAGCATTAAGTATTTATAATGTTCGGCTGCCCTGCCTAACAAGGCCAGCCGATTGATTATTTGAAGCATAATGGACAGAAGTATCAACCAAAGCGGACGCTTCATTAACTACTATCCTCTGCCTTTTTTTCCATCATCAGACTCTATAGGATTATTTTCCCCATCAGAACCAAGTCCATAAATCCATCATAATCCGGCCCAGATTTTCGCATATCAATTGCCAAATCCAGCCCAGATTTTCCTTTATCAGCAGCAAATTCCAATGCAGATTTTTTAACGTCAAATTGAGAAACAACATTAAAAGGAGGCAATCTGTTATTATTAACTAAATTATTTCCTTGCTGGAATTTAGGTGTAGACATAATCAACAAATCCTTTGAAATTTGCCCCTTTGATCTCCTTTCCATATCCGAAAACCAACAACTAGCATCATCCGGTTGTCTCAACCATTTACTAGTCCTTACTGTTCCTCCCCTTCCTGGAGCTCGGAGAGAAATATCCCACCCGAAAACAATATTGTCCGGTGCAACACGAGCGCGAACAAGACAAAAACTCTCGCCATGGCCTAACTTGCCACAGATAAAACAGAAGAGGCTGAGTTTTTCATACTTAAAAATGGCATAGTACGGTTTATCCCCAAGTAAAACTTTTTTCTTCCTTTTCAAAGGAAAAGGAACATTAATTTTAACCTTTATTCGCATATACCGTAAAATTCCAAACATGGGAAGCTTAGTATCATATTCCAAAAATTCGCCCAAGAATCCCCCAAAACGCCTTGCCATTGTTTCGGACATCAATCCCGGGGGTAATTCATGTATTTGAACCCAAATCACAGTATGATTCAATTCAACCAAAAATGGGTCATTAGATAATTTCAATTCATATAACAACAAAAGATGGTTGTTAAAGAACCAAGGCATGCCACTCAGTACCCTTTGAATATCCACTAGAAGAAAGAATTTAAATAAATATCGTTTTCCCCCTAATTCAGATATTCCAACTCCACCAATCGGATGCCATAGATCCGCTAAAGTATTTCTAAGGGAAGGAAAAGAGACAACACTTTCCGTAAGACAAATACCCACTAGACAAAACTGTAAACCTTGATCAATGTCCTTTGGATCTTCTTTGAAAGCATCATCTTCCTTTTCTGATAAATGTAGATTGGCCAAGCCCTCTTCCATAGCAGACAATAACCAATAACAAAATGAATCTGGTTGACAGAGAAATAATCAAGAATGGTAGAAAAGATATTGAAAATCAAAAGAAACGTGTCACCAAGGACAGACGAAAAACCTTGCTACAGGAGCAGACAAAAACATATGAAATTTGTAATATTGTGTGTCAATTTTAAACACAAATTTTACGTCTAAATACATAGTTTTCACATGCATATGTGCGTAATAGAGTTTCTAGTATTATATTAACAATGTTGTTGATTGGCATGTGATTAATAAAAGCGTGGTTTCTTTACATAATATTTTTGTTATACTACAATTTTCACTGTTTTTTGAATCTAAAATTTAGAGGACACCTTAAAGTGAATTGAGTATTTGTTTTTAATTAAATACTTATTAAATGAAATTAAATATAATTTTGTTAAAAATATTATTGGTTTTTTTATATATTTTATAAATTATACAAAAACATGGAAATAATAAAATTTAAAAAAGTAGTTAATAAACTAGGGAAATGGCAAATTAAGAAAGGAAAAGAAAAAAGAGGGAGAGAAAAGAAAGAGGGGAAGGGGGGTGGTGGTGGCAAATTCTAAACCTTGAAGAAACGGTCAAACAACTAAAAGAACGGTAATTTGTAAGAAATCCTCTCGCTGTCCATAAGTGGGCGCCAAACGTGGTGGATTTTATTCCCATATCAAACTTACAGTTACTAAACTTCAGGAGACAATGAGAGACAACACATCAAATCCATGTTTCACACACTTTAACCCAAACCAAATAGAAAAACCAGAGATCAAAAGTAACAAATAGCAATGGCACAAGCACAAGCTGAACCCGAGGAAAAACCTGAAGAAGAACCCCAAGAAAAGTTTGAACCCAAAGGTGCCATGGTAACATCTGTGACAACAAATACCAGCTGTAGCAGTAGTAGTAATGGTGGTGGTAGCAACAACGGTGTTTCTTTCAAATTCAATGCTCATGCACAGGAGTTCGTGCCCAGATCGCATACCCAAATCCCCATTTCGGGTTATTATTACCCTTGTTTCCACTATCTTGGTGGTGCTCCTGCGGCTGGCTCCTCTGATTGGTTCTTAGTTGGTGATCAAGAGCGTGCTGCTTGTTTGATCTCCAATCCTAATATCTCCATACCCCATTGTTCTTCCAAGAATGTGCTCACAGATGATCTCCGCGTCAAGATCATCAAACAGGTCCCATTTCTGATTTCCTTGTCTTATCTTTTGATTCATCAAGTTCAAGAATGATGGGATTTGTGTGAATAAAACAGGTGGAGTACCAGTTAAGTGACATGAGTCTTCTAGCAAATGAATCATTGTCAAAGCAAATAAGTAAAGATCCTGAAGGATATGGTAAACATATCTCTGCTGGTTGCCAACAGTTTGTTCTTGTTTTCAATATAAAACAAAATTTCACTAAAAGTAATGGCTATTTTTCTAGTGCCCATATCTTTTATTGCTTCCACAAAGAAAATCAAGTCCCTCGTCAATGCCAACCAGTTGCTGGCTCAAGCACTTCGGTCCTCTACAAAGCTTGTAATTTGTTTAGTCTCATTGTTCTTTCTAGACAGAAAAGCTTGAGTTTCATTGGTGTAATAGTCTTTTTGTTTTTATGTGCCTGAAAGGTTGTGAGTGCAGATGGTAAGAAGGTTAGACGTAAACACCCTTTCACTGAAAAAGACAGAGAGGAAGTGCAGGTAAAAGATATGGGGACTTTAGATTTTCTTAAAGCACTCCAAATACCTGTGTCAAACACTTATTAACATTGCTTGCAGGCTCGTACTGTGATTGTAGAGAATTTGCCTGAAGATCATTCTCATCAGAACCTGGACAAAATATTTAATGTAGTAGGGAGGTTGTTTCTAATCACATTTCTATTTCAGATTTGTAGAATGTTGTGTTGCAGCAGATACTAATGCTATGATGAAACAGTGTGAAGAACATCCGAATATGTCATCCCCAGGAATCCAATTCTTCCAAATCTAAACCCGATTTTTTTAACCGTAACAAGGTATGAAGTATGAAGATTGGGTCTAAAAGATGGTTAGACAGTATTGATCCCTTGTTCACTCCTTTTCTCTTTCCCTTGTCTTTAAGCTACATGCACTTGTGGAGTATGATTCACCTCACATCGCTGAGAAAGCGGTAAGTTAAAACCACCCATTTTAACTCATTATCATACTTAAAACTTTTTCCTCTTCAAATTGTGTTTTTAAGAATAAAATTTCGTTAACATTTTGATTGAAATAGTCAAAAATATTAATGATTTAAATTTATTAATAACATTATAAAAATAGAGAGATTAAACCATATATATATATATATATAAAAGTTAAATCTCAAGTTTCATCATAATTTAGGGGCCAACATTGAAATTTAAGAGAAAACAACATAAACTTAAAAGATATGTGAGGTCATGTATGAACCTTTGAGACTCTTATATAGCGTTTGATGTTTTCTCATGTTATGATTTCAATGGAATGTGATTGAAAAGAAAGTTACTTTACAACATTTAATATACATTAGAAGGTATTGATTAAAATCCCAAGAAAGTTATTTTGTCACATTGGTTCACTAAGTATTTTTTTAAGAATGTAATGATAATTTACGAATTTAACCTTATTAAATAAAAGATAATATTCATGTATTTAATTTTTATAATAAAACTTTATTCTTAACAAATATTTGGCTTAAATATTTAATAATAAATAAGATTAACTTTTCAATCTATGTGGGAAAGTAACTTTTCCACCTTTTATTATGAGAATCACGTTGTCATGTTCATGGAAAAGTAATTTCCAAAGGAAAGCCAAATTTTGGGATCACTTTAGTTAGGGTTGCTTATATATTTGCTCCAGGTTGAGAAGTTAAATGATGAAAGGAATTGGAGAAAGGGTCTGAGAGTAAGGTTGCTGCTTGGACTCACGGTATACTAAACTACATTTTCTTAACATTTCTGCTTTTTTACTCTATGATCATTAAGCATTTATAAATTTTGAGACAAAACATGCAGCCCAAATCCGTTCTGAAAACTAGAAAATCAGAATTCGATGGGATACTGGACGAGGATGATTCATTACTTAATGAAACCTCTGACGATTCTTCTCAGCCAAACAACACTGCTGAATCAACTGAGAACAATGTAAGCACATCAAAATATGTTTATTCAATCGTTTAGCATTAGAGACTTGATGTTTGTTTGCTATTGGTAGTCTGAGGATACCGCAACGGGATCCAAAAAAGGAAGGGCCAAAGGGCGAGGAAAGGGGCGTGGGCGTGTTCAAAACAACAAGCATGCATTATCTCCTCAATCTAGCAGCGCATCCCAGTGTGAAGCATCTGCAAAACAGATTTCTAAGGGCCCCAGAATGCCAGATGGAACCAAGGGTTTCACCATGGGGCGAGGCAAGCCATTGACTTCCTCTGTGAAGTAATGGATGACACATTCTTTCTTCTTTTCTCCGACTATATTATTTTGAATGGCTCTGTATCTCCTGAGAACAGGACATGATTTAAGAAGCAACGATGCATAGTCTGGTCTATAATATGTTATCAATAGTTCAAGTTGTATGGTTTGGTTTAGTACTATGTTACCCTGGCTCCATACGTCTTCAGTCTTTGGTTCGTGTATGTGTCTAACATGTATATGTCTATATTTGGAGGACCATGCCTTGTACCCATTTATGGGCATATATCGGACACAGCATACAGAAAATATAGGGTGAGGGTAATGTAGGCTTAGTAATGTTTTTTTTAAGCTATTTGGTAGCAGTTTCCTCCTGGCAGTGCCACACCATCTTTCAGTTTTCTGTTCTTAATTTGTTGAATAATTGAAAGATTTCATATCTGTTTCTCTCTTTTTCTAAGCCTATGAAATGCTAATTACCGCCGTATGATATTTGCTTTTATCCTCCTCCTTTTTTCTTATAATTAATGGAGGAAAATGAGGTTGTTTGGAATCGGATTTAAGTTTTCATGCTTGCTTTTAGATATTGGTAACTCATGTTCGACTCTCATTTTATATAAATCATGTAGGTTGTTTTCAGATTATTTTGACTTAAATCTCATCAAGTGTGAATTTTTTTTACAACTATTATAATTTGGTTCCGCATATAATACGATATTAATCTAATTGTACTCTGCAATACTAGATTCTAATTATAAATAATTCAAATATGTATTATTTATAATTATAATTTTACTTGTAAATTTAAAAAATAAAAATAATACTTTTTGATCAGTTATTTGAATAATATTTAGGGGTAAGATCGACTCGGTTTTTCGATTTTTTAACCAAACCAATATATTCGATTTTTTCATTTTACGAATAGAAACAGATTATTATCAAATCGTACTAAATCAATTCGGTTCAAATTTCAGGTTTTCATATTGTACTCTGCAATACTAGATTCCAATTATAAATAATTCAAATATGTATTATTTATAATTATAATTTTACTTGTAAATTTAAAAAATAAAAATAATACTCTTTGATAGTTATTTGAATAATATTTAGGGGTAAGATCGGTTCGATTTTTCAATTTTTTAATCAAACCAATGTGTTTGATTTTTCCATTTTGAGAATAGAAACTGATTATTATCAAATCTTACTAAATCATTTCGGTTCAAATTTCAGGTTTTCATATTGTTTTTGGACTTTAAGCTTTTGGATTTTATTTAGACAAAATTGTCTTTAAATTTGAACTTTTTCAACTTTAATTAGATAAAATTATCTTTATTTTATATTTTTTAGACACTATTTGACAATTTAAAAAAATTAATTATACATAAAATCTTAATTAATATATTGATCTAAAAAATAATTTGCAAAACATATAATTATAAATGTTTATTAAAAATTTAATTAAATCTTGATTTAATCACCCTCAATTTTCACTGAACATAATCATATGTTAGATTATTTGTATTTTACAACCCTTAATGTGTAATGACAGCAAAAATAAAAAACCCAACTAGAAAATGTTGATAATCAAAATTTTAGAAGTTTTAAAAACAACAATAATAATAGAAAAAAAAGAACACAATGATGAGCACTTGAATTCTTGGAAGTTTTAACAACAATAATAAATAAATAATGAATTCGTGAGAGATTGACAATGAAATTAGATTTAGGTTTTTTTTATATATAATTATAGAATATGTAAAAGTTAATAAAAATTATATGAGAAATTATTTGGTACACTATCAGTGGAGATTGTTGAAAAAACTCCAGCTTAAAAATGATTTTCTTTCACAACGAAAAATTAAAATTTTAAAAATTAAATCGATTTGTGATATTTATAGCAATAAACTTTTTCTGAAAAGTACTTGTGCTTTGAGCGAGACGGATCCTAGACGTTCCCAGATTTCAACCGAACAACCTTCTTCACTATTCTCATACCACAAATCACTTTGAGTATGAGTTGAGTAATAATGAATCAAACATAGAACCAAAAATAATTTCTTAGTTTCAGTAGAAAAGTAATTCTCTGTAAATTTAAACCGGTAGAATTGTTATTCCTAGAAAACATAATTTATACTTAGAAAATAAAATTCTTACTATTTTCAAATAAAATAACAATATCTCAAAAGTTGTGTGTTTTTAACTCTATCAGTGTCATCTATTTATAGGGAGAGATAGGAGAATTCTGGTTGAATTAGTATAGCACAAATAATACTTATTTGATAGAAAATCTAGTCTCTTAGTTTAACTAGGAGAAGGGGGGCAACACACCTTAGTTAAATATACTATGCTTGCTATCCCTCGTATGTATTATGAGGGGATTTTGGATTTCTCCTGTATTAAGTCTAATTATATGTGCTTCTTGAACTTTTAACCAAACACTATACAATTTAATCTAACCCAACACATATTTTTCTATTTCCCAGATTAAATAGTATTTACTAAATTAATTTTCCAATTAAATAATTTTTTAATACAATTCTAATTTTATTAAAGTCATGCCGTGAGAGAATCTATGAAAAAATATATTTAATTTTCATATCTAGTAGATTCACAAGGACCAATTAATTTTATTTTATTTTTAAACTTCAATTATTTGATTTAAATAATAATTCGAAAAACTTAAATTAATTTTCAAGTCATTTCCATAATTATCAGAAAACACATTCAATTTTGAATGTGACCCATTTCTCTAATTTTATCATTTCCATTCATTTATGTTAATTTGATTCTATATGCAATTCACTTCTGATTTCAGCAAGTTAGTATAGGGATGGATTGAGTATATATAAATAGGGCACAAATCATTTATAATTAAGTTTCAGTTTTTTCACCTATTAATTGTAAACTCATTTAATCATGAACTCATTTCACAATAGTATCGTGACTAAGCTCTCCCTAATTACATATCATAAAAAAGCTACTCGATCAGTGCTCGTCCAATGACCTTGTTATAAGTGTATTACCTTCCTAAAATATTCTTTATCTCTCTAAGATAAATTTGTTCTCTCAGTATGATCCTATTTTATCTCATGGTAACTATTACATCTTCCTTCATGAAAAATCAACTACTATCAAATAGTAATTAAGTCATTTATCACAAAGACAAACAATCCGTGACCACGTTTGTTTTTCATCTATCATATAATCCCAATGAGAGGATATCATTTACCCATTTTTTTGGGCTATGAATTCCACTGTTATGAATAATGTTACATATTGGAAACGTTATATACCTAACGTACTAGCTTTCAATTTCTTATCTATTTAAGCTCAGGCTTTTACTTACATCAAAGTATATGCATCACGCATACATAGTTTATCATCCACTCAGGATTAAGGTATAACACACATTATGAACGTTTTAAGTGATTAAATTCATGAGCAAATTCAAGATCTATTCTACTTGGGTCCTGTCCAATATATTGTTAGTCCAGTCAGTCACATCTATATCTCTATTTTCTAGAGTCATTTGCTCCAGTGCTCAAGACAATACACATCCCCAATTGGACTTGATAGACGACATATTAGCCTTTCAATCGACTTGCTCATTTTCGGTTAGACTAAGGATATGTTTTGGTTCATCTATTAATATAAGTTATCTTTTCGTATTACGATCCGATCACGTAATACCACTTAATATTAATTAAAAATAGATAATCGGTGAGCCAATATTTGTTTTCATTTTGCTTTGCGTGCAAATTAAAATCATTGAAGACAATATACAAAAAGTATCAATGTAATTTATGAATAATTTTAATAAATCAATTTGTTCGAAAAAATACAAGTATACAAAACGAATATACTACATTTAGTGTACCAGATCCAACAATTTTTAAATTGCACAAGCAGAATAAGAGAGTTGATAAGTGTTTTATAAAAGTATAGTAAAATAAAAAAATATTTAAAAAAGATACACATATCATTTTTTAAGGCTGTTTAGGAAATGAAAAAGATACACTATCAAATACTCACCCAAACTATATTTAGAATTTAGAAACAATGAATTTTATTTTGAGTTGCAAATGAGTTTATATACTGAACTATATGTCCAAAAAATATTGAATTTATTTTTCGATGTTTAATAAAATAAACTGAAATGATTTAATTAAAACCGAGTTAAATTATAAAAAACCACAAATCGAATGGAATAGTGAGTTTCATCGGGTGTTTTTGTTAACCCTAATAACGTTGATATGTAGTAGCATACCAGTAATTATAGAAGAGTAATAAATTTCCTCAATATCGTAACTGCAAACCCTTCCAAAAAGGGAAATCAACTTTGAGTTGCGCAAGATGATGTGGGAACCCTTCACCATACTTTCTCTTCTTCACAATCCAATAACTAACGTACGTCGGCCAAATCTCAATTAATTCTAATATGTAAATTGCCAACCGCATGCCATTTATGATTCTGATGAAGAATGGCCAAAATTGGATTTTTAATTTAATCTAAAAATATTACATGAAGCAAGTTGTGTCAAGGTAGTTGCCGACTAAGTTATTATGATCATGCTCATGTGGATTCATTGGATGAGGACCAGATGGGATGAAGGATGGGACCAGTTTCGTCATTAAGAATTAAGGGGAAAATAAGCCCACCATTTGATTTCCAGGTCTCTTAAATTGCAGGAATGGGCTACAACTTCTGACTGTAATCTATCCTAGGTTAAGGGTGAAGTAATACTCGGGACACTGGCGGCCGACATGGTGTATAGATTTTTGGGTTGTAGATTTGGAGTTAAAATTATTATTTGCTGCGGATTTAGGGTAGATGCAGATAAGCTCTCAGATAATCATTTCTTGGATTATAATATATGCAATTAACATGGGTTAAGTAATTAAGTTATTTTTCAGATTGTTATGGAACAGTGAGTTTGTTTGGATTCCTTATGTTTAAGACTTTAGGTATTTTTAAGTTGTTGTCAAATTGTTATATTTAATTTTTTTGCATTGTTATTTAATTTATTTTGTTAGTTTGTATTTATTTATTGTTGAATCGACTAAATCAGAAATTGCTCGAAATAAATAAAATAAAAAATTGCGACAAAAACCAACAATTAAACAAGTTGAACAAATTTAATATTTTTTTTATTTTTATGAATTTTTAATTAATGTTGGTTTAGTAGTTGAACCGATTAAACCAATTGAATTGAAAAATATTGATCTGACTAATTAAACTACTAGTCCAATGATTAAAATATTGTATATGACACTCTAAGAATATACTACATCATTACCTAATATATATATATATAATTTTCAAGTTTAGAGATCAAAATGAATCTAATTGTCTAGTTCGAGTATCAAAATAGATAAAAAAATACAAGTATTAAAGTGGACTTAATTGGCAAATTCAGAGTAAAAAAAATTATATTAACCCTTAAGGATATGGAGTGATTTTAATCCCGAAATTAAAACACTTGACCGGAGGATTGTATTTATGTCAAATAATTATCTAAAATTATATTGAAAATGTATTATATATAAATCTTAATTATTTTTTCATTTCAACTGAATTTTATTAATTTAGAATTTCGTTCAACTTTCTGGTTGTCCGCATTGGTATGTTCTGCCCAAGTAAATATTTTCGTGTTTCATAAAAGCATGACATTGATATTCATAATATATGCCATTTTGGGTCATGAATGTCATGGCTACTTTGACAATATGATATAAATGGGAATTTCTCATTTCAAAGACAATATAAGTTGTTCTGATTGTGACTTGTAGAGAAGAAGATGAAGGCTAAACGCTAAATCTATATATAGTGTCCCGACTGGTGACTGTGTAAATGTCCTACGCAACTTAAACTCTTTCTTTTTTGAGAAACTTAAACTCTTTCTAAGAACATGATGGCAATACTGTTTGTATATCTTGGATTTATGGCTTTTGGAATCATTTTTCTTTGTTTTCTCTATCGTTTCATAGACAACAATGGCCTCCCTCGAAACTGGCCATTTGTTGGGATGATTCCCACGTTACTTCTCAACATCCATCGCCCTCATGACAAAGTTACCCAAATCCTCAGACGAAGCAATGGCACCTTCTTTTATAGAGGACTTTGGTTTACTAACACCAGCTTCTTCGCCACCTCGGATCCTGAGAATGTGCGTTATATATTGAGCTCCAACAGTTCTGTTTATTTGAAAGGTCCTGAATGGCTGAAACAGTTTGATATCTTCGGCGAAGCACTTTTCAATTCCGACGGTGAGGCATGGAAACGTCACCGCAGAGTTTTCCATGCTTTCTTGAATCACCCTCAGTTCCGGCAATCACTTTCAAAGGTTCTCCATCAACGTATAGAGGAAGCGCTTGTTAAAGTGCTTGAATATGTTTCTGGACGAGAGATGGTGGTAAACTTGCAAGATTTGTTGGTAAGGCATGCGTTTGACATTGGTTGCATAACGGGCGTGGGCTTCAACCCTGGGCTACTCTCCATTGAATTCCCTGTGAATCGATTCCACAAAGCCATGAGTGATACTTTGGAGGCAGCTTTTTACAGATATGTAATGCCTGACAATCTTTGGAAGTTGCAGAGTTGGCTTCAGATTGGGAAAGAGAAGAAACGGAGTGATGCTTGGAAGGCTTTCGATGATCTTTTAACACAATTTATATCGACCCAACGCCACAAATCCAACAAATCAGTGGCATCCTTAAGCTCAAATGAAGAGAATGATTTCAATTTCTTGAACTGTTACCTGACAGGACATGAGATAACAGGCCCAACACCAAAAGACAGTCTTATAAGAGACAACCTTGTACATTTTTTGTTTGCCAGTGATGATACCTACAGTTTAACTCTCACTTGGTTCTTCTATCTCATCTCCAAGGCACCCATGGTTGAAAACAAGATCAGAGAAGAAATAAAGAGACACTTATCGATGAAACAAGTGGAGGGTAGCTTGCAAATACCATCCAACTACGACGAGTTGAGTAAGCTAACATATCTTCATGCAGCATTGTGCGAGACCCTAAGGCTATATCCACCGATTCCATTCGAATTCAGAACATGTACAAAGCAGGACTTTCTTCCGAGCGGTCATCGGGTCGATCAAAACACCCGAATCATAATTGGAATACATGCAATGGGAAGGATGGAAAGCTTATGGGGAGAAGATTGCTATGAGTTCAAGCCAGAAAGATGGATTAGTGAAGATGGGAAGATTAAACGAGAGTCGCCAACTAAATTTAGCGCATTCCTTGCGGGGCCAAGGATTTGCCCAGGGAAAGAGGTGTCGTTTCTGTTGATGAAGGCTACCGCAACAGCCATCATTCATAACTACAACGTTCATGTGGTGGAAGGGCAGAATATTGGTCCCAAAAACAGTGCGTTTTATCAGATGAAGAAGGGGTTAATGGTTAGGGTTAAGAAGAGATGGAGTTGAGAAATTTGGCTTTATGTTCAAGTAATTAAGAAGTTACCGTATATATACTATATAAATAAGAATACTTATATATTACAAGTGATTTCCTTCGTGTCTCAGATTCCATCCATGGAATCAGACAATTGTCAGTTAAATGTATCTATGTCTTAAGTGTGATGGATTACTGTTCGTTTCATAGTGGAAAGAGAAAAGGTTATGTAAAAATGAAAAGGTTACGTAATGTTTGGTAATTGGATAATTGTTGATTGTATGGTTGGTTTGATTAATTGGTTCTATTATTTATTTATTTAAAAGTGTTTAGTGAAATTTAATGATAAATAAGAGCATAACACATTTTAATTTTAAGTATTTATTTGTTTATAATACTTTAGTAAAATTATTGAAATAAAACACTATTGGCAAGGAATTAAAACACCCATTGTGGAAATTAATCAGTGAATATTTTTAAAAATTTAAATAAACAAATTTCTTAAGTTCCTTGTTTGCAAATATTAACCTTGTGATTGTGGATATTGATAAATATTAATAGTGTATCAATATAATGTGTAAACTATATTCTTATGATAATTATGTCATGTTCTTAGTATGTAAATTAGTGATAATTATGTCACACTCTGAATAACTTTGTCAAGTAGCATATTTCAATTAATATAAAGTTGCATAAAAAATCATTTTACACAAGTAAATTGAAAATAAATTAAGAGTACATAAACATTCAATGATGAATGGGCTCGATTGAAAATTTCTCGCGACAATGTTGATTTTTGTAGATTCACGGTGAAAGTTTTTTTTTTGAGATTTACTTTTGACTTTTGAGGTCAAAGTGAAAATGAGATAATGAAAGCTATTGATATTTGACATCCCTATAAGGTTTGAGAGCATGTGGCAAATGGAGTAATTTTTTAGCAAACATGGTCAAATATGTCATTCCAAATATTTCATTCCTAATCAGCTGTTGAAAAAAGTTGTCCATCCCAAAGCGTTTTGTTTTGGAGGTTTTAGCTCAACAAGCTCTTGCAAACCTCCATTCACCAAACACTACAATTAGAGGGTTTAAATAATCAATCTTCCATTTATACCCAAATCAACTAAAAAAAGCCCAAAACTATGTAAAAATTATTAGATTATACTACGCTTATTACATGGGTAAAAATAATTATGTAATAAATTTGTTGAAGTAAGATATGTTGAATGGAGCTGAGTGACATTCGGTAGAGCTCACTGTATCCTGCCATTGAACCAACTTATTATTTGTCTTATTTGGTTTGACAATTTAACGAGAAGTAAATATTTAGACTTGTTAATTTGCTATTATTTTGCAGATATTGTGATCTATTTATGGAAATCAATCTTTGACTTGTAACAACTCGTTTTTAGTGGAGTCGAAAATAGTGATTTTGGAACCACGATTCTGACAAGTGAGTCAGCATTTAAATATTTATTTAATGTTTACGATTATTTGTTAAGGTTATAGTAAAATTTGGTTAAGAAATTTTAAGGTTTAAATAGTTAATTAGGTAAAAAGGATTAAATCGTAAAAATCACAAAAGTTAAATTCTATTTGTTTAAGGTGTTAAATTAATAAGCATATAAGAGTGGAGGGATTTATTGGGTAAATTGGCCTTTGGTTGTTTAAGTGGACGGTTATTTCATAATTTTATATTATATTTTATATGATTTAAATGGCAAAATAGTAATTTAGTAAAGAATAATAATAAGAATAACTTAAACAAAGAGTAAAATAATGGCTATCATCTTGTTCCTTCCACATTTTTCTAGCCGAATAACCATTGTTGAAGAAAAGAGGTTTGGCCAAGCATTTCCCCTTACATGGTTGTGAATTTGAGGCTAGTTTTTATTACTTTTTATGTTTTTGAGTTCGTATTAATTTAATCTAACTAGCCCGGATGTTAATTTTATTAAATTGTTAAATATTTTGAAAGATGCCATTGATTGAAGGTTTTGGAGTTTGATAGTGGATTTCTATGCATGGATGTTAAATGGAAAGATTTTGTTAAGAGGTTTCACAGGGATTTATTTGAATAAATTAAATTAAACATGATTTTTCTTGTGAAATTCTTGGCATGTGAGGACTGGTTTGAGATAGTTATAAATTCGGGTTAATAGGTATAAAGTTTAATTATGGAAATAACCATGTTTTGGTCTTAGGGACCAAAATGAATTAAATGAAAAAGTTTGGAGCAATTGTATAAATTTGTACTAAGAAGTGTATGTATTAAATTTAATATTATATGAAATTGAGACTAATAATTGAAATAAATTATATTATAGATCAAGAACAAACAGATATTTGAGGAAAAAGAAAAATATTGGAATAGTCTCTAAACTTTTGTTATTCTACAATTTAGCCCTAGTAAGTTTGTAGTCCTTGATTCAAACTCTTTATTTTATTTTAATTATTTTAGTTGTTAATTAATATTTAATCATATACTTTAAGTTAATCAATAAATACTATAAAATGGAATAGTTCAAGGATGTATTTATAATTGCTATTGTGATTGATTGTAATATGAACGAGATATTAAGGATTTTGAAATTATGTAAGAAAATCTTTGTTGGCTTATCCAATTAGTGCTGGGCACATTTTTTATATTCATCGGTTGTCCGATTAGCATTGGGCACAACTTTCATCAGTTTATCTGACTAGTGCTAGGCACACATTTGACATCGTCGGTTTATCCGACTAGCGCTGGGCGCAAAACTTTGTTACGGTTTATTCGTCAGGCATTGGGTGCCAATAATAGGTTAAAAAGGATTATATACAAAGATGATATCAATGAAAATGTCAAAGGAATAGTAATTAAAAGGTCGATATTTCATTATTCAACTAGTCGCTATTCAGGTAACATGTTTCGCTGTAAAATTTATTATAAGTTTGAATATGGGACAAACGTTTTGATTAGTATGGTTTGATAATGAATATTAATACTATGGTGTGATTATATATAACGTATGTCTATAACTATATTTTCTAGTTATGATGGTAATGTGTTTAGAGAATTAAATGGTGATATGAATATTTTCTGATTTACCAAAGTTATTTCTTTTGGTTCAACAGGTAATTAAGGTTGAAATGGATATATATATATATATATATATATTATTGACTATGTTATTACAGAAATGAAATATAGGAAGATGAAGTGTGAAAGGTAATGTAAATGCAAGTGCATAGTATATGATGAATATGGTTGAGGAAGTTGAATCTTTGATATGTTTTATGCCTTGTTTTAGTGAAGTTTATAAGTGCAATGTTTCACCAACTAACTCTATGAGTTGTTCTATATAAGAAAGGCAATTGGCTCACAAGAAAATGAATCTATCTTTACTTGTTTAATCTAATGTATATGGTAAGTATAAGTTCGTTCCACTAATTTTGTGTTTATATAAACTCTTTGTTATGGAGTTGTTCTTTAAATTCTATATTTGGTTATTATATGTTAGCTCATTAAGTATATTATATAATTGTATAGTTTCATATAGGTGTCTATCGACCTTTGTGCCTAGCAAGCTTTATGTCGGTGCTTATTAGGCTTCGTGCCTCACAGGCTTTATGCCGGTGTTTGTCGAGATTCATGCCTAACAGGTTTTGTGCTGGTGTTTATCAGGTTTTGTGCCTAGCAGGCTTTATGCTGGTGTTTATCGAGTTTCGTGCCTAGCAAGCTTTATGCCGGTGTTTATCGGGCTTCGTGTCTAATAGGCTATATGCCGGTGTTTATCGAGCTTCGTACCTAACAGGCTTTATGTCGATGTTTATCAGGTTTCGTGCCTAGCAGGCTTTGTGCCAGTGTTTATATTTGTTTGGTATATAAATGACATGAGTTTATAACTCTTCTAATTCATTAATAAACTTGAATTGAGCTATGATATCTTAAGTTGATTACACAAATTTACTAAGCTTTATTTGAGCTTACTTGGTTGATATAATTTTATAGGCTTCTTGGAATCGTGACGTCGATTGGATCAACTTGGGAGATCACACACTATCCTCCATGCTTTTGGTAGCTATTTTGTTCATTTTGGATTGGTTAAAAGTGGTATGTAACTAGGGTATCTTTATTTTGATAATTGAGTGGTGTGGTCTGTCCTCTTGATGATTATGTATAGATAATGTTGAGTAGTGTGGTGTGATGGAAATGGTCATTATGTGGTTAAGCTAGTTGAATTATGCGTTTATGAAATTTTATGTGGTTTGTAATGCATGAAAATTTATTGTTTTTATTACTATATGATTTGTTTGGTTAGAATGTTTAAATGTTAAAGTTTTATTATTGTAATGCCTTATTGCTCGAGTAAACTTTCGGACCGGGTATAGGATGTTACATAGCTTTTGAAAACTGAATTGAATATGAGTGAATCAATTTAAGCCTTAAAATGTGGAGAACCAATGGAGATTGAGTTGTTGATTTGGAGATAATGTCTTTGATTGATTGTGATTTGATTGTTAATGATGTATTAACTATTTTAAGGAATTAATTAGTGTTCACTTAGATTTTATGCTAGAAGACAAAATTTATACATGTTTTGAGGCTTGTTTAGGTTTTGTATGAGATTTTATTGAGTGCATTCTAATATGTTCATTGAGAAACTGTTTTTGTGAGAGAGTGTAAACTAAATTGTAAATATTGTTGAGTGTTTATTCCTCAAAATCTCTAGGGGGATTTGGAGGTAAGTTTCTAGTCTTTATGTACAAAGGTGAGAGATCTTTATACTTGGGGAATGATAGAGTTTGAATCACTTGTTCTATTGTGGATTAAAGATAGTGAAATTACTCATTGAGTTAGGCTCTGCAGATAAACCTTATGTTGAAGTTATTAGGTATATTTAAATTCTTGCAAAACTAACTTGTTTGGATTGTTATTTAACTAATTTTGTTACTTTAATTTATTGTTAATTATAGATAAAATTTGTCAATTTTTTATATTATTTAGCAGATTCGAATATCAGACATATAATTGAAAATATTAAATTCAATTTTTTTTGCAAATTTAAATATTTGACATAATAATGATATTTAATTTGGATTCAAAATTGGAAAATAATTTGTGAATTTGAATAATCCTAAATTTGGAGATACCCAACATGGTAGTTAATTAATAATTGTTAAGTAATTTTAATTATTTCTATTTATTTTCTATTTTTTATAATAAAGTTTTAAAGATATTTTAATGAGAAATAATGATGTGGTTAAGGTTTGTATATAAATTTCTGTAGAGTGGAATTTTTTTAAAATTAAACAATCATCATTTTTCTTATTTATTTATTTTTGATTTTTTAAATACTAATTAAGATAGAGATAATATAATTTTTTAGCCCCTGAATTCTATTTACTTTGATATTTATACTTTTTTTTTCACTTTGATAATTGAATTTGGTAATTAAATCTATTTTGATTCGTGGATTTGGATTTCGTCAAGATTTAATGATATGATTAATGTTTTTGGATCATGATTAGGTTGATTGGCTGAACTAAAAACCAATCAATATACTAGTCCAAATAAAAATGTTGAACCAATTTAATTGAAAATTACTCGAAGACGATAAAAATTGAAAATTGAGACAAAAACTAGTAATTAAACAGGTTGAACATGTTTAATAATTTTTTTATGAATTTTTAATTAATTAATTATTGTTGGTCTAGTAGTTCAACCAAACAAACCAATTCAATTGAAAATCAGTGGTTTGATCAGTTCAACCACTGGTCTGATGATTAGAACACTGTGTATGACATTTTAAAATTGTATCATGTTATCACCTAAAATTTATATATATTTTTATTTTTCAAGTGATGATAAGACAATCTCAAAGTGTCAAGTCATCAAACTTTTATATTTTTCAAGTTTAGATATTAAAATAAATCTAATTGTCAAATTTAACTGCCAAAACAGATAAAAAAAATATAAGTGTCAAAGTGAACTTAAATTCTAAATTCAGAATAAAAAATTATATTAAGGATATGAAGTGGCTTTAATCCTCAAATTAGAACACTTCATAAGATTATTGTATTTATATAAAAAAAATTATCTTAAAAATATATCATAAGATTAATTGAAATTTTCGTTCAAGTTTCTGGTTTCCCATATTGTTATTAGTAAATATTTTCGTAAAAGCATGAGATAGATATTCATAATATGTACCACTTTGGGTAATTAATATCATGGCTACTTTGAATCTCTCATTTCGAAGACAATAAATGCTGTTCTGATTGTGACTTGTAGAGATGAAGGCGAAGGCTGAACGCTAAATCTATATATAGTGCCCCGACTGGAGACCGAGTAAATGTCCTACCCAACTTAAACTCTTTCTTTTTTGAGAAACTTAAAACTCTTTCTAAGAACATGATGGCAGTACTGTTTGTATATCTCGGATTTATGGTTTTTGGAATCATTTTTCTTTGTTTTCTTTATCGTTTCATAGACAACAATGGCCTCCCTCGAAACTGGCCATTTGTTGGGATGATTCCCACGTTACTTCTCAACATCCATCGCCCTCATGACAAAGTTGCCCAAGTCCTCAGACGAAGCAATGGCACCTTCTTGTATAGAGGACTTTGGTTTACTAACACCAGCTTCTTAGCCACCTCGGATCCTGAGAATGTGCGTTATATATTGAGCTCCAACAGTTCTGTTTATTTCAAAGGTCCTGAATGGGTGAAACAGTTTGATATCTTCGGCGAAGCACTTTTCAATTCCGACGGTGAGGCATGGAAACATCACCGCAAAGCTTTCCATGGTTTCTTGAATCACCCACAGTTCCGGCAATCACTTTCAAAGGTTCTCCATCAACGAATAGAGGAAGCGCTTGTTAAAGTGCTTGAATATGTTTCTGGACGAGAGATGGTGGTGAACTTGCAAGATTTGTTCGCAAGGCATGCGTTTGACATCGGTTGTATAATGGGCGTGGGCTTTAACCCTGGCGTACTTTCCATCGAATTCCCAGAAAATCCATTCTGTAAAGCCATGAGTGATGCTATGGAAGCAGCTTTCTACAGATATGTGATGCCTGACAGTCTCTGGAAGTTGCAAAGTTGGCTTCAGATCGGGAAAGAGAAGAAACGAAGTGATGCTTGGAAGGCTTTCGATGATCTTTTCACACAATATATATCGATTCAACGCCACAAATCCAACAAAACAATGGCATCATCAAATGAAGACAATGATTTCAGTTTCTTGAACTGTTACCTGACAGGACATGAGATAACAGGCCCGACACCGAAGGATAGTCTCATGAGAGACAACCTTATACATTTTCTGTTTGGCAGTGAAGGTACTTACAGCTTAACACTCACTTGGTTCTTTTACCTCATCTCCAAGGCACCCATGGTTGAAAACAAGATCAGAGAAGAAATAAAGAGACAGATATCAATGAAACAAGTGGAGGGGGGCTTGCAAATGCCATCCAACTACGACGAGTTGAGTAAGCTAACATATCTTCATGCAACGCTTTGTGAAACCCTAAGGCTATATCCACCGGTTCCATTTGAGTTCAGATCATGTACAAAGCCAGAATTTCTTCCGAGTGGTCATCGGGTGGATCGGAACACCCGAGTCGTAATCGGAATACATGCAATGGGAAGGATGGAAAGCTTATGGGGAGAAGATTGGTATGAAGTCAAGCCAGAGCGGTGGATCAGTGAAGAAGGAAAGATTAAAAGAGAGTCGCCAAGCAAATTTTGCGCATTCCTTGCAGGTCCAAGAATTTGTCCAGGGAAAGAGATGTCGTTTCTGGTGATGAAAGCGACCGCCGCTGCGATCATGCATAACTATAGTGTTGATGTGGTTGAAGGCCAAAATATTAGCCCCAAAAACAGTGTGCTTTTTCAGATGAAGGGGGGGTTAACGGTTAGGGTTAAGAAGAGATGGAGTTAAGGAATTTGCGGTAATATTAAGAAGTGCTACCATATCTGTACTTATAGAATCATGTAGTCCAACGTGGGTTTATGTTTTCATCAATTAAAAATTGCACCGGATTGAGTTAAATATTATCTTATGTTTTTATATTCTTATCTTCTACCCTTTTTTTAAGTTTTATGATATATTAATAGCAAATAAAGAAAATAGCAATTAAAGAAAGTAGTTTTTTTTTATCAACTTCTATGAACATTCAAATTAATAATAAAATTGATGCGGTGGTGTTTGTTCACTTGTGTACGCCATATTAATTTAGGTTCATGTTTTCACCAATTGAATGCTGCAAGGTTAATTTAAATATTTAATTGGTTTAATCATAAATTTAGCGATTAATGTTTATATGTTTTATCAAAATAGTTTCAATTGTATTTTCGAACCATTTTAACCATCAATCTTTGTTTTTTTTAATTTTTTTTCTAACAAATTTAATGAATAAATTTAATGTTTCAATTTTTATTTTCTTTCAAAAAGTTTCAATATTTCATACTTTGTTTACTCAGAAATTTTTCTAGTGAGTTAATTTTTTTCAAGATAATTACATTTATTTTCTTTAAATTAAGAGTATTTTTTTAATTTAATTTATTATTTATTATTTTTCACATGTAATTATCTTATTGGGTTATCTAAGTAATAAATTACATCTTATTAAAAATATTTCACATATGAAATTTCACATCATTCCGGTTGACTTTTTAACATATTTTTATTAAATCTGTTAGAAAAAAACAGATTGAAAAAAAAAATAAAGATTGATGGTCAGAAAAACTCAAAAATATAATTATGATCATTTTAACAAAAATGGAAATGTTAGTAGTCAAATTTGTCATTAAATCAATTTAATTATGTGGTTATGTTTCATAAAGGTAAGTTGTTTGTGTTGGGAAAGTTTATTTTTGGAGAGTTTAGAAGGAGAGGTAGTGTATGAAATTGTGATTTCACGTCATTTTTATTATTTTCTAATAGGATAATAAAAAATTAAATTTTCTCCTAATTTTTAATTTTTTCCCCTAAAAAAAATCAAATCCAACTAAAAAATAGTTAAAAATCAAAACAAAAAATTTAATTTAACATTCTCTTATTAAAAATAAATAAAATAAAATAAAATAAAATCATAATTTTATACCATCCTCTTTCAATTTTAAATTTGATTTTCTACACTTAAAATCTCAATTTTAATTTTATAGTATTTTATGTTAAGATTTTTTATTTTTTATCCAATGCAAGTGCCTTTAAGATACCTATCCTTGTAACCAATTAAAATGATGTTAGGTGGAGATGTAACGGCCTATTACTTAATGTCATCAGCAGCATTTATTAAAATAAAAATAAAAACTTCAATTTTTTTCTGTTTCACGTGTAGATAATTCCGTACCCTCTCCCATAACCAAATATTTATTATGAACCTATCTCAACATTTATTGCTTAACTTGAATCTGACGGGTAGTTCTAATAATAAAGAAATGTCGTTCATTTTAAAATTTTTGAGTTTAAGTATTTATATGTGTAAAATATATATATTATTAAAAAATTAAAAAAATATAAATCAATATTATTATATAATCACATTAATATATTTAAAAATATTATTACTTAATTTTTTTTATCTAAATTCACTATTATTTTTCACAATTTCGATATAAATTTTATAATATCTCATTTTTAATAGTCTCTTTCTTCATTTATTTTCCTCCTACGTAAGTCCAAGTCTTTATCATCGGCCTTATGAAATTTTTTTTTTTTCTATTCAATAGTTTTGAAAAAAAAAAACTAAAGAAAATAATTACAAACATTAACATTTTTAAAATGATGCATTTTGAAAAATCTTTATTTTTTAATTTTGAAAATTTTCATATAAAAAATGTAATTTTCAATGAAAGTAATTAAAATAAAATAAAAATATCGTTTAATCTTAAATTATTATAAAATATTTTATTAATATTAAAATGTATATTAACAAAACTTTAAATTTAATGATAAAAAATAAAAATAAAAATAAATTGGTCTACATTGACTCTAAGAATATCGATTGTATTCATTGTTGCTCTAATAACTCGACATTGTTACACTATAATTTTTTATTAATAATATTTATTTCAATATTATATACTTTATCTATTAATATAATTTTAATATGTCTATAAGATATATAATATTCTTCTGTACATTATTTTGGTATAAATATTTGGTATACAAAATAGATATAATTCCTAATTTTATCCCTCAACTTTATTAAATTAATATTTTTACATTAATTTTTTAAAATTTGATCATCATACTTTAAATCTGATAAGTTAATCCAATTGACAATGTTATTGAACCTTACTATTAAATTGTCGATCTAAGAATTAATAGTTCAACAATTTAAATGTAATTAATTAACAAAAAATAATATTTCAACAATTTATATGTAATAAACTAACAAAAATCAGAAGTTAAAGTTTATGTATTTTTTAATATATCAAATTCTAATACATTAAGGGAAAAAGATTTTTTAAAATTTTTGTGAAATAAAAAAAAATGTAATTTATAATTAAACCAAATAAATTCAGACTTATGTAACCTAAAAACATTATGAATAAAGTTCTATCGATTTCTTTTGATATACTGTATTTACTTATAATTTTTTAACCTTTTGACAGAGCACGCACAACTTGAACACATAGATCATTGAACCTGAATCTCTTAAAATGAATATCATTCTCTTTCCATTGAAGTCAATCGTTGGATTCAGTTATATCAAATATTTAAGACAATAAAAATTTAAATTCGAATTTGATTCACAAATTCTTATCAAACGAATCAAATAAACCTAACTAGCAAAGTATGAACAAGACCATATCTACAAATTGTGTTAACTAAGAATTCTGTTTTATGTTTGAAGTTTAGAATTAAGAAAGTGTTTTTCTTTCCATCTTTTTAATTGGTGATAATATATATAACAATCATGTGAATACATATATGTAATATTGTAAAAAATAAATTAGCCAAATTATTAATTTTCGGTTCATCCAGTTGACTTCCAATTCAATTATAAAAAATTAAAAAACGAAAAAAAATGAAAATTCATAAAGAATATTAGAAAACTTAAGAAAATAGAAACAAAAAAGAAACACAAATAAAAATATTAGAAATATAAACATTCACTTTAGAAATTATAACAACAAAATTAAATATATTAACTACATTTAACTTGTTTAAATTGGTTTTTAATTTGTTGAATCGGTTCTTAGAAGTTCAACTAATTTTTACTGATTTTGATATTAAATGAATCAAATGGACTGCCAACAACTCAAAAAAGGTAGTGGTTAAGAGTTTTGTGTCGGCATTGGAGGTACAGGATTCAAATCCTAACAATGACGTCCCCCTCCCTCAATTTGTAATGTGCCAAAAAAAGAATTGATTGGATCACCTACTCATGGTCCAATCGATAATCCAATCTTTTTTTGACAACTCGGAGCTAGCAATCATATGCATACATATATATTAGCTTATTTGAAAAATTAAATTTGATATATTAAAAAAAGAAATTCCAAAGTAACCGGTAAAATTAAATTATAAAGGAAAATAAAAAAATAATATATGCTCTACACTTATATAAAACTTAAAACTGAGTTAACTAGACACCAAATTTTAATAGAGAAGGTATATATGTTATTTAAAATAAAATTTTAAACATTTTTAGTATTATTTATATGTGAATCAACTAAATCTTATTATTCAAATAAAAGTGTTTCATGGGTTGGGTCGGATCGGGACGAATTTATGTAGCGATATTAGCACATTTTATGATTGTCCAAGCTTGACTTACCTCGAAATATTGGTCTCAAGTTTAGTCAAGTTCTCCTATATTTGACCCAAACCTATTTAAGGCTTATCCATATTGTTATTAATCCTTTTTAAAAATATATATTATTTTTAATTTAATATTTACTTTTATGATTTTTTGGTTAATTTCTTTATTAAATTTTAGACATATCCTTTAATTTTTACATTAAAATATTATATATGATAAAGTAGAACGAGTAAGGCTCGGGTCTTTTAATGTTGGAGCCCAAACCCAACTCATTTTTAACAAGCTTTTTTTTTTGCTCAAGTTCATTTTTTCGACCTCATTTTTCTAGTTGAGTAATCACTGAACAAGTTTATCTCCAAAAAAGTTCGTGAAAGGAACATAATTAGCAACTAGAATTTGTCACACACATGTCACACCCGTTTCCAATAAGTTCAAAATTTGGGAGGATTTGAGATTTAATTGAACAAAATAGTAAGTTGACAGGCTCTACTGAAAAACTTGGAAATTCTTGTGGCTCATTAGTAATTAGTTGAGTTTTAATTCTGGTTCAGATAGGATGGAATCACCTGCTCCTTAGTAGGAGACAAAATGATTGTCAATGGATGGCTGGCTTAATTGGGGCTTTGGTGACCGTGTGAGAAGGGTTACATATTGGTGAGGAGCCTTATTTAGTAGAGGAAAAATCCTTCCCAGTTCCGTTTATATTGTCTTCCACGTTGTCTTCTTCAGTTGCTTAGAACCGAAGAAGAGAGAGTTAAGGAAAGCTTTGCATGGGGTGGTAAATGTAAGACTCGAGTATGAAAAGTAGAGAATCTAGTAAGCTGGAAAGCTCCTAAGTCTATTTGTACTCGTGAATTAGAGGAAACGAAAAGTAATATTTCCTAAACAACTTCTAAATAAATATGGATTCGAAGTTTTAAGGTTTGAACACCTTTGGTTTAACTGATATTTATATGGTTCTCATGCTTAGCTATCAGGACGAAAGAAGATCTGGCGTTTGGACAAGCTAAGCTGGTGAGGACGAAGGATTTAAGGTGAGTTTTTGTACTCCACTTGGGTGTTTGTTTTTGTTGTTGTGCTCGAACGTCTGTTATGAGTTCTGTTTGAATTCCATAGTTGTGTATGATCAAGGTGAATGAGTATGTTATGCATGCATAAAGTTGTGAAAATATATGGATGCTTGCAAGTATGTTCTCTAGCAGCCAAATGTGGTTGAGTAATGACGTATTAATAAGTAGCATACTATACGTTATAGTCATAAGTGTAACGTTATGAGTGAAATCCATGTTTATAATATGCGGAGTATGGAGGGTGTAACACCCTCACCCAACCTGATCACCAGATCCAGATACGGGCGTGACAACTGAATCGACTATTATACATACTTAAAACTCACTAACTTTTGATATCCGACTGTATTGCCTATTTATTTAAAAACCTATACAATAGAGATTATAAAATTTAAAATAAAAGATTATTGTCTCAACTCTAGACTATAAAGGAACTATTTGGTTACAACACATTCGCCCTCTTGGTGAATTCTCAAAGGTACTCCTTTCCTATGTGCATGACACCTTACTGACTATGATTCTTGATTTATCAACAACTGGCTTGATCCCTCCTCGAGTTCCTTATTCCACGAACCATACAAAACACAGGCCAAACTTTGGTAAGTTCAATGAACTTAGTTAGTTTCTTTTCGTACCTACATAACTCATAACTAAACCCCATCTTGTCGAGTTTTTAACTGAAAAGGGACGAAATGCTACCCCCTATTTAGCTTAGGCATTCATGTTACACCCAGAGCGGCGAACTCCAAGATGACTTTCGTATTTCCTTCTTGGCAGATCAAACACTTGCAATCATTACTAGGTCAAGCTTATGATCAATCATCATGTTGTGACAATTTCCTAGATGAATCGTCATACTTGTGGTTTGTAACACCCAAAACCCGAAATCGTCCCCGATCAAGATCCCGATGTCTTACTGTTCATATATCACTGTTCATCTTTTTTTTTCATTCAATCTTATTTAGTAAAGATATGCACTCAACACATCATAAATCATCAATCAATTATAATCACAATTCAACAAGAGCAAAAAGGTCATTTTCATGATTTTTTAGAGATCTCTACCGGTACCTGTTGGACAAGTATCGATAGTTGTCCAGTCAGAAAACAGTTCAGAAACAGTGTAGAGTTCTACCGATACTCAAGATGGTTCTACCAATATATGTGACACTACTACCGAAACAAGTCATACTTCTACCGATACTAAAAACTCCAGAGAACTAAAAAGTTCTACCCTACCACTTCTACCGATCACTGTGTTGGTGAATGCAGGGGGCAAAAAGGTAAGAGTAAAAGAATGTGAATGAGTTGGAGAAATGTCAACATTTACGAGTTTTTGCCTATATAACTTGTCTAGTAATCCTCTCATTGCCGACAACACCGCCCAACTTTTACACTCTGCTTGTAATCATTAAAAATTGATTGACAAAATGGGTTATAGAATTGCTCAAGGACTTGTTCTACTGCAGACTATTGCTTGCGTAGTGGAAGTAAGCTTGGCAAACAAGGGTTGGGATTCCCATACTCATCCCTACAATCATAGCAGTGCCCACAAAAGGTTCACTGTTGGAGGATCACAGCATTGGCAATTTGGGGTCAACTACACCGACTGGTCACTCAAAAACGCTCCCTTCTACTTCAATGACACTCTTGGTAATTCATAACTTAAAATCCCTACACTCTTATGTCTGAATTATGTTGTTTATGTTGATGTGATGGTTGGACAATTGGCAGTGTTCAAATATGATCCACCAAGCAACACCACGTTTCCTCACAGTGTCTCCTTGCTTCCCAACCTCAGGAGCTTCCTTAACTGCGACTTGAAGAAAGCTAAGCTGATCGCCAACCAAACTCAAGGTGGCGGAAATGGGTTTGAGTTTGTTTTGAAAAAGAAGAACAAGAAGAAGCCCTACTACTTCGTTTGTGGTGAGCGTAATGGCTTTCACTGCAAGGTTGGGATTATGAAATTCGCTGTGGCGCCGCTCCTTCGTCCTCGGCCCTTCTGATGGAACACCACCAGAATCCAGGGAAGACACAGTGCCTGCCTTTATTATGTTATGTATAATTTTATTCACAAAAACATTAGAGATTGGGATTCAGTAATCCGTTCATGTTTCTTCATTCTATCTAATATGTTGAATGCGATAGTTTTCGTGCAAAGAAAGTATGATTACTTCGATTTTTGCTAAACTGGTCTCTGTTTTGGATTTTAACTTTTTTTTTTCTCAATTTTGCTCCATTGTGATTGTTTCAGGTACCATATAAATTTATGCAAATACCCAAACATTCCTTAACTACATGTATTGGTCTATGCTACCCCAAGTTTTAAGGTGTGGGATGCTAGTATATGTTTATTTTAGGAGTACAAGCAAGTTTTTACGGCAGTCCATTAGGAATTGTAAATTTTCCTATATGTAACATCACTTTGCTGGCACCATAAATATTCCAGTCTCTCCAGACAATAAAATTTTAATTTAATAAGCTCAACAACCCGCCTCTAAAGCAGTTCAATAGGAGCACATAGAATTTAATGCCAAATTCTTATTATATACAAACTTACCTAACATATTAACTTGTATCTACTTAGTAATTAAATTCTTTTGCTACTTCTTTAGATACTTGTCTAATACCGTTAAAATATGTTAAACGTAATATTGATGATCAATAACATGATGAACGTGATAGTCTCACATTTTGACACTCAGCAAAAAAAAAAAATTTATTACGTGTTGAAATGTGAGACTACCACCAAATGTCATTATGCTATTGGTTGGCAGTGCCACATCAACGTATTTTAACAGCATTTGTCAATACCTAAAAAAATTAAGTATGAACATATATCAGATAAATCCAAAAGAAAATTTAAATATCAAGTAAGTATAATTTAAATTTAGATACCTGTGTGTGCAAGGTGTATGTGCGTTGTCAAAAGGTTAAGAAAATATGAACAGATACTATCATATAATCGCACCGGTATATTCAAAAATAATAATAATTTAAATGGAGATGAAACGCTTAAATCCAAAATTAATTATAGGTTAATTTATATATTATATAAAACCAATTTCTAGGGGAACCATAGAAGTCAATAGGGGTATAAACGATTTTTAAACTTATTTTAATATATATTTTTAATTTCTAAGAAATAAATAGGGTTATAATAGACTTTTTAGTATGTTAGAATTTATATTTATATATAATATTATCTATATATTATATAAAATCAACTTCTGATGGGGTTATAGGTAAACCTATTCATGGGTCCGGCTACTAGCCTAGGCTCGAAATTTGGAAGGGTTTGAGTAAAAATATTAAGCCCGAAGATGGGCTTCGACAAAAAAAATTAGGTCCATTTAAAATATGGGTCAAGCTCGGGTTTGAACATTCAAGGCCCGAACTCAACCCGGCCCAACCCGTTTTAAGTTTATAATACTTTATATTATGTTATTTTTTATATTAATGTAATTTAAAACATGTTAAAATAAATAAATCTGTACTAAATATATAATACTACTCTAATGTAAATATTAAAAAATATTAAATTGACTATATAAAAATTTTAATAAATAAAAAAATTATTAAATTATTAAATATAAAATAAAATAATATAAATATTTAAAAAAACTAATATGGGCAGGTCTAAAATGAGCTTGAGTTAATTTTTAAAATTTTAAATATTTTAACGTAAAAACGTCAATCGAATTAGAGTTGAGGACGACGACGACCAACTCTAATATTATAATTAGGATCATTAAACACTTGAGAGAGCATTTTTTTTGTATCTTAGAATTCAGGTTTAGTTTTTTTTTTTTGTACTTAGGATTTGTTTTCAGTTATTTTTCATTATTGTTCTTTGTAGAATCTAACTTGTGGATTCAAAGCAACTCTTTGTGGATTTCTTCACTTCATTCAAATACAATTCAGGATTCTTTTTAAACTTTTACTCTTGATTCATTTTTTTATGTTTATTTTCTTTTATGGGGGATTAGCGAGTGGACAGTGATTAATTAATTTCTATGTAAGGTTTCTTAGCAAATCAACTCTTTGAAATAGGAAGAACTTAAACCCTAGGTTTGACAACCTTAGGAAGTCATCTAAGTGGGAATTAATCAAAATTTGTATTGCATACCCATAAACCCCTTACCCCAATCTGGTCTAAACTGTGAAGTCAAAAGATAAGTAGCTCTTGTCGACTCGTTAGTTTAGTGAAAGATCGAGAGATCCTGCTAGGGACTAGTTGATTGAATAGAACCCGATATAGAAATTAGTTAGGACGTGGACACAGCATTCGGAGGGGCTCGGCTTGAATTTTTTTCTTTATAAAGTAATTTAGATTTATTATTTAATATTTTTGTTATTCAAAGATTGTATTACTTTAATTTTAAACTGTGACATGAGACTTAGGATTTGGGTTTTTATAGCATGCATGACATTTAATTTGATTTTAATATTGAAATACGGAAATTAATTAATTATGCATGAACTTCGCTTTTTATTAAAAATATAAATAATATTACTTATTCACTGTTAGATTACAAATAAAGTAAATATTAATTGAGTTTTTTAATGTAGTCACCGTTACAAGGAATATGTTTTATTTATTTGGTTTCTGTTAACTCGTGAATTTTTTTAAAAATAAACTAAGCTTTCTTCTAAAGTAAACAAATGTTTAATATGATTATTTTTTAAAGAAAATCCGATAATTTACTGGGTCATTTTAATATGATTATTTTTTAAAGAAAATTCGATAATTTGCTGGGCCATTTTGATAACCGATGTAATCTCCCGAATTTAAACTTAACAGCCCAGGTCGATTAGAGGAAGTTACAGTCTCTATCTCTTTTTCACTTTTAATTTTTTTTTCTTTTAATACACATTAAATATAAATCTTAAATTTTTTAGCTTAGTTATTATTTTGCACTTTAAAATTGTATATAGATTATCATTTATAATTAAAATTGTTTTTATTTAGGTGACTCGAACACATACTTAAAAAAATTATTATATATTTGATGTAGTTAAAAACATTTTATATATTATTTTATACATATTATTTTGAATTATGAAATTTAAATTTTATGCAATATTAATTTATAATTTCAAATATTGCAGTTGTATAAGAAAAAAAAAGTTATATTAAAAATGTCTTAAATTGACTTTAATTTAAGATATAATATTGTGATGAAAACCATTTTTTATTGAAATTGATTTAATTTTTTGTTTTATACAAAAACGTATCACTTTGTATGAGGACGATGAATTCAATTTCAAACCATATGGGTTTAATGGTTAGAAAAGGAGAAGAAATTTGAAGTGTACTTGACTTGAGCTCTCTACGCATAAACTCCACTCCGATTGGTGACTGATGGATTGTCACAACCAAATGACTGTAAAACCCATGACTTTGGTGAATGCAGTGGCAGCCATCTCATGCATTGAATGATGATGTCTTCTGGGATTTTGCTTACCACTAATTTAGCATATGCCAAACTCAAAACATTGGTGTTTCACTAACAAAAGATTAATCATATATTCTGCTGCTAAACCGTCATTATTACATCACATAAACGTGTCTGCGTAAGATCGTATATTTCTTTTGACTTTTGCAATCTATTTTAGGTCAATTTGCATATTTGTAGTGGAGGAGAGAAAACACAATTTTATTTTATGCAATCTAACAATGTTCACCCATTCATCTCGGTTAATCAAAAGAGGTTTTACCATTTCTTTCACCAACCCACTATCCTGCCTGTCGAACTATTATAATATCTTAAATTTTTTTTTTTAAAATCTGAATGGCTGTGATTGGTAGTGCAGCCCAAGTGAAAATTTAAGGTTTGAAAGAAAATTTTGCACAACCGTGTTAGATTTTAGTATAGGTATAGGTAAATTATATGTAATGATTTTGAACAAAGAATGAAGGGAATGTCGGAAAGGGGTCAATTGAATTCGGCAAATTAGCACCATGGAATTATGGTTTTCTTCATCATTTTCAAAACTCTCTTTCCTCTATATAAAACAATGCTGCTCAGCCTCTCAATCTCAGAATCATTCAACTTTTACTATCTCCTACCTACTTTCATCACTTGATCATGAACATGGGTTTTACAGGTTCCACAAGACTCGTCATAATGATGGTGGCTTCCCTATGGGGAATGAGCATTGCCAACAAGGACTGGGGCTCTGGTTATAACCACACCAACTGGGGTTGGGGCTGGGGACCCTACCATCCCCCTAATCAGACACAAGGCCCCAACAAGATCAATGTGGGCGGATCAGAAAACTGGCACTTCGGCTTCAACTACACTGAATGGGCATTCCAAAATGGTCCTTTCTACTTCAACGATACACTAGGTGAGTCATTATTAAGCGCGACTTTTCTCCCTTTCTTTTCCATCTTACGATCCATATTTAATGTAAACATGATGGTTGCCCAGTGTTCAAATATGATCCACCAAGCAACAACACTTTTCCACACAGCGTTTACTTGCTGCCAAATCTGTGGAGTTTCCTGGCTTGTGACTTAAGAAGAGCAAAGATGATTGCTAGTCCCACACAAGGAGGCGGCGACGGCTTCCACTTTGTGCTCAATCGGTGGAGGCCCTATTACTTTGCTTGCGGTGAACGTAACGGTTTTCATTGCAAGGTTGGTCGTATGAGGTTTATGGTAGTACCATTTTTCCGTTGGAACCGTTGATCCATGGAGACGATAGCAGGGAACACAGACAGTACTGCTTTATATATATATATATATATGCTCGCCGGCATCGATGACTTATCACTTTGGTCCACCTCCTCCCTATGATGTGTCAAGTCAAACTCACCACATCTTAGTTGGATATTTTTGGTCTGAACTAAATATTGGCTCTAAAGATGGCAGTTTTACGCCATTAAATTGTATGGTTGGTTGTTGGTGACGGGAGTATGAAAATTAATAAGTCAAATTTTGCTATTATATCCTTTGTGTAAGTTCTGAATTTTGTACCTGTATTTTAATTTTTGTATTTTTAGAATTTAAAGATTTTAATTTTGATCAAATGATAACTATTAAATCATTAAGTTAAGTTGTGTAATTTTTAAAATTGTATGTGTAAAACATACTATCATATGTGCAATATGTGTATTGATATGTCTATTTGTTATTTTCAGATCAATCAATAAATTTAATGATTCTCGTTTGCATTAAAACAAATATTTATTACTCACGTGTAAAGCTAAATAATTGTCCCATTTTATTATCACAATTGTATGTGTACTTTTGTTAAATATTAACTTTTTTTTGGACCGATCAATATTGACAGAAATCACTTTGACAACTTATTGTTTTTATTTAGTCATTTTAAAATATATAAACATATATCAGTATATAAATTATGATGATGTGGTAAATCTTGCCACATCTTCATTTTAAAACAAAAAAAATATATAAAAGTACAAAAATTATATTTCTTTTAATTTACAAATGATAATGTAACTCAATCTCATAGTGGAGAACATAATTTAAAAATTAAATTAAAAAAACTCCAAAAAAGGGTTTGACTAAAGTGTAGTTACGTACCAAATGTAGGGCCAAAAAGATGGAGTGTAAGTGAAATTATTAGTAACTGCATTCTGGAGTTGATAGAGTCAGAAAAGACGGGAAACGTCAATAAGATAACATTGAATATTATTTACATTCACACTCATACCTACCTCCTTTCAACCCCCATAATCTAAATCATATGGCCTGGGTGCACAAATCCATCATAAACTTTAATTGCTTATCCCATCTAATAATATTCGAAATTCACCAATGTTTTTTTTTAATACATTACTGTGATTATATGGTAGTATCTGTTCATATTTTCTTATCCCTTTGACAATGCACACACACCTTGCACACATAAATGCTTGAACTCAGATCTCTTAGGATGAACAACATCCTCTTAATCACTGGAACCACTCATTGGATTCGAAATTCACCAATGTTTTAAATACACTGTTTTTATTTTAATATTTAAAAGGATGGTTGAAAGGTTTCTTTTCAAACTGTACATTCACACTCATGAATGTTAAATTCAATTACGTGCCATGGTTTTCATCATCTCCACTAAAATTTTGAAAATTGAATGCTAACAACAGCAATTAGCTCAAAGTCAACATCTACGGGGGACGAAATTGAAAATATGGTAACAGGTCGAAGTCAATGCCTATTGGCCTCCAAATAGCTGATGAAGAACCGATACAAGGAGAAACTTTATATTTAGTTACGTAACTTACTTTTCTCTAAGTTCAGCATTCATGTTTCATATATGAAATCTATACAAGGATATCAAAACTTAACATAAGATAATATCTATATAATTATACCAAAATTAACAACCAACAAATTGACAATATATATATATATATATAAGGATGCAAGAGGATGAAATGTGTAACGATCTAATTTTTTGTGATATTGAAAAATGCAGTTTTAGAATCTTATTTTTGTAAATTGAGTCCCTAAATATTAAATAAGAATATTTACGAAAATAATATAAAAATAAATTGAAGATTGGTCGAGTAATTTTTGTCGATTTATTAGTTAATTAAGGCTTAGGGACTAAATTATAAAATTTCAATCGCTATAGAATTTTAATTGACCAAAAACCTGGGGACTTAAATAACAATTAAACAAAGGTTTAAAATGGCAAATATACCATTTTCCAATAGGAGATAGTGCATGATGATGACATCTTCACTAATTGTGATTAAAGGATTAATTATGTTTAGTTCAATTAATCTAGGTTAATTAAAGTAAAATAGATAAAGATAGTGGAAATTCACCATCTTTATTCTTCCTTAAACCGTCCAGCATTGTTTGAAGCAAAATAAAATCTCTTTTAAGCTTTTGAAGCTTTCAGCCATTAATAGGTAAAGGAAATTAAGTCATTTTTTTTGTAATTTTTATAGATTTGGGGTCAGGAGAGTTTGGTTTAACTAGCCAATGTACCAATTTGATAAACTGTTAAAGTTTTATTGAGTTTCCACTGTTGATTAATTGATGAATTATGCTTGAAATTGATAGATTTTAAGCTTAGATTGTGAAAAGGATTGATTGTAAAGTTAACCCAGCTTGTTTGTTAACTTTGTTACATTAGAGACCAAATTGAATAAATATAAATCCTATCATGAAATTATGTTAGAAATAAAAAGTATAAGGTCCCTAATGAAAATATATGAAATCAGATTTTAATCTAAAGCTAGGAATCAAAAGTTATGTTTATCTAGAGTTTAGGGACCAAATTTGTAACATCCACGCTCTTGAACCGAATTTGGAACAGTAATAGAGTAGAATTGAGAATTAGAATATGTAGCTAAAATAAGAAAAATTTAGAAAATTAAGGATTAATTAATAATTGTGAGAAAGGAGGAAGGACTAAATAGTAATTTATCCAAATTAAATTATGAGTCATCATGGGAATTAGATTGATTAAGGAGGGGCAAAAGAGTAATTTGGTGGAAGATATTTTTGGAGGCAAAGTTTTGGGCCAAAGTGTAAAGTTGGAAGGCCAAGGGACCAAAAGTGCAATTTTACCATTTTTATTAAGTGTGATATTTTTGAAGAAAAGTCTAGAGAATTTGAGAGAAAGAAAAAGAAACAAAAGATGAAAAATATCATCTTTTTCATAATGCTAAACCGTCAATGCCTATTCTCTCTCCATCCAACTTTTGCTTTTATTCCAATTAGGTCCTTCCACCATTGTTAAGCCCTCCAAGCTTCAAAATCCTCCATTTTCTTTGAAATTTCCTTAAGAAAGGCATAGAGGGAATCTAGTAGACACCTTAATTTCCTTATAGAGTCCACTTTGAAGTGTTAAAGTGGATAGGGATTGAATTAGAATTTTGGAAATTCAAAAACAAAGGTAAGAGATGATTCAATTTTCATGACATACATATATATTTACATAATCTAGCATGAAAAAGTATTGAATTCTAGTCTTAAGCTTATATGTGTTTGTATGAAATTGAAGAAAGAGGGAGGAAGGAGAAGGACCAAATTGAAGAAAAAGGAAAGGAGAAAGCTAAGGTGTGAGAAGAAATTATCTACAAGTGAGGTAAGTACTACAAGTATTAAAAGACTTAGTAACAATTAAATTAATGTGTTTATAATTTTAGTATATGATTAATGATGGTAAAAATGAGTAAAATGATATGTTTAGTTATAAGTATGGTGATTATGTGTGATTAAATGAAATTTAGTGTAAAGAGACATGAAAAAGGAAGCATGTCCATTAAAACAGTTTGGACAAAATAGAGGATTAACTTCGAAAATTCACCAAAAATTGTATAAAAAGAGTTAGAAGTTGAATTAAATATTTAATTAAAGCTTATTGAGTGTAGGTTCATATGGAAGAAACAGTGAAAGAAAAGGAATTGTACATTCTGAGATATATTTGATTTTGTGTAACAAGGTCAGAGTAGGTTCGAGTTCCCCTGTTCTGACTTTGAAAAATTATAGAAAATATAGAAAAATTATTAGAGACTGAAATTTATATGGTTAATTCTTTATTGAGTCTATTTTCAAAAGAAACATATGGGAATATCATTTGATCTCTTTAAAAAAAGATAGATAATTTTTAGTGAAGAAAGGTTGAAACTATCAGGCAGCAGAGAAGGGGTAAATTGAAAGAATTTACTGTACAAATTGGCTAAATTAAAAATTCTGAAAATTTTATGGTAAAAAGATATTTGAGTCTAATTTCAGAATCATCAAGCGAATTATAATTTTGAATTCTATAACTCAAGATATAAATAATTTAGTGATTGTGACGCAAGTGGACAGCTTTGAAAATTAATGTGAAAATAAAAATAAGAGGTATATGATGATGAATATGTGAGAAAAATATATGTGTGAAATATTATGTGGTTAATTATAAAGATTGATTGTGTGATTAATTGGTGAAATTGTGGATTTATTTGAGAAAATAAAGGTGAGAAATACATGATTATGTATATGTGAAGAGAAATGTAAATGTGATATATGAAATTATGAGAAATGATGAATATGAGAGATTATGCCCATGTAGACAAGTTAGAACCATTGTGATAATAGTGGCATGCCATTAAGGAACACTAGCGCGCTTACTGTTCAACACTGTGTGTGCTTACTGTTCAGCACTGTGTGTGCTTACTGTTCAGCACTGTGTGTGCTTACTAGATTGCACTATGTGTGCTTACTATTACCCAGCACTTAGGTGCTTACTGTTTAGTACTTCGGTCCTCTCTGTTTGTTCCGTTTATCCGATAGGTTCTATAGAAGTCTACTATGGGCCAAGTGGATAAATAAGCTAAGTGAGCTATGGTTAAGAAAGCTAAGATGGCTAAATTGTGAAAAGTGAAAGAATGTGCAAAATTATGATATTGAGGTAAGTGAAATGATGAATACATGAAAGATAAGTACTATATGTGTACGTGCAATTAAATGTTGATAATTAAGTAAACTAATGTGGCTGAAATGACTAAGTTGTGAAAAAGGGATGAAAATGTAAAATCTACCATTGAGGTAAGTTGGAATATGAGAATGAATGTGTGTTATGGTGGCATTAAGGTAAGTTAAATGTTACATGCAAGAAAGGTTAGAAATTTTATACGCATGAGTATTTAAATGTTTGATAAAATTAAGCAATAAATAAATAATCATCTATTATGCTTGTAGTGCTTACTAAGCCTTCGCCGGCTTAACGCGTTTATTTTAACACGTAGGTACAAATAGCTACGAGAAGTTAAAGCCAAACTAGGGGACCTCTCATCACATCACTCTTAGAAGATTTCAAGCTTAGGTACTTTATTTTGAAGTAAAATGACATGTACAAATGGTATTACTTGATGTTCTTAATGAACGGGTTTCATATGTTGTTTTTGAAACTTTATATATATATATATATTGGAAGAAAAATTTTATTATATTCATTTTTAACTCTCTGGCATTGTATGTAATACTCTTATATCGGGTTTATACGTATGAACCAGGTTTAGGGGTGTTACAAAATTGAATGAAATATAAAATATAAGGAGAATCAAAAAATAGATTTATATAGGATCATGTATATCATGACATAACATGAAAATGTTTAGTATTGATTGGTTATACAAAATAATTGCTAGATCAATATTTGGATCAAAGTGGAGCTAATACGGGAAAAACAAAAATTGTAGATTAGCCCCTAAAGAATCCACACGTTTTGGTGTTTTGAATATGTATGTTTGAGCATATATTTTGATACTAGTAGTTTGGCACATACGGCTAAAACAGATTGAATTGAAACATGTGAATAACTATAGGGTATAAATGTATGAAAATGATTTATTACAGGTATGATACTGAAATATATGTAATTAATGCCCATGTAAACTTAGTAAAAATTTAATATACGATTGGCTTGCCAATAGGGTCATATGTGCACTTGATCAAAGATTATTACAAGTTGTAACGAGATCTAGCCTTGTTGCAGATTCTCGAGTAATATAGCGAGATCCAACCTTGTCGTGGATTCTTAGGTAATATATGCCATAGGTTTAGCCTGGATAGGTAACCTGATGTAATTTTAGCTCGGGGGACCAACTTAGTTCACCCGTGTATCCGAGTCCGTTTTACTAGAGTTTCATCAGACGATATATGTATTTTGATTGAAATTGGATAACTTGAAAATATATTGAATATGAAATGGTATATGCTTGTAACTTGATATGTGGCATGTGATTACTGTGGTATTAAGTGATGTTATTCATTATATGTAAGTGTGTCTAACTTATTTGGATGTTAATGTTGGTATGTGACAAGCTATGACATTATGCGCCAATGATAGCCAAATTGTATATCGAAATTATTCGTAATTATCATACTTTTAAGTGGTCAAGGTAAGCATAGTATTTTCATTTGAACTTACTAAGCATTTGTATGCTTACCTTAGTTGGTTCTCTACTTGTAGATCATCATCTTGCGAAACTTGTTGAGTCGAATAAGCGGGAAACACACACTATTAAAAGATGGTAGAATTATGTTCATTTTGAGTCTAATATTGTGGCAAGCACCTTGGTGTACAAATTGTCATTTTGAATTGATAGTTCTCTGGTAAATGTGATAATGGTTGAGCTTGCATGTTTAATATGGCTTATAATCTAGTTGATGCATGGTCTGGTTAAGCTTAACGCTAGCATGAATGATGATTTTGAACTTGCTTAAGTTTGGTATGTTACAAGTTACAAATTGAAATGATTGGACAAGATGAATTGTTGCATAGTTTGGAAATGGTATTGATCATGCATGAAATTGATGTTGGTTGAGTTGAGTTTATATATAAATCTATCATAAGTATGGGAATGGTCAAGTTAAGGCCTTTTAACCAACCTTTGAAGTCTTATGTTAGCTTGGAAATGTATGGAAATGGGAGCTTAGTGGTTTGTTATGAATGTCATGACTTCACACCTTGAATTTTGCAACACCAAGCTATCTCGTTGCGACGTCCCCTATTTGATGTCATGACATTGACTCTGTGATGTTTGAAAATTTTATAAATTAGTCCTTTGTAATGACTTAAATTCACGGGCACCAAAAAAGTGAGTTATAGGGCCTCCGTCTTAGTAAACCGAGTTCGTAAATAATTATTAGGAGTAATTATGAGTCTAGTAGTGTGTTTAATTAGGCTTTGATTAGGTGAATTTAGTTTAATTTAGAGTAAGTAGTGAAAAGGACTAAATTGAATAAGGGGTGAAAGCCTAATCATAAAGAAAGAGGGACTAAAATGGTAAGTATGCCTATTCCATAATTTGAGGCTACAAAACAATGAGAAAAATCTAAAGATTTTTAATGATTTAAGTTATTATTAATTAATATTAGAATATAATAGTATAAATTATTATTTAATTGATGTTATCTTATTAGATTAATGAAATATATATAAATTAAAGCCAAATGTATGGTAATAAAATATACGTGTGTAAAAATTATATTTGTACATTTGTAAAATAAATATTAATTTACTTATTATTTAAGCAAATAGATATTTATAATATATTAATATTATTACTAACTAATATATATATATAAGACATAAAAGAATAAAGAAAATAAAAAGAAACAAAAGAAGGAATAAAAGAACAGAAGCTTAAACGAAAAGGAAAGGAAAAAAAAAAAAGGAAAACTAGAATTTTGAAGCTTTAAGCTTTAATTGGTAAGTCAATTAAGCTCTTTTCTCTTAAATTAGACAATGAGAAAAATCTAAAGATTTTTAATGATTTAAGTTATTATTAATTAATATTAGAATATAATAGTATAAATTATTATTTAATTGATATTATCTTATTAGATTAATGAAATATATATAAATTAAAGCCAAATGTATGGTAATAAAATATACGTGTGTAAAAATTATATTTGTACATTTGTAAAATAAATATTAATTTACTTATTATTTAAGCAAATAGATATTTCTAATATATTAATATTATTACTAACTAATATATATATATATATATAAGACATAAAAGAATAAAGAAAATAAAAAGAAACAAAAGAAGGAATAGAAGAACAGAAGCTTAAACGAAAAGGAAAGGAAAAAGAAAAAGGGGAAACTAGAATTTTGAAGCTTTAAGCTTTAATTGGTAAGTCAATTAAGCTCTTTTCTCTTAAATTAGATGTTTTAGAAGCTTTAGAACAAAGTTTTGATGAGATTAAGTTGAGGTCTTGGAAGTTTTAAGGTTTTTGAACATAGTTCATGTTAAACAAAATAGTGAATTAGGGATTTAATTGAATGAATTTCAAGTTAGAATTGATAAAGAGATTAAATTGTAAAAGAAGCTATAAGTTTTGTGATAGAGGGATTAAATTGAAAGAAATTTTAAATTAGGGTTTTATTATGAACATTAGATAGTTAAGTAGAATATGGAAGGAAATTGAATAAAAATAAAGTATGAATTGAGTTAGAAAAATAAATGAGTTAATTAGGATTAAATTGGAATTAGGGTATAAATTGGATAGAAATTCAATTATTATTATAAATTAGTACTGTAATTAATAGCGTAAATTATTATTATTTTCGTAGCTAGCAAAGAACCCGAAGCATCGGCACAAAAAGGAAAGGAGAAAGTTATCGAGGAGTAATCGCGAAATCCGGGTTTGTATTGCTATAATCTGAATTATTCATTATTTAATGTTTATTTCGATATTTATATTTAATAAGTGAATATGAGGTAAGCGTTAATATTGAGATGAATGAAAATTTATATTGAATTAATAGTATATTTGAATTGAATTTGAATGATTTGTGATCAAAATTGAAAGTGAAAGTGAAATTGGAATTGAAAGTGATATGAATTGTAAATTCAAAATCCCTATTAACTAGTCGGGTTGAGTCGGATATAGTTGGCATGCCATAGAATTGGAAAAGTTTAGGGATACTTCGACCTTGAGTCGATGAGACACTGGATGTCATTATTTTTACTTCGGATAGATTCGATGAGGTACTGGGTACCACTTTACTTCGGCTAGCTAGGTCGATGAAACACTGGGTGTCACTTTATTACTTCGAACTATCCGATGAGGCACTGAGTGCCATTCTGGTGTGTTTGGTTGGATCCGTGTATCCGCCAAGATCCGAGTCTTGTTAATAGGGGTAAACAATGTGAAAAAGAAAAATTGAATTGAAATGAAAAATTGATGCATATAAAGTGATATGTGATGAAATTGAGAAATGAGAATGAAATGGATAAATCAAAGGTTTCAAAAGTTATTAGTACTTAATTATTTATGATATTTGGTTGTTATTTGGTTAAATTGATTTGTTATTGATATGGAATGAAAGTGGTGTATAAATTAAGATAATATGTGTTCATGTATTATATGATTGATTATGTGAAATTTAATTGGTTATTTATAATTTGAATTATAGTAATACCACTGAGTATGAAATACTCAGCGTACGGTTGTTTTCGTGCTCAAGTTAGTAGAAATTAAGGTCCTGGTTCAGCATCCAGATCGATCCCGACCTCAATATAAATTTGGTGATGTAATTTTCCCCTTTTGGTAAAAGTGGCATGTACTAAGTGTTGTATAGGTTACATGTATACGCTTGTAATGTTGGTTGTAAAAAAAAGGCATAAGTACAAAATTAGCCCCTAACGTTTGGTGGTTTTGTCACTTTGGCCCTTACGTTTTTTTTTTATCATTTTCATACACAACCTTTGTTTTTTTTGTCAAATTGGTCATTTTTAACGGTCTTGCTGACGTGGTCGTTAGTTGACTAACGGTGCTGACGTGGCAAAAAAAATCCCATGTGGACACTGCCACATATGCAACTGCTAACATGGCATATAAGACAAAATATGCCACGTCAGCAAAAATTAATTATATGCTGATGTGGCATATAAGACAAAATAGTGCCACATCAGCAACTGCATATGTGGACTTGCCTAGGTGGAAATTTTTTTTGCCACGTTAGCACCGTTAGTCAACTAACGGCCACGTCAGCAAAACCGTTAAAAAATGACCAATTTGACCAAAAAAACAAAGGTTGTGTATGAAAATGACCCAAAAAAAACGATAATGGTCAAAGTGACAAAACCACCAAACATTAGGGGCTTGATAATGCTGAAATATGACATACTTTTGGATATTAAATATATATTTTTAGAGTATGATCTTATTAAATTGGGCTATTTATTGTCTTTTTATTTTGTAGGGACTCAAGTGGTGATAGAAGATAAATTAGAGACAAAAAGCATAATTTTAGAGGAGAATTTGAAGTTGTGCAAAGATGGAATGCTAAAAGAGAGAGTTTATAGGACAAAAAGACTTGGTTTTATTTTATTTATTTATTCTTAAAAAATATTTTATATTAGGATTTAATATTTAAGATATTATTTATTATTTAAATTTGTATTTAATTTATATTTATCTTTTTTGTATTTATATTTTAGAGTTTAAATTGGATCCAATTAGGGGAATTAAATGTTAGATATAATTCTAATTATCTTTTAGAATTTAGATTGGATTCAACTAGGAATATTATGTACTATAAATAGGGGGTGGAGTGATTGAATTATTCATTCCCGATTCATTGAAAAATCTTTCATCTCCCTAAATCCCTAGTTCAATAAAAGCTTTATTTTATTATCTTGTGTTCTTCCCCAAAATCATGAGTAACTAAAAAACCCTTCTAGCCAAAGGTTATCAAATATTCCTCCAAGGTTCATGAGGCTTAGAATCCGTGCTTAAATCTTTTCAACCCGAGTATTCATCAATTCTCTGTAATACGGGATTGACGCTTCCGTCCAAAATCCCTACAAAAGTAATATTTTCATCTTGTGCAAAGACGGTCGCTTTGTGTGTTTTGAGAAGGTTTCACAGTCGATTCGTTAACTTACTGCGTCAGAGGTTGCCGAGCCAAAAAAGACAAAACGGCGTGGCATTCGTCGTTGGGAAAAGGTGATCTAGTGTAAGACAGTCCCATTGGAGCGACGGTTGGCTAGAGTCAGGTTCCACTAAAAACTATATCCGGAGCTGGTGGTCGTAGGCGTCCTCTTCCACTATAACTGGCTTATTCAGGCATGAGAAGAACCATCAAAAGTCTATGATTGAATCGAGGAAGAATCAAGATAACCGGAGGCTGGATCTCTAAATATCGATAAAACCCTTCTTCTTTCAACTTGTTTATTTTATGTTATTTATTTTTTTCTTCGACTTCCCTATTTTCTACTTCTTTTAGTTCTATTTTCTTTTATTTTTTAATTCAGTTTCTTTTATTTTTCCTTAGATCACAGAGCTTTTCTTGGGCTAGATTTGGTCCACGATCTCGACAGACAAGACTTTTACGACTCTCCAGTCCCTGAGGATTAGACCCTACTTCCCTTTTACTGTTATTTACTTTAATTTTTGGAATAGGTTATATTTGGTGTTCCCGATGACACATCAGGGCTAATTTTGCACTTATGCCTAAAAAAAATGGTATACTATATTTTGATATTAGTTTAATAAAATGGTAAAGAGTATATTATAAAATCTGGCATTAAGTTTGAATGAAAAATGAATAAAATTATTAGTAAATTTTGAGTAATATTAAGAATGTTTAATTATTAAAACAATATGTTAATGAATTGATTATGATTTAGGTGTAATTGAATATAAATTGTTTTGGTTGCGGGTTGAAATTACAGGGAAGGTTAGATGTTTATAAAGGGGGTTATATTGCGTTCGAAAAAAAAATTTACGAAAAATCTGCGGAGCACCAGAACAAGTCCCAATTCCCTTCTAATACGTATTTTGATCCTCGAGGGTCCAATTAAAGGACTTTATGATTATTTTATAATATGTTCATTAATTATTTATTTATTATTTGTAAATTATCCGATATGTCTGGTGTCGAAACCATTTTAAAAATGAGTTTCAAAAAATTATTTTAAAATTTGAAAAAATGGGAGTCGCCACTAATCTTTTATTAGGTGTGATTGGAACACCCCAAAACGTTTGAAAGCCATTTTGAAAAATATGTAGGTCTTCGAAATCCAGAAAATGGGTTCGGGAGTCGGTTACGCATGAGGAAGGATTAGCACCCTCATACGCCCAAAATTGGTACCACATGATTACTTTCGGGTCTTGTTTTGCGAAAACGTTGAAAACTTGAGTAAAATTTAAAATGTGATCTTTGTCTTCAGAAAAGTTTACAAGATTTTCAAGGAAAGCCTTTTTTTTAGAAAACCCGTCCTCGTGTTTTGAATCTCTATGAGAACTAGAAATCGTGTCCAACACGTTAGGGCATTATGTTCTCGGAGTTTCAAAATTGAAAGACGTTTTGAAAAAATTTTGAAGAGGATATTCTACCGTGTGAGTTATACGAAACTCACACCCAGCACGTTAGGGCATGGATTTTTTTGAGGTCTTCACCCGAAAGGAAATTACCTCGTATTATTTTAAAATCATTTATATAAACATAAATTCTGAGAACTTAAAAAATTCGCATGGAATTTAAAGTGCAATCCTCGGACATATGACTTGGAAAATTTGCATGTAGAATGCCCGTTTATTTCGATTTTCGCGAAGAATTGAAGTCGTGACCAACACGTTAGGACACGACGTTCTCGGAATCTCGAAGTTAATAGGCATAAAAAAAACTTGGAAAAAGATATTCGATTCGTGTGGGTTATACGAAAAAAGCCACACCCGACACGTTAAGGCGTGATTTCTCGAAGTTTTCACACGAAAAGAACATTGCCTCGATTTTAAAATACTTTGAAAATGAACGTATAATTTTAAACACGAATGAGCAATTAATAAAGGAGATTAAGTAATCACGAAATAAAATAATAAGCAGATGATATGCAAAAATACAAAATGCAGGTGCATAATGATTAAAAATAAATGCGAATATTTATAAGGAAGAAAAATAAAGCGATCGGGATTGAAAATGAGACTTTGGATACCTGGAGGTAAAATGGTAATTTAGGACTCTCAAGGGCAAAATTGTAATATTTGGAAAAATTTATTGTCAAAAATGACATTTTAGACATATGGGGGTAAAATGGTAATTTTAAGAAAAAATCGAGATCAAAAATGGAGTTTTTGGACATTCGGGGGTAAAATGATAATTTTTGCAAGTTTTAGGGTCAAAAATGTAATTTTTGGACTTTCGAGGGTAAAAATGTAACTTTTGGAAGTTTTGAGGTTAAAAATATAATTTGGAAAAGTTCAGGGTTAAGATACAATTTTTAGACAGTTTAGGGACTTTTAGGACAATAAAACCAAAAAATAAATGACACATGGCAGCCCCTCAAGCATCTTGAAGTCAAAGGACTAATTTGAAAATCATGAAAAAATTTTGGGCCAATTTTGTAATTAAATAGAAGTTGATTTAGGGATTAAATTAAAACAAATCAAAAATAAGAGGGACCAATTACATAAATAAGCCAAAATTGTGACACATGGCAGGTTCTGGTGCATTCAAAAAGTCAAGAGATTAAATTGAAAAGCATTTAAAATTATTGGGCCAATTTATAATTAATTAAAAGTACAAAAGGATTAAATTGAAAGAATTAAAAAATACGGAAGGACCAAATGCATAAAGATCCCTATTTTAAAAAACACGCGAATCTTAGGTCTGGGTCAAGTCGGGTCGAATCGGTCTATGGGCATAAGCATGGAACGACATCGTTTTGGCCTCTAAAATCAGACACCAAAACGGCGCCATTTGGATGAAAGTATTTAAGCCAAAATCCATTTGCAAGTTTTATTTTGTTTTCATTTCTTCAAAAATCAGATACTCCCCCCTCTTTTTTCTCTCTTCTCTCTCATCTCTCACTCCTATGTCCGGCCAAGCTTCGGCCAACCTTGCCACCGCCGTCCACCGTGCGTCCATAGCCACGCGCAATGTCAGTCGTAGCGCATGGGCCCCACGAGCCATCGTCCGTCGTCGCGTGCGCACTCCGTCACTGCCACGCGCCACGCACCGCCGAGGTTCAAGGTAAACCCCCTGTTTTTCTCCTTTCTGTCCCTTTTCATTTTACCTTTAAAAGCCCTTTTCTTTTTATTCCCTTGCTTTTCAATCAAAACCAGATCTGGTTTCAAACCAGATCTAAAAGTTTTAAAACCATTATTCCTGAGTCTTTTAGCCGATTTTTAAAACTTGGAATCTAAGTTCTAATGCCTGAAATCAAACTTGTTTAGGAAGGGATTCGTATTTTATTATTCGACTCTGTTATTGCGTTTTTTTTTGTTTCTTTTAATCCCTTTTTTATGGCCTTGGCAGGTACGTGTACGACAAGGCGTAAGCAGCGGTCAGAGGCTATTCCAGTAATGGACAGTGACGGCGCGACCAAGGGGTCCAATCGATGCAGATAAGTCTCAGCCTTTTCAATTTCTTTTTATTTAAAAAAAATTATTATCAAAAAATACATAACGTATATTTAATGCAGTCTGATGAAAGGATAATTGAAGTTAATGCAATGGGTAATGGCTTTTATAAATGCATGTATATATTTAAAACATTTGAGGTAATTAAAGCAATAAATGAAAGTTAATACAAGCTATCAGTACCTGTATAACTTAATTGCTTTGAACTTTGAATCTGTCTTACTGCTGGGTGCCTATTCAAGTGCCTCAATTGCTATTAACTGCTTCTGTTTTAATTGCCAAATGCTTGGAAAGTCTGACTTTGTATTGATTTGTAAAAAAAAAATTTAGAACAAAGAAGTCTGTGACTAAGGATTCGTGATTGTATTGATTTTCTTTAAAAGGGTTCGTAACCTACAATCGGTCTCAAATTGGCTTTTTAAAGCCTAAAAAACTATCATTACAATTTGTTGTTTACAAATTAATACCTGTATATTCTTCTTTTTTTGCAGGTCCGGTAATGGTGGCCCGAAGCAGTGGCGGTGGCAGTGCAGAGCAAGTTGGAGCTGTGGCATTGTTCGAGCTGACGTGGCGCATTTTGAGGGGCTGAGATGGAGGTGACAGGTTCAAATTGCTTAGCACATTTGACTTGGGTCATTTAGGCTTGTATTTAGGCTATTTGTACTTGGATTTGGGCCAGTCAAACTTAGTCCGATTGGGCTTGTAAACTTGGACTTGTAATTTGGACTTTTCCTTTGTAAATGAACATTTATTAAATATATCTTAAATTCAAATTTATAATAAATTTAAATTTAAAATAAACTTAATTTTAAAATAAATTTAAACTTTGTTGGGCCGGAATAAATTGGGTTTAAACAGCTGCCTCTATTTGCTCCTTACTGTGTAGCAGGAACGGAGCAAAGACTTAAAAGAATTCCCAATTTGTCAAGTCTCATCCCTTTGACGCTTTCCTTTAACTGGTTCGCTTTTGATCAGCCATCCCATCTTCGCTGCATCCACCTTTCTATTTCCTTGATGTGGTGGTTCCACCTTGCCCAATTTCAAAAAGATAAAATTTACTACTGTAATTTCACTCAATTCTCTTGAAATTTCTAGGAGATTGGAATTCATCATCGTAGTCTTTGAGTCTGGTTTCATTGACTTGGCCTTCTTCTTAGTATTTGATCAGGAAGACGACCGCGTCACTTGTTTTGATCCACTTCTCTGTGTTTCAACAGGAAGACGGATTTGGTTCACTTCTCTGTGTCTCATCAGGAAGCTAACCACTTTATTGCTTCGACCTGCTTCTCAGTATCTCATCTGGAAGCTGGGATTCGAAGGTTTGCTCACATCGAGCATAGGTTTGATTTAGTATTCTTCACAGTATCTCATCAGGAAGATGACCGCATCGTTTGTTTCAATTCGCTTCTTTGTATCTCATCAGGAAGACGAATTTGGTCCACTTATCCGTATCTCATCAGGAAGCTAACTATTTTATTACTTCGACCTGCTTCTCAGTATCTTATCAAGAAGTTAGGGGTTCGAAGATTTACTCACATCGAGCGTGGGTTTGATTTGGTCTTCTTCTGAGTATCTCATCAGGAAGATGACCGCATCACTTGTTTTAATTCGCTTCTCTGTAGCTCATCAGAAAGACGAATTTGGTCCACTTCTCAGTATCTCATCAGGAAGCTAACCATTTTATTTCTTCGACCTGCTTCTCAGTATCTCATCAGAAAGCTGGGGTTCGAAGATTTACCCGCATCGAGCGTGGGTTTGATTTGGTCTTCTTCTCAGTATCTCATCAAAAAGATGATCGCATCACTTGTTTCAATTTGCTTCTCTGTATCTCATCAGGAAGACGAATTTGGTCCACTTCTCAGTATCTCATCAGGAAGCTAACCATTTTATTGCTTCGACCTGCTTCTCAATATCTCATCAGGAAGCTAGGATTCGAAGGTTTGCTCACATCGAGCGTGGGTTTGATTTGGTCTTCTTCTCTGTATCTCATCAGGAAGATGACCGCGTCGTTTGTTTCAATCCGCTTCTCTGTATCTCATCAGGAAGAAGAATTTGGTCCACTTCTCAGTATCTCATCAGGAAGCTAAACATTTTATTGCTTCGACCTACTTCTCAGTATCTCATGAGGAAGCAGAGGTTCGAAGATTTGCTTATATCGAGCGTGGGTTTGATTTGGTCTTCTTCTCAGTATCTCATCAGGAAGACGACCGCACCGTCTGTTTCAACAATCGTAATTCACCCCATGATCGGGGTAAGGTTGGTTAACGATGATCTGCCCAAGCTCGGGGTAAAAGATCAAATGGTTTTAATCTGCCCCAAGCTCGGTGCAAGAGATTGGTAAATGATCTTCACTCTATTTCACTACAACTTCAGGGAGATTGAGATCTGTTACTGTAATTTTAATCCAACTTCACTACAACTTCAGGAAGATAGGATTTGATGTTAAAGCTTCATCTTGCTCTTACTACAACATCAGAGAGATAAAGACTTTGCCATTGTAGTTTTGATATGATCCATTATGACTTCAAGGTAGAAGTTTCATCGTCGTGGATTCGACCTCTCCCATCATGTTTCTAAGGTACCGGGTTCGCCATCGCGACTTAAACCTTGTCCCTTTCAAATCTTCGTGGTACTGGATTCGTCGTTGCTGCTTAAATCTTTCCTTTTCTATTTTTTGAGGTACACGGTCCGTCGTTGCGACTTAAACCTTTCCCTTTTGTATCCTTGTGGTATCGGATCTGCTGTTGCGATCTCAGATCTTTCCCTTCATGTCCTCATGGTACTGGATTTACCATTGCGGCTTAAATCTTTCCCTTCTTGTCTTCTAAGGTACATGGTCCGCCGTTGCGACTTAGACTTTTCCCTTTTGCATTTTTGTGGTACTGGATTTACCGTTCGATCTTAGATATTTCCCTTCATGTATTCATGGTACTGGATTTACCGTTGCGGCTTAAATCTTTCCTTTCTTGTCTTTTGAGGTACACGGTCCACCATTGTGACTTAGACCTTTCCTTTTTGTATCTTTATGGTACTGGATCCGCCGTTTCAGTCTTAGATCTTTCCCTTCATGTCTTTCTGGTACTGAGACCTGTAAAATATGCTCAAATGAGCCTCTTGGTAGGCCAGATTGTTTAGAATATCATGCTCAAGATGAATAAAATGCTCCTAAGCATGTGAGTATAAATAATGAATGTAAAAATGTCATTTTTGAGAAATGATTTTATCTTAGTCCTTAGGTCGACATTGTTCGACGTTTGTCTAAGTCCTATCACTGGTGTATGATCATGTTTTATGTATCTGTATCTTTGTCGTGAAACCTAAAGAGGTAGTCGTAATTTGGACTATTTGTTTTTAGACCCTTCTAGCCCTCGGGTTTGGTCATTTCCAACTAGTGGTTTCGTTTCGGGTCTATGTACTATTTAGAAATTTTCCAGATAATATGCAGAAATCCTTTTATTCCTTATATCGTTGACCATTAACCGTTATTTCAAATGCAAATATACTTGCATCAAGACTATGGATGACATTGAATTGGATTGCAAACAAAGGTCGTATGAATGAAAAGATCGTTAGTTCAATAATCATAATTTTGGTGTAGAATTTTGCTTGAGCATGGTCGCAAGGCGAATAAAATTTTATTGAAGGTAAAACTCACAAAAATGAAAAGATTAAAAATGACTCACATTGGTCAAAGAATTGTCAAACGCAAAGTGAGCAAAGAATAGGGTTGGGTGCCCCAGATATCAAAGTATGAGCTTCAATGAGCAAACTTGATGAGGACCATTCCGAGCTTGACATGTGTCCATGAAACTTGAAATACTTCGTCAATGGCTCATGGTGTAAAGTTTCTCTACCTTGCTACTTTTGAGAGAGAGGACCACTTCATGCCCCTTTTCTCTTATTTGAATTTGAGCTGCCTTTTCAAGTTTTTAACTCAAATTTCCTTAGGCTTCGAGATGCCCCTTACGAGTTTTCACCTCGACCTCTCCTTTTCTTTTTCTTTTTTTTCTCTTTTTTCTTTTCTTTTTTCTTTTTCTTCTTTTTCTTCTCTTTTTTCTTCTTCTTTTTTCTTTTTCTTTTTTTTTTTTTTCTTTTTCTTTTTCTTTTCTTTTGCTCATTGAATCCGAGTTCACAAAATTGGGCATGTCTTTACCATTCATTTGATCTTCTCCAAAAACTTTTTCATCTTATAGGGCCTTTCCAATTTTGACATCACTTTTCCTTGAAAGTCTTTTGTGAGCAAGATCCTTTTCAAAACTAGAGCTCTCTCGTGGAGTTCTATAGAATGAATCCTTATTTTTCGTAAACCCTTGTTATTTGGTCATGACTTTTAGGATTTTTTTGATTGACTGCATCTAGATTAGATCCATTCAGCTTCATTAGCTCTAACAAAATCTGGAGGGAAGGAAACTTAATTCTAATGGGTAAGACGACTTTTATTTTGGTGCAAAAGGTGTTGCCCCAATGGATGTTCTGATAGAAACTCGATAAACCTTGAAGGTAAATAGTGATTTGTCATGTCAAGCCTTTGTAGGTTTCTGCTATGAATCCTTTTAATGCTCTTTATTAGTCACCACCAATGCCTCATTCACCTATTTTTTCGATGTGGTGCTGAGTCGTGATATTTGTCATTGAATTGGCTGTAGACTTTGCTATCGTGCTATTGCTCAGATTCAAGTCATCGTCGAGTATTATCCTTCCTTGGCATTCCATACCGGCATATAATCTCTTATTTTCAATAATCTGCTTGACCGCCAATTGGCCTGGGAAGTAGTAATCAATTATCATGAGGATGAATTGATGCTCATTATAAACTCTTTTGCAACGTTGGCTCGATGGTGTCTCTGCTTCACATGGATAATAAATTTTCAAGACAAGTTTTCATATTGACTTTTTCTTTCTTTTTTCTTTTTATTTTAAAATACCCTTTGCTGATTTTTGACCCTTTTTTTATTTTTTTATATCACATCGAGCCTCCATTTTTCAAGTTTCTTCTTTTATGGGAGTCTATATGTCATGACATCGATTCGTTAAATCTGGCATGCCTTGATAGGATCATGCAAAGACCTTTGAATTCTCAAGGTAGCTTGCCTTGTTTTTACAAAGACTCATGTCTTGATCCTCACTTAAAATCATGACTCCTCAATGTGATGTCTGTTTCGTGTCTTGCTCAAACATCCATAGCAGATCGGGAGTCAAGTTACATTCTTGATCATTTTCAAAGCCTTAGAGTTTTTCTAGACACATGGCTCACTCAAAAGGGTTTAAGTCAATAGTAATTTTGCTCGTATATTTGATATCAAGGGACCCAGCATAAAGACAAAAAGGGGATCCAAAGAATAATTGAACGAAAGAATGATTAATTGTGGTATGAACGAATGAGAAGAATAGTAAATTATTTGCCAAATGGGACAAAAATAATGCATCATTTTTATTGAAATAAGATAGTGGTCATTTGTCCTTTACAAAAGGATCCCTATTACTCTCGAACTTAGAGTGATAAGTGCATTCTGAATATTTTCCTGGAAAAGTCCTAAAACTACAGGAAACTCCTCCACGGTCTAGTTGTCCAAAACACTTCCGAGGGTATAGGGACGAACTCTCAATAGGTTCCATTCTTCACATGACTTTTCTCAATTTTTTTATCAACCCCCATCTTGATTTATCATGTTTCCTCTCGGCTTTTATTTAGAGTAAATGACTCTCTCTCACACGAGTGTTTCAATCATGTGGAATCTTATTTAATGCATGAAATACAAATGCACATGAAATGATAAAATGCATGCAACAAGGCATTGATTCTTGGTTCCATTCCATTAGACAACTTTATCAGAAAACAAATTCTTTTACATTAGGCAGAAGCATGTACGGTCGTGCTTTAATGCTCAAAGTTCTAATTTTTGCTCTGGTTTGCCCTTGATTTCAAGTTCAAAACATCGGTCTTGAATGGCTAAAGTCTACAAGCAGTTAGTCATTTCTCGCATTTGGGTCAAATCTTTGCTTGCAACATGGCCCCTATCTCAGACTTGTCCCTAAGCGTGTTGAAATCATTTCTCGTTTATTTCCATTGTCTTTGGCAATGTCGTCTTGTCTTTGAACAGTCACAAATCCCGTCAACAGAGAGTAGTCTTCAGAGAATTCTCGATAAGAATTTTTTGACTTTTCAAACGGCCACGAGACTATACTAACAAAAGTCGTGAATCAATACACCTTCCTTTGTCCCTTCATCGACAGATGCTTAGTGGCTAAGATTGCTAGAACATGAGTGATTCTTTTGTCAAACCGATAAAATGAATCTGCAATCGTGTCCTCTATGTGCAACGACACTTTAAGGAAAACGACTAACTCAATCGTGTTTGAGATGAAGACGCCATCATTCTTTCTTGCATCTGAGTGCACTAAGCCTTGCAGGTTTTCTAAAGCAATGTACTTGTTCTCTTCTCTTTCCTTAATTAGGATTACAACCCAATGCTCGCTCGTCTAGAGTAGACCTTATCAACTTGAGTTCTCAGGCAATGGAGCAATGTAATGTATTCTTCTACAGTATATCCATGTTTCTGAAGATGAAGCGACTAAGTTGAATTCCAATACCGTGTTAAGACTCAGAAAAGGTGAATCTCTATTTTAACCTTAAGTAGGTAAGGACGATTAACACGTTCAAAGTAAACTTTATTGTTTTGAACCCTTGAGCCAAAAGGTAAAGCGATTTACTCTTCTATCATGGGTATCATGTCCTCCTTTCCAAATGTGAAACTATTAGAAGTTGGACTCCAATACTAAATGAGAGCTCGGGACCTATGCCTATTCTTTTTTTATCATCAAGTAAGTCAACATATTCATGATTGGATATCCGCCTCATTTTGTCTTCCATACTTCATTCAACTCTTGCAAACTGTTATGGCTTTCATGTACTTGGGTGCAATCTTGAATCCCTGACATGCACCCCTTTGACAGGTCATCACCTTTATCTTTGACCATATATGCACGATCACGTTGACTTCTACCTTATCAAGGAATCTATTTTCTTATGACTAGTTCTCTATTTGGTAATAGAACAGGAATCAACACCTTTTGAATGAGAATGCAATGCAAACAGATTCAAAAAAGTAAAAATATTACCGTGTATCTTACCTTGCCCGAGTACCGTTGAAGGTTTGGCACAATCTCACTCAAGGTAAGCTTGTATAGAATTACACAAGTTAATAAAATGTGCTGCTTATGAATGCATGAATGCATAAGAAAAGGCATGGATTTTGAATTCAATCCCATTAGAGAACCTTCTCTAGAAGACAAAATTCTCCACATAAAACGGATTACATACGGCTTTGCCTTATGGCCTAGAGCTTTGGTCTTCCAATATTGTCCCCGCTCTGATCTTGGTTCATATCAGCTTCGATGACTAATGCTCGCTTGTGATCAGCCGTTTTTTCATCATTTGCATAATCTCTATCTCGAACATGTCTCTGAGCTTGTCGAAAGTGCCCCTGACTTGTTTCTTGATTCCTTTCAAGGATCTTGATTTGAATTTGCATAATCTTCCTTCAAGTTTTCTAAATCTTCTTTGACTTTGTGCTTTCCTTCGGCCATAAGCGCAAAGCTATGTTATCTTTCACTTTATTAAGAAATCCATCCCCCATGATGAAACTGCCTATTTGGTAACCGAATTTAAATCAACACATTTTCTTGTATGATGATGCAAATGCAAGTAAAAGAGACAAAACAAAAAATGGTTAGCAGAACGTAATAATGAAACCAACATACAAGTATATAACACAGAACCTAAGAAATTATCTCGGGTAAATGCTAAAAGGCTCGACGTAACTCCGTCTAGGGCGAGTACTTACGACTCACTATATGTGGTTTTAGGTTCTAAAGTAAAGGGTACCCAAACCAGCAGATTCCTCAATCCTCACCCATTACAGGCTTATACGGATGAGTTCGATTTAGGGGGACGCATTTCCCACATGTTTGCACGGAAGTGAAAACTTCATGAAAACAATGGTACTTTGTAATACCGAAAGTGATTCACTATCCTGCACGGAGGTGAAGACCTCACGAAGGAGTAGTTTCCCACTTCCACTTAAAAGGGTAATAACACAATGCATATGGATGCAAAATTTCATTAGAAATATCACAGAGTATAATATCATACAAAAATGCTGAGGATCGCATATTAAACAAAATCGAAGCTTAAAAGTTTTCAAAAAAGACCTAAAAATAATCAATTTTTGCTTCACTCTCATTTATTTTAAAAAAATTCCCTAGTAGAGTCGCCAAGCTGTCGAAACCATTTTAAAAACGAGTTTCGAAAAATTATTTTAAAATTTGGAAAAATGGGAGTCGCCACCAATCTTTTATTAGATGTGATTGGAACACCACAAAACATTTGAAAGCCGTTTTGAAAAATATGTAGGTCATCGAAATCCAAAAAATGGGTTTGGGAGTCGGTTACGAATGAGGAAGGATTAGCACCCTCATATGCCCAAAATTGGTACCATATGATTCCTTTCGGGTCTTGTTTTGTGAAAACGTTGAAAACTTAAGTAAAATTTAAAATGTGATCTTTGTCTTCAGAAAACTTTGCAAGATTTTCAAGGAAAGCCTTTTTTTTAGAAAACTCATCCCCGTGTTTTGAATCTCTATGAGAACTAGAGATAGTGTCCAACACGTTAAGGCACTATGTTCTCGGAGTTTCAAAATTGAAAGACGTTTTGAAAAAATTTTGAAAAGGATATTCTACCGTGTGAATTATACGAAAATCACACTCAGCACGTTAGGGCATGGTTTTTTTCGAGGTCTTCACCCGAAAGGAAATTACCTCGTATTGTTTTAAAATCATTTATATAGACATAAATTCTGAGAACTTAAAAATTTCGCATTGAATTAAAAGTGCAATCCTCAGACATATGACTTGGAAAATTTGCATGTAGAATGCTCGTTTATTTTGATTTTCGTGAATAATTGAAGTCGTGACCAACACGTTAGGACACGACGTTCTCGAAATCTCGAAGTTAAAAGGCATAAAAAAACTTAGAAAAGGATATTCGATTCATGTGGGTTATACGAAAAAAGTCACACCCGACACGTTGGAGCGTGATTTCTCAAAGTTTCCACACAAAAAGAATATTGCCTCGATTTTAAAATACTTTGAAAATGAATGTATAATTTTAAACACGAATGAGCAATTAATAAAGGAGATTAAGTAATCACGAAATAAAATAATAAGCAGATGATATGCAAAAATACAAAATCAAGGTGCATAATGATTAAAAATAAATGCGAATATTGATAAGGAAGAAAAATAAAGCGATCCGGGTTGAAAATGAGACTTTGGATACCCGAAGGTAAAATGGTAATTTTGGACTCTCAAGGGCAAAATGGTAATTTTTGGAAAAATTTATTGTTAAAAATGACATTTTAGACATCCGAGGATAAAACAGTAATTTTAAGAAAAAATCGAGATCAAAAACGGAATTTTTGGACATCCGGGGGTAAAATGGTAATTTTTGTAAGTTTTGAGGTCAAAAAATAGAACTTTTGGAATTTTAAGGGTAAAAATGGAATTTTTGGAAGTTTTAGGGTTAAAAATGTAATTTTTGGAAGTTCGGGGTCAAGATACAATTTTTAGACAGTTTAGGGACTTTCAGGACAATAAAACCAAAAAATAAGTGACACGTGGGCAGCCCCTCAGGCATCCTGAAGTCAAAAGACTAATTTGAAAATCATGAAAAAATTTTGGGCCAATTTTGTAATTAAATAGAACTTGATTTAGGGATTAAATTAAAACAAATCAAAAATAAAAGGGACCAATTGCATAAATAAGCCAAAATTATGACACGTGGCAGCTTCTGGTGCATTCAAAAAGTCAAGGGATTAAATTGAAAAATATTTAAAATTATTAGATTAATTTATAATTAATTAAAAGTATAAAAAGGACTAAATTGAAATAATTAAAAAATGCAGAAGGAGCAAATACATAAATATCCCTTTTTTCAAAAACACGCGGATCCTAGGTCTGGGTCCGGTTGGGTCAAATCGGTCCATGGGCATAAGCATGGAATGACGTCGTTTTGGCCTCTAAAATCAGACACCAAAACAGCGCCATTTGGATGAAAGTATTTAAGCCAAAATCCATTTCAAAGTTTCATTTTGTTTTCATTTCTTCAAAAATCAGATACTCCCCCCCTCTTTTTCTCTCTTCTCTCACTCTCATGTTCGGCCAAGCTCCGACCAACCTTGCCACCGTCGTCCACCGTGCGTCCATAGCCACGCGCAATGTCAGTCGTCGCGCATGGGCCTCATGAGCTGTCGTCCGTCGTCGCGCGCGCGCTCCGTCACCGCCACGCTACACGCGCCGCCAAGGTTCAAGGTAAACCCCTTGTTTTTCTCCTTTCTGTCCCTTTTCATTTTACCTTTAAAAGCCCTTTTCTTTTTATTCCCTTGCTTTTCAATCAAAACCAGATCTGGTTTCAAACCAGATCTAAAAGTTTTAAAACCATTATTCCTGAGTCTTTTAGCCGATTTTTAAAACTTGGAATCTAAGTTCTAATGCTTGAAATCAAACTTGTTTAGGAAGGGATCCGTATTTTATTATTTGACTCTGTTATTGCGTTTTTTTTTGGTTTCTTTTAATCCCTTTTTTATGTCCTTGGCAGGTATGTGTACGACAAGGCGTAAGCAGTGGTCAGAGGCTATTCCGTAGTGGACAGTGACGGCGCGGCCAAGGGGTCCGATCGATGCAGATAAGTCTCAGCCTTTTCAATTTCTTTTTATTTAAAAAAAATTATTATCAAAAAATATTTATTACTATTAATTATTATTAAAAAATTATTATTATTAATAATATTAATACTATTTATTAAATACGTTATTTAATACCGGACGTATATTTAATGCAGTTTGATGAAATGATAATTGAAGTTAATGCAGTGGGTAATGGCTTTTATAAATGCATGTATATATTTAAAACATTTGAGGTAATTAAAGCAATAAATGAAAGTTAATACAAGCTATCAATATCTGTATAACTTAATTGCTTTGAACTTTGAATCTGTCTTGCTGCTGGGTGCCTATTTGAGTGCCTCAATTGCTATTAACTGCTTCTGTTTTAATTGCCAAATGCTTGGAAAGTCTGACTTTGTATTGATTTGTAAAAAAAAAAATAGAACAAAGAAGTCTGTGACTAAGGATTCGTGATTGTATTGATTTTCTTTAAAAGGGTTCGTAACCTACAATCGGTCTTAAATTGGCTTTTTAAAGCCTAAAAAACTATCATTACAATTTCTTGTTTACAAATTAATGCCTGTATATTCTTCTTTTTTTGCAAGTCAGGCGATGGCGGCCCGAAGCAGTGGCGATGGCAGTGCAGAGCAAGTTGGAGCTGTGGCATTGTTGGAGCTGACGTGGCGCATTTTGAGGGGCTGAGATGGAGGTGGCAGGTTCAAATTGCGTAGCACATTTGACTTGGGTCATTTAGGCTTGTATTTGGGCTGTTTGTACTTGGATTTGGGCCAGCCAAACTTAACCCGATTGGGCTTGTAAACTTGGATTTGTAATTTGGATTTTTCCTTTGTAAATGGACATTTATTAAATATATCTTAAATTCAAATTTATAATTAATTTAAATTTAAAATAAACTTAATTTTAAAATAAATTTAAACTTTGCTGGGCCCGGATAAATTGGGCTTTAACATCTGGTAATACCCCGTAACCCTATTTCGGAGATGATTTAGGGTTAGGGGGTGTTACATCCTTAGGTTAGGAAGTTGGCTTCTACTTTCAAGATTCTGCCGTTAAATTCTCATGTTTGACGGACGATTGTGGTTCCTGGAAGCTAAAATGTTCAGGGAACGGTGCGACTCTGACGACACGCGAGCCAAAAAATCTTGAAATATTCTTGCAAGAAATGCCGAAATAATTACACGACGTCTCATCGTTTTCATGCCAATCAGTGAAGACTGATTGGCATGAAGGTTGGTTCACGATAGATTTTAAAGAGAGAAGAGAAAGGCTGTCAGGAGAAAGGAAACAACTAGTTTCAAGTGTTGATAGAGGAAGATAAAGAAGAGTCCAAAGAGAACCAACTTCTTCATGTACTGGGAAAATATGGGGGTTGATTGAGGAAGAAAGAAAGAAGGAAGATGAAGAATTGTAGAAGTAAGCCCAAAAAAAATAATGAGAAAAGAAAAGAAAAGGGGGAGAGAAGGAGGAAAAAATAAAAAACAAAATAAGTAAAAATAAAGAGGCATAAAAGGACAACACGTGGCGGCGTGCGATTGATCAACGCTGTCACATCAGCAAAAAATTAACGTTATTAGTCTCATGTACTAATATAGTGGACGAAAAAAATATTTAGGTATCAATTTAGGACAAAAAAAACCCATAAGTATCAATATAGAAAAAGTAGACAAATTTAAATACTAATTTTATATTTAACCTTAATCTATAACAAAAACCCACTAAAGTTTTTTATACTATCAAATTGTACTTTATTTATTGAATGGTTTGGTATTACATTTTTTTGGGCAATAACAAAGTTAGTAATTTTTGGTTAGATATGATAAAAATATTTATTGTTAGAAGGGTTAAATTTAAAAATTTCATACGAAATTGGAAGATTCTGATAAGATATATTCCGAGATCGCAGAACAAGGTTGCCGATCGAATGACTAAACTCGTGAATAATAGGGATACTTTTATTCGACTGTTCACAAAACCTCCGCACTCAATTCAGGATTTGTTACAGAATAATGATAGATTACATCTGTAAATAGTGTTTATTATTGTAATCGCTCTAGAGTTGTTATTATCTACCTAAATTGAATTACTAATTTTAGGGGATTATATTATCCAAAAAGGCTAATGTTCATCCATATTATTTTTTAAAATACATTACTTTTAATTTAATATTTTAGATAATTTTTCTTTTATTATACTGGTGTGATTACATGGTAGTATTTATTCATACTTTCTTAACCCTTTGACAACGCACACACACCTTGCACTCACAGGTGTTCGAACCCGGGTCTCCTAGAATGAACATCATCCTCTTTACCACTAGAATCACTCGTTGAATTTTCTTTTATTAAAATTTTAAATTTAGACAACTTTTACATATTTTTTAATTTTTATATAGTATTGTATGATTATATATATTAATCTTATGTGATATAAGTTACATAATATATAATAATGAATTAGCTCGGAAATATTAAAATTTTAATCTAATCCGTATTTTAAACGAACTTAATTTTTTTGCCTTACAAATTATTTTACACTTTTTGTTTTTTACTTTAACCATGTTATCACCGACAACCATGGAATGCAAAGTAAAGAACAAGAGTAGGCACCAATCTTCTATGCCATTTTAACATCAACATCATCATCATCATCATCATCATCATCATCATCATCATCATCCACATCATTTTCTTTATCATTATCTTAAATGAGACAAGCTTTTCCCCCCTTTCTTTCCAATGTATAAAATGTTTACATATATATTATAAAAATGAGCCATTATTGCATCACATATCATAGGCCATGGTCCAGACCAGCTTGAAAGAATTAAAGGAGGATAAAGGGAAGTGACCATAATTACAAGATTTCTTGTAGGTCATATAGCTAAACTTTCTGTAAAGCTAACATTGTAAGCATTGGCTGATCCCTACAGGACCATATCAAAAAGTGTTACAAATGAAAGCATAACACTGTACCCTAATTATCAATATCTGATCTCCCTTTATCTTTTTTCCCTCCTTCAGTTGGCTTGATTACTTCAGACTGTAATAACAAGCATAATTGAAGTTATAGCACCCAGCAATTGGCATACCAGTTATAATTACTGGGTTGCATGCTACATTCACTCTCACCCCATAAAATTAGAATGATACATGAAATAAATTCCAAATGCCGATTACTACTTGCTAAATCATTACAGTTTGTGTTCAAAGTTGGTGGAAATGATCTGTACTTGTAATTGGAGAAATTCTTGATTATATTCCTTCATTTTTAATAACAGTTTATGGTACGGACTGAAAGCATTTCAACACACTTCACCATCATTAGGCCATTTATGTCACTCTTTATCTTTTCTTAACCTTTCCTGTTACTTTGAAACTTTTAAGTACAAAAACAAAGCAAATTAAACTGATTGGAACTTTAACCCAAAATGCACATGGATTGAGCCTACCAAGATTTTAAATTAGAAGGGTCTTTTTGCCTAACCCTTCATCATTGCAGCTTTGGAATTCCATTTCGATATAGTTTTTGAAAAATAAAATCCGAATTATTATGAGTCACAAAATGAAGGGGGGGGGGGGTTGGGATTTGATTGTTTTCATGTTTTTGTTTGACTGCAAAAACCCAAATTGAGAGTGTTTAAGCTAATGATTAAAAATGGTAATGATGAAGGTAGAAGTAGCTTTTGCACTGCCATGTGTGGTGCTGATATTCCTTTTCCCGCTTTTTCTTTTGGCTAAGCCATGCGGTGTGGTATTATTCTCCAACATTTCTACTTTCCTGGGATCTTGCTTCGAATGCGTAAACTAATGTTTTTATTAACACCCAAACAAATCACACCAATTATTTTCAACTGCTTTACCCATAAATCTGACATTTATATTTCAAAGTTACTTTCCCTCAAGTTTTAATATTGTTAAATCTTTGAATTTAATGGTCAATGATGTTTACTATTTCAAGTGTAGCTTGAGTTTGAATTACGTTATTGTTAAAGTTTTATCCTCTCTTATAATTCACCAAAAAAATATTGTTAAATCTTTTTGTAGTATTTGAAAAATTATATTTGCAGATAATTATGACTTTCATGAATGAACTTTAAAAGGAATATTTTTTTTATACAAGTTTAAATTATGAAAATTATATTATAAATATGAGTGCATATAAGTTTTGGGATGGTTATGAAAAAATAAAATCTTAAATTATATTATAAATCTTAAAAAATTATATTATAGAAATAATTTATGTATATTTTATAAAATTATAACAAAAAATATATTATTTAAATGCTAAAAGTTTCTAAAGCAATAACCAAAAATTATATTATAAAAATAATTTGCGTATTATAAGAAGTGTTATAATATATTTATTTATAAAGAAAGTTATAGTAAAAAAATATAGACATAACTTTTATATATATATATGTCCATGTTGTATATTATAAAAATTAATACTTAAAAAAGTTTTAAAAATAATTTTTTAAAATTATGGCAAAAAAATATATTATTTATAATAAATGTTATGAAAATTATTTGACACTTTATAAAACATTTTTTAAAGTTATATGTTATAAATTTTATATTATTTTAAACCTAATTTTATATAAAAAGGTTGTAACATAGTATAAGTTTTTCTCCGAATTAAGTTTATATTTTTTTTATAATTAAAGCTACAAAATATTTGTATTGTGAACATAAATACTATGTGGTAAATGTTAATTATTTCAATACAAAATGTAAAATAATCGTGAACCATTCAAATTAACATCAAACAAATAAAAATTCACAATCAAATGTAAAATAATTTAAATACAATCATACTATGTAAATTTACCTGAAAAACAACAAACGGTCAATTCTGCAAGGATTAATCAGTATATTTGTCTTTTTTTTCGATTAATTTTGATTTGGTTCAATTCTCGATCTATATAATTATTCAATCAATTTCAATCCTCTTATTTCATCAAATTATAAACATGTATCAGCTCAATTTCATTATTCAATTACCTTTTAAAGTTTTACATTTTATTCAATTTAGTCCCTAAAACCGAACTTATCATATTTTCCAAATTTCAACTCCAAATTTTAAATCCACTTCAATTATGTCCTCCTATTATCACAATTTAAAAAACTTCATACCAAGTTCGAAATATTCACAATTTAATCCTCAAACTCAAGATTAACAAACTTTAATTAACAAATTAATCCTATTTCATTTCTTTGCTTCAAAATCTACCATAAACATTTAAAAACTTCAATGGAAACTTTAAAAGTTTTGAAAACGGAGATACGAGTTAACTAGACCTAATTACAACTATTTCAAAAACATAAAAATTACGGAAAAGCAAGTTTAAAAAATATTACCATGCGAAGACCCTAAGTTGGCCGAACCTTTGATGTTCAACAATGGAGTTTTGAAGTTTCATTTTCGGTGGAAGAAGAAAGTAAAAAGATGTTGGTTTTTCATTATGTTTTATTATATTTATATAACCATTATTTTTAATTAAAAATTCAATAAAACAATGCAAAATTATAACCAAACCGTCCAACCATATGTACTATGGTCTAATTGCCTTTTAAACCTCATTTAATTTACCATTAAGCCCTTTAACAATTAAAGATCTATAACAATTAATTTTGTAATATTTAGAACAATAAATCACTGTTTTCGACACCATTGAAAAACGAGTTGTTACACATGGGATCGGTTCAAATGTTGAAGGCGACGTCCTACAAAGGTATCGTGATCCTAGCACTGTATTGTTTTAGTTATGTTTAATTAATTTTTCAAGTACTTATTAAAAAGTCTTTCAACATTATTTATTTTGTTCCTTAATGAAGTGATAATTTATAATTAATTGATGGTACATGAAACTTATGCACGATTAATACATCAAATATAATTCTATATAATACGAAATAACTAATAATCTAATGAAAATTAACTTGTCCAAAATTCTCTTTTTTACTGCCAAAATTTTATTAAGTTTGCCACCCAACCTTGCATTGCACACCAAATCAAATATCCTTTGAGTTCTAACATTTTACCAACATAAATTACACTTGTGAAAAATAAACAACATCTACTATTATAATATGGGTAGCAATTTGGTATCATCGAATTGAAAGTGATTTAATACGATTAAAATTAATTGGGCTTCAATCATTAAATAAAAGATTATATATGTTTAGCTATTCACAGCAATTGATTTCGGTGGGCTAATTAAAAGTTATGGTCATATTATAGTTGCGATCTGATTTTAACACCGTCTCTAAATTTCAACAGTCGATTGATTAAATGAAAGTTGAGGAAGGAGGAGGGTAGATGAAGAAATTTGGAAGCAAAGCAGCGGCCGCTTTTGACTAAAATGTTATCCAGCCATTGAAAATGTGGCTGGCGACATGCCCATTATTTGATAATGTCAGAAAAATGGCAATATTGTTGGCTGTCTCTGGAAATACCGTGAGCTGCTGAGTTGACGTTGAAACAAAGAAATTGTTTATTGGCAGGCCAGGCCCTCTAACTAATTTAGTTTCCCAAATCAACCCAAAAAAGTAGTTTGAAGTAACCTTATGCATTGGGTGTATCTTTATTTTTGTCCATCCTCCTTGCGGATACCACATAGACATCCGACAATACATTAAATTTGAGTTCGAAAGGTCTAATCTAGAGCTGTCCATTATGAATTTCATACAATTTCTGAGTCCATTTCATTGATATAACTATATCATATAAACAAAGTGATACATGAAAATAGGTAAGCATAAAAAGAATGATATTTGGGGAAGTGTACTCTCAAGAAAAGAGGCACTCCATGAGGAAATCAAGATGATCCACGTGTCAACGACCCAATGCCCCTGGATATGTCATGCATTCCTGGATTGAAACCCAAGCATCCAAGGAGGCCTTGCTTGTAAGGTAAAAAGGTCTTCCTCTTCATCTCCTCCGACACGGCCCGGTTCGCCGTGTAATGCAACTCGTGAGCCGAAACCCGTCCTCTCCGCTTTGAACTCGACACCGAACCCATACTATCAGTGGAGCGGAAGCTGGCGTTTTTAACCTCCTCCTCCGCCTCTTTCCTTGACAAAAGAGCATATTTCCTAAGGGGATCTTGACTCGTTGCCCTCCCTTCTGACGCACTCCGGAACAGTAATAGGTCTTTCAATTTCCATTTTTTGTTGACTTTTGAGAACGAAATGGATGACAGGAGGGAAGAAACATAAGAAGATTTAGGATTGTTTGCCGTGGAAGATTCATTGTTTTTCTGGGAATTTGATGATGTTTCTTGTTGCTCGAACATGATGTCGGATACCCTTAACGGAGACAATGATCTGCTTTTCTTATGAACATAGTTGCAGGCTGAAGACGTTGAAGATGAAGAAGATGCAGCGGCAGAGGTTCTTTCTCTCCCGCGTTGTTGTGATCCAAACTGTATGTCGTTTTGACCATGTTGGCGCTTTGATTTAGGAGAAGAAACGGCGCTTGAGAAAGGTTCATCATAACCAGGCGGGGGTTTCAAAGGTCGAATCTTTCCGCCATCGAAGAGCTCATCGGCTGCAGACAAAGAAGGTCTTTCTAAATGCCCACTGAAGTCGAACTCGAAATCCTCTTCATCATCGTCATGGTTGCTCTTAGGCTTTTCCTCCCATTGAAAAGGATACAAAGAAGAAACATGAGTGGGACTGGATGGAGCAGTGAAGAGGAAATTGCCAAAGCGTTGAGGACTTGAAGGAGCAGTCATGTATGGAGATGAACAGGCGCTGTCGAAGTTGAAATCCACAGCGGGGAGTGGCGCCACCATTTCCATCTCGGGTTCTCAAACTTCAACCACCATAAACATAAAAATCAGAGGATTTTATAGAGAGGAAAATGAAAAAGGGAAGGAGAGAGGAAGGAGAGTAAATTGACCAAGTCTACTCAAGCCGCCTTTATAATCAACACTTGCAGCTTATGGACATAAAATATTTGTATTTTTTTATTTAAGTAAAATTGAAAAAACTAACAAATATTCTAATTAGTTTAAATGTTTATTGATGACTAATTTAGAATGAACACTATATTGATATTTAAAATTGATATACTGTAGGCATTTCATCTCATCTCATTTCTTTAGGGGGGGAAAGAAAAATATTAGATATCACTCACATGTATAATATGACTATTTTTCTTTTTGCCCAAATAATCTGACTAGTTTATTACTTATGAATTTTCAACATGATAATGGGATGAGTTTATATAATAAATATTTATTGTTTCTATAAAGATAATGTACTTGAAATCAACGAGTAAATTTTAAGTTTAAATTTTAATATGTGTAATTTTTTTTATTTCTAAAAATATAAATTGATAAAAGTATTCTCATCATAATAAAATTTATTCTATAAAATAATGGTTTCTAATATTTTTTTAATTGGATTAGTGTTTTCTTAATTCATAATACTAATTTAATAAGAAATTTGAATATAAATGTGAATATTAAATTAAGAATTATTAATGAAATATGTAATCAAAGGAGCCGTGCCCAAATTGAAATATCAAATATCGTGCTTTCATATTGAATTTTTACAAAAAATAAAAATAAAATAAAAATGTATCAAAATGACTGCAGAATATATTTTTGTTTATTTTTTATTTAAATCTTTGTTTATGGGTTAATGGAAAAGGATAATTATGATGATTAATTTGATAGCGACCTTTAAAATGCGGCTTGCCTAGCCAAGCCCAGAAGTCCTTAAAGTGTTAAATTTTAAATATTTATTTATTTGATATAATAGGATGGTTTTTTTATATATACAAGTGAAAAAGTAGACACAAAAGAAAACATTTACCTAATAAACTCAATTTTCATTTAAATAGGGTTTAGAAAGTAATTTAATTATTTATAATTACACAACGGAAACATGTTTGGGTCACTATTGTAATTTGTAGATTTTACTAAATTGGATGTAATTTAAATATTCTAATTACACTTTTTTTTTTGATCAAAACACTTTTCAATTCTTAAGAAAAGGATGAGAATTGTGATAATTACATTCAAATCAAATTTTTAAAAATATTATTTTTATGTAATTTATAAACATTATATTACAAGCATTACTATGTATGAGTATTTGGAATGATTATGACAAAAAAAATTATATTATAAATCTTTAAAAAAACATTATAAAAATAATTTGTGTCTTTTATAAAGTTATAAAAAAATTTATATTATTCAAATCCTGAAAAAAAATTCTAAAGTTCATGTTTAAAAAATTTGTTATACAAAAATAATTTAGATGTTATAAAAGTATTATAATATATTTATGGTCAAGTATGTACATAATTTATTTTTTGTGTTCACACTATATATATTATAAAATAATATACTTATTCATAAAAATGTTATAATCTTTTATCATAAATTATATATAAAAAATAATTTTTTAAAGTTATGGCAAAATATTATATTATATATAGAAGTGTTACGATAGTTTTGGGCAATTTATAAAAAAAAAATTTTATATAAAAGTTATATATTATAACTTTTATATTATTTTACTTTATTTACGTATTATAAAAAAGGATATAATTTAACATAATTCTTTCTCTAAATTAGTTTATATGAGTTTTTATAATTAAAGGTACAAACTATTTAACTGTGAATCCAAATATATAAGGTCGACGCTAATTATGTAAACAGAAAAGATTTTCATGCATCATATCGTGGGATATGATACCATTTGAGAGAATAGTGCCAGACACAAGGACCATAGACAGTTTGCAAAGTCTTTAATTTGATACATTCAATACTTTAAAATGTGATTAAGAAGAAATTTATTGTTCTAAAAAAATATTTTCCATATTAACAATACCATCTTAGTATAGAATAAAAAAAACAAAGTTGATCGTACTAATGTCACGTGCCACGGATCAAAGCCCGTGACGAATGCACGCAAAACGTCTCATGGAGGTCAATTGATTAAATAGGGCTCATTTAACCCACTTAAATTGGCTCAATTCATTGAACATGTGGAGAAACCCATCTACTTGAAGCCTTGGTGGTCCAATAAAGCACTTACGAAAAACTAGGGTTTCCACGGTAATTATGGAAATTAATCTTAGAATATTTGTAATATTAGGGGATCATGTAAATCCTTTAAGAATCTTAATTGTTGATTGGCTTCAATCTCGATCATCGATGTAAAGTAAATTGTATCGTTGGATCTTGGGAAGCTCAACTACAGGTGTTCATGGGTCGGACCGGGTCGGGTTCGGGCAGGGCCTAAGCATGATATTAACATACTTTATGCTTATCCAACCTCAGCCCGACCCGAAATCTGGACCTAAACTTTTACCCAAACCTGTCGATATTTGCAAAAGACTAACTCAAACCCATTTTAGGTCCACCCATATTAGTTTTTAAATTTTTTAAAAAATATTTATATTGTTTTATTTTAATATTTAATCATTTTATAAATTTTTTATTTATTAAATTTTTTATATAATCATCTTAATATTATTTTAATGTTTGCATTAGAGTAGTATTATATATTTAGTATAGGTTTATTTTTTAATGTGTTTCAAATTACATTAATATATAAAAATAATATAATATAAAGTATTATAAATTTAAAACGAGTCGGGCCGGGCCGGGTTTGAGCCTTGACTGTTTAAACTCGAGCCCAACCTATATTTTAAATGGGCCTAATTTTTTTGATTAAGCCAATTTTCGGGCTTAATATTTTTGTCCAAACCCTCCCAAATTTCAAGCGGGCCTTCGGGCTTAGGCAAGTGACCTGACCCATGAATAGGTCTAAGCTCAACTATAGATAGAGGCCTTCCTCCTCATCTGTAATCTTTCTATAGGATCACATTTGATCTCACTGTATCCTCATTCATAGTAATTGAATACTATTGAGAGCATTTACTCAAACATTGTGTGAGCATTGCTTTCTTGTGGCTTTTTCTATTATTTCGTTGCTTCTTTGTTTTTAAGTTGTTGTTGGGGCATCTAATCTGTTCATATAGGAGAAAGCAAAGGATAAACTTGGTCTCTCGATTAGCAAATCAACCAAGAGGATCAAGACTATAAATTCCAAAGAAACCCCAATTGTAGGAGTAGCACAAGTAGTTAAGCTATACATCGACCAATGGAAAGGCCAGGAAAACTTCAAGGTAATTCACTTGGATGATTTCAACCTTGTTCTTGGCTTGAATTTCCTTGATAAGATTAATGCTCTTTTGGTTCCTTTTGCCGATTGCATTTGTATCTTGGATACTCGAAAACAACAATGCGCTGTGCTGATTAGTTGAGACATGAGGGGTGGAACCAAGGTATTGTCGGCAATCCAAGTAGCTAAGGATGTTCTGTGTGGTGGAAATATTGACTTAGTAGATCAGAGTGCTAGAAAGAACCCATTGTAAATGCTAGAGGAGTAGAAAACCAATATGAAGCATGTTGAGTTATCAATGGGGCTACCACCTATGATAAAGGTGGATTGTGCATAAGACTTTATGTGAAAAGTAGTGATGCAAGCTAGGCAGTCAGATCGAGTAAATGCTACGAGTGAATTACATCTTAAACACTTATCTAGTGTTTTACATTATGACTTACCATTGGCTTGTAAAGACATAAGAATCCTTTCAGAGTTATACAAACCAGAGTTCAACTTATTGCTTATAAATCAAAGACCATGACCATTACTCATAGAACATCCCATAGAGGTCAACTTATTAAATGAAACCCATTTGACTCACTTAAACTGGCTCGACTCGTGGGACATATGGAGAAGCCTTGGTGGCTCAGTGAAACACTCTAGTAAAACTAGAGTTATCAGGCTAATTGATGTAAATCCTAAGGGATAAAGATGTATAGAGTTTAAATCCCTTGAGACTCTCATCTTGTAGATAAGCACAAGTCTTGACTGTTGATGTAACTCAATCTATACCGTTAAATTTGGGGGAGCTAAACTATAAATAGAGGCCCTCTCCCTAATTAATAATCATTTAATTGTAATCTTTCAAATTAATAGAGAATACTTTGAAAGAATTTACTCAAACACTTGGCGTGCGCTATTTTTTGGTGGCTTTTTTGTTCATTTGTGACTTCTTTCGTTTTGAGTTTACTTCTACTTTGTTTTGGTGCCTTAGAGAATTTTTACGAGAATTTCATTCTTCAAGAGTTATGCTGACTTAGGTGGTTTTGAACCTAAAAAATCGTCTAAGATTGCACGATTTGCCAGACTAAAGTCCTAGTCCCATGACGCTTGCACCATGTAAATGCTCAATCAGTAAAATTGTGATATTTAGTACATTGACATTGCACTTACATAGTTCAACAAATTATCTTAAAAAATTGACATATTTTTTTTTAATATTTTACTATATTCTTATAGGACATGTATTAACTCCCAAACCCTATTTTAGTAAAAAAAAACTCTACAGACAATATACCAAACAATTTCTCAATATATATTTAATTATTTGAGTTAAGATGCTCTAATTTTTATGTATTAGTTTTAGTTAAAAGGATGTGTAGATGAAACTTAAGTTCTGCAGTAAGGTGGTTAAGCGTGGGAAAGATTTCGAGGTGGAATTGGAGTACGAGAACTCGTCCATAAGGAGCTTTCATGACATATTTGCAGCAATATAAATGTGTTGGGCAACCTGTTTTATGCTTGTTTAATGTACTTCATCCCAATTTGACCTTTTAATGCACAAAGCTTAGCAAGAGCAGAGTCTTTTTCTTCCTGCAGATTGTCTGATTTATGACAACATATTTTGACTTTATTGTTGGATAATGGAGTTAAGCCATTTACAAACCATCCCTCTTCACTTTCCTACAAGATTCAACATCATATTTCACCTTTTGCCGACCACATCAACACCCTCTATCACCTCATCTCTGACAATTAAAGATTGTATTGCTATTGCTTCTACTGCTTTAACAGTGCCCAGCAATTGTGCTCCTAATGAAAAAAAAAAAAAAACTAGGGAACAAATCACAAATATTGATATTCAAATTGTGGCTAGCCCTTATTGAACCTATTAAAACAATTTAGAAGTGGCTGTGGAGTTTTTATATTTTGCAGCTGACTAATCTAGAAGAAAATGAGGAAAATATCAAATAAGATGGCTGAATCCATACAGACTTTGTTTACATCCTTCTCCACCCTGATTTCTTGTTGAATCTAGAAGAGAATATGAACTTTTCTTTGCTCCGACATGAAGAAAATGGTGATTAAAAGCCCATTTTTTTTCATTGTGTATAAATTCAGTTCTTAACAAATAAACAATTAAAAAAACTCTCAAGCAAAAAATTTAAATTGTAAATGGCATATTAATACAGTTCTAAAACAATTTCAAGGTTTAAAGATTAAAATCCAGCTACAAAATTCTGTAACCTGAAGAATCAGCTAAAGCAGCAAGCAAACCCAAACCCATCCTACTTAATTAATGAATCTGATTAACTTGAAAACTTATCCTGCAAGTTCAGATTACAAGCCATTGATGATTGTCATGCACCCCTCTTAAGAAGAACCAGTAACAGCAGCCACAGTTTCTGTGTTTGGATCCTGATTTGGTGCTGCACATAGCCGTAGCCGTAACCACCATTGCCTTGCCCTCAATGATGTCCTCCATTCCACTGCTGAAACCAGTTTCAAGAAGTAAGCTACAATGCATTAATAAATTAAGGGAAGCATTTCAAGTGGAAGAAAAGTAGCAGAAGGGAGGGGAAATAAAATAGTCTACCTACAACTATGTTGCTTGGACTCGAGTGAGTGTCAGAAGTGAGTATATATCCCACAGGGGTACATTCAATTTTTCAAAGTTTTTTCAAATATTTGGAGGATCATGCCCCCATACCCATGTCCAAATATGCATGGGACAGAAGCACCCAAGTAACAAATAGACAATATCACTCAGGCCATACTGTAAAATTATACAATTCTTATATGTAATAATTAAATACTATTATGACTCCCATGTACTTAATTTCATAAAAAATGTAAAGGAACTTTCTTCCATTCTTTTTCTCCTATGTCAGATGCCTTAAATGTCTCGACTTAGACCTAGGAATCGCAAACCCTCCAAGCATTTTCCAAATATCAAGGCAGCAATAGGCCTTAAGACAGTTACTAAGAAAAGGAACTTGAGCATAAATTTACCTGCTTGTTTCCTATACTACGACCCCAAGAAAGACGAACAGTCTGCTTGCCTATGGTCGTCCCATTCAAACTCTGGATTGCTTCCTCAGCATTCTTTCTGAAAAGAAAGCACATTATATTACTACTGACATAATCATAAAAATAATAATATAATCAAGATACAAACTGTCAGAACCGATCACTCTGCATCACTTAGTTCAACAACATCCATCAACATTGTGATAGTATTAACATTGATGGAGCTGTAACTAAGAATCCCTTAATAATAAAAACCATACTTCAGCATAACATAGAGTGTGACAAGGCAAAGTACGTTACTATCCCCAAAAAATATGAGATGAAGTACATAAAGGGAGGCACCTGTTTGCAAATTGCACAAACCCGCATCCTTTCCCGGGTGGTATTTTTACAGAGATGACCTCACCAAACTGGGAAAAGGGTTGCCTAAGATCATCATCACTAACATCTGAGTCAAGTCCTCCAACAAATATCTGTAAGAAACATAAATTATTGATCAATGGCAGATATACAGGTGAAGAATGCAAAAAGGAAGGAGGACGACTCACAGTAGTGTTATTTGAGTCATTATCAGATTGAGATCCTTGTGCTAAAGCACCATTTGATGCATGTCCACCAGCCAACACCAAAGCTAAAAAAAGTGGAATATTGATATAATGATTATTTAAATCTCACATCAAGATACAAGATATGAAATATAGTACATTTGAAAGACAAATTTACTTTTTTAGAAATAACTAGCTCTGTAGTAATTTATTCAAGTCACACGAGAACATGATGACAAAAACAGGATAATCCAAGAAATAAGAGAAATTCTGAGAGCTCCATGCTCCAACCAGAAAAAGATAAAAGATGAACCATTGGAAATAGCACAGTTCACCATATTAAGTTACCTTGTGAAGAATACTGTTGTTGATAACCAGATGCTTTCTTGGGAGTTGCAACCCCAATTCTCATAGGTCTATTGGAGCAATACACACCATTCATTTCATTCATGGCCCTTGACCTTTCATTTTCATCACCAAACCTAACAAAACCGTAGCCTTTTGAACGACCAGTATTTGAATCAAGAACAACTTTTGCTCCCTTTACTGATTGAAATCTACTAGAAAAGGTTTCATGCAATATCGAATCAGTTACATCAGTGGCCAAATCTCCTACAAATATAGATAGGTCAGAACCAGCATCGGGCCGCCTTTCATTCACACTGAAGGAAGCCCAATTCAGACGAAAAGGCTGCTCTGTATTTGGCATTAGAGAACCATTATAACTTTGCAAAACCTTTTCAGCTGTTGCCCTTGAGTAAAATTCCACAAACCCATATCCTTCAGACTGACCAGTTTGCTTATTGCGTATAATCTTTACTGAAGAAACCTGGATTTTTGAAATGCCAAATTTCAGTAAGCAAGGGTATAATGATGATGATAAGCAATAGCCTTTTCAGTACAATAGCCTGCCTTCTGGATAATCAAGTAAAATGTTCAAAATGGTAATGGTATTAGACATCAACTGTATGATGGGTCTGAGCAGCTAACATTCCAAGAAACTAAAAATAAAACTGAAGCTAATAAAATCCTCTACAAGATTTCAAGGTTCCAAAGAATGGTAAAAGATACGAATTCTTTTTAGGCCCGCATTTTTCAACTGATACAAGCAAAGAAAGAAGAAAGCTTTCAGAAAGATCATGGATACATTAGAACCTTCCCAGAAATAAATGCCAATATGGGCCAGGCACTTCCTTCAAAATGGTATCCAAGACTTCACACTAACACATAAGCATCTCAGTGACTTTTGGATCCAAACCAAGAGGATCCTATTTTATGTGTTCAACAAGTTATCTACATTAAAAAGCCTATATTAAACAAAAATTCTAAATGTTCAGAAGCTTAGAGGAGTTCATGTAGCAGGGAAAAATGAATTTTAAGCATAATTGATTTCGAAATCCAGCCTATCTCCCCTAATTAACACCCAACATGAAATGTCAGTACATGTCTAATTTTATAACAACCTAAGATTGCTACTGCTGCAAAGCTTGTTCTTTTTCTTGAAAGCATCAGCAGCAAAGCTTTGGATGTGAAATAAGAGGTCTTTTTTCATATAATTAAATTCCCATGTGTAAATGAGATGTAAACTGCTTTTAACCAAAAGCTAATCATCCAGGCAGTCTACAACAAGCTTAAATTGACTTTTGGCAATTATCCAGTTTAATTTTGTAATGGCAATCAACTATATAGTCTATTGATCTGTTCAGCTTCAATTAAAAACAACCCTTGTCTGTAATTAATCCGCTTTAATGTTCTGGGCAAAAAATTTTAGGACATAAACGCAGACTATCTTCAATATAATTAAACAAAAAATTCTAGATAAATTACTGTAATTACATTAAAAACATAAACCGCAAACTTAACATTCCCTATATTAGCAAAAAAGCTCAAACCTTAACTTATCCTTAAACCCCACAAACAAAAAAGGCAGCAAAGTACTAAAACCAACAGATTCCTCAAACCAAAAAAAAAAAATCTAGTGTAAGATTCATGACAAGACATGCATCTGTCAATTTCATGCTATAACCACACTATTGTATTTACTTTTACCTCGCCAGTATGAGAGAAACAACCGTGGAGATAAGTTTCATCCATCCAATGAACAAGGTCACCAACCCAGATCGTTTTAACCTCATCCGAATTACACCCTTGTTGCTGTCTTTGTTGATGCTGCTGCTGCTGCTGCTGTTGGTATTGTTGATAATGGTAATGATGATTATTGTAAGCCATATAATGATGGTGAGGGTACATCATCATCTGCTGCTGCATCATGACCATAGCAGCCGCCGGGTATTGCATGGCTCCCATCCACTGGTTAGGCACCCATTGTGGATGCTGTTGTTGCTGTTGCTGTCTGGTTTGTTGCGGTGGCGGTTGTTGTTGTTGTTTGGAGTTCAGATCAGGAGCGTTGGTTGAACTTGACTGCATCTTTGATAATATAGAAAAAGAAGCTGATCTGAGACTCTGGGTGTTCTTCTTTCCTTCCTCTCTCTCTTCCTCCCCCCTTAATGGCCAAACGAGAGAAAGAAAAGCAGAGAGAGAGAGGGGGTGCGGTAGAAGGGAATGTAAGGTTATAAAGGGTGGCGGTGGATCTGAGTTGAAGAGGTAAATAGCGAGAAGGAAGGGCCTCGGCCTCGGGTACAGCGATGGTGGTTGTTTACGTGTTTTGTTTGTTGCCGGCCCGTGAGTTTTAGACAGGGACCCACCTGATGGTCGTGTGGGGATATCTCACCATGCTGACCTGGCCTCAACGGTCAAGATCCAACCGCCATTCCCCTATTACATTTACAGATTGGTGCTTTACTGTAACTTGTAGAATTAGAATTTAGGAACTTTCCAACCCTTTTTTTTTTAATCATAAACAAATGGTGAGACCATTTACTAAATTCAACATGTTGGTATTAACAAACCCAATTTTAATCTTTTTTTAATTCTAATTTTATGATATTTCTTTTATTAATATAAAGAATTATTTGATTCCTTTATCTATGATATTTTATGATTTTATTATTATTTTTATATGCATCTTTAATAAGTAGAAAAATCATCGATTCATAAGATTTTTTAATTTGATATGTTGATCAAATAATTAAATTAACATATGATTTAATTTCCATTAAAGTAATTAATTTATATTGCAAATGTAAATTATGACTGTTATATATGATTCAATGCATTTACTTTCTTTCATATATTACGTTAATAATGTACATGTCACATTATCATCGTAATAATATCTTACAAAGATATTTTTTTGTTTTAAATAATTTTAAATAATTACGTGTACACAAGCATAAGAAACAAGAATTGCCGTTAGAATTAATGCCTTTAGTGTAGTGATTTTGTCATGACTACTAATTTTTAAATTGATTGTATGCTCATTTAATTCATCTTTATATGTTTGTATTTAATGGTTTTAGCATGAAAAGCAAAATATATAAGTAAATATAAGATCTTTAATTGTTTAAGGTTTAATTAATAATAAGTTGCATTATATAGATGAATTGTAATGTGAGAAGATAACTCATATTAATAGGTAATCTAAATTGTCCGTAGTCTGTAGAATTAAATTAAGCAAATAATTCAAATAATAGGGGACTATTATATTGTCTATAAGTCCAATTGAGGTATTAACTTGTTTTGTCTATCGGAATAGAGTTGGCTCTAAAAAATAGAGATATAAACATAATTGTCTGGATACATCATATTGGACTCTCAAGTTGAATTTATCTTAAATATATTTATGGATTCATTCACTTATGACATAAATGACTCATGCACTTTGATATATTAAAAATTTGTACTCTCATGATAGCTGGTCGAAAGTTGGTATGTTAGATGCGTGACTTACTCATGACATGACTTCACTCACAATAATTGAATCATAGCTCAAATAAATAGGTAAATGATATCCTTCCACTGGTATTGTATGAATTATGAAAATGAAACGTCATACAAATATTGATACATGGTTAGAAATTGATATAAAAAAAATTTAGGTACCAAAATGATAATTGAGTACAACTTTGGGGATAAATAGTGGATTAACCCCTAAAATATTAAGTACTCGCCACCATAGACTGTGCATTAGAGTATAGCAATAAATATGGCATTCAGATTTATATAACTTGCGATTACATGTTGAAACAGAAGATTAAAGCACCAAAAGGGAAAAAAAGCTCCCCAAAGGATGTTCAAAATTTGAGTCTTTTGACTCTCAAACCAACAACCCCAATTTTTTAAAACCCCACTTGACCCTCTCTTTTTTTCATATTTAAAGTTTAATAAACTTTAAAACCCCACAAGTGATGCCTAAACGTGCTGGATTTTTGTTTGAACTAAACCTGGTGGATTGGTTGAGATTCTACAATCACTTGCTGTCGTAAGAAAAAAGAATTAGAAACGTTTTAATTCAGATATTTGGAATTGGTTGGAGGGTCAAAAATGGTGGTAGTGGGTTCATAAACAAAAAAGGGTCCAAGTTTCTGCCGGTCAATGCTTTTGGAAAGGCCCCTGGCCTGCACTGGTGAGACCCGAAATAGGAACTTCGAATGTGGTCGGTCTCCCTGCTTCAACTTTTAAAAACTTGGAACGTAATCATTTATTAGCATAGACAACGCAAAAAGGCAAGTTTCTCCTTTGATTGCGCATAAATACAGCAGTTTCTCTGTCAAAGCTAAATCAACGGAAACACAAATGAACCAAAGAATGAAAAGAATACGAAGGTGTGAGTGTAAGGTTAAATTTTAAAAGCAAAATGATGCATGCCGTGTACCCAAAATCCGAACAGAGCTCGGATTGGTAGGTTCACTGTCGGTGCCTGCCACTTGGAGATCCGAAACAAAGGATGAGTGGAAATGGGTCAAAAATGGAATGTACATCAATGCCACTGCTTTACTTCCTGTAATCTCCATGTAGATAACTTTCATACTTAGTTCCATTGAGTGCCTTTTCAACATCAACCCAATTCTGAATGTGATTGGATAATGATCCCTTGTGTATCTTTACTTGACGACTCTTCAACTCCCTCTTTGGGACCTTTAGGAATTCTTGGACCTCAGCTAACTTCTGCACGATGACCAGAAGTGAGTCTATTAAGAACCTGCAACTTAGATAAAAGATTCATAAGCAGAGTAAAAGATTAGCTTTAGAAACATTTTCCTTACACTGTGGTTCTTTACTACATCCTCGTAGTAAACAATAATGTGCCGTGTGCTTTTGAAGTACTCCAAACCTTTCTTAGTTGTCTCTTCGACCTGCTTTAGGCTAGGAATCAGCGTCGTAGCATTGATTACAGGCTTGTAATTAGCAAGTATTGCAGCCTGAAATCATTACACAAGTGTTGAAACTTTTAGATATTTATGTATGTGTGTGTGTGAGAGAGAGAGAGAGAGGGACATAAACCTCATGAGGTGAATGAACATGAGACTTGTGGGTTCCATTTAGTGGTTTAGCATCCCGATCATAAGAATTTGCCAGTATTGAAATCATCCTGCGCAGAAGATTCCTTCTAAAGAGGAAAATAGTTGAAACACCCCGAGTATTAAAGTATTCTACTATTTCTTTATGATGTTGCATCAGTCCCTGCAGTAAAGGATTACGATCATGAATGCAACAGAGAAAAAGCATAATCACGAATTCTAGCAATCTGCGTAGAAAAAATACTCTGTTTAAAAAAGTTTCAAACATAGGGAAAGCATGTTCATTAATGAATATTGAGCTGCAGACATTGTTCTGAAATCATGAAGTAGATGTTTATCTCGAAGGCAAGATCTAACAAAATATGACCTCGTTGTTCAGTTGAGTCTCCAAATCATTTGATACACATTTTCTCCACTTCCAAACACAGATTTCAACTACCTTAATCCATCAGAATTGCATGAACTGTTGCCATGTCTTCTTTCCCTGTTTTTTGGTTACCAGAAACTTATCTCCTGTTTTTCATAATTTTGATTAAGACTCCTATTATAGTATTTCAAGGTAACATGGAAAATGATATCTGGATCAATGTAGTGGTAAATATTTACCAATAAATGTGCTTCTCATTAAAAGATCAATGTAAGTTGAAATATCTAAATCTAACAATTAAATTTTTATTGAACCCCGTGTGTTGGCTTGATGGTCAGGGTGTTCACCACCCCAAGTGTGGCTTGAGTTTAAGTTGCGCTAGTCACGTTGTTAGACCCTAAACCCTAAACACGAAAAAAAATTATTAACGGTAAACATTTTTTAGACTTCCAGTCTCTCCTGCCTATATAGAGACACAGCTCTATATTTACTCCCAACCATTTTATGAAAGGAAGGCCACAACTGATCTAACTCTCGTTGCACCCCTCTTCTATTATCATGCTGCAAAAGAGACATTGCAGAAAGCTTGACATGATCCCCAGGGTGACAAAAAATGTTAGGAGCCTAGATGAGGCATCATTTTTCTCCCCATTTTTACCCCCTTAACTTACCAAGTAGAAGTCACAATAAGAAAAAGAAAAATCCCACAAACTTATGCAACAGCTCAACTCTCCTTAGTGATACACTTTATAATATTCCCTAAATTATTATCAGAAATCTGGAGCACTAGGATATCTAATAATCATAACCCAACTTAACGAAAACTCGCATCTAAAGAGAAGACCCAAAACCTGCTGTCCTAATAAAAGGAGTATCTAGATGCAAATAAGGCTCGAATTAGCGGCAGTTATACAGAAATCAATTGGCCGGGTTAAGACTATGAGGTTGGTGGTATATTGGAATAATAACAAAAATAACATGATGTTGGGTTGTTTTGTGTGAAAAAGCATGCTAGGAAAGCCATTGAATTCTTTTTGAGCAGTAGGGGATTGGTTTCTAATTACAGGGCAAAAGCATCAGGTTCCTAATAGAATTACATAAAACTGGATTGGGAAACAAAGATAGTGGGTAATTTAGAAAAAGAAAGAGGCAATCAAACACAGAAAGATATTAGCTGTCATGAGTTTAACATGATCATGCTGCAGAAACCAAGGAACTCAAAACTTGCATTCACTGAAAGACCATTAGAAAACCTAAAAGCACAAGTATATTTATAAATATAAAGGATGTTTTGGGTTTCTTTTGCTTCATCTTTGGTGTCCTGGTTGTAGAGTTCCCTTCAGCCCCCTAAATTAGCCATTCCTAATATGAATCTAACTGGTATAACTAAGGCTTTGTTAGAAGATAGAGTGAACCATTTAGTACTCAACTCCTTTTTGCAGATTCGTATGGGAAGAACATAAGTAATTTTCAGTGTATTTCTGCCATAGAAATATTTGCAATTAGCAGTTAAACTTTAAAAATCGCATTTCATCCATGAGGTGCTCACCTGATTAAGCATCCACTTCAAGCCAACTGCAGCTGTGCACTCATTTCTTGAGGCACTACTCATCCAGTCTAGGTTATAAATTTTGTCCAAAGTCTCAAAAATTGTTGACACATTACTCCTCCTAACTTTGACAGAAAATATCTCCCCGTTTGAGCTTATGTTAGTATGATTGTTCAATAATGTCTCGAACCATCCACTACCGGATCTCTGCATTGACATAATGGCAAAATACCGGACTGGGTTGCATGCACATTCAGCCCTAATCACACACAAAAAAATAATCCCATATTTATATCTGAAAACTGAACCAAACTTAGGAGGAATAAAATCATTCTCTTACCTGCTATAAGTTTTGGGGTTCGGATAGTGTACATAAGGAATTTCCCATGGCTCGATATTAGGTTCTGGACAGGGCTTTTGGACCACTCTAAAATTCAAAAACTCAGTGGTGCTGCCGGTGCTTATTTGCTTCAAACAAATCGTGCAGATATACACTCCACAAACCATTACAAACAATAATACAACCGTCCTCAACACCAATGGAGACTTCTTTGGCGACTTTAGGATGAAAGAATCCTGAAATTCAATAAATCTGCCAGATATTGATAACAAATTATACCAATAAAGGGAAAGAAAAAAAGCAGATAACTTTGATATTGATAAGTCATTAAATGGAGCTTGTGAAAGATATGATATGGGCATTCTTATAGCACCGAACTGAACTCTGCTCTGATTTAGCTAGAAGACTCAGCTGTGAGTTGAGCAATACATTACTTGGTTTAATTTAATATACAATTAGAAATAATTGATTAATCACGTTCAACGTATATAAATAAACCAACATGCACATTAAAATCAAAGAACACATCTTTTCATGAAAATGAAATCTGGGTATTGCGAAATTGACAATAGAAAACAAGCCCCGCTCATAATATGGGTTTACAATACAAAGATCAATTTTTTTTGCGTGTGTGTGTACAGGGAAAATAAATCAGTATATTCGCATGACACTAAACAATGAAAAAGAAAATAATTTATAGAATCTTCAATCTCACTCAAGATAACGACAACGAAACCCCAAAAAAAAAAACACACTCCCACAAAAGGGAAAAAGGAAAAAAAAAAACTGACCTTGGTGAAGAAACAGAGATCGTCGGCCATGACTATGAGAGCTCAAAAAGTAAAGCAATCAAATGGCATTGGCAACTCCTTTATCAATGGGGTTTTGTTGTTCACTCAAATGATAAAAAGGGTAGAAGCTATAAGCTTTGATCTTTCTTATCTTTCAAATAAAAAATCGCATTTCTTCATTTTGTTTTTAAATGAAAATAAAAAAGGAATGAGATTAGAACAAAATGATTAAAGGGTGTTTGTTTGTTCCTAAAGCCCGTTTCTGAAGCAACGCTCACTCTGTTTAATCGTCCTTTGCTTTCTGCACATCATTTACAGTCACATAACCCTTTTTTAGTAATCCTGGCTGCGAGTGAAGGGATTCGAAGTACGGAGCAAGCACAGAAACGACGGCGTTTTGTGGACGGATTCCGTTTTAATTATGTGATGACTTTATGGTAACGGACTTATGCTTTTGCTAACCCCCTTTTTCATAATCTTACTTTATAAAAGGACTATTTGTTTAAAAAATGTTACTTTAATTATTTTTCATTAACAAAAGCAAGCTTTTTATTTAAAAAAAAAAAACAAACTTTTTGCTCACATAGCTTTCCATTCTGTTCATCTCTGCTTTCTTTGTTTTCTCTTTTGATCAGATTTGTATTTGATTTAGATCCCTCAAGTTCTCATGCATTATGTATATTGTGTTTTTTTTATTAATTATAATAGAAATTATTAAATATATTAATTTTTTACACAACTGCAATGTATTTATTGAATTATGGTGGGAGTAAATAATCTATAATCATGAATGAAAATCTTGAATTAAAAAAGAAAAAGAAAACATTATTATCCTTATTTGCAGGGTACTCATGATGAATATTCGCTTTTCAACGAAGCAACATTAAACACATTCTTATTTTCCTTTTTATATAGGAATTTATTATTTTTAATATTTTATTTTATTAAACAATAAAAATTTATTATAAACAATTTTATTTAAATACTATGTATTTATTTTTATATTTTAAGAGAACATCGTTGCACTACCTCAAAAGATAACCATCACGATAAATCCAACCTCACTAATATTTTCAACTTCTCAACTATATGTATATTACTTTCATCTACTTTTGCATTTTTTCCATGAGCTGCTAAACTTTTTTTCTAGTTAAAGGGATTCCAATGTTTTGATTATTCAAGTTTATGAGACTTAATTTGCTCTCAATCTTTTCTTATTATTATTTGGTAATTTTCATATCATTTAATTTAATTATAAATATTCAAGTTTGTTGAATATAAAACTTGTATTCAATTGCTTGGAATATCTCCGTTGTCAATTTGATTTTAATTGTTCAAATAGTTCTAATATTTGTGATGAATATTATAGTTGTGTATATCGAAGTATGTGATTTGGTCAAAATGAACTCTCTTTGTGTGTTTTTTTTAGCTAGAATTGGTTCTTTTTAAATCTTAATGCTATTTGTAAATTGATTTCTATGTATTCTCGTTATAGAGTTATTTTTCAATAAGGAAAATAATTAATGATATTCATTTTAGTTGTCGAGAAGGTAAAAATAGGGGTGAGCATTTGATCGAATCGAGTTATTTTTGTTAATATTTTTATATAATTTAGCATTTTTATACATTTTCTAAGATTTCTTAATATTTTTTTATTTTTGAATTTATATATTTTTATAAAACTTTTGAAAAAAAATATTTTATAAATATTTTGAAGATTATTCTTATTTTTTTGTAATTTTATTGAAAGGGGCCAATTTGCAAAATTTTAAAACTATCAAGGACACAATGAATATTACATCAATTTGTTATTCGAGTTGTAAAATTCAACTCGACTTAAACTCAAAAAATCAAATTATTTATTCGAGTTTATTCGAAAAATTGAATATCTCAATTCAATTAACTCAAAATTCGAAAAAAAAAAACTTTTTTTTAAAAAAATCAAATTTTGCTCACCCTTAAATAAGAAGAGATTGATTAGTAGGCGGTTATCACTAACTATAACCAATTTATTATACAATATTGAAATTTATCTTTGATCAAACCCATAAATTAAATTACTAGATTTTGCATTTAACTAGATTTTCATCATATTGGTTCTTTTTAAAATTTTGGTGCGATCTTTCTTGATTCAATTTTAGCTTTAATTTTCGATTTAACTTCAAACCCTCTTATTTTTTATATTACTTGTTTTTACTTAAAAAATAAAATAATCACTAATCTCCGTGAAATTAACTCTATTCACTAATCACTACTATATACAAAATTTATAGTTTTGAATAGGAATTCAACTTCTTTTTTTATTTAGACTCCCATCAACTATTATTTTTATGTGTTATTAATAATCTGAAATTCTAAAAATAATACGATTATTCACCTAATTCACAAAAACCTACTCCAAGCCCTAATTTCCCTATAAACACTTCCTATGAATAGATGTGATCTCAACAATTCCAAACCACCATTTAAGTGGTTCTTTGTCCCATTTATGATGTAAATCATTTTTATTTTAATGACTCTTCGTATTTTTTACGATTTAAATCACCAATTCTATATTGTTATAACAAAATTTCTAAACTTTGTACTTTTAAGCTTTTAATAATTGGACGTGAATATATATGTAATGAATTTTAATTTTAATTTAGTTATTAAATATAAACAACACATTTTAAATGATAAAATTAAATGGAGAAAAAACTTATTTTAAGCCAAGAATGTCCTAATGGGGCACATCTTCAATTTGTGGAAAAAATAAGATGGTTTGAAATGGACAACTGTAATCTGAAATTGTTGGACCACAATTATTACTTTGTGAGGTTGCAAGTTGTACATCCAAATCCAATCAATGATTTGCCTCATCCTCAACATCCCTCACCTTCTTAATTATTCTATTATAAATATATATATAATAACATTTGCTCAAAAAACCAATAACATTATGTTTAGTTCAAGGGAATTGCTAAGCAGTTCCAGCTATATTCTGCGGGATCACTTATTCCTTTGTTTAGTTTAAAAAAATTCATGGAATATATCATTTAAAAAAAAAAATTCCAACGTATCCATAAAAAAACCATAAATTTACAAGTTTATTTGGCAAAAACATGGGACGGTTTTCTTTCACCATCTTCTTCCAAACTTCCATTTTTCATTTTTCTATCAAATTGAGGGAAAGGAAAACTCAGAACGTTGAATATGTCTCCAGGTAAGCATCAATTTCCATTGGTAAGATTCAAGCTTTTTGAAAACTGAACAATATGAGTCTTTGATACTTAAGTTTGATTTGAGTTTTTGAGTTACTTTTCTCTTAAATTGTTCAAGAACTTGAAAATTGAAAAATGAGTCTTTGATGCTTGGGTTTGATTTGAATTTTTGAAATTTCTTTTTAATTGAAATTTTAATTTTCTTTTACTGTTAACTTAAACAAAAGGGTAATTTGTTTTTTTTCTATATTTTGATTTTACTTTTTTGGTGATTTCTGTAATTCATGTCTGTTGTAATAAGAAATTGGGAGAATTGTGAATTGGGAAGCAACAAGGAGATCTTTCATCGTGAGCTCATCAGCAATGCTTCTGATGTAAGTCCTCCTCTCCTCTGTTTTAACTTTTCTTTTGTTGTTGTTTAGGTTGTCAGTATGGAGATTTTTTTTTAATTACTTTATTATAATTTTAAGGTATGGTTAATTGGATCTAATCTCTTTTGCTTTAATGCTTGTTTGTTTTGTTTGCTTATTTGTATGAAACACAATTTGGGTTTTTATTTTCTCTTTATTTTTAATTTATAGGCAATGCTCTGTTGGTCGTTAATAAAAGCTGTCATTTTATCATTTGATTTGTTTATTATAATTTTATGAATTTATAGTATGAAAGTTTAAGATTGAAATGCAAATGGTAGTCTTTGAATCTCTGGTTTTCAAAGTTCAATTAAATATGGCACCATGTTGTGATAAGATATTGAAGAAGAAAGGATCGGAAATGGATGAAAATGTCTGGTATCCTTCTTTTTAGAACATTGATTGGTGTACTGATCTGGTGCCATATCCAAATAAAATATACCAGAAAATGCTGGCAAGAATATCATACTGGCCATGAAAATGTCTTTGATTGAGCTTTGAAACCAGCTCCAGAGTCTGTTCTCCATTGAGCAATTTAAAAAAATCCAATTGATCCTACAAATATTATGTATTGATCTACTCAGAATGGAGGCTTCTTCTTCTTCTTTTTTTAATGAGTTTATATTTTAAAAAAAATCCAAAATTTACATAGGTCGCCTTTGCAAATAAAAGATGGCAGCTGAAAAGAGTTGTTTGCATTCAATCTCTTTTGTGGTGCTTGAAAAGGATATGATTGTTCAATAATGAAATGTGTAAATCAGGGTTTTTGTAATTTGTATTAATACATAGATTTAATGATTCTATCTTTGTGTTCCTCCCATTTTCTTAGGCATGCCATTTTGGTGTATTGTTTGAATGTGTTTGGCTTTGGGTTCATCTGTAATGCTTGTTTTATGTATAAAGTAATTTTTATTTAAGATATTGAGAACCAATATATTAATTTGTTCAATAATTCCATTGTTGCAGAAGGATCACACCTTTTTTTTTTCATTAACTGCATTTAATATGGATTTGAAATTAATCAAATCTGAAGTTGAAAGTTGAAACAATGGATGAAGAGACCAAAACTTACAACTTTTCAGCATTTTGTTTGAATGATTGTGCTTGATTTTTTTTATTAATTGCTCGCATGCTTGATCAACTTCTCGAGTAATATAATGTAAGAAATGTCACTGGCTTGTGCCATAAAAATAGAGAAATTGATAAAAATTATTCTTAGTACATCCAACACTTTTTATCAAATAACTTTTGTTCTTCAATTCTTATAGTGCTAGTTCTCCATGTCTAATTTTGATGATTCTCTTTATTATTTAAAAAAATATATATGTTGATCTGGTAAGCAAATAAGTTTATTCCTCCATAGCATAGTTCCATTTCCTTTTTGTAGTCATAATAGTGGGTCTTTACCTATAATAAGTTGTACTTGTATCCATCAACACTTTCATAATGGATTTTAACTCAAATTTAATTTTCCAGATCACTGTGAAAGAGAAGCATGATCTTCATGTTTTGAGTTCTTTTTAGCTGTTATATTCTTGTTGATATTTCTATAATAATTGTGTTAAGTGTTAACAAGTAATAGCTGGTTATTTAATATTACTTTTTTATGCTTTACAGCTTGTGAAGCAAACTAATCTACCTCATAGTGGATTTTGTTCAAGCATCTTTGAGCTATTTTCGAGTGCTTTGCAGTTTTTTCAGTTATTTCTGTAAATATATTAAAAATAAGAATTTGTATGTCGTGAAATATGGATTAGACAGTATGGTGTCGAACACCTTGTAAGTTTCATCTATATTTTTGTTATTCTTTTTTGTTATTGTATTCATGATGATAGCCCTGTTGAAGTGCTAACTTTATGTTTCAAATTATTCTTTATGTTCAGCTAATGCAAGATACACACTTATGATAATATTAATACACAATAAGAACATCCTGCACACTCTCATAATACAAAAGAAGGCCTAGCCTAATGGATTTTTCATGAAAATATATTTGAAGGAGTCAGCCCATTTTCTTATGATAATATGGACTTGGATCATTTTCCCTTTTCATTCATTTAATTATTTAGTTCAACTTTCAAAACAAATCTTGCATTTAAATAATTAAAATTGGAGAACGATCAATTTGTGATTAACTGTTTCTTTGCATAAGAAGAAAATAAAAACTGATTACTTGTTTAAAGGAATCAAAAGTCAGAAAAAAAAATTTAAGCAGGGCAAAAAATAAATTATATTCTATACCTTTGGATTTATGTTTATTTTAACTGAATTATGTTCTGTCAGGATTTTTTTTTGATATTTTTTCTTTAATAGACATTTGGAAAATTCTATGAATTTAAAATTTAAAAGTAAATATGTATGATTAATTAAGACGTGATAAGGTTTGAGTTTGTTGATGTGTGGGGTCAATAAAGGGAAGTTACATGGATTTATAAACTCAATAACTAACTCAATTAGCTACTCTATTAAATGGTTGTATGTGTTTATAAACTCTTTATCTATTAATGAATGATTTTTTCTTTCATTTCTTTCTATGCATCACATTCTGTTTTGAAATTAATTTATCAGTTTGAAGATATCTAACACTATAATATCTTGCAGTAATGGCTCGTTTACCTTTAATAGTACAAAGTGAGAGGCGGAAAAGAATTGGTCTTGTATTGACAGTATGGTTGCAAATGTGTACAGTTGCGAGTTGGTTCTTAGTTACATTGGGTGCTGTCTCTAACACACATACTTATAGACCAAGGATTAGATCATATATTTTAGATTTTTATTCACAAAGAGATTATGTGAAAAGACTTGTATATGCTAGTGACGAGACCTGTATTGAACAAGTTAGGATGAATATAATTACTTTTTTTAAACTATGTGAGATGTTACAAACTTTAGGAGGATTGAAGTCGTCAAGGAACATGCTTGTTGATGAGCAAGTGGCAATGTTTTTATATATCATTTCTCATCACCTTAAAAATCGAGTTATCAAGCATCACTTTAATAGGTCTGGGAAAACTGTTAGCAGATCATTTTACAATGTTTTAAATGCTGTCATACGCTTACAAGATGTGCTATTTAAAAAGGCAGACCCAATTACAGCTAATTCTACAGACCCAAGGTGGAAATGGTTCAAGGTATTGAAGTGAGTTTCATATATAGTTCATACATAATTCAGTTGATTTAGATTTAAATATAGTATCCTAATAAAATGTTTTATACATGTGATGCAGAATTACTTAGGTGTTTTAGATGGAACCCACATCAAGATTAGGGTTCCAAAAATTGATAAACCTAGATATCGAACGTGAAAAGGTGACATAGCAATAAATATGTTAGATGGTTGTACACCTGATATGCATTTTGTTTATGTTATTCTTGGTTGGGAAGGTTCTGTTGCTGATGGATGGATTCTTCGAGATGCCATTAGTAGGAGACATGGACTAAAAGTTCCTCATGGTAAAATGCAGAATTAAAAGAACTTGGATTAATTTTTTCAATTAAATTTTTTTTAGAAAGTTAATCATGATAAATAGTTTTTTTTATAGGTTGTTATTATTTAGTTGATACTGGTTACACAAATTGTGAGGGATTTCTTGCGCTTTTTAGAGGACAAAGATATCATTTGAATGAATGGTGTCAAGTTTACCAGCCAAGTACTCCAGAAGAATTTTTCAATGTGAAACATGCTTCAGCACGCAATGTTATTGAAAGATGTTTTGGGTTATTAAAACTTAGATGGGGAATACTTAGGAGTCCATCATTCCATCCTGTGAGGGTGCACAATAAAATTATTATTGCATGTTGTTTACTCCATAATTTTATTCGAACCTATATGAGTCTTGATCCTATTGAAGCGGAGTTGAGAGAAGGGTTATCTAATAATGTGATAGATGACGATGAACTGAATATCGTAAATATTCATCCATCATATACATGGGCAACTTAGAGGATGGAACTAGCCAATCAAATGTTTTATGAATAGCAAGCATCTAGAAATTAGTTAGGTTTATTAAAACATGGTAGAAGGTTAATTTTTTTTATGTTATTTCATGTATCTAGTTTACGAAATTTTGAAGTTGTTTGAATTGTCTTTATGTATTGTGTTAACTTGTTGAATTACAACTTTAATTTATTTTCTTTTAATTCGTCATGTGTTATAATTTTATAAAGTGTCAACTTTCTGATTCATAATATCAAACCTAATTTTAATTTGCATTTTTTTAAAGATAATTATATTAGGCTTTTCACAATCAATTGTTTCTTCTCAAAATTCTCGAAGAGTCAAAAGAAAACGAGTTCCATAAAAATATGTTGCGTTGATTGCTTTTATTGTTGACTTGTACAATGTTGGAACTTTTTTTATGTTATAAAATTTAACATATAAATTATGACATATAAGCTAATGGCATCATGTAACTTTTTGTTAATGTATGAACATTATATTTGAATGTAAAATATAATTCTCAAGCTATTTATTACTTCTAATCCTTTACTTTTTAGTTTAGAAGATAATTAAATTATCTGTTTCGCTAATGATATTTAAGCACATTATATATGCATTGTAATTTAAAACTAATAAAGTATGTTATATATTATTTTTCTAATATTATATATTATGATTTTTACTAATTCATATTTTAATATAATTATATTAAAAATATTATTAAATTATATATTATTTTATTAAATTGTATTTAATAATAATCATGTTAAAATATAATTAAATTATTTATTATTTTTATTAAATTATATTTAATAATAATCTTATTAAAAGTTAATAACAATAATCATTTACCAAAAAAAATTCTGTTAAGGGTACTTTAGTCATTTAAGCTTTTTTTTTATGTTATTACAACATCATTCTATTCAACCAAACAAAAGAATACTATTACAACTTTATTCCATTTCATTCAATCAAACAACTGAATTACTGATTACAATCCTATTCCATTACAGCTCTATTCAATTACAGCTCTATTCCGTTACAGCGAACCAAACGTGGTGTAATATGTGTTTATTTCATAAAAGAAAGAGATGTTTAGATTTTTTATTTAAATAATACCAAAAATAATGTTTGCAAACGAGTTGAAATAAACTGTAAAAAGTGGTTCGCTTGACATCACCTATAAAAAAAATATTTTAATTAAAAAAACCCTTTTTCAACCACTCTTATGTTTTTAATGTTATATTTCTTAGTTTTATAATTTTATAGTTTTTATTATTTAATTTTATTTCATAAAAAATGGTTGAGTTGTTTTTTTTTATAAGTTTATAATTTCATTTTTTAATATTTTATAATTATAATTTTTTGAATATTTGAAATAATGACCGAGATGAGAACGTATAAACATTGAGGACGAAATGTATTTTAGAAATAGAATCAAACTTGATAGAATATGTAAAATATTAGGGATTAAATTTGTTATTATACCAATCAAAAGAAGATCACCTCGATATTCTATTTGGTGATCAAAATTTCTTAGTGAAATTATTAGAATTAAAAATTTATCTATTAAAAATGACAAAATTAAAAAAAAAAATTAAGATTCAAAATAGAAACTCGTTAAAAAATTAAGTGATTATTTAAATAGTTCACTTTAATGTTTTTATGTCAAATTTACTAAAAAATTATCAACTTGGTCATTATTATGAATACATAAAAAATTATAATTATAAAATATTAAAAAGTTATGAAACTATAAGATATAAATATAAAATAAAAAAATAAAAAAGAGAAGTAGAAAACGGAGTGTCACCACTTAGTGACAGTCCTTAAATTAAAATATTATTTTTTATAGGTGGTATTGTTTAATAGGTTGACACATCGTCTTTACCATATTTTTTACTCAATTTCGTAAATAATTGTTTTGTATTATTTAAATAAAAACCCGATATGTTTAAATAATAAATATAATATGTATAATAATATTTATATTCATGGTCTTGATATATATATTACTAAAAAAAATCTTAATTTTCAAGAATCAAATTTAAAGGATTGTCAAATTAGTAAATGTGTTTGTCAAATTACTGACGAGCTAAACAATTACTAATCTAGTTAAGTCACAAATTATTAGTGCAACCAAAAAAAAATAAGATTTGAGTTATATTTAAATTAATAAATAAACACATATTAAATTAACTTTCTTCCTTTTTACTAAAAACAATGCAAATGGATTACTAACTAAGCTATATAAACTTATGATGATTATATTGTTTGCTATGTTTAGCTAGGAATATCCTTTTAGTCTCATCCTAAGTTAAAATATACCACTTAAGCTCTCTTCTCGATCTCATTTAGGGATATGGATCTCCTCTCAATCTCACTATTAAGCACAATTATATCAAAGTTCTACACGATAAAGTCTCCTCTCGATCTCATCTATCTAAATCTTCCACTAGAGACATCAATTCTAGTGTAATATACAATTTAATACAATTGAACAAAGAACCAATCAAGGCATAGATAATAACTTAGTTAAGTAATTCACTCATCAATCAACTAATAAAACAATTAAGCACATATTAAACTTAAATTCCACACAAGCATTTTAACAAACACGTGGTAGACATAATATATAAAAGATAAGGATTAAAAAAATGCTCATTAATAGATAAATATTCAATGAAGCATGAGTGTTTAATCCATATCCATCCACAAGGTTCCAACAAAAATCATGAAACAAAAAGAAGAAGAAAAGAAGAGAAGAGAAAAATGAAAACATAAACTAAGAAGGCAAAAGTATTTGACCTAACATTAATAATTATGTCCTTTAAATGGAAAGTGGCATAAGCTTGTTTTGACACAAAATTGTCCCTGCAATTTTTCACTTGTTAGATTTTAGTGTCACGACATCCTCGACAGATTGCTTCAGGTTGGTTTCTTGTTGAAGTCTTGCACCCTTGAGGTGATAGAGGCTTAGTGTTACGACACTCACATTAGATTTTAGTGTCACGATATCTTTTACTATTAATGGCATATAAAGTCACTTTTAAACCGATACATTTTCATAAATTTAAAAATCCAAAAATTCTCTAAAGACAAGATTTTGTATGTAATTTTGAAAGGAGATTTGAGTAACTCAAACTTTCTATTCAAATTTCATATAAAGCGGTAGTTTTTCAAATTCCTCAACTTTATTTCATATAATGTACATGGTCCAGCTATATAATAAAAAATAAATAAATTTCAAAACATCATTTTATTTAGTTCTAATTTTATATTTTATATTAAACATATTTATATGTTGATACAAAAATAAAGATATTCATATTACATATTTTTTATTTTTAATATAATTATTTTTCAACTCATCAAATTTCAATAACCTATTTTCTTTTAATAAATTATTTATCCAAACAAAATAGTCACAAATACTAATATTTTGAAATCCTAACATTTTTTTTTGAAAGAAATCTTAACATTTTAAAATTCATAATTCAACCTATGCATTTTTTTATCATTTCTGGTTGGACGATCCATTAATTCAAATGGCGGAAGATTATAAATGGATAAAAAAAATTTTATTGGAGATTGGAGATAAATAGACTTTCCATAAGGCTCATTTTACTAACAAGATTTATCATCATTTTAGTGATTTTGACGACTTGGCCAGTTACTCGAGATTCGTGATTATTTCATCTTTTGTTGCAAGTAATGTACAATGGTAAAATAGTATCAATTTTTTCTAGAGACTTTTTTATTTTTTTCATTACGTGAGAGTTCAAATTAACTCCCGTTTATCTACTTCTATCCATGTGGGGAGGGGGGAGAAACATCTGTACACGACTACAAAATTTATTTTGTACACTGCAAGGATTCCATTTTTCTATTAATAGGAATTTTGGATCTCGATTTATACAATTCTAATAAACCAACGTTAAAATTTGAAACATTAACTAATCAATTATATCCTATGGCATTGAAAATCTCAAAATATTTTAACACAATTTTGTTGACAAAATTTATTTAAAATAAAAGGAACATAATATATAAAAATGATTAGAATAAGTAAAATATGTTAATATAAATGATATGATGAATGAGCTAACGCGCTTGGCGACAAGGAGGAGTGGGTCAACAATGAAGTGAGGCAGTGGATGAAGCGAGTTTTGTTGTTTTCTTAAAATGAAATTAGATTATACTATTCCATACCCCACACTGCATTATTAATACATATATTTTTATTTAGTTTAGGTTGGGGTTTTGCCACTCTCCGCATCTCATTCCGACGTTTTATTACATGAGATCATCCTCTTCTTTTATCAGCACGTGATGAATGAATTTCAATTCAGCACATTCCAAATGTGATCAATATCTTTTTATATTAACTCAATTATAGTGCACACTTGATTCAATCAAGTATTTACTTGATAACTGTGTTTAGATAGTACTTCAAAACTTTAATGTAAATTGTAATTGTAATATTATGAGTGATTATTTTTTTATATTTTTAATAAATTAAATTAAAAATATCATATATAAATAATTTAACCGTATCTCCTTAAAAGAAATAAATCTCAAATTTAAACATAATTTTTGATTTAATTTATAATGTGATATATGAACTTTGATTTGGTATAATTTAAATATATATATATGAATATTTTATCTTAATTCATTTATACATATTTTTAAAGATAAATACATTAATTTATTTTAATATAAAATAGATAATATGTAAATATATATAATATTTTATTGCAGTGGTATAAAAAGTTAAATTAAATGAGAATTTTATATATCAAAAAATAAAATTATGCATCACATTATCCATTAATGTAAAAAAAAAAAAAAAGATTTCATCTTTCACATGTTAAAATAAAGGGGTCTCAGCTACAAACATTGTTGATCGCACGTCACTGAACACTCAGTGTGTGCTGCTTTCGTCAGGTGGGGTGGGTTGTTGGTTTCAGGCAATTGTGGGTCCCAACTCGTCTTTCAAATTCGGTACTATGACCATCTACTCGTTTTGCAATTTTCAGCGTGGTCACCACCCACACCCACATCCATCTCGATACCCCAAACCCAGTATGATCTAGATTTCTAGAAAATGAAATTCGATTCCATGTAATTTCACTCTGCATTGCTAAACTTTTAAGTCGCCCTACATTCGTATGTGTGAATTCTTTTTTATTTAATTATTCAATTTGCTTATTAAGTTTAATTGAAATGGTTAACAAATAAACAAATAAAACTCCATGATTGATTAACTAATATATTATATTGAAGAAGTAGTAGAGAATGAGAAGTTACAATTGTACAGTAACTAATTCAACTTCAGCCGTCAAAAAAGGGGAGTGATTAAAAAGAATAAACATTCCCGGTAGTAATAGTAGTGGTAGCTGAATCAGAGGAGCAACTGTCCCCACCAAATTCTGACATCGTCATCATCCATTGTTGAATCTCATCTTCGCCTATTGCATCCCAAAACTCAGTCGACTCCAATCCTTTTTCAGTATCCATTTTCATTTCCATGCTCATCATATCATTTCTTTCCTTCTCTTTTTGCACATTGAACGACCTGCTACTAATTTCATGATCAAATCCCGTGGCAGTTGCTGCAGCTGGTGGCGGAGGCGGCGGTATTACATTGGCGCTGCTGTTGCTGTCAGGGAATGGGAAGTTGAGTTTAGCTCTTGGCCCGCGGAATTCAATAGCTGCTTTATCGTAAACGCGAGCCGTTTCCTCCGCGGTGTTGAAGGTTCCAAGCCAGACCCTTGTGGCACGCCTTGGGTCTCGAATCACCGCAGCCCATTTGCCCCATGGCCTTTGTCGGACCCCTTTGTAGTTTTTCTTTACTCGTTTTGTTTTAGTTTTAATTGCAGGGGGATGGTAGTAGCACTCGTTGTCCCCTTTCTTTCCTCTTGCTGACTTGGCGGGAAAAGATTGCACCCCAGGCAACTGTCAAATTTGCACACGTGGCACTTATCCAGAACTTCGCTCACTTGAAATATCATGTTCTCGCGATCAGCGTTGAACCCACCAGTAAGAGTAGAAGCCGAACCTCCTAGAGAATCGAAATTGAAAAAAAGATCAGCGGTGGAGGAGGAGGAGGAAGGAGTGGAACCACTGTTGACGTTTTTGAGGGTGGAAACCATGACGGAGATTTCTTGTTCGGAAGAAAGAGGATGAAGCGGTGGAGGAGGAGGTGACATTAAACGATGGCGGAGCCTGGCTAAATCTCAGTGTAAGCACGAAAGGGAAGTGGCGGTGAATTATGAGAAGTTTTTGACTTTTTTTCCACTTTGTACACTGAACTCTGTCTGAGTTTGGAGATTTCAGTTTGTTTAGAACAAGGAAAAAGGGCGCAGAGAAGCGTTTTATACGAAGACCTGTGAGAGTGTTAACGTGGCATGCCAGCTGGTAACACTGTTAAGACACGGCTTAAGAGAAATGGTCAGGTTTAGTCGGGCACGTGAGTATTGAGTTGGTAGATGACGTCTTTTTTGACATAAGAAATATTAAAGACAAAAAGTGGAGAGTGACGTAGTTAGGAGTAAACAAAGCGACAAAGGCCCTGTCAACCAAAGCGTTGGGTGGCAGTTAATGGTTATTACAATTCCTTTCTTTCGTCATACTTTCCTAAATGGGTTTTTTTATAAAAATAATACAAAAAAAAATATTATATACCAAAATAATATATTCTTTTCATTATTTACCAAAATGGTACATTTGGGGAGAGTGGTGTCATTTGGGCAGACGACACAACTGCTATGTATGTTTGACACAAGAATTTTTTTATTTGTTTAATATTAAACAACATCGGTAAAAGTATAAACCCGATATTTAAATACGAAAGTGACACAATAGGGTGGTGCCTACCTGACAGGTGGCACCAAAAGTGCCTACCTGATAGGTGGCACCAAAAGTGCCTACCTGGTAGGCTGCACCAACCCCACATTATATTTTTTATCCGATTTTTTAAAGTTTTTTACATAAATAATATCAAAAAAAAATTATACATCAAAATATAATACAAAAATTAAAATTAATAACTTAAATAATATAAATATATATATTTGAATCCATTCAAATTATAAAAAATTAAAAAAGTAAAAAATATTTTTTATAAGAATTGTAAAAAATAATAATATAAAATTGAAAAATTGAATTAATATTCAATAAGACTAATTCAAATTTTTTAAAATAAATAATATAAAAAAATATTTATTTATCAAAATAATACTCCCCGATATTTACCAAAATAGTACACTTAGGTGAGTGGTGCACATAATTTTTTTTTTAATTTTTTATATTTTTTTATATTAAAAAAAGAACATTAAATTAAATTAAAATTTGACAGGTGGTGCTTTTGGGATAGGGGGCACTAGTGGTGCCTTTGTCAAAACTATTTAAACCCCCATCAAATCAGTTTAAACACAAATTATTAAGTAAAAGAAGAAAAGAATAGAAGCAAATTTTAACAGCAAATTTTTGAAGAAGGAAATGAAACAGAAGGTTAGCAAAAAATTTTAACTGTAATTCTATTTATAATAAATAATTTTTTTATATTATTTGTGTAAAAAACCCTATTTATTTCTTTTAACAGATGGAAAATTAATTTTTCGTATGCGTTTATTTCGATGGAAAAATTTTGACAACAACAATTGGATGTGTATTTGAATGTCGTCAACAACTAGCAATGAGATTTAGTAAAAATGTCTCGATGGATAATATGAAGGCAAAGATTAGTGAAAGAATTGCTAGACGTTGTGGGAGAAGGATCTCAAAACTTTTCTATAAGTTTCCAGTTTCAACAGATCCTATCAAATTTACCGAGATGGAACTCGCAGACGATGAAGATGTGGAGACAATGATCGCTTTTTATTGTGGGAATCAGAGTAATGAAAATGCACCGATTCAGTTATTTGCTGAGCTAACTGATGTTGAGAGAGCTGAAGATCCCACTCCATTAAGTATGATGGCTCCGACATCGTACGTTGATAATCAATCTATAGCTCTCGGGATCAGTAAGATCAATATCGATCTTAATGTTGCATCTGATAATAATGCAGATGGTGATGATGGATATGATAGTAGTGATCCTTCTGATCACGAAGACGATATTGATAGTGATCCCGACATGGACGAGGTCCCTGATGATATCGATGAGGAAGGCCTAAATGACGAGGTCCCGGATGGTCGACGTATTGTGATGCACAATTATCCTGCTGGGGCACACATGTCACTTATAGACCCTAATGCGGCATATGCAGCTGATTTTGAAGAGTACCCTGATATAATGCCTACTCACCGATTGACACTAACACCAGAACCTGAACAGTTATTCGTGGGTCAGAGAAGAAAGAGTGCGTATTTGCCATTAAGCGGTATAGCATGAATTTGTCAGTGGACTACAAAGTCGTCGTGTCTAAATCGACATTATATATTAAGGAGTGTTGGACAGAAGGCTGCAATTGGCGGGTAAGAGCTGCATTTATCCAGAAGTTGGAAAAGTGGGAGATAAGAAAATTTGTTAGGCCTCATACATGCAGTTCAACACGTTTGTTAGAGAGCTGCATTTATCCAGAAGTTGGAAAAGTGGGAGATAAGAAAATTTGTTAGGCCTCATACATGCAGTTCAACACGTTTGTTAGAAAATCACCGGAAACTCGATTCCAGAACTATCTACACACATATCATGCCAATGGTGAAGGATGATCCGACCATCAAAGTTTCTACACTGATTGTCAAGATGCAAGCACGATTCCATTATCGAGTTTCATATCGAAAAGCATGGATTGCGAAACAGATGGTAATGGAATAATTTTCGATGATTAGGATGCATCGTACAATGAGTTACAAGGGTGGACAGCCGCAATGCAATAATACGTTCCCGAGACTGCGATTGAGTTGGTGACACGACCTTATTATGGTCCGGATAACAACTTACAACTGGGAAGAAGAATTTTTCAGTATATATTTTGGACGTTTGATCCCTGTGTTAGAGCATTTTCTCACTGCAAGCCATTTATCCAAGTAGATGGGACTTGACTATACGAGAAATGTATGCAGATTCTACTAATTGTGGTGGCTTAAGACGAGAACCAGAACGTACTCCCGATAGCATTTGCTATTGTGGACAAAGAAGATATGGAATCATGGGAATTCTTTTTGACGAACCTGTGGAGGTACGTTGTTCATAACGATAATATTTGCATCGTCTCCGATAGAGAGAAGGGGATTATTGCAGTCATTAGACATACCGATGTACCATGGAGATCAGTTTATTGTAGCCGGCACATTGCGACCAACTTTCAAAAAGAATATAAGAATGCAGACTAGCAAAGACGACTTGTGAGAATGGGTAAAGAAATTTTGTTTTAAGTTATATTTTTTATGTTTTAATTCGAGAGTGTAACTTATGTTTTCTCAATATTCCTACAACGTACGAGTTAGAGCTACACCAATTCCAGCAAAAAATGACCAGACTTGAGCTTGACATGGAAGGTGAAACGAACAAGCCGTTGCGAGAGTGGTTAGGTATAATGGAGCCGTGACAATGGCTCAAAGTTTTGATGACGGGTATCGATATGGTCAAAAGTGAAACTGTGATCCATGTCACGTTGAGGTATCCACTCCGCCCGTCTCGCCCACACCGCAACGTATCTTTTGTGCACTTGCCTTCAATCCATTCCCGATCTCCCCTTCTTATTGATGCCATGAATATCTCCTAAATCAACTTGGTCTCTCGGGATGGTTTGTATGTACCCGAATTGTCGAAGTACTCGATCCCCATGGTACCACTCGACTTTCTGAAAGCATATAACTGGTGCGTCAATGCACCACAAGTGCGAGTGGTTACGAGCAAAATCGGGAATAGTAGTGGCCACCTCAAGGACTGAATAGGGCATCCAAAGGAACTGTAAATTTAAATAACATTGTTATAGTAACACAACTCAATTAATATTAATAAATGAAGATGATTCATGTAATTCCATGTCACGAATAACTTACCATCTCCCCCGCATGTGTCTCAATCATCTGCCGACATATCGGAACCGTGAATGACCTCCCGATATTCGGATTCCTGCGTCATCTACAAAAAACAACTTATTACATAAAATTTACACAAAAAAAAATCAATAATTGTGGACAAAGATTAGATGTTATCACCTGTTCATAAGTGGGAAAACGTATGGCAGGTGTTTGATATTAGCCAAGAAATGCATCCGATATAGGCTCACGATTGTAACAATATTAGACACCTGTAAATGTCAACGACAGCAGGCTTTGTGCATCGACAAAGCTCACGATACAACATCGTTAGTACTGCCGAGCCCCAACTATATTGACCCGCTTCATTAAAATCAGTTAATAGGGGCAAGTACATGATGCGCACTCTGTTTCCACTTGTCGTTGCATCAATATACCCTTATAAGGTGCAATATATAAGCCCGAGCGGCACACATCACATCGAATTCGGTGGCATCAACTGGTAGATGGTGGAATCTTTCCCTCAACCATGTGAACTTCAATCCCGTGAATCTCGATTCACCATCACCGGGTGAGACTCCCAATAAGCTTTCAAAAAAGGCCGTCGGGTCAGACACCGTCGATGACCCCGTAACGAGCATCCCGTCGATTGGAAGCCCAAGCTGCAGTGCAACATCCTCTAATGTGATGGTGCACTCACCACATGGTAAGTGAAATGTGTGGGTCTCTGGCCACCACCGCTCAACCAAAGCGAAAATTAAGTCGTAACGCAAATCGAATGTCCGGATCAGTGAAGCAGCTCCAAATTCAGCTGCAATCAAGTATGATATGATGCGTTCGTCCGGTTTATAATTTATCCCATTCACGTGAGCCTTTAATTTTCGGTACACATCATGAGACTATTAAATTACCGATATAGTTAATATAACTTAGTTTAATATCGTAAATTAAATAAACTTTTTATAATGTAACAAATAACAATTTATTACCTGTACATATACAGCTGCCGATATATGGTCATCATCCTTAATTAACGAATCCATATTCATATCTGCAATAAAAAAATTGAGATTATCAATCTGTCAAAAGTAATTAATACAATTTTTAACTAGAAATAATTAAAATTCTTGATATATATATATAAAAACAAATAATTATATATTGATTACTTTGGTAAATTAAAATTTTAAGTATTGAATTTACTCTTATATTTTGCGAGTTAAGTGTTAAATTTATATTATAAAATTATTTCGTAATTTATTAAAATATAAATATCGAATATAAGAGTTTTGTTTGATGAAAAAAATATTAAAATATTTACTACATTTATGTTTCTTTTTTACTTTTTAAAAAATAATTATCACGAAGGGCAGTTGACCACATTTTAATATTTTTTTAAAAAATATTAAAATAATTACTAATATTTTTTTACTTTTTTCTTTAATTTGTCATTTTAAAAATTAAAAAATATTTTTTTATTCAAAATTTTAATATTTAAAAATATATTTTTTAAAATTTTAATACAGTAGAAACATATTTTTCATTTATTTAAATATATACTTATTTCTAAATATTATTATATCAAAATTATAATAAATCAAAGTTAACAAAATTTTATGTAAGCATCACAATAATAATCTAATAAATTGAATTATATATATATATTATTTTAATAAAAAAATGTTTTAAAAAAACTATCAAAATTATCAAATCTTATTATTTTCTTTTCAATTTTTCCCTCCAATCTACCTCCTTCACAATTAATTTTCTCTTCAAAGCAACCATAATAGAATTATTAATTCGATCACCTACTTGATGAATGCTATATGAAAAATGGAGAATGAGATGGAATTTTTGTTCTTTATATATAAGATCGAATTCAAATTTTTATATTTACAATTGCGATTATTTTAAGATGTTGTTAACTTGTTAAATATTATTTGTAATACAAATATTAAGAACATTAACAATATGTTTTTGTTTAGGGGATAAGTTTAGTTTAATTTAAATTTTTTACATGATTAAATAATATTTAAATTTAAATAATATTTAAATGAATTTTTTTCAAGAATAATACAAAAATTTAAATAATAATCAAACCCTAAACAACATACCTTCCTTTTTCTTCTTCTTCTTCTTCTCTCTCTTTCCTTCCCTCTTTGTTGCTGCCATTCCACCCTCCCTCCTCTTCTTCTTTTCTTTCTTTGATTTTTTTCTTCTAGTGTGTGTGTTTTATGTGTTTGGAGACCTTAAACCATATTGCTTCCTTCTCATGCAGCAGCATGTAGAGGCAGCAGGCAGGCAACAGCGGCAGCAGGGGCAGGAGAGGACAGCAGGCAGCTCACGACATTAGGAGTAGGTGCCACCTGTCAGGTAGGCACCACCCAATAATACTAAACCCGTATTTAAATATCGAGTTCGATCCAAACCCGTATCAATATTTTTTTAAAATCATTATTTTAATATTTTTTATTTATTTAATATTAAAAAAATAATTTTTATGTCAGAAATAACCGCCTACCCAAATGGCACAGCTCGCTCAAATATACTATTTTGGTAAATAATGGAAGGAGTATATTATTTTGGTGTATAATATTTTCTTTTGTATTAGTTTTGTAAAAAAATCGTTCCTAAATCCTTTTTCATTTTCCTCTCTTTTCTCCTTTTTGGTAATGAAATCTTTTTCTTTTTTCATTTTCAATTTCTTTTGTTTTTCAATTTCGGTTTGACACAGTAAGATTTTCAACCTCAGTTTAAACATGCAATTTAATTCTAATTATAAAAAAATTATTTTAGTTATGAAATTTATTATTTTAGTTACCCTTTGTAAAATGATATTTTTTTAACATAATAATAATTTTAACCCTCAAATATTTATAAATTTTATCAATTTAATTTTAAATCTAAAACAATTCAACAAATTTAATACTCAACTTTATACATTTTATCAATTTAATATTATTTCTTAAAATTTTAAAATTAAAAAAAACTCTAAAAAATAAAAAATTATTCAAAACTTCAATTCTTGATAAAATGCACAATATTTTATAAAAAATACATACAAAATTAAAAAACTTAAATAATTATAATATCTAAATTTTGGGATAATTTTGATTTACAAAATTAGGAAAACATGATAAATTAAATGACCAATTTGTATTAGATATTATAATTATTTAACTTTACTTTTTTATTTAATTAATATTTAGATATTACTTATACTTAAATATTGCAATTATTTAACTTTATTTACATCAAATTAATATTTAGATACCACTTTATATTAGTTTATTAAATTAAACTAAAAATATTGATAAATTTATCATAAAATTTTATAAATTCTATAAAAATAGATCAAATTAAAAAAAACTTTAGAAAATTTTAGGAGCATACACAAAATTATCCTATTTTTAAGCATTAATTATCAAAAGGCAAAGTAACTCGTCCGACCTGATAGGTTTAGCCCGACTAGGGAAGAGCTTGAATAAAAAATTTTGCACTTCATGCCATCTAGACATAACCCGAATTCAATTTAAATAATAAAAAAATATATTTAAATTAAAATTTAATTATAAAAATAGATAAAATAAAAACTAAAAAAATATTTTTAATAATAAAACCGACTTTCTAAACCGACCGAACCAACTTGAAAACAAACTCAAGCTTAAAAAATATTTTGGAAACGCAGCTCTTCCTTTGATCCATTGGACTAAGTCAAGTCAAAAAATAAACATTTTGAGTTGGAGTTTGAGCAGTTGGATGGATAAAGCGAAAGTAAGTGAAGGGAATGATGGGGTAGTGGCTGCATCCCTCAAGATATTGAATACAGTTGGAAAGTGCCTCAGATGTTACAACCGTCTACTTTAAATACGGTCAAATTATACTAAAATGCAACATAAATTATAATCTTATTCTACAAAAATCAATTCAACATCACATCACATCACATGGCATGGCATGATTGTTTCAAAATTTAGGGTAAATAATTATTTAATTATTAATATATATTTGTTTTATTCATTCACGTTTAAATGTCCTATTTATTTTATCAAAATTTCATATTTTGATAATCTTTTTGTTAAAATAAATGCAAAATTATAAATAAATAAATATTTTTTCTTCTCTGACATAAAATTCATTTTTTAAAATAATACTTTTATAAATGAAATAAAACCTCAAAAATAAAATTTAAATCAAATTCAAATTTTTTTGGTTTATTTTGTAAATAGTAAATTTTGTTATACATCTGGCCTTGGTATTTAGTCATTTTTTCTGAATATTGGGCATCACTTTTGCCCACAACCATCAGTATTAATAATTTTTACTCTTCGATTTTATACATCCTCCATCATTGTGCCATCAAATTAAGAATTGATTGTAAAACTTTCAACATAGCCTTCCACTTATTGGGTCACTAAGACCTCATCCTCACTCCAATCATGCTCGCCCTTATACTCAACCTTAAACGCAACAAACTTGTTTTGGTAAGAGTGATCGTTTGATTGAATCGAGTTAAAATTTTTCAAGTTAATCGAGTTAAAAAGTCCTATTTTATAATCCTAATTTGATTTCAAAATTTTTTGAATCGAGTCGAATGAAATTAAATTTGAGTCGAGTCAAATAAATTTGTTCAAGTAAATTAAAAGAAATTAAATTGACCATATTAAAACCTTGTTGGCAATATGACTAAATTCCAAGTTAAAAAACAAAATAAGAAGAGAACAACATAATTAGTATGATAAACTTGGTTTGATAATTTACTTGTTTAAAGCCTTCAATTTATCATTTTGATTTTTTTAAATTTTAAATTTTAAATTTATATATTTTTAAGATTTTCAATATTTTTATCTTTTAATATATATTATAAAATCTTGAAAAATATTTTATAAAAATTATGAAATTTTAAGATTCTTTTTTAATTCTTTTTGTATTTTTTAGGGAGGGCCAAATTTCATATTTTTAAAATTATCAGGGACCAAAAGGGTATTTACATCAATTTATTGTTTGTGTTATTTAAAACTTTGGAATTGTAAAATTCAACTCGACTCAAACTCAAAAATCAAATTACTTATTCGAGTTTATTCAAAAAACCAAATAGCTCGAAGTTCAAAAAAATTTAATTTTTTTTAATCAAATCAAGTTTTAATCACCCCTATGTTCTGGGCAAAATAACCTAAAGACATCGATTTTCACTATTTTCAACCTCAGGCTCTAGCTTTTAAATCAATCTAAACATAAGAGTCACTAATATTGAAAAAAAAAAAAGGAAAAAATTTGAAATTTATTTATTAAAATAATAATCTTATAAATAAAACAATTTAACTTCATGATTTTTTCTCTTAAATTGTTTTATTTATAAAATTATTATTTTAATAAATAAATTTCATGTTAAAAAGAGAGAAAAATAGAATTTTATTTATTTATAAATAGTTTTATAATTTGTATGTATTTTTTTTATAAAATCTTATGCATTTTATCAAAAAATTAAGTTTTGAATTTTTTTTCAACATTTAAAGTTTTTTTTTAATTTTAAAATTTTAAAAATCAATTCCAAATTGACAAAATGTTAAATAAGAAAGTTAAATATATTTTCTCATAAATTTTATTACTAAATTAATTGATTAAATAAATAATAAATTGAGTAATAAAAAATAAATATTAAGTTGAATAAATTATAAGTTTTTAATTAATAGTTCAGATAACACATGAAAGCTCGAAATAATTTGTGTATTAAAATAGTAGTTTAATAGAAAACCGAAATCAAATTTAATCTGCATTGTACAAACATAAGTATAATTTGAATTAAGTTTATTGCTATAATTAACATAACGGTCTGGGTTTTAAAATTTCCGCTTGTTTTTTCCAATTGATATAAGCTTCCATATGCATGGAAAAATCTTGAAGAGACTTGTGTTGGACATCTACTCGTATCTAGCACCAATATCAAAGTCCGAGTAACATAAACTTCAATCTTTGTGATAAGTTAGATTAGGATGAAAATGAATAGCAAAAGAAATAAACTATTTCAATTCGATTTTACAATTTGGAATGAATATTTAGATAACCAAGAATAGATCAAAACTTGAAGTTCCCTCTTTTGTACCAGGGATATGAATCCATCAAAACTTGAATTCAATAGAGAAGTTTTTACCCAATGTAATTACCAATTGAGTGCAGAAACAAACCTACAACAACAAATCGCCACCATGAACACTTTTTTTTTTTTTTATGAAATGTTCAGTTTAGTCACCATCATCCTCAGAATCTGCATTCCAACAAATAGAAGCAAGTCAATACCAAGGATTCTAATTTTTATATTGTTTTACTTATTCCTACATGCCTATACATTTTAAGACTAATCTAAAAAGTTTTTCTTGCTTTACTGGTCTGATATCAACTCTACATCTTTGGGTGCAGGTCAAAATATGGACAAGTTGACAAGAAAGGAGGCAAAATCAAGTGATCAAACTATTGCATGCATGATATTAATAATTCTCTTATCATGATGAACAAGAAATTACCCCACGTTTACTGAGCTTGAAATTAGAGGGGAACTAACAATTAGTCATTCTTATTTTCTTATATATCAAAACATAAACGATGTGACCACATGCATCTAGTGAAGTAGGAGTACTTTCGAAAATCAATATTCAATTTTATGGAGTATCAAATCATCAATATTTCTTCGCTCAAAACTCTATCTCGTCACTGAGTTTTTGAATTCCAACACTTTCATGCATCTGCCCTGCACTTCTCCATTTCCTACTATGACTTACGTTTAGGGGAGAGATGCTTTACCAAATTTGGATGATAAATGAAAGCGGAATCGCTTCATGTTAAAAACAAGAGATAAGAGATGCTTACCAGATCTAATGTCTTCTCCAACTTTTCCTCTATTTTGCCATTGTCTCATTATCATCAAGCATATGAGAACCCACCAGTAGACATGGAACACAAGTAGCATGAACAACATAGTATTCAAAAAGTAGTACAGGAATTTGGGATATGACTCTGAAAGATTTAAGCACTCCATAACATCGTAGCTGTTAGGCCAACCACAAAAGTAGACAAGTGATTAGCCAATCTGCAAATCATGTAGTGAAGCCAAGTTATTAACCATAAGTGCAAACCTTGAACTCTTGATGACCCAAAATGGAAAGATTATTATACGTAGCACAAGCCAAGAGATGGCAAATAATCCGAAGCATGCACTAGCACCATGTTCCCTTTCAGAATATTTGAAAATTTTAGCTGCTTCCAAAAACACATCACTTGCATCATGTAGGGCAAGGATAATTGAACCAATGCGGAAAAAGCTGTAAACAAACAAATTATAATATTCTTCACACCTGGATATCTAAAAGTTCATATAATTGAGCAAACCAACTATTATAAGGAAAATGTTTAAAATTCTCGAAGGCTATGTTCTTCCCTCACAATAGTTCTACTAAATATCCTCAATTATGATGTAAACATCCATGCCAGAAAAAAACTTGAAAGCAATAGCTGATAACGTTTATAAATCAAGAAAGCAATACCAACAGAGTGAAAAAAAAATGCATGATTTTCACCTTCAGTTGATGAAAAAATTAACATATCTCAGGACAACTTTGAAAGAAGGCATAAGCTATCTTCTTAGAAAATCAGATAGCAAAACTTCTAGGTTAGAACGGACAACAATATGCTACAACTTTTAAAACCATGCGAGTAAAAATTAACATAAGGGGCTTGTAGCTAATGGAGATTTGCTGAAAGTAAACTCAAAGTAACACATTGAAGTAAGGAATACCATATATGTGTATAGAAAGCAAACGAATTTTAGACCACATTTATAGACTAAAAGATAAAAATAAAAATTTCAAGAATGAAAATATAAACAACACACAAGGAATGCTAAAAACGCTTTACAATCTAGAGATAAATGGTCCGATGATGAGATACCAGAAGATGCCAAGAAGTAAGCAATAATGATTACCATGAGAATATTGCCTCTTTTTATACAGCAATAACAGGGAATTTGGTGCCCTTCTACAGAAAAGGGTACGTTACCTTGTAACATATGAGTATCCAATCAGGATAGAAGTAATTACATGATGAGACATCATCACAGAAAAATCCTTCCTTCGAGTCTCCCAAGTAAGGAGTGCAAAAATGCTATAGATGTAGAACCCACATTGGCACATGTAGAAAAGACTTAAGGAAAGCCTGGGGTAAAAAAAGAGAGGGAAGAAGTTAAATTTCAACTAAGGTGTTGGTAAGTATAACAAGCCCTAGTCCTCCCGCAATGCAGGACCAACAATTAAAGAAAATGGGAAATTTAAAGAGAACAAAACAAAACATATATTGTTGGGGTCTGCATCAAGGGAAAAACACATAATAAAATGTCGATAAAACAAATTTATTCCTTTAAAGTGGACAATATCCCATAAGAAACTATTTTCCATCAAGATGTTGTTGAGCATGATAATTCAGAGATAAGATGATATATTCACTTGAAAGAGGACAATGAGGGCACTTATACCACCTCCAATGCAAAATAAAAGATCAAATCAAAGCACAATATAACAAGTGAACAAACTTGTTTACAGATGACAAGTACAAGTTTAACATAGGCTTATCTGCTAGTAGTGAAGGTTAAAGATTAGTATATTACAGTAATTATAAACAAGAGAAGAACCTTTAGCGTAGTGTCAATTTAGAGATCAGAAACATCGAGCATTGGCACTGAAGAGGAACTAAAAGTTTATGGCAAAGACACTTATAAACTGGTAAAGAGGTAAAAAAGACTGCATGCTAGCACAAGAAATGGGATTGTAAAAGACAACAGTTGGATAAAAGTATAGGAATATAGGTTACTCACTTCAACTCTTGGTTTGGCCAGTCCTTGAAGTACCCTTTTGGGTCTCCAAACCATGGCTCGTGGTAGGTGATTTTGAGGACCCATGTTTCAACAGTAGCAAAGTAAGTAAGCTTCCACATAGATTCTGAGCATTTTGTAATTTTTAACTGTGTAGCCTCATTCATCCTCAAAGGAGCAGATCCATTACTCAATAACCAGACAGATAACCTCTAAAGGAACGTCAATAAAATTTAAAATGTATTAACAAAAGATGAAGAATTTTGCATATACCCAGTTTATATTTTGCAGTAGCACTTGAATGTAATAGTACATATGAAACGAAACCGTTAAAAGAAGAAATTTTATCAACAATAACCGACGCTTTCTTTTACATTTCCAAGCACGAATTTCAAAAAGCTGCACACCATTTCTAATGATTACAATAAACATAACACAGAAGCATGATTATTGGCTATTACGTAATAAAAGCTTGTTCCAGGCATCCATTCGCTACACTTGCCACTTTGAATTGAAATGCCTTTGCAGCTCCACATGAAGAGCAAAACCACTTTCAAGCAATGCATCTAGAGAATACTTCAAGCAACATAATGCTCATCGATTACCCAAAATTCAGTTTTTTACAAACTAGCAAAAGCAAGAAGAATTCAATAGCATTTGATGTCACTATCCCTTGGTACAAATCTAAAACCCAATCCAAGATTCGAAGCTGCTCATTTTTTCTTACCATGTACATTTGCAAGATTTTATATATAAAAGAAAAAAAAAACTAGAAATTGCTTCACAAAAGGAATCGGAGTATAGGTGAAGCTGGTAAAAATTTGGTTTTCCTCGTCCTCATCTCAAACAATTACGAGCTCTTAATTGTGTGTGTGTGAAGATGATGAATTTCTATTTTACTACTAAATGTCCTATTCTTTGGGAAGCTTAATACATGCCAAACAATAAAACTAACAAAAAAAAAAAAAAACATGGCAAACGAAATATTATAAAATTAAAAAAGCAAATAAAAGAAAATCGATACAATGAAAATACGTTAGGAATCAAAATTGGATGAACAGAAAACAAAGGTCTTACGCGGAAAATGAATTTGTCAAGCAAGAACCTGGCGACAGGGAAACTGAGGGCGAAGTAAAGTGCCACGAGAAAATGCAAAGCGTCAGGCTTGGCATTGCTGCTCCAAATATATGATTCCATTGAACACCAGCTTCAAAGAGAAACGCATCTATCAAAACCTCAGAATTTGTCTAACAATTCGATCCTTTTTACAAAATTCCAATGCATTGAGGTTCCGTCCGAAGAGATTAACAAAGATTTTCTTTTCTGGCCCTAATTTTTTACCTTTTTAACCAAAGAAATAAAATAATATATATTTCCTCAAAATAAATACTATACATTAGATGGCTGACATCTATCAACACGATTGTTTTACAAAATTTGGAAATTTTTGAAAATTTAATCCAAAAATGCCTAAATTATTTCTAGAACTTTATAATCACGTGGGTTATGTTTATGCTCAAATGCACTTGATCCCAAAAAAAAAGAACAAATATCATACACATATTACATAATTTATAAACCTTACTTTATAAAATAAGCATTCCACAAAAAAAAAAAAAATTTATTTTTAAAATATATACAATAACAACGAGAGAAAAGCAAACTAAATATAGAAGTAGCTAATTATAATCACAAGAAATTGGATGAAGATAGGTCATCAAGATCTTCTTCCAGTGACAAGAACATTTCATCAAGGCTTGACAGCTCACTTCCATCTTCATCGTTACAGCTGAAGCTTGAGCATTGCCCTCATGCTCTTCAACTTCACATACAACCCCACTTATTATAATACTATTAACAAAAAAAAAAAAGAAGAAGAAGACAAATTCTACCTTAATTAGTAATGGCCATCCTTAACATGAGAAGCAGCTTTGAAGGCATCCGTGGATGGCCCTCTGTCTTACTTCATTAGTAATGGCCATCCAACTGGTCATGAATCCTGCTGGTCGTCCGTAACCAGCCACCCACGTACTTCTATTGGAATATTTTCAAATAATTAATCAAAAGTTATATCTTTTGGTTATTGATTATAAGTTATATTATTTGATTTTTTATAAAATATTATAACTATTCAATAATATTACTTGAAAAGTTAAGTTTATTTAAGAGATATTATTTGAATAATTATATATTTTTTTAAAAATGTGATTATTAAGAAAAAGCACATATTAAAAGTGATGGCCATTATAATTTCTATAAATAGTAATGAAATTTCATTTGAAAAATATATCAATAAAATTCTCAAAACATCTTTCTATCCTTCCTCCATCTTCTACCATTCTTAGATTATTATATAAAGAATTATTGCAGAAATTCTTTATAGAAATTTATTTATTTTATTATACTCTGCTTAGTGGACTATTTTTAGTTAATGCAAAATGCAAATAGTCATCGGGTTTCATTGTATTCGCGAGATTCATTTGCTTGAAACTCATTTGCACACCGAATATAAGTGGAGGCGAATAGAACCTTGAAAGTGGCTTGATACACACCTTTGGAGCCTTGTCCTATTGCTTTTTTTTTTTTTAGTTATTGTTCATGTTTCATTCATGTATTAGAGATTTTTCTTATCGAAATTCTGCATTAACAACCTCATACCACCAACAAGAGGGGCCACTCACTTTCGGCTACCTGCTATGGATTGTCCATAGGGGTCATTGAAAGACCATTGAGGCATAATAACCTTATACTACCTAACAAAAGGGAATATCAAAGCAAAACCACATAGTATTATCCTCGATGACAACTAACATATAACAAACACGCCACTTGACTGACCACACGAACGAGTCACCATCCATATTGCCAATGACATGATACTACCAAACGAGGGACCTCCCCTTATATATACCCTAACAAACAAAGAGAAATGATCTTCTTCTCCCTTAGGCAATCTACTAGAGAATCTAGACCCACTCTCCAAATCTTCCAAAGTCCTCTCCCCTTCCTTACTTAGCCTTTACCTCCAACTTTCCATCTGTCACGAATGTAACGGACTCTTGTCACCACCACCATCTCTTCTTTCTCTCCTCATTATTGAACACCATTAATGTTCAACGATGAACTACTATCTAAACAAAATCTAATTAAACCACGAGGAAGTGCAAGGCCACAATTACAAAACCTCCACCATGCTTTAAGGTGTGCTATGAGATTAAACTTCCTTGATCACTGCCATTTCTTTGGCTCCACAAATAGAAACCTTTTTTTCAAACTTAGAATAATGTAACATGATCACTGCTATTCAACTTGTCCTAGTTCAGGTTGGTGTGTTATCGAGAACATCAAATATAACCTATTCCGAAAATTAAAGTAAATAATAGTAAAAGGGAAGTAGGGTCTAATCCTCAGGGACTGGAGAGTCGTAAAAGTCTTGTCTGTCGAGATTGTAGGTCAAATCGTGCCCAAGAAAAGCTCCGCGATTTAAGGAAAAATAAAAGAAACAGATTTAAAAATTAAAGAAAATAGAATTAAAAGAAATAGAAAATAGGGAAGTCGAAATAAAAATAAATAGCATAAAATAAACAAGTTGAAAGAAGAAGGGTTTTATCGATATTTAGAGATCCAACCTCCGATTATCTTAATTCTTCCTCGATTTAATCATAGACTTTAGATGGTTCTTCTCATGCCTGAATAAGCCAGTCATAGTGGAAGAGGACGCCTACGACCACCAGCTCCGGATATAATTTTTACTGAAACTTGACTCTACCCAACCGTCGCTCCAATGAGACTGTCTTACACTAGATAATCTTTTCCCAACGACGAATGTCACGCCGTTTTGTCTCTTTTGGCTTGGCAACCTCTGACGCAGTAAGTTAACGAACCGACTGTACAACCTTCTCAAAACACACAAAGCGGCCGTCTTTGCACAAGATGAAAAGATTACTTTTATAGGGATTTTGGACGGAAGCGTCAATCCTGTATTACAGAGAATTGATGAATACTCGGGTCGAAAAGAATTAAGCGCGGAATCTAAACCTCATGAAGCTTAGAGGAATATTTGATAACCTTTGACTAGAAGCGTTTTTTAGTTACTCGTGATTTTGGGGAAAAACACAAGTTTTATTGACCTAGGGATTTAAGGAGATGGAAGATTTTTCAATGAATGGGGAATGAATAATTCAATCACTCCACCCCCTATTTATAGTACATAATATTCCTAATTGAATCCAATTTAATTTCTAAAATATAATTAAAATTATATCTAACATTTAATTCCCCTAATTGGATCCAATTTAAACTCTAAAAGATAAATACAAATAGATAAACATAAATTAAATACAAATTTAAATAATAAATAATATATTAAATATTAAATCCTAATATAAAATATATTTAAAAAAATAAAATAAAATAAAACAAAATCTTTTTGTCCTATAAACTCTCTCTTTTAGCATTACATTTTCACACAACTTCAAATTCTCCTCTAAAACTATGCTTTTTGTCGTCAATTTATCTTCTATCACCACTTGAGTCTCTACAAAATAAAAAGACAATAAATAGCCCAGTTTAATAGTATCATACTCTAAAATTATATATATTTAATATCCAAAAGTATGTCATATTTAAGCATTATCACAGATAAAATACAAGTAGTAAATGACGATTATGTGCATATAGCTCTCATAGGACATTCTGTGATACTTGCTAAAAATTGAGTACTTCATGTCAATAACTTACTACATGTGCCACAAATAACCAGGAATTTGTTATATGTTTCTCAGTTTACAAGATAACAGTGTTTCTTTAGAATTTCTTCCTACTTGTTGTTAAGGACCTAAAGACACATGCAATTCTTGCTCAAAGAGATGAAGTAGGGGACTATACAAGTTCAAACCTGAGGATTTAGCTACTATCTCCGTCAGACATGAGCTCAAAACTTGTGTCATTCCTGCTGACTCAAATTGTACCAGGTGCACTCAGCTTTCTACCTATGAGCTTTGGCATCAGCGGTTAGGGCATCCCTTTACTCTTGTGGTGTCCAAAGTTTTATTTGATTGGAATATACAAGCTACTATAAATAAAAATGTACCCTTGCGTACTGCTTTTCAACTTAGTAAAAGTCACAAGCTTCCTCTTAGTGCCTCAAATGTTGTGTATACTATCCCGTTGTAATTAATAGAGTGTGATCTTTGGGGGCTAGCACCTTGTCTTTCTTATGGGTTTCAGTACTATGTTTCCTCCATTGATGCTTATTCGAGACATTTATGGATCTATTTTTTGAAGAAAAAAATCTGGTACACTAGCAGCTTTTATTGCTTTCAAGAAACAGGTTGAGTTGGCTTTTTGACTGCAAAAATAAAAGAAGTCTAGACAGATGGTGGAGGAGAATTCATTCCGTTCACAGCCTATCTCACGTCTTGTGGCATTAAAAAAGACTCACTTGTCCCCACTCGTCAAAACAGAATGGTCTCATTGAAAGAAAGCATGGACAAATTGTGGAGACAAGGTTGGCTCTGGCTTCAATGCCTCTCTCTCACTGGCATGATTCTTTTGGTACAACACTTCATCTTCTCAATAAAATACCAACCAAAGCTCTTTCAAGAATGTCACCTTCTGAAAAGCTTCATGCTCAAAAGCCCGATTATAAGCAGCTTAGAGTCGGGTGAAATCAGAATCTTTTTAAGGGATCCATTTTAAATTATAATTTTTACCATTTTAATATTTTATATTTTTTTATAATTTTAAAAAATTAAATCAATTTTTTTTTTCATTTTTAAGGGGTTAAAATGTAATTTTATTTTTACGAATTTAAAATTTTAAAAATTTTAAAAGGTTTAAATAAAAAATTTTCCACTTTTAAGGAAACCGGTAACCTGCCAACCCCTAGTTATCCCCATGGTTAGAGTGTTTGGGTGTTTGTGTTACCCCTTATGTACACCATTCAACTAGAACAAGCTTCAATTCAGATATGCTCCTTGTACTTTTATTGGGTATAATGCGGGCTATTGATGTATGTATATTACAGAGAATATTTAAGACATGTCTAGACAGAGACATTGGTCTGAGAAGAAGCCATGGTTCAGTTTGAAGAGGGAGTATTCACCGGAGCTGTTGAGTTTGTTGGGTTGGTAGAAGTGATTGGATTTGTTAGGTTGAGAAAGATCAGTCTAAAAATAAGTCAGTTCATATTTATCACATCTATTGTTGATACAAGTGTTAATAACAAGAGAGAAAACAAAGAAAAAAAAGTGAAGAGGATAAAATAAAAAAAGAGATTGAGCATTGTGAAGTGCTTAAATTGTTGAAAAGCTAAAAAAAAATTCCATAGTCTTAAAAGGTATTTATAAGAAGAGAGGTTACATGTCTGGTAATATCACATCATTGACAAATCTAAGACCTATTAATCATGTGATTGACCAAGTAGCAAAATCATTATATGTGGGTTGTCCTCATGAATGGTATTATTTTGACATTCTCTTAGTTGAAATAGCACGAAATTGTTATACTTTAATAATCCCTTAATTGAGATTGTACAAAATTGCTACATCTTAATGATCCCTAAGCATGTTCCAACTAAAAGCAGGTGGCTTGGAGGATGATATGTTTAGGTGGCTAGTCACCCAAAACCATCCAGGTGTTGCAAGACAAAGAACTATTCGAGCACTTTTCAAATAAGAAATAAAGTGTTGTAAGGTAAAGAGTTATTTATGAGTATCTTTTTATAGTGTCACATGTGATTGATAATTTCATTAAAAAAATATTATATTTGTATATAAAAATTCTTAAGGTGATTTTTAATTAAAAAACAAAAATAAAAACATCTCTTCTCTCTACTTTTCCTTCCTGCCCTCTTTCTTTCCTTTCCTTTCCTTTCCTTTCTTTTTTTTTTCTTCTCATTTCCCTTTTACCCATTCTTCCTAATTTGCCTTCACTCTCTCACTCTCTCTCTCTTTATTTTCCTCTCATCTCCTTCTTACCCATTCTTCCCCATTTATTTGAATAAGAAAAAGCTATTACATTAAAAAAAAAAAAGCCTTTAAACTATTACACTTTTTTTTAACAAATTTTTATATTATTTTTATAATTAAATAAATCTTTAATCTATAATTTTAATCCATGAAAACTCTTGATTTTAATATTAAAGAATAATATTTTGAAGTAATTTACATTTAATATTGATATAAATTTAATAAAAATAATTTATTAAATAAAAAATAATATAGTATTTAAACTTTTTTAAAAGTATTTATATACATAACAGATTTGATCAATCTCTTGAAAATTTTAATTAATCTTTGAAATTTTATATTAAAATGTATTTAATTTCTATTACATTAACAAAAACAAATTGAGTCTGAGATTCAAAATATTTTGGGTAACATTAAAATCATTGACTTTTATGGCTAAGAATCATAGATTACAATTTTATTTAACTACAGCATAAATGCTCCTTTAAACAAAGAGTGGTATAAACACCTTTATAGTATATTGGCCGCCCCCCGCCGCCCCCAAAAAAAGCTTTCAACAACTTAGGTAACCATATCTATAGTGCTCAGTCTTTTCTTTTTATATGTTTTAAAGATATTGTAATTTTTATGGAGTTAAAAGATATTATATTTATATTTCGAAACTTTATATTGATAATTGATATATTTACATAATTAATAAGAATATAAGATACAGATTATTTGTAAATTAAATAATGTTTTGTACTTATATCCTACTTAAATATTTTTATATCATAATTATATTTTAAAATTATATATAGGTACCTATATATATATATATACATGTTCTGATCTACCATTCCCTCATCCTAAATCCAAGAAATTGTGTTCATGTAAAACTTGACACATGGAGAAGATAGATTACAGCACAAACCAGCCCAATTAACTATACAACCAGGAAAACACACACACAAAGAGCCTTATGAAACCCGAGCCCAGTGATTCATAGTAGATACAACAGAGGATTCTGCAGTAACAACTTATACACACTGATTCTTCAACATATCTATATTAAAACTAAATTATCCAATATTTTTATTAATGCTTTGAAGAATTCCGAAGCTAAATCTCAAAGGGTCATATGCAACATGAGCTAAAACTAGCAGAGCCATCAGTAAAATTATAACCATCCCCATCCCCATCTCTATCATCTATAGCTTAACAGCTCATCAATGATACGTATATATGATATTCTTAACACCTGCATGAGGTTGCCTCAATCTTTCAGGAACTATTTTCAGCAAACAGCACTGAGTTGGGGAATCTGTCACCTATTCGTAAAGTTGAGATAATGTGACCTTCAATCTAGACAAATATGACTTCAAACTTTGGACAAGGGTTGTTTTCAATGTGGCTCCTGAGATCAGCATCCCCTTTGAACTTGAAGGTATATAAAGCCTGTCTTTGTGTCAAGCCAACAGGATATACTCTGTATACCTTCAGCTCGTCCCCCCCTCTTATGCTTTTGGGCCTCTCCTGCTTCCAAATTGGCACGTGTTTCAGAGACTTAAACTTCTTAAGCACTGCAGCCTCCAAGGCCTCGAGAGTCAAATTGCCAGACCTGGTCATCAATGTCAGAAATTAGGATCTTCCTTCAGTTCCAAAATTGAAGGAACAAGTGAATTAACTTCCACCAACCTATCGACACGTTGACAAATTGGCTCATGCTTAAGAATGCAACACTTACCTGGTTTCAACTACTTTTGCCATTGATTGTTATGTTTAAAGAATGTCAAATCAAGTCTAAATAAAAAAAGGATTAATAAAAATGAGTTGTAACAATGTACTAATAGCAAAAGAGTAAGGCAGCTACCTCAAGAAAATAGAATCCATCTTAAACCTTCCTCGCTCTCTTACATATATATGATACACGGTTTCTGAACCTCTGGTACACTTGCAGGGGCGTTTCTTGAAGTCGGAGCTCTTTTCTTCTTTCTCTTGGATGACGGTTGCCAAGTGAATGCACAGCCGACATGATGAATGAACAGCAGCCATATCCACGAGGGCCTTGAAAGAATCAGATGGTCCTTCATACTTCCACCTAATTCATGTATATCACATTGTCAACAAGATTCTATATTATGAACCCAAAATAGATCTCAAACCATCAAAAATTCCCATAAAAAGGGGAGAGGGGTGTGTTTAATTATTGAACAATAAGAAACAGGTTTCTGGTATATTAGCATATTTGATTCCTGGGATTGAACAACACCTTAGTGATTGATTATAAGCATTGGGGTTTCCCGCGAGGTACTTCATTTGCTTTGCAATTGATGGAACATCCTCCAGTTCCTTGATATGTAAATATGAACTGGGAGATGGTGCAAAGTCTTCTATATTTGGAGCACCAACAACAACAGGTATGGTTCCTACAAAAGTTAATATCATTAAAATTCAGGTCTAATTGTTAATATCATTAGAATTTTTCTGATAAATTTGCTGGCCTGACATTTCACACTCGGTAGCCATGTAAAAAAAATATAATCAACCTGAATTTAACAAAAACAAAATAATGATAGTAACAATTGGACTTGCATTTTTAAATCCGAAAATTAGATGGATTAAATTCCAACTGCACAAACAGTAGAGGGACTTCGAGCACATTTTAACCTTCTCAAAACTCTCCAAGAAATTAGTTATAATATTTTTTCAATTTTGGCAAAATTTATTTGTTGATTTTATTAGACAACCAGAAAAACTTCCCCATGGAGTCATTTAAGTTCATTCAAGAGACTCGGGCACAATTGAGTTTTGTAGCATCAATCAAAAGGAACAAAAGAATCGGGAACAAATATTTCTGTCTATCAAATCCTTTGTCCTAAAATAATGTTTAAACTGTGAGTAGAAGTAATGTTCATACCTGCAACAAGAGACTGGAAAAACTTTTCGGTGACATAATCCTCCTCATTGGAGTTCTCAAAAGCCAAGCTAAACTTATAGCGTTTCAGAGTTTCAACTTTGTCCACTGCAAAATTTACATGAAATATATCTGTAAGCTACTTTACATGATGCACATTTTGAGGAAAACAATTCCTCCCAAACAGTCTTTTGCTAAAATGGCCCATATCCTTTTAATACCGATGAAATAACATGCTGAAATTGATAGCCGGAGCAACTAATATGTATAGCTATGGATACTGTCTTGCATGTATAACGTATACATATTACTAACGATAATAGAGATAGAGGGAGAACAAAGTTCAAGTGAAACCAGAATGGCACAGCAGAAATGCTGAGTTGGCTAGAGTTGTATCACTTGGGGAGGTAAAAAAAATAGATCTCTCACTGTTTTCGAGAAACCATTATCATTATAAGAGTAGTGCACTGTGAAATTCAAGGTTGATTTACCCGAGTAAGAAATATAAAAAGCTCCACCTCAGGTATAGAGAATTGGAAACCTCAGAAATGCAGGAAATATTTAAGTAATAGAAAACATAGACATCAGTAACTTGTAGTTTACATATAGGAAGTACCACAAATTAGAAAACTACAACATTTAACAGTTTAATATCAGAGTGCATTTCAGTATATAATTATTTTAAATATAAAAAATCCTAACAAAACAACAACTCGTCTCACCATTTCCATCGCGATTTCTATGGCAACTACCATAAGAATCTATCTTGATATTTGCCTTTTCAAGCCCAACAAGTGCCTCCAAACGAAAGTTGCGGGCACCACAATTAGAAATGAAAGCAGCTGCATAGGCCTTCTCAGTCTTTGGCACCAATGGTGCCATGATATCATACTCAGCCCATGAAAAATATCCAACAGGAACATTCGATGAAAGGCTAGTTGTCATTACAATATCATAACCCCTCCTAATTCAAAAGGAAAAGAAAAAATAAAAACTGTTAGCATTACAGAAACTTCCCCATTAACTAGAGTCCACTTTAAGCATAGCTCTGCAGGACACTTATTTAGTGAAACAACTGGCACACATCCAACAGTTTAAGGGGCAATAGTCGAGTTCATTTATGTCGAACATTTCCAGAATTGAAGCCAGCTTAATTACAAAAAGATGCTAACTCCGTTACTGAATGCTTTTAGATAAAATCTCACAAACTTTTAACAATTATATAAACATATTAGAAGTTCATGCTAAATATTATGGAAAAAATAAGGACACATGTAGCCACGTCCATGAGCTTAGATTCTGGGAACTGCAGGCAAAAGCCTGCTAAAGAGAATATTGGGAAGAAATAAAGTACTTAATAGAGCATCAAAGAAGTCTCACAACATTCATGGCAAAATCCGTGTTTGTTTCAAATGCAACAAAGTCATTACAGATAGTGCTTACCCACCGTCGTGCCAGAGCAAGGTTATTCTCTGAATAGTACGAAGCTGATTCCATGGAGCGCAGCACACTAGCTACTCCAGATTGTTGAGGCAAACCAAAGGCAGCATCAGGTTTCTTACTGGGATCAAATCCAAACTTACAACTCACAGCACAAGTTTCCCACTCCTACGTTACCATGAAGAGGAAGTTAGCAATACGCAAGGAAACATTTAGTAAACCTAAACTCCCCAGAGTCATCAAGGAAAGTTCAACTTCTACATAACACCAACGCCACGAATATCAATATGCAAAATGATAAGAACATTTTAGAGTGAACTAGAGGAGAGATAACATAAACTTATAAATGCTCCTTTCACCACCTTAAAAAATTCTATAGCGAGATGATCTTCACTTGAAGGCTATAATACATATTGTTAATACATTTCCTATCATTCTGTCAAATTGTGCAAATAACAGTGTAAGAATAACAATTTCATAGACAAATCGATTTGAAAAAAAAAAATCAGAATCTTAAAAGCTATTTGAAATAGATAAGTGCAGTGTTCAAATACGTTAAATTATCTAACGACCTTGCAAAGACCAAAAAAAGACATTTGACCATCCTATCATTTTACCTCAAAAAAGAAAGGGAAAAAGGAAGAAGAAGAAGAAATGGTGAAGAAACCTGGTCAGCACCAGAAACCAAGATGGGATCCTTGGCAAAATCCCTTGAATAAATCACGCCATCTTCTCTTTCAAGCCAATCCTCACAGCTCTCTTTAACCAAGTTCTGATCGCCACCCAATGTTTCAATACCCAGCTTTTCAACGCCAGCAACCTCTGCTCCATCAGAAGAGTGGTATTTATAGAACATGTCAGGCCATGAATCGAAAAAGGCAGCATTTTTGGCCATGTCAAGACGACCCAAAAACGCAATTTCAGCTATGACTACAAGGGCCACAACTAAAGGCATCAAATTGGAACATTTTGTCTTGTTGGAAACTGATGTGGAAGATGGCAAACTATCAGATAAGGGCAACCCATGTTCTTGGGTTCTTGGTCCTCTTAGATTTGAGATAATACCCATCAATAAAAAACAGAGACCTCGTCTGTGTCTCTCTCTCGATCTAACTCTCTCTACCAAGGGGACCAAAAAACAAATCGAAGGAGACAGTAAACCTTTTCCGCTTTAAAATGTTTGAGAAGCTAGTGAAATTAAACTTGAACCAAGAAGAATTTTCTTTCCTCTTTTTTTGTTCTTTTGGATTTTATATGTCTATGTCTGAAGCAGAACTTGTCCTAAGAGAAAAAAAAATGAAAATGTTAGGATTATTTTCTTCAAAAGTCCCTAAACTATTATCACCTAATGGTCAGTTTAAGCATTAAATATTAATATCTAAAATAAGTATATACTTATCACACACCCAAATTTAAATGTAATGAGTTAAAATAAATAGTATTAATAAAATATAATAAAATTATTTTTCAATATATCATATTTAAATTGTTCGTACAATAAGTAAATAAACAATATTTAAACTGATATTTAATAAAATATATTGAGGGTTCAATTCAAATGTTTTGAAATATAGGACCAATATAAAACATGAATCATAGATTAAAAATATATAGTGCAATTAATCCAAAAAGGTTAATAACTTGGAGATTAGGGCAAAGACATCAAAAGGTCAGCGGGGGTTGGGATTGGGATGTAGCTGCTAAGAGGCGGCGTTGGACTTCCACTTGAGTTTAATATTATTGTGGAATTAGTTTTGAATATACTTTAAAAGATTTTATATATGATAGTAAATCTTAGAACGATTTCTTTTATTAAAATGTTTGGTCTGAATTTCTTTCTATCTATTTTTTTTTTGGAACAAAGCAAGTGATGAATTTATTATAAGAGGGGAGCTGAAATTACACCGCCACAACAATCAATAAAAACGTTTAAGCTACCACGAGACATACCTACCTTTCGGGTAATAAAATCACGGTAAACTATTAAAATAATTATTTTTATTTGTCGTAAGATATATTTTAATTATTTATATTTGAAATATTATGTTTTAATTATTCATGTTTTTTGTTTTATTACGAAATGATCAATTTGTTACTAAGATCTATTACCTCTCAAATGACGGTTCGATGTAATAGTTAAAATAAATTTTAAATACCAACGTGAATGTTCAATCAAGTAAATTAATTGATTTTTTTAATTTAATTAATTAATTAATTGAATTTTTTAATTAATTAAAAAAATGTTAATTTGACTTTCCGAAATAATCAAAATTAATGCATCAAATTAATCATTGAACTGGAAAAAAAAAATGAACCATTGAGCTCCTTTTTCTTTTGGTTTTCATTTTCATTTTGATTGAAAAAATCTTCCATTTTTATAGTCAATTTTGTTGAATCGAAATAGTAGAAATCATATTGAGTGCTTCATCAATTGGTTGGATTTTTATTCAAAATGAAAGAACAAATGATTGATTCAATAGATGATCCAAACATGGATTACAATAAGAATGAGTTTTTTGTTCTTTACTTGAGTTTTGAGTTCAAATATCATGGGTTTTTTTTTACAAAAAAAAAAGATGGTTCATCTTTTCATTTTTTTTTTTGTATATGTGACAAATAAAAAAAGACATGCTTCATTTTGTTTATTTATGTATTGTGGGCAACCACAATAATAAGCAGATATAGAGGTTGGTGTGTTCATTTTTTCTTCTTCTTTTTCTCTGTCGTTCTGCAAAAAGATGGTTCATCTTTTCATGTTTTTTTTGTATATGTGACAAATAAAAAAGACATGCTTCATTTTGTTTATTTGTGTATTGTGGGCAATCACAATAACAAACAGGTATAGAGGTTGATGCGTTCATTTTTTCTTCTTCTTTTTCTCTGTCGTTCTGTTATCCTCTTTTTTTCTTTGATGGTAACAAAAAATACTCAATTGATGCTTTTTTTAAACTGAAAAAAAATTAAATTTTAGATTAAAATTTTATATTCTATTTTCATTAAAAAATAATTTTTTTCATCCTAACTGAATATCCACATTGATATTTAAAATTCATTATAATTATCACATCATTCTATTATTTGGGAGGTAACATAAGTCAAACATATAGTTTACCCATAAAATGAAAAAAACGGAGAGAAAAGACCCAACTCCCCTCCTCATGTTCTCTGCATTTGAAACGTTCTTCAGCAAAAAAAAAAAAAAAGGAAAAAAAAGAAAAGAAATGGAAAGCCTCCCTTCCTCCGCCTAGTTGGAAGGCATGAAATCATAAGAAAACGAATCGATATCTTTCCTTGGCCTGAAATAATCGGAGTCCAAAGGTCATAAATCCTCCAAATTCAGAAACTCAAACATTCAGTCATTCGAGTTCAACCACCATCGGTCCCGTTCTGCCGCTCTTTCCACACTCGTCGGAGCTTCTTCTACCCAATACATGGTGGATGCATGTGATCGCCCTTGCTTTAACTTCTTTCACTAGAGCACTGATACACGATTTTTCATCCACAGGTGTCATCATTTTCTTGATGACAGTCAATGAGTCACCTTCCACAATAATCTTTCTAAAACCCAAGTCTTCCACAAAGGCTATAAATTGTAGACATGCACGAGCTTCCACCATTGTGGAGTCTATTATATACTTATTTAGGTGCGTACATGCTGCCATGATTAAACCTTCCACATTCCTTACTACAATATTGGAAATCGATCTATTCGCATCTTGTTGAAAAGAAGCATCAAAATTAGGTCTTCCACATTTATTTGAAAATATTGTTATAATTTTGTATGTTTTTTTTATTAAGTCTTTTGTATTTTTATCCAAAAATGAATTTTTAAATAATTTCATTTTTAAGTTTTTTAAATTTTAACTTTTTTTAAACAAGATCAAATTAATAAAATGTGTAAAGTTGAGGACTAAATTTTTTGAATTTTTTAGATTTAAGACTAAATTGATAGAAACTATAAACATTGGAGGTTAAATTTATTATTATGTAAAAAAGGTCACTTTTGGTGACTTAAGACCAAAATATTAAATTCCATAACGTCAATGACTATAACCAAAAAAAAAAAATTAAACTTGAAAGATCAAAATAAAAACATGCTATTAATTAGGTGACTAATTTTATAATTTACCCTATAAACTATGTATTTGGTATAGATGAAGCAAAATTGCCAATACTACTATAGTAGAGTTTTTTTATTTTTTGTACACTATAGTAGAGTTAGGTAATGATGGACCCAACATTGTTTTAAGCTTCTAGGAGCATATTAGGTAAAAAAAAAAAAGTTTGGAAGGTTTAATGCATAATTTTATATTATATTCTTCTTTTAAAGAGATGATTAAATTAATAAAAATACAATATAAGCATATGTCTAATTATTATAAAGTAAAATTAAACTATTACAACGCATATATAAATAAAGAGTTGAAAATATTTTGGATGCAATTACATATGATGTGATTATAGATCCACACATGTGTCATTATGTAAAGTGCGACTTGAGACTGATACTCAAGTCCTAGGCCTCAATATTTGCCAACATTGCTAAGGCTTCAGTGGCGTATATTTTTTCGAACAATATTAAGGAAGGAATGACATGATTTGTACTTGTGTCATTTAGATATAATACAAGAGCTCTAATAATTATTTCAATCGAATTTTGGTTTTTATTTAATTATATGTTGGTTACTCGTGCCTTTTTTTTCCTTTAATTTTAATATTTTTCAGTTGACTTTTTAAAATTTTTCATTTACTTTTTATTTCACTTTATTCTAATATTTTTGAGTTTATATATATATATATAGGTTTCACATTCGATGTTTAATAAAGTAAGGTTTTTTTCTTGATCTAAGTTTTGACTTCTATATGTACAATGATTTAATGTTTTTCTTTCTTTTTGATAGAAAGATCAATTTGTTCTTTCTATTATTTCATTACTTATTCTATTTACTCTTTTCTTTATAGAATCATATAAAAAAATTACTTTAATGTTTAATCACATATGTTACGATGAAAAAATATTGTTATGGATTGAATAAATTCACTTGATATCACTTCGTCAGTGTTAGATGACATTATTCATTTTATCTCAAGAGAGGTTAACATTGAGACAAATAAAATTAGTAAAGGAGGTGTGAATTTCAAATTTTATAAACTTAGATGAAAATTAAATGAGTTAATGAAGTAAAAAGTTGAAGAAGAAAGAAGAAGATGAATAGGATTAAAGGAGTATAAAAGAGAACTTTGCATCTTCTTTTTAACTTGAGAAATATTTCATGATATATAAGATTTGCTGCTATAGAATCTGTGCAAGTATTATCATACTAGGCTGTTGGTTTTCCAGTCATAATTGCTTCAAGTTCTTTTAGTGGTTGTTCCAACCAGATGCAGAATTTGCAACGATACAATATTCATGCTCGTTGCAAATTCTGCTTCTAATATAGATTGAGACATTATTGGTTGCCTCTTTGTGCACCATGCAACCAAATTCATTCCAACATATATGCAATAACAAATTACATAACACATCATATTGTTTTCTATTCTCTCCTTAGTAATCCTTACTCGCTTACCGTATTATTTTTCTTTCTCTCATTTTTCTTATTTCTTCACGTAGGAAGTCACATCATGATAGAGACTCACAAGTTTTTATGCACTAATGATTGAGATTTTTAAAGTTGTGACTTTTTTTTTTGAGTCATTTTAACTTTTTCCAATATTAGTCACTCATAATGCTTTCTTTTTCATTGCTCAAGTACATTTTCTATTTGTTTTAACTTTTTTTGAATTTTTCTTTTTGTTTTGCACATTTTGGTTTATCCTATAATCACTATATCACATTATTCCTTCATATTACACTTGATTTTTACAAAACCGTCATGATGTATTTACCTATCCCTCAATAGGTATGGTCAGACATCTAAATCCGTGCAATTCCGAGACCAAAGAAAAAGTATACTTTGGCTTGAGTTCTGTGTGAAAGTTCATCAAGAAGTGTTTTCTGACTCAAAATAGCTACCAAGGGTTAATGAATAAGATTAGTTTTTTGACTTTGGGTTATACCAGACATACCTTAGATCATCTTTAGGTATCTCAATATTCACAAAATTAATCAATCAAGTAATCACAATTTTAATTATTTATAATACATGGCATGCTCAAGTTCGAATTTTCAAATATGCATTAGAACTCCTGATATTATAAAATTAAATATATTTTCAAAATTTTCAAATTCGAAGAATCCAAATCCTATTCGAATGTTTCTTAAAGAGTCTAATTCCAATGCGATTAGGTGGGGATACTCAATCAATATTATATTTTATTGAAAAGAGTATCCCTAGAGAAACAGCTAATTGCTTAATTGGATCTAAGTAAAGCATTGGTAGATAGATACACATATAGTATTTGTTATTTTGGCTTTCAAAATCTCATCATATCCATGTCAAATTGCTACTCATAGCGTAACAATCCATACGCAACCCAACTGGCTTTTGACTTTTCCCTTTCCCTTTGCCTTTAAGTTTAGTTTGCTCAAATCATCATTCTAACATCTAAACAGATAAGGACAAAGAAGCCGGTGGTTGGCCAATAGAAACAGAAGAAGAAAAAAGAAACACCATTCTCAGTTCACATAAGGAACGCTTTCTTTTATTGGTCAATGATAAGAAAAGGATCAAACCAGCATAGGAAATCGGAATTTCATGCTTTTTTTTTTAATAAAAACACCCAAATTTTTTTAGTTATTTATGAAAATAACCTATCATGATCTATTTTAAACAATAAATCTTGGTGTCATTATTATCATTGGTTGCACCACCTATCACAATCACTCAATGATTGATCCATGAAATTAAAAAATAATAATTTTGAATTTTTTGTTATCATTGGCGGCACAAATATGTGTATTTGTATACCCACTTAAAAACATCAATATTTTGAGAGAAAAATATATATTTTAATGGGTGTTACCGTTGCCATTAGTAACACCAATGTTTTTGTTTCAAAAAAATGAGTGCTAGATTCGTGCCGCCAATCTGACACTGTTACCATTAATAGCAATGGATTTTTTTATCAGAAAATTCAAATGGTACCTCCACGTCGAGAGAAGAAGCATGAAGATAAAAAAGAAAAAAAATTTGATATATATATGACTAAAATCAAAAACTCCAATGATGAGAAAGGTGAATCTAAAATGAGAATAAGAATATTGAATTTTTTTTTTAGAAAAGTAAAAATTATGAGGGAGATTGAAGAAATATTAAAATAATAAATTAAATGGTTAAATAGCTGAATTAATTAGCATTAACATTAGTTAATTAATGCAATTAAACAAATTTCAATAGGAAAACGTTCAAAAAAAAAACTTTTCTAATCTAATTAAGTAGTTCAACGTCGATCTATCTAATGCAACTAAAATTATGGGTGTCAAATTCAAAAAATATAAATATTCTTACGATAAATAATGTAAAACAGTAGTATAAGACAGTAGGGTCGATTCCATAGGGACTGGTTGCTATAATCTATTTTCGTGTCTTCCTCTTGAACATCGTGTCGAAGGGCGTGCCCATGACTTGTGACTGTCTCGCTAGAAAATAAATAAATAAGATCGAAAATGTTTAGAAAACAAGTAAACAACAGAATAACAGTTTTTAAAATATTCAAAATAAAATAAGAAAATAAATATTAATTTGTAATCAAAATTAAATAGCCTTAGCCTTAGACTCGGTGTGCTCTAGTTTTTGATTCGATCCTTGAAATGATATTTTCTCCTTCGATCAGTAAGCTGGTTATAGCAGCTAAAAACGTCCTAGCCACCAATTCTTCCTTTCGTAGCTGGTTCCGGTACGACCTGTCAAACCAACCCTTACCAATTGTCTAACCGTGATACACGTGTTCGTGATTGAAGACCTTGATAGCCTTGCGCTCTAAAGAACCCAACTCGGATTAACGGCATCAACTGCGCGGGACGTTTAAACCCGATCACTATCTTCCTTGACGAAAATCCCACTAGTATGACCCTGCCAGGACCCGCCAATTTGTTCGCGAGAATCTGAATACAGCACGGCCGATTCTTCTTCCCAACTGTATGTCAAAACAACTCCAACCCAACGTGCGCTTTGTGTTGAAAGCGAGTTAACTTTTAAGGGACGAATTGGACTACCCAATATTTCGGAGAGATGATGAATATTGTACGAAAGATATTTAACTCGAATTCGTATCTCACGATTCTTGATTGGAAAGAATACCGGCCTAAGGCCAAGATGGAAGTTTAGTGGAGCATGATTTTAATCATGCTTGATGGATGATGATGATGAATTGCTTGTATTTATGAAAGATGAAAATGGTGAAGGATTGAGAAAGCAATTAGACAAATTTGAAAAATGAATTGAAATTGGAATGGAAATGGCAGATTGTTCTGCGTGAAAGACAAAAGAGAATGGATAAGGGAGAATTTCTTTATTGCTTCACAAAATCCAAGTGCATCTTAATTGAATCCAAGTAACTTTATTTATACACAATTGATTACTAAAAATAGTTTAAGTAATAATTTTAGTCAAAATGAAATTAGAAAAATAACAAATTTAATCAAAACAAAATTAATAAAATAAACTAATTTAACTAAGCTTATTTGACCATTTCAACCAAAGATTTTTTTTACAATTTAGCCCTCAATGTCCTTCAAATTCGAATATAACCCATTTCTTCACACATGTCTTCAATTTAATCTACTTTTGCTTTCTTTTAAGTAAAGAAACATCAATTTGTGTACCTGATAAAAAATTGTAGGAAATTAAAAGTATTTTCCTCATAATTAATCCAAAATACACAAATAAATTGTTTAAATAATTCACTTATCATAAAAGCTTAGCGAAGAAAATATAATTTTTCTGAAAAATAAATATTGATGCAACCACAATGACAACATTAATTTAACACTCATTTTTTTAAAATAAAAATACTGGTACTATCAATGGCAAGGATGACACCTATTATAATATGTATATATATTTTGATCTCTAAAATATTAATATTTTTAAGCGAGTCTACAAATACATGTATTGATGCTGTCAATATCAACGATGACACCTAAAATTATTTTTTAATTCAATTGGCCAATCATTGAGTGATTGTGATGGATGATGCCGCTAATGGCAATGACAACACCGAGTATTACTATTCAAAATGGGTAATTTACGTACATAATTTTTAGGTGAATCATTTTCATAAATAATAAAAAGTTTTGGGTTGTTTAAAAAAAAAAAAAAAAAGCGGAATTTCAAGTGTGTTTACATTTACAATGTTACATCAAGATTCTGAATTTATATGTTCACTACCTCAAAGTAAATAGAATTTATACATCTCAGAGAAACAAACATACAGATTAGACATCAAGGACTAACATCATTAAAACCTGCGTGTAAATTGCATTCCCTATCCTCTATATCTATCCATTGTGCCTATTTGTATAAACAGGTCGGCGATAGTCAACCACTTCGGATTAAACAACGGATGTTGGTTAGCATGCAAGTTTAGGTATACCTAACTTGTAAATTTGTAATGCAGATAAAAAAAAAAAAAAAGGGTTTTACTTAAATCTATGTTAGATCTTACGAGTGCACACAGTCACAATGTCGTGCCCACCAAGTGGTATAGCCATTAGAAAGACAATCACCGGAAATCAACTCCTGCTGCTGTGTTCTCTCCCAGATTTCTTCTTCAAACAGGCAGCAAGTAAAAACTGACAGGTCAAGTGATATAGCAATTTAACTCTCCCTTAGAAAGTAATGTGTGTCAGACTTTGGGCAGGTCAAGCTGTCTGGGTGATCTGACAGTAATTTCTTTTTCCCTCTTTTTCCCGATATATTGCTGATTATCGAGTCATATATTGTATGTAAATTGCCAACTGGGGAAACCTGAGCAAGAGATATGTGAGATTCGATCTGATAACTTAATCTCGTACAGAAGTTAAGGTTACAAAGTTAAATTTAAAATTACTTGACAATCACTAGAAGCATCAAGCACTGTCATCATCTTCATGCGTTTTGCCCCGGATGCATAACTGGTCTTTTCTCCACGGTCTTCATCCACAAAATTCTGATCTGAGACCTCTATAAAAGACCAAATGCTTTAGTTATACAAAAGATAAAGCAACCAAACCACATCAACCGAAAAATGGTTGAAAATTTCTCAGGGGACAAACGAAGTAATATAAACAAGATCCTCCAAAAAATTCCAAGCAAAAGGAAAGTGTCCAGATGGCAAGGAAGTTCTGAAGTCGCAGAAAATAAGAACTGATCTACCAGAATAAAGGAATCATTAACAGCTACTGGCTAGTGGCTATCATAGAAGGAATTAGAGATGCTTAATCACGAGTCACTAGGATGATTTCTCATAGTAGCCCACTTGGACACCCGACATAATATAGGTATATATTACATATCTACTGCTAAAGCCAATGAAATATAAAGAACTTCAAATCCTTTTGAGTACTTCAACCCATGTTCTCCATCTAATCACTCTTATTTCATGAAAGCATTTTAAGCCGCAGCACATGAACAAACGTCTAAATGACTATAGGTGGTTGGTTGCATGATGCTAAACACTTCACTATTATCCTGTCATTTCTTGTGTAAGCTTATATCCTTCCTAAACTTAGTGAGATGTTTTGAACTGCCTAACACTTGGTAGATAAAGCAAGGCCCCTCCAGCAAACCATTTATAAAAATTCCCTTTCAACTTAGTACTGCAAAACCTGGTCATGGCATTACGTTCCTTTCAGCCTGATCTTACTGGAACACAATTCCCTACATGGCATCTCCCCAATTTGAGTCTGTTAGGATGGAGTGTAGTGCAGGCCACCCCTCTACATCACTTGTACCTCCCAGCCAAAGAAGTACTTCGTCCATTCCATTCTAATCCAACAAATAATATTGTCTGCAAGTCCTCTTCCTTTGTAATCCATCATTAAACCTACTAGAGACAAACAACCATATATAGGCAGATCAAAGGCAACTACTGACAAGACTTGAAATATGTGAAGATCAAGTTAATTTCACCAATCATGCATAGACAGAGAGGCCTTCACTGGTGTTATACCATTAAGTTAGTAACATAATCCAAAAGACTCATTCGTGAAACATTTCCATCAAAATATACTAGGAGAAGATGCTTGTCTGCATAAAGTTCAAGGAACTAAAGCATGCTCACGGAAAATTGAATGCATAGACTCTAAGTATGCACAAGTTACTATGAAATATGGGAACTCTTAACAGAGGTGAATAAAGGAGAAAAGAAAAAAAGGAAAACATACTAACAGATAGAAGCTTTTAATTGTATTTACCAGCAGTGAAGCTATCCAAGCTGTGATTGCAGGAATTAACAATGGGATTGTGCTTTGAATTTACTGCTGATTTGCAATAGAAGTTTGTATTACTTCTCGAGTAGATTTCATCATTGGGAACCGTAATTTTTCTTGGAACAGGAAATGTTATTGAGTTGCATTTGCCAGCAGACCTAAAATGATGTAACCATGGACTTCCCAGGACAGCACCAGAATCAGCAGTGCTTTCCAATAAAGGGTCATTGCTCTCATAGTTTATCTTCTGGCCACAACCATCTTGTAGGATAGAAAACTGAAAAGATAATGAAGATAAATCATTGAAGCAAGGCAATTAATTGACATGACATCATAACATGAAGCTGTCAAGCAGATTAGGTCTCGGACCTGATGTGAAGAATTATGTCCTTCTGCTGGCTGTTGGGGGAACAGACATGGCTCTCGCATTCCCACTTGTGGGTGAGAGCCATGCGAGCTCTTAGAATAATGCAACTGCTTGACAAATGATGCTTCTAAGAAATCAAGATAAGAGTTGTGCTTTTCATTTGTCCAAACCGTAGTTTGTCCCTGTAAAGTTAGAATTCAAATTAACAAAGGAAAAGAATAAGGCTGTACCACAAGGAAAAGATAGCCCTACAATAAAGAGAAAAATTGAACACAACTTATTGCAGGCAGGGGAAAATTTTTAACCATTTACGTAAGACTAATTACTAAAGAAAAGAAAGGTTTCCTACAACAAGAGGACAATCTTTAACTTACCATCCATTCCTCAGGGACTCCAAATAGCTGAAGTATGATTCTACTTGGTTCTAACCAATTGTCCTGACCTTTTAGGATATCTAGGATACATTTTATTATAGAAACAGATGCCAAGAGGAAATTGCAATACCAACCAAAGGAATTCAGAATTGAATTACTAAAAACTACATCAGGAAGTTGGAGATGACTGGACAATTAAAGCTGCTGATGAGAAGTCTATTGATAGAAAACAAAGAATTAACAAGACATATTTGAGGCCTTCTATAGGGTACCTAACAACCACCAGCAGAATCCCATCGTATATGCCAAATGGAATAAGGAAATGGAAGTGTTTCACATAGAGGTCACTAGAGCCTGCTGCAAATCTAGAGGGAACTAGATTCCAGGTGCCATAAACAAGTATGTACTTTTTCTTTCTCAGAAGGGAAAATAACAGATCTCTGTAACAACGCAGTGAACCATAGAAATAGCAAGGAGGGGGAGGGTGGGGACCAATAATGATAAAGTCAAACAAGTTTACTAATCACTTAATCCAAGTGAAAACCTTCTACTTCCATTAAGGGTATCTTAATACACTTTGTGAATCAAATGTAGCCTTGGACAAAGAGAATGGCGTATAGGCTATTTTCCCAAAATTCTAGCATTTTAGCCTCAGTAATGAGGAATATCCCAGATCATCCACCAATCTTTTTGCTCAAATACCATTTTATTTGCATACCTGTTAAGAAAAGATGAGATACTTGTCCAATGGTAAATGTCTAATACAAACTTAAGATTTAATTTAAACAAAAGTTTCTGAAACATAAAAAAACAGGACAATGGATGAAAATAGTATGCCAAAACTACCAGAGTCACAGATCAATCTGCAATAGAAAAATGTAACCAATTCTATCTAGATAACTGGAAAATAGACTTTAAAACTTCCTTCCAGCCTTCCATTCCACTATTAAATTATTAGAAACTAAATCTTCTGTTAGAAAGAAAAAGAAAAATGAACACCAAATTACAAAGTAAGCCACCTTCGATTATCCATATTATAATATTTCCAACATGCATGTAGAGGGAATAAAGAGTTGCTATGTTCACTAAAGTTCTTTTCAGTATGCTAGAAATCACAGCCAGGTAGAAATCCCCAGCTTGGAGCTTATCACCTTTGCTTTGCCGGCAGCAATTTGAAATTATATCACATTTTTCATTAATAATAAGGGGAAATTTCTCTTAAACTTTTCAGTAGGAATTGCTTCCAAGTTCGAACAGTTTTAATCCCTACGATCTCAGCAAGTATGAGGGTTATTAGACACCAAACCTTTCGTAGTTTGTTGTAGGTGTATAAGAGTCATGTCCCTATAACCTCTAAAATTTTGAGATATAAATGGGACTGTTATGGAGAAAGTTGATTGTACTACGTCAAAATACTGAATTTCCATTTCTACACTCCAAAAACCGTGAAGCGTGCCAAACCATTAAGATTTATAAAAACTGAGATTATCAATTAAAGATCAGTAGATTCAAAATTTTATGCAACTCGAAAGAACTCAACGGTGTGACTGTCACTTCCTAAAGCAGGATTAATTTAAATGCTTTTATCATGATCTTCATTTTTAACGACAACAAAACATTATTGGAAAAAAATTGAAAAAGAATAATATTAATTGCAACTTCTTCTATGAAGAGATCTCATCAACCCTCTAGTTTTCCCTAATTTGATTTTCTAACTGAAAATAGAGGCTTCACTAATTAAGAAAAAAAACAAATTTTCAGCAGTCAAAACAATATTATAGAATTATCATATCACTAATAGCCAAATACTAAAATTTGTTGGTGAAGAATAACACATGCAAATCCATAATTCAAATTTAAAAAAAGAAAAAGAAAAATCAATTAGAAAGGGAAATTACCAGTTGTGCAATTGGAGTAGGATCTCTGAAGTTTTCAATGGTAACACCAGAATCAGAGAAGTCCAAGTTGGTTTGAGTCAACTCAGGTACGCAAGCTTGATGATGCAAAGACGGAGCCGGAAAGGGAAAATTCCGGCAGAGATTATCTCTCATTGTGACTTTCTTTTCTTTTCTTTCAAATTTTGAAAAAGGAAAATTTGATCCCTCAATTTAGCAGTAGAAAATGGAAAGAGGCGGTGTTGAGGTGGCCAATAAAGGCTCCACATGGCGACACTTTTACACGTGCCAATACATCATGTAAGTGCCACATCATCAAGAACAATAATATCTTTGGTTAATGTCAACCAGATATTTATTTTTCTTCCGCGCGCCCCCTTCAAGCTGTGCGAATTGGAATATTCGATGACCCGCATCGGGGGTTTACGCGCTGTTAGTTCGTCCTCACCTTCCTTTTTCTTTTTTTATTCTTTCTGTGCGAATTTGCGTGCGCCGGCAATTTTGCAGATTTCCGTTCTGACTCGACGAGCGCTATACACCGTATTTGGAGTAAAAAGTAATTAAAAATATTCTTATCAAAGAATAATTATATAATATATTTTATTTGGGTAATTAAAATTAATAAAATAACTATAACCATTTTTTAATTTATTTTTTAAGAGGTCAAAGTTTTAACAGCAAGATCACTTACGTAACTCGAAATCAGATCATACTTGAAATAATAAGTATTTTTAATTATTAAGTCAACACACACGATTCAACTTTAATCATTTTTTTTATAAAAAAAAGACAGCATTAAGCGATTACAATAGAAAGACTATATCAAACAACCACTAGCATCACAATTATCCTCCCAAAATAATCGAATAATTGAGGCTGATGCATTCTAAAAGAGATGAAGCATTGAGTCTCTTAACTTCATATGTTTCGCCATGACATCCACAACAACATTAGCATTTCTTGAGACATGTCAACTTTAACCATTTTTATTTGGCTAAACATCAACAAAAACATTAACTAGAATGAATTTTATAACTATAGTCTATTTATAAAATTACTTCATCTGTATCTATAATCTATAATCTATAATCTAAAATATATATTAAATAATTTCATGTGATGGCATGATGGTGAAAAGTATTTACCGTCTCAGGTGTGGTTTGGGTTTGAATCACATTAATTGTGTTTTTTGTTTAAGCTTTACTCTGTTATTGTAATTCATCAAATATATATATTAAAGCACAAATTTAAAATTTTTGAATCAATGATGCATTTATTTTTATCATATTATTAAATTCATATTTAAAATTAATTATAATATTTAATTTATAATTATATATTTAAAAGGTTAAAATAAAATAGAAGCGATAATTATATCTTTAAAATTAATTATAATTTAAAAATTTATGATAATTATTAATTATCACTTAATTAATATTAAAGTTATATACTAATTAAAAAAATAAATTTAGCTTTACAATAACATTCTAGACATATTCAATCAAATAACATCTAAGAAAAATTACTTAAAAAATGGAGATTATTAGCATTAATAAATTAGAATAATATAAAAAAATGGAGCATTAAAATAATGGTTATTCAAAGAGACAATATAAAATCATATTCAAACAATAATGACACAAAATGATCGAACATTAATTTAGTTTATGATGAGATAATATAATATTATGATATTATTTTTTAATTTTTTATAAATTATTTATACGGTATAAAACAAGAATTCTTAAAACCATTTCTTTTTTTTATCTATATTATTTATTTGGTGCAATTGTAAAATGTATGGTAGGTGTGGAGTGTGTCTCATATTTTCAAGTCAAAACAAGTTTGACGTCACGACGAGGAAGATCACAATGTTCCGACGATACGACGAACAACATCATGACGAGACGATTGCAACGATGCGACATGTTCTCCATAAAACTGTGTTTTTCCTTCTAGTTAAACTCTACTATCTTTTTTCAATCAAACTCTAATGATTTTAAAGATATTTTAATCATATTAGCCACAAATTTTAGCCTATAAAAAGGGTCTTTATTAACCCTAGAAATATAAATCATAACATAACATTAGAGAGAAAATTAGGAGAGAGCTTTTGAGAGGGCTTTATAGGGAATTTTGTGCTTAAGCCAAATAGCTTTGTTTTTCGGGATTTAGGGTTTTGTTTTGAATATCTTCATATTGTATTTTCGATTATTTGTTCATTACTAAATTTTTCTTTTGCCTATGATTTTTTATCCTCTTTATTGGAGGAGTCTTTCCACGTAAATATTTGTGTGTTTGATCTTCTCTACTTTTCTTGTTCGTCGTTTATTCGAATTTATCCCCAACAATAGGTTTGTTTTGAAAAAAAGTCAAATTTCAACAATTATTTTTTAATCACTATGATCAAATGTGGTTATTAATTTAGTGTAAATATATTTTTCTATTTATCATGAACTATTATTATAATTGTTGCATAATGTTTTATCTTTTTTTATTTTTTTTAAAATAACATTATATTTTATTTTTATATATAGTTTGAAATTTGTATATTATTTGAAAATTAAGAGAAATTATCATTATTAATTATAGGTAACAATAATTAAAAATATTTAATTTAAAAATTAAATTTGTAACATCATATGCAACGAATGTAACATTAAAAATTAGTGAATATAACATCACAAGTTTGAAAAAAAATTTAATTGACAAAAATATCATTTATTTTTTATCGTATTACTAAATTAACATTTAAAATAATTATAATAAAGGATAATGACAATATTTACCCTTGTATTTTAACAAAATTATCAATGTGATATCTGCACTTGTAATTTATCCGATTTGATACTATACTTTTCTTCCGTTTGTCATTCCGGTTCTCCAATCTAAAGTATCAATTTTTGACACATGAGAACATGTGGACCAATTATTGAGTGACATGTGGGCCATTTAGAAAAGTAAATGATCAAAACTTAGGGACTTTCTAAAAGTTTTCCTTTTATTTTGACGGTCAAAATAATAAAAAAAGTAAATAAAATAAATATATGATAAATTAATGGGATTTTAAAGATGAAATGATCATTTAATAAAAAATCTTTAAACAGATAAAACATATAAATTTATAAATATAATAGAAATAACTTATTTCAATTTATTTTACTTTCTGGGGTTTTCTCTCTCTAATTTTTTATCCTTACTGAAGATGACCATTGATTAATGATTCAAATGATCAAGTCTCACAATTTTTCAAAATATTAATATATCGTTAATCATGTCAAGTAAGTTTTATATTAAAAAATATGAGTTTATCTTTTAATTCATTCAATCCATTTCAATACCAAAAAAATTAATTTTTAGATAAAAATAACCTTTCGACAATCGATTTAACAAATTTCAAATCATTAAATCAATTTTTAATTTTTAGTGTGATTTAATTAAGCGGTTACAATTTTTTTATTTTTATCTTTTAATCACAACCATTTATTTAAAAATAATCTCACAAAATCTCTCTGATTTGACGATACCATTTTGTTTTTATTTTCTTACTTTCTATGTTATTATACTAGAATTCCATGACAACTACTTTATGGGTCAAAATATATATTTGTAGAATGATTATATTTAAAAATGAATTGAAATTATATAAAAAAAGAATTTTTAATTAAACAATTATTATAATTAAAAATTCTAAGTACCCCTAATTATATTTTATTTTCACAATTTTAATTTATTTTTATATCACTTTTAGAAAAATCATAAAATGAAATATAAAAAATTAAGATATATTTATTTAAAGAAATTAAAATTGGTGAAATTTTGGAGTCCTAACCAGGGAAAAAAACTACTCATAATAACTTTGGGAAATTCAAAAATTTTGAAATTGTTATTTAAGAAAAAACACGTACTACCTGAGTAGTTTTCTAAAAGAAAAGAAACTAAGAAACCTTCCGAATCATAAATATTTTTACATAACGTGTGTAGGGAGTGAATACCCATAAATGGTATAGAAATTAGAAATTATATCCATATGGGTTGAAATTACATATTTAGAATATATAAATGTGTTTAAAATTAATATGAAGTTAATTAATAATAACATATGTGATATGTATAATATTAAAATGAAAATTAGATTAAATTGTATGGCGAAATGTGTTTATAATAGTTCTTCATGTTTGACGATTTTTGCAGATTCTCCTTTCTCGGTTAAGGATATCTTATAGGAGGATAGTTGTTTCGACATTAACAGTATCTAATTCTTTTGTTTTCGCCTAAGGCTATTTCTTTCTACTAAAAACAATGAAAACTAGATTAAATTGTAAGCAAAACAAAATTTAAACTCATAAATATATCAAATTAAGAATATTAAATGCATCACAATTGTATAGTCATCAATCTTAAATTGATGTCGAGGTAGCTCGTGACACCAATTTAATTAATAACGTTATCAATATATATAATTCGTTGAGGTAATAACATATGCTTAATAAAATTAAAATGAACAAAATTTTTAAGATAAAGCCTTGGTTGAGTAGTAAAATTAAAATTTTATAAAATTATTTATTGTTTTTCTTTAAAAAGTAAAAGACTAAAATATCTTAGAATAATATAATTTATTTCAAACACAAAAAAATGTTTTTTCATAATTTTTCTAATCAAGTTGGTGTACGGTTGACTTGTGACACCCACTCGATCAAAAATATAAATAATGGTAAATATAAATATACAATTGATGAGGATAATAGAATATTCATAATAAAATTAAAATGTATAAAAGTTTTTCAAAGAAAGATTTGATTGAGTGGTAAAGTTAAAATTTTATAGACCCAAATGGCATATGATCAAATCTCAACAATTTATATTTATTGATTTATTTTTAAAAATAAAAAAAATTAAAGTACCCTCAAATAATATAATTTTTTAAATATAAAAAAAATATTTTCATAATTTCTTTAACTAAATTGATACCTGAATAACTAATAATACAAACGCAATTAAAAATTTAAATAATAATATAAATACACAAAAAGTTAATTAAAAGAAAAAAAATCCTCCTAATACTCCGTTTGAAAACTTGAATCTGGATTAACAAATATGAAATTAAAATTTAAAATCTAAATTTTTGTTTGAATGTGGAATAAAAAAAATGAAATCCGACTATTTGGTACTGGTAAGTGAATAGTTTTTGTTTTAATAATGGTATGTATCGAAATTAAAGTGTTTTGATTTATCATTTTAATTTTATCATCATTTTTAAATATTTTTCATAGATATTTACGGTCTATTTTTAACTTTTAATAAATTATATGTATTATTTACTTGCATATACATTAGTTAGATATATATAAATATGTTACATGCAAATATAAAATATAAAATCATTACTTAGATTCAATAACTTAATTTAATGATTATATTTTAGTGTTTTTAAGGGTAAATTATTAAAATAGACACTTTGTTTGTCACATGTTACGTTTTAATCATTTATGTTTGAAATGTTACATTTTAGTCACTTACGTTATCGTTTTGTAACATTTTAGTCACTGAGCCGTTAATTGTCATTAACGGTGTAATGGTAAGTTGACGTGGCACGTTAACTCATCATTTCAAATTAAAATTTTAGGTTAAATTCTACAATTGGTCTCTATATTTTTTCATTTTGAGCAATTTAATTTTTTCTTCTATGTTCTTTTAACTTTCTTTTTTCTTTCTTCGTTTTTCATTCTCTTATGCTTCTCCCTATGTTTTCCTCCTTTCTTCATTTTTTTTAATGTAGTTTTTCTATGTTTTCCATTTGTTAAAACTAGTCTACAAGCTCACCTCACTCGAAAAAATTAAATTGTTTAAAAAAATAAAAGTATAGGGATTAGTTTTAACAAATGAAAAACTGAGAAAAACTATGTTAAAAAATGGAGAAGAGAGAAAAATAGAGGGAGAAGCATAATGGAATGGAAAATAAAGAAAAAAAAGAAGAAAGTTAAAAGAACATAAAAGAACAAAAATAAATTTCTTAAAATAAAAAATATGGGGACCAATTGTATAAATTAACCTAATTTTTTTGTTTAAAATAATGATTTAACGTGCCACGTCAGCTTACTGTTACACCGTTAACGACAATTAACAACTCAATGACCAAAATGTAACATTTCAAACATAAGTGACAAAGATGTAACCTGAAGTAAACAAAAGTGACTATTTTGATAATTTATTATTTTTAAATATGATTATAAAAATATTAAAAGTTAATTTAAAATATCAAAATCTTGTAGCAACTAATTGGTATGGAACGCTAAGGATGTCTTTTAGAATAATAGCTAGAAGTGTCAGGGGCCGCAGAGGGTAAAAATTTTTCTTTGGCTAGCTTCTAAGCAAAGGCTCCTGACTAATTTGGAGCGTTCTAGGCAAGGAATCGGCCATAATAGCTATTGTCCTGTTTGCGATTGTGAAATTGAGGATACTCTTCATGTTTTTCGAGATTGCTCGACTGCGATGGAAGTTTGGCTACAGGTCATTCCTATTGATAGGCAAAGTTATTTCTTCTCCGGATCCTTGTATGATTGGTTGACTTCTAATCTTCGCTCTCATGTGCGATTGTCTTAATGAGAGGTTTCTTGGTCTTGTCTCTTCAGTCTAATTACATGGCGTATTTGAAAAAACAAGAATCGATTCATTTTTCAAGGCATCACTTGGACGACTCTTGAAACTGTTAAGGTTTCCATTGGTTGGGCACAGTAATTCGATCTCAATCACAGAGGCAACCAACACTCCCCTCTAACAATTGCTTCTCAAACACCCATGCCCAATACTTAGGTTAATTTGTTCATTGATGGAGCAATTACTAGTGGTGATGGAAGTGCTTCTGCTAGGTATGTTTTACGTGATCAACATAGGAATTGGATCTTGGGGTTTAATTATTGTTTGGGACGATGCTCAATCTTCGAAGTTAAATTATGAGGAATCTTAGATGGTTTACTCGTGATGCTTAGCGAAGGTTTTAAAAAGGTTATGATTCAGACGGATAATTTGAAAGTTGTCAGTGCTCTACAAGAAAATAGGATGATAGACTCCGGCATTACTATGCTCAGAAAAGTTTGAAGAATTTTGAGAACTGAAGGGCAATGGTGCATAAGATATGTCCCTAGAGATTTTAACAAAGTTGCTGATTGTTTAACGAAACTGAATCTAACAGAAAATTCAAGTATTTAAATTTATAATTGTGCCCCGAATGAAATTTTAAAATTCATTTGACAAGATAAGACTAATGATGCTTTTGCTCAATTTATATTGACGTAATTTTATTACTGTGTTATTCAACAAAAGAAAAAACATCATCAGATCCTAATTTGAGCATTTAGGATCCGATATTACCAAGAAAAAAAAAATCCTATCTTCTTGTCGGAAAAGCAGATCCAACGGTTGAGAGTCTCCCACATTTCTCTTCCTGACTGGCTAAATATCACATCAAGATTTCAAGCCCCATTTCTACTGGTCCACGTTGCGCAGTTTCTGCGAATAAGTATCTCCCACGTAAATAATGTAATAAAAAAATAAATAAAAAATGGGATAAAGCAAATTACAATTAGATCCACCAAAGATCAGGGAAGCTCCTTAAATTTGGACTCGTGTCGAGGCAGCACTAGACACTTGTCGCCTCCACACAGCTGAAGCCTTCCCATTTCTCTTCAAACAAACATCAGTTTCTTTCTCTCTCTTTCCTCGACAATATTTCGATTTTCACCCTATTTTATTTTATTTTATTTTATTTTTGGTTTATTTACCAAAAATTAAATACTGGCAAAAATAAAATTTAAAGGTAAAAAAATCGTCTCTTTCTTTCTTTTCTTTTCTTTTCTTAGTCTTTCTTTTCTCCCTCCTTTGTTCTCTACTGTTTATTTTTTTTTCTTTTTTTTGTCTTTTTCTTATTTTTATTTTTTTGTAATTATTTTTTGGTTTCATTTTTTCCTGATTAGTGAAACCATTTTGAATTGGTTCAGGAAGTGAATTTTTTTTTAATTTTGATTTTATTTACCTTTTTTTTTTTGTTCTGGTTTCTAAAGAAAAGTTATTTTGTTGATTTCATTTTTGTTACTTGGGTTGTTGAATTTTTCTTGATGTTAGATGCTGTTGATAGATTTTCTGATTTGGAATAATGGGTTGGTTTTAGTTTCTGTAAAGCTTCAATCATTGTGCTATTTTACGAACTTGAATGTTTTCTAGTATTACGAGATATGGTAGTTTGATACTTGTTAATTGGTGATTAGTTTCCAGCTGCAATATTGTTTTGTTTTCCTTTTAGTTTTATAGATCTGGGTTTTGGAGAAAAATAAAATGAAAAGAACTATTTTCAGCTCACTGTTTATTATCAGCATAAAATGGCTGGATTTGCAGGACAATTTGTTTGGCTATGTGTATGATTGTTTACTTTGTACTACTTGTTTGAGAATCTTGAAGTTTCGAGATTTAACATGAAAGTTTTAATATTTATTGGTTCCCGTATTCTTTTGGTTTTTATGTTTTGAAAGTTGTGATGAATTATAATCCTATTGTTTGTCGGATGTTTATGGTTTAATGGAATTGGAATTAAAAAAGTTTGGTGAACATTTATTAGATCTTAAGTAAAAAGGGGGGGGGGGGTAGTAAAAAGCAAAGTGATGAACATGATCATCTCATCTACTTCAGTTGATGGATTTATAGGGCAATTTGAGTTGAGATCAACTTTGATAGCTGCTGTTCAGAACAAGAAATGGGATCTCATCTGAATTTCAAGAACTTCGGTGATGCTCCAAGTATGGAAGGAAACGAGTCAAAGCCACTGGGGAATTTTCCATTGACAAGGCAGTCATCCATATACTCGTTGACTTTTGATGAGTTACAGAACACCTTTGGTGGAATTGGAAAGGACTTCGGATCAATGAACATGGATGAACTCTTGAAGAATATAACAACTGCTGAAGAGACTCAGGCTTTTATGACAGCTTCAGTTCCAGGTGGAGAAGGAAGTCTTTCTGGAGGCAATCTACAGAGGCAAGGATCATTAACGTTGCCAAGGACTCTGAGCCAGAAAACGGTTGATGAAGTATGGAGAAACTTGATGAAAGAAAATGATGGTGTTAAAGATGGAAGCAGCGGTGGGGGTGGTGGTGGTGAAGGAGCAAATTTTCCACAGAGACAACGGACTTTGGGAGAGATGACTTTGGAGGAATTTTTGGTGAAAGCAGGTGTTGTAAGAGAAGATCTGCAACAATTTGGAGTTCCAAATAATATTGGATTCTTTGGTAATAATAACTCGGGTGTAGCTCTTGGATTTCAACAGACAAATAGAAACAATGGGTTTTTGAGTAACAATAACTCAGTTCTTAGTCAGCCTCCAAGGTTACCACAGAACATGATTGGAACCAAATCCTCACAACCTCAACAGCAGCAGCAACAGCAACAACCACCACAGCAGCAGCAACCCCAGGCGCGGCCACTCTTTCCAAAGCAGCAAACAGTTGCCTTTGCTCCATCTATGCACTTAATGAACACTACACAGCTTGCTAGTCCAGGAGGTAGAAGTTCAATGGTTGGAATTGGTGACCCTTCCATGAATAGTAATATTGTTCAATCTAGTGGGCTTCAGAGCGGTGGGATGGGAATAGTGGGTATAGGGTCTCCAGCAAGCCAGATATCATCCGATGTCATCTCAAAGAACACTGTAAATACCAGTTCTTTGTCCCCAGTTCCTTATGTATTTGGCCGGGGAAGAAAATGCAGTGCAGCTTTGGAGAAAGTAGTAGAGAGAAGGCAGAGGAGAATGATCAAGAATAGAGAATCAGCTGCAAGATCTCGAGCTCGCAAGCAGGTGAGTTGGGTCTTCAGCCCTTGCACTTTTTTCCGTTATCGTTATACTTTTGTTTCTTAAATGCATTACTTTCTAAAAACATGCTAATGAATTTTTTTTTTTTGGTGAAACTAATGATTTTTTTTTGAGCAAATGCTAATGAATATTGGTAAGGAAGATACCCTTACATTGATTGTGTGGAAACATAGGTCTGCTAGCCTATTGCTTCTTTTTGTCCCTCTAAAAATAGCCTATTGTTTCCAGTTGGCACGTCAAATATAGTACCAGTGCAGAGCTATTGTATTTTGCATTATGAGTCTACGAGTGGCATGAAACTTAGGCTACTGCCAATGGCCATATAGTCTGATAATGGAGTACTGGACGTCAGTTCTAATGACTAAGGATAAAACCCTGGTAACCTCAAGTATAAAAAAAAAAATTAATAATAATAATAATGTTCCCTTTTGAAATAATATATTTTTCTTGGGGATGTTTTCTGATAATGCGATTTGGGCTTATTTAAAGGCACCGGTTCAGCTGCTGTCGGTTTATGAAATACTGCAGCTTGAGTTCATTTCTACCTACTATTCCTGTAAACTACATTATTTTCTGATTGCAAGATGTATAAGATACTGAAACCAAACCCTACTTACTGGCTAGATTACTTAGTGATTGTGTATCAATTTGGAGCTTTGTTTAAGTTAGCTCCTTGAAGTGCAAATGAAATACCCCAGCTGTTTCAGTTAACTCTTTGTACAACCTTGAAGTAAAACATGCATATGTGAAAGAGTAAATTGACAAATTCCCGGAGCAGCCATCTTAGACATCTACTCATGTTACAGTTGTATCCTGTCTATCCTTTAGCTCTTATGTACAGCATCAATCTCGTGGAAATTAAAACAAATTCTGTCAAAATTGTTTGAATGCAAAACGTTGTTGATCATTACTGAATATATGTATAGATTCTCCCCAAATGGAAAACAACTGATGGCATTTAACTGGTCTGAGCTTCTGGCAGGCCTATACATTGGAACTTGAGGCTGAGGTTGCAAAACTTAAAGAAATTAACGAAGAACTGCAGAAGAAACAGGTAAGTACTGTGTGCTGACTAGGATTCTTAATGTTTTATTGAATAATTTGGGTGGATGGCCCTCCTTAACTGTACTTTGGTCGGTGCAGGAAGAAATGATGGAAATGCAGAAAAATCAGGTAATGCTCAATTCGTAATGCTCAATTCTTCCATTTCCACCTTGCACTTGTATTAGCATTCAAAACAGCAACTAGCTTACAGATGGGTTTCAAAGCCTAAATATTACAGGTTTTTTGCAAATTGTAGTATAATGTTGTATGCATTGTATGTATTTCACATTGTGAAACTTTAGCATTAGTAACCCTCAAAATCCGTATTTTGTTACTCATAATGATAATAGGCTTTTTCTCTCGCATGATTGGATGTGGCAACTAGATTTTTTTACAGGGTGATTAGCTGAAAACGATCAATAAAGACTGATCTGTCATTGTGTCAAGAATGTGCTTAACTTGATATTTAAGGACTATGTTGCTTGGAGTTATTTTTCTTGAAATGCCGTGCTAGAGTGTCAGATGCATATCTGGACATGAGTTTGGGGACGTGACCCAAATGCATTGAGAAATGTAGGAAAAAAACTAAATGATCATAAGCTTGTGCAAGGCGTGAATGTTCGAATGCTATCTTTACTAATTTAACTACGAAATTATCAATAACACTAATTTTCTTGTGCTATGGAATGCTCAATCCAAACAGACGTTAGAGGCAGTGAATCGACCATGGGGAGGTGGTAAAAGACAATGCTTGAGAAGGACACTGACAGGCCCTTGGTAGAGTTGGAACTTCTGGTACTATAAAAGTTACTTAAGATGCACAAGCTCGACCACTGGTACGATACAAAAGGATTGGGTTATGCATCTATTATCTGTAATCTTCATACTGCAGAGGGTTTAGATTAGCTGTATGTATAAGAAGAGGAAAGGGTTTTGAGTTGTAAATTATCAACTTTCAGATACTGTTAGTTTCAGTTGTAGATTAGATGATGATGATGATGATTATTATTATTATTATTATTATTGGCTTGTTTGATCTCTGTGTTGCTTCTTATGATATAACCTTGACTGCCAAGGCTTGTAGGATTGTTTATCTCTAACCTTAATCAGATTTGAGTTATAAATTTAAGACAAGTTTTATCTTTTATGCATGTTTGTGGCATAAATTTCCTTGATGCAATGCACATTTCTCATAGATATGAACACTCGGGAAAATTGCTGAAAGATTTAACGTTATTAAGAAGCCTAAATCATGACCAACACGAAAGGGTGGTAATCAATAAAAAAATATAATTTAAGTGACGTGGGATATCACTGATATTTTGTTTTTCTGGATCGAAACCATTTCCCCTGATTCTGATAGGAAGGCTTTCTAGAACAACCTTAAAAAGAACGAAAGTCGTGCACGTTAGGCTTTGGAAAAGTCAACAGAAAAAGCCATTATGTCTGTTGTCGTGTTGGGACAGCTGGCAACTATCCTAGCCTTATCCATTGAATCGCTTTAAACCGACTTACGTGGACGTCTCATCATTATCTAATTTGGTTTGGCACCCGAAGAATAAACTACCTTAAATAGTTGTTCGCATAAGAGACTACAGAAACCTTTAGAATAAAACTGCGCTTTATAAAGATAAGATTAAAAAATTAATTAATTACAAAAATATGTCAGCAATAAATTAAATACAAAAATAAAACGTTTGTTATAGTAATTTTGAGTGTCACCTTATATAGTAGTGGTATCAATGAACTCTTTTTTAAAAAAAGTTTGACTAAAAAAATTAAAAAAGTGAAAAAAATTGTGATGCCGCTGGAGATATAAAAAAAAATGAAAAAGAAAAAAATATTAATTTTTTTTTTGAATTAAAATCCGAGGCTTTATTAAAACTTTCAAAGGAAAACATATATTCGACCATCAACAATCAAAAACACGTGTCCAAACATCAACCATAACACATAAACATAAAAATTAAAAACAGAAATTAAAGAAGCCTCGGTAAAATTGGTGACGATTCCTGTTCTTCATCAGAAAGAGTGATTTTTGCAGTACCCTCAAAGACTAAAACTTCACAGAGATAGCAGAAACGTCAACCATTGTAAGTAAAATCCTTCCTTCACACAGCATCAGAGATAGATGTTCATCCCCAATCTGTCTTTTAAAATTAGATTCATAGCCTCAGCAGGTACTTCCTCAATCCAAAAAGTGTGCGTTAAGCTTGAACCCAATACGTGTAATTGTATGCACCACTGTATTGGCTTTCCGATCTGCATGTGTAAAGATAATAGAATTAAATTTCATGGCTAATTCTCTGATTTCAGCAATATAAATCCCTATTTCAGATCTATCAACAGTGTTCTTTTGGGCTTTGGTGATAATTGTTCTCGAGTCCCCTTCCACTTCTATATGTCGAAAACACATATCATTTGCGAATTTGAGACCTTGATCGCAGGCGAGAGCTTCAGCCGAGAAGGCGTCCACCACGTGTTTGTTGATTTGCATTCCACTGCCTATCACTAGACCCATGTTGTTCCTTATGACAAAACCCGAACAAGATAAGTTATTCTCCTAGTTAAAAGCTGCGTCAAAATTCAACTTTACAAAATCTGCTTTAGGAGGTTACCAAACATTAATAGAAGTTTTCTATTGAACAGGTACTTTTTTAGTCACTTCTTCCATCTCCCCAAGAGTACTGTCAATTTTTGCAATAATTTCCTGAGCTGATTGCCTCTTTCCTTCCATCACATGACGATTATGAGCGTACTAAAGGGACCACATAGTCAGCATAACTTGTCTACAGGTACTATCATCCTTTAGTTTAATAGTCTCTGAAAACCAATTGCAAATGTCTTCCATAGTCAAATCATGTTGCCAATCAAATCCTATATATTTCCATACCTCTCTCGTAGGACCACAAGCTGTGATAGCATGCATAGAAGTCTCAGGAGTGCTACAGCAACGTGGGCACACCGAGGAAGTGGCAATCCTTCTGTTATATAACGTGTAAGCTGTAGGAATAAAATCGTGAATGATTCGCCAAATTGTAATTTTAGCTTTAGAGGGTATTTGTTGTTTCCATAATTTGTTGTAAATTTGCTTCGTTTCCCCTGTATCATTCAAAGAATTATGCTAGGTCATTAGGGATCTATAACCACTACGGACGATATATTCTCCGGACTTGTCACCCTTCCAAACTATCCTATCAATCCTGCTGACATGGGACAAAAGAATACATCGAATCGCTTCTGCCTCCTCCGCATCAAAAACACTAGTAAGAAGCTCCTCCTTCCAACTATTATCCTCTTGATTAATCAAATCACTTACATAAGTAATAGAAGAATTAATAGCTGTTTTTCGTATCATACCACCAGAAATATTAGGGAGCCATTTATCTCTCCATATTGAGATAGATGATCTTGATCCCACAAGCCAACCCGTTCCTTCATCCAATAATTTCGAAGCTGCATAAATGCTCCGCCAAGCGTAAGATGGGTGAGTACTTAATTGAGCATTTTTAAAATCGTTTCAAGGATAGTATTTAGATTTATAAATTCTAGCAACCAATGACTCAGGGTTGGTAAGAAATCGCCACCCTTGTTTTGCAAGCATGGCCACATTAAATTTACATAAATCTCTGAAACCCATACCCCCTATATCTTTCGAATGACAAAGAGTCCTTCAGCTGCACCAGTGCATACCTTTTCTGCTAGAATTTTTCTGCCACCAGAAATGACTCATTATCTGTTCAAGTTCATAACAAAGAGTCTTAGGCAAGAGAAAACACGACATCGAATACGCAGGGAGCACCTGAAGAATAGACTTGATAAAAACCTCCTTCCTTGAGAAAGGAGCCAGGTGCTCCAATTATTAATTTTAACACGCATTCTATTACAAATCATCGAGAACGCTTCTTTTTTCCTCTTGCCAACCAATGTAAGAAGCCCTAAATATCTTTCAATATTTTGAGAACAACGAACCCCCAATATGTTAGTCACAATATCGACCTTATTACCATTCGTATTTGAACTAAAAAATATCACAGATTTATCAAAATTTACTTGCTGCCTCGACGCTGCTTCATACTTTGCTAGAATATTTTTGATACATTACCCGCCTTCTTCCGTAGCCTCTCCGAAAATAATACTGTCATCCGCAAAAAATAAATGTGTCACGGATAGACCACCCCTACTTGCTCGAACCCCATTCATATATCCATTTTGTTTAGCACGCTTTAGGAAAGCGGAAAAACCTTCCGTACAAATCAAAAAGAGATAAGGACTCAAGGGACAACCTTGTCTCAACTCTCTATTTGGTTTGAAAGAATTAGTAGCCACTCCATTCACCAACACCGAATAGGACATCATTGTTACACAATTCATAATTAGGCTCACCATTTTTGAAGTAAAACCAAGTCGTTATAGCATTCCTTCAATAAAAGGCCACTCAACCCTATCGTATGCTTTACTCATATCGAGTTTAAGAGCAAACAACCCCTTCTTTCCATTCCTCCTTTTCTTCAATGTATGCATCAACTCATATGCAGCAAGGATATTGTCCGTAATGAGACGACTCGGAACAAAGGCTCCTTGAGCCTCATCTATACAATCTTCCAGAACCATCTTAATCCGATTCGCAATAGCCTTCACCATAATTTTATACAATACTGAACACAAGCTTATAGCCCGAAATCCTATAATAGAATCAGCATTAGTCGACTTGGGAATTAACACAATTTGTGTGTAATTAACATCATCAATTGAAATCTCCTGATTAAGAGCCGAAATGTAAAAATCTGAAATTTCATTCCCAATAATATTCCAAAATCTTTGGAAAAAAATCACCGAGAATCCATCAAAACCGGGCGCCTTAGTAGAACCTAAATAAAAAACAACCCTTTTAATTTCATCTTTAGTAAATTCCTTTTGAAGAGTCACATTCTGACTTTGACTGATCTTTATATCAACATCTTGAAAAATCTCCTGAGTATTATTACATCCATGGTTGCCAAATAAATGTTGAAAATACTCCATTTCCACCTGTCTTTTATCCTCTTCCTCTTCCCACATAATCTCATTATCATCTTTTAAACAGCGAATCGTGTTTATTTTCCTTCTAAAATTAGCAAAATGATGAAAAATTGAGTGTTTTGATCCCCATACCTTAGCCAGTTAGCTCTGGATCGTTGCTCCCAATGAAGTTCTTCTTTATCAATATCAAAATTCAGAGCAAGCTTCACATCAATCAATTCTTCAAGTGTCGCATCATCAGCATCAATTCTAGAGAGATCATCCAACCGAGCTTTCATATTGTTGATAATCTTCTTACTCTCACGCCTTTTAGTCAAGGCCCACCTCTTGAGTTGTGTTCCCAAATTCGCCAATCTGCCCAAAATATTTAAGTGGGAATACTCATGCCATAACTGAGCAACTACTTGTTCGCAATCTTCTTTTAAGAGCCACGCTTTTTCAAATTTGAAAGTCGAAACCACATTCTCACATCGCACCACTAAGGAAGTATCCAATAAAATCGGTTAATGATCTGAGAGAGAATTATTCAAATGAGACATGGAATAATTAGGAAAAGCATTATACCAATCAATCGATGCAACTCCACGATCAAGACGTTCACGTATATTAGTAGAGGCAAAATTACCCCTCTCCCATGTATACCACCGTCTCTAAAAACCCATATCCATAAGGCCACAATCATCTAAAGTTCTTCTAAATTCCTCTATCTGCTGACTGTCTCTAGTTCTACCTCCTTGTTTTTCTTGAATAGATAGAAGCTCGTTAAAATCACCCATAACCACCCATGGTATATTACTACGTCTACCAAGATTTTTAAGAACCTCCCAAGATTCTGAACACCTTCTTCCATCTGGCTCACTGTAAAATCCTGTGAACCGCCAATCAAAGCCTCTCTCAATATCCGTAATCACAACATCAATATGATTTTTATTATAATTTTTTAAAGTAACTGAGTAACCTTCACACCACCCTAAGCACAAATCGCCCCTTGAACCATCAGTAGGAACATCTATGCCATTGATAAAACCAAATCTACGTCTAACATTTTCCATTCTCCTTATATCAATCTTCGTTTCATATAAGAACATAATATGGGGATGATAATCTCAGCCAATGCTGAATTCTACGAACGCGCCGCGGATTTCCCAATCCACGGATGTTTCAGCTCAAAATTTTTATAATTCTCGGCTGACCTGTTCCACAGGTTTAGTCGGTTAGAGCTGTGCTGCCTCCAAATTTTAGGCTTTCGAATAAGCACTAGGCCAACAAACACTGGACCCATCATCAGACTTGTGTAACCTTGGTCGTTTTTTCCCATCCGAAGTCAACATAGGCCGATTTTCATTTAAGGAATCTGTATCAAAAGCATCAATTACCTCTTCATCCATTTTAGGAATATTAGATGTTCCAATCAAATTAATTCCTAAATTGTTGCCGACATCTTGCATAATATAAGCCAAATTAATATTTGGATTTTTTCCTTTTACACCCCTTGATTCTCCACCATTGTCGCCCCAAATCACGCCTATTTCTCTAAGCCAAACGCTGCCACCAACCACCGTCTTCCTCACCGGAGCTTTGAGGGAAAGATCCCATCCTAACGGAAGTTCTTGACTCCCTTTCACCATTCGAATGGGACAAGAACTCTCTCAATGTCCCAATCTTCCACATAAAAAACAAAATGTGGACAATGTCTCATACTTGAATTCCGCAAACAATTCTTTCTTCTTAGCAATGATGAGCTTCTTCCTCCTTTTTAATGGTTGTCGAATATCCACTAAGACACAGATCCGCATAAAATTCCTGAGCCCTGCAGCCACAGCCTTAGCATCATAGTCAACAAACTCACCAATAAAACCACCAAATTGTTTGGCCATCTGTTCATTATACATTCCATTCGGTAAATTATAAATCTGAACCCAAAAGGTTGCTTTCAACTATGGAACCTCCAACGGGTCCATTCCTTCAATTAAAGTAGAAAAATTAACAAATGGTTGTTGAATGTCCATGGGGAACCCTTAATGATTCGAGTCAAATCCGCCTCACAGTGAATCCGGAAAAGAAATCTCTTTTCTCCTATATCCGTAATGGTAACACCCCCCAAAGGATGCCAAAGATTGGCCAGCACCATTTTCATGGATTGGAAATTGATCGAAGTCGCTGTAAGAAAACAGCCCACTATACACAGATCAAAACTCTCCTCTGCCGTTTCAACGTCCGCTTCAACCTCCCATCCATCTCCTTCTCCACTTTCCTCATCATCCTCCAACCGTAAATCCGCCAAAGCCTCCTCCATACGGACAAAAACCAGATCCAAAAAACCTTTAAACTCTCAAAACAATAAAATAATGCTACAATAGAGCATACAGAGACAACGCTACCTCAGAGCATACTAACAACTTATTCTCTGCTTGTTTTTGAATGACTTGAAGTAAATTGTTATTGCTTATATTAAAAAAAAAATTGATTTGTGATTTCACCAACTTACAATAGCATTTTCTCTGCATTTAATGCCTTAATATCTTTTCTCTACGTTAAATCTTTAAAATCAATATTTTTTTAATTAATCAAGGGATGTCGCCTGACACATTGGTGACACTAATTAATTTTTTTTTCAGTTTTTATCTATCAATTTTTTTTAAAAGTTCACCAATACCGTCAATGTTCCAAGGACATCTAAAGTTATTATAGCAAACATCCTATTTTCGTAATTAATTTATTCCCAACCCATTTTATAATTAATTAAAATTTTAATATTATTTTTATAAAAAAACCAAAAATTATCTGTACATAATAAATTCCGAACTAATCCGCTTTGATTGAAGTAGAGTTTTTCTTTTGAAAGGTGGATATAAGGTGAGGTGGGATAAAAATTTTTTTCTTTTAAATAGCTAGTATAGAGCAATTATGATAATTGGTTGCTTCATCTGACCCGCTTCACAATATGAAATTATTATTTTATTATTTTATATATAAACTATTAAAAGAGTAAAATTGTAATAATATAGCATAGAAAAATAAAATCATAAATTTTATATTTAAATATTTTTTTGAAGAATTATGTTTTAATATTTATTTGACTTTAAAAAGATTGAAAATATTAAAGATAAGTAGAAACAATTAAATTAAAGTGGAGTGTGATGGAGCGAGAATGAATGTATCAACATCCATGGAGGTAATAGTACTTTTTAAAATTATACATCCATAGTAAAATGAGATGTGTGGCGGAGCAGATCGTGCCCATTGTGGAACGATAATGAATTTAGTAATATTCGCCATGACTTGTTCCATTGTCATCCCTAACCATAAAATATGAAGTATATTCTTTATTAAATTAATTCTTTATAACAACCTCTAATATCAAATTTTAGTTAACATATTATTTCAATAAATTACTTCTATTAAAAGGGAGTCGATTGCTTAAGAAATCTTTTCACCATCTCACTTGAAAGAAATCTTCTTTCATCATTGATTAGTCAACCCTTTCGATTATCCAACCATTTGTTGTATTCGAATCAAAATTGTCATATTTTCATCATCGAGTATTTGACTAAACGTTTTTGATGTTTTTTCATCATCGAATACTCAACATTACTTTTTATTGATTAGATAACTTTTTTTATCGATATAGAAAGCATTTTTCATCTTCGATGTGCTTTTTGTTGTGTGTTTTTTAAAATAAAAACTTTTTATTTAACTCATTCTTAAAAAATGACAATTATTTTTTGGAACATTAAGTTTAATAAATTTTTCTTATTATAAGTTTATAACTAATTTAGATACAACTTTTTTTTTGTTTTTTTTGTTTAGATATTTTATTCGTCAACTAACTGATTTCTAATTTTTGTCTTTGTTGGCATTCGTGTGTCTGTAAAGAAGTCCATATTGAGGGGAATTTTTTTCGAGGGTTAAACAGATTGAGACTGAAAAGTCAATCTGTTATCTATGTATGTTATGTATAGTATTGTTTATGTACATTTGTTAGTATTTCTGTTATGTTTGTATCTTATTTATGTTATGAATATGTCTGTTTGTTTGTTAGTATGTTACGTAGTATATTACTCTTATGTATGTCTGTTAGTATGTATGTTATGTATGTATATTACTGTTTACAATATGTATGTGCAGTGTTTTATAATGTCTTGGGATAAATGTGTGGTGCATATACATTTGGGTGAAACATTTGTCACAAATTCTTGTTCAGCCTATGTTGGAGGGGAAGTGTTGCAATGGGATTTCGACCTAGATTTTTGTGTCATTACACTTTGTATGTGATGGTAGTAATTTTGACATGTTTATACTAATTATGAAGTGTTGTTTATATAGAAAGTAAGTTGTTTTTCATGTATGGAGTTGTGATGATGTGTATATGTTGTGACCATGTGTTTAAAGATGTTTTAGATATGCTTAGAATGGCGTTTGGAACGTGTTTATAAAGTGCATTGAGATGATTTGATAATGTTTTGGATTAAATTAGGTGAGTTTTGGGGCATGACAAACTTTTATCGATACAAATATGTATCGGTATAATTAGGTCAATAGACAGAAAAATGAACAGTAGCAAGGACTTCTATCAATAGAAGTCAAGTTTCTACAAGTATATCAAAATAGGGTCTCTCTCTTGTTTTAACTCCCGATGACTCAAATTTGATCCCGATCATCCCTGAACACCTAGAACTCAATTAAAAATGATTCTAAAGTGTTTTAAATGACTTGTAAATGTTTATAAATCATGTGCATATGTTGTTTATTGTGATATTTGATTGATTCTTATTTTGATTATTTAAGAGAATATAATTCGAGTTGCTTCGACAACGAATATGGTGTTTCATATTCGGACTTGATAGTCGGGTTGAGTGTGGGGTACTACATCACCTGTTGAGGACACATGTAGGGGACACATGGAGATGGCATACCAATTGAGTTCGCTAAGCATATTGAAGGAAGCAAATTCGCTGATGCCCGTTGTAACTTTGTTGAGGTTCGCGTAATTTCATGTAAGTTTAAAAATTAATTGTTTGTAAATTTTGTAATATTAAAATTTTAAATTTTGAAATTTGAGTTTCAATATTTAAAACAAGCTCTGAATGTAGATTTGTTAAAAATTTTGAGAGTGTGCACTAAAACATGCTAATAATTAAAGCACCAACTATGTAACTTACCCGAATTTTAGTTAAATTACTTGTAACCCGCAAAACTTGAAAAACAGAAATTGTAACACTCTTCTGTTACAGTTACACAGTGACTCGCAACGGTGTCGTCGTGGCATCCAAAGTACGGGGAGAGTGGGTAAAACGCTGCGTTTTCAGGATCCAATGGAAATGGATATGACTTACACGCAAACGCCACGGGAGAGGTAAAAGTACCAGGGAAGCCCTTGGACTTAGGGATGGATTGCATTTCCACCCTCTACTGAAATAATTGGCAAATTAACCCTTATACATTTTAAAACGTGCAAATTAGTCTGTTGATTAAAATTTTCTGTCAAATAATGATTTTTATGGGTGTACTATAAAAATGTCAATCAATTATACCTTTCGTTCTATTTTAGTCAGTCAACTATTAAATTTTTTTATTTAGTCACTAAACTTTTCAAAACTAAATATTTTAGTCACTTTGATCTGATGTGAGTTTTTTTATTGGTCTAGTAATAAAATTAGCTTTCTAATATTTATACATTCTATCAATTTGATCATAAATATAAAGAATTTAACAAACTTAACCTTTAATATTTACAAAGTTCGTCATTTTAGTTCTAATTCTAAAAAAATCAATAAATTTGGCCCTAAATATTTACAAAATTTGTCAATTTTGTCCTAACTATAATTTTTTTTAAATGTTCATTTTTAGTCCTTTATAACCTATCAGCTAACTAGTGATGGCAATGAGACGGACGGTTTTCTGCCTGCCTTGCCTTTCTCCAATGCTTTACCACCAAGCTCTGACTCCGACTTTAAAAAATTTAATCCATTCCAAACCCAAACATTGAAAATTAATAGTATACCCAACTCAAATCCTATCCGACCTGAGTTTAATTTTAATTTTAAATTTTTTTGTAGAATTATGATTAAGTAAAAAAAATAAAAAATGAAAGGTTTTGGTACCATTTTTTATTAGATTTTCTTAATGATTTATCTATGGAGTTGTGTACTAATGCATATTTACACACATGTTGTGGTTAAACTATCGGGTCAGATCGGCTCAAAACTCGTTTGATTCAAGGATTTTTTTTTTGTTGTTGTCATTCTTATAGCTAACGCATGTAAGATATTAAAATAAGAAAAAAAATTACCCTATTTCAAGTCACTTGCAAAAAAAAAAAACTCTAATAAATTGGGATAAAACACAAATAAATTTAAGATCCAAAAAAAAATAAAGGCGTTAAACTGTTCGGGTAGTAATGCATCCAATTATTCCGTATAGGTTCCAAATCAATTGGTTTGATCTAGTGTGAAGCCTAAATTATAATAAAAAAATTTGTTGCAAGTGACTTGAAAGAGTGTACTCTTTTTCTTATTTCAATATTTCACATGGATTAACCGATGGTTATAAACGGCTAAAAATGATTTTTTTAATATTTAGAGTTAGTACTAAATTGATAGATTTTGTAAATATTGAGGGTCAAATTTATTATTATTTTTAGAATAGAAACTAAAATAACAATTTTTGTAAACATTGAGAGCTAAATTTGTGGAATCTTTTTATATTTAAAATCAAATTGATAGAATATGTAAACATTAGAAGGCTAATTTTGTTACTAGACCAATAAAAAAAGATCACATCAAAGTGACTAAAATATTTAATATCGAAAAGTTTGTGACTAAATCGAAAAAAATATTAATTGTGTGACAAAAATAGAACGAAAGGCATAATTGGATGACCATTTTTATAGCTTACTCATAAAAAAATAATTTTCATCACGGATTTAAGTTCACTTCATTTAATAGAAAAAATTTAAAGGAGGAGCTAATTTGCAAGTTTTGAAATATATAAGAGTTAATTTGCCTATTTTTCAGTAAAGTGGCCGGAATGCAATCTTCCCTTAAGTACAGGGGCTTCCCTGGTAGTTTTACCGACGGGAGACGATGATAACTAGGGGTGAGTATTCGATCGAGTCGAGTCGAATCGAGTCAAAAAATTTCAAGTTAGTCGAGTTGACGAATCCTATTTTAGCAACCGAACTCAATTTGAAAATTTTTCAAATCGAATCGAATCGAGTCAAAAAATTTCGAGTCAAGTTGAGTTGAGTTAACGAATCCTATTATTTATACTCAATGTTACTATATAGACCGATTATTTAACTAGTAGACGAAGTACAAGATTATTTAACTATATAAACAATATAATAGTTTTCCCTTTTAATTTAATGTGTAAATATCTATCAAAACGATATAATTTTATCTTTTAATTTAATGGTTTGAATTTTAATTTTAAAAAATGTAAACATTTATCAAAATGACGTAATTTTATTTTTTTTATTCGAATTTTTGAATAATTCAAATTATATAATTTATATTCAAATTAAATTAAAAAAAATTATTTTTTATTTGAGTTAATCCAAATAATTATCCAGTGACTGCCTTTTCAGCTATTAAAATCATAAAATCATAAAATGACGTATTCGATAAACTCTGCAGTGAACTGCCTTTTCAGCTAATTTTGATTTTCTTTTGGCAACTGAGACAGACAATCGAGTTAGAAATGCTGAGGGCTCTGGTGAGGAAAGCGGCTTCAACTTCAGCTTTTGGGAGTGCAAATTCAGCCCCATGTCTTATTGCTAATCCAATCCACCACCTCCAGACCAAACACTTCTCCATAGGAATCCTCCCCGATGGGGTCAATCGAAGCTCCGACAATTTTGTCCAGAATTCCGATGCCATGGAACGTCTCTTGTCTGACCTTCAATCCCATATCAACAAGGTTCCTCCCTCTTTTCTCTTTAAAATTTATACCCAATTCTTCTCTTAGTGCTATCACTTTAAAACAAATAAATCATTTGATTTAAGGTTCTTGCTGGTGGAGGAGAAACTGCTGTGAAAAGGAACAGGAGCAGAAATAAGCTTCTCCCTAGGGAACGAATCGATCGTCTTCTTGATCCTGGTTCTTCTTTCCTCGAATTGTCTCAGGTTCTTTTTTCCTTCTCTTCTCTTCTAAATTGGGTCTTTTTTTTTTCCTTTTTTAATCTGGTGGCTTCTGCTTTCTTATTGAAAAATTAATGTAAAAAGCTCGCAGGGCATGAATTATACGAAGACCCTTTACCATCAGGTGGAATAATAACAGGAATTGGTCCAGTTCATGGGAGACTTTGTATGTTTGTGGCTAATGACCCGACTGTTAAAGGAGGAACTTACTATCCTATCACCATTAAGAAACATCTAAGAGCTCAAGATATTGCTGCTCAATGCAAATTACCTTGCGTTTATTTAGTTGATAGTGGGGGTGCTTTTCTTCCAAAGCAAGCTGAGGTTTTTCCAGACAAGGAAAATTTTGGTAGAATTTTTTATAATCAAGCTACCTTGTCTGCTCAAGGCATTCCTCAAATTGCATTGGTATTAGGCTCTTGCACTGCTGGGGGTGCCTATATTCCTGCCATGGCTGATGAAAGTGTGATGGTTAAAGGAAATGGTACCATTTTTCTAGCTGGACCGCCTCTTGTCAAAGTTAGTTCCCTTGCACTTATCTCTTCCAATGTATTTTTGTTTAGATTAGATGATACTTAAATGGAAGTTTTGACAGGCTGCTACAGGAGAGGAAGTGTCTGCAGAGGATTTAGGGGGTGCTACTGTTCATTGTAAGACCTCTGGGGTTTCGGATTATTTTGCTCAAGGTATTGTTTCCTTATCCTCTGTTCCAGCAGCCGGAATCACTGAACTTTAGCATTATGTGAGGGTTTGCAAATTTTTTTTAATATCTTTCTCTAGATGAAATGCATGGACTTGCTCTCGGGAGGAATATTGTTAAGAACTTGCACTTGGCTGGGAAACAAGGGATGTTGAGTTCATCTCCACCCGCAAACCTTGAATTTAAAGAACCATTGTATGATGTTAAGGAACTCCGTTGCATTGCACCAGTAGACCAGAAGCAGCAGTTTGATGTTCGATCAGTTATTGCTCGAATTGTTGATGGAAGTGAGTTTGATGAGTTCAAGAAACTGTATGGAACTGTGAGGACTTGCATATATCTTGGATTTTCAATTCTTTTTCCTATAATATGCATGAACCTTCTAACCTTGATGATGTGGTGCAGACACTTGTAACAGGTTTTGCTAGAATTTATGGACAACCTGTAGGGATCCTTGGTAATAACGGGATATTATTTAACGAATCTGCACTTAAAGGAACCCATTTCATCGAACTTTGTTCTCAGCGTAACATTCCTTTGGTCTTTCTTCAGAACATCACTGGGTTTATGGTACATGGTCCCACTATTTCTTTCATTACTTTTTTTATGGAAGTGTATCTAATGTGGTCTGTTGTTGCATTCACGAATCATGCAGAGTGTTGCTCATCAAACTGATTTAGTAGAATTTATGCACTTAGTTTGAAATGACTGCATGCCATTATTTATTTATTTATTAGCACTACCATACTGATTATTTATTTATTTCATTTGCTAGGTTGGCTCAAGATCTGAGGCAAATGGCATTGCAAAATCTGGAGCAAAATTGGTGATGGCAGTTTCTTGCGCAAAGGTAGGTACCATCTTCCAACTTTGTTTATTGGTTCTTTGTCATTCTTATAATATACACTGATTGAACCATGCATAAATAAGTTGCATTTTTTTTCTTTTACCTCCATAGTTGTATAAATGTTTCATTGTCTACTTTGACAAATATCACATGGGGTACATGATAGAAATCAACAGCCAGAAATGTCTATAATTTTTACCTCAGCATCTCTCTTGAATGATGATTTTACAGGTGCCAAAAGTGACTATTATGATTGGGGGAAGTTTTGGTGCGGGAAATTATGCAATGTGTGGTCGTGCTTTTAGCCCAAATTTCCTGTTCCTTTGGCCAAATTCAAGAATATCTGTGATGGGCGGTGCACAGGTGAATCAATATGTTCTTACATAATAAGAATAATTAAATCTTCTCTGATCTTTTCACCAAAAAAAAAAAAAATCTTCTCTGATCTAAGAATTTGGATTTCTGTCATCCTATAATTGTGTACAATATGTCATGAAATTTCATCATGCTTGCAGCTTACATGCCTTCTAAATAAGTAGGATTCTTTGTCTTTTTCTACTGAAACATGAATTAATGTGCTGCATTGAAATTATTATAAACTTCACAATCGTCCATCCTCCATTCTGCTTTAGGTAGCCAGACATTTTAATAGTTATGCAGATATCTGTTGACTATCTTGCTAGTTTTGTTCACTTGGAACTTTTGGAGTTTTGGCTGATTACTGAACTATTCCGGAAACAATTAGGCTGCCGGAGTGCTGTCTCAAATTGAAGGGGCCAACAAGAAAAGGCAAGGAATTAAGGTAAGCTTTTAGTTTCTTCTTGAGGAGTGAATGTTTGTTTTTCTTCTATTGCATCGCAAAGTGCTTATATTCGTATGCTTATTTCTCCGTGCTTGCACATTTTGGTACTATAGTGGACAAGTGAGGAAGAAGAGAAGTTCAAGGCTAAGGTTATAGAGGCATATGAGAGAGAGGGGAATCCGTACTACTCAACAGCTAGGCTCTGGGATGATGGTATTATTGATCCTGCTGATACCAGGAAAATTGTGGGGCTCTGCATCTCTGCTTCCATGAATCGCTCGTTAGAAGATACCAAATATGGTGTATTCCGAATGTAAATGGAATCATTAACTTGTCAATCCGTACTTTTCTAACCTGAAAAGAAAATGTGGAAAACAGGAAGACTATGCAATAAAAAATCTGTATAATAATGCAATGCATGTCATGATCAATAATTCCTTGTTTCAAATGTAAAAGTCCTGTTGTAAGGTTTCAGTGTCTTTGATTGAGGTCAACATGTCAAGTTTATATTCATGATGCTTGTGGTACCATAAGGCCGTATTAGCTCACAAGGTTCAGATTTTTTTTGCAATGTGCCACGTTGTTACTCAAATATTAGCCACGGAAAACATGCCGGCATAGTCATGTTTATTTTATGTTCTTCGGATACTCACACCTTGAGACCTTTTGGTCAAGGACAAGTAGTTGCCATAAGCTTAATCCAGGATTAACCAAGTAATCCGTTGGTTCAGGCCAACATTAAGGTAGTCGAATTCAGCTCCAGTAGTGAATGAAACCATAATAGATGAGGGTTTTGGTTGAATCTCAAAGTGTAAGACTGAGTGGGTGCATGTGGAGTTGTTGGGATTGGGAGTAGTTGATCCAATTAGGGAATGGGCCCATGCCCATCCTCAGAGCCACCTAACAATTTTTTCTTTTTTTGTCTGGGATCGAAAAATCAACAGAAAAGAAAGAAAACGTGATATTTATTTAGTAATCTCAGCATCTCTTGTTGTCAATTCATTTCATTTCCTTTGCTTTATGGTGAGCGCCTGCTGATACGGGAAAAAAAAGTAAGAAGTTTTGCCTGAACCAAACCAAACCAAACCAAACAGATTCCTCTTTCGTTCTTACTTCAGTAATGGCTTCTTCTACTTCGATTACTCCGTCTTATTTTGCTTCCACCACCCTTCCTCCCCGCCCTATTTCTTCTCACTTCCCCTTTAACCTCAACTCTTCAACCACCTTCTTTCCTTTGAAAAATGGGCCCTTCAAGCTTCGTAATGCCCCTCCTCCCTCTCCCAAGGCCCTTTCTGCTCGTGCACCCAAAGGTATTCTCTTTCTCCTCTCTACTCTTTGAATTGGTGGGTATTTCTTTGATCTGATTCTACCACCTACCATCATATTACTTGATATGTTATTTCATTTTTGTTGGATGGTGGCGTATCCCGTGATGTTTGATTGATTGGTTGCCCAGAAACTTGAAGAAAGAAAACACTAGAGGCAAAATTTTACAAATCTAGCTTAATGCAATCAGAGTGTGTCTGTGTTCAAATATTCACTTGATCCCAGTTGTAATCACTAGCCACAAATCTAGGAAATTGTTTGACTTAGAAGATTTGGTGATTTCAATCAAGTGTTAAAATGTTGGATTTCAACCTTCAATGAAGCCTTGATTTACAAGTGTGAGCATAGTAGATCACTGACTTTTCCCTATGTTTGGTGTTTTTTGATTGGAAATAAGATGCTAATTAGAGATTAATATATATACTTTATGTGTAAAGTTGGCGGAATTTATAACAGCAAACAAAGGTCTTTCACTGATGCTTTCCTAAAGCTTTTCACAAAAAAGCTCGATCAGTAATTTCATTCCCCGAACAGCTCCATGAACAACACATTCACGGAGGAAAAAGATAGCTCCATAATATGAGGGAATTTTTGGATTAATTTCATAGTAATTAGTAGGGTGGGTATTTAGAAATTTTTTTTGTCTCTTTATGACTCTGGCTGGATGAATCTGATACTGGATCTACAAATAGACTGATTGTGTTCAACCCAGAGATGTGTAGATCCAAAGTCCGAACCAATTCCGTGAAGATTTGTTGCTCTGTATCCTGGTAGATTAGATCCGAGGGAATGTTTTTCACATGCTGTAAAGATAAATTATATTCGAGCTCTTTGAAGTTTCCGAAGGTGATTCCTTTGCTAAAATAGATATGATCTACCATTAAAAAAATCTTAGCGATGTCCAGCATCCTGCTTTGTATTTAAGTTTGAAAGAATACACCACATAGAAGAGATAATTTTGGAAAAGGTGAGATGGTCAGTTCTCCTTGTGACCTTGTAATTGCAGATATTAAGGGTGATCAATGTTTTGTCATATATCATAGTGGTTGCATCAGTTGAGATTTTATATTTAATTATTTTCTAAACTTTTAGAAGTTGAAAGAAACTATTGAACAAGGTATCCCTTTGTATCCCAAAGGTAATGATCTAATGCTGCTTCAGTATTAAGACCATAATGGGTTTTATAGCTTGCTTGTTTATATTCAATTCATTGCTTCTAGTTTCTTTTTTGTTGAGTTCTGCTGTGAACTTAGTGATGATAGTACAGAAGATTTGAATGCTAAAGTGACCTTGTTCCGTCGATTATGTACAGCTGCTGTTGTTACTAAAGACACATGGGAGAAATCAGTGTTGAACAGTGATTGCCCTGTTCTTGTAGAATTTTATGCAAGCTGGTGTGGCCCCTGTAGAATGGTCCTCCGGATTATTGATGAGATCGCAGGAGAGTATGCCGGGAGACTCAGCTGCTTCATTCTGAATACTGACGATGACTTTCCAATTGCAGAGGATTATGAAATAAAGGCAGTACCGGTGGTGTTGCTGTTCAAAAATGGAGAGAAGCGGGAGTCTGTTGTTGGCACCATGCCGAAGGACTTCTATATAGCTGCCATAGAGAGGGTTCTGAAATCATAAACAATGACATCGAGGAAAGGTTTCAGCTATTTCTTCTTGCCTATATATATGTTGTTAACTGGATTATCAATGCATAAATTGTACATCCTGAAGTTTGTATCTTGGGGGTTGCTGTTAACACCATAGCTTGGAAATGGTTGGAATGATCCTTTTTGGTTCCATAATTTTCAAGTGAAACTGGAACCTTGAAACTTTAAACTGTTCTATAAATACAATCTTCCCCTTGTGTCTCATGCTCTTAAAGTTAAAATTTATGATTTGATCTTGCCTTGAGTATCTGTTCTGTGTGTAAGTTATGCATTTAGTCTTTAGATTTTAATTTGACCATTTTGAATATCTGGATATTTGGAATTTTAAAATTTTGGTATTGACAAAATGGTAGTTATTAAATTATCAAGTTATGTTTTACTATTTTCAAAAATTGATACAACAAACTTATTATTATATTTTCTCATGTTACAAAAAAATACAATTAATAGATTTAACGATCATTGTTAGTATGAAGATTGAAATATAAAAATTTTAAAAATATAGAAACTAAGAATCATCGGTTGAAAAATATATATTAAATCTACAACTTTATGAATAATACAAAAACAATAGTAGAGTTTAACAAAACAAAATTAGCCGTTACCATTTGTTCAAGACTAAAATTTTAAAAACCGAAAAGTACGTGAGATAAAATTGATCAATTCAAATAGTACAAAAATTAAAATTGATCAAATTAAAGTATAAGTATTAAATCTACAATTTATACAAAAAATAGGGTCTAATAGCAAATTTTGACCTAAGTCTATCCATTACTCCCAAACATTTTCCTTCACCAGGTGTACAGTTGATATTTGAACCCAAAAAACAAATTGCGGGCTAAATCTCAAAACTAATTGATATTCAAATTTATACATTAAATTTTAATTTTGATTTAATTGTAAATATTTAAAGGAATAAATATATTAATTTATTTTCATATTCGATATATATAATTATTTGTATTGCAATATATAAACTTAAATATGTTATATTGATAATTGTATTAGTAATTTGTAAAAACTGAATTACATTAATCTCATGTATAAAATTGTATAAACCAAAGTTCATGAATAAATTACACATTAAATCAAAAATTATATACAATTTTTTTTGAATATACCAGTGTGGTTACATGGTAGTATATGTTCATATTTTCTTAACCCTTTGACAAAACACATACAGATGCTTGAACTCGAATCTCCTAAGATAAATAACATCTTTTTTTTACTGAAATCACTCGTTGGGTTCAATTCATATACAATTTTGAGATTATTATTTTTTCTAAAATTCATGTTTTTCTTGTAACTGATCAAATTTTCAATGAAACATTAATCCTGATAGAGAAATTTTTTTTGTTTACTTAGAAGTGAATTGTCAATGACGACAATTCTTTTTGGGGCCAAATCATTGACTACAATTTATATTTATATAAATAAGCAAGCTCTGTTTGTTGACCAAATAATGAAAAATAAAAGGATAATATATAATTTAGCTCATGAATTTGTTTTGGTCCCTGATGGAAGGAGGGACGCTACTAATAAGGCTATCTTGGTTGAAATGTTATTATTTGCCCCCCTCCACCTTCATCTATCATGTTGAAATGTTATTGTAACTGATCAACCATTAATGTGGAATATCTGTTGTAAATTGATATATTGAGCTATAAATCCTTTGTCTCCATTATTTCTCTTCTTGAAAACATAAAAGTAGATGGAATATCCATACACTTTGGCTTTGGTGTGAATGCTGAAACTATTGGGTTTCTAACTTCATGTTTTTCATTAACCTCCGTTGGGAAATTGGACGAGCCCAACGCACCCATTATAGAAGATTTGGAATCTACATGTAATGTTACACCAATTTTATGGGGTCGGTTAATTTTTTATTTTCTAACTTTGCTCAAGTGGCAGGACCAACAATATGTTATTCAGGCGGTAAAATCAATCATATATAGAAGTTAATCCAAGTGTATTAAGTATTTAAAAACTTAAAGCTTAATCGAGACTTACAATTACAAGAGAAGAGAGCACTTTTATTAATATGCAATACAATTACAATTGTATGAGCTCAATTTCGTCCGGCCCGTTTAATAAAAAAACCCAATTTATTTTTATAAAATTAAAATCCAAAAATAAATAAAACCCAAAATAATTTCACTTACAAAAAAATATAAAGTCTAATTACATACAATAAACCCAAAGTCCAAATACAAAAAAACCCAATTAACCTAAATACCCAAACCTAAAATACAAGCCCATACCATAAAAGCCCAAAACATAAGACCTAAACTAAAAAGCCCTACCTGCTGCCCCTCGGACGCATTCGCCACCGTTCCAATGCCACGTTAGCACCAACATTTGCCACGTCAGCAACATCGGTCTCTCACCACGGCTGTACACAAGGGTCTTTTAGATCCGATTTTGTACCTGTAAAATAGAAAAATGAGAGAAAATATAAAGAAAATAACAAAAAAATGTAATTTTCATGCTATAAAAATAGCACAAATCTAAATGTAAAAGGCTTACGCATTTAATAGCAATCAAAAAACAAGAAATAATTCTAGGTAAAAATTTTTCGAAACAAAAAAATATTAAAAATACAAAATATAGATCTAGGGTTTTTTTTTACCTTGTGTCTTTTCTTATTTCGCCGCCATCGTCGTAGGTCGAGGGTTCCGTCCCCAATGAAGGATAGAGGTTCGATGACTCGAGAAGTCCTCAAAGCCCTTTGGCTCGTAAGGGCGTCATCAGAGAGAACAAAAGGAAGTTTCTTTTAAAAAAATAAAAGAAACCGAAAGGTTTCTCATTTGTTCTTCAAGTTTTGGCTAAAGTTTGGAAGGATTCTGCCCCAAATTCGAATTCAGGGCATTAAGGAGGGTTGGGGAGATTTTAAAATTTTTTTCGACCACTAGAGGCGGCGGTCACCATCGTCGATGACCGATGGTCCACGACGGACTCATGACGGAGTGTCACCGGACCCCATGACTGGCTAAATGTAACACCCAAAAACTAGAAACCGTCACCGATCAGGGTCCCGATGTCTTACTTTTCATATATCATTGTTCATATTCTATTTTCATCTCATTCAATCATATTTTAATAAAATTGTGTACTCAACATGTCATAAATCATCAATTGATTATAATCACAACTCAATAAGGACAAAAAGGTCATTTCATGATTTTTGTAGACTTCTACCGAAACATGTCATGCTTCTACCGATATTAAAAATTCCAGAGAGTTAAGAAATCTTACCTTGCAACTTCTACCGGTACAAGTATACGAGCTACCGATACTTCTGTAAGTAGAATTACCGATGCTTATGATGCAACTATCGTTGCAACTCAAGCTAGTGAACAACCTCTCTCCTACCCTGTACTTCTATCGAAACAAGTATGCAGAATCTTTAGAATCATACCAAAACATAAGTTTATCAACACATCATTCATAACATTAAAATGCATTAGACCATTATATAATTCATAGTTTCCCAAGTCATTGCATTGTACTTCCAAGACTATATTCTATCTTGAACATGCATACATTACTACATTCAATATTTCATTAAAGTATAACAAGATCATCAAAATTTCAAACAAGTAAACAAAAGTTAACATTATCCTAGTACATGCCATATAACCAAGTGATGAAGGACTACCAAACCGACTCCGTGATAGTGTGACTTCGTGGAGATGATCCGATCTTCAAGCAGCAAAGAAATCTACAAAACAACAATAACATCTTTGGTAAGCTTCATAGCTTAGTAAGTTCGAAGAGTTTAAAGAGTTACCAAACATATGCTTTAAGTAGTTATAACTCAACCGAGCTAGGATGAACTGTTATTTCCTTAAGCCATATTCAGTATTTCAACTTTCCTGTCTATACCTTTTTGTTACCAGTACCCGATGCTGCTCACACGAGCTGTCGAGAATATGCATTTAAGCATAAATCACAGCCATCGTAGGGCCTATAATCCAAAATTTTGGATTCATTTCTCATTTCCCATTTAATACTCACGATGACATAAAGTCTTCGGACCTTAAATCCGTAAAAGATCTATATGCTCACAATGACACATAATCATCGGACCTCTTAATTCGTAAAGGATTCATATACTCACGATGACACATAGCCATCAGACCTTATAATCCGTAAAGGATTCATATACTCACGATAACACATAGTCATCGGACCTCAAAATCCGTAAAGGATTCATATACTCACGATGACACATAGTCATCGGACCTCGTAATCCATAAAGGATTTACATACTCACGATGACACATAGTCATCAGACCTTTTTCATTTACGGTTCAAGACCCTTTAGCCTTTCCTTTCCTTTCCTTTGTTCTCGTCTTCCACACTTTTGATCATCGTTCCAACTCACAGCAATTGTTTACAATACAAGAATATACAATTTAAATTGGAATCTAACAATAAGAACTTACCAGATTGATTTGTAGTATCGGCACAAGTACAGGGACTATTCGTCAGTAAGACATCCAAGTCTAGCTCCCGAAATTGTATAGCCCCTAATGACATGTCCTTTGTCTCCCAAATATTCACGAAGTTCATATGTGTCATATACCATGTCTATTTCAATTAACTTTCATCATATTATACCATTTCGAGTAAATATCCATATAATCCTTATTTTTCAAACATAATATCGAATTAACTAACCATGTCATTTAGTTCAATTTCTATTTGTCATATATCAACCAAATTTTTTCATTCGTAACATGAATAATAACAAACACAACACATAATCATTTAAGCGTTTCGTTGTCACCTGATTTCATTATATCATTTGTTACTTTCAATCATACTCCTCATTACAATTTCATTTCAATTTACTTCAATTTCTCAATTTAATATTTACTAAGCAAACAAATTTAAATACAACATACTTAAATCATTTCAATAATTTACAAATAGAAATTAAATCAATTATTTACTGTACGAACTTATAGTTAAAGTGAACTCTAGGGGTGAATCCGTAATTTTCCTTTTTCCACGATCGGGACACGATCTTGATCTATGTCAATAATTTCATTCAATTATTTAAATCAACATGAATTTTTAGTCATTTTATTCAAATAAGCCTTTTTTTTACAAAATTACCCTTAATTTTTAATTTTTATTCAATTTAGTCCTTAGCATCAAACTTGCAAATTAACCATTTTTAAATAATATTAAGCTCAGCCGAATACTATAGCATTTCACATTTTAGTCCTTAAATGGTAAAATCATCAAAAACTACTTTACAAAATAATCAAATCTAACAATGAAGCTTATAAATCTTCCATAAAATTTCAAGAACAAGCTTATTCATCAATGGAAAATTTTATAACATTTGAAAAAAATCACAGATTGGTCCTTGGGTTAGCTAGATCAAGCTAAAACAAACTCAAAAACATAAAAATTACTAAAAACGGACAAGAATCACTCACCCAAATATGGAACCAAGCTTGACCGAAGCTTTCTCTACTCTCTTCTAGGGTTTTCAGCAACTTAGGAAGGAAGAAGATGATTTAATTTCATCTTTGTTTTGTTTTAATTTTACCTTTTAAAGAAATTATCATTTTATCCTTTAAAATTCAATTCAATTTTGGCTAAATAAATGTAAAAACCGTCCACTATAAACATTAATGACTTAATTACCATAGAGGTGCCTTATCTTATCATCCAATTAACATTTAATACCTTTAATTAATGGAATTCAACTTTTGCACCTTTTACGATTTAATCTTTTTCATTTAATTAACTATCTAAATGTTAAAATTTCATAACCAAATTTTAATAGGACACTAATGACCTTGTGGTTTGACAAATCGAAGTTGTAGCCTCGAAACCACCCTTTTCGATTATACTAAAAATAAACTAATTAGTAAATCCCCATTTTATTAGGATTTAATTGTAATTTACCAAAATATAAATAGTTTCACATTATTTCTATTATTAAGCCATTTAAAGAGGGTCCAATTTCATAATCGGTCCTTCAATTATATTAAATTTCAATTAAATAAACTTTATTTCAATTTAACCTTAAACAACTTAGGACTAAATGAAGAAATATTTCAAAAGATAGTGGAAGGTAATCATATCCTCCACCGCTTGGACTTTTTGACCATGGTGTAATTACCACTTTGATATTTTTAATCAATAGCAATTAATTTTTACTCCATTTACAATTTACTCTTTTTTTCTTAATTAAGCAATTAATCATCAAAATTACCCAACCGAACTTCAATTCACATATAATAAGACTCTGTAAATATTTAATAAAAATACTTACGGCCCTTAATTTCAGAAACAAGGTCCCAATACTTCATTTTTTTAACCACTTGACTTTTGAACCAAATCACTCATACTTTTAACTCAATAATTAAAATTCTTCAATTCAAAATTCTATATAAAATTATTATTGACTTATTTAATTTAAACACTCATTATAAAAATTTTTCCGTCAGGTTTGTGGTCCCAAAATCACTGTTTTCGACACCGTAGAAAAAAGAGTTGTTACACCATGGGCCATTTAAGAGAAAAGAAAGAAAGAAAAAGGTTTTTTTTAGAAAACAAGGATAAAATAAATTTTTTATGAATTTTTTTTATTTATATAAGTATGTTAAAACGATACCGTTTTGAGCCTGATTCAATAGGCTCCAAAACGACGCCGTATTGAGGAATGACCCGAAATCCGACTCGTTTAGACTTGGGATCCGCGTGTCTTGTAAAAACAAGCTATTTGCCACTTTAACCCTTCTGCATTTTTTCTTTTTTAATTTTGTCCTTTTTTAATTTTAATTCATTTTAATTTTGCCCGTTAATTTTATTGTTTTGCAATTTGGTCCCTAGATCGAAAGTGGACCTTTCAGGGAATGACACATGTACAGAGGTTGGGATATTTTCCCTTTTAGTCTCTGTAATTTTTATATTATTTTAATTTAATTATTTACTCTGTTTTTTAATTTTAACCTTTAATTTGTTTTTAATTTTAATTAAGTCATTTATTTATTTAAGTTTGTCCTTTTAATTTATATTTTTTCAATTTATACTTTATTGTTTTCTTATTTTTTTTAATTTAGTCCATTTATTGTTTTTTATTTGTTTTTATATTTATTTATTTTTTATTATTTTCTGTTTGTTATGTTTATTTTCTTTAGTATTTTTTTAGTTCATAAATTTACATATTTACCCCTTTAATTATGTCATTTTATATTTTTGCCTTTTATTTAATTACATATTTTTATTTTATCCTTGATTCAATTATGTTTAATTTTTCCATGATTATATATTTATTATTGCTTGCATCATTAATTAATGTTTATTGCCATTATCATTATAATTATATTGTTATTTTTATGTGTTATCACTACTATTTTTTTTATTTATTTGTGTTATTTATTTTATTCTATTCATATATGTATTTTTTTTATTTTTCCATCATCAAATTGTAAATTATGTTTATGCATATTCATTCATTTTTGTATAGTATTCTAATAAATAAATCACATTACGCTTTAATTTTTTATGTAATACATAAATAATTTTCAAAACAGAGACAATGTTATTTATTTCGGGAACTCCAGAAAATTATGCTCTATCTTATTGGATAGTTTTCTCCTCGAATCGATGTAATCGAATACCTTATTTAAAATTAAAATATACAAAATTTGAAGTAATAATTAGAAACGTTCTTTATTTTCGAAGATTTGAGGTGTTGTGCCTTAACTTATTGGACATGACTTTTCCTTTCGATTAACTAGAAATAAACAAGCTTTCTTCACAAAATTCTATTTTTAAACGACACTTAAACATATCATTCACACATTTAAGGATCCATTTTAAGTTTTTCTCGAGTTCTCGATTTTCAACAACTAAGGCATTAAATAATTGACTAGGTACCAATTTTGGGCATGTGAGGGTGTTAATCCTTCCTCATACGTAACTGACTCCCGAACTCGTTCTTTAATTTCGAAGACCAAAACATTTGTTTTAATAACTTTAAATATTTTACGAGATGATCCAATAACACCAAATTAAAAAGGATTGGTCGCGACTCCATTTTCGTTTTTTTAAATAAAAGTCAGGATGTTTGAGAAAAAAGGTTTCAACAACAATATGACACACTTCTCTATTGCACACACCTATAAAAAAAAATGAAAGCTCCTACCCCTATTTACAGAGTGTAGTGATCATTATCCTTACCATTAATTTTACAAATATCTAATAACTAAAGTGCTGATGTATAATATCTAATCTTCTAAATAATATCCTATTTTTATTTTATATTGTAGAATATTCCAAAAAAACAATCTCTTAAAGGTTAAGTTTAACTTTTATCTAGAAGTTGCAATGGCTTTCAACACTCCCCCTCAATGCAAATTCTTTCCATAGATGATTTGTAGATTATACTGAGTGCTTCTCTGAACTTCTCAAACTTTAGTATACTCAAACTTAAGTGATGGTTAAATGTATATTAATGACCTAGATAGAGTTTTGATTTGGTAGCTTGTGTATTAAGGTATTTAAAGGTATACACGGGCTCACACACGAGATAGTGACATGGTTGTGTGCTCTTTTTGAATTGTGAGGTTTATGTTAACACAGTCACAGTTAGTTACATGGTCCAGCCACATGACCGTGTGATATTTGTTGAATTTTACACCTTGACCTGCATGACCTCAAAGAGTTACATGATTTGGATACACGATCGTGTGAGTCAAGGCCACACGATCTCAACCTGTTGCACGGCCTAGTTAAATGGTTGTGTGACCCTTGTTTTACATTTTTGTCAATTCTTTTCTGACATGTTCAATTTAGTCATTGATTGTTTCTGAGTTGATGTTTAAGCTTTCGTAAACTCGATTTAACCTCGAAATTGTATGCAAAACATGTTTGTTTGAATGATTAAGATATAATGAATGTTTTCTTGAATTTTTTAATTAAATTCAATGTTTCTATTATGTTTATTACTAGTGCGTCATTGAAAACACCAAATATAACCTAACCCTAAGAAATAACGAAAAGAATAGTATAAGAGAAATAGAGTCAAATCCTCAGGGATGGGATTGCTACAGCTTCTTGTTCCTCGAAATCCTGGGCGCAGTCGTGCCCAAGAAAAATGTCTGACCTAGAAAAATAAAAAAATAGAATTAAGAATATGGACGAGTTAAGATTAAATTAATTGAAATTGCAATTGTGAAAAAAAACAGAGTTGAGGAAAGGGGTTTTTCGATTTGAGGGATTTTAGCCTCCGGTTATCTCGATCCTCCCTTGGTTCAAATCATAAACTTTTAGATGGTTCTTCTCAAGATCAAATAAGCCAGTTATAATGGAAGAGGATGCCTACGACCATCAGCTCCACTTTAAGTTATAGCCTTGCAATCTAGAGGAACCTGACTCTAGCTAACCGTCACTCTTGTGGGAAAAATATCAGTTTAATGAAATAGAATTTTATTAGAAAGGAAAAGAAACAAAATGCTAAGAGCCTTAGGGGGAAGGAGTTTTTTTTTACAAAAGTGATGAATTGAGTATTCATGTCACTCCATCTCCTATTTATAGTACATGAAAAACCCTAGTTGATTCCTAATTAAACTCTAGATGATAATGTTTAAAAGATATAGTTACAATTAAATTTAAATAATATCATAATAATCCTAACAATAATCCTAAAAATAGAATCCAAATCTACACAAAGTTTTATGTCCATAAATCTCTTCTTTGAAATGTTGCCCAGAGTCTTCCACACATTGTATTTTCGGTACCACTTCTTCCATATTTCACATGCTGACCTGTTTTATCTTTAAATTCACACTTTTTGCCCCCAAATTCTCTTTTGCCTTCAATTTAGTTCCTACAAGATAAAAAAAAACCATAAACAACCCAAATTAGTAGGATTGTACCCAAAATATATATGTAATTAACTCATAAAAGTATGCCATTTTAGAGTATTATCAATTACTGTAGCATTTCGTAATCCAATTCGGAACACACATATGGTCACTAAATTTTGGTCACTTTTCAAAGAAAAAATCAAACTGTTTGGATTTTGCTATCCTTGTATACTAGTTAAAATTAAGGGTAAAGTACAAATATGGTCACTAAATTTTGGTTAATTTTTTTTCTCACTAAACTATGAAAAGCTATATTTTGGTCACTAACGTTATTGAGTTATAATATTTTGGTCACTCATCCTTTAACAGTTGTCACAAACTTAACGGAAAACTGATATGCCACATTTACTCAAGGATTAATATCTAATTTAATCCCTGAATTATAGCTAAAATATTCATTTTGGTCATTTTACAACTTTTTTAAATGATAATTCTTAAAAAATTATCAAAAAATTCTAAAAATATAAAAAAAATCTTTAAAACAAAAAAAACTTTTTTTAAAATTTATAATTATGTAATTTTTTTAAAAAAATGATTTTTTTTAAAATTTTTTAAAAATAAATAATGAAATTTTTAGATTTTTATAAAAGAATTTTTTTTATATATATTTTTATAAATTTTGAAATTTAATCCTCAACTTAGATTAAATTTGAAGGATTTTATGTTTTTTTAATTTTTTTACATAGATATAATTTTAAAATATTTTTTATAGCTTGAAAAAATAAACAATGATTTGAATTTTTAAAGATTTTTTAATTTATTTTTAACATTTTTTTGATAATTTTTTTAGAATTATTGTTAAAAAAATGTAAAGGGACCAAATAAAATATTTTAGCTATAATTCAAAGATCAAATTAGATATTAATCCTTGAATTACGTGCCACATCACCTTTTTTATAACTCGATTACGTTAGTAACTATTTTTGTAGTTTACCCTAAACTAATGGATCAGTTTCGTGCATATGATATTACAAGTTTAAAACAGATTTATAATAGATATTATGCCCAATTGAAGCCCAAACCAAAATTTTGTTTTATTTTATTGTGTATCGTGCATGGAGTTGAAGTTTCCCTGTAATTCTCATTCCTTGTCATTGTTACCGATGGATCAACCAGTGATGTGGAATTTGTAAGTTAGTATCAACCAGTGATGTGGAATTTGTAAGTTAGTGTGTGGAGCTATAAATCCTTTCCTTTATATTTTGCTCCATTATTTTGCTCTTAAAAACATAAAAACAGATGCAGATAAGCAGGCTTCAAGGTGCGAATGCTGAAACGATTGGACTTGTAACTTGATGTTTCCCATTGACCTCGTACCAGCTCAGAAATCCATAATTCCCCAAGTAATCGCTCTCAGGGATACTTCCAACCCCCACATCAATCTCCACTGTCACTTGGAAATTGGCTTTGCTGTATTTTCCTGCAAAGCTAATTGTTGGAGGTTGCACTACAGCTTTCATGCCTGAAGGAGCCCTCACTACTGCTCGATAAACCGAGCTACCTTCTGCTACATTTGTAAGTACCCTTTGGAAGGTGGTGCTGGTTGTGTTAGTGTTGTTCAAGAGAATGATGAATGATGGATAATTAAGGTCCAGGGTAGCACTATCACAGTTAAACTGACGCATTCCCGTGATGGTTCGGATCTGTTTGCTAGTGTAGTTTAACCCACAAAGGTAGTTGATGTAGTCTTGAATCTCGATATCGTAGACAAGGCCAGGGTCCATGGCTTTGTTAGGATTTATGTGCCCTGCTCCGAAATCAAGAGGTGTCCCAGCAACTCCTGTGGTCATGTCAATGATACGGCCATTTGCATTGTCGAAAACATCAGCTGTTGTCATCATTGCTGATCGGATGGCTGCTGAACTCCAACCGCTGTGGGCAGCTTTAAGCAGTGTGGCTATGCCAGCCGCATGGGGGCATGACATGGATGTTCCAGATCCGAGAGCGTAATCTGTTAGCAAATAATCATCGTCACCAATCGGTGCAAAGCCTCTGTTGGGGACCCAAGCAGCCAAAATGTCCACTCCAGGAGCCAAAATATCGGGTTTCAGTATCCATGGTGATTTTCTATCAGGTCCTCGAGATGAAAAGTAAGCCACTTGGGGAGCTGGCTTAGTACCCAAGAGGGTTGTTTGAAACCTGACACTCACTGTTGCATTCTTGGAATTGATTATATAATGTTTTACCAAATCCCCATCTTTCGGGTTTACCAACACAAAGGGCTTGAAGAAATCTGTGGGTCGGAAAAACGGCCCGTCGGTCGAGCTAAAGATAGCTCCAGCAGCTCCATCTGTGTCCATTTCGTATACTTGTGCATACGCATTAGTTTGGCCGTTGGAGTCGAAATCACAGAATATGTATTTTCCAGCAACTTCTTTGGGGTCGAGAGAGTTACAGAGTTCTTTGGATCGGTTTCCATGTCCAAAGTATATAGGAATGTCCGAAACAAACAAGTTTTCTGGATATACAGATTTTCCTGTTACGGTTAACTCTCCATCACCAAGCGTGACATGAGCTGCAAATTCCCGATCGATGGTTCCAGCACCGACGGTAGTGATCCAGGGAGCCCCATTGAGAATGGTATATGCATGAGGGCCTTGATTGCCAGCAGAGCATGAAACAAATATCCCTTTCTTCAAAGCTGCAAATGCTCCAATTGCAATAGGGTTTTCATCAAAGGGAGTTTCAATGAACCCCAAAGACAAAGACATGACATCCACACCATCTTCTATAGCTTGATCCATGCCAGCCAGTACATCTGTTGCTGCAGCATCATAACTTTCATCAAAGAACAGAACTTTGTACATGGCAATCCTAGCCTTTGGTGCCATTCCTATAGCTTTTCCTTTGGCATATCCAAAATATTCAGCACCAACCGCACTGCTGCCCGCTGCTATGGACGATGTGTGGCTACCATGACCCAGAAAGTCCCTCGGTGAATCATAGTCATTTGTTTTTGATATATTCTGTTTTTCCTGCTGCATGCCTTTGCTGAAGGATCGTGCCCCAATCAGCTTCCTGTTGCAGTAAGCTGCATTGAATTCAGTGCCGGTTTCACATGCACCACGCCATCTCTTTGGCACTGGCGGCAAACCTTCATCGTTAAAGCTCTCGCTTTCGGGCCAGATGCCAGAGTCAAGGACTCCAATGATCATGTCCTCACCAAATCCACCCGCAGGCCATAGCCCAGAATGTTTCTTCAACCCAAGAAAGGTAGGAGCACGCGTGGTATGGAGATGCCCAATTGTTTCAGGATATGTAGCAAGATGACCAGGTAATTCGTGAAGTTGGTCAAGGTGGGCTTGGGATAACACAGCGCTAAACCCATCCATTACATGGTTGTAAGTGTAGAGATGAAATGGGGAAAAGCCACCTGGTGTTGACAGGGATGAAAGGGTTGACATGTACCAATCATGATGGCTCGAAAAGGCACCAGGCATTGCCGATTTATCCATATGGATGATGTAGGTCCTGGGCCTTCCTGACGCAGGCAAGGATGTGGCTATAGCAAAGAAAAGAAAGAGAGAAATGATGAGTCCTAATGGAGTGAGCCGTTCCATTGTTCAAGTCAGCACTACCACCTGGATTTGGTATTTGAGAACTTAAAGAGGATCTTACTTTTATATACATGGATCATCCATATGATCGAGAAAATCAAGAGCACATCATAGTGATGGGGCAAACCGGTGGATCTTCTGTTTTTCCTATGGCCGGACAACAGAAAGGAGTTTTCCAACCTTGTTTGCCTGATAGCGACCTTAATATTTACACTAAGCATGGGGTGGTCCGTGGAATCATTGGAACCCTTTATTTTTGCACTGCCAACGAATTCAACCATAGCAAACAAGGGACACTTGAGATTACCGAACCATATATATGGTACTTTGTTTTATAACAAGAATACAATGACTTCTCCATGGAATTTCAAACCGCCTACATAAAAAAATCCGTAATAATTAGAATGTAATAGAAGTATGAAACAATTGCACCGGGGCATCTCTTGGTTTTGAATCAATAAATGCCAATCTTGATGATTAGCTGCAATATCCTCATCTCTGTACCAATGATATACGAAAATTACATTTATGTCTCATCTATCCAAAAAATTTAGAGCAACCATAAACAAGAAAATTATAAGATGATCACTTCTTGAATCCTTTTGTTTCCCTTTTGTAAACGTAACAAGCTTTATGGCTATCATTTCATCTGCAACAGGAACATTCTGCATAACAAACACCATGCATACTTGCTAGTTCATGAGTAAAATCACATACTAGCAAGCTCTCGAGTCTTGATTACGGCTTAATCAGATTGAGGCAGCTGTCTCATGTGATTGGCCTCAAAGGGAGAGTACGTTTTGAGGTGATTGTGGTGACCCGGTTTCGAGTAAAAAGCTTCTACTACAATATGACCTTGATGTACTTGAAGATGAAGCAAGATATCTTCCATCCCCACTGTGATAATAAGGTCCACTCCTAGGAATTTTGCCTCTGCTTGTCCTTCCTCTTCCATCACTACCTTCATAATCTTCAGCTTCGACAGCTTGTATGAACCCACTATGCATCGGATCAGCGCTCTCATACAAAAGTCTAAGGACCTGTTTGATTGAGGGTCTAGCCCGTCCTTCTCTCTGGGTACACCATCTCACAATGGTCACAACTGTTTGTAGTTGGTCTAAGTCAAAGGAGTCCTTAATTTGGGGGTCCACTAGCTCAAGTAACCTTGACTCTGATGCCATCAGTATCTGGGATGATTCAACCAAGTTCTTGCCATCTTGTACGGCTCGCCTTGCAGTCACAATCTCCAAGAGTAGCACGCCATAGCTGTATACATCACTTTTATCCGTGAGCTCATGAGTGACCACATATTCGGGATCCATATAACCTGAAAGTCATCTAAAGTTTAGATCTTTAATTACATGAGACATTAAAACTTCCAATGACTTATTGGCTAACCTGGAGTTCCACGTATGTCAGTATTTACTGGTTCAAAGCAAATAGAACCATCTTTTGAAGCATGTGCAAGCCCAAAATCAGCAACCTAGAGGATACAGTACAGCAGAAAAGAAAAACTGTTTGAATGCAATGTACTTTCATGCTTTTACCTGAAGATAAAAGCTTTTCAAAGTTCTCACATAAAAGGGTTCTTCTATGAATCTCTTCAGAAACTGTTACGTATTCTCAAACTATTCTCTTAGTTTTACAATGGCCTTTTGTTCTTTCACCAGCTTTCAGCTTCCTCTAGTTATTGAAAGTAGAATTAAATTTTTCTCTAGTAATTAAAACTTCAATTCCATTTTCATTTCCAAACATATGTACCAAGAAATAAACTGTGAAAAATGATGTGGAAATCAGAAGTTCACAACTCGCATGTAAGTGTCTATCAACATTCTGGAGAGAACTTATAATATTCCATTAGGAGTTTACTTATATACATGAGAGCAAAATACAAGTGGTAGTACAACTAAATGAGCATTCAACAAATACCATACCTTTGCAATAAAATTCTCATCCAATAAAATGTTGCTTGATTTGATGTCCCTGTGGCATAGAGGTGGATCACAATAGAAATGAAGGTACTCCTGCAAAAGCAAACCATATAAGGAAAGAAAAGTGGTTTAGCAAGATGATAATTTTGTATAAACAAATCTGCAAATATGAAAAACAACAGAATCAACTGCTATTACCAATGCATTAGCCACATCAATGGCAATTTGTATTCTGGTCTCCCAACTCAGTGGGGTTTTTTCTGGAGCTGCAAAATACGAGATCGTATCCATTTAAGACATGCAATGAACAATGATGAACATAGAAAAATAACATGGGAAAGCAGTTGATTAAGTCTCCACTCTACGGCATTTAAGCATACAAAATTGATATCGAATTATCAGAGGAGTTAAAATACAGATAATATCAAACTTTAGAGAAGTGAATCAAAGGAATGGAGAAGCATACAATGAAGATGATCCTTTAGGCTCCCATTTGACATGTATTCATACATTAGAAACCTGCCCGAAGTAAAAAAGCATTTAATATTGCTTGTGGACAGATCAATTGCCTTGATAGACATACATGAATGAACTATACCTCTCACGCTTTTCAATGCAAAATCCTCTTAGAGCAACCAGATGACGATGGTGTAATCTAGCAAGAAGTTCAATCTCTCTACAAAATTCATCTTCTGCCTGCTCTGAAACCTTGTCCATCCGTTTCACAGCAACCACTGAGCCATCACTAAATTGAGCCTTGTATACTGTCCCAAACCCTCCACGTCCAATGATGGTGTTAAAATTCTCGGTTGCCTTTTTTGTTTCCTTGTAGCTATATTTCCGAAACATTGATGAAGTGCCTGCATTTACCACCAATCCTTGTCAGATTACACAACTGCCCTTTGGAAAATGATGTTCAAAACTTATCATTATCAAAGGAGAATAGGTGATATCAAACAAACCTTCCTGAAATTTACGCATGGGCCGAGGAGAAGAAAAGAATTTTGAAGAATTCATGTCCATGCTCTCAGAATCCTCCAACTCTCTCTTTTTCCTACGAATCAAAACTACCAATACTATAAGCATCATTACAGCAGCTACTGTAACTGCTATGCCGATGCCTGGAATAATCGTGAGGTGGTAAGTACGGTTCTTTTGTTTTGGAGGTACCCCCAACACAAGTTGATTTGGACTAGCAGCAACCAAAGGACTAGGAGACGCCTTCGGGGAAGGTGGAGATGGAGATGACTCTGAAACTAGCCAAAAATATTACGACAATTTACTAGCTGATTCAATGGAGTACATAAATATTCATTTATTTACAGAAAATAAGTCATTGGAAAACATATTCATGTATGTAATGTATTAACGCAGTTACACACGAAAGAAAAAATACATTTTGACACTAATATATTCAGAGCATCAGTTTTTAGACGCATACTGAAGGTTTTTTTTTCCTTTTTTCCCCTCTTGAACAAGCCACCAAAGCATTACAATGTTTATTATCAATCCCCATGAAAGCAGTCAAATCTAGCCTGATGATTGTTCTAGACTGTATTTTAGTTACCAGAAAGGCAATGTATCAATAATGCTTATTGGCTCTAATCACTGCAGATAAGAGGAAAGACGAGGAATTACAGACATTCGAGCCATGCAAGAAACTGCTAAAGCGGGATAAATCTTGCAAAAACTATCCACATGTCAAATAGATATGCTCAGTTCTCATGCAAAATCAAATCGTGGCTTTTGTCTGAAATGATTCATACCTGGTGGGATGTTAAATCCCTGAACTTGGAAAAAACAAGTTGCAATTTCGGCAGCTGAAGTGTCATCGACTTGGCTTGCTAGTGCAGCAAAAGTTGCATCTCGGCAAGTACTCAATGTCATATTATTTTCAGATCCCACTAGATGATGAAGGTAAACAATGCCAGCGTTTAAACATTTCCGGCAATCATTTTCCTGCAAGAGTGGCAGTTTGCAGTTCTTTGTGACATCCATAAATTTTGGAGACTCAAGCATCTGTGTTACAGTGGTTCGACCCCTACAGTCATAACTAACGGGAATTTTTGTACCAAACCCACAAAACACAGTGGCATTACGCGGCACTCCATACAGTTCCATGGTTTGCAATATGGATTGGATGCAGATGTCAGATAAATTTGATGGAACTCCTAGGTCGCTTGTCATATTCGCATACCGGGCAACAGAGAATGCAACGAAAGCATTCATATAGCGACAACACTTTCCCCTGTCATCTTTATTAGAGCATAAAGTAGCCACAAGAGTAAAATTTGATCCACTCAAATCTAACGGGCAATCTGCAAAATTTGTAAAACCATTGATCAGAACAGAGTGAGTCAAGTAACAATAACATTGTTACCTTTGCTTCACAATCCATCACTTGCAAAATAGATTTCTGACATTCATAAAAAACTTGATTGAAAGGTGGCGTTAGTATGATAGTAAAATTTCTGCAGCCTTTAAATGACTAGTTACTGATAATTATAAAGGAAAAGTACCTTATTCAATCAAACTGAATTTAAGCTAAAAGTACTTATTGACTGCCCTTACATGAAAATCTATAAATCGACAGTATACTATAGGAATCAAATTGCCATGTCATTTTTACTCGACAAAAATATTCAATGAAAGCCAGAAATATCCAGTTGAAACAATAGCCCTTTAGCCATTAATTCTTCACACAGAGCTCTAGGTATCCATTAGGCTAAATCCAGAAATTCAACATATGTCGAACTGAACATGGCGTTGTGTTAAAATTAATTGAGCAGTAAACGAAAATAAAGCACCCATAAATCATCTAAGCCACATAAGTTGGTACAAAGTGAAGGTAGCTCAAACATTCTAATGCCAGTTACAATCAAAATAAAACAGTGGATAAACTTTACAAGATTGCAATTTTTATATAAATGCAAATCATGTCCAAATTTTCTGCTTCAAAACCCAAAACCCATTTTTCAGGATTCAACTCTTACCCAGACCGAAAGGGGAAAAACATAATAAATGACCCAAAATGGCATCTTTTACAACAAAGAAAAAGAAGTGATAACAAGTTAACAACAAATGCAACTTGCTTAGAAAGAGCTTTAGAAACAAGAAGGGATTGAAACATAACCTGCCAGTATCAAAGGAAGCTGCAAACCGAGAAAAGTCAAGAACCCCAACAGTGCCTTAGCATAAACCACCATCGTAGACCAGGAAAGAACTTTTTCTTTTTTCCAAGTTTTATCCGAAGAAACAGGAGAGGAAATGATGTGAAGAAGGAATGGAGAAATCTAAGTGATGAAGTACTCTTGTCAGCACATCTGGGAACCGTAGAGAACGGGGTCACATAGAGAGATAAAGAGCGGGGGACACTGGTCACTGAGCAATGCGTGAGTGCGGCTTTTGACCCTTCTCTCACTCTTTCAACTCTTTAAACAGTGCACTGACTGTAGGTGTTCTCAACTCTCTACTCCTAAAGGCCTAGGCTAATCTTCTCATGGGAAATCTTAAACAAATGAAAGGGAGGGAGGGATGGTCCCAAAGGATCACATTGAAGTGGGTCAGTTTCTACGACTCTTTTTCATTAAATGTGCAACAATACTTGTCTTGTCGACATACCTAAGGTATTTGGTTCAAACTATGTCTGATTCATCGTTGGTCAGTTGGGGTTCCTTTCATCCTTTTCTTAGACCGTGAATTCAAGTAGAAAAGGAAACTTCATTTATACATATACGTACCATATTCACCTACAAATATTAATTACTTAAACGTTACAACAAATTAAAGCCACTTTAACCCCCCGCCCCCTCCTTTTTTTTTTCTTTAAAAAAAAAAACCAGCTACTTATAAATTTTTGTAACTCTGTGATGTTTTGTTGGCAAACAAAACAGTGACAGATGAGGGTAGGCAACCATCAGAAAAAATGAAATAAAAATATAAATACAAAACATAAAATGATGAAAGAAAAATAATTCTAATAAGCTACATTAGATTATATTATTCAAGTGATGTAAGTGGGATGTGTTTATCCATTCCCAATGGGGTTTTAGCAACATAGAAGGCATTGGCAAATTGGCTGAATTTGACTTAAAGATACATGAAGTGGGACCAAGATGAATTGTGGGAGGCGTGAGGAAACTGCAAAGACCGATGGAATCTTTGAGCATGTTTATAGTTTGTGGGCACGGGTTTCATTTGGAATCCGATTCAGTTTTTCCGACGTGGTGACAAAAATATTACACCTACTCTGTTCATCCTAGTAAATGTTACATACATTACAGCTTCTTTTTTTTATCAAGTTTTAGCCTCATCTTATCAATAGAAAAATAGACATTGATTTTGATGCACATAACCTGTTGGTCTGTCTGTCTGTCTGTCTGGCTATTTTTGTTTTTAACATACAACTTTGGGTAATGTTAAGGGTTTTATTTTTTTTATTGGCTTTTATCAACACTTTATGTGTTAATTTTTGGACAGTCAGGGGATGCTTTTTGTAAGAAGAAAAAAAAAGAAATCCTTGCAGTCCACGCCTGGAACATTTGCTATTGCTTCTGCATCTTTATTTTTCTTTTCATTTTGTAAATATAATAAGATTCAATCTTAAAGAAGAATCCCTTGTAATCCAATCAAGCTAAGTCCAAATTAAATCGGATCCCTATCTTCAACATAATGAGTTTAATTTTCATATGAAATCAGTCTTATGAACAAAATGGAAAGAAGAGCCTTATTTCATCAATCCATGAAGAAGGATGATAATAAAGATAATTTGATAATTCCACAAGTCATTCGTTTGAAATCCAATCCCATTGCAATTCTTGGTGCTGTGAATTTGATTGATTATTGGTGGTGGTATGAAAGAATCTAGCATTTTTGTTTCCTTGTTAGATCAATTTGACTCTTTAATCTTTTAATGCCAGTAACATTCCTTTGTTTCCAGAATCTCATTTGATTGTGCGTTATATCCCTTTAGTCTTAATTGTTTCCTCCGAATTTTCCTTTGCACTTTTGTGCTCTTCCTCGAATTTCATCCTTGTTCTTACTTCACTCTTGGAATAGTTGTCTTGCATTATTTAGTTTTTCTTGAAAGTTTCCAGTACCTCACCCTAAGTTGATTCTATTTATTTATTTATTTATTTATTTTATTAATTGAAAATAATGAATATCTTTTAATTTGAGTTTTAATTTTTCTTGAGTTCAATACCTATTTTTTAACATGAATTTTCTTTCATATTGACAATATTTTTGTAGCATAACAAAAAAAAAATTGAATACCATTAGTGTTTTGCGTAATTTGTATAACATCTAATAAATTTAGGTATCAAATTGAACCTTAAAAAAGCTTAGGTACCAAATTGGGAAAAAAATATTAAGTTCAAGTACCAAATTAGACCCAAAAAAAGTTTAGACACCAAATTTAAAAAAAGTTATCAAGTTCATGTATCAAATTGGGCCAAAAAAAATTTAGATACCAAATTAGAAAAAAAAATGTCAAATTCAGGTATCAAATGTTATATTAAATTTTTTTTATACATTATGTAATTTATATCACATAAAATTAAATATATAATGAAATGATATTTGGCACTTTACCAATGGAGTTTTTAGAGGGTATGGTAAAATATTAAAAAAAAAAAAGAGATACATAGCAATTTTTAATGTTACTTATGAAATAAAAAAAAAATATTGCATATGTACAAAATACTAACCCATATATAGAGAAGCAATTGTATGAAATTGTGATTTTCCATATATAATAATACAATTTCATGTAAACATTAAAAAATTATTTTAAGTTGTCTAAATTAAAATTTTAATAAAAAACCATCTAAAATATTACATATTAATATGAGTGGGTCTAAAAGAGTTTAGTTCGCTTACAAATATGAATGTGTTTGAACAAAATTTTAAACGCACATTTTAAGTTAAGTCGGATTTGAGCAAATATAAAATAAACTAATACTATACATAAGTACCAGAAAGTATTGAGTATAAGTGTGAAGCATATTGCACTTTAAGGAGAGAACATAAATTCGAACCTTAAAAATGATATTATTGAGAAGAACAACCCCGAATCTCAAAAATAAACTGTAAAACAAATAAAAATATACTATAAAAAAATATTTTACATAGGTACAACAACACTCAACTTAATTCGTGAACACCTTTGATATGTTGAAATTCTTTAGCTCGGACAATTGGTGGTTGTCTAAACCATGACAATTCCAAATTAAGAAAGATGACAATAATAAAAACAAGTCACAAGACAAGTACCCTAACCGTCATTGTACGGAGTTTTGAGAACTTCTTGAGGTGGTGGTCAGGGAACAAAAGCTTAATAGCATGTATGGTACATGTTTCCATATGTTAATACATACAAGTAAGGTTATGATCCTATTCGTTTGTTTATTTTTTAAATTGTTTATGCTCGATTCAGGTTCGTTTAAATTTTTAATATTATGTTCGAGTTCGGTTCGTTTATTATTTGATGCGTTTGGGCTCGATTCGTTTATATGTTCGTGAACATATTCGTTTATATTTCAATCGAATAAAGCATTTAGAGCACACTATCCTTAACTTGTTTTATCAAATTATCAATAGTGATTGCAAATATAATATATATATATTTCCTAAATTAATGAGTTGAAATTCAAATATAAAAATAGAGTGAGATATTATTTTAATATTTTTATAAGAAAATATCATTAATAAATAAACGAGTTTGTTCGTGAACATAAACGAACCAAACACATTTTTGTTTATGTTCGTTCGTTTATTAAACGAACATAAATTTTTTATTCATATTCGTTTATTTAACTTACTAAACTAATATAAACGAACGTTATATGAATAGTTCACGAATAGTTCATTGAATGTTCTGTTCATTCACACCCCTAATTAAAGGTGTCAAGTGTGAAGTATCAGTTCATAAAGACGACGGGCAAACCTGATTTAGGATTGCTGCTTTGCCGAGCTTTAACTTTACGCTGCCGATGCCTACAGCTTATTGTCGACAGCTCTGCAACTTGGAACCTCAATCAAATCTATGGGTTTCCAAGTTCAGTTGCTTTCATTCGCCTTCAACATTTGTTTGAGAACATTGATTGAATAATCTCAAATTGGTTATGTTTTTTGCCGTGGAATCGAGCCAAATTGAAATTTAATAATATGGGTTTCGAAAGCGGGCCAAACGACTGTGCTGAACATGCATGGTTCGACTTGAAGTTTTGTTATTTGAATGGGCGAAATGTTTGCATATGTGAAGGTTTTAAGATAAGAGTAATAAGGAACCCAATAAGTGGCTCTAGTGGAAAAGAAAATATTGTTCATCCTAAGGGTTTCGGATTCGAGCGCTTGTGTGTGCAAGGTGTGCGTGTCTAATCAAAGGGTTAAGAAATGATGAAACATTATCCTTATCAGTAAACTGTGCGGGATTTAAATTCATTTAAATCGAGCTATAAATTTCTCCTATAAAAGAAGGAGAAAGAACCTAAACGAGGCATTAAAATTTGTTTTAAGTTTTTCTCTAAGCTACTTCTCATCCACCATCCTCTTCTCTCTTTTGTAAAAATTTCATTGAAAACTAGTAGTTTCATTTTGTAACCTCATCCACCGTTCTCTCCCTGGGAGGTGGTCCATATGCCTTAGCTAGAACAAGCAACAACAATGTCTCAAGGGGCGCAGTAAGATGGAAGTTGCTCTGGCGTTAGCACTCCGATTTCCTTCTCTAAAAATATGCTTGATTTTAGTATTCGGGATAAAAGTTCATAGTGCACTGTAATCGTTAATCGGAGTAGCCAAGAAGAGTGTTAGAAACTGAACATTGGAAGTAATGGAAATAACTGTAGTAGAATCAACTTCAATTTCAAGATATGACATGCTCAAATCAACTGTAAGCTTAAGGCCATCCCGCAACGCCCAAAGCTCAGCTTTTATACTAATGGCCTTAAGGATATGTTGATAGCAACCTTTCATCCAGTGACCATTGTGATCCCTAAGTACTGATCGAGGAACTATCGGTATTTATTATTTAATTTTTTCCAGCCTTGACCAGGCGGCTTTCATCTAACAACCATTGCCAAATGTGGATACCGCACTCTTCTAACAGGGGATATAGGAAAAAATTCACTTGTCCCTGCCAAAGCTCTAAGCCTCACATTTCCTTGTTTAATGTTGCTGTTGAAGATCATGGCATTTCTCAGCAACCCTATTTCTCATAGTGTAAAGGAGAAAACGAGGTACCAAGGGAGCTGTGGGGTACTAGTCCATACTTTAGAATCTAGAGTGGAGAAAATCCAGTTCTCCTAATCACTATCTAAGGCGGTAAACGATTATGATGCGCCATGGTTATAGTCCACCAGTCTTTGGCAATGCTGTAGGCTCTGCAGAAAGGACATATATCCTAGAATTCAAGAAGTTAGCCGTGGGTAAAATCTTATTAACACATTTCCAAAGAAAAATTCTCAGCTTGGATGGAAGTTGTCGTGCAGCGGACTTGGGGCTGATAGTGATCGATAGAGGTAAGTTAAAATGAATGGTGGATGGCAGCTTCTGCTTTGGGTCACAGCTGAGTTCTGGGAATTTGACTGGGGGGGCTAAAGGACACAATGAAGTGTTGTATTCGAAACGTAATCTATGCATTTTGTGATAGATATTTTAAAGGTAGCTGCTTGGTGAAGCTACCGCTCCTTGTGCTTCTGAAGTCGCACTCTTAAATCACACAGTCAATTATTTGTGGGTCAATGAAAAAATATGATGGACACAGCTTTTTTGTCCTACTAAAACCTGTTTCAAGTCTCTTTCATATGCCGTTTAACAATCCATAAAACACGAAAAAATAAATTCTGATAAATATTTTAAAAAATTAAAAGGAAAAAAAATTGACATTCATCACTTTAAAACTAAAAAACTAGCTGCCGACTAAATTTTATATAAAAAAGCTACCCATTCATTTATTATTTTCTTTTGATTTAATTAATAAATAACTAGGATTACTTTAAAAAATTAAATTTTTATTTCTTTATTGTATAATTATTTTTAATAAGTATTGATTTTTTTTTTAAAAAAAATCATTTTCCACTCACAAAGTGGGTGCCATTAATTCTAGTTTGGTTTTTTTAGTTTAACAAAATACCACATATTAAATATCCAATTTAAATATTATTAATTAATAATAAAAGATTCAAGGATAACAAGCATGGATAGCATCTTCTCTACATTTTAATTACAATTTTAAAGATAAGTTGATATTTCTCTTTTGGATGAAAGAATATTTTTTTTAAAGATAATTATGACTTAATTGAAAATTTTGAATTTAGTGAGGGAAAAATATTTAAAAAAAATTCTAAAAATAGTAGAAAGTTTGTGAAAAGAGTGGATAGTTTTTTTTGGAAGCGAATTTTTTTTAGATAATGTTAGTTTTATTTTATTTAAAAAATAATTGAAATTTATTAAAGTAACCCTATTTGCATTTAGTTATTATCTATTATTTTTTTTGAATATACTGATGTGATTACATGATAGTATCTGTTTATATTTTCTTAATTCATTGACAACGCACACATACTTTATACACACAAGTGCTCGAACCCGAGACCCTTAGTATGAAACAATATCCTTTATCATTGGAGCCACTTGTTGAATTCAAAAATTATGTTATTTTTTAATTTAACTTTTTACGTTATTTTTTTCTCAATTGAATTGACTTATAATTAAATTATAATATGAACCAAGTAGGAATTTTATAATTAGTATAGATTATAAAATTTATTGATTGATTATCGCAAGCAAAATATAAGAGAAAGACTTTAAGCAAAAAATATATTTGAATTTGATATTTTTTTAATGTGGTATCTATTTTTTTTGTTTCAAAGTGGTATTTTTATTTGAAAAAAGTTATATATTTTAGTATCCAAAGATAAAATTGTATTAATTTTTTAGTGTTTAATTCGAGTTTTAAAATTAAATTGATGAAAATTAATTGCTAATATTAATAGGATTGAAATTTTTATGATTTTGTTAATAGAATAAATTTATTGTTAGTTGTAAATTTGTTTAAATTTACCTTTAATTTATCAAATGTAATCCAATTGATATAATTTAATAAGGATTTTAGGGTTGATTTGATGAAAGTTAGATGCTAATATTAGTAATTAATTATAAATTTTCATAAAATCAACTCTAAAATTCGAATTACAAATTAAACAATTATTGCCACGGTTATAGTTAAGTTAAACATGTTCATGGGTTGAGCTATCCATCCAAGCCTGAAGATCTGCCTGAAATTTGAAAGGATTTGGACAAAAAAATTAGACAAGCAAAAACAACTAGGCTTGTTTAAAATATGCGTCAGGCTCGAGCTTGAATGTTCAAGCCTGAACCCGGCCCGACCCGTTTTAAGTTTATAATACTTTATATTATGTTATTTTTATATATTATATAATTTAAAACACATTAAAGAAATAAATATATACTAAATATATAGTATTACTCTAATGTAAATATTAAAATAATATTAAAATGATTCTATAAAAAATTTCAACAAATAAAAAATTATTAAATTATTAAATATTAAAATAAAATAAAATAAGTATTTTTTTAAAAAAATTAAAAATAATATAGATAGACCTAAAATGGGTTTGGACTAGTCTTTTGTAAATATGAGTAAATTTGGACAAAATTTTAAGTCCAGATTTCGAGTCAGAACGGACTTGAACAAACATAAAGTATGATAATATCATGCTTAGATCTGACCCGAACTCTACTCGACTCGAATTAAAAACACCTCTAAACTAAATATTAAAATGTATAACTTTTATAAAAAAAAACGAGTAACACATTAGAAAACCAGACATCAAAATGGAAAAAAAAAATTGTAATTTTTATTTATTAAACTGGGGTAATCATCATTGACTAGTTCAGGAAAACATGGCCTGGCTAACTAACCTCACTGCGGGGCATGAAACAGCTGCATTTTTTTGGGGTCTGCTTATATGCCTATATAAAGATCTCCACTCACCACAATCAAATACAATTATTATTAACTTAATGCTCTTCAAATTCTGATCTTAAATAAACCCAGAGGGAAGCAAAAACAAAATTCAAATAAAAAGACGAAGAAGAAAGAAGCAAGCTCCAAAAACCAATCAATGCAGGCAAGTTTGAACTATCATTCTTCTTCTTCTTCTCTGTCATCAATGGAAAACTGACATAATACACTGCAATTCATTTGCAGTTGATTACCAGTCTGATCATCACTTGTCTTCTCTTTGGTTTTTGCTCTGCTCTCAAGGTATGTCCCCATCAGGAGGAGACTCTTTTATGTATTTCGTTAAAATGCCAGTTCTCAGTGTTTCTATACATATGTGTCTTGAACAGGAAGGACAAACGTGCATATCGGATGGCAATTGTGACTCAGGGTTGCATTGCGAAACCTGTGTAGCAAATGGAAATGTACGGTCCAGATGCACCCGAATCCAACCTGTAAACCCCACTTCTAAGGTCCGTACACTGAATCCAATGTCCTCACAATGCCTCTTTACATGTAAAAGGAGAGATATAGATATGAATTCTGTGCCTTCGATGGTTGAAATAGGTTAAGGGACTTCCATATAACCGGTACTCGTGGTTGACGACCCATAATTCGTTTGCAAGGCTAGGAGAAAAGTCCGCAACTGGGTCTTTGATTTTAGCTCCGACGAACCAGCAGGACTCCATCACTGACCAACTCAATGTATGTTCGATTAACTATATGAGCAAAATTAACCATTATTGTTATGCTTTAATTCTCCACTCGATGTTCTCATTTTGTTTCATTTTTGTGTGTGTGTGTTTTTTTTAAATCACCTGTTGATCTTTTTAGTTTACATATGGGTTTAGGTTTTTTTCACTTTTCAATGAATTAAATAGTATTGACTAAAAAAAAGAAAAGAATTAAACAGGGTATTGCTGTTTGGCGGTGTTTTTTTATTGATTGCTTTTAAGGAATGTCTGTTCTTCTGGTTGGAAAGCAAAACTCGATTTCTTTAAATTTAAAGCCAAGTCTTTTTGGCAAGGGATTTTTGTTTGTTTGTGCTTGAATATATTTGTTGGGTACTCTCTGATTTCTGAGAAAGCTGTTTCCGAGAAGACCCTAACCAATTTGGAATTGATTAAATATATTAAAGTAATAGTGGTATTTAGTTATATTATATGAGATTACCTACTAGCTTTAAATTAAATTTGCTGTTGTTGGATCATTAGTATGAGGTAGGTAGAATATAACATTGAGGTTTGACTATTGTTATTTGCTGCCGGCACAAGGATCCAGCTAATAAAATAACACCCAATCCGGTGAGAATACTTTTTGGCTCGGAACCTTAATTACATGTATCCTTAATGATACCTTTATTAAGAAATTATAGATTTTTCTCGTATGTACTAGGTTTACAATTAGAGGATTATTTAGCCTTTTAGCCCTTTTGGTAGGTAGATGATGTAGTTAATTTACCCTTTAGAAAGGATATTGGTACCCTTTTTAATCAAGTAAATTTGAAGAAAGCCAAAGCTTAAAGGGAAATTATATAGAAACTATGCTTTACCAGACATCTTATACCTGTTTAAACTTTTGTTGAATGCTTCAATTTGATGGTAGACTTTGAACTAACGCTGAAAAAGTTTTCATCAATTGTTTATGTTTAAAGAGAAAATGGAGTGTGTGAGGTATGTTTATGATGGGAAATGAAGAAGAAAGCTTTCCAGGACCATGTCAAGGGTCAGAGACAGACACTTTTTTGTTCACATGATTCTTAATCTAATTAGGGGAGTTAGTTATACATTATTTTATCTCGACTGGGGCAGTAGGTCCGACCGTAAGCATACTTCTTTTTTTTAGTAATAAGGTAAGCATCATTGTATTAAGGTATGAACATGTATACTTTTATCTTCTCCCAACCCCAAATGTTAGTCAAGTACGTTAGGTGAGGTGATCTTAAGAAAGATATATCCTAGTGCCGAATATAATACTTGTGTGCTTTCCATACCATCAATACCGCAGGTGACCTATGAAATCATGTCGCATTCGCTTCATAAACATGTTCTGTCGGATTCCATCTTGGTCACCTGCATTATAGGCTAACTTGAGTTCTTACATGTTGGTGCCCCCCGTCCAAAACTCCCAAGATTATATGCTACTTACTACTGATTAGAAAACTTTGCAATTTGATTGTTAAATTGCCTCTAACTGAACATTATATACTAGTGTTACTCCCTATTAAATTGTTTTATCTTTCGCTATATATTTTGCTGGAATAGCAGTTGTTTTTTCAATAATTAGCTAGTTCAGAAGTGGTTTTCTGTGTTGCAGAATGGTGTTAGGGGTTTGATGCTGGACATGTATGATTTCCAGAACGACATCTGGTTGTGTCACTCCTTTGGAGGACAATGTTTCAACAATACAGCCTTTGTAAGTTTGAGCGGACATATAAAGTTAATGAATATATTTTATCTGGACTGGGTCTCAAAAAATGTGAATTTAACGATTTCTTTACTATGGCCTTAATGGATGAGTAATTATTTTTTAAGCAGCAACCTGCAATTAATGTTTTGAAAGAGATTCAAGCATTTCTTGAAGCAAACCCCTCAGAAATTGTTACCATTATCATTGAAGACTATGTTACCTCACCAAGGGGCTTAAGCAAAGTATTTGATGCTGCTGGCCTGAGGAAGTTCTGGTTTCCGGTATCTCGAATGCCAAAAAATGGTGGAAGTTGGCCAACAGTTGATGATATGGTACAAAAGAATCAGCGTCTGGTGGTTTTCACTTCAAAGTCAGCTAAGGAGGCCTCTGAAGGTATAGCTTATCAGTGGAGATATATGGTAGAAAACCAATGTGAGTCCTGTTATAATCATCTTCTAAACAGTTCATTAAAAGAAGCAGAAAAATTATATTTATTTCAAAGCAGAAGTGATATTGATGCATTTTTGGAAACAACAGATGGCAATGGTGGGATGATAGCTGGTTCATGTCCTAATCGAGCAGAGTCACCTGCCATGAATGCAACATCAAGGTCACTCGTCTTAATCAACTACTTCCCTGATATAGCAGATGTAACGCAAGCTTGTAGACACAATTCAGCTCAACTAATTAGCATGATGAATACATGTCATGTAGCCGCTGGAAACCGATGGCCTAACTTCATTGCTGTTGATTTTTACAAGGTATGAATGTTGCACAACTGTCAATTGTTACTACTAAAAGCATGAACAACCTAAAAATTCTACTGGTTCTGAGTTGGGCATTTGAAATCAATTCTTGCATGAACATGTCAGAGGAGTGATGGTGGAGGTGCTCCAGAAGCTATAGACATGGCAAATGGTCATCTAGTTTGTGGATGCAAAAACATTGTCATTTGCAGGGTATGCAACATTAATTCTACCTATTATCTCTCCTCCATTTCCCTTAACTATGTAAGAAATGGTTGATAAAAGACCTGGAAAAGTTAGAACTCTAATTGGTTACTATGTTATTAAATGTCGTGGATAGGCAAATATGACATTTGGAGTATGCGAAATGCCTGAGGCAGATATTGCCCCTGCACCAGCAACAAAATCAGTAGCACATGATTCAAGCTTTGCTTATTTGGAGAGTCGACCAGTTCCATTGCAGTGGTTGTTTATCAGTATTTTGGTAGCAATTCTCTTGCAATTGTAAACATCAATGTAATACTTCCACTTGTACAAAAAACAAAGCCAACGCATGACCCAGATAGTGTAGTCAAATTTAACTTGTTGGAGAGAATCTAGAGATGGCGAAGTGAAGAGACACTTAAGATTGGATGAAATTTTATTTTACTTTTGGTTCACTCACATCTTATCTCTTTCTATTGGCTTCATCACTTACAACTCTTTATATAGTTGTTGGAAGTGATTATTAATTTCTATACATTCATCTTATTTGACTCTTATCCACTACATTCATTCATTTTAGATGAGTACGTTTAAGTATCGTGGGGTTAGATTTTTAGTTTAGTAAGCCGCACGGTCTTAGACGATTTCTTGGATCAAATTTTGCCTAAGTCAGCCTACTCTCCTAAAATGAAAACTTTTGCCTAAATTTTCTAAAGTATCAATGCAAGACGGAAGCAAACTCGAAAGACAAAAACTCACACCAAGTGTTTGAGTAAATGCTTTCAATATTATTCAATTACTATGAAAGATTGTAATTGAATGAAAATAAAATGAGGGAAAGGCCTCTATTTATAGTTGAGCTCCTCAAAATCAACTTTACAAATTGAGTTACATCGACAATCAAGATTTGTGCTTATCTACAAGAGGAGAATCCAAATGGATTTAAACTCTATACATCTTTATCACTTACGATTTACATTAATTATCCTGATAACTCTAGCTTTACGGGAGTGTTTCACTGGACCATCAAGTTTCAAATAGATGGGTTTCTTCATGGGTTCTACGAATTGGATTAATTCATATGAGTCAAATGAGCCCCACTAAATAAGTTGACCTCTATGAGACATTCTGTGCGCACTGATCAAGGTCTTTGATTTGCGATCCTTGGCACATGCATGTTAATAAAATGACTATTAGATTCACTAAATTCATCCATCTTAGTCACCTTGACTAAATACAAGTTTAATGATATCACATTACTCAACATACTTCCCATTAATGTGATGTTCTTTGATTCCCGATATGCTTCTTCGAGTTGCTGGAATCTTACCCTTGGAAGTGCTTTGGTGAAAATGCCTGCTACTTGCTCCTGTGGTGGACAAAATTTTAGTTGGATCTCTCCTGCTTGAATTACTTCTCGTATGAAATGATGTCTCATGTTGATGCCTTTGGTTTAGCTATGATAAACTAGATTCTTTGGCATAGCAATGGCTAATTTGTTGCCACAATGAAATTGAACACTTTCTTTTTGCTTTTCTCCGATGTCTTCCATAATTCTTCTTAACTAAATTGTTTTTGTGCTACTGATCCAGCTGCTAGATACTTTGCTTCTGTAGATAATTAAGCCACTATTTCTTGCTTCCTTAAACACCAAGAAATCATATCAGTTCCAAGAGAACACACATAACCCAAAGTGTTCTTCATATCATCAACAGTTTCGGCCCAATCACTATCACAATAACCTTCTAATTTATTGCTGAATGTTTTTCAAACATGATCCTATATTTAATGGTGCCCATGACATTTCTCAACACTCTTTTTGCTTCTCCAAGATGTAAGTGGCTAGGTTCACTCAAGTAAAAAAACCTTGTAAAAATAAAAATAAAAAATCTTCAAAATAAACAAGAAAAATATCTTTTCTTTGTCACAAACAAGTAACGTGAAGGGCTAAAAGTTACCAATTGTAATTAGTTTATAGCTGACAATGGCTAACATGTGGGAAAAGTAATACTTCAACCTAACATAGCATTAAAATACAAGTTACAGTAGCAAGAGCTTGAAGCATCAACTACCATTTTCTTGATCAACACTAAAGATTCTCCTGAGTTAATTTTGTTTAGTCTTATTTTCCATTAATTTAGAGAACTTTTTTGCACAAGGATTACCAATGTCTAGTGTTGAAGGATTTGATAGATTGTTCTGAGTTTTTGTTGCAATAACTAGTTAGTTTTACACTTCTACTCTCCACCATTAACCTATTCTTGGTGCACATGCCAGTTTTTACTTCTGTATTGGATATGGTAGTGTCGAAACCACCTCGAAAACGGAGTTTCGAAAAATTATTTTAAAATTTTGAAAAAATGAGAGTCGCCTCCAATCTTTTATTTAAGTGTGATTGGATCACCACAAAACGTTTAAAATACGTTTAAAAATGTTGGTCCACATAATCCAGAAAAACAGGTTCGGGAGTCGGTTACGCGTGAGGAAGGATTAGCACCCTCATACGCCCAAAATTGGTACCATATTGATTATTTTTGGGTCTTAATTTGTAAACCTTGAAAACTCAAAATAAATTTAAAATACGATCCTCGAATGCATGGGCTATGTTTGAAAGAAATTGATTTTGTTTGGAAATTCCGCTATTTCAAAGTGATCGGGGAAGAAAGTTGCGTCTAGTGAGTTAGGACACAACATTTCGAGATCCAGAAATAACGAGCTTTTCTTTGTAAAACGTTTTAAATTTTGAAGAAGGACATTTGATTATCTCGATTTGAAGAAAGGTTGCACCTAGTGAGTTAAGGCGCAAATTTTCATAACCGCAGATAAGGAAATATTACCTCAATTAAGGATATTTGATTATTTCGATTTGAAGAAAAATTGCACCTAGTAAGTTAAGGCGCAAAATTTCGAAACTCGAAATAAAAGAATATTGCCTAGATTTTTAGATTTTTTATGAAAACAATTTTGAAAACGTTTATGCCAGTTTAATGAGCAATTATCAACGGATATTAAATAACACGAATTAAAATAACTAAGCAAATAAAACGATAAGCAAAAAACGAAACGAACACGATATACGAGTGCATAATACTTATAGTTAAATGCAAATGTTAATAAGGAAGAAAAATGATGCAATCGGGATTGAAAACAGGACTTTTTAGATGCCCGGGGGGCAAAATAGTAATTTTGGACTTTTGGGGGCAAAATGGTAATTTTTGGTGAAATAGGGGTTTAAAATGGAATTTTAGAAAGTTTAGGAGTATAATGGTAATTTTGGGTAAAGTTTAAGGGTCAAAATGTAATTTTGGAAAATTTAGGGGTCAAAATGTAATTTTGGAAAAGTTTAGGGGTCAAAATATAATTTTGGAAAAGTTTATGGACTTATAAGGAAATAAAACTAAAATAGGGTGACACGTGGCAATCCCACAGGCATCCAGAAACCAAAGGACTAATTTGAAAATCTTAAAAAATTTCTAGGTCAATTTTGTAATTAAACAGAAGTTGATTTAGGAATTAAATTAAAACAAATTGACAATAAGAGGGACTAATTTCATAAATAATCCAAGTGACACATGGCGGCATCTGGTGCTTTCAAAATGTTAAAGGATTAAATTGAAAAGTAATTAAAATTACTGGGCCAAATTAAAATTAATTAAAAATACAAAAAGGCAAATTTTAAACAATTAAAAATGTGGAAGGACTAAACGTGCAAATATATCGTTTGTTGAAAACACGCGGATCCTGAGGGTCCATCGGGTCGGATCGGGTCAGGTCTATGGATCTTATATAAATGTTATTTTAAACCCCTTTTTTTTTAATTTCATTTCATTTTGGTTTCTTTTTTTAAAAAAAAGAACCCCCCAACCCATTTTCTCTCAAATAACAGATCCATGCCCAGCCCCTTTCAGGCCAAGCCCCGGCTAGGCCAACCCCGACCGTCCGTCGCGCGTCGGGTGCCACGCGCGCCTTATGCGACTAGCCCACGTCATCACCGTTCAAGCTCCGTCGCTCACTCATTGCTCCGGGTACATGCGCCGCCGTCTGATCATCCACGCACCGCTGACGAGGTAAGCCAAAAGTCCCTTGTTTCCTTTCTTTTTCTTTCATTTTTATTTCCTTCATTCAAAACAAAACCCAGATTTGGAAATCCAGATCTGGAATTTTCCAAAACATTTTTTTTTAAAACATCTCTTATTCTCTCTTGAAAATACCTATTTTAAAACTTCAAAAAGTGATCTGATTTGTTGAAATCCATGTTCTTGGTTTTTGATCTGTTTCATTCTATTTACTATCTTTTAGGTTTGTTTTTAATCCCTTTTTGACTTCCATTTTCAAAAACCTATTTGTTTAATTCTTTGGTTTGTGAAAATCCGATCGGATGCCCTCCTTGTGTACGAACGATGGCCGAAGGATCGTCTACCATGGATGTAACGGTGACGATGACAGGATTTGGCTCCGACGGCGGTGGTCAGTTGAAGATAAGTCCCTTTGAATTCTTTTTTTATTATTTAATAAATATTATTTTTATTAAAAGTATTATTGTTATTATTAACATTAATGAAAAATATTTAATATCTTATCTATATTTAATACGTTTGAAAATAAATTAATATGGTAATAAATAATAACAGTCACATACTTAATGCATTTTAACATGTATTGTAATTTCAAAGAATGTGAAGGCAGTTATAAATGATAATAAATGTTTATTGGAATACCTGGGTACCTGAATAAGAAGATTTTGAAAGTTTTGGTTATCTGTATCCCCAACACCCGAATATGAACTGTGGAATACTGAAGTATAGGCTGCTTCTTTGTATCAAGAGTATTTGAAAAACAAAAGTCCCCCTTTTACAATGTTTGATTCTGGCTTTTGTAGCCAAAATTTCTAACATTACAATTTGTTTCTTACAAATTAATGCCTGTCTTGTTTCTTCTTTTTGTTTTTGCAGGTCCGGCGCAAGGGTGGCTGTAGCAGTCGGCTATAGTTAGTGGTGGCAGAGGTGAACTGATGGTTGAAGTGGAGTTTGTCTGGGCTAACGTGGCAAGTTGACCTTCTGTTTGGGTTGCTGTAATTTTGAAATGTTTGGGCTAGCAAAATTTAGTCCAATTGGACTTGTAAACTTGAGCTTGTACTTGGACGTTATTTGTAAATAGACATTTATTAAATGTATTTTAAATTTAAATTTATAATAAATTTAAATTTTCAATTTAAATTTAAAATAAACTTAATTTTAAAATAAATTTAAACTTTGTTGGACCCGGATAAATTTGGTTTCAACAAGTAGCTGGTTCTTGCATTGGATATTTCATGAAATTGAAGTTTTTTGCTACCCGTTTCATGCTTTTGTGATTTGTGTCATTTAGAATTATGATTGGATTGGAAACAGAACAGTTTGAAATTTCTTGTGCTTTGCTAGGTTATTTCTTCAAAAGTATGATATCGAACACAAGTCTTGCCAACAAATGTTAAATGCAATGGTATGGCTTAATACATCCTTAAGAAATGCTAGCTGTCCAGGCTTACCTAGGAAAGGAATCTCCTTGCTTCTGTAATAAGGTTCAAAATGACGTCTGCTATACTTATTTCAGAAAAAAAAATTCATATAAATGGTCAAAAGTTCAAAACGATGATATACTTTTCTTGAAGCATGATAATGTAATAAATGTTATTTCAAATATGTTATCATTGTCATTGATGCTTTTATGCCAAGTTATCCCACAAACAACTCATCCTGCAGTTCATAAAATTAGCAGCAGCATCTTCAAATTTTGTATGGTTCATGCGCACCTAAACCCTTATTATAGGATCTAACATCAGCTTTTGCTATCATTTAAGCAAGCCTGTTGTCTTACAAATAGGGCACAAGTTCTTTAGCATTAACCATTGTTTAATGCAGTTAGAGTGGAAGTCATGTCCACAATCTAGTATCCCAGTGTCATCTCCATTTGCATATTCTTCCTGCCATGGTTAAATTTCAAAGTAAACATAATAAATAGAGAAGCCAAGTGAAGCTATTTAAAGCAGCTTATCTACTCTGTACCTGACAGATACAACACGGTTCCAGATCTTGTTGGGATTCTGTTGAAGCGGATGAATGCTTCCGTTGTTTCATCAACTTCAGAATCATTTCCTCGCACAGTCCAGTGCTCACATCTCCGATGCGTTCTTCTAATGCCAACAATTCCTAGTTTTCCAATTGTAATTTGAGAAGAAAGATCTCCAGTGTTAAGTGACAGAACATAGAACAGCAACCCTTTTTACCTCATAAGACATGTTATCAACATCAAGACGCATGTCTCTATGTCTGTCATGCATAGCAGCCATACCATGATAGATGAATGGATCAAATGGCATATAATCCTGAAATGGCGTTGTACACATATCCAATGTCATTAAACATCATATAATGTAGGAAGACTGAGAATTATTGTTAGACAAAATTCACTTCCAAGGTTTCTACCCAGGAGCTCCACCAAAAGAACTCTTTATCTCTCATTTCGTGGAAATTAGTTTCAGAAGTATCTAGATATGAATTCAGTATTCTCAAGGTTGAAATCACATTTCTTTTCTTTTGTTGGACCGAAGAGTATGTCATCCAAAAATGCTAAGAGTCAAAGATTGTAAGAAAATTTTTGCTTAATGATATGAAGCCAAGCATATGACCTGATGGCCATAAAAAACAAGACTAGATTATATGCGATATGAACATAAAACACAACTTAATACGAGGGAACGTCAACATATCCCCGCATCACTAACACGTTCAACTGTTGAAGCAATCTACTCAATGATCTATGGACATAAAAAAAGCCTCTCATGCACCCAACTATCCCATAATATGCTATAACTCAAAATCAACTCCGACCATTACAAAGAATCTGTTCTCCAAAATAAAAACATATTCTAGAATGCTGCAATTATCCCAACTAATGAAAAGAAGCTGATAAAAATGAGAATAATGTGTTGCTGCTTATCAGCACCAAGTTGTCTCCAACTTTTACCATATCCTTGAAGCAATGAGAAATATTTCCTAAAGCCACTAGTCACTTGAATCTGATAGTTATTCAATTCAGTCCCAAGAAAATGCACTCATTTTCCAAGGAATCAAAACTCATGGAAGGTGCTCTATAGCAGTTTAGTCGCATTTAGAGAAAATATGGTCTGAGAAAAATATGAATTCTGCAGAAACCATATCAACTATTGATAAAATAGAGTAAAATAAATGCAAAAGGAAAAGGAATGAATTTTTGCAACATAGCCATCAAAATAATCAGTCAATGTAGCCATAAAAAATATTCTCTACTGCAAATTGAAACCAAACCTCAATTTGTAAGTTCTCCCCCCTGCGGACGGCATTTAAGACTTGGCGAATCTAACACATGGAAAAGAAAATGAGCAGTAAGTCATCGATCAACACATGTAATATACATAATCTTCTCAAAATTAAAAAATTAACAAGCAACTGAACAATATGGCGATGGTTTCAGCAGTTGAAAAAAGTTAAAAGGAAGAGGTAAAATAGAAATCATACTACAGTAATTCTAGAATGCAACAAACCATCATTATCTAGAAACGGAAATGGGTTATTATTTAGTATTAAAATTAATTAAAAGCAAACCCTATTCTAATAGTGGTAGACATATAAATGTACATAACCAATGACCATTAGAGCACAAACCTCAGATATTAGTCGGTGTCTCCCTTCAATATCAGCAGCCAATGCTCGTAATGAATGGGCCATCCCAAGAACATCATCACCATGTCTCTCCAATATGAATGCTAACCTTGGGTATGATTGATTATTCCCTTGGCTGTTAGATTCCGATGGCCCCACTGTCTCCTGTGAGGAAGCTGAAGGGCTTGAAGATGGTAGTGGAAAACGGCCACTATGACCACCAAATTCAGAACCAATAGGAGGAAATAAAGACCAAGAAGCGAATTCTGATAGTCTCTGTTGATTATGTATTGGAGGGTTGTGAGGAGGGATCCAGGCAGGATCAGGCAAAGAATGGATGCTTGAACTAGACGCAGATCGATTAGAAGATGGAATACCTCCAGAAGTACTAGGATTTCCAGAAGCCAAACTCCAACCTGTCGGATCTTGTGCCACATTTCTCATCTCAGTAGCCGGTACAAACATGGGATGCTCCACATTGTTTCTTGGGATATTTCTGATGTTTGGTTCTCCTCGCAATGCATCAGCTCTCTCTCCAGAACTAATAGAACTTGATGGGTTGCAAACACTTGAACTGGAAGTACCATTCCTAGAGTTAGGATGCACGTTTCTTGGGACAATAGAAGCAGTTCTCATATGAGGTTGTGTTGAGGTTGAGCCAGAATTTCCTGCTATTGTTGTTGTTGGTCTCAAGTCTAGAGATTCATCAACTGGTGCAACTCGAGGGTGACTAGGAGAGATGAAATTAGAATGGCCAGCAGCCCTGGTTGACAATAAACTAAATGGTAAAGATTCTTGTTCATTTCCCGGATTTGCTCTTCTTTCACCTAAAGAAAGAAATGCATCACTAACTACTCCTCTCATACCAATCCCAACTCTTGGATTTGACTGATCAGGTGGAGTCACATTAAGGAAATTCGAAGAGGGTGTAGATAAACTCAAGCTGCTGGAAGCTTCATTACGAGTAGTACCAGCATGCCACGCAACATTTTCTACTTGTTGAAAACAGCCTGAAGCACCAGCAGAAAAAGACTGTCCAGAGGTACCTTCAAGGGCCTTCCTCTTGCAGGATAAACCATAACTGCCCAAAGAGGAGCCTGAGCCATCATTGTTTTCCTCTCCTACATGATTACAGCTTCCAGATGAACTGACAACATTATCAGAAGAAACACTTGCATTAGATATCTGTTCTCTTTCTAATCCACCTGAGTTGTGGAGATTAGGCCTTCCACGAGTTCCAACACCTGACTCTCTGGTACCATTTCCACTAATAAATCCTTCATTTAAATTCACATTCTCTGGGACATGATTAGAGCTGGAACTCTGCAAACATATGGGCCCACTTCTAACCAGATTGCCACTCCATCCATTATTCAGTCTCCCAGTAAAAAAGACATTTAGTGGTTCAATCCGCCGTTCTTCTGACCTCGGAGTGGCCCGTATACAAGCATCTTCACCATCATCATTAAGACGGTGATTTTGAGCATCCTGCATCACCTGGTTCTGCACTCCCCGTCTAGAGCTTGGTTGACCAGAATTCCAGCCACTAATGCTCTGAACATCAAGGGTAATAGCATTTCTGTGCATTGTCCCACCAGAAGGTGCTGTATAATTGGATAGCCGAGTTTCCACAGGATTCAGCATGTCATGCAATGAATTCGGTTGACCAATACTAGTGTTATTGGGACTTGTTCCCTCATCAATATTAACAATTACAGGGAAGGAATCAATGGTGCTCCCCTGACCTTGCATTAGGGACGACATCTTCTACCTGTAAAGATCACAAATATGTTAAATATTATTACAAAATTCCAAAAGAAATGCATCAAGCTACGCAGTTCTCAGGTTAATATAAAAAAGGGCTACACAAGCTCAGATTGGCAGTTGACATCTGAAAAAGCTAGGCAAAAATCTGACTCTTATTTCAGTTATGAAAAATGCAAAAGAAGAGGGAGAAAGGTAAAGTATTTTGGCATATAGGGCCAAGCAATCAACCTAGTCTCATCAGGTGCTTGATTAACAGTTCAACATGCTGAGGTACCAAGCATGCATTGTGAAGCTCCTCAGGCCCACACACAAGACGTTTTGCGCTACTAGATTAAAGGAAAAAGTCCCTGGTAACTAACAGCTATAGCTTTTGGTCTAACTAGGGGATTGATCTTGACAAGCAAAGGAAGAATATTATGTAAAACTTTTGAAAAAAACAACAATATTGCAAACTCTACTTACAAAATAAATTCTGAAATAGCCTTCCAGGTCAGAAAGGATTGAACAGTTGCATTTGGAGCCTGATGTATGTCAGAAAGTGAAAGCCCCGGCCACTAACATCTTGAACCCAAAGAAAACAACTACCTTGGTGACAACATATATTTATTTTTGACAGAAGGTGCAGGCAAGAACTTTACGTTACATAGAGGTAAGCAATATCAAACCATAGCATTAGACATATAAAACCTAAGTTAAATGCTGAATATTGGTTCATCAAAACAAAATTAGAGTACAAATTGCTCTAACTTATAACATGCCAATGCACTTAGAGTTATGAACATATATCAATTGACAGGTTCATGCTTATAAGGAACACAATTGATTGACTATTTCTTTATCCTCCAAGGGACTTTCTGCATATCATGCACTTGAAAGTAGTTCTTTGGTTCATGACATTCCAAGCATAAATAGAGATTATCCACACAACAAAAGCTTTAGAAGTTGGAAGTACACAGTAGCAACTAAACCGAGAATTAGCAGAACCTAATTAATTGAAAAGAATGTTTAAAGAGATGTCCTCTCAATACCAAGTTCCCTAGTATCAACTAATGACACATTGGTAAAGGAAAACATGGTGTTCCAATAAATAATGAAACCTAAGATATTTATTCCCAACATGAATGTTATGTTTTCCACCGTAAATTTATCAATATTTTCATGCATATTCATCCATAAGCAACTGCAAGCTAAAACTAGAATAAAGAAACAATTGTTGAACAGTGAAAAAGTAATATCGGATATAAGCACAATGCTATAAACTATTACCACATATAATGTGCTTGTTATAAACACTTAGCTTCGAATCACAGAAAACGCATCTTTTGGTGAAGAACATTAAGTCTTTTGCAAAAAATACTTTGAGGCAGTAGTGGCAGATCAAAGTAATAACATGCTGAGATTGCAGGAACCGAATATCAAAATGTCAATTCTTCAAACCTCAAATTATAAAATCTACAAAATGCAAATTGAAGAGGCAGGATCATAGCTATATAAGTACGCAAAATTAAGCATCTGCATCAAGAAAAGAACTTGATCACATTGACAATCCCTTAAACTAGATGGAAACAAACCCAACAAAGTTCTTCAAAAAATCATCTAAGGTGCCTCTTGTACTACTAAAGCTTTGGTTTTTGGACAAACTACCAGAAAAAAAAAAAAGAAAAATCCAATCCCATTTCTTCCTCTATTAGATGGCAAAAAAAGACACCCATTGCATCAAATGATTAAATTGGAGAATGCACATATTTTACCAAAATTTTATTTCATTTGAAAATGAACCCAACAAGGTTCAACCACAATCCTCTCATATGCTTTCAAAAAATCGAATAAAAAATCAAATAAATAAGTATAAAATCAGAAAAGAAAAAACAAAGAAGTCCAAATAAAGGATAAGGCTAAACGATCTTTAAAAAGAAAAAAAAACATATATTTTATAAAAAAAATCGCATGGATGAAGAGAAATACCTGAAGAAAAGAAAATGAGATGATGAAAAGAAAAGTGATAAAAAAGTTTGGTATTTGAGCTTAAAAGGGTACTAAAAGAAACGAGAGAAATCAGGGGCGTTTCTTCGGTTCTTTTCCTCTATTTTATTTTATTTTATTTTTATTCCTTTAGGAGTTTTTGGACTGTTCTCCTTTCTCTCCTGCTCCTTGTTTTTTTGCTTTTTTTGCACTTATAACCCAAAGAAAAAGAAAGTTATCAGAAATAGGCAGTGCACCAAAGAGCATCAGATTCTGTTCTTTGTTTATTTTGTAAGAAATAAAAAATAAAAAAATGGGTTAAATCACATTTTTGGGACTTGGCAAGTTTTCCAACATTCGGGCCTGAAACTTTTTTTTTTAAAATTAGGCTTCGAACATGGTTATTATTCTCATATTAGGGCAACATTTTTTTGTCCAAGTTAAGTCCTAAACTTGTCAAATGTTCTCACATTGAGACTTCAATTTTTTTGTTACCCAAGTTAATCCAATGTGGAAACAATTGCCAAGTCCAAAACCTAATTTAAACCAAAAAAAGTTTAGATCTCAATATAAGAAAAGTTGTCAAGTTTAGGTCTCAATGTGAGAACAATTGTCAAGTTTAGGACTTAATTTGGATAAAAAGAAGTTCAGACCTCAATGTAAGAAAAGTTACCAAATTCAGGTCCCAAAATAATAATTTAACCGTCAAAAAATTAGGTACAATCTTTTTTTTTTATTATTTGAAGAATTCGGTACAATCTTTGAATATTAAAGAAATAAAAGGTTTTTTTTTTTTGTCTAATTTTTAAATTCATTAGGTTCCATGCAATACCATGGGGTTGTGGGTTCCTTTCCTCTTTTGTTTGGTTTTACTGTTATATTTTTCTGTCCAATAAAAAGAATACTTTTTTATTCTTTTACAGTAGTAGTAACCCCGAGGGGTCTGCCATTGATGATTGGGGAGGTGGAGGATAAAGTTTAGCAATGCACAAAAAGGCAATTAATTTCAATTTGGTGATGATGGGTGATTGGGCCAACCACACTTTGTTTTGGGTAGGAAGCAACCAACCATTGTTGTTGGGCTTGGAGCCCCAAATATAAGCCTAGCTTTTGGAGAGAGGAGAAATTTTGTAGGTTGAAACTGAAATGGCCAATCACCTGGTGGGAGTGGGTGTGGTTGAAACATGATCATCCATTCTCTGGTCAAGAAATAAAGGAATACCCCAAGGACTTCCATTCTCTTCTCAAATACATGTCATATAGGAGTAATCTTTTGTTGTTGGTACCATATTATCAGCTCTCGGCAGGCAATTTCATATTTTAATTTCGTTTTCCTTAATTAAATTCCTTTTTTTCTTTTTGTTGTAGATGCAGCCACACTTTATAATTAATGTGTTCAGTAAAAGGGGAGGAAGAAGTGGGTGAGGGTTGAGAGGGCTAAGCTCTGGGCCCTTGCAGAAAAAGATACAACTTCACCATCATCATCATCATTCATCATTCCATAAAACAGCTGCTATATTGGTTGCCTATCAAATATCAATATTACAAACAAAAAATCCAGTGTTGTCTTTTATTATAGTATCATATTTTGTTTTTTTAGTGAATTACAAACGCACGATTCGAAATCAGGTTACATTTAGGACAGTGAACACCCTTAATTATGGGACTGATATACGGGATTCAATATCATATTTTGTTTGTTTTTTTCGTATAATATGCAACGTTGAAATAAAGTAATTATAAGAAGAAAAAATATTGAGAAAGAAACACCAAAGCTTTGACTCCAAAAATCTTTCACCAAACATGATATTTAAAATTTTTGTTCCAACAACTTTGATATTTGATAAACCTCCGCAACTTCTCGTTATTAAATAATAAATATTATAATTTACATATTAAATTTTGGTACACTTACTATCTGAAAAAAAAGAGTAGTATCCTATTTTTAAATGATAAAAGGTTTTTAAAAAACACAAAAAGATTAGAGAATTTCTCATATTTCATTTTTACTTACAAGCACTCCATCTTGGAAACTTATTAAAACAAAAAATGTAATTCATTAAAATCTTTATTAACAAAACTTTTGTGAGATAAAAACCAAAATAGAGTATACAATTTTTTTTAAGTTGCTTCGTTAAAAATTTTTACCGTGAAATTTGGATAAGACAAAATCTTAATTAAAGAAAAAGAATACATGTATTTGGACTCCCCTAATGACAATGTCGCTTAACATCTTTGAGATGATGAATTCTAATTTTGTATACTAACCTTTCAAATGTTGCATATGGTAATGCTTTGGCAAACAAATCTACTAAATTGTGATTAGAATGAACCTGTTAAATTTCAATATCACTTTTCTTCTCAAGAGCATGTTTCATTCTATCTCCTTTTAATAAAATAGTTGGTGTCTTTTCATGAAGAGGTAAATTACATATATTCTGGATATATTAGATAATTTGCTTTAGTGAAATACACTGTTGGCTAGTCTCATGCATTGCATTATCATGATTTGAAGAGACAATAACTAATGTTTGTTTTATCAAATATTATGATATGGTTGTACCTCCACATATAAATAAATATTACATTCGAGATCATCTTTTATGCAGATTCGATAAAAACCTGACATCATCCAACTAGTTGAGACCGTGAATCATTTGAGTAAAATAACCCAAAATCAATGGTCACTCTTAGATATCTAAATATATGCTTAATTTCATTTTAATTTCTATGTATTGGAGAAATTTTAGATATTGCTAACAAACTAATAAGAAATGTTATATTATGTCGTATGTTGTTGCAAGATACATTAATGTCCCTATGGCACTAAGATATAGCACTTCAGAATCAATGAGCTCTTTATCATTTTTATAATGACAAAAAGGGTTTTTATTCACATCTAGTGATTTTACAATCATTGGAGTACTTAATGGATGTGTTATATTCATCTAAAATTTCTTTAAGATATTTTCTACATAACATGATTGATGGACATAAATTCAATATTTTAAACGTTTGATCTTAGGTTGAGACAAAACTTTATTTTTCTAAATTCTTTCGGCTTAAACTTTTTCTTTAAACAATTTAATGCATTTTGAAGCTCTACAAGAGTTCCAATAATATTTAAATTGCCAACATAAAAATTAATTATAAAAAATTTTGATTCAATTCTTTTTTATAAAAACACATAAATAATTGGATATTTTTATAACCTTCATTTAACAATTATTCATTAAGACAATTGTATCATATATGTAAATATTGTTTTAATTCATATAATGATTTCTTTAATTTGATTAAGCAAATTTCTCGAGAAACCTTGCATCCTTTCAGGACCTTAAATCCTTAAAAGATTTTCATATAAACTTCACTATCAAGTGAGTTATATAAATAGGACATAATAACATCAATTAGATACATAACAAGTTTTTCACATACTACTAGACTAATAATATATCTAAACGTGATTGCATCAATCACAACAGAGTATGTCACTTCATAATCAATATTAAGTCTTTGTTAAAACACTTGTGCTACAAGTCGTGCTTTATATCTTACGACTTCATTTTTCTCGTTTTATTTTCACACAAATACCTTTTTATATCCTATAAGTTTAACAACTATTTTTATTAATTCCATCTTTTTATTGTAGTGACATAACTTATTAAAATCTCTTTATTATCATTATTTTCAGGTGTTTGAATATTTTTGAAGGTTTTCTGATTAATTATGTCATTGATCTTTTCTCAGACACTTTTTAATCTCTTCTTATGTACTTTTCTCTACAATATAACTGAGCATTTACTCTTTTACTTTTACAAAGCCTTTTTTTATCTTTGGAATAGAAAATTATTTATAAGATTTTTATATTTATATAACTTTTAATAAATTAACACTTTATATTATATAAACTTTTTAAAGGGATATCATAAAATATTCCTATACATGTGTCATATTTCTGGGCACCAACTCTCTTTAGATTTTCTTTTCTTTTCTTCATAATGCTTCTCCAACTCACCAACCTCTTACCAACTCTCCTTTTCACAAGCATCTTCGCTATGCATGATGAACTCCCAACACCTTTTTTTTTTTAAATTATAAAGAGAGAATAAAAGTTGTATCAACAATACGATTAATATGATTCAAGTCTAAATTATGTTTAAAATAATAAATATTTTTAATTATCAAATTAATATACGAAATTCAATTCTCAATACATTTAAATCAATTAAAATTCATCTTAAAACGGCTCCTTCTATTAAATTTACTCATATTTCATCTTAAATCATTTTTCTAATTAAATTTATTCAAACAGTGAGTTATGTCAAATTTAATTATTAGATAATTTTTTAAATGTGTCTTTAAAATTTTAATTTATCAAATAATAACTAAATTTGATGGAATAATTAATAAGGTGTTTTTTTTAATGAAGGAAGGGATAAAGGTTGTTTAAACTTATGAAAACTTAATAATATAGTTATATAATTTTATTTTTATTAATTTGTTGTATATAAATTATTAAATTTTTAATTTTTAAGTTAATGATTTAATATAAAGGATGAATAACATTAATTCTCAAACTTTCGTTTTATCAAATTCGTAAAATAAAAAACTTGGATGTAAAAAAGTTTGAACATACACGCGTAAACCAACCATAAAAGTTTGTTGGATCCCACCAGTACCACTACGATTTATGATTTAATTATTTGCCGATTAAATACTAGTCAACTAATCATTATCATTTGAATACGACTACCTAAACAGAGCATACACATAACTATTTTATTTTGTTTCATTTTTTTGACATTGTAATAAAAAAAATATTAATATCCATATTTTGGGTTTGGACAAAAAAAATATTGGATAATTTTATTATAAATTTTGGTCGTATTTATTTTTTTGGTACAATATTTAAAATTTTTAAAGTTTTTTTTCAATTTATAAATAAGAAGATAATACGTTTTCAGCGCACTTAAATCCACGTTATTCTGCATTGATAACAATGTTCATGCCAATCGAATTAAGACTCAATCGATGAATATTTAATAATTATATTTAGAAATAAATCATAAAACATGGCATACACTTTTTTTCATTGGAAACCTTATGCAAAGAAAGATGGGGAGGAAATTAAGGTGGGATTTGATTTACCCAATTAGGAGGGCAAGTCCCTCTCCTAGTACAAACAGCCACCTTAATAGAACTAACAATCACATCGAGGATATTATCATTTGAGTTTCCACAAACCACTGCTATCTTAATATTGGGTTATCCTTAACAATTGATTTAATACAACCCTCACCTGGGTCACAATCCTTTACAATGGATCATAGCACAACCTCTCTTCAATGCAATAAGAAAATTTGACTGAAATTACTTACAAGTTTGGTAAGATGGTACAAAATAAAGAAAGAATAATTCATGACTCGTTGGCCTACTTTCGACAAAATGCTAATTGCCGTGTCACAGTTGGGGGGGGTCTGGTGACAATGGGTCCCACCCCAACTTTGGATCAATTTGGGACTTCACCAACCCTCGACCGGGATGCAAGCGGTCCAACCCGGATTTTCGACTTCATATAAGCCCTTTGCATTTCTTCTTTCGACTCAGGTTTCCAATTCAAAGGAAACTGAAACTCGCTCAGGTCCTTAAACAAAGGAAAGCAAAGAGAAAGAAGCTTTTCATTTCAAGGGTTTTAGCAATGGCAACCAGTACACAAGAGCAGCAATCTCAGGCCGGTAGGCACCAGGAAGTTGGCCATAAGAGCCTTTTGCAAAGTGATGCTCTTTACCAGGTATCATCTTTAATGTTTCAATTAGATTATTTCTTTGCCTATTTCGAATCTTCAATTTCATGTTTGATCTATGATTTGACATTAGGTTTTTGGTTATGCAGTATATCCTTGAGACCAGTGTGTATCCGAGGGAGCCTGAACCAATGAAGGAGCTCAGAGAGTTGACTGCCAAGCACCCATGGTTGGTTTTTAATTGACCCAGATCCAGTTTCTGTTTCAGAATTGGATTATGTAATTAAGATTTTACCCATTGTTGACTTGATTGGAATGAGTGGAAACAGGAACCTTATGACAACATCAGCTGATGAAGGCCAGTTCTTGAACATGCTTCTTAAGTTGATCAATGCCAAGAACACCATGGAGATTGGTGTCTACACTGGCTATTCTCTCTTAGCCACTGCCCTTGCTATCCCTGATGATGGAAAGGTTGTTAATGGATTGAAAATTACCCAAAACAAGTCATATTTAAATAACAGGGGAAACTCATTCCAGTCTATTTTTTTTTTCATATATATATTTGCAGATCTTAGCCATGGATATTAACAGAGAAAACTACGAGCTGGGTCTGCCTGTAATCCAAAAGGCTGGTGTTGCACACAAAATTGATTTCAAAGAGGGCCCTGCTTTGCCAGTTCTTGATCAATTAGTGGAAGATGTAAATTTCAACAATCCCATCCATTTTCTTTCTTCAGAATTTGTTAATAATCGAGTTAAATTTTATGCTGAAAAATGACAGGAAAAGAACCACGGATCCTTTGACTTCATATTTGTGGATGCTGATAAAGACAATTACCTAAACTACCACAAGAGGCTAATTGAGCTGGTGAAAGTAGGCGGTTTGATCGGCTACGACAATACCCTATGGAATGGGTCAGTGGTAGCACCAACTGATGCGCCTCTCAGGAAGTACGTTAGGTATTACAGAGACTTCGTCATGGAACTCAACAAGGCTCTTGCTGTTGATCCCAGAATTGAGATCTGCATGCTCCCGGTTGGTGATGGGATCACCCTTTGCCGTCGCGTCAAATGAACAACCATCACCACCACCAAAGCTTGACCCACCTCTTACATTCGGCACAAAAAAGTTGACCCCCACCTTCTTCTTTATTCCTCATCTTAATATTGTGTATGTTTATCTTTATCATAATGCAGGGTGGGTGGGTGGATGATTGAAGAATGTTTAAACATGCCTATCTGCCGTATCGAATCATAATAATTTTGTCAGCATTATACACCATGGTGGGCGACTTCGTTGTGTAATTTCGTGGTTTCCTCCTACTTTCCTTCCACCCACCATAAAAGGAAAAAAAAAAACCTTACTAATTTTCTCTTAAATCTCTCTTTTAATGGCAAAACCAGTTTTGCTTATTATGAATGTTCAACGCATCCATACATACCGATTGGGTGTATTATACCATTAAGAAGAAGACGATAATGAGCGTAATTTCTCCTAGGAAATATTATATATACCTGATAAACATCATTCATTCAAAAAAATATATGTGCTAAAAATCATGATGCAAAATTTAAAGGTAAAAGTCATCTAATATTTACAAATATATAAATTTAATCATAATTTTAAAGTAATTTAAACTTAAAAATATTTATAAATCTTTCTTTTTTTTTTGCAATTGAAGATATATAACTTTGCTAAATTATTGATTTCATTAAAATCAAAATAAAAAAGAAACTCTACCATATAAATTAAAACAAAACACAACCTAAAAAAAAAAAAAACCAAATTAAAATAGAATAAATTAACACCATCTCATCCTAAAACACCAATACCTGGTTACTAGTGTAATTAGGGGAAAAGTAAAAAAAAAAAAAAATCTATGGGATCAAAATTAAATTGTAATTTTTACGATAATAAAAATGTAATTTCATCATTTTAATAGTTTATATCTTTATAATTTTTAAAGAATTAAATCAAATTTTTATCATTTTTAAGTAGATCAAAGTACAATCTTTACTAATTTAATTTTTTAAAATTTTAAAAGGCTTACCATTTTGGGGAGTCGAGTCTCCTGCCAGCCCTCTAGCTGTAACATCCGCGTGCTTGAATCGGATTTGGAACAGTGATAGAGTACAATTGAGAATTAGAATATATGGTTGAATTTAGAAAGGTTTGGAGAAATTAAGGATGTATTAGTAAAGGTGAGAAAATAGGAAGGACTAAATAGTAATTTATCCAAATTGAATTATGAGTCACCATGGGAATTAGATTGATTAAGGAGGGACAAGAGAGTAATTTGGTGAAAGATATTTTTGGAGGCAAAGTTTTGGGCCAAAGTGTAAAGTTGGAAGGCCTAAGGACTAAAAGTGCAATTTTACCATTTTTGTTAAGTGAGATATTTTTTAAGAAAAGTCTAGAGAATTTGAGAGAAGAAAAAGTGGTTAAAAAGATGAAAATATCATCTTTTTCATTAAGTAGCCGTCCATACCCTTTTCTTCCATTTCCAAACTTTTGCTTTTATTCCAAATAGGTCCTTCCACCATTTTTAAGCTTTCCAAACTCCAAAACCTTCCATTTTCTTTGGAATTTCTGAAAGAAAGTCATAAAAGAGAGTTATTAGACACCTCAAACTTCTTATAGAATTCATTTTGAGGTGTTAGAGAGCATAGGGACTAAATCGAGAAAATTTTGAATTCAAGGGTTAAGGTAAGAAATGGTTAAATTCTCATGACATACATGTATTTTACTGTTATTTAGCATGAAAACTATTGAATTATAGCTTATAGCTTATAGCTTATATGTGTTTATGTGAAATTGAAGAGAAAGAGAAGAGAGACAAGGATCAAATTGAAGAGAAAGGAAAAGAGAAGAACAAAGAGTGAAAAGAGAAGGAAATCAGCCTTTTTGTTGTAAGTACTACAAGAATTTTAGTTTATAATCTATTCTTCATAATATATTTCAGTTGTTAGCATGGAAATTGTTGTTTAATTAGGTGTTATAAAGATGATTAAGTGAGATTAGTGTAATAAAACATGAGAAAGAAAATGTTTTCATTGAAACAGATTGGACAGAATCAGAGGGTTAACTTTGAAAATGCACTAAAAATTGTGTATATGGAGTTAAGGGTCGAATTATATATGTAATTAAATCTTATTGTGTGTAGTTTTATATGGAAGAAACAGTGAATTAAATGGATCTGTATATTCTGAGTTATAACTGATTTTGTGTAACAAGGTCAGAGCAGATACGAGTTCCCCTGTTCTGATTTTGAAAAATCATAGAAAAATGTAGAAAAATCATTAGAGTCTGAAATTTATATGGTTGAATCCTTAATGACTATATTTTCAAAAGAAACAGTCTAGAACATTATTGGATCTCTGTACTAAAAGATAGATAATTTTTAGTGAAGAAAGGTCGAAACTATCAGACAGCAGAGAAGGGGTAAATTGAAAGAATTTACTGTACAAATTGGCTAAATTAAAAATTCTGGAAATTTTATGGTAAAAATATGATTGAGTATAGATTCAGAAACATCAAGCGGATATTAATTTTGAATTCTGTAGCTCGAGATATAAATAATTTAGTGACTGTGACGCAAGTGGACAGCTTTGAAAATTAATGTGAAAATAAAAGTAAGAGGTATATGATGATGAATATGTGAGAAAAATATATGTGCGAAATATTATGTGTTTAATTATAATTGTTGATTATATGACTAAATGGTGATTTTGTGGAAGCATTTTTAGAAAATAAATGTGAGAAATACATGATTATGTATATGTGAAGAGAAATGTAAATGTGATGTATAAGTTATGGATAATGATGTTAAATGAGATTATGCCCATGTAGACGAAGTAGAACCGTTGTGATATTAGTGGCATGCCATTAAGGAACATTAGCGCGCTCTCTGATTAGCACTGTGTGTGCTCTCCGATTAGCACTTCGTGTGCTCTCTGATTAGCACTGTGTGTGCTCTCAGATTAGCACTTCGTGTGCTCTCTGATTAGCACTATGTGTGCTCTCTGTTTAGCACGTCTCGTGCTCTCTGTTATTAGCACTGTGTGTGCTCTCCGATTAGCACTTCGTGTGCTCTCTGATTAGCACTTTGTGTGCTCAGTACTTTGTGTACTCTCTGTTTAGCACTTTGTGTGCTCTCTGTTGCCCAGCACTTATGTGCTCTCTGTTCAGTACTTCGGTACTCTCTATTTGTTCCGTTTATCCGATAGGTTCTATAAAAGTCTACTATGGGCCAAGTGGACAAATAAGATAAGTGAGCTATGGTTAAGAAAGCTATGATGGCTAGATTGTGAAAAGTGAAAGAATGTGCAAATTATGACATTGAGGTAAGTGAAATGATGAATACATGAAAGATAAGTACCATATGTGTATGTGTAATTAAATGCTGATAATTAAGTGAACTAATGTGGCTGAAAGGACTAAGTTGTGAAAAAGGGATGAAAATGTAATATCTACCATTGAGGTAAGTTGGTATATGAGAATGAATGTGTGTTATGGTGGCATTAAGGTAAGTTACATGTTATATGCAAGAAAGGTTAGAAATTTTATACGCATGAGTATTGAAATGTTTGACAAAATTAAGTAATAAATAAATAGTCATCTATTATTCTTGTAGTGCTTACTAAGCCTTCACCGGCTTAACGCGTTTATCTTAACGCGTAGGTACAAAGTAACAAGGAGAAAAGTCGAGTTCAGGGACCTCTCATCACATCACATCATCCTTTGGTGGACTCCAAATATAGGTATTTTTTTAAGAAAATGGCATGTACAATGGTACTTATATGAATCCCTAATGAGTGGGAAAAATGTTATCTCGAATGTTATGAATTATGAAAATGAAATGATTAATATATGATATTTCGATTTGAATGGCCTTTAAAGACATCGGTTTTTAAAAAAAAAAAAATTCTATTACTCGACTTTCTGTGCCGTACTGTAATGTAATGCTCCTATATTGGGTTTATACGTATAAATCGGGTATAGGGGTGTTACACTAGCTATGCCCTTGAGTGTAATAACATGAAGAAAAAGTTTATTTATTATGTGTGTATTACAATAATGAGACAAAATAAAAAATAGTTAGTATAAATTTAAACTTGAAATGAAAAAATGAGTAATAACTCTTGTAAAAAAAATATCACCTCTTCAAAATAAGTGAAAATTTTCCTTCTCTTTATTAAAATAATAATAATAAAGTGACTAAATATTACTAATTAAATTAACTTATTACCAACCCATAAATTAAAGCAAGCATAATAAACAATACTCTTACCCAACACAACACAAATGCTATACAAGAACATCTGCCTAAACCAAAGCAAGAACATTTAGCGAAACATGAAAAATAAAGGTATAATGTCGAATTTAGTCATTAATGTTTATATCTTTTGTTAATATTATTTTTATTTTTTTAGCTAAATTTGACTCTCTAACTTTTTAAAAAGAGTCAATTTTGACCATCGACTTTTTGAAAAAAAGTTAAAATGATGTTTTTTAACGAAAATATTAATTAAAATATTAAATTCTTAAACACGACATCTTGCACGATACTTCATGCTAATTTTTATCAACTTTTTATATTTTTTAAATTTTAATTTTGATTTATTTTAATTTTTACATTTTTATAATTTTTAAATTATTTATTGATGTGATATATAAAATAAATGATGTTATCATGCGAATTGTTACGCCAACAACATTAAAAAGTAATATTTTAATCCATATTTTCATTAAAAAAATATTTCACTCCTTTAAAAGTTTAAAAGCCAAATTTAATTAAAAAATATAAAAACTAAATTAAAAAACAAATATAAATATTAAAGATTAAAATTATCATTATATAAAAAATAAAAGTACAATTGGACCAACTTAACACAACAACATATCCAAAGCTACGAGTCAGATCAATCCATGGAGAAAGTGCCATAGTTGAATTAGAAGAATATTCCCCAGTATTATCAAAGAGAAATTCAAACGCAAACAAAATCCAAGACCTAACTATAGGCATTTAGAAGGCGGAAACCAAGGTTGAAGTAATGAAGGTTCTTGTGTGTCCCATGTCTAGGCATAGAGGCCGCTGGATTGGTGACGGCCAATGTATTCTCGAAGAGTTCGTCATCGATCGGATCATCGGGAGACAACGATGATGAAGAGGAAAGGGAAAAAGCAGATTACATTGTCTCATTTGGGTTAGTGGAGGAAGAGAAGAGAAGATTTTTGGGTTTTGTAGCTTCAAACTTAGAAATTAAGAAGAGGATACGAAGGAGATGAAGATACATTACAATGGTGACCTTTAGAGCGCCCGAAAGTTTCAATTTTGTTTTGTAAATCTAGGATTGTCGAATGCTATTAACAAAAACTAATTGGAAAATATGAAGAAGGATATGCGAACATAGATTTTGGTGAATTTTGACAATGTTCTGGGTTGACGATCGGTGGCGTACGGTGGACGCGCGGTGGCAGCAGGCTGGTTGAAATTTGGATTTGACGGTAGTCTTTTGGAAAACTGGTTAAAGAAGATGTGGGGAAGAAAAAGAACTGATGAACTCTTGGGTTTATGTAATAACTTCAATCACGATGCTAATGTTTTTTTTTTTATGCATAATTTTGATTGGTATAATAATAAATTTAAATTTTAATATTTGTCTATAATGATAGATTTTTAACAGTGTCGTAAAATTCGATTTTAAATCAAATTAATTGAGTTGAATTAGTAGATAATTAAAATAAAATAATTATGAATCAAGTATGGATGGGAAATGTCGAATTATTAAGTATTATTGAACTAAATCGATTAATAAAAATAGTATAGGAATTAAATTGATTAGTGAATAAAATGAAAGGAAATTGATATCTAATTGGCAAGTGCCTTAAATGGCAATTAAACTAAGGACTAAAGAGATAGTGGATTGTTATGATTAAAGTCATCCACTTTCATTAATATGGTTTATATTAAGTGTCGAAACTACCTCGGGAACGGGGTTTCGAAAAAAATTATTTTAAGTATTTTTGGAATAAAAGGAAAATAAGAGTCGCCACCAATCTTTTGTTAGGTGTGATTGGATCACCATAAAACGTTTAAAACGTTTTAAAAAGTGGATCTTCGAAATCCAGATAAACAGGTTCGGGAGTCGGTTACGTATGAGGAAGGATTAGCACCCTCATACGCCCAAAAATTGGTACCACATGATTATTTTCGGGTCTTATTTTATGAAAACAATGAAAACTCGAGTAAAATTTAAAATACGATGTTTATTTTAGACGACTTTGTATAATTTCAAAGGAAGACTTTTAAGGAAAATTCGCCCTCGTGTTTCGATCCTCTATGAGAATTAGAAGTCGTGTCCAACACATTAGGGCACTATATTCTCGGAGTTTCAAAACTGAAGGACATTTCGAGACATTTTAAAGAGAGTGTTCTATCATGTGAATCAGACGAAAATCACACCCAGCACGTTAGGGCATAATGTTTCGAGATCTTCACACGAGAGGACATTGTTTCTTCTTTTGGTCTTAAAATCACTTCATATATAATTATAAGGTTGAAATGCGTTTTGAAAACTTTCGAAAAGGATATCCGATTTGCATGAATTACGAAAATCACACTTAACTCGTTAAAGCGCGATTCTTCGAAGTTTTCACACGACAGGACATTGCCTTGCTTTAAAATTATTTGTAATATAGATATATGTTTTGAGAACTTGAAAATTTCGTATTGAATTTAAAATGTAATCCTCGGACACATAGTTTAAAAGATTCAAATATGGAATACCCGTTTACTTCGATTTTCGCGGAGGATTAAAATCATGACCAACACGTTAGGACACGATATTCTCGGAATCTCGGAGTTAACAGGTATAAAAATCTTAGAAGAGGATATTCGACGCGCGTGAGTTATATGAAAAAAATCACACCCGACACGTTAGGGCATGATTTCTCGAAGCTTTCACACGAGAGGAACATTGCCTCGTCTTTAAAATTATTTTAAAAATGAGCATGTAAGTTTAAGATATCGAATAGCAATTAATAAGAGAAATTAAAAACGAAGCAAGATAATAAGCAGATAAATAGAATGCAAAAATATAAAATGCAGGTGCATAATGATTAAAAATAAATGCAAATATTGATGAGGAAGAAAAATGATGCAATCGAGATTGAAAACGGGACCTTTGGATGCCCGGGGGTGAAATGGTAATTTTTGACTTCCGAGGGTAAAAATGGAATTTTGGTGAAATCGAGGTTAAAAATGGGATTTTGGAAAGTTCGGGGGTAAAATGGTAATTTTTGGTGAAATCAAGGTCAAAAGTGGGATTTTGGAAAGTTTGGAGGTAAAACGGTGATTTTTGGTGAAATCGAGGTTAAAAATGGAATTTTGGAAAGTTTAGGGGTAAAATGGTAATTTTTAAAAGTTTTAGGGTCAAAATGGAATTTTGGGAAGTTTGGGGGTAAAATGGTAATTTTTGGAAGTTTCAGGGTAAAAATGGAATTTTGGGAAGTTCGAGGGTAAAATGGTAATTTTTGGTAAAATTGGGTTAAAAAAGGATTTTGGAAAGTTCGAGGGTGAAAATATAATTTCTGGACAGTTCAAGGACCTATAAAACAATAAGACCAAAGACTGGGTGACACGTGGCAACCCCACAAGCATCCAGAAGTTAAAGGACTAATTTGCAAATCTCGAAAAATTCCTGGGCCAATTGTGTAATTAAACAGAAATTAATTTAAGGACCAAATTAAAATAAATTAAAAATAAAATGGACTAATTTCATAAATAAGCCAAAGTAGTGACACGTGGCAGCCTCTGGTGCATTCAAAATGTCAAAGGATTAAATTAAAAAGCAAATAAAATTATCGGGTCAAATTAAAAATAATTAAAAGTATGAAAAGGACTAAATTAAAACAATTAAAAAATGCGAAGGACCAAACACGCAAATAACCCATTAATAAAAAACACGCGAATCCTAGAGGCGGGTCGGGTCGGATCGAATCAGGCCAATGGGTTTTCTATAAATGTTATTTTAGGGTTTTTTTATTCTTTTTATTATTTTTTCAAAAATTAGAGACCCTCCTTTTTTCTCTCTTCTCTCTCATCTCTCCTTCCCATCTTCACGTCCGGCCACACTCTGGCCACAGCCTACGTCCACGGCCACGCTTCAACGCCGTGGACTCCTCGGTCCGTCCCAACGCCGCTCCTGCCTGCCGTCGGTTGTACACGCCTCACCGGTCGTCGCACCTAGTCGCCGCGAACCAACGCGCTCCGATCCTCGCGCCCACGCGTTGTCGGCTCCCCACGCGCCGCTGTCATCGGGTAAGAACTCTTTTCTTGTCTTTTTGGTTTCTTTTGCTTAAAAACCCGGATCTGGGTTCGAAACTAGATCCAAAGTAAATTTAAATCAATCTCTTCTTTTTTTTAAAAAACTATTCTGTTTCAAAGTCCCAAAACTAGTTTCAAAAGCTCTTTTTTTAGATCTGTTATCATTGATTATTAGTTCTATACTTTTATGCTTGGAGGGGTTTTAATCCCTTTTTCTTTACGCATCTTCGCAAATCTATGCGTGATGGGGTGCAAGGAGTGACGGTGGTGGGCTCCGGTGTGAACTTCCGGGGACGGTAGCGGCTTGGATGTCTCTGATGGCGGCTTCGATGGTGGTGCGATCAAGGGAATATCCTCTACCTCTTCGTTTTCCTTCTTTTTTTATTATTAAATTAAAATTTATTACTATTATATTTATTACTATTATTAATATTATTATTGATAAAAATATTTAATACTAAATGAGTATTTTATGCGGTTTTGGGAAAAAGATAACCGAAATTAATGTAATGAATAACAATGTAATACATACGTATATACATACTTTAAATGCTTGAGATAATTAATGATGAATGTAGTGATATGCTTAATAAATATATTACTGTATATTTGGAAGGCAAAGGGTTTAAGAGTTTAGATTATCCATGACAGTAAAGGTGTTTGTATTACAACCGTACCTTGGTACTTTGATGCTTGAGTTTCGAATCTGCTATGAATCTTTCTATTACTTTCTATGCGTGTTCAGATGTCTCTAGTTAGTATTGGATTGAAAATGGGTTCTGTGTTGATTTCCAGAATTTTGGGTTCACCCCTTACAACAGAATTCAATTTGGCTTTTATAGCCAAATATACAATCATTCAATTTTGTTTTACATTACTAAATGCTTGTCTAATCTCTTTTGCAAGTTGCAGTGGCGGTTGGAGCAGCTGGTTGAAGGTAACTGTGGCAGAATCAGAAGCAACTTGCTTAGAGATGATCCTGTTGGTGGTGCTGACGTGTCGCCTTCTAAATGGCTGAGGTGAAGGTGGCAGCACAAGTGAGAGCCTTGGGACATTGGGTGTCTGGGCTAGTTGTAAATGGGTTTGGGCACTTTGTAATTGGGTTAGGATTTAGGGTGTATTTGGGCTAATATTTGGCCCAATCGGGCTTGTAAATGACATTCCTTGGACATTTAGTTTATCTAATTTAATTTTAAATTTAAATTTATAATAAATTTAAATTTTATGTAAATTTAAATTTAAAATAAATCTAACTTAAAACTAAATTTATATCTCATTGGGCCCGGATAAATTGGGCTTCAACAGCTACCCCTCTTTGCTTGTTGCTGTGTAACAGGAACAAAGCAAAGACCCAAAAGGATGCCCAATTTGTTAGGTCTTATCTCTTTGACACTTTATCTTCAACTAGCTCGCCTTTCATTTCGTCAGTCCTCCAATCCTCGCCACATCTACCTTTCTATATCTTTGATGTCGTGATTTCATCCCGCTTTTAGGCAATTTCAAAAAGGTCAAAATTTGCTACTATGACTTCACTCCATTCTCCTAAAATTTCAAGGAGGTTAGAATTCATCATCGTAGTCTTTGAGTCTGATTTTCTTAACCTGGTCTTCTTCCCTATGTCTTATCAGGAAAATGACTGCAATCATTTAATTCGCTTCTCTGGATCTCCTCAGGAAGACGAAATCTGGTCCACTCCCTGTGTCTCATTAGGAAGCTAACCTTTATATTGCTTCGACTTGCTTCTCAGTGTCTCATCTAGAAGCTGGGTTCGAAGATTTACTCGTGTTTGAGTGCTGAGTTGGTGTTCTTCTCTGTATCTCATCAGGAAGATGACCGCCTCGCTTGTTTTGATTCGCTTCTCTGGATCTCCTCAGGAAGACGAATCTGGTCCATTTCTCTGTGTCTCATCAGGAAGCTAACATTTTTATTGCTTCGACCTGCTTCTCAATGTCTCATCAGGAAGCTGGGTTCGAAGATTTGCTCGTGTTTGAGCGATGAATTAGTGTTCTTCTCTGTATCTCATCAGGAAGATGACCGCCTCGCTTATTTTGATTTGCTTCTCTAGATCTCCTTAGGAAGACGAATCTGGTCTACTTCTCTGTGTCTCATCAGGAAGCTAACCTTTTTTATTGCTTTAACCTGCTTCTCAGTGTCTCATCAGGAAGCTGGGTTCGAAGATTTGCTCGTGTTTGAGCGCTGAGTTGGTGTTCTAATCTGTATCTCATCAGAAAGATAACCGCCTCGCTTGTTTTGTCGAACAACTCCGTGATTGGAGTAAGGTCGATTGATGGTGATCTGCCCCAAACTTGGGGTAAAAGATCAAATAACTGTAATCTGTCCGAAGAATGGTTGTCTTTATAACCTCACGAGATCCGTCATGAACTTGTTATTTCTCATCTTGCTTCAAGGTGTCGAGACCTGTAAAAATATGCTCAAATGGGCCTTTGGGTAGGCCAGTTTGTTTAGGATGCCATGCTCAAAAAATGAGTTGAAATGCTCTTAACTATATGTGTGCATGATTAATGTTTTATTCGTTATTAGTCGGGCCGGTAGGGTTTATTGCCCATCCAAATTCTGTCCTTGATGCGTCGATCCGTCTTCTTCTATGCTGACTTTGAATTGCCCATTTTCAAGTTTGTTTTCCCACTGGTGATTCTGTTTCAGACCTCTATAATTTTGAAAATTCCTAAGATAATATTCATGAATCTTTGTATGATTTATCAATTCATTACTCGTTATTTAAACGTGAAATGCTTACACAAAAATTGTATGGAAACGAAGTTGTATTTGAAAATTGTATTAACAAGAGAGTCAAAGGGAAAAACATTAATCAAGATGGCTAAGTACAAGAAAAGGGCAACTTAATTGTCCTTTATATCGCATAAAATGAGCCCCTCTTGCATTGACTTACTGAGAATCACCCTTAGCCCGGACGTGTGTCTAGAAGACCTGGAGTGCTTTGTTGATGCTTCAAGTTGTAACCTTTCTCCTGCCTTGGGTTTGAGCCGCCCTTTACGGGTTTTCAACTCAAAATTCTCTTGGTTCCAAGATGCCCTTTGTGGGTTTTCATCGTGGACCCTTTTTTTTTTAGGCGAAGTATTTCTTTACCGAGTCTGAATTGACGGGGTTATCTAGTTCTTTGCCGTCCATTTCTGTTAAGATGAGAGCTCCTCTTGAGAAAGCTTTCTTTACTACATAAGGTCCTTCCCAATTGGGCATCCATTTTCCACAGAAATCTTTATGTATGGGAAGTATCTTCTTCAAAACCAGGTCTCCCTCATGGAACTCTCTAGGACGAACCTTTTTGTCGTAAGCCCGCATCATCCTTTTCTGGTACATTTGACCGTGGCGGATGGCTTTTAATCTCTTTTCCTCGATCAAATTCAACTGGTCATATCGAGCTTGGATCCATTCAGCCTCATCTAATTGGAGCTCAGTTAAGACTCGGAGTGAAGGTATTTCAACCTCAATGGGTAAGACTGCCTCCATACCGTATGCCAATAAGAACGGTGTTGCCCTAGTAGAAGTTCTGACCGAAGATCTGTAGGCGAGGAAGGCAAAAGACAGCTTTTCATGCCAGTCTCTGTAAGTCTCGGTCATCTTTGCCACGATTTTCTTGATATTTTTATTGGCTGCCTCTACGGCCCCATTCATTTTTAGGCGGTAGGGAGAGGAATTATGATGCTTGATTTTGAATTTTTCGTAAACTTCTACAATCGTACTATTGTTCAAGTTCAAGGCATTGTCGGATATTATCCTCTCTAGCATCCCATACTGGCATATGATCTCCTTTTTCAGGAATTTGCTGACTGCAGACTTAGTAATGTTGGCATATGAAGCTGCCTCTACCCATTTGGTGAAATAGTCGATCACCACAAAGATGAATCTATACCCATTGGAAGCTTTCGGAGAAATTGGTCCAATGACATCCATGCCCCACATAGAGAAAGGCTAGGGAGAAGTCATGACATGGAGATGCGATGGGGGTACATTAATCTTATCTCCATATATCTAGCATTTATGGCATTTTCTGGCATAGTCGATGCAATCGCTTTCCATGGTGGACCAGTAATACCCGAATCTCATTATTTGTCGGGCCATTGTGATACCGTTGGCATGCGTCCCACAAATTCCTTCGTGAACTTCCTCTAAAATCTTTTGGGTTTCCACTGCGTCGACACATCTCAGTAGTACCTGGTCTTTCCTCTTTTTGTACAAGATTTCCCCGTCTAAGACATATTCACTAGCAAGTCTTCTCAATGTTCTCTTTTCGTCATCCGAGGCTTGCTCGGGGTATTTTCGATCTCTTACAAATTGAAGGATGCCTTGGTACCATGGGTGATCGTCTTTTTCTACTTCTTCCTCTGCCTCAATATCACAACAATGAGCGGGAGTTTCATAGATACTCATCTGAATGGGCTTCACATCTTCTGGCCTACTTGCTTTGATCATCGAGGCCAAAGTAGCGAGGGCATCAGCCATTTGATTTTCCTCTCGAGGGAGATAATAAAATGTGACATTATCGAACTTCGTAATCAATTCGAGAACTAGCTTGCGGTAATCCCTTAGCTTAGTATCTCTCTTTTCCCACTCTCCTTTAAGTTGATAAATTACCAATGCAGAGTCTCCATAAATCTCCAGAATCTTAATTCCCCGTTCTATGGCTGCACGAATTCCCATTACGCATGCTTCGTATTCAGCCATATTATTAGTGCAGTCAAAATCCAACTTGCTGGTAAAAGGGTAATAGTCCCCCTCTGGTGATACCAAGACTGCTCCAATCCTGTTACCCACGGCGTTTGAAGCTCCGTCAAAATTCAAAATCCACGGTTGCTCCCTCGTGGTAGCCTCTTCAACTGTTGTAACGTACATTAGATCTTCATTCGGGAAATCGAAATTTATCGGCTCATAATCCTCTAAAGCCCTGCTGGCTAGGAAGTCTGCTATCGCACTCCCTTTTACTGCCTTCTGATTGACATAGACGATGTCAAATTTTGAGAGCAAGATTTGTCATCGAGTTAACCTTCCATTTAGCGCTGCGGACTCCATTAGGTACTTCAAAGGATCTAATTTCGAGATCAACCAAGTAGTATGGTAGAGCATGTATTGTCTTAGTCTGCGTGTAGTCCAGACTAGTGCACAACATAATTTTTCAATAGGCGAATACCGAGTCTCGCAATCGATAAATTTCTTGCTCAGATAATATATCGCCCTCTTCTTTCTTTCGGATTCATCATGCTGGCCTAACACGCATCCCATGGAATTCTCAAAGACCGTCAGGTACAGTATCAAAGGCTTGTTAGGAATCGGAGGGACTAAGATGGGGGCTTTGGACAAATAACTTTTGACCTTATCGAAAGTCTCCTGGCACTCAGCATCCCATACGTCCGGGTTACGCTTCCTAAGCAAGCGGAAGATAAGGTCACACTTTTCGGTCAATTGTGAGATGAACCGAGCAATGTAATTTAATCTTCCTAAAAATCCCCGCACTTTTTTTTGCGTGCTAGGTGGTGGTAGCTCCTGTATGGCTTTGACTTTGTCTGGGTCGATTTCAATTCCTCTTTTGCTGACCACAAAGCCTAACAGTTTTCCTGAGGTAGCCCCGAAAGTGTACTTAGCCAGGTTTAGCTTTAGTTGATATTTCCTTAACCTTATAAACAACTTCCCCTGGATTCTCACATGCTCCTCCTCTGTTTGGGATTTAGCTATCATGTCATCAACGTAAACTTTGATTTCCTTGTGCATCATGTCATGGAACAGGGTTACCATAGCTCTCTGATAAGTTGCCCTTGCGTTTTTAAGTCCAAAGGGCATTACCTTGTAGCAAAATGTTCCCCATAGCGTGACGAATATGGTTTTGATCATGTCCTCAGAGTCCATTCTAATCTGATTATATCCCGAGAAACCATCCATGAAGGAAAACAAAGAATGTCCTGTTGTGTTGTCGACCAAAGTATCTATGTGAGGTAAAGGGAAATTGTCCTTTGGGCTAGCTTTATTTAAGTCTCGATAATCCACGCACATTCGTACCTTTCCATCCTTTTTAGGAACAGGGACTATATTAGCTACCCATTCAGAGTATTTAACGACCTGGAGGAAACCAGCGTCAAATTATTTCTTGAATTTTTCTTTTATTTTCAACAGAACATCCGGTCTCATTCTTCGAAGCTTTTGCTGTACGGGTTTGCATCCTTCTTTTATAGGGAGTTTGTGTACCACGACGTCGGTGCTCAAACCGGGCATATCTTGGTATGACCACACAAAGATGTCTTGAAACTCTTTGAGTAGCTCGATGAGGTTCCTTCTAGTTTCCGCAGAGATGCATGTCCCCATTTTTACTTCTTTCTTTTCATCTTCGTTCTCTAAATTAATCATTTCTACAGGGTCCGAATGAGGTAGGATTTGTTTTTCTTCATGTCCTATCATCTTAAGCATATCAGGGGAGAGATAACAATCCTGATTCTCTTCAAAGCTCTGAAGCTCTTCTAGACACATTTCTTGCTCGAAGTGAGGTTCTAAGTTAACATCAGAGTTACTCATGTTATTGATATTTGAGGACCTGTTGAGGGATAAAAAAGAAAGTCCAAAGAACAGAATGAATTTATAAAAAAATGATCCTGTGGTATGTATATGACTATGTATGTATTGAAAGAATGATTAGTGATATTTGTTGGTTATGTACGAGTGATTTATTGAGCTGAATTAAAAAATGAACGAATAATTTTAGGATAGGAAATACACTTTCATTTAAAATAACTGAATAATGAACATGGGCCTTTTACAAAAGATTCATATTGCTTTCAGGCCTAAAGCAAAAGGTGATTTCGAGCATTAGTCTAAGGAAATTTTAAAGATTACAGGAAGTTCCTCCACGGTCCAATTGTCCAGGGTACTTCCAAGTGCACATGGACCAATCCTTGATAGACTCCCTTCCTTATCTTCTTCTGATATGGCATTGATGCTCACGTCCCTCATAATGCTCCCCTCAGTACCAATGGTTACTCACTTTTTCCCTTGCTCTTCATTCTGGTTAATTATTTCTCCTAAAATAAAAGTCTCGTAAATGGGTGGGAAGATCATGGGTTCCCACAAGAGTTCCTTTCCAGATAGTCTGGCCCTCATCCTCTCCTGTCTCTTTTCAATCTCTTTCCTTTTCTGTTTCGCATCCGGTTTATACCCTAAGCCGTAGTGATCCTGTTTTTCCACTAGGGTTAGCACGTTGGTTCTCCCTTGGAGGTACTTCCCGAATCCTTTTCCAGAGGCAGCTCCTTTCCCAAGAATCATCCGCAGACCCATTCTAGTAGTCGATGATATTACTGGCACAGGCACCTTGCTCCCTTCTGAAATGAATGTTGCATTTAAAAATTCCAGTGAACGGAACGAGCATTCTAAAGCTTCTTCATCCATCCCCACATAAGGTGACTCGCTTGTTACAGAGGCAATTATCTCTTCCTCCGCATTGATGGTAATTAGCCTCCCCTCATTCACTAGCTTCACCTTTTGATGTAGAGAGGAAGGTACAGTCCCGACCGAATGGATCTATGGCCTCCCCAATAGGCAGTTGTAGGTAGGCCTAATATCCATTACTAAAAAATCTATCTCGTACGTGTTCGGCCCAAACTGCAGGGGTACTTCAATTTTTCCAGTCACCTTCCTTTCTGTTCCGTCGAATGCTCTTACTATGTTGTTGCATCCCTTCAAAAGAGAGCTATCGATCGGTAATCTTTGGAGTGTGGCCAGTGGTAATACATTCAATGTCGACCCGCTGTCTATGAGTACTCCTGGTAAGTGTACCCTTTACAACGGGTTGTGATATGAAGGGCTTTGGTCGATCCTATCCTCCCGGACGGGATCTCATCATTGCTAAAGAAGATTAAATTGTCTGCACTAATGTTGTTAACTAAGCGGTCCAACTTACATACCGATATATCATTGGTCACGTAAGTCTCGTTGAGCACCTTCATTAATGCATCACGATGTGCTTCCGAGTTTAGGAGCAAAGATAAGATCGATATTCGTGCAGGTTGTTTATGGAGCTGTTCCACCACACTGTATTCACTGTGCCTTAGGAACTTTAGAAACTCTTTCACTTCCCTTTCAGATACTATTCATTGGTGGATCTCTCAAGCCTAACGGCTATTTCTTCTTCGGGCTCGCACATTACTGCTTTCCCTTTATTGACCTCTTATGTTTTTTTAGCTGAGTCATAAATTTTACCACTCCGGATAATCAAGCTTACCTCCTTCTTAGGTTCCCCTTCTCTGGGCATGGTCACATCGCAGTTGAAATTCCATGGAACCTTTTTACTATCATTGTAAGGGAAGGTTGCAGGTCTATTAATGATAATACGAGGCGTTGTCTGGCCACTGGTTGCGCTTTTCGGCGGTTTACAAATGATCACTTTCGGGTGGTTGACCGATCCTTCTTCGGAAGCACAGATATCATTGACTTCTTTTTCTTCTTCTTCTTCGAAGAATTTCAACTCCTGATTGTCCATCAATGTTTGCAGCAGGGCTTTGAACTCGTCACAATCTTGGATTTCATGCCACCTAACAGCATGAAACTCGCAGTCAGTCTCTATTATCTTACACTTCTCATCCTTCATAATCATCCCGACTTTGACCATTTGTTGCCATACCCATCGTAGCGGAGACCTAATATCTTCCACTCTTCTCTTGACTTTTCATGCCTTTTCCTCTAGCACGGCATTGACCCATTGATTGGAATGATTCGGCAGAGGGTTCCCAGCTACATTGGGCCTAGCTGGGTCTTCCAATTTCACGACCTCGAATCTTATCAAGTCTTTGACTCGCCTTTTGAAAGCCAGGTAATTTTCAATTGAGTGACCTGCCGCATCTGCGTGATACTCACAATGAGCATTCGCGTCGTACCAAGCCGAGAACGGTGGTTCGTACGGTTTCACCCTTTGAGGAGCTACCTCATGGACGTCGTACAGCATCTTGTAGAGTTCTTTGTACGACACCGGAAGTGGAGTGTATTGAATTTTTGGCCTAACACTCGGTTCCCACCTCGGGGCGTTTTGATGAGTAACTACTGGTGCCCTAGGCTGACCTACTATGAAGGCTTGGCACCACCAAGTCGGTATACACTTGTATTGTTGACCTCGTTATCTCTTCTTCTAGGGGCAGGTCTTCTAGCGTTTTCTCCTGCCTCGATTTTACCAGCTTTAATTGTATTCTCAAGCATCTCTCATGAGATGACCATGTCGAAGAAGCTTTTGGTAGCATTTCCCAGCAAATGATTAAGATAAGAGGCTTTAAGGGTGTTGACAAACAACATTGTGGTCTTTTTATCTGTCAACGGTGGCTGTACTTGTGTTGCTATTTCTCTCCACCGTTGTGCGTACTGTTTAAAACTTACGTTTGACCTCTTCTTCATGTTCTGTAACGTGAGCCGATCGGGGGCTATCTCGGTCACATGACCATATTGTTTCAAGAAAGCTTGTGTCAAATCTTTCCATGAACGAACTTTCACTCGGCTCAGTTGGTTATACCATCTGACCGCCGATCAGTCCAAACTATCTTGAAAACAGTGAATGAATAATTGATCATTATGAACATGCCCCGCCATCTTTCTACAAAACATGGTCAGATGTGTTTCTGGGCAGCTCATTCCGTGATATTTTTCGAATTCAGAAACCTTAAATTTTGGAGGGAGAACCAGGTCTGGAACCAGACTCAATTCTTTGGCATCCATTCCGTAAGAATTTTCAATTCCTTGTATTGCCTGAATTTTCTCCTCCAATAGCCTATACTTTTCCTCCATTTGCCTTAGGAGGTCCTCTTTTATCATCTTATCAAAATCTGGAACTTCTAGGTTTGCAGCATTATCTTCTGGATTTAACCCAGATCCGACTACATAGTTAGCAGGCCCTGACGTGCCTATGGTCTACTGTTGTGGCCTAATGGTGACATGGGCTTCTCTGGCCGGTATTTTTTGTAAGGCTGGGTTGTGTACTGGTGTAAAGCCCGGAGGAACACTCGGGTCTTCATCGTCCTCAATAGCAGGGCTTTTTCTTTTATCAGCCATGCTTTGTTTAACTTGCGCTATTTCTGTCATCAAACTCTTTTGTACCTCCGAAAATTGGTTCATCATTTCCCTACACATTGCTGCCATTTTCTCCTGCATCTGATCTTGTAGTTCTTTCTAGATTTGCTCAAGCCGTTGTTCCATAGCTTTTACTTTATTACGGGTATAATAATGATGCGTATTTTCAATGATGACTGGCGTTAACTGGTTTTAATTTTAATTAGTATTATTATGCAAGAATATGCAAAATATAATGCAAATGAAATGCATGCATGCAATGCAAGAAAAGGCATTGATTCCAAAATCCACTTTCCATTAGAGTAACTTCTTGAGAGAAAAAAAATCTTTACATAAAATAGAAGTTACACAAATGGTTTGGCCTTTTGTCCTAGAGCTTTAACTTTTTCTAGAAGTCTAGCTAACTTCTTTCCTCGCTCCGAATTGGATTCGTATTGAAGACTCAAAAAATCAGCTTCAGCAGCCAACTCCTGTACTTGATCAGCAACTTCTCTCATTTGAGTCAATGCTTTTCCTATTACGTGATCTCTTTCCTCGACTTCTCTCTGGGCTTGACGATCGTGCCATTCACTAGTTTCTAAATTTCTTTCCATAATCTCGAGTCGGATTTCATTACTGTGGAGTGTGGCTTCTAATTCTTGCGCTCTTTCTCTTAACTCTTATTTTTCAGCCATGCAGACTTTGAGCTCTAGTACGGTATTCCGATTACGGTGTATTCGTAACGACTCTTCCAATTCTTCTATCCTTGCTTCCAAGTTGGTCATCTTAGCTCTCATCTCGGCCTTCTCGACCTATTTTTCTAACAATTCCCCCTTCAAGGCGTTCTCCCGGGCTTGACCATCTTGAAACCTTCTTTACCATTGTTCCGCTTGGTCCTTCCGTATCTGAATCTCCTGACACCATTGCTCGGATGTCTTACCCAGCCCTGCAATCTTCATAGACTGACGAAGCTTCTTGTAATGCTTCTTTAACTCTTGGAGGTCCTCTTCGGCTTTATTTTTTCCTTTTCTTAGCTTCTCCGCCTCTAGTCTGTGGAAATCTATATCTAGCCCCAAATTTATCTTATCTTCCTCCAATACCTCTATCCTCTTACCAAACTCTGAGTTTTTCCTTTCAAAATCTTGTTTGAGGATGTCTAACTCTGAAGGAGCTTCTTACAGACATTCTTATACTGGACGAACATTTTCAAGGTTTGACACGAGAATGTTATCATTAACCCTCCTGCTCCTCCACCAGTCGTAGTTCGAGGTTATTAAAGGGTTCACACTGAACTTCTTCATTCTTTGTACCTTTTTCCACGCATTTTCCACTTCTCGGACCTTTTTCTTATAGTCATTCCCCTTATATGAAAACTCGTAATGTGCTAGACCATGAGTTACAGGAAGGAACTGTCTTGTCTTGTATTGTCTCAAAACGAGCAGAGGAGTATACCCAGTGGCACCCCAAACTCCGAGTAACGGGACCCAATCAAAATCGCCACAGCGGTAAAGGTCCTCATCGGGAAGAAACCAAGGAGCGCACCATTGAATGTCCTCGTCCCGTAGATTCTGGAGAACAGCCGCCCAGTTTTCTTCAGATACTTTCAGTTCTCGTTGCGAAGCCACAAAATTCTTCAAAGGCGAGAAGTCGGTCGAGAAAACCTTAAAGAAAATTTCTCCACTTTCCAGAAATGGCTGTGAAACCAAACCATCAAGAGTTGTGCGCAGCCGATAAATCTTCCTTCTCCTTCTCTCCGACAAGTGCTCAATGAGCGGAAAGTTTCTACCAGGATAGCAGGGACGGGTGTAATTCCTCTACTGAACTCGATCAAACAATGCTACTACTACATCTTCCATGTGCCCCAATGCTTTCGGGAACAAGACCAACCCGTATATATTGAGGGCGAAAATGTCAATGCGTCTTCTCATATCTGGGTGTGTCACAATCAGGTCTCGCAAACTTTTCCAAGTAATGCACCTATTGTCTCCTTTTACTTTTATATGAGGAGCAACCCATTGCTCGCTCATCCCCGTTGCATTCATCAATCTCTTTAACAATGTCGGAACACTCATATCTTTAGAATATGCCTTATCGACATGGATCCTTGGACATCGAATCTGAGCAGTATATTCTTCTATGGTAGGTGTCAAGTCCAAGTGTCCGAAGGTGAAGCAACTATATCCGGGGTTTCAATGTTGAGTAAGGGCTCGAAAAAGGTGTTTGTCGATCTTGACTTCCAACAAGTAAGGTAGATCTTCATGGTCTTGATAAAACATCTGTTTCATCTCATTGTCCCACTGTCCCCAAATCTCTTTCAACTCCTGCAAGTTGTTTTATGTCACATTGATACGAGTATAGTCCCAAAATTCTGACAAATGCCCCTCTTTCAGGCTATCACCTTTTCCGCGTTGCTGCTTCTCAGACCATAGGCGCGTCACCATATTATCTTCTACTTTATCGAGAAATCCTTCCCCCATGATGAAACTGCCTAGTCGGTAAAACGGATTTAAATCAACACCTTTTCATTCATGATGATGCAAATGCAGGTGAAAGAGGCAAAACAAACATGGTTAGTAGCAGGTGATAAATATATATATATTTAAAAAATCAGCATACAAATATATAACACAGAACCTAAAAATTATTTCGAGTATACTAACAGGGCTTGGCCTAACTCCATCTAGGGTGAGTGCTTACGGCTCACTATATGTGGTTTAGGCTCTAAAGTAAAGGGTACCCAAACCAGCAGATTCCTCTATCCTTACCCATTACAGGCTCATACGGACGAGTTCGGTTTAGGGGGATGCATTTCCCACATGTTTGCACGGAAGTGAAAACTTCACGAAAACAAGGGTACCTTGTAATCCCGAAAGTGATCTATAATCCTGCACGGAGGTGAAGACCCCACAAAGGAGTAGTTTCCCGCTTCCACTTAAAAGGGTAATAGCATAATGTATATGGATGCAAAATTATACTAGCCAATCCAGAGTATAATACCACACAAAAATGTCGAGGATCGCATGTTAAATAAAACCGAAGTTAAAGAGTTCTCAAAAAAAGACCCAAAAATTATCAATTTTGGCTTGACTCTCGTTTATTTTGAAAATGTCCCCAGCGGAGTCGCCAGATGTCGAAACCACCTCGGGAATGGGGCTTCGAAAAAAATCATTTTAAGTATTTTTGGAATAAAAGGAAAATAAGAGTCGCCACCAATCTTTTGTTAGGTGTGATTGGATCACCATAAAACGTTTAAAACGTTTAAAAAAGTGGGTCTTCGAAATCCAAAGAAACAGGTTCGGGAGTCGGTTACGCATGAGGAAGGATTAGCACCCTCATACGCCCAAAAATTGGTACCACATGATTATTTTCGGGTCTTATTTTATGAAAACAATGAAAACTCAAGTAAAATTTAAAATACGATGTTTATTTTAGACGGCTTTGTATAATTTCAAAAGAAGACTTTTAAGGAAAATTCGCCCTCGTGTTTCGATCCTCTATGAGAATTAGAAGTCGTGTCTAACACATTAGGGCACTATATTCTCGGAGTTTCAAAACTGAAGGATATTTCGAGACATTTTAAAGAGAGTGTTCTATTATGTGAATCAGACGAAAATCACACCCAGCACGTTAGGGCATGATGTTTCGAGATCTTCACACAAGAGGACATTGTTTCTTCTTTTGGTCTTAAAATCACTTCATATATAATTATAAGGTTGAAATGCGTTTTGAAAACTTTCGAAAAGGATATCCGATTTGCATGAATTACGAAAATCACACTTAACTCGTTAAAGCGCGATTCTTCGAAGTTTTCACACGACAGGACATTGCCTTGCTTTAAAATTATTTGTAATATAGATATATGTTTTGAGAACTTGAAAATTTCGTATTGAATTTAAAATGTAATCCTCGGACACATAGTTTAAAAGATTCAAATATGGAATACCCGTTTACTTCGATTTTTGCGGAGGATTAAAATCGTGACCAACACGTTAAGACACGATATTCTCGAAATCTCGGAGTTAACAGGTATAAAAATCTTAGAAGAGGATATTCGACGCGCGTGAGTTATACGAAAAAAATCACACCCGACACGTTAGGGCATGATTTCTCGAAGCTTTCACACGAGAGGAACATTGCCTCGTCTTTAAAATTATTTTAAAAATAAGCATGTAAGTTTAAGATATCGAATAGCAATTAATAAGAGAAATTAAATACGAAGCAAGATAATAAGCAGATAAATAGAATACAAAAATGTAAAATGTAGGTGCATAATGATTAAAAATAAATGCAAATATTGATGAGGAAGAAAAATGATGCAATCGAGATTGAAAATGAGACCTTTGGATGCTCGGGGTAAAATGGTAATTTTTGACTTTCGAGGGTAAAATGGAATTTTGGTGAAATCGGGGTTAAAAATGAGATTTTGGAAAGTTTAGGGGTAAAATGGTAATTTGTGATGAAATCGAGGTTAAAATGGAATTTTGGAAATTTTAGGGGTAAAATTGTAATTTTTAGAAGTTTTGGGGTTAAAAATGGAATTTTGGGTAGTTTGAGGGGTAAAATGGTAATTTTGGAAGTTTCGAGATCAAAAATGGAATTTTGGGAAGTTCAGGGGTAAAATGATAATTTTTGGTAAAATTGGGTTAAAAACGGGATTTTGGAAAATTCGGGGGTCAAAATATAATTTCTGGACAGTTCAAGGACCTATAAAACAATAAGACCAAAGACTAGGTGACACGTGTCAGCCCCACAGGCATCCAGAAGTTAAAGGACTAATTTACAAATCTCGAAAAATTCCTGGGCCAATTCTGTAATTAAACAAAAATTTGATTTAAGGACCAAATTAAAACAAATTAAAAATAAAAGGGATTAATTTCATAAATAAGCTAAAGTAGTGACACGTGGCAGCCTCTGGTGCATTCAAAATGTCAAAGGATTAAATTGAAAAGCAAATAAAATTATCGGGTCAAATTAAAAATAATTAAAAGTATGAAAAGGACTAAATTAAAATAATTTAAGAATGCGAAAAGACCAAACGCGAAAATAACCCATTAATCAAAAACACGCGGATCCTAGAGGCGGGTCGGGTCGGATTGGGTCGGGTCAATGGGTTTTATATAAATGTTATTTTAGGGTTTTTTTATTCTTTTTATTATTGTTTCAAAAATCAGAGACCCTCCCTTTTTTCTCTCTTCTCTCTCATCTCTCCTTCCCATCTTCACGTCCGGCCACACTCCGGCAGCAGCCTACCCCGCGCGTCCACGACCACGCTTCAACGCCATGGACTCCTCGGTCCGTCCCGACGCCGCTCCTGCCTGCCGTCGGTTGCACGCGCCTCACCGGTCGTTGCACCTAATCGCCGCGAACCAACGCGCGTCGATCCTCGCGCCGACGCGTTGTCGGCTCCCCACGCGCCGCTGTCATCGGGTAAGAACTCTTTTCTTGTCTTTTTGGTTTCTTTTGCTTAAAAACCCGGATCTGGGTTCGAAACTAGATCCAAAGTAAATTTAAATCAATCTCTTCTTTTTTTAAAAAAAACTATTCTGTTTCAAAGTCCCAAAACTGGTTTCAAAAGCTTTTTTTTAGATCTGTTATCATTGATTATTAGTTCTATACTTTTGTGCTTGGAGGGGTTTTAATCCTTTTTTCTTTACGCATCTTCGTAAATTTATGCGTGATGGGGTGCAAACAGCGACGGTGGTGGGCTCCGGTGCGAACTGTCGGCGACAGCAACGGCTTGGATGGCTCCGATGGCGGCTCCGGTGGTGGTGCGATCAAGGGAGTATCCTCTACCTCTTCGTTTTCCTTCTTTTTTTATTATTAAATTAAAATTTATTACTATTATATTTATTACTATTATTAATATTATTATTGATAAAAATATTTAATACTAAATGCGTATTTAATGCGGTTTTGGGAAAAAGATAACCGATTAATGTAATGAATAACAATTTAATACATACGTATATACATACTTTAAATGCTTGAGATAATTAATGATGAATGTAGTGATATGCTTAATAAATATATTACTGTACATTTGGAAGGCAAAGGGTTTAAGAGTTTAGATTATGCATGACAGTAAAGGTGTTTGTATTACAACCGTACCTTGGTACTTTGATGCTTGAGTTTCGAATCTGCTATGAATCTTTCTATTACTTTCTATGCGTGTTCAATGTCTCTAGTTAGTATTGGATTGAAAATGGGTTCTGCGTTGATTTCCAGAATTTTGGGTTCATCCCTTACAACAGAATTCAATTTGGCTTTTATAGCCAAATATACAATCATTCAATTTTGTTTTACATTACTAAATGCTTGTCTAATCTCTTTTGCAGGTTGCAGTGGCGGTTGGAGCAGCTGGTTGAAGGTGATTGTGGCAGAATCAGAAGCAACTTGCTTGGAGATGACCCTGCTGGTGGTGCTGACGTGTTGCCTTCTAAATGGCTGAGGTGGAGGTGGCAGCACAAGTGGGAGCCTTGGGACATTGGGTGTCTGGGCTAGTTGTAAATGGGTTTGGGCACTTTGTAATTGGGTTAGGATTTAGGGTGTATTTGGGCTAATATTTGGCCCAATCGGGCTTGTAAATGGACATTCCTTGGACATTTAGTTTATCTAATTTAATTTTAAATTTAAATTTATAATTAATTTAAATTTTATGCAAATTTAAATTTAAAATAAATCTAACTTAAAAACTAAATTTATATCTCATTGGGCCCGGATAAATTGGGCTTCAACATTAAGTAATAATTTTATGCTAATTAACTAAATGGGATTAATTAAACTATTAATCTAAGTATATATGTAAGTTAGTGGGAGAGAGAAAAAAAACTCCATCTTTTTCCTCAAGGTTGTCGTCCCTACATTTGAAGAAAGAAAGAAAGAAAGTTTTTTCTTCTTCTTCAATTAAGAATTCGGTCCAAATTGATAAGGTAATTAAAACTTTTTCCTTGATTTTGCAGAATTTTAGTCATTTAAGCTTAATAGTACATGCCTTTATTATTGAGTTAAGATTATAATAGAATATGTTAAAATAGTTATATTAAGCTTGAATCAAGCTTAGATTATATAGTTAAATGTTGTGTAATTAGGGACTGATTTGTAAAGAATAAAAACTTTAAGGGTTGTTAATTAATAAAGCTTGTAGGAGGTCCTTGTATTATATTTATTAACTCAGATTTAAATTCAATCGAGTAAATTGTGGGAATGAAATATTTCAGATATTAGACTGTATAGGGACTAAATCGAATAAAATGCATTCATGTATATAATGTGTTAACTTATGCTTGAACAATATGATCAATAAATTTTCCTTATTCAATTTTAATTTCATAATTGAAGACAGCGTAGGACCATCCTGGGACAAAGGAAAATCCAAAGTCGTCGACGAATAGATATTCTGATTTGTGTCATCATAACTCTAGTTCATTAAATAATTAAAAATACATGGTTGAACTTATATATGTTCGGGAATGGTTAACTATCAATAAAAGTTTCATGGTCAAGCATCTAACTCTCACGCTCAGCTCAAAAACCATTATGATCCTATTTTGTATGTATATATATGTTTTGAAGTCATATGACATGTACCTAGGTTGGTAGGTTTGTTGACTAAGTTAGTTTTGGCACTTTTGGTAAGTGACCTATAATGTTATATTGGTTGAATTTTATCTTTTGATTACTAGTTAATTATGCTTGATTATGTGAGTTTGAATGTGCAATTTGGTTAGTTTAGTAATGATGTATTGAAGGTTACGGTTTGATAATGTTTGAACATGTTTAGATAAGTTAACGGGATGAATATGTTTTGTGGTATGTTTTAGGTATGTTTAGGTTCATTTGGTTAAGGCTTGGATACATAAAAGTATAGAATTTTGATCATTTGGTCACTGAGTCTTAAGACAAATAGAACATGTCTCGAAACCGCTAGAAAAATTTTCACTTAATTTTTGCATTCAAGAGCCTGATGTCTCGAGATATATCTATATAAGCCTCAAGATAATTGTTCCTAGGTCTTGAGTTGTCTCGAGACAATTGGCCTTTGTCTCAAGATAGAAGTATATCGAAGCTAAATAGATATTGTCTTGTTCTAAGCCTCAAAATAGGAATCCCTTATCTCGAGACATTCAAACATTGAAGTAAAAATAGGAAAACAAGGGAGGTTGAGTCATTTTAGCGACGTAATGTGATGTCGCACACTTGGATACAGCAATCGATCACATTATTTATTTTGTCAATTAAGTCTTGATTTTAAAAAAATCAATAAATTTAGCCCTTAATATTTATACAATTGTCAATTTTATTCTAATTATTAAAATAATGTATCTACAAATTAAAAGATATATAATTTTAAAAAAATTTCTTAAAATTCAAAAAATATATAAATATATATGTATTTTTTATTTTAATTTCTTTTCATTTTTTTTCTCTCATCTCTTCTTCGTTTCTCCCTCAACCAAAGAAAGTAAACCCATTTCTCCCTCAACTGCACAAAATAAACCAAGAAATCATGTATTCCTCAGGTTCAAAACCAAAACGATAATTTAAAATATCAAAACCTTCTTTGTTTTTAAAATCCGAACTCGAAACAACAATTTTTTATTTTTTATTTTTTTAGTGGATGTAATTGCTTGCTTATTTGTGAATCAATACGAATATATTTAAATAGTTTATATTTTTATAATTTTTAAAAAATTTAAATAAATATTTTTTTTTTAATGGAGATCAAGTTCTTACCAACCTTTTAGATACACTCCTGTATGTATTGTGATGTTTGCATATTTAGAAATTGGGTGTTTGTATGTTCATGTAAACCATGAATCCCTTATTCGCCTGACCAGTGGGGTTCGAAGATTTATTTTTTGGGATTTTCATGTGGTATTGGGAGTTTTTATATTTGCAATAAATTTTGTTTTATCTTTGTGTTTCATCCATTGCAGTAATAAATTACAGATTTTATGATACTTGAGATGGGATTTTATTTTTATGGTTAAAAAGTCTTGTGTTATTGTTCGGGTACGTTTTGTGATTTTGTATTGAGTGACACTCAACAGTGTTTATTATAAACTATCATAGAGATAGAGAATATATTTTTCATATTTATGTTGGTAATTTTGTATAGTCAAATTTTTGGATTAATTATTGTGCAGATATTTTGAAGATATTAGGATTTATCTATGAAAATCAATTCGTGGTTAATAAAAAATTGGATTGGATTTGAATGAATCAAGACAACCCTTATTTTGTAGAAATTTGATCAGGATTGCAATGCTGAGTTTGGAAAAGCCATATCTTCATAAGATTAATGATTTTAGTGTTTGATTGCAATAGCTATTTTAAAAGAGTTGCTTTGTATTCATTTAGATTTTATGTTAGCAAGTTGAAATTGATATATGCTAAAAGGCTTGTCTAAGTGATGTATTGAAAGTACTTGTATTCGTTTTTTGGGGAATTATTTCTGTGATAGTGTGAATTGATTTCTAAGTTCTCAAGGAAAGATTTGGACATAAGTGTTCTAGTCTTTAAGTACAAATGTGAGATCTTTATATTAGGGAGTAATAGAGTGTGATTCACTTGTTGTATTCAGGATTAAAGATAGTAGAATTACTTACCGAATTAAATTCTGTAGACGTAAAAAAACCGAATTGCTTAAATAAACTTTTATTTTTTTGTGTTTTTATTTGCACAAATTTTACAGTTTCAAACTATGATGGTCATTACAGTCAAACACTTCTATTAATTATTATGTTATTCAACGACTATAAATTACATTTGACTAATGAAAATGCGTAAAAAAAAAAAAAAAAAAAAGAACTGTGGGTCTTTAGGAATGTCACGATTTGACTATAAAGCTTTAGATTTTGGAGTGATGGGCTCAGCTTTGTGAAGCATGGTGTGATGCTAATGGTGATAGAAGGTGGCGTGAGTGAGGGTCGTAGAAGGTGAAGGTAAGATGGTGGTTATGAGTTTTGGATTGAAAATGAGATTTTTTTGGTGGAGTAAAGATGAAAGAAAACTAATTAATTTTAATTTATTTATTGGTTTTTATTTTTTATTTTTATACATTTTTTTATTTTTAATAAATTTTTAAGAATTAAAATCAAATCGAAAAATATGTAAATGTTAAAGGATAAATTTATTGAATCTTTTAAAATTAGGATCAATTTAACGTAATAAATAAATAATAACGGCTAAATTTATTATTATATTGATCAAAGTTATATAAAATGACGAAAAATATTAACGTTGTTTTAAATTATTTTTAATTTCTTACCTTCAAAATTGATAGAGATTAAATTGCTTTCTTTTTTAAAGGGATTAATTTGCTTAATATTGAATTTGAAAGAGATTAAACAGATATTTACCAATAACTTTTAAATTTTTATACAAATATTTTATATTAATATTACTTTACAAATAATAATTTTTTAATAATACATATTGTTTTGGAAACGACATAAATATTTTCAAAAGTTTGAAAATTTTTCATCATATTTTAATTTTGGGCAAAGAAGAATTATATATATTGTTGATATTTTATATTTTTATAATTTTTATATTAATACATTTTTTATAATTTTTTGAATTGTTTTAGATTTTTTTTAAAAAATTGAGGTTATGTGTAAATTTTTTTAGAATTATAATCAAATTGACATAATATGTGAAAATTGAAATTGAATTTTTTTATTTCAATTTTAAAATTTTCATGTGCAATTATATGCATGAACTTTGATTTTGTGCAATTTTATACATGAAGTTTTGATTTGATCAAATTATTGTAATATAATTATTGATATAACATCATTTTATGTTTATATATTACATACGTAAATAATTATATTTATCCAATATAAAAATAAATTGATGTATTTATTTTTTAAAATGTGTATGATTAAATCAAAATTAAAGTTTCAAGTATATATTTGAACCACAATTAAAATTTCACGTATATAATTGCACCAAATTAAAATTCATGTATACAATTGTACATAAAATCAAAGTTCATATACAATTTTGAGATTTATCCCAAAAATTTATGATATAATTGAGTCGGTTACCTGTTGTTTACCCAAAATTTTAATATGTCAAAACACAACATAAATACAAAGAGACAAAGCAATAGTGATTAATATTTATATATTTGTATAATTAACTTAAAATAAAAAAGATAATAATTCAAATTAGATTCAACCAATAGGAATTACTTTTGTTGAATTCACATGGTAAAAAAGACGAATAGAGAATAAAAGCTTTAAAAAAAAAAGAAAATTAATGAAAAAAAAGATATATTCTCCATATATAATAACATTACAAAAGGATTTTTATATACAATTTTTTACCTTCTAACTACCTCTAACAATATTACTAACAAACTACACTAACGACTTTCTACGTTTTAAGTATTAATTGATATTAGTTATTTTTATTTCTACTAAAAAATTTAATTGATGCAAATTAATGTCAAACTTCATAAATGTTTATACAAATTGCACGTTAAGGTAATTTCAAACTTCAACTTGACTTTTTCAATTATTAATTACAATTAGATTAAAATTACTTACATTAAAATTCATTTAATATTTCATATTACATATAGTTGACAAAAGATTATTATAATATTCAATGCTTTAAATATTTTGTAATCTTTATTTAAGTTTTTTTTAATTATTTATGTATTATTTGATAGCAAATGTTATGAAAAACATTTGGAAATATGTAATAAAGAATTTATCGCCATCCTCTTTCATGCATTAAAGAGAATTATATTTTGATATTTTATATTTCAAGTAGGAGGTATTTTTCAATGTATATTTTTTATTCACTTTTGTTTATATTTTTCTTTTATTTTAATTAAAATTTTAAATTGCGTTTAAAATTCATAACTTTTGTGTTATTTAATCAAAATTTTAAATAAAAACTATATAAAAAAATTTGAATAAAATTCATACTTTCTTAACATTTTGACAAATCACACACACCTTGCACATATAGGTGCTCAAACCCAAAACCCTTAATATGAACAATATCATTTTTTCCACTAGAGTCACTTGTTGAGTTCAATATTTCGTATTTAATTTTTTATACATTGTTAGAGTACTAATTACATTCTTTTATAATTATAATGAATTATAACACTTTTATAATGTATAAATAAGTTATATATTATAAGTTATACAATAATACATAAATAAATTATGTCCATATTTCTTGACCATAACCTTTTATAAATAAATATATTAAACACTTTTATAATGTATAAATAATTTTTATAATAAATTATTTTTTATAATTTTAGAATTTTTTAGGATTTAATATATTTTTTATTAAAACTTTATAAAATACACAAATAATTTTTATAATATATTTTTAAGAATTTATAATATAAGAATTTTTTTGCCATAATCATCCTCAAGCGTTCATATAAGTTCATGCTTATAATATAATTTTTATAATTTGTATAAAAAATATAAATTGGATTTGAGTGTAATTACTATAATTCTCACCCGCTTCTAAAAATCGAAAAGTGTAATTGTTGTGCTCCAATTACACCAAAATTAATTGGACCCACCAATTATAATGATTATCCAAACATGTCACCTTTATATAATTACAAGTAATTACAGCGAAATCCAATCATTAAGAAATTTTCCAAACACTACCTTAATATCCGAAATGCAATTAAGTTATGTCCATTTTTTTAAAACTAATCTATTATAATTGCTATATTAAAATTTCCACATAACTTAAAATTAAGTATAATACACTGTAATGTTAAAAAATAATATGCGTATAATAATTAATTTATGATTTAAAAATTATGAAAAAACTATCCTAAAATATTTATGGAATATACAATATGCCTTTTGAAATTACCTTTTGAGTAAGAAATGCCATATTAAAAGCGTCCTCTAAAATGAAAGAATAAGATTTAATAAATGTAGTAATCAAAATTTAAATAATATTACCTTAATTTTAGACAAATCAATAATTCATTCTATAATTCAAAATAAATATCAAATTATAATTGAAAATCCAATTTTAATAAGTAAAATAGATATTGAACTTCATATATATATATATATATATATATATCATATTTTACATATATAATAAAGCAAGAATTTGTTCCATTTTTTGAAATATTAAATTCTGGGGTAAGGTAATATAGTATTTTACAGTATTAAGATATAAAAATTAAATAGTACATATTTTATAATATTTTATATAATATTTAAAATACATTATTTAATTTATTTTTGAAGAGTACTGAATTTTAAAAAAATTATAAATAAATTTAATATATCGTAATTAATACATACAATAAACACATATATAAAAAAAATAAAGAAACTAATTTATGGGTAAAATAAAACAAATTATGTCTTAAAATAAAGATATAAATTGTTTCCAGATTTGCAAAATTCCGAAAAAAAAAATTAAGAGACTTTCAAAAGAACTTATATTTATAATCAAAGCATTAATATCTAATTAAAAAATACTAAATGCACATTAAATCATTGAACCTAACCGAAATTAAAAAAATTATTAAGTACAAATTAAAACATTGAAACCAAACCAATTTAAAATTGGTCGGATCTAAGGCTTAAAAGGGAAAAATTTTTATTTAAGTCCTTTATAATTTATAAATTTTAAATTAATAATAATAAAATTATATTTGTATATTTAAAATGATATAAATTTAATTTAAATTTTTAAAAAATTATATAGATATAGATCATTAAAATAATAAAATTATATTTTTATTATTATAAAAATATATAATTTTATTCCGACCTTAAAAAAAACTCTAACTTCGTCCTAATCCTAAACAACGTCTACCCTACCAATTAACACAAATATATAATCGAAAAAATCCAAAACACTGAACTTAAACATCTCTTCAAATAATACACTATTACTTATTGAACTGTGAAAAATAAAATATTAAAAACACACTTACGTGCATCAATTCTATGAGTGGATGGCAATGATATGTTTTTTTTTTTTTCCTTTGGGACAGGAAATATTTTGTTTTGAAACGACCAAATATATATATGTTTTGGAAACGACAAATAATAAGAACGCACTTACTTTCTTTTAGTTGTTTGTTTTTTTAGTAAATGCTTTACAGGATGTTCCTATAACAGTTAAACTTTTGACAATGATTAAACACACAAATGCTTAAATAATGTTTTTTAACATGTTTCAGTTTAATTTGTAGAAAAAAATTAGAAAAATGTTGACGTGTTTTAACACAACATTTGAATTAGATATTTGATTGGAAAGAAAATAAATTAATCGAAACATAATTTGAAACTTGATATATGATATTTGAGAAAATCTTATTTGAGTCATTTTAAAAATGTTTGTCTCTTATTTGAACATTTTCAAAAAGATTAGGCCCTTATTTGATCATTTTTAAAGGTATGGCCTTTATTTAAATACTTTTATAAAGGTTAGACTTTTATATAACTATTTTGAAAGGTTTGATTTTTTTGTAAGTAATCGCTAAAAAATTGGATTCCGATTTGAGAATTTGGCTTTGTTTTTTGTCATAAGTGGATCATTATTTTAGGGTAAACAATTTGATTGGTTACCTTTTTTTTAGGGTGTTTTCATTTTGATCATTCAAAATAAAATCTTTGAAATTTCTTCACCTAATTTTTAGGACGTTTTTATTTTAGTTACTTAAACGTTAGATCTCTGATGACATTTGACTGTACACGTCACATCATGTTTACACTTTTATTCTGATCACCCAACTTCTAGATCACTTTCATCTTTGTCACAAAAAAATCTTTTTAAAGTATTGATCGGGGTAAAAAAACATAAAATAAAATCAAATTAATTAAGTTGATTTCATTAAGGATAATATGAAAACATAATACAAAATAATTAAATTTTATGAGGAGATTAAATTAATTAATTTCAATATCATAGTAACAAATTGGCGAATTAAGCTAAAATTTTTCAATAATTTATTTAATTGATTTTGAAATTTTAAAATTTTAAATTTTAATATTGAAAAAAAAATAAGAAATTTTAACAAGGGAATAATAAACAAGTATAATTTGCTAATTTTTAATGCATTATTTTAGTTTTTCCTGTCCTTTCACTTTAGTACTTAAATTTTTTTACTTCGATCAATACTTAAAAAAAATATTTTTTGGTGACTAAAATGAAAGCGTTTTAAAAGTTAGATGAAGATGAAGAAATTACAAGGAGATAAAGTTGGGGGACAAAGTGGGTAGTTTACCCTTAATTTTAGTGAAAAATATGATAATGTGAAGTCCATAAGTTCCACGGCCATTTCTTATATCTTCCTCAGTTTCTTACAATCTGAATTTTCTTTGTGTTCTGAATCATTTTATTAAAAAGGAAAAAAAATATGGGTGTTGATGCGACTGAGAATCCTAAGCTTCATGTTTTGTTCTTTCCTTTCATGGGGCACGGCCATATGATACCCATGGTTGATATGAGCAAGCTGTTCGCTATGAGAGGTGTAAAGACAACCATCGTCACCACTCCACTCAATGTTCCTTTCGTTTCCACCACCATCGAAAGAAGCAAGAATTCAGGCTTCGATATCCACCTCAAAGTCCTCAACTTTCCTTGTGCTGAAGCTGGATTGCCCGAGGGCTGTGAAAACCTTGATTCCATCCCAAGTTCCCAAGGAGTCAACTTGGAAATGATTGCCAAATTTTTAAAGGCCGCAGATCTGTTTCAACGACCCTTTGAGCAGGTCATACAAGAATGTAAACCAGATTGCTTGGTCGTGGATATGTTTTTCACTTGGGCCACTGATCTTGCAGACAAGTACGACATCCCCAGGTTGATGTTTACTGGTAGCAGTTTCTTGTCGTTGTGTATATCAGATTCTGTTGATCTATATGAGCCACAGAAGAAAGTCAAATCAGGTTCTGAAACTTTTGTGTTTCCTAACGTTCCTGGTGATATTAAAATGACAAGAGATCAGATGGCTGTAATTTTAACACAAAATGAAGAAAATGAATTTACCGAGACGATTAAAAATTGGAGAGAAACAGAGCTGAAAAGCTATGGGTTTATCGTCAACAGTTTCTATGAGCTAGAAGCCGCTTATGTCGATCACTACAGGAACGTTATAGGAAGAAAGGCATGGAATGTTGGCCCTGTTTCACTGTGCAATAGGGCCATTGAAGATAAAGTAGATAGAGGGAAGAAACCATCGGTCGATGAACAAAAATGTTTAAACTGGCTTGATTCTAAACAACCCAAATCGGTGGTTTACATATGTTTTGGAAGTGCAGTCGATTTCAATGCTGCTCAGCTAACGGAGATAGCTTTCGCCATTGAAGCCACAGGGCAGCACTTCATTTGGGTTGTGAAGAAAGAAAAGAGCAACAATGAAGAGGACTGGTTGCCTGAAGGGTTTGAGGAGAGAACGGAAGGCAAGGGGCTTATAATAAGAGGATGGGCACCACAAGTGTTGATTCTTGACCATGAAGCAGTTGGAGCCTTTATGACTCATTGCGGATGGAATTCAACCCTGGAAGGCGTCTCAGCCGGTTTGCCGATGGTGACGTGGCCAGTGTTCGCGGAGCAGTTCTACAATGAAAAACTGGTGACAGAGATTCTGAAGATTGGGGTGGGAGTTGGAGCGAAAAAATGGGTACCGGTGGTGGGGGATTTTGTGAAAAGGGATGCGATAGAGAAGGCGGTGAAGGAGATAATGGTGGGTGAAAAAGCAGAGGAAATGAGAAGCAGAGCCAAGGCAATGGGAGAAATGGCTAAAAGAGCTGTTGAAGAAGGAGGTTCATCATTCTGTGATTTGAATGATCTGATTCAACAACTCAGCTCTCGACGCCGTTAAATCATTCCTGAGTCGGGCATATCATATTTGTAGTTCCGTAACCGAACTAAGTTCCAGCTTTAGAATGTTTAAACTACGTTTAACCTAAAAATAACGGTATAATAAAATTAAATATAATGATGATATTATAATATAAAATAAAAAATAAATTAAACGCATTGTACCGGATCGCATACTCAATTTAAACCTACACGTACTTATCATTTCTTTAAGCATTATTAATAAAGCTGTTAATTTTATGATATTGTCTCGTTTATAATTAAATATAAAAATATTAAATAACTCTATATTTATATTATCATATGTTTTGATATCTACAAAATATAATTTTTAAAGTTTTACTATAATTTTGAAGTTTAAAGGTGAAAAAAAAGTCTCCAAACTTCTTAAAAAAAACAATTAAGTCCTCGAATTTTTTTTTAATTGCAAACCTTAATAAATCCTTTTATTTCACTATATTTTTTTCTCACAAATTTTTTAAAATAAAGTCAAATGACTTCAACTTTTCTCATAAATCAATCAACCCCTCCTCATTTTTTTCTCTTTTTTTACTGCTTTTCGTTTCTGGGTTTGTTTTCTTTTTTTCTTTTACTGCTCAATTCTCTTTTTTTGTTAGCTTTTTTTCAAATTAAAAAAATAGAGGAAAGAAGATTTTTTTTTCTGTAATATTTTTAATTTTTAAACATGGGCTTTCGATTATTTGTAAAAAGATTTGTTCTTTTACATGGAAAAGCATTTCCAAATAAACTACGGATCAAATAGATTACCATAAGCTTCATAAGCTTCATTCCTCTTTGTTTACTCTTTTTAAGGACATGGAATAGTGTATGTATATAATTAAATAGTCAGTTAACTCTTTTTTGTAGTTAATAGAAATCTGGGCTTGTTTTTTTTTATTGGCTTTCAGGGCATCTATCACCTGAGCAATGAACCACTTGCACAATTTCGATGCTTTAAAGGTTAATTGAGACGTTGAGTAGGTAAGTTTTTGTGAAATTTCTAGATTGAGTTGTTTTATTTAGGTATTTGACAGGTTGTGTTTAGGGTGGCCAGATAAGCAACAACAATTGTACCCAATTTGTAATTTTACATTGAAATCGGTTTGTGTGCAATTGAATAATATACAGTATAAAAATGATTTGCTTGAGTGCATTTGTCAGGGTCTAGATTCCCTTTCATAAACAACAATACTATAAAAGTAAATAAATTAAATAAAGTCAATATAGTATTGACAATAGACATAGCACTGATTTTGTCTTTTGTGTATGCTTGTTAAATATAATTTATCATGCCCATATTTCTTGTAAACAAATTATCGGGAATGAACTATTTGCACTGGGTTTCTTTTTCTTAAATTTCCTGTAGAGTTCTTTACTTCATAACGTGTCTGATTGGATTTTTATCCTTGAAGTAACCAGTGCAGCGAAGATTAACTTGTCTTAAATTTTTTTTTGAAACAAGAAATTGATAGATGTAGGCTTTGGGGTCAATGTTCCTCTAATTGTTGCTTCCCTTGAAACATTGGTTTATTTAGGCTATATTGAGATTAATATATATTATAGGTAGAATTTTGATTTTTTAAATGAAAATTAAAATTGTTCTTCGATGTTAGAAAAATGTAATGATAGACCCCATAATTTTAGAAATGATATGCGTACGTCTAAAGAATACGAATTTATCATAATTTATATTAAAATGAATAATAATATTTATATAAATATATAATGTATTAAATTATTACGTGTAAAAACAAAATATTAGTATTTATCTTTGTAATAGTCTGATTTTCAGTGGTGTCAAAAATAGTGATTTCGGATCACAACTCCAACGAGTTGAGTCGTAAATTTATTTATTTTATTATTTATGACGTCAATAGCATTGTATGAAATTCTGGTTTGAAAAGTTAATCGATTAGATAGTTAATTAAATAGAAAGGACTAAATTGAAAAAAGTGCAAAAGTAAAATTATTTAATTAAAATGACCAAATAGGTGAATTAACCAACAGTAAGTAAGTGAGCGGAAAGGTATGCCATTTAAGTGAAATAGGTGAGATTTATTAAGGTTAAAATAATTAATTAAGTTAATTATAAAAGTTTAAAAATTTACAAAATTGCCATTGTTATATAAGTAAAATTTAAAAAAAGAAATTAGCATTTTTCCTTCATTTTCTCTTCTTCTTCATACGGCTAAGGGAGAAAACCTAGGGTTTCCATTGTTGAAACTTTAAAGCTTTGATTGGGTAAGTAAACCTTAATTGTTTTTAGTAATTTTTATAATTTTGAGTCCGTATTAGCTTAATCTAACTAACCTAAGGACTAATTCGTGAATATGTCAAATGTTATAAAATTTTCCATTGTTGAAAATGCTTGTTCTTGAAAGTTTTTGATGGATTTGTATGCTTGATGAATAGATGAATTGATTTTGTAAAGTGATTTTGGATGGAATTAAGGTTTAAGGACTAAAATGTTAAAATAATGAAATTGTGTGTTTTAAGTGAGAAATAGTGGAATTGTAGGGTTTTGGGGAGACCTATGGTTATATCGGTTAGTATTGATTATGTAAGAGAAAGGCTATTTTGCATATTTTGTGTTGAAAGGACTAGATTGAATAAAAGGAAAATATTAGAGGTAAAACTGTAATTTTCCCAAAAAGGACTAAATTGTGTTGAATGACTAAATTATGTGATTTAATGTGAGAATTGGGTGATTTGTGGATGTAGACTACGATCGTGCTTCAAATCGCGAAAAAGGAAAATTAGCATAGTAGTCTCTAAAGTCTAATCGTAACTGCAATTTAGTGCGGTAAGTTCGTAATGTAAATTTTACTTAATATTTATTGTATGTAAATTGTTAATGCTCAGCAATTGGAATAAATTGGAATTGAAGAGATCGAGAAAATGAAACAAAAGAGATAGTAGGCTTTATGCTGTTGAAAAAGTACTAACGCGATGGTTGGGGTACCACATATGTTGCGAGTCCTGGACAGCTCGTGTAAGCAGCATCGTGATTTGGAAAAGAGATATGAATCCTAAATGGATTATAGGCCCTTCGATAATTGGGACTTATGCTTTATGCATAATCCCGACAGCTCGTGTGAGCAGCATCGTTAGGGAACAGTTTACAGACAGACACTGTACCAATGGCTGGGGTATCGCATATGTTGCGAGTCCTTGACAGCTCGTGTGAGCATCATCGGGTACTGGTAACAAAAAAGTTATAGACAGGAAAGTGAAAGTTATAATAGATTCAAGAAAGTAATGGGATTATCCTAGCTCGGTTGAGTTATAACTGCTTTATACAAATGTTTGGTAACTTTTTAAACTATCAAACTTACTAAGCTATGAAGCTTACCAAAGATATTGTTGTTGTTTTGTAAATCGTTTTGCTGATTGAAGATCGGATCATCATCATCTCTTCTAAGTCATACTATCGCGGAGCTCGTTAGTAGTTTTTGTATCACTCAGTCTTATGGAATGTACTAGGATGATGTTATCTTTTGCTTTATGTACTTAAGATTATGGAAACCGTGTTATGTTGATAAATGTGGTAATGCATGTAGTGCAAGTTGGAATATAGACTTAAAAGTACTATGTAATGAATTAGAGTCTATGTATCTAATGTTGACTTAATGCATATTGATGACATGAAAGTTTTGTGTTGATAAACTTGTGTCTTGGTATGATTCTTGTGATTTTGCACACTTGTTTCGGTAGAACCCATGTATGTATCGGTAGAAATACAGGGTATGAGAGAGGTTGTTCACTGACTTGGGTTGTATCGGTAGATGAATAACAAGTATCGGTAGTCATGTGTTTAGAAGTATCGATAGTTTGCATACGTGTATCGGTAGAAGTAGCAAGGCAAGATTTTTAGCTCTTTGGAGTTTTTAGTATTAGTAGAAGTAAGACTTGTATCGGTAGAATAGTCACTTGTATCGATAGAACTGTCACTTGTAGCAGTAGGAGTATGCATTATTCTTGAACTGTTTACTGACTTGACAACTATCGATACTTGTCTAACAGGTACCGGTAGAAGTCTCCAGAAATGTCGAAAATGACCCTTTTTGCCCTTGTTGAATTGTGGTTATAATCAAATAATGATATATAACATGTGAAATGCAATTCTTTAACAAAAATAAAGTTTGAATAATATTATGTTAAAGATGAACAGTGATTAATGAATAATAAGACACCGGAACCCTAACCGGCGATATTTTTGGGTTTTGGGTGTTACAATCTTGAAAGATGTAATTATTATTGTGTAAATGGTGATAATAGTGTTATTTATGTATATTTGTTAGAGTGCTAATTGAATGCAATATGTATGTTTGTTTGTATGACATTAGTTTATTTGTTTGTTTTTACTTATGCAGAATGGTGTATGTGTTAAGTTATTTTCATGGTGGGTAGTTTGTCACGCACCCTAATTTTGACTATGTGAATGGTAGTTTAGAAAAGTTTCAAGTGGACACTGATTTATTATGCTACTGGGTCTGGGATATTATAGATAATGTGAAAGACTTAGGGTATGAATCTAAACCATATGTTTATTATAGGGTCCTAAATGTTGCATTTAATGGGGACGGGTTAGTCTTAATACATGATGATAATACTGTTAGGCAAATAATAGATATGTTGGAAAAAATGGGTAATGTAGACCTATATGTGGTAGGTCAGGGTAGTGAAAACTTTAATGAGGGTGGGTTTGGTGTTAGTGAGGGTTTAGTGGATATTGTTGGTGAGAGTGTTATAGGTGCCATAGGGGTTAGGATTGGGGAAAATGTCGGGATTAAGGTGAGAGCAAATTCTAGGACTGAGGGTGGGGTTGATGTTGATAGTGAGGGTGAAGAAGATGAGGATGTATTTTTATTAAGGTGAGAGCAAATTCTAGGATTGAGGGTGGGGACGATGTTGATAGTGAGGGTGGAGAATATGAGGATGCATTTTTATTCAATATGGAGATAGTTACTGATGTAGATGAAGAAGTTGAGGAAATTAAGACTAGGTTGAAAAAAAAAAGATTAAGGGAAGTACATGGGCTAATGAAGAGTTAAAAGGTGGGTTTGAGAAAGGTTGTGAGGGATATAATGAGGTTGCATTAGATGAACAAATACTTGTGAGGGATGATTTCATAGTAGAAGAGTGAATATATAAACTCATCTTAGCCGAGGGAGTATGGGGATAGTGAGCTTTCTGATGTTGAGATTGACACATCTTACTTGGGTAAAAAAATTGTTGGTCCTAAGTATGATCCTAATTGTGTTATCCCATTGTGGGAGATAGGGCTAGGTTTGAAGATAACCAACAGTTCAAAGAGGCGCTAAAAAAAAATTCTTTTGCAAAAGGAGTAGTATTGAAGTTTATTAAGAATGAACCTAAAAGAACAAGGGTAGGTTGTAGAGATGGTTGCCCTTGGAAACTTTTTGCTAGCTTTAATCCTAAAGAGAATTGTTTCACTGTGAAAACTTACAACCATATACATAAATGCTTCAGAAGCAATAAGAACCCATTACTATCTTGTAAGCATATACAAAAGGCTTTTAGGGATAGAATAATTTCTGAGCCAAAGATGAAAGTGGCAACTTTGAAGATGTATAAAACTGAATTAGGACTTTGAAGGAGATGAAACCAGTGAATGTAGTTCCAATTCCATTACTTGACCCTCTGCTAAGATCTCCATCGTTTCGAGCTTGATTGCTTCCATGACAGCTTGACCCAATTGTCATTCCTGAAAGTTCATTAACTTCTTTTGCATCAAATTGTTCTTATGTTCTAAACTTTTATCATCCTCTTGTTGTACATGCTGGTGATCCATGGGATCATAAGCTGGAAATTCAGAGAAAAAGTTGGAAAACATCTCTTTCTCAAATGATTCTTCAAAAGGGTGTTGGATCCATGAGACTGTTTCATCATCTTGTTTCTTATGAGTTTGGCTTTGCAAAACTACCTTCCCATTATGCCATAAAAGCTCTACTAACTCATTATCTTGATTGCTTTGTCCAAACAAATAAAATGATTAGATAATTTCAGCAAACCCCCAAAAAGTTACCCCAAGAGTATTTTTGGATTGGAGATTGGAAAATCAGATTCAAAATTCCAATCTGAACTACAATGGTTCATTGCTAAGCTGATAGATGCCCTGAAAGCCAATAAAAAAAACAAGCACAGATTTCTATTAACTACAAAAAAGTATTAATTGACTATTTAATTATATACATACACTATTCCATGTCCTTAAAAAGAGTAAAAACAGAGCTTAAGATAATCTATTTGACTTATAATTTATTTGGAAATGTTTTTCCATGCAAAAGAAGAAATCTTTTTATAAAAAATCGAAAGTCCATGTTTAAAAACTAAGAAAAACTATAGAAAAAAAATCTTCTTTCCTCTGTTTCTTTAGTTTGAAAAAAGCTAACAAGTAAAGAGAATTAAGTAGTAAAAGAAAAAAAATAAAATAAACCAGAAATGGAAAGCAGTAAACAAAGAGAAAAAAATGGGGAGGGGTTGGTTGATTTCTGAGAAAAGTTGAAGCTATTTGGGTTTATTTTAAAAAATTTGTGAAAGAAGAAAATACAATGAAATAAAAGGGTTTATTAGGGTTTGCAATTGAAGAAAGGTTTTGGGAAAGGTAGTATTTTAGAAAATTTGTGAGAGAAGAAAATACAGTGAAAAATAATGATTCAAATTAAGTTTAAAGGTTAGGGTTTTTTTTCAATTCATTAAAAAAATTATAAATAAAATTAATAAATAAAAAGCCACATTAAGAAAAGAAATTGATGATGGTACACGTGACGTTTGAGGCGGCGTCTTAATTGGAAAAAATGAAAAAAAAAGTCAAGCTTAACAGCCACATCACCTTAGCCGTTAAAAATTAACGGTCAATGTCGGTCAAGGGGCCATTTTATTGAGTTTTGACAATTCAAGTATTCAATTGAGTGTAAAAAAATAGAGGGACTTGATTGCTTTTTTTGAACAAGGTCGAAGACTTTTTTCACCCTTAAACCAAATTAATTTAATGTTCTTAGGCTTATTTTAAAATTATTTTATTCCATCTACGAGAATGCAAATATTTTTTTATCTAATCATAACATTTTGATGTTCTACCTATTTATTACAACCATTTTTTCATTGTACTAATTTAAAAAATATCTTTATACTTACATAAATTAGTTAAAAAAATTATTGGTAATCAATGGCCAATGAAAATTTGTAATTTCCTCTACAATTTTTTTATTTATTGATTTACAAAAAATAGCTAGAAATTTAATTTATATTTGATTTGCATATTGCTTTTATTTTAGCAAATATGTATAATTAATTTCGAGTTATTAATCTTGTAAGGTCTAAGGTCTGGAGTATTTCTCTGAGTTTCCCAAAGAGTCAATGTCAGAATGGGGGTTGGGAAGTGGAAGAGTGAAAACCTTTTGTCGGTGGATGTTTTGATTTACTATGGCGGATGAGGATATTCTCCTTATGGAGAAAGAGCTGGCCCATCTGACTGTTTGGGTTTTTAAGATTGTTCCGGACGGAAGATCGACGCTATTATGTACGATTTGGACACAGAAAAATTACAATTCGGATAGCTTCTGTGCTCAAATGAAAAGTATATGGAAATCTAAAAAGAAACTGGAAATAGTTTTGATTGGACAAAATTTATTCAAAATTGTTTTTGATTTGGAGGATGATCTGGAGAGTATTTTAGAAGGTAGGCCCTGGTTTTTTAGAAGACAATTGATTCTTTTTGGTCGTTTTGTGGCTCCCATTGATAGAAAACAGATTCGTCTTATTCAATCTCCTTTTTGGCTTAAGGTTGGTCCATGTCCTCCAGAGTGTGACCGGAAAGATTTAATGCATGCTGTGGGTTTAACCTTTGATGGTTTGCTTAAGATCGAGGTTAAAGGAGAATTTTGTCGTATCTATATTAGGTTGAAGGTCACAGAACCACTCTGACGTGGACTTTTTATTCCAGTAGAAGGGCTTGATAAAGTTTAGTTGGCCTTCAAGTATGAGAATTTACCAAATTTTTGCTTTGGCTGCGGACGATTGGGCTATGGGGTCAAGGATTGTGAGTTAATTCCTTTGGCTGCTCACATGAAAAGTGATGATGAGTTGCCTTACTCAAATGCTCTCAAAGCAAAATTAACAATGAGGGGAAAAGAGTGCTTCAAGTTTAATCTCTTATCCAAGAAAGATATGAAACACCGGTGTTATACAGGAGATAATGACTGCGTATGGCTTTCTAATCGTGAAAAATCACCGGAAAACTCTGTCACTGAGATGATTCAGGCAACAGCTGTTGAGGCAGATATGGAAGGAAATTCGGATTTTAAGGTGGATAATGATTTGAAGGAATTGGGGCGTAATTTGAGGGATCCAATTGATGAGAATCTGTCTAGTTCTGCGGAAGGGGCTAAAAATAAGGATCTTTTGCTAAATATAGCTAAAGATATTGATCACCGTCAGTATGATGCTGTCTTGATTATGATGGATATCTAGGTGGTGATTGTGTAAGAGTAAGCCCATTTCTAAGCCTGGTTGGAAACGATTGATTAGGCCTCCTCATACTGTACAGCCCATTGTTCCAGAAATGGGCAAAAGAAAAATGGACGCTCCAAATGACATGAAAATTCTGAGTGAACCTAACGAATCTGCTTGTAAAAAATTAAGAGAGGACTTTCATATGATTAATGACCGGATGGCTTTGGATAGTTCAGAGGATCTACCTTTGCGTCAGCAATTATCTCCATCACACTTAAGATCGACGGCAGCAAATCGACTTGCCGACCGGGGATAATGATACTTTTGTGTTGGAACGTCCGTGGAATGGGGAATCCACGGGCGATCAGATAACTTCATTCATCCTTGAAGTCAATAAATCCCTACTTTATCTTCTTAATGGAGACAAAAATTGAATGTGGTAGAATGGACAGCTTACGACGTAAATTTGGGTTTTGTAATGGGCTTGATGTGAGTGCTATGGGCTCTAAAGGTAGTTTGAGTTTGGCTTGGAAATCTGATGTGAAGGTTAGTTTGCGAAGCATGTCTATTAATCATATTGATGTTTTGGTTAGCTCGATGACAGATAATAATGTGTGGAGGTTTACGGGTTTTTACGGGGCTCCCTTTACCTCTGAGCGCAAACACAGTTGAGAGTTATTACGACAGCTTGGGCAAGATCAGAATCATCCTTGGTTTGTTAGAGGAGACTTTAATGAAATACTGTATGCTTATGAAAAAAAAGAGGAATTCCCCGGGAAGAGAATCGCATGAATGATTTTAGAGAAGTTTTGGAGAAGTGTAATGTGATGGACATTGGATATAAAGGAGCGAGGTTCACTTGGGAACGAGGCAATCTACTAGAGACAAACATCCGCGAGAGGCTAGATAGGGGGTGGCTAATGATAGTTGGTTGCGGCTATTTTCGAGTTACTGTTTGCAACTTCCCACTCACTCTATTTCTGACCACTGCCTGCTACTGGTTATAACGGATCCGTGTTTGACACGACGGAACGGAAGGAAGTTTCGGTTTGAATCTTGATGGACAATGAAGCCCACGTTTGAAGGAGAGCTTAAACGTCTTTGGGGTCTATATACTGGTTATCTGTTTGACAAGTTGTACAAGTTGGGGTGATTTAATGAGCTGGGCTGAATCTATTAAAAGAAATAATCACAGTTTGAAAAAAAGATTGGAGGGCAAGCTTGATCAGTTGATGCAGCTAAACCGAACTGTTGATAATCTGTCTGAAATTATTGATACCAAGGTGCAACTTAACTGGGAGATTGACAAGGAGGAAGCCTATTAGGAGCAAAGAGCTCGTTCCAATTGGCTTCGTTTGGGGAAAAAAAATACCACGTTCTTCCATATGCAACTACTCGTAACAGACTAAATAGAATTTTCTGCTTGACCAAAACGGATGGGACGGAGGTTTTTTCTGATGAGGATATTGGGAATTTAGCTACTGATTTCTTCCAGAATTTATTTACTACTACTGAAATTGGGGAAGTGGATCAATTATTATAGGGAGTTGACACGTCAATCTCAACTGAGGATAATCAGCTACTCTTGGCAGTATACACGACAGATGAGGTTCGTTTGTCACTTAAAGGGATGGGCCCTATAAAGGCCCCTGGCTTTAATGGTTTTCCAACTCTCTTTTTTCAGAAATATTAGTACGTGGTGAGTGCAGATGTACTGGATTTCAGCTTGGGAATTTTTAATAATGGTCAGTCTCCTTGTCTTGCTAATAAAACTGAAATTGTGTTAATTTCTAAAGTTCAAAATCCTAGGTATTTGGCTAATTTCAGACCTATAAGTTTATGTTATGTTCCTTATAAAATTGTAGCTAAAACTATGGCCAATCAAATGTAAAATGTGATTGGAAAATGTATTGATATGGCTCAATTTGCTTTTGTTCCTAGGCGTTTAATAATCGATAATGTTATGATTGCTTATGAGTTACTTCATGCTTTTCGATCTAAGAGACATGGCAAAAAAGGTCCTACGATAAGGTGGAATGGTCTTTTTTGAAACTAATGATGCTTAAGATGGGCTATGCAGAGGAGTGGGTGAATTTGATCATGAGATATATCTCCTCGACTTCATATTCGGTTTTGGTTAATGACTATCAAGGGGAATCATTCTCGCCTTCTACAGAATTAAGGCAAGTGGATCCCCTTAGTCCCTTCCTCTTTCTCATTTGTGGAGATAGTCTTTCAGTCTTAATGAAACTTGCCATGCGAAGGGGTTTCATCAATGAAACTAAAGCTAGTAGATCAGGACCGTTCTCACCTCCTTTTTCAGATGATAGCTTACTATTTGGGGAGGCCAGTCAGTCGGGTGCTACTTTTTAAAAGACTTTTAAAGGATTATGAAGAAGCATCGAGACAGACGGTGAATTTTGTGAAATCTACTGTCATTTTCAGTACGAATACGGATGAGAGGGATAGATTGAATGTCTTGCGCATCTTGGGAATGCGTAGTTCGAGTAATATTGAGAAATATCTCAGACTTCCTAACATGATGGGCAGAAATAAGAAAAAGTCCTTTCAATGTATTAAGGATCGGATAAAGGCTCGTATGGCAAGTTGTAATAATAGAATTTTATCGTAGGGAAGGAAGGAAATTTTTATCAAATCGATGCTCCAATCGATCCCGACATATGCGATGTCTTGTTTTCTCCTGCCAAGTCATTTTGTACGAAGGTGGAGGGTTTGCTTGCTAGTTATTGGTGGCAAAAGGGAATGGATAAGCGGGGGATTCATTAGACTAATTGGAGAAATATGTGCCAATTGAAAGAGATGGGAAGTATGGGTTTCTGCGAAATGACTAAATTCAAAACGGCTCTTTTGGCAAAACAGGGATGGAGGCTCCTATCTAATCCAGATTCACTCCTAGCTTATGTACTTAAGAGTAAATATTTCCCATCTATAGATTTTTTAAAATAGGATTTGGGGCATAACCTTTCTTATATTTGGAAAAGTTTGTGGTCAGCCAAAGGTGTGCTTTTCAAAGGCGTTTGTTGGAGAGTGGGTACTGGTTCCAAATTATTAATTTTGGAGGATCAGTGGATCCCAATAGTCCCAATTTTAAGATTAGTACTTATGTGTCGAGTTTGCAACATGTCACAATTTCAGATTTAATAGATGCAGATTGTAGAAGATGGAAGGAAGAAATGATTCACAATACCTTCTCAGTGGAAGATGCGCAGCGAATTTTATCTATTTGTCTTGCAAAGGAGCCTCATGATGATGTCCTGGCTTGGGGTGGTGAAGGGTTCGAAGACTTTTCTGTACATAGTGCCTACAAACTATTACAGGCAATGCCTATGGATCGTACCGCTTATGCATTATATTGTCAGTCTAAAGAACTATTCACTAAGCTATGAAAATTACATCTCTCACAAAAAATTATCATTACAATCTGGAGGTGCGTATGGAACTATATCCCTACTCTTACAAATCTGAGATGTAAAAGACTGACCACGGCTGCTATTTGCCCAAGATGTGGAGGAGGGGAGGAGATAATTGACCACTTATTCTGACATTGCCCTATATAAAAAGATGTTTAGTCAGAGTTAAATCTTAGTCACATCCTCACCCAGTCCAATGTAGAGTTTAGAAATTGGCTTACCTTAGTTTTTGGATTCTGTTCGAGTTCCGACCGCCGTCTTATTGGGAGTGCCCTTTGGGAGATTTGGTTTGACAGAAATAATAGAATCCACCAGAAAAAAGCACAATCAGGGAAAGCAATAGCTACCTTTGTTCAAAATTACCTACAAGAGATTGATTCACTAGAGGATAAGCGTTGTACCTTTTCCCCTCCAAACGAACAATGGAAACGCCCAGAGAGACATACAATTAAAATCAACTTCGACTGTGGCTTTGATAAAAAAGGTCACCGTTCGACGTCAGGGTTAGTGGCACGTGATGACATGGGGGCGATTAAGGCATCAAAGTCAATGTTACATCCGGTGATACATTCGGCTTTTGAGGCAAAGGCTATGGCTTGTTATCAAGCGATGCTGTTTGGTTTGGAAAATGGGTGGTCTTGAGTACAGATCGAAGGGGATGCTCTGTCCATAATCAAAAAATGTCAGTCGATTGGAAGATATATATCACAGATTGGAAGTTTTATCTCAGATGTTCAAGTTCTTAAAAGTGCCTTTTAGAAGATAAGCTTCATAAAAATCCCTAGATCTGCAAACAATTTGGCTCATCTTTGTGCTACAATTTCTTTGAAGAATGAGAACGAGTTTTACCTGATTGGCAGTGTTCCTCTTTTTGGGCAGCAGTGTTATGAGGCGAAAAAGACGAGAGAACCTGACTGAAGGTGGTTTAGAGATGGAGAGCCTCAGTTTTGTGATCTGCAGTTACAAGATGTTAATGGGGGTCTTCATGGTAAGTGGAATCGTTTGTGGGTTTTAATCACCCCTCTGGCAGATTGGATTCCAAGATTGCATATGATTGGGTGAAGTTGAGATGCTTAACGTGCTTCATTTATTTCTTGTGTTGGGTTTTGTGTTGTTATGGAACAATTTTAAACTTAGTCCCTGTACTTTATGTAACATCCACATTATTGAACTGGAGTTGGAATAGTAATAGTGTAATATCCGCGTGCTTGAATCGGATTTGGAACAGTGATAGAGTACAATTGAGAATTAGAATATATGGTTGAATTTAGAAAGGTTTGGAGAAATTAAGGATGTAGTAGTAAAAGGTGAGAAAATAGGAAGGATTAAATATTAATTTATCCAAATTGAATTATGAGTCATCATGGGAATTAGATTGATTGAGGAGGGGTAAAAGAGTAATTTGGTAGAAGATATTTTTGGAGACAATGTTTTAGGCCAAAGTGTAAAGTTGGAAGGCCCAAGGACTAAAAGTGCAATTTTACCACTATTAAAGAAAGATATTTTTATAAAGAGAAATTGATAGAAAAATCTAGAGAAATGAAGAAAAGAAATGATGAAAAGGCTATAAAAGCCATCAGCCATGGTGCTTCACGTTAGCCACCATTTTTCCACCATTTCAACTTTTGCTTTTCTTACAAATTAGTCCTTTTTCACCAAATACAAACCAATTAAGCTAGTTTCTTCCAAATTTCTTCAAGATTAGTGAATAAAATTAATAGAGAAGTGTAGTATCTATCCAATTGTTAAGAGAAATGCATCCATACTTGTCTTGGAGGAGAAAGAAAATGGACATTAGTGTTGAATACAAGTGATTAAGGTAAGAAAGCTAAACTCCTCTTTAAATACATGTTAGTTTTGGTTTAGAAACATAGATTATGATATGTTAGAATGATTTTAATGTGAATATATGTGTTTTGTATGGAATTGAAGAGAAAGAAAAGAAGGAGAAGGACTCAATTGAAGAGAAAGGAAAAGAGAGGATCAAAGAGGGAAAGGAAGCTTTCTACAAGAGTTGTAAGTACTACAAGTATTAAAAGGTTTAGAATTAATTAAGTTAAAGTGTTTATAATTTTAACATATATGATTAATTATGATAAAATGATATGTTTAATTATAAATGTTAATTATGTATGATTAAATGAAATTTAGTGTAAAAAGACATGAAAAAGGAAGCATGTCCATTAAAACAGTTTGGACAGAACTGAGGGCTAACTTCGAAAATTCACCAAAAATTGTATAAAAAGAGTTAAGAGTTGAATTAAATATGTAATTAAATCTTATTGAATTTAGTTTCATATGGAAGAAACAGTGAAAGAAAAGGAATTTTACATTCTGAGATATACTAGTCTTAGTGTAACAAGGTCAGAGTGGATTTGGGTTCCCCTGTAGAAAAATGTAGAAAAATTATTAGAGACTGAAATTTATATGGTTGAATATTTAATGAATCTATTTTCAAAAGAAATAGACTAGAACATTATTGGATCTCTGTACTAAAAGATAAATAATTTTTAGTAAAGAAAGGTCGAAACTGTTAGACAACAGAGAAGGGGTAAATTGAAAGAATTTAATGTACAAAATGGCTAAAGTAAAAATTCTGAAATTTTTATGGTAAAAAGATATTTGAGTCTAGTTTCAAGAACATTAAGCGGATATTAATTTCGAATTCGGTAGTTCAAGATATAAATAATTTAGTGACTGTGACGCAAGTGGACAGTTTTGAAAATTAATGTTAAAATAAAAGAGGTATATGATGATATATATGTGATGAACAATGTATATGTGAAATATGAACAATGAATATGTGAAATATTATATGTTTAATTATTTATATGATAAAATGGTGATATTGTGAAAGCCATTGAGGAAATAAATGTGAGAATTACGTGATTATGTATATGTGATGAAAAATGTATATATGATGTATGAGTTGTGAATGATTTGTGATCAAAATTGAAAGTGAAAGTGAAAGTGAAAGTGAAATTGAAAGTGATATGAATTGTAAATTGAAAATTCCTATTAACTAGTCGGGCTGAGTCGGATATAGTTGGCATGCCATAAGATTGGAAGAGTTCAGGGATACTTTGACCTTGAGTCGATGTGACACTGGTGTCATTATTTTACTTCGGATAGATTCGATGAGGTACTAGGTACCACTTTACTTCGGCTAGGCCGATGAGACACTGGGTGTCACTTTATTGGTTCGATCTATCCGATGAGGCACTGGGTGCCATTCTGGTGTGTTTGGTTGGATCCGTGTATCCGCCAAGGTCCAAGTCTTGTTAATAGGGTAAATAATGTGAAAAAGAAAGAATGTGCAAATTATGACATCAAAGTAAGCGAAATGATAATTGCATGAAAGGTAAGTGTAATATATGTGTAAGAAATCAAAGAATGATAAAACTAAGTAAGCTAAGAGATTAGAATGGCTAAAATGAAAAATGAGAAAGAATATGTGAATTCATAACACTAATTTAAATTAAATGTTATATACGTAAAAGCTATGTATTTTACATGAATAAATAATTATATGAATAAGTTTGAAATGAGTGATTAAAAGATGAATAATTAATGACACTTGTAGTGCTTACTAAGCCTTCACCGGCTTAATGCGTTTGTTTCAACGCGTAGGTACAAAGTTACAAGGAGTAAAGTTGAGTTCAGGGACCTCTCATCACATCACATCATCCTTTGGAGAACTCCAAATATAGGTATTTGTTTTAAAGGAAATGGCATGTACAATAGTACTTGTATGAGTCCCTAATGAGTGAGAAAAATATTATCTCGGACGTTATGAATTATGAAATGAAATGATTAGTATACAATATTTTGACTCGAATGCTCTTAAAAGATATCGGTTTTTAAAGAAAATTTTCTGTTACTCGACTTTCTGTACCGTACTGTAATGTAATGCTTCTATATTGAGTTTATACGTATAAATCGAGTATAGGGGTGTTACACTATGTTATTCTCTACTTTATCAATAAGAAGCATGCTCAATCTGATTATTAGTAAAAAAAAATTTTGAGTTATTAGAGTTATTTTAAAGATTATTTTATTCATTCTATAAAATATAAATATTTTTCACCTAATTATAACATTTTGTGGGATGTGTCTCGTATTTATCGAATATATTATAGGTACTAAAGATGAGAATCGACGAGAAACCAAAGAGAAACAAAAAGCCATGTAACATCGGGATGAGGAGGTCCCATGATTTTAACCTTCATATTTTTCATATAAAATCAATAAAAAAAACTCATCTATAATAAGATTTGAACATAAGACACCATGATTTTTTAAACCTTTAAATTTTCTATTTGACATAATGGCAAATTCAACTTTTTTTTTTTGAATGGTAGTATCTATTTATAGATTCTTAACCCTTTGAAAACGCACACACACCTTGCACATACAGGCGCTCGAACCCGGAACCCTTAGGATGAACGACATCCTCTTTTTCACTGGAGCCACTTATTGCGTTCAACAAATTCAACTCTTAACATTGACATCTTTTGTCAATTTGATGCTTTTTTTAGCTAAATTTAACCTTTGACCTTTTAAAAAGAGTCAAAGTTGATTATTAACCTTTCAAACAAATTGAATTGCTATTTTTTAATGAAAATATTAACTCAAACATTTAATTTTAAACATAGCAACCCGAATGATAATTCACATGTACTTATGTTTTTGTTTTTATGACCTTTTAATATATTTTTTAATTTTTTAAATATTTTTATCAATTTTAAATTATTTATTAATGTGACATATAAAAATATAATGTCATGTAAACATAAAATATATATGAACTGTGATATGAATTATCACGTCAATATCATTAAAAAATCAATGATTCAATAACTATTTTTATTAAAAAAAATGATTTGACTAATGCTATAATTTTATTAACTAATTTGACTGATGCTATAATTTGACCAATGGAAGGTGTCTGTGGCATTGCAATGATGGCGTTGTACCCCATCAAGAAAAGACAGAACCCCACTAAACCAGCGCCCTCTCCATCTTCACCCGTCAAGCCCTCGACGGTTTGTGATGAATACTACACATGCTGTGCAGGAACCACTTGCTGCTGCTTGCATGAGTTTAGTAAATACTACTTTGTGTGGGGCTGCTGCTCAATTGAATCCGCAACCTGCTGCCCTCCGAATCACCCCATCTGCGTCCTTGCAGCCCAGAACCTGCCTAATGGTATTTACAATTGCATTTACTCGGAGTAAGACGTAAATGTCTACTCTTTCCAAATACATATCTTGCTATCAATTTTAGAAGGTGTTAAAGCCTATAATTGTTTAGTAATATTGTTAATGAAACAGAGCAAGGACAATCCAGTGGGAGTAAAACTATTGAAGCGAGGTCCAGCTACAATTACCAAACGATGGACCACTACAAAGTCAAAGTTCGTTACTGCTCGAGAAGCAAATGAAGAAGAAAAGCCAACAAAAGCAACAATGGTCACTTAAGTTTTTAAATTTTCATTTAAGTTTTCTTTTTAATGTTCGATTAATAAGCTCCAACCGACGATTTAATGACCGGTATAATGGATCAATATCCATGGACAAGTGAAAGAACATACCTTATATCTAGTCAATCTGACAATCAATGTCAAAGATTGAAGACAAGTTGTTTGGATTTTGGTTTGCAAGGTTGTGACATTCAAAACTATTTCATGAAAATAAACTAAACTATAAATGAGAAGGGAATGAGAGTTTTCAATTGGTGCAGACGGTATGAATAGAGAAGGTCAACAACAACAGTTTTAACAACCCGTCACTTAAATAGAAACTTTCAAATATTAAGTGATTTAATGATTATTTTAAACTTTTTAAAATTGAATTATCATAATGTAAACTTACTAATAATTTAGTGATTTTTAGTACAATGTATCCAAAATGTATATATTAAATTATGAATTTTAGTCATCGATAATCTATTAACCTAGTCACCACAATGGAGACTATAATAGACTAAACTAACAAAATTGACTTAATTTACATCAACTTAATCAAACAAAATCGGTTATAGACTTAATAATATATTATATGAAAATAAAATAAAACAATGCAAAAAATCGCATTTATAAGCAATATACTTTTTAAACTTTCCAAAACAAAAAAATTATAAACAATTAGGGTGATCTTCATATATAATATGAAATGAAAAATATGAGAAAAACAGATGGAAGATAGAAATTTTTACATTATCAAATCTAGATTTTCTTTTTGGGGAGGAGAGTTTTTTTCTTTTGAAAAAGATAATACTATAAAAAGTTAAACTATATTGATAATGTTAAAAGTATCGTTAATTTTATGTCTATCAAGAATCTTAATTAATTTTAAAGGAATTGTTGTTAAAATTCATACTCCCTTCCAAACCGCCAGGGCCATCTTAATAATTTGATCAACGTCATGATTAACATTTTTAGGAATATGTTGTAACACTTAATAATTGAAGTAACCTCTAAATACGCTTAATCAAAACTGAATTTGGATTAACTAAAATTACCCCTTGAATTTCTTGGACTACTTCTAGACTATCCGTTTGGGGTATGTATGGTACTGATGAGTTTTTATGAGAATGATAAGAGGTAATTGAGTTTAGTCTAATAAAATTATAAGATTTAATCTTATTTGAATATTCATGTGTATGGGGCCATACATTGACCAAGAAGATAAACTATGGGACCATATAAAAGAATCATAAGAGAACATATCTCATGGTAAGAACTAATACAGTTTATTGAGAATAGCGAAACAAATCATGCACCGTCCAGTTTCAAGCTTCAAAACAGTTTCTACCAGATCAGCGGTCCACATTCGTTGGCCACGGAGAGCGCGTGAACTGACGCAATAAAGAACATTGAAAATACCAAATGCCGCTCCTCCCTCCTCGGTCCCTTCTCTCTCTTTATCGCCGTGTTCAATTTTGAAACCCGAAGCCCCCCCCCTTTTTTTTTTGCAATCCCCTACTAAAGTGATTCCGTAGTCACAATACGAGGTAAGAGAATTGCCGTTGATCTTAATCTCTTTAATCAAATCTTTTGGAAGAGTCGATGATTTCATGTTATTTCACCTTTTGTTTTTGCTTTTCAACTGTTTAGGGTTCTGAAGTTTTATTTTGATTAGATGCTGAAGACGTTAATGTACTTGAAGACAAATGAATATGTTCTTTTGATCTTTGGAGTGAACAATCAGTAACTATTGTTTGTTAATTAGCAAGTAATCAGAGTGAGAAGCTGATAATTTGTTAATCTCACATTTGAAACAGTTTTAATAGTTGTTCTTGTACATTATTTTTCTGTATGAACGGTTGCTTGCCTAGCATGCTGCAACTCACAACCTTTTTCTTACTTGTTAGTAATGGACAGCTGAAATTTCTTCTGGAAATAAATGCATAGATTAAAAGTACCTCCTAGAGTGATCGGTGCTATACCTTGCATTATTGCAATTTTGTTATTTTGGCACTACTTTTGCTTTGTAAGATCATGAAAGACTGATGTGCCATGCATTTCTGGGAAGAATGTAAAGTACAGAAAACTAAAAGATTGACCTGACTATATGCTTATGTCAGACATTTTCATCCCATTTTATACTTGCTTTTGGGCAATAAATCAAATCAATTTTTGCATGTAGCGAATTGTGATTTAGTTTACTTAAATGTAGGAAGACAAGCAGTCTATGTTTCTTATAGCATTTACTATTTATTAGCTGAAATTATACATTATGCTTGCAGTTGTAATTACTATAAACTGGTGTCTTATATGCTGGGTCTTTAAACTCTTGACATTCAATTATTATTCAGACCTCTGGAACGGCAGAATGGATAATGTACCTGCTGACAAGCCAAGTTCGCCTCCTACTAAAGCTTCTGAGGTACAAACTCCTGCTGTCACAGATTCAGGATCTACTAATCCTACTCTTGATGCACCATCCAAGCTGTCATCATGGGCCAAAAATTTAAAAATTCCTCAGCCATTTGCTACCTCTCAAGAGAACTCACCAACAGGAAATGCTGGAAAATCAACTTTTTCACGATTTACTAGTGGGTTTGGACTGCGTTTGTCTCCAAAATCTCCTGCTAGTGATAGTTCTGACAGTGCTTCAGCAACCACGCAGCCTGGTTTTCTTGTAACAATTACGAAAGGTATAGTGGACTCATCTAAAAATGCAGTAAAAGCTGTACAGGTTAAGGCTCGTCATGTTGTTTCACAGAACAAACGGAGATACCAGGTGGGCTGTATGCTCTTCTTTCCCATATCATTTTTTCTCCAATATTTTAAATAATAAATAAAAGAATTTCATGTGTGATATGTCTAGTAACTGTCGTTTTTTACTCTGATTTGAATCTCAATATTTGTGAATTTACCTGTGCACCTTCACTTCAGGATGGAGGATTTGACTTAGATATGACATACATCACTGAGAACATAATTGCTATGGGGTTCCCTGCTGGTGATTTGAGCTCTGGGTTTTTTGGATATGTTGAGGTAGCTACATAAATCAGTAGTTGAATTTGACTATCCTCTCATGTGTGCTCTAAAAATGTATAATTGTGATACAGGGTTTCTATCGTAATCACATGGAAGAAGTGATTAAGTTTTTTGAAACATACCACAAGGTAATCAAATGTATATCAGTATATAATTAACCACTCCATGCATCGTTGTTCTTTTCTTTTCTGGCATTTCCCTGATTAATGTTATTTTTACAATTTTTCCATCAAATTTTGTCTTATGATTGCTGCTTGTAGTAATTTACCAAGACAAATTGATTTTTTCGATGTTTCTTTGTTGGGGCTTTACCATTTATTTCCTAAATAGATGGCAAGTACATTGTTCTGACATCATTAGTTGAACAAAAAAAAAAAATTTCCCTAGTTTGTGGTAGTTTTTTTTCAGTATTTGAGATATATTAAACATCTTACAGGACTGTGTGCAATGATGATAAGTTGTCTTTGCTGCAGAGCAGCTCATTCAAATACTGATTTATTAAATTTTGATTGATGGTTGGGAGAGATTATTCATACCTCATCTTTTAATATATTTTCTGCTCTTTGAACATGAGAACTTTCCTCTGCCTTTACTCTGTTCTGTCTATGCCTTCTTTAGCAATCGTCTATCTTCAAATAAAAACTTCACAAGTCTATGTTCAACTTTCTGGCCTGTACCTTTTTGAAAATTTACGTCCACCTTTCTTCAGTATGAATCTTTTGGTTGAGTTTTCTGAAGCAGTTAAAATCATTGTTCCTGAATATTTGGCTGTACCACAAAAGAAAAATTTTGGATTGAGGTGACCTTTTTGTCACTAATTCATATGTATGTTACTATGTTTTCATCCTTGGCCAGCCCCACTGCAGCTTTTGGTCCTAAACTCTATTGACTATCTATATGCAGGACAAGTACAAAGTGTATAACCTTTGCTCTGAAAGACTATATGATGCTTCATTACTTGAAGGAAAGGTATGCTGTTATTTGTTATGGGAACTCTTATGGGAATATGTTTACTTCTAATACTTCTCCCGGGATTATTTCTTAAATTGTTATGGTTATCTGGTGGCATTGTGCTCCACACCTATTTGTTCAGCTTTGATAGAAGAGCCTTTTTATCTCTTAACCAGATAACTATATCACCCTATTTTGGCATTTGAAAATTATTTTACTTCCCATTTGGTAGGACCCGTAGGACAAATCAGATACAAAAATATTCATCTCAAAACGATGAAGCCGTCCACCAATTTTCTTGTTAAACAATTTTTCAATTGAATCCATTAGGACAGGATTAAGAAGAGTGTTTTACTCAATGATGAAAATCAGTCATTGGTGAGGATAATTCCCGGGACAAGTCAATTCCTCCTAAACTTTGACGAAAACCATAACCTTTTGTTTCCTACTCAATGCATGTATAACAGCGAATACAGCCTGTTAAAACTTACTGTAAGATGAGCAGAGTGTGAAATGAAATTGAGTCATCTTGTTATTCATGTCATTTATACCAAGCTTTTTCTTCAGGTGGCTAGTTTCCCATTTGATGATCATAATTGCCCCCCAATTCAATTGATAATATCTTTCTGTCGAAGTGCTTACTCATGGCTGAAGGAGGACATTGAGAATGTTGTAGTTGTGCATTGTAAAGCTGGAATGGCAAGGACAGGGTTGATGATCTCTAGCCTTCTTCTATACTTGAAGGTTTGACTCAATGAACGTGTTGAAGAAGTGCTAGTAAATTTGGTGTAGCTTTACATTTTTTGGTCACAATGGATGATTATGTTCTTATAACTTATTTGCTAATTGCTATCTTTCTGCAGTTCTTCCCCACTGCTGAAGAGTCCATTGACTACTACAATCAGAAAAGATGTGTTGATGGAAAGGGGCTTGTTCTGCCAAGTCAAATTGTGAGCAACTGACTTTCAGTGATATAAAATTTATACTTTCAAGATTTGTTTCTGGCAAGCTATTTATCTCATCTTATCTTTGGCATTTCCTTTTTTGCATGCATTGTAGAGATATGTCAAATACTTCGAACGCACATTAACATACTTCAATGGTGAAAACCCGCCTGGGCGGAGGTATTATCTGGCTATAGAATGTTTATGTTGCATATTTGGTCTTCCTTTAGTGCTGATCTACTTTTTATGCAGGTGCATGCTTAGGGGGTTCCGGCTCCATCGCTGCCCTTATTGGATCAGGCCCTCCATCACTATCTCTGATCATAATGGTATATCTTATTTGTCTCTGCAAACAATTCTCTTTATTTGATTGCTGGCTTGTTCTTATTGTTTTATGCTGAACTTCTCATTGCATATGGGTGTTTTAGATGTCCTCAACACAGACAAATTCCTTATAGGTTTGAATACAAGATAACTGGTTCAACCTTTAGGGTGCAGGCAGTCACTTGTATCTCAAACTCTTGTTTATTATGTACTGGTGGTGTTTTATGATATAATACTGGCATAAATGTGTTTAAATTCATAGCCATAATCTGAAACTCCTATGTTGTATTTGAGTCTTCCCAATAGCAACTAAGTAATCTCATAATTTCATTGTTGAATTAATTTGCTTCCTCATGTTTAAGGTTCAAACCTAACTCTTGATGCTATTTATCTTTTGTTACGAATACTGTACAATGGTTCTTTTTTTTTTGGGAAATTAACAGATGAAAGTGACATGTAGTCATTTTATTGTCAGTTAATGCTATCTTAGCTATCACCCTAGATTAAATCGTGAACTTCAATGCTCCTGTGTACAGGTGTTCTCTTCTCAACAAAGAAGCATCCACGCACCGAGGATCTCTCGGTATGTCTGTAATTGTTTGATTGTTTTGTATAATTATTGTAATCATGGTAAATACCAAACTGGAGGTCACAACAGTTAGACATTTTATTTTTTGTTCAATTGGGTGGTTCAACCATCTAAGGAAATTTAAAAAAATATATAAATTCGTAATAATTAAGGAAACACAATTTTAAAATATATAAATTCATAAAATATTCTAAAAGGGAAAAATCATAAAAATTAGGAAGAATTATATTTACAAAAAAACCATGAAAATGGACCAAAATATGATGAAAAAACCGAATTTTTTTTGTTAAAAAATCTAGTTCTTTTTTTTTACCAGTTTTTTTTTGGGTTATTACTGGTTTGGCCAGTTATATATATATTTTTGTTCAACTTATATGGTTAAAAGATTGGAGCAACTATTTCCCGGTTCAACAGTTGAACAAGTCAGTCTGGTCCGATTTTTAGAACATGATTATAACCACCACCAATATGTTTTAAAAAATGCCATTTGAAAGTCTGAGCATCAGAATACCAATTTGAAATAATATGCATGTACATGTTCTTCACAGCCTGAAGATTTTTGGTTTAGCGCACCAAAGAAAGGAGTTATGGTCTTTGCTTTGCCCGGGGAGCCTGGTCTAACTCAGTTGGCTGGGGACTTCAAAGTTCATTTTCATGATCGCCAAGGAGATTTCTACTGGTATGTTGGTCGTCCTAATCCCTGTAAAATTAGTTCCGTATTTTACCATTTTGTAACTAATCATTTTGTGATTTTGCCCCTTTTGATTTATCAGTTGGTTAAACACAACAATGATAGAAAACAGAAAAGTTCTGAATACCAGTGAGCTTGATTGGTTTGACAAGGTAAACCATGAAATGTATTGTGATGTTCCATGTTGATGTGGGATCTTCATTTCTTTCTTTCTGGCCCAAATAATTTCTTCTCTGATGTTATGAGCTTCCTTTTGTTAATATGCAGAGGAAATTGCCATCCCCGGGTTTCCAGATTGAGGTTGTGCTAGTAGATTATAATGGTACTGTTCCAATCACACCCCAGACTGAAACTACTGCCAGTAAGCCAGAAGAAAGCTCCGGGACTGGTGCTGCATCAACTGACGAAGGTGCAGCCCCAGCAAATGAAAATAAAGACCCAGGACATAATGACAAAGATGATGTGTTCTCAGACGGTGAGGCAGAAGAATCCGGTTCATCGAAGAGCAGGCAGAATAAGGCAACAGCTGCAGAGGGAATAGCTCTTAATTCAGCAACCTCCAAACCGGAAACAAATGACAAATCAGATCAAGTTGCAAGTTTGGTGCATTCTACCGGGCAAGTTTCTTTAGGAAGTGCAAGCTCCCAACCGATGCATGCTACTAGTGAGCCAAGAAAAGATGCTGCTGCTGCTTCTCCTCCTCCTGCTGCAGGTGTTCAAGTTTCGAGCTCAGAAAGTGAATTCCGGGCAATGGCGGCTGATGCATCTGTTTTCAGCTTTGGAGATGATGAGGACTATGACAGTGACTAAACCGGGGCAGAACACAATAAATGCCACTTCTTCTGTACATAAAACTGGTTTGCAAGTTATACGGGTCGGCCATATTAATGTCAAATCATATTCGCTTCATTTGTATCTTGTATCATCATCAGAATCTGGTTCTGCCTTCTTTATGTTGTAAATTGAAAAAAAAAACTATTACATTTGACTGTCAGAATAAACGTTCCATTTAAATGTGAACCACAGTTAATGGGATTAGCAAGTAACAAAAACAGTAGTAATTGGAATCGGAAAACATTCAATCCGAGTTCTAAACATACGTGCCATTTACACGCCTGGGGAGAAGATGATTAAATGTGTCATTGAATTATTTTGGCTTGTTTCATGTTTAAGTTGATAGTGAATTCTTGAACCGCCAAGATTTACATAAATTAAGTAAAATTTAGTTTTAACTTATCGATCAATTAGGTTATCGATTTGATTATCGATTTGATTGGAGGAATTAGATCAATTGACTCACAAATAGATGCAAACCAATTAAACCAAGAAAAAATCAATTGAAATGGTGATTAAAAATAGACGAACTCATTGAACCGAAAATTGATGGTTTGATCAGTTTGGGTCAAGTATAAGCTACAGGCTAAAGCATTTGTCACTCCATGCTTTGCTGGCTTTTAAGTTGCATATAGCTGACAATTTTCATCAAGGAAAACAAGTAGTCTGTTCTACCCACAATACCTCAAGAGTTTTAAACAAAAGGAAGTTAGATGTAAACACGCCTTCTCTGAAACCTACAAATGTCAATGACTAGTTCTTAATTACAAGCAGATCATCCTCCTCGCATATGGGCACCTAGTTCACCAAACTGATCATCAGCTTCCACAGTATCCTCAGACAGGCGAACTGCATCCAGCTTCTGTTTCAGGATTTCTATAGCATTAAGAACCAACTGAGAAGCTTTGATTGCACCAGTGGATTCAACTGTAAAGATGAAACTGTCTTCTTTGGCATATATCTCTACAAGACCTGGCTTGCCCATAGCTTCAGCTTTCTTTAGCACCTCATCGTCATAGGTATATGCCTCCGGATCGACCACCACAACCTGTTTTCAAAATAAAAATAGAATTCATAGTTAGCAGCGCAACAGCAGCAGCAGTGAAAATAGAATAACCTCCAATTTTTGGCTCACAATATAGGGACTGAAACGATGCACTCAACATACATGAAACATATGATGCTCAAGCAAGTCAGAACAGCTATCTACACAAAATATGAGAAAAAAAAAAGCACTAATCAAACGAACTATTTCCTAAATGCTTCAACACTGACTGGCATAATAGTCAGTAACAACATTACAGTATCATTGGAGACTTCCTATAGAAACAAGGTTTTCAACACAGTAATGGTAGCAGTAGCAAGCAGGCCCCATTTAAATGAAAGCAGAAATAAAATGTAGTTTGACAGCTTGCATCTTTAGCTTTGAGATAAACACAGGGTAGTATTAACGGCCCTAATACAAGGAGAAACACTACCATCCAGAAACCTAAACTGAAGCTCAAGTTCCATCAATATCCTCATGATTCACAAAAGGAAAGGCACATAAGAGGAACTTTTGTAAGAAACATATAAAGACAAAATGCTACTAAAATACGTCCACATTTTAAGCTTAAGCAAACTAGAAACCCTAAAAGGAAAGACCTTGATTACGTGCAAAGCAATTCAATCCTCCTATTGGACAGATCACAGATGTGATTAATCAAAACCAGCAATTGCTTTAACAATCCAGAAGCTCTAGTGATAGCCAACACAACCCAAAGCTTAATCCCAAACAATTTCTTTGTTAGAATAGATGTAATGATGTAGAAAGCAAAGGCATAGCATACCTGTTGGGTATTTGGGTCAATGTCAAAGACTTTAGTTGGACTGCTCTCAACAAAGCTTAGCTTCTCTTCAAGCGTCAAGCTTTCCATCAAATCTTCATTGATATGAATCTCAGGTTCATACATAAAAGTCACCGTCGCAGCAGGTGACCATTTGGCGTGATCTTTCCCTATCCCTTTCCTCGCAATTGCCCTCAGCCTCAGTTCTTGCCCTCGCCGTAACTTCACAATAATAATCCCCCTAAAAAGAAACAATTTCAGTTGCACGAAAGTCGAATCCTAAAGCCGTAATGCAAATTAAAAAAAAGGAGTAATTTACAAATTTAACCCCAAGTACCTAGGCTCAGTGGAATCGGAGCCGGCGTTATCGGTGAAATCGACGGGAACAACAGTGTGGTCGGAACTATAGAGATCCTTGCTGGTAACATCAAGGGTTTGATCGGAAATGCATTTGGCGCGAAGATGGAACTCAACGGAGCAGAACTCGCACTGACCGTCGCCGTCGCAAGCGTCACAGTCACGAGAGAAGCGCATAGACATGGCGCGTTCGCTGGTGAGAGGGATGAGACCGAGGCGATGGGCAATGAACTCGTCATTAAGGACGGAGGAGTTGACTTCGATTTCGACGAGGTCAATAGCGATGGTGGGGACCTCGGAGATCATGACGCGGCGGAGGGCATTGGCCATGGAGGCATCGGTATCGCGAAGCTCAAATTTAGCGTAGTCATCCTTCAGCTCTCGGATTTTAACCTTAGGGAATCGCTGGTACGATATTCCCTCCATTTTTTTTGAATGGATTTGAGGTCTTCGGTTCTGCAATGGAAGGAAAATGCTCAACGGAAGGGCTTGAGTCTGCGTTCCTTAAAACCCAAATGGGGGGTTTTGGTTCCTTGTCGTGTCGGCTTCTTATTGGTTATTCATTGCATACCGCAACGGCGTCGTTTTCTTTTTCTTAATAAATGTACCGGCTTGTCATCTTCAAGCCTCACCAATGATAAAAGAGACATGGAGAACATTTACGGATTGCTCCATCTTTTAATTTTAAAAATAATTTGTCCATTTTAATCATGAGGAGCCAAAGCATCTGCCTATCTCTTTGGCTATGCCTTTAATCCTAGTTAATGGAAGGAAAGGTATGGATACATTTCTCAAGATGAAATGTTTTGAGTTCAAAACGATTGGTAGTTATACCTTATGGATTAAGTTCATGAACTATAAGTTATCGTTAATAAGTTTTATGAAAAAACATTATAATTTTTGACAACAATTTTTAAGTTACTTGTCGGTTACGCTATCAGTTACAACTAAGTGAACAATTGAAAAAATATAAATAGAGATGGACACAAGAGTTGATTACACAATCCAGATAATTTTCATATGTCCACGAGACTTTGCCCACTATGAATAAATCATACAAGAAGCGATTTAGCTTCAACTCATTCACTAAATTATAACTTCATTCTTATACATCAACTGGATCACTCTTTCCATAAGAATTCTCATTGAATAACAATTTGCTTACAAAGTAATTGCACCAAAACAAGTTCTTGACATGAACAAATTAGTGATCTCTTATACTCATCAAGAAGTAGTAACATAAGTCTTTAAATAGGCATTGTAGTAAATGAGCAAGTTTGATTAAGAATGAATCTTTGAAATTTCTCCCAAATAAAATAGTATTAATATCTCTTTAAATAATGTAATTATAACATTTTGAGATTCTTAAAAATTGGTGTTGCTCGATCTAATTTCTTCTCAAATTATAATAACAATATTTATTACTCAAAATCCTCAAAAAAAAGTAAAAAAAAAAATTAAAACACATATGTTAAAACATGCCAACAAATAAAGCAAGTTACACGTGCAATTATAACGAAAGTTGTATATGGGATGTGCAACTAATGCTAACATTCTCCTTATTTGACATTCTTTACCATAATACTTGTATTAAACTTTTTCTAACAAAAAAAAATACTAAACTCAAAATAAATATTTTCAAACTCTCCATAAATGTCATAAATCATCAAATATAACTGCATAATAGAAAATATGGGTAATGCAAAGAAATTTTATGTTGGTTGTATATAGATTAATGAAAAGATTTAAATATAACGTTACTTTTTACTCTCATTGCGTAATTGAGTTAAAGGTCTATCACACACACATCGTCTGGCTTTGTCTACTAAAAATTATATTAGAAGAGCAATACCAATTTGTTCTATCTTACTCATTTGGGTGGTTCTCCATGGAGCAATATTTATTTAATTATTTTTTCCTTATTATTTAACAAACTAAAAACCCAGAGTTTCCAATTCAACAAAATGTATCCATCAACCAAATAAAAATAATAGTAATAGCAGCAAGGACTAGCAACACCAGCATTATCAAGTTCCTGATCCTCTCTCAAACTCATCACATCATAGAAAAATTTTTTGATTTTGTTCCAAAATTTTGAAGCTATTATTGGACTCAAAATTTGTATCTACACTTTTGCATTAAGGAGTGATGAAGATAATTTTTCATGATGAAATGGTAGTGACAAATATTTTGTTCTTTTTGTTCAATGATATTTTGTTAAGTACTTGAATGAATTGTGGTGGAACTTAATTAAGGTCTAGACTAGGGGACAAATTTCCTTAAATAATGGAAATTTGGTATTGACTGCCACTCTTTTGTATCAGTATATATATTACAAAAGAAATGAAGAATGTGTTCCCTTTTACATTTTCTTTAATCATCTTCCCTGTATATCTTCATACCAAAATTTCCAATAAACAAAAATATAGATTGATGATGTTGCTGGAGATGAAGATTTTCCTGAGGCACTTTTCTTAATATATAGGGGTCATCTATGTTTCAACTTACTTTTACAGCTATGCAATTTTGTATCTTTGTCTGTTCTCTGATAATATAAACATATCCATGAACATGGTTAAGCAACATCATCTGTCATGACTCATGAGACTTCAATGTCAGCATTTTATTACATTTCAATTCAAGGTTAGTCCATAAAGAGAACTTTTATTGAATATTAAGGAAGATACAGATTCTGCAATACTCAGAATGAACAATGAGTTTACAAAGTTTATTGTTCTGCAGCCATTCCTATACCTAAAAGCTTTTATTTGATACTTCAAACCATTCTTCTCAATACCCTACTCTCCAGCACCAAATTTAAGGCTTAATGAGCATATGCTTGAAGCAAATTTTGAAGGGCATTCCTCATCAAATCTATGAAACAGTCAAACCACTATAGAAGAAAAAGTTTCAATCATGTAAAACCCATCCCTACTAGTAGTTTTTAGAGTGAATATAGCATCATCGGTTTTAATGGTGAAAGAACCTTACTAGGAGAAACGTTTTATGCAATGAGAATGCATCTTGTTGGGCAACCATCTGCACCTACCATCCTCAAAGGTAAGCAACGGACAGAATACTTCCCTGGCTTTATGTCATCAAGGTTTAGACCTTCAACAATAACAATTTCCTGCAAAAAAAACAAAAACAAAAACAAAAACTGAGCAGGTCAGTAATGCACAACAACACTTTTTCTCTCAGATTCACAAGGGAAACTTCTGAATTCTTTACCCTGTTCCTTAGAAATATATGATGAGTTGGGGCAGCATCATCATAAGCAGAAACTGATAGGTAATCAAGTCCTACAGTTAATACAGATAGATGGGTTGGTAAAACTATAAGCTCTGCCAAAAATGAAGGCACAGAAATGGCTATATTTTCTATAAAAGAAATTATATTAAGGTTCATTGATTGCCTGGAATTAGATTAGATCAGTCATCTGTGTCACTTTCAGAAGATAGAGGCCTTGTTCCATTAGTTACTAAGACATTTTCTTGAAGTGACTCATAAACTGAAGTGATGATGAGACTGACATTTGTGTAATCATCAAGCCAGAATTGAAGCACTGAATCTATGGCACAAAAAAGTTCCTCTAGTTAACGAGGAAAAATCTAAAATCTTACCTACAAGTTTGATGTCTGTGTTATCAACCAACCATTGTGCCCCATCTTTCTTAAATCCTGTGAAGTCTGAAGCAAACTCCGTTTTATGCATCAGCCTCCTGAAAATGAAAACATATCAACAATTTTAAGCCATTTCTGTGGAACAAAACAAAAGTCAATCCAACCTATCAGGTATCTGATCATGCCATGCTTCCAAAATACTCTTGATAGGAGCCCACTCAACTATATTCGCTTTATGCATATGCAAATGCAGACAAATGAATAGGTGGTAAGTGCATATTGAGTTACCTGTCAGTGTTAAGTGTTTTGAAAAGCACACGATGTACTCCCCTGGGAATTTTCAAGGACTTCATAACTTCAGCTGTAGGAAGCATATTTTAGTTACCTACTTACCAGAGAACAACACAAAAAGAAAGATCAAATACGATAAACGAGTGTTTTAAAATTGTATTGTTCTTCATATATTTGGAAGTTCATACCCCACATTCTTGTAATATGTGTTGGACATGCATACTTCAGAGGAAAATAAAGTCCGGGTAACATAGTTTATCATCACAAGAAGGGAAAAATTACAAGAGAGAACGTTTTCTGCAATAGTCAGCCAACATCAGCATCTTGATGCGGAGACTAGAAAAAAGCATCAGACCAGGTCTTTCGTTGAAACCTGTTATCACTACTTTATACTGATATGATATTATTATAAATAACAGGCATACCAGTAATGTTCTTATTTCTTGGAACATCAACTACTAGAGCAGGACCTACACAAACAATAAAACAAACATGTGAGGTCATCAATGATATCCCAAGCAAAAACTGCTTGGAAACACCTACCAAGTCTAAGGAGAAAAGAACTTGAAAAAGGAAACAATTAGTGGAAGGCTTATGATATAAACCAATTTACCATTAAGAGTTTGAAGGCTAAGGGTTGAAACATCAAACCCTTGTTCATAATACTTCTGAAAGAAGTGACTAGGAGCATCAACGTGAGTGCCAGTGTGGGTTCCCAATTTGAACTCCGACACATTCACTGTGGACCCATTTTTAATGCTGGAAAGAGGCCAAATGAACTGACCAAGACCCTTCTGTGATCCAAAAGTTGGCAACTGAGAAGTGATTTTGTGAGTTATGTCAAAGATTTTGTCAGTACCATAAGCAGCATTGGAGAGGATGGTTAAAGTAAATATCCCTGCGCAAAGTTGCAGCTGGAGCTTGCTTTTGTTCATGGTGGAGTTGTAAGTTTCAGAGAAAGAACAATCTGCTTATTTGTTTGAGTGTATCTAGCCAATATATCAGATATTGAAGTCAAATAGGACAACAAAGAGATTGATATCTTTGATCATTGTTAGCCTTGAATCATGGCTATGACTTGCATTGATTTATCATGAAAATTATTGTAAATTTTTATATCGCATTGCGACAAACACTGAAAGCTGAAAACTAGCTTCCACCATATCCAGTCTCCATGAAACCTGCCTGCAAACTTGCAAGACTAGTCAAGCTGCAAAATTATGGTAATAAAAAATAAACTTGTGCTTGATTGCATTTAGTTAGATTGATTATAATACTACTAAACGTGGAGTCTGGTGATTTCTTTCCTTGTATAAAAAGCAAACTTTTGGAGCACATGAGTTTTAGTCAAAATTTGAAACTCCGGCCAGCCTCGTACGTTTTGAGTATTAACAAACAGCCTAACCCCAAAATTAATCACGATCTGAATCACTTAAGTTCATCCCAAAATATATATTAATCACAATCTGAATCACTCAAGTTCATCGAAATTATTCTTTCTTATCCGAGACAGAACACACTCAATGACAAATTTTCAAAATTTTTAGTACTACAGGGTAGTAACCCAAGAAAAGGATATGGTAAATGATACAGCCACCCTACAACTTGAGGAAGACAAACTCTTCAATGGCAGGAACCTCGCCGATCCTCTGTAAAGCTTCTTTGCTGGGCTGATCATCAACCCCTATGGCCATCACTGCTTGCTTCCTCGGCGCTATCCTCCCAACGCTCATGAAACTCACATTCACATTCTCCTGCCCCAAAATACTTCCCACCTTACCAATCAAGCCAGGCTGATCAACCTGTCTGCAAAGGATAATGCTACCCTCCAAGCTTACATCCACTTCGAATGACCCTACCTTTGTCAAATGGGGAATTCCATCCTTCACCTGTCCTTCAACCTTAATCTCACCTGACTCTGATATCGCGCTGGCAAATTTTGATTCCACATTGGCAATCTGAACTTGGATGGACTCCAGTGGACGCTCAGATGAACCATCTAGAATAATGCGTTCCTCCGTAATCCGCAGTCCTCTTTGTTTGGCAGTGTAATCAGCATTAACTAGGTTCACATAAACACTGGAAATAGGCTCAATAAGGCCCTTGGTGATCATCGCACGGAGCAGCCTTGTGTCAAGGTCATCAGGGGCTCTAGAGGAAGCATACGACACTTTCACATTTTTTACACCACTTACACCTGCTACCAATTGGACAGCCAGCCTCCCGAGTTTTTCAGCAAGCTCGACATATGGTTTCAACTCTGTTAGAACCTGCAGTGAAAGTGAAGCACATAAGTAAAACATCAATCCTAAATAACTAGAACATGAAGAAAAAGTAAGGCCACATCAACAAGAAAGTACTCGAGGCAAAACTAAATGAAGTCATTGTGTACCTCAGCAGGAACCATTGGTGCATTGACTGCAGTCGCAGCAAGTTCCCCTTTCAAGGCTCCAACAACAGCTTCAGCTATTTCAATAGCCACTCCTTCCTGCAAAACATAACAATGCTTCATTCAATAACATCATTCAGAGACAAATAAATATGGACATAATTCATTGATTAAAGAATCAACTCACTTGAGCTTCTATTGTACTGGCACCAAGATGTGGAGTCACCGTAACTCTCTCGTGCTGCACCAATTTGCTGTCCTGTTTGGGTGGCTCCTCAGTGAAGACATCAAGAGCAGCCTGAGCTACAATTCCAGCATCCAATGCCCTCACAAGAGCCTCTTCATCAATCACTCCCCCACGAGCAACATTGACAATGCGAACACCTTTCTTCATCTTAGCAAAAGTCTCATCATTGAGAATTTTATTAGTAGCAGCGGTGAGAGGCATGTGCAGAGAAATAAAATCTGCAGTGGATATGGCTTCCTCAAAGCTCACCAGCTCCACACCTATAGCACGAGCTCGATCAGCTGAGGCATAAGGATCGTGGGCAATAACATGCATGCCAAGCCCCTTGGCTCGCCTAGCTACTTCTGATCCAACCTTTCCGAAACCCAAGACAGCAAGTGTCTTTCCAACAAGGGATACACCTACATATTTGTTTCGCTGCCACTTCCCTGCATCACAAAAGATACGTACAAGTTGAAACTTGTTTCCAGAAACATCTAACATGAAATCACTTAAACAGCCAATCCTAAACCCTTAAAATTATATTACCAAAATCAGGATAAAACATCTACATCAGATCACTTCAACACCTTGCTTGTTTATTAAATTATGAAAATGTCGTGATGTCATATCAATTGTGTCGCGTTTAACTTACTTTTTGTCTCACATTATAATATAATTACAATATTTAACTTCACCGTGATCATTGTTTTTGCACTATCAACATATCTAATCTTTAACAAGACTAATTAATACCGAATCATCTAACATTCTCGTGATTGGTGAAATCAATATGAATTCCTATAAATCTTAACTTAATCACTCATTTATTTTAACATCTCTTTAATTTAAATACATATATAAAATTATTCAAAAATGCATACTTTTATAATAAATTTTGTTTTTAAATTCTAATTTTTCTCAACTCTTTAATTAATTTATCACACCAACTCGGCATTTTACAAGTTAAATAGATAATAGTTATATAGTTAAAATATGTTTCAAGTCCCTGTACTCTTCACAATTTCAAATTTAATCCCTTTATTTTTACTTTTATTTTTAGAAATTTAATCTATCTATTTTTCAGATTTAAAAATTCAGATTTAATTGTTAAATTCATTAAAATTATTTTATTAAATTCGTTGATGTGACACTTTAAATTAAAAAAAAAAAACTCAATTGATAGTTATGTAACTAATAAAACAACATTGTTGACGGACCTCCATGTTTAAATCTGAAAAAATAAAAAATACTTAATTCTTAGAAATAAAAATAAAAAAACTAAATTCTAAATGTATGAAGAATTCAAGGACTTAAAAATATATTTTAACATATTATATTTATATTCCATTAAATCAATCAAAGCATTGAAGATTGAACCCAAAAAATCAAAGCACGGAAGGAAACATTATTATATGCTTTGAGATGGTGTTAGCAAAAAGATAAATCTATAATTACCCTCAAATCTAAGGATACCTCTTATATTTAAGGATGGCACTGAATTAGTAGCTTAGAAAATCTAAAAAAAGATTAAATGAAACAATAACATCACGTTATTTATATCTTTTTTTCAATAATTTTATATCACATCAATAATAATATTCTTATTTCATACCATTCTTTCTCTAGAAAATCTAAACATAAACGACAGATCTAAGCAACCCACAAAGATTATAAGCACTGCAGAAAAAAAACCACGAAATCATTCTCACCAGCCTTCATGGAAGCATCGGCTAGAGCTACGTTCCTAGCCATGGCAGCCAACAGCGCGATCCCGTGCTCAGCCGCCGCCACAGTGTTAGCAGTAGGCGCATTAACGACCAAACAGCCGTGTTCGGTGGCGGCGGCCAGATCCACGTTATCGATCCCAACACCAGCTCTCCCAACGACTTTCAATCTCCCGCCAGATGATTCAAAGACCTCGCGGCTGACTTTGGTTCCGCTGCGCACAATCAAGGCATCGCAAAGCGAGATCTTGGTGCATAGCTCTTCGGGAGAAAGGCTGTAAGAACAGTCAACGTTGGCGATCTCCTTCAGCAGCGTCAAACCCGCTTCGCCGAGTTTCTCGGCGACTAGTACGGTAGGTTTGCTAGAGATAGATGCAGCGGAAGCTGTTATGATTAAGAAACGGCGTTGCGGTCGGGATGAGGAGCGACAAAACCGCAGGTTGTCACGGAAGGAGACGGAAAATGCAGAAGGAAGTCGGGGTTTAGAGGAAAGGGAAAGGGATGGGTTATTGAGAGCTGGGCTTTTGAAAGAAGCCATGATCGATGTGTGAAGAGAAGGGATTTCCAAAAGAGATGGAGGATGCAGCGAGGGAAGGCCAAGGAAAGTGGGGAATTTATATTTTGGTAGGTTTGGTGGGATACGGTGAAGAGAGTGAGAAGGGGAGGAGCGTGTAAACACGCGAATGAGATGAGAGGGGGGAGAAAATGATGGTCTTCTCCCGGTGAAAATGCCAAAATGCTTTACACATTATGCATACTTGAAAAGTATTTCTGGTAAAGTTTGCAATTTTATTTCCGGCATTTCTCTTGCATTCCAAGACTTGAGGAAAGGGAACACATGAAAAGTTTAGTGTAATTTTCTTACTCAAAACACAGTGTTGGCTTCTCACGCTTCACAAGGAAAAGTTCAGTTTCCGAAGATAAAAAGTATAAAAGTATACGATGATTGTTAGTGAAATAAATTAATATTTTTCTATTATTAATTAAAACAACTTATATACATTAAAGTAGCCTTTGAAGGGTTTTTTACTAAAATAGTATAAAAAAATTATGTACCAAAATAGTACTCAATCACATTATTTATCAAAATGGTATGTATTGTTAGGTAGAGTGTTATCAAATGGCGATACTAGTAGATTTTTGTGATAAGATTTTTTTATTAAATTTATATATTAAAAAAATAAAAAAATAATATTATATTAATTGAGGATTATCAAATGGTGACATTACAGAAAAAATTATACAAAATACACAAAAAAATAACTGACATTGAAGGAGGTATCGCACTGTAAGAGGATTTTAAAGTGGCGGCATTAAAAGGTTTTTTGCCACTTGTCAAAACCTTTTTGTGTCGTTTGTGTGTGTGTAGGGTGGTGTTTTGGATGAAATTTGTTTGTTAAAATTATTTAGTAAAATAATATAAAAAATAATTATTTTACTAAAATATTATTAAAAAATATAAAAAAATATTATTAAATATTAAAAAAATTATATTATTTTACTAAATGACCCTAAAAATAAATTTTACCCAAAACACCACCTTCACACACACAAACGGCACAAAGGGGTTTTGACAAGTGGCAAAAAATTCCTTAGTGCCACCACTTTAAAATCTTTCTACAATGCCACCACTTGATATTCCTCTTTCAGTGTCAGGTATTTTTTTCGTTTATTTTGTATAATTTTTCCTTATAGTGCCGTCATTTGATAATCCTTCATTAAGATAATATTATTATTTTTTATTTTTTTAATATATAAATTTAATAAAAAATAAAAAAATCTTGTCAAAAAAATCTATTAGTGCTACCATTTGATAATTCTCTACCTAATAAAACATACCATTTTAATAAATAATGAGATTGAGACATTATTATGGTACATAAATTTTTTTTTACTATTTTAATAAAAAACCCAGCCTTTGAATATGAAAAAAAAAAAAAAAGCAGCCATTGAACAAATATATAAATATATATTAAGTAGCCCAATTCCTAACAATTTTGGCAGTTTCGTTGATGCCAAATTAGGCTATGGTTAAACCATTCGGTTTTTTATTATTAAAATATGTTATTAATCCCTATACTTTGACAAAATTTGAAATTCAATCTCTATAATTTAAAGTTAAAAATTCAATGAAACCATACAATTCAGAAAAAATAATAATAAATATTTCTCGTAGATAGTGAAGGATAAACTTCATCAACATAACAAAAGCTTTAGTTTCAACGTCAATAGAACATTATGACGCATTGACAATTGGCTTTGTCACAACTCAAGCACGACATATCTGGAGTGATTGCAAAAACTTAACATGATAAAGAAATTAGCTCCGGATGGTCCAAAGCGATGAGCAAAAATCGACAAAAAAATCAAACATTCACCAAACTATAGAAGACAACAACAAAATCATCCCTAAAGTCACTCGTAAAATTAAGATTATTTGCATAAGCAAGACTAAAAACCGTGCTACAAGAGTAGACTAAAACTTCTAAAGCTGAAGACTTATTAAACAATGAAAAAATAAACAAAAAACATATAAAACTTAAGACAACACTGGTCCAGATTGACTCGTGAAATAATTTATTATTCTAAAATATTCTCAAGATAGAAACAAATTAGGAAGCTGACAAAGAGCCACCCACCTTCCAAGAGAAACTATTGGTGGCCAGTGGAGTTTTAGTGAACGACAAACATCGTCATCTGTCCATCACAATTTGTGAAACAACAAAGATACCCACAAAATAAATCTACAAACTGAAAAAAGGATAAAACATGTGGAGTGAATGAGAATAAGAAAGAAAGAGTTGGTGGGAAGGAGAAAAAAGCGGGTGATAACCAACCCGAAGATTGGCACAACTGCTGGGCAAATCAAAAGATAAGAAGCAAACAACTTGAAGAAAAAAGAGAAGAGTTAAATTTAAAAATTCTAGTTTAACCATCATCATTATTGGTAATTTATATGAGAATTTATCAAGTTAATATGTTTATTTTTTTTATCAATCATATGTCAAATCATATGAAGATATTAATCAACATGCAAGTTGATAATTTTTTATGGAAGATACTAACAATGTTAATTATTGGATTGAAATTTTTAAATTAAAAAATTATAAGAAATTAATTTTTGATTTTTTAAGTATAGGGATTAAATTTCAAATGTTGTCAAAATATAAGGACTAACAACATATTTTAACCTTTATTCTCTTAGGTTATCTAAATTAGTTTCGATACTTTGGATCTTTCTTTGTGTGGAATTTTGATCGGGTCATTATTTGATGTTTTGATTAGATCTTGTTGTTGTCTTTTCTTAACGATTCTTTCAGTGACGGGTCTATAAATACGACTTATGGGGTAGGGGCGAAGTCAAAAATTTTAAGAGGGTCGGAATTAAATTATCTATTTTTATGATAGTAAAAATACAATTTTATTATTTTAATAGTCTACATTTTTATAATTTTTAGAGAATTCAATCAAATATTTATCATTTTTGAGATGATCAAAATAAAAATTTTCCGTATTAAAGGAGGTTGAACTCTTGCCGGTCTCCTTTAAATCCGCCCTTAGATTCTTTAATTTGACTTCAATAAATAATTTCGTGTTTTGTAAGTTGAAATAGAAATTAACCGTCTTTTTGGTTTTTGATATCTTGTAAATACTAACTACTTATTACCAAACTTGAATATCTAATTTACGTAATCAAATCTTTATTTTAAGTTTATGATTATGAGTCAACAGTAAGAATTATAAATTTGTAATTATGAAATTAAAGTCATATTAAAGTGATATACAATCTCCTTTCGCATTGGTCTATGTTATATTGGAATTATTTTATTTATAAGTGACCAAAGCACTTCTCTAAAGAAGTATCGTTTTCTTTTGAAGAATAAATTTAATGGAAAATAGGTGGAAATGGAGGAATCCGCATTCTGTTGGGGGACATATACAGTTTAATAATTGTTCACTTTTGTCTAATTAATATTATCTCCTTATTGTACGCTGGTATGAGATTCCAGACTTTTCTCATCATCAAATATTCCCATTTCTTTTTAAGAAAGTATATATATATATTTCTTAAAAACACCACAATTTTAAAAAAATCTTTTCTAAATTTCCTTTTAAAATTTTGTTAATTTTTCAGATTTTTTAAACTATTTAATCCGTCATCTAATTTTAAGTGTGTTTTTGATTTGGTCATCTAACTACTAGAATTTTTAATTTAATTACTAAAGTTTTCAAACAAAAAATTAATCACTTTGGTGTTAAATCTTTTAACACTGTGGTATTTTATTTTCTGACGTGGCATTTATTTCTTTTCTTTCATTTTTTTATTTCATTTCATCAATTTCTCCACACACGCACAAAAAAAAACTTTTTGGTTTCTTCGCCCATGTCATGCCGTCGTTGCCAATAGAATCATCATTCCCCTGCATCTTCTTTGGTCACTTTAAATATCGATGAACTTACTTCATCGTCCTCTACCACTCTATTTTTTTGTTTTGGGGGTTTATCAAATTTTAGAGGTCCGAAGTGTTTGTCGGAGAATCCAAAAAGTGAGAAGCATTCTTTCTAAGATGAATAATGACATATATCAAAACCAATCCCATCAGAAGACCACCAGCAAAGATCGAACCGTACAAAGCTTTGGCTTGATTTTTATCATTTTTTAATGGGTTTCAAGTAGAGGCGAAATTAAAAAATAATTTTAAGGATGAAAATTAAATTATAATTTTTACGATAGTAAAAATATAATTTTTAAAAGATTCAATTAAAATTTTATCATTTTTAAAAGGTAAAAATATAATTTTATATTTATTAATTTAAAATTTTAAAAAATTAAAAGTCTAAATGAAAATTTTTTCATTTTAAAAAAAGTCAAGACTTCTACTTCGCCTCTAGTTTTACCCTTAGTTTCAAGAGAAACCAAACCAAGAAAAAGAGAAACCAAATTAACTATTAAACCTATAAGTTAACATGCCATACCATCAGTTAGCCATTGAATCAACAAACAAGTGACCAAAATGTTAGAAATAAATAATATTAATTATTTTTTAATTTTTCATAGCTAGGTGATCAAAATGAAGACTTACTAATTATTAAGTGGTCAACAATATAGTTTACCTTTTATTTAAAATTTAAATATAAAAATTGTCTTTTACAACAACCTTTTTTTAATAGGTTTGCCTTGTCCATTATGTGTAATACCCTTCACTCGTCTTGATGCAAGATATGAGTGGGAGGTGTCTTTGGAACACTTTTTAAACTTGTACAAAAAATTTCTTTCATAAAAGAAACTGTTTCACAACAATTTAATATCCTTTAAATCGATTTAACAAAATTTAGAAAGATACAAATATGATTGAAAACCAATTTGAGTCATTAAATACGTATAAGGGCTTGTCCAAATCATAAATCACGTGTTTGAAGTTGTTTAACTTAAATTGAGGTCTTTCGAATTGAGATAGATAGAGGTTTTACAATAACTTAAAACAATTTAAATAAAATTATAGGCATAAGATAAAATTATTTTTGAAGGATTTAAAATCATGCTAGAACCATTTAGAATCCATTTGTAAGTGTTCGAAGGTGTTTGGGATCAAATACGAGTCTCGAAAGGTTCAAAAACTCCATAATAGTGTAGTGGCACTATTCAGGGACCTACATATCGGTACCTAGAGCTTTAGATATTGAAATTTAATTTTTATACTATTGAATTTTACATTCTACCAACTTGAATATTAATACCCATCGCAAGAGTACCAAACCTTAAACCCTTGAAACTGAAAAAGTGATCACAAAACACTTGAAAACACCTTCAAATAACTCCATATGGTACCACTAAATCCCAAATAATTTAGAACACAATAAAATAATTCATAAAACTTATATTCATTTATAAAATATACCGAACAATTTCAAGAATCAAAGGAAAACATTAAATTTATGGTCACATATTAACATGAATCAAAGAATCACAACTCTTTACATGAGGCTGAGTATTTATGTACATGTCATTTTGCTACAAATTCTAATACAATATCATAAGTTCAACCTTTTTCTATTTTCGAGTGGTGATGTGATGCTGCTAAATCATTAATTCAACCTTCTTAGTAACAATTCTCATCTATATGTTTAGAACCACTACTGCGATAAGCTCAAAAGCTTAGTAAGCACTCATGATGAATATCCTACTTTACCATTAATTACACTAGTGTTGAATCTTTTACGAATTATGGGGTTTTCACTTTATGCCACTCGTTAATAAGGGTTTAGTTGTTTTCACTTAATAACTTCATTTGACGACACACAAGTTATTCAAAGTGTTTCGTTCAATGTAATCACTTCATACAATTAAGATGATTAGCATTAATTAACTCTTTTGCCCTTTATAGAGCATTCACTTAGGCCCAAAGTTCATTTTTACCATTTATCGATTTATGCATATTATCAACTAATGCTTACAAATTTTCTTTAATACGGAGTTTATAAATGTGTCATTTAAATGACATTCTCTTGGTTACTTCAAAGTTAAGTTATTGTTTTTGCAAAATTTCACTTTTACATCCACTCAAAATTATATTCTAAATTTAAGAGTGTTTTTGTTTTTGTTTTTAGCCTATAGATAGCTATTGATTTTCTCCACTAGAACATAAAAAAAAAAATTCATTGTATTAATCGGTTTGTGAGTTAGAGCCTACATTCTAAGTAAGTTAAGGTTCAAAAATAGTGAAAAAAATCATGTTGGTCAAAAGCTAAAAAAACGATCTAGATCGCCTATTCCAAAATACAAATACAAATTTGGTAAGAGGGTTGATTGCCAAAAATAACATAACTGTTCGATTTTTAGGAAAATTTTAATTTTTCGACTTGCAACATAACTATTTTTCTAAACTGAATTTTTCCAATATTAGTATATTTTAATTATGTTAGTGAGTGAAGTAAAAAAAAAAAAGAGTTTTAGATTGACTTGCAGTTTTAAAGTTTAATTAACACCAAATCCATAAAAAAAATTAGTTACTAATTATGTAAAATTTAGAAAAATGAACTTAACTTTACAATTTAAACCAAAATTTTAATTATTAATTTTTTATAAACACATTTGTTATATATTTTTTGCACTCGTCATCTCATGAGTTTGCCCAAATCTAATTCAAATATGAAACATAAAAAAGAATATCATACAGTAAGTTAATCTAATACTTCATAAGATAGTACATTTCAGTCGTTTGATTCAAACAAAAGATAATTAATATAACCCAACAGAAAGGTTGGTGAAGAAAAATGGGGAGAAAGCGAAAGAAAAAGAATGGGGTTGACGACGCGCTTGAAAGTCGCGTGTGGAAAAACTTGCAACGTTTCAAAGTTGCTAGAATATTCGCCGATGATGCTATTGGCTATTGCTATGGTAGATCTCCATTTAACAAACGTGGCAGAATCTAGGGCCGGTTTGATGAGTCCCCCACTCCAGTCCGTTTGCCGGTTGAGTTGCCGAGTGATATGGTGAATCGGTCCGTTCCGCCCTGGATCCAGAATTTTTGTTTTTATTAGGTTTAATATATTATTTGGTAGTTATATTTGGTTTCTTTATTTGATTCGATACTTAAATCTTTTTGTTTTAATTTAATATATAAGTTTGGCTTCAATGTTCAATTTGGTACTTAAACTAGATAATATCATGTGGTCCAATAAATATTTAACATGTATACTTTAGTAAAAAAAATATAGGTACTTAATTGAGACAAAAGAAAAACCCAGTTATTAAACTGAACATTAAAGCCAAACTTTGGTACATGTATGAGATAAAGAAAACCCAAAGTATCAGTTTGAAAAAACTCAAGTACCAAATTGAACATTGAAGCCAACTTCAAATACCAAATTAAACATTTAAATCAAATATATATATATAAAATAGTATATTAACCCTTTTCATTGTTTTATGTTTGTCTCACTAAATGCAAATATTTAATTATTATATCAAAAGTTAAAATATTATTTTTTTAAAAACAAATAAATTAAAGTTTTATTGCATAAAACTAGAAATCAAACAATAGGATCCACATCTCTCCTAGATATTAAGAGAATTAATTCATAATTGCAAAAAAAAACACAAAAAAATAAATAAAATATAACCACTAAAATAAAAGAAATCCATGATAACTCTCTTGAAATCAACTTGGACTCTCGAATCTTGATGGAGAACTGCTTGAAAATTGATTTCAATGGTGTTCTTTGGGTAATTTTCGTACTATCTCTTGATGATTGCTTATTCCCTCATTTGTTTCCTTATTTATGCCTTTTTAAAGTGTTAAAAAATCTAAAAATCGTAACTTTCAGTTGTTAGCACACACGATTCCCGTGATTGACACGTTTATGTAGATTGCACGATCGTGTGAATTGCTCGTGCGAAAGTTTGCTGCATATGTACAGCTTCCAAAATACTTCAATGTTTTAATTTCTATTCGTTCTTCACTCTTATTGCTCCCAAATAAAGTTAGTATATTATTATAATTAATTCATATATATAGTTACATAAAAATATTTAAAATTCTAACGCTAGGAGTTGGAGAGTTATTATGAGCTTTTGTGTCAATTATACCTTTAATACGTTGATATTTTTACTTAAAATTAATTGGAATTTTTGAAAGCCGGTTTTTTATTAGAATAATTCAAAAAAATTGATTAATTACGTAAATAAACTTTTTTTTGATAAAATACGAAAATAACTTAAAATCTACAGTGAAAGTTGGTGAAAGTTGGTGGAGTTAAATAATATGACGCCACCAACATGCCACGTCAACAATACAGATAAAAAAATCAAATTTTTGGTGGAGCCATGTAGATTGACGTCACCTGTATAAATACCATGAAAATATTGAAATATTTGAAATATAAAAGAATTTTAAAACAATTTTCTTTTTTTGTGGAACCATATTAAATGGAGCTATCACTTTTCAAAAAAATGTCAGTCTTTTTTAATTATTTATTATTATTATTATTATTATTATTATGTTTTATAATGAATAAAATAATAATATTTATTTTTTAAAATTCTAAACTTTTTCTTTTGGGCTCAAATAGAAACCCTAAATGTGTTTTTTTCCTCCAAAATTTTTAAACTTAAGTTTGAGGGGCAACGACGATTAGGGGAGTTTCTTCTTATTTTTCTGAAGACAAGTGACGTCGATGACGATGACAATGCTGAAACCGACGTCGACGCTGTTATCGAAGTTAATTTTTTTTTATTTTTCGTTGAATCTGCTCATCTATTATTCTGTCTTGGTACGATTTGGGGAGGCCAATTAGAATATTATTGTTTATGCTTTGATGAAGTTATTTTCTTTTATGAATTTTGGGTTGAGTTACTACATGGAATTTGGTTTAGGGGAGGCCATTTAGTTCTTATTGTTTATGTTAAATATATTATTCAATCTAATTTAAAATGATTCCACCAAAAATAAAATATATATTTAAATATTATATAATAAATAATAAAAAACAAAAAATCAATTGGATGATGCCATTTAAAATGGTTCCACCAAAAAAATAAATTTAAATTTTTAATAAACAAATAATAAATACTAAATAAAAAAAAACTGACACCTTAGAAAGTGGTAGCGCCATTTAAGATGGTTCCACCAAAAAAAGAAATTTAAATTTTAAAAACAAATAATAAATAATTAAAAAAAAGGCTGACGTGGAGTCGACTCTTTTGCAGCGATTGGGGGAGCGTTAAGAAATGCAGACTCACAATGGATAGGTGATTTTTTGATGTTGATAGGAAAGTATGCAATATTTAAAACTGAAGCAAGAGTTGTTTTTGAAGGATTGATATTATTAGCGTGGGACAAAAGATATCGTTAACTAAAAGTTGAATGCGATAATGCACTACTGATAGAAATGATTCTAGTTGGAAAAGGGACGGGCAGTAGCATGGTGGAGTCATTCTACATGATTCCATTAAAAATTTGATTTTTTAATCTGAGATGCTGACGTGGCATGTTGGTGGTGTCATATTATTTGGCTCCACCAACTTTCACGGTAGATTTTAGATCATTTATGTATTTAATCAAAAAATAAATCATTTACGTAATTAATTAATTTTTTAGATTAATTTTATAAAAAAAGTCGAGCTACATATATAATCATATTGTTAACAACTATAAAAATAGTACAAACGAATTATTACAAACATAATTTTTATTTCACAAAATTTAAATCGAAATAAATAAACAAAATTTAAATGTAATTTATATAAAATAATATTAGATTTTGTCACATTTACGACTTAATGAATATAGGTGAAGTGATAATGAATTTGTATTTTAATATCATCGAATTCGTGTTATATTATTACTATTTTGTTGTTATTGTTAGAATATTATATAACTATTATTTTATTGTTAATTTTACTACAATTTTAGAGGTATTTGTTTGCTAAATTGCTACTATTTTAATGTTATTTAAGCATAAAAATTTATTTAATGTATTTTCAATTTATCGAAAAATATTTATTTTAACGTTTTAAGTGTATTTAATGTATTATATTTTTAATTTTTTTTTATATAAAAATAATATAAAAAATTTAATATGAGCAAGCCTGGTCAAATTTGGGTTTAGCATTTTTTTTATCTGGGCCAAACTTGAGTAAAATTTTAAACTCATTTTTTAAGTCGATTTGGGCCTATAATGCGGGTCTAAATTTTGCATCAGTCCAGCTCGATTGATGATCAGGTCTAGGTAATGATACAGTGACTAAAATGTTACAAATTGATAACGGTAGTAACCAAAACTTAATTCAAATCCTATATATAAGTGGCTTTTTTTTTGTAATTTATCTCAATATTAATTATAATTTAGAAAAAAAGGAGTGACACCATGCCAAAGATAATATAAAAATATGAAAAAAAATAATCATATTAATATGAATTACAATTTAATACATCATATGAATAAAATATTTAAATATAAATAATAATTTAGATTGAAATCTCAAGACTAAAAAGAAAATCTAAAAATTCAACCAAACCGACACAATTGAAACTTGATTGACAATCGAGTAATTTATTGCGGGTAGAGTATGAGATGCACGTGAAAATGATTGTGATCGCCGCATACCAAACTCAATGAAAGATCCCTATCGTATAAAACAAACTACTGAAAAGAGTTTGGTCTTTGTTTTTCGTTGAAATACAATGCGGACAAAAATACAAAGAGAGTATTAACTAATAATAAATCAAAACCTTAACAATGTTATTTGGGAAAATTATTTATCTCAATCCATCTTTTCTAATTATTTTTCCTTCCAAATAAATATGGAATTTATTTACTTTTGTCTTCATCAATTCCCTCTTCTTTTCTTCTTATCCAACGTAATGTCAAAGGAGAAACAAAATATAGGGTTTATTGTAATAATTGGATCAGTGATTCAATAAATTTAATCAATCATATATTAAATTTTGATTAAAAAATGGTCGTATTGAGATGGTCGATTATTTCAAGAGAAGTCTTTGAAAGTCAATCAATTCTCCAACAATTAAAGGCATTGTTTTTTGGTGGGAATTTTGTCTCTTATACTCTACCGAGAGCCGACGTTGCTTAAGAGACCACCTTATAGACCTGTTCATAGAGTCAGAGTGCCTCAATTGGACCTGCAAAGTTCAATTGGCCTGTTCGTAACCTTTTACTAACTCATAAATAAAAGAATAATACACTTTAACGCACTCGAATCTATGTCATTCTACATTAACTATAATTACTTATACCAATCATACTATTCATTTTATTTTTTAAAAACTCATATACGTACTTAAAATTAATTTATTAATTTAATGGTATGTAACCGTGCATATCCGAATCGAAATTAAAAACCAAAATTAGTAAAACAAATTTTACTAAACAAATATTAAACTATGCATTTAACTTTATGTCAAGAGTTAATACATATTAGTTAAATATATCATATAAAAACATGCGAACATAAAATAAATTTATTATTAAATTTTAGAGTATATTTTCATAAACATGTTTATAAAAAGAAATATTTAATGATTTTTTTAAAAAAATTCAACATATATCGAAATCATAAATAAACATAATCATAAAAGAATATTTATATGTAGCCCCACATGTGGAATGTGCACATGGTGCTCAGAAAAAAAAAATCAATTTTGATTTACTTTTTTAAAATATCATATATTTTTGTTTGTAAAGAAAAATCATATATTTTTAAATAAAACTCGAAATTCTATCAGAAAAATGAAAATCAAAGGCATCAACAATGGTTTTATGATTATGATTGTGAAAACTTGAGCTTGTAGGTTCAAGATGTTTTCATGGATATTTTTAGAATCTAATCAATTGTAAAATTAATTAGGTTACCGATTCATTGGTTTAACTAGTTAAATTAAAAAAAATTAAAAATTTAAAAAATAAAAAACCGATTCAATGGTAGGTTCAATTAGTTCGTACCAATTCAATATCATTTTTCAGACAGATACTTTGGTCGGTTCCTAAGTCAACTGGTCTGATTCAAACATCATTGGTTTTCACATTTATTTTGATTTAATCTAGTTTATTTGGTTCTTGTAAGATAGTTCGTCTTAATTATAGTTATTCGGATTGTATTTATTATAACTTAATTTATAAATTCTTTTAAAAATAAAAATGAGTGTTTATGGTTATAAAAATTAAGTTTTTAATGAGCCATGTAAATCTTACAAAACCTATACTTTATAGCTATAATAATAATTAAAGTTTGTTAAAACACGAAATATGAGGTGGTTTGTTATGATGATTCACATCGTAGGGGTTCGACGAGTTGTTCGTATAAAGATCATTCACAGTATGAAAAGTGTGGAGAGTTGTTAGACTTGGAGGTTTTAAGGAGTCTTATGAGCTTAGAGAGTTACTTGAGAGAGATTTGTCAAAGCTTAGGTAGGCATCGTGGAGCTCCTTTGTTCTTGTAATGGAAATGGTTTTTATAGAAAAGGGGAAGCTTTGACGTGGGTCTTGCTGAAATGATGCATTACTGTATGTAAAGTGGCTATAGAAGCATGGCCGTTTCGTTAGGATTTGAAAGTATGACTTGATGGTAGTGTGTGGGATGAGTATAACAATTATCTCCCACTTAAGGGTAGGATAATGAAGTGATTTTCTTTAGGGCAGGTTGTGGCAGATATTCGTGGGCTTTCGTGAGTTTGGTGATAATATGCAATAACATTCTGCTTAAGAAATACTTGAGAGATTTGGCGAATTAGAAGGGTGCATTTAAATAGATAAGGTGGACATATAATGATATTCTTCTTTAAAAAGGAATGTTTAAATAAATGAGATAGATATATATATAATGAACTCTTCAATGAAGGGGTTCACCTGAGTGAGTTAACTCCGTAAATGTAGATACATAATGAAATCTTCAATGAAAAAGTTCGTATGAGTGAATGAACTCCATAAGAGTAGATATACAATGAACTTTCCAATGTTGCCTTCATTTTTTTTGTTTTTGCTTTTACTTATTTGTCGTTGCTCTTAGCCTCTTACCTAGTGTGTTGTAGTGTTAGCCATTGAAGCCTTAAAAGGCTATTCCCAGTAGGGCTAGTAGTTGATCTTTAGAAAGTTGAGACTTTAAGAGGCCACACCCAATGGGGCAGTGGTGCCATAAAAGGCTTCACTGAAAATGGAATTGGAGCCCTCAAAAGGCCTACGCTGGAAATGGCACTAGGGCCTTAAGAGGCCTCTCTTGATGGGGCACTAGAGCTTTAAAAGGCTTCACCAAGCATCACACGAGCATCAAGAGGCCTTAGCCAATTGGACAATTGATCCTTAAAAGGCATCGTCGAAAACGACATTAGGGCTACCATAGCATTAAATGGTTGCACGTGGTAGTCTATCGGGAAAAACTGATGAGAAATCAACCAATCCATATTTGAATGCTCTACCCCAAACAAAACCAAACCCATTTAACATCATAAGAATTAACAAAACAGTAGTAGTATGTGGTGGTTATGCATTAGTTTAATGGGTTAAACGAGTACATTTGTTCTTGCATTGACTACTATCAACAGTCAACAAAATATCTATCTGGTCTCCCTATGCCCAAAGCATTTTAAGTCAACAAAAGGGTTTAATAAAGAGTCGAAAGCAGCTTGAAGCTGCTGCACCTTTTTATCAGCACGGAGTGATTTTCTCTAGGATTTGAACTGCTTCCTTCATGGACGGTCTCTTTTGTGACACAACTGATACGCAACTAAACCCTAACCTGAAACATGTTAGAATGGCTTCTTCCTTGCCTTCCATGTCACCTTTTATCGCCATGTCACACAACCGAACCGCCCGGTTCTTTTCTTCCCCGATTGAAGCAGCTGCCACCGCCCATTGCTCCAGCTCTCCCGTCGACAACACCCTCCCACTGAGGAGCTCAAGCAAAATCATGCCAAATGAGTAGACATCCCATTTGGGGTTTGGTTTGAGGTTCTTCAATGATTCTAGTGCTTGATATGGCGTGGAGCAAGTGGCAGCCGCATGGGGGCTAGGATTGGTTGGGGTTGTGGGGTGGTCAGATGGAGCATCACGAGAAGCTGTGGACCGTTGGCTGGTTAAAAACCTGATTGATGAAGTGTTGTTTGGTTTGTAGGTAGCGGCGTTGCGAGAGAGAAGGCGGTCTAGACCCAGATCACTTATTATGGGCTCCATATCGGAATTCAAAAGGATGTTGGTTGGTTTGATATTGCCATGAACTTGTTTCTTTTCATGAATGTAGGCCAGTCCCCGAGCCACTCCTCTTGCTATTTTAAGACGGGCTTCAAGAGGTAAATGCCAAACTGATGATGAGCCTGATCTTCCTGTTTTTGAGTTCAAAACATCATATCATATGCAACTAAATATAATTCATCACAGGTTATAACAACTATATATTTTCATGGTTAAAACAGAGGAAGAGTGGAGAATGGGGTCGATTCAAGGTGGTGGTGGGGGACCAAATTCTGTCTTAAGTTATGTTTGATTGTTCTCTTCACTCAGAAAATACCCAAAAAGGTGTTTTCATCTTTAACCAGAAACAATTAGTAAGTTCCACAAAAGAAAAAAAAAAGGAAAAAGGCAGAACAAATCGTTCCAAGTTTCAATCAAACTTCAACCACACAAATCCCACATTCCCAGTGAAGTTTGATTATTTGTTCTTATAAAAATTATACGTTTTAGAAAAATAAGTATTATATATGTTATTTTTATTTATACTGAGAAACATATATTTTTTCCTTTTCAGAAATAAATTAAAAAACAGAAACTGTTTTTGTAAGCTTGGGTCACTTTTCTACTGCTATCATCCAATCAAAAGCTACAAAGTTGTCAAACTCATTGAAAGAAGAGTGAATGAGAAATCTTATGCATCACTATTGCGGGTCCAACACCGTTGGATAAGCCGCACAACTGAAATCTAACGGCTTACAATACACAAGCGCATTTTAGCAGAAAGTATATAAAACTTGCCTATCGTGCACGTGAACACACATGCTTAGAAAGATGAAGCCGGAGAGAGAATGTATGAACATGCAGGAGCAATGCAGCGCATTTTAGTGAATAGAAATGGGTTACTGCTAAAGTGCATATTATGAGAAAGGGAATGGAACTTACTGTAAGCGGTAGTGGTGCAGGCGAGGCTGCCATTGGACACGTAGTCATAGATAACAAGCTTCTCAGTATCTCCCCAGTAAAACCCTCGAATCTTTACCAAGTTTGGGTGCCTCAACTTGGCTATCATCCTAACATGGCTTTCAAAATCCTTTAACCTCTCCACTGAACTCTCTCCTATCCTTCTTACTGCAAATGCAGTCCCATTCTCCAGCACTGCCTTGTAAACAATGCTCCACCCACTCGTCCCCAGTATATAAGCCGATGCCTTCAACAATGTCTCTAACTCCAACTCTGTTTCCCCATCCACTGTCACCAGCTTCCCTGGTCTTTGGTTCGCGTTTATGACTTGGTTTTTCTCTTCCAGGTCACTATCAGAACTGTTAGTCTCCGATGTCTCTATCAGTTTTAACTTCATGCATGAACATGATGGTGATGATGATGATGATGGTGGTGGTGGTCTTAATTCCACATTTGTTTTCGAGACAATGACTTCCGGCTTTTTCAAGACGTTGCAGCTTGTTGCTGCGGTGCTTGGATCGTCGGGATGATCTTTCCGCTTCTTGAGTTGATAAACGTAAAGAATGATCATGCCGAGAATGGATATACCAGCTAAGTCTGCAACAGCTATGGCTGCTATGGTGCCTGGTTTTAGACTGCCTCGTGCTTGGTTTTGAATGTTGTTAGGTGATGAGCTTGTTACTGGGGTTGAGACTATTGTATTTGGTATCACTGCAATTGCTGGTGATATGGATTGGGACATATTTGGAGGAGTAGAAAGTGTTGAAGGAACTGCGCAAAGGGTTTTCAATGGCTTCCCACATAGATCAATATTACCTGAAAAGAACTCCATTTTCTGATTAAGCAAAGCTACAGACTCTGGAATTGCCCCACTTAAATTATTGAATGAAAGATCAATGGTTGCATTCTGAGGAAGTTTCTTTGCAAACTCTGGTGATATTGACCCTGAAATCTTGTTGTAAGACAAGTTCAAATAATTTAAATGACCACCAGCAAGATCCAAAGGGAGAGACCCGTTAAGCAGATTCGATGACAGATCCAGAACCTCAACTGAATCGAAACCGCTAGGTATATTACCTGACAAATAGTTGCCCTTTAAAGACACAACACTTAAGTTCTGCAAAGCTGTCAAATTTTCAGGCACCTTCCCAGCCAAGGCATTATGAGAGAGATTCAAGAGCTGGAGACTAGCAAGGGCACCAATAGACTCGGGCAACGAACCGGAGATGAGATTACCGGACAAAGAGAGTAGCTGAAGCTCAGTTGAGTTAAACATGGAGCTTGGCAAAGTTCCATTAAAATTGTTGCTTGATAGATCCATGTGGCGAAGGTGTTGAATATGGCCAACGTCTTCCGAAATTGAACCATAAAGTTGGCTGTTAGGGAGGACCAAGCTCGTTACCCTTAACCTATCTGGTGTTCCTGGAAGCCCAATCTCAGTGCAGGTTACTCCTGTCCATGCGCATGGCGTTTCATCATCACGGTTCCAGCTTTGCAAGACTGACAATGGGTCACTGAGGATGGCATGTTTGAAAGAAAGCAAGAGGACCCCATCAGTGTTGAGAGCTAGTGAAGGAACCATAAGGAAAACAAGGAGGAGAAAGCTGAAGCAGTGGAAATCGCTCCTCTTGAAACCCATGGATTCTTCTTGTAAATCTTGAGCTGATTTTGAGTCTCAGGCTACACATTCATTGAACCAAAAGTATTTAGAATCAAAGGTGGATCTGCTAGTAAAAGATAAGAAATGGGGAGAGAGCAAAAGTATGGCACTGATTTGAAGGAAACCAAACACAAAACAGAGCAGAGTTGATAATAATTCAGCACTAAATTAAAGGAAAAGCTGTTATTTATTTCAAAGAGCAATGCAGAGGTTTGCAGAGAAAAGAAAGAGGCTGTTTCTTACCAGAAGTGAAGTTGATATAATGATGAAGGGAGCTTAGCTTATCAAGGTATAAGATGAGAAAAAAAGACTGTCGTTGTACTCTCTCAACTTTAAGTAAACAGAGCTGCTTGCAGTGTATAATTAGGGGAGGAAAACAAGATAGAAGCAGAGTCAGAGACAGAGGAATCGCCTATCTGGCCTATTGAGTTTAAGGTCCATAAGTTTGCAGTGTATTGATTTTATTCACATTGGTCCCTCTCTCTCTCTCTCTCATTGTCAGAATAGCATGCTTAGGCTGCCCCACTCACCATTTTCGTTTCTCTTAGGCTCTTAAAAAGTCTGTTTCTGTGTTTTCTGTTTTTCCCCGGTGAAGAAGATTTGGAGATTGTATTCAGTTCAACAATACATTCCCAATTTTACTTAAATTAAACACCCAGCTTAGGATGCTTCCAAAAGTATACTATTCAACAGTCGTAAAATCTAAAAAAGAGAAAAAGAGGGAAACAAAATACAGGGTAAAGGAGGTGAGGGATATATAACAACATAAGGTAAAATACTTGGGGGTAAAGTGCAAAAAAGAGGGAAAGGGAAAGATCAAAATTCGACCCTTACTAGTGTCTTGTCTCCACATGGAAGCTGCCATTTGTCAAAAAGCAAAAAAGAAAGGGTATCCCACATCTGTCACGGGCGAGACAAGGTTTAAGAAATCAAATATGGGTGTGGTGTGACGAACAACTCATAACCGTAGTGCTCTATCTTCAATCAGCCTACAACTAATCTTTATTCACACTAGAAATGTTGTAACATCATTAGCCAATCAACTCACTCTGCCACCTTCCTTCCGTAAGCTTCTTTTACAAATATATACGTAATAAAACATTATTTTTAAACTGTCATTCAGTTTTAAGTCTATTAATATCAACATTATTATTAATACAGAAAATTGTATTATTTTTTTATTTTTAAATTAAAAAATATATATAAATAATTTTAAGCACTCTACCAAAAAATTATTAAGTTTCAATAATTGACGAATATTCAATTCTTCACGTACAAACGCAAAATCGCAACTGTTGGATCCTAAATTTTCTCAATCACATCACGTTGCATACAAATATCAACGGTAAGAGTTATTATTACTACTTGACTCACAGTAAATCATGAAGGTTTTTTTCTCTTATTTTCCTTTCATTATTATTTATTCTATAAATGAAAATCTTTGAAAAGATTACATCATAAAATCGTATATTGAAGAGAAGTCAGATCTCCAAGCTTTTTCTTCTTCTTTTTTTCTTTTTCAGGAAAAATGATCACTTATTTTTTTATATATCTTAAAATTAAGTATGAATTTTGATTTATGATTTGATATATAAATTTTGATTTGGTATAGTTATGCATATGAAATTTTTGTTTGTGATTCAAATATATAAATAAAATTTTAATTTTGATTTAATTATACAACGTAATAAATACATCAATTTATTTATATATTATATATAATTATTTGTATTGTAATATGTTGTGCTATATTGATAATTATGATAGTAATTTATGAAAATTGAATTAAATTAATATTTTATGTGTAAAATTACATAAAATTAAAGTTTATGTAAAAAATCACACGTTAAATTAAAATTCATGTGTAATTTTAAAATTTATCTTTATTTTTTACCTAAAAATTATCACTTGTCATAAGTAGAATCAACCCGTGGTGTAACATGTTTGGTTCTTATTTTATAGTAATTATTTAAAAAACTATCACATCTTGTAATCATATTAAACTATTATCTAATGTAATGGGTTCATATTTTTAAATTACCTAAAAACTTTTGGATTTTTAAATATTTTTTATTAAATAGATATATTTTTAGGAAAACAACTTTCAACTAATTTTACTTTTCTTAATGAAAAAAACAATATCACTATTTAGAAAAAAAATTTGTATGAAATTGTTATTTCACGCCATCCCTATTCTTTTTTAATAGGAAACGATAAATTACATTTTTCTTTTCGATTTAATATTAATATTATTATCGCTATTTTTACACTAATCATAATTAAATATACCATTCATCTAAAAGGACTCCTAGTAGCATTGGTAGGAGCTAAGCAAAATAGCAAAGGTAGAAGGAGGTCTAAAGTTTCATGTGATATGAGCATAGAAACACATCAAATCCGTGAGATTCTCATGTCATTGGGGGTGGCAACATTAGCCAACAGTACTACATCCCACAACAGTTGATGAGGGTGGCAATCACACATTTTAATAAGCATGGGAAATTCTCCTAATGTGTACGAAACATGAGAAATGATTTTATAAAATTGTGATTTTATGTTATTTAATTTTTTTTAATAGAGAAATGATAAATAAATTTTTTTTTATTTTCAATTTTTTTTTGAAAAAATTTAAAGCCAATTAAAAATGTTAAAAATTAAAAAAAAAATTTGATTTATCATTTTTTTTATTAAAAAAATAAAAATAATGTGAAATCATAATTTTATACCGGTTTAATGTGTATTTGGGGCATACTTGTGAACACGGAAGAATTTAATTAAGGAAATACTATGTAGTGTGAAAGTCATAGTCCAACTTAGTTAACCTACCTCTTTGTCTGTCTGTCTGCCTGGCGCTCCTTTTTATAATTTTTTGTTCACTTTGTCAAAGAGATTACAGGGAATAGCCCGACAGAGTGTACGTTAAAAAACCTGAAATTGTTGTTTCTTTTGCCATCTTTTTCTTTCATTTGTCGCTCTCTCATTCACATGCTACACCATCTTGCCTTTTCTGATTTATATATTCCATTCTGATTTGCATTAATAATATTTCATCCTCTCTTTCTAATGAGTAACACCACCACAAGGCTGTGGTGAATGTTTGGACGGCCGATTAGGGTTCAATACCCAGACCACATATAACATAAAGCTCCCTCTAATTGCAAAGATGACGAACCCTCAATTCTCACCTCCTTTTCTACACTTTATTTTATTCTATAATCTTCACTTCTAATTATTATTTATTTTATCCATTTCCACATTTTCATACTCCAAATTCTGCCTTTAAATTCTACACTTAGCTTAAATTGGGTTTTTGTCTTATATTGTTCGTCCTTTTATTTCATAATTTATTTGTCCATATTTGTTTTCTACGTCAAATTATAATTTATATAATAGTTCATCAAAAATATCAGTTTAGTTGGAAACAAATAAACCAAATTTATATAATAAAAGTAATATATTAGTAGAATTATATGCGTAATTTATTTTTCAAAAATAAAATTAAAAACCATCCTCTTTAAGGATATGAGCTTAATTGTCAATATAATCAAAATTTTATGGGTGTGAATATTTGATATATTGTGAGTACATAAATTTCATGCATTATCAATGAATAATGACACGACACTTCATTATTGATAAATAAAAAATAGTAAAGGACTTATAAATAATAATTTTATATAAACATAAACCCAAAACTCAAAATTGCTTAACAACTTTGTTATCAATCATGTCAACAAAGTAACAATCAATTCTGAAAATTGTTGATCAAAGAACTTAATTAATAAAAATTCTAATTTTTGAGAACTCAATTGAGTGCTTTTTTTTTTAAATTAAATTATTTTTTAATAGAATTCCTCAAAACCCTTTGCGTTGTTAAAAAGCTAAATAATATGAGTTATTACACCTAGATTAGGAATCATTTGGCTTAAATTATTAAATGGCATAGGTTATTAATTGGGAGCATGTAAGGTATGCAGGTACGGTGGGATTTGCATGGGACCTGAAAATTAGAAGGGATAAAGTGGAAGAAACTGATATCCATGAGCGGATAAGGTTGTGGATAATTAAGAGCAAGCAGGCATCTAGAATGGTCTATGGCTTACAAGAAATATTGCTTTGTGTTGTGTAGTGCATCTGGATTCAATGAAATACGACACACTTACAGGGAGTGATGCCAAATCCAATCAGAATGTGGTTAATTGATAAAGACAATGATTCGCTCATGTTAAAATGCAATGCAAGCCTAGTTTGGCATTTTTTCAATAAGAACCCTAACATTCGCATGCGCCCAAAAACGAAGGGGTTCTTGTGCTACTGCCTTTACATTACTTTCATTGACAATATGAAGCTAAATTGCTTTTATAGTGATGGAAGCCGCTGCTGAATTTGGAGTCTGGACAAATTTGATTGGAAGGCACCAGCACCGGAACCGGCAATGACAAACCTCAACATCCACTTCTCTTTTTTCTTTCTTTGGCCAATAAGATTCACTGTTCACTGCAATCCATTCTTCAAGACATACATTGGATGAAACCGTCTACCAGGATTATAGTAATAGATGATAAACGATTAGCATTCCAGTGCTTAGTTAAAACTCTAGCTTTAAATAGCCACTTCACCCCCCCTTATTTATTGTATGTCTCAAATTCCTATATATATCTGCATATATCCGTGTATACGTATAGAAAACAAGCACCATAAGAGAAATGTATAAACTTGGATTTCATTGCCCAAAACAAGCTTCCTCCGCCCCTGGAGGATATGTTTCCCCAACCCACAAATGAATATGAAAAAAGCAAAAAAAAAATTAACCACAAACGTATAAACTGCAGGCCAAGACTTTAAAATCAAGAATATAGGGTTCCCATAAGTGGGAAAAAGAAAGGAAAAAAAAAAGAAAAGTTGAATCTTCTCCCAACAATATAAGTTATCAAGGTTAGTCCAGCAGCTCCTAAAGAAACTCAACTAGTATAAGGAATATTGATGGCATCGAGCAAAAAGAAATCAAATGCTTCACATCTTCAAAACCCAATTCTATGCCTCTTGTCTCACTAAACCACCTGAATTCCCTGCATAAAGTTTTGTCGCATTAATTTTGTAGGATTACAAAAGCGACATATGTTGGATGGAAACGACCATTCAAAACTTATCATTTATGAGTTACATGTTACTCATCGCATTAATTTTGTAATCTCAATTCATGTGGCCTTCAAACAGGATCTGTAAGAAGCATCTAATTTACATTTTTATATTATTAAGTCATATTTTCATGAAACCTCTCTTGAATAGGTTTTCCAAATGGGTAAATTGACATCTAGGCTACAGGTTTGCTCAAGGTGACATTAAAGTTTTATCATAGAGGGATCACATCCCAAATAACATCAATAACAAGGAAAACTTAGAAGATTAGAGTAATAGATTTGACACCTTAGAACTTCTAATTTGTGAAAGACATATGTCTTGTGATATTTGGATAATGACCTATTATCCAAAGCATAAGTTTATTCCTTGCTCATACTTTATTCCTTAAATCCAAAACATTCAATTAGGCAATAGAGACTGTTTTATACTTTAGCAGATCTCATTTAGTGGTGTGTAAAAAGGCATTCATTTACTTATCTAGAACAAAATCCAATTGAAGAAACAAATGCAGAACTAGTAAAATAAATGCAATTTAAAAATAGGGCTTCACAGAAACGAAGCAGAATTGAAATCACATGTAGAGACTTGTTGATATTAAGATCATGCACTATGCAAAAATTAACAATTAAAATAGCCAAAAAGGGTGAACTCCAGGCATATCATGAACAATCACAATTAACAGAGCAACAATTATAATCTTAAATCAAACAGAGCAACATCTTCCAAAAGAAACAAATTTAGACAGTAAGCCATGCTTGAGGGATGAAATGTTGGGCTCTTAAATCCTTAATTTATTAATTCTATGATTTGGCTTTACATAAATTTTCCAGGGAAGGTACATTGGTCACAATCACAAGATGTGCATTTATTGGAATTATACTTGCAATGTGGTATGAACAAATCAGTGTCAACTTTCAACAGAGAATAATAAAATGGTTGCATATTAATGCAATAGAAACAACGTAAAAAGAGCTAGCTTCTTAGTTATTTCGACTAGAGTCAAGCAAGCATAGGCAGAGAGAATATACCAAACTTACCTACTGCATCTTCTTTTCCTTTTTTGAGGGCAACGGAAGCTTACTTAAGACCGTTTCATCAAGTTTCCTGCACTGCGCTTGAATGACTCCGTGCGCTACAGAAAGCTTCTCATCAATGTGAGGCTGGTACTTTTCATATACCAAAGGGACTGATAAAATAAGAACAACTCCTGCGGAACACATCCAAACAAATAAGCATATATGAATGAAGTCAATGGAATCACCAGAGTTATAGGACCGAGCAGTCACATAACTTACCAATATAGACCAGAGTGAGGAAATTGAAGAGACTACCAATGAATGATACAAACCACAAGCTAAGAGCAACCTGATCAACAGACATTAAAAACTTTGCAAGTCAAGGGCATTTTAAGGTTTTATATCAATTAAATGATAGTATATAAAGGAAAAGCTTAACCTTAAGAAAAACTTTCAAATTTCTGCCGATGGTAATGTCATGTGCAATTGACAATACACAATTAAGCCATATTTGTAACTCATCCGCGACAATCCCAATCATTCTCTCAGAAATTTCCATATTAGGAATTGGCGGCAAAGGTCTGCATATGAAAGCAGAATCACTTCCAATTTCTTCTAAGAAATCATCATGCATTGTTCTCATAAAAAAATGAAGGAAACAACTGTCATTTTTCTGGGTACGAGTACTTTCCATCAAAGCATGCAATAGGATAAGCAGTTAGTAAAGGAAAGATTAAAGAGTTTAACAAGGAAAAAACCTGTTGAGAAGTGAAGCAGATTTGGCCCACAAGAAGAGAATAACAATAAGGAGCAATAACACGTTGGCCACGAAAGTTAAGAAATTATAACCGGCTACTTCGAATAAGTACCACATCGTCGTTGCCGAGACTAACATCACAGCTCCGCCACGCCATTTTCTCCACAGTAGCACATCAGCAACTACCGGAAATACATGAACAAAATTAAACCCAGACCTCAAAAATAAAAAAAAATAGAACAAAGAACAATCCCAAAATAAATCAGAATCATGTAAACCAGATGACATGTTGCTGAATAATATAATTAGACTATGGAATATTAGTTAGTATTCGGAAAAGAAAAAAATCCCCGAGAACACCCAATTATAGAAATGATCATGGAAGCGAAACAGATCTATTGAGAAATGAAATGAAGAGGCTGCTGGGAATGTATAGAAAGAGAAGGAAACCTGGGCCGCCACCAAGCGCTTTATGAACTGATGTGCGAAGTGCAAGGCTGGAATCTCCCATGGGGCGGGCGATTGCTGTATTTCGTTTCTTCTGCAATTTGATATCAGGGAGAAAGGAGAAGAAAGGGAGGAGAGGGAGAAACAAAAACGAAGGAAGTGAGAAAGTGTAGAGTCCGAATCACAGCCAGAACAGGTCGGATCATGTCCTCATTAAAATGGGCTCTAAGCCTTTTCCTTAAGCTGGGCTCATCGGGCCTGTTGTTTATTGAGTTTTCTCTACCCTGATTATGTAATATAACTCTGGTCAAATTTTGGTTTTGGGTCTGTCAGGTTAGCCCAATTTTGTAGCCCATATATTTGAGAGAGCCCATGTTAAATGAATCGGCATTTGAGGAAGGCAGGTGCCTAGTCAGAGTGAGAGCGAGCCTGGGACGGAGAGAAAAACAGAGTCGTCGTCGTTTTTACGCTTCCATCCGTAGACACAAACTAAGAGGTGTAAAAAGGAAAAAAAGAGATCCCTGCAGATCTCGGATCAAACAACCAAATCGAACTAACTCAAAGTCAGAGAAAAGGGAAGATGTTACCAACGGTGAGCAAAACGCGTTCCACGCCCTCCACATCTCGACCTAATTCCATGTTCCCTCAGTACCTACGTCGAATTGTCAAGGTCCATTCTCTCTCTCTCTGTCTCTCTGGATCTGGTCTTCCATTTCATCTAATTTCTTTTCCGGAGTTCGAATCTTGTCGCAATTAGGAATAAGACTTGTCGGTGTTGCTTCCTTTGTCCTTTTTCTCCTCACTTCACGTTGTATCTTTGCTCAAGTTCTTGATTGAATGAAATTTACAGATTTTACATTCTAATTTGTATTTACTATTGTAATTAATTCCAATCTTAGGATTTAGTGGCGGGTAATATCTGGCGTAAGAATGTAGATTAAAAAGGTTGGGATGTTATAAAAGAGAAGTCATTAGTGTGAAATCCAATCTAGAAGTAAATTCTAATTTCAATATGGGGGAAGTAGTGATGAGAGAATTTGGTGATTTTGTCGTAATAAGACTTTGGATCCTTATGTGATTCACGAATTTCTTCCTCGAAATATGCCAAGGTAACTATAACCTGGACCATTTTAAATTGAATCCCTACCAATTCAGCGGTAATCTTATAATAGAATTAGTAATTTGACATTGATGTATGTCTTTGCTGATTTGAGCACTATTGCATTGTTTTGCTAAGTTTTGAATGGTTTAATCCTCCCAAGTAAATTTGTGTCTAATGTATTTTCTTACTTGCCTTTTTCTTATATGTTTGTTTTTTATTTAACTTAGATTTGGATGTAAGCCTCTGTTATAGCTGCGTGTGGGAATTTTCTCTTTTTTATATTTGAAGTATTATGCTAAAATGTATCAGTCATAGATGTTGAATTGCAATTGAACAATATATGCAATTAACTTGTAGAATGAATGGTGCTTTTACTGTTACATTTCCTCCTCCTCATCATTGCAGTATATGGCTGCTTCATCTCATAGTGCTCCTCTTTCCTTTGTTGGTTTGTGTAGTGGCAACAAATGGATATTGAATATACTTTCTGGCAAATGCTTCACCTATGTACTGCACCAAAGGTTGTGTAAGTATCGACCCCTTACCATCATTCTACTTGTTTTCTATCTTCCCAAATTATCATCAACTAGTTACTGAGTGCTAATATAATTCCAGGAGTAGATGAAATGTACCTATGTTGCTGACTCTCCATTTTCTGCTGACTGATTTTCAATTCTCATTGTTTCCATTAGATACATTTTCGGAGTCTTGAAATGAAATTTGTGCTAGTAATCCACTCTATCATAGAAGACTTTTGAGTGCTTACCATCTATTAGTTTTTGGTCCAGAAATTAGTATTTTTGAATGTTGCTTATGTTTTTGGTCTGGGTAGAGGTCACAGGATTTTGACAAAAGGCTGTCTTTTGTATCCGGTATGGCAAACTTGTTATTGCTTGTCTGTGCCTATTGAGGTTTTTTTTTTTTTTTTTTGGGGGGGGGGCTTTTATTGGGGAATGACAAGGGTTATTTGCAGGAAGAAAAGTCTTTTGAGTGTTGAAATATGCTTTTCTAATTATTTTATTTCTATTGTGCATATGAATTTCTATGGCGGATGCAGCTATCAGCACACAAAATATCACAAACGTAAGTTCGTTTCTGTTTAATTTACTTTTCTTAAAAATATGTTTATGTTAGCTACTTAAGTTGCAGCTGCAATTTTTTTAATCACGGCGTGCTACTTTTGTTCCTAGATACAAGTGACTGCAAATTAGTTGTGTTTCAAGTGACTGCACATTATCTAGCTGTTAACGCCTATGCTATTGATGATTATCTCTTGATAGTGTAAATCATTTTCCATATTGTACTTTTTATGATAAGTGCCATCATCCTTTCGCTATGTGCTACAATAAATTGTATTCTACATATTCAACTGGGTTGTACTCTATCAAGTGGTTTACCGAGTGTAATTAGGATATGCTTTCAGCCCTTAGGTGACTTTTCTGTGCCTTTTATGTGCCTTTTCGTCTCCCCACCCTATATAAAAGATACTAGCAACATATTGGAAGCACACACAAGTCACTAAGAGTTATAGTACTAGGTAATTCCTTTAGCTTTAGAATTAATGGGTAAAACTAGTTTTCTCTGTTTTCCTTTTGGTTTTTAAGTTTCATGTTTCTCTAACATGCTAAATGTGTGATGTAATTAAGTTCTTTCATCATCTAATGAAATATATTATTTATTTATTTGTCTTTTTGGTTCAGAAACCAAGAACCAGTGGGCACGTGACGACCCTGCTTTTGTTGTAATCTGTAGCCTTCTTTTGGCAGTTGCAACAATAGCTTATTGTGCTGCGTAAGTTCCTTTTTTTCTTTTCAAACATGGCTGCATATAAAGAAAATAGGTTACTAAGCAGTGAAACTTTAAAAGCGGTCCTTGCCTTTAGATTGGCGGGGGCATTCTCTGGATTTGAATTGGCCTTAGATTCAAAATTTACTGATCTCAGATTGGCATGCTTATGGTGTTTATAGTTTATGTGGTATCTTTGTTACAAGTTCTCTTATGTAGCACTAGTAAGTCTTGGATTTTTTCTAGTCATAAGCATCATGATTAGGGCTGCATCATGAGAGTGCTAAGTTTTCTAATATGTTAAGATCATGGCCCCAGTGATGTTCTAACATATTTGGATTCTTTTATAAGAATGTTAATGGAATTCTCTTACTTATACTTTTGCCTTTTCCTCTGGGCTGCTTGATATTTTGCTGACCCAGCCATTGTAATATTTTGTTGTCTGCTATCTAATGCAGGTATGATCACAGTGCTGCACATGCTGTTTTTGTAGTTATTTCAGTATTGCTTTTCCATTTTTTACTTACTGGAGTATTTCTGGCTACATGTTGTTGGTAAGAGTTCAGTATCTGAACTGGAGTTAGTATCTCTTAAAAACTGTATCTTACTGTTAGCTCGGGATTGATGTGTAGCATATATTCTGATAATATATATAAATTGAGAAGCCGTGTAAGTTAGCTAATGCCTCTCATTCTTTTTGAAAACTCAATTGCTTTTGGAAATAGACACATATCTGTTCTGTGTGTTTTGATTCTTTTAAATAGGTCTGAGCTGGAGAAGAATGCTATAATTGTCTTACTGTTTTTATAACAGGGTATAGTTACCGTTGTTGAATAGGCTGTAGTGGTTTGTTGGCTAGAAGACATTATTCTTACTAAAGGATGGAGATCAAGTACATTTTACTCGGCATTACTTTGACTGCTTGGGATAATCCTAATGAATTGGTAGCTGAAAATCTAAATTGATTTAACTTGATATGGTGGCTATAGTCTTTATATTTTAAGTTTGTTGCATATCGTTATTCCAATAAGCAATCTTTTGAAGAACTCCAATGCAACCGTAAGAATGTATATGAGATGCTGAAGCTTCTGGTACAAACGTAAAGATGCAAAAATAACAAAACTTTAGGCACCTGTTCTAACTAAGCAGATACAAGGTTCCCTAACACTACCATCTTTGTGCAAATAAATATTTATGCTTTAGTAGTTGAACATCCTGAACTGGTTGAAATAACTGGAGTACTGTGCTGAGTTGTTTCTATAGCTTTATTTTTAACTTGAACAAGATAAAAGCTGCAGGTGTATCTTTTAGTATATTCACAGTAGTACAGCAGGCACAAGCACACTTTCTTTATGCTGAATTGCGTTCCCTGACTCCATGCAGGTTCTTGACAAATGCTTACCTTCGGGAAGAGGCTCCAAATAGTCATGTTGTTGAACAACGGGTTGAATGGCAAGTCCAAAGACTTCTTTCTATCTTTCAAGAAATTTAATCTCTCTCTGTGTGAGCTGTTTATACTGGCTTATTTGTTAATTGACAGATCTGGATCATCAATGCTTTATGTTTCCAGCCAGCTACATAGTAGCTTATGAATATTAGCATGTAAAATAGTTGTGTGGTGCTGACTGTGGTTTTCCTTTGTTTGAAGGCTGTATGCATTTGATGTGCACTGCAATTCTTTCTTCCCTATGTTTGTAATGCTTTACGGTAATTTTATGGATAATGCTTGTTTGACACTTCATTTGTAATTTCAGTAATATAAAGGGATCTAGATGTGACTAACATTATTGTTTTTGGCAGTAATACATTATTTTGTGTCACCGCTTCTGGTAGCCCATGGTTTTATACCTGAACTTTTGTCCAATCTGCTGTTCATGGTGGCAGCTTCTTACTATCACTACCTTAACTTTTTAGGTTATGACGGTAAGTTTATTTGCTTGCTCTTTTTCATTTATGCGTCTAGTGACTGGCCTATCATTTTTTTTTTTGGTTTGGGGGGGGGGTGGTATGTAACTTCTCGAAGATGTGGCTAACTATTACCTTTGCTAACATATCAATTGTGCTGCAGTACTTCCCTTTTTGGAGAGAACAACCTTTTTCCTCTACCCAATTGGTGTCATAATTGTTCTATCCCCTATCTGTAAGTTTTCGACTTTATATCTAGTTTTGTTTTTGCATGGGAATCATAGCTAAGCTGAAACTAAACTTCTTCCTTTGATGTGCAGTGATTTTAAGTGGCTTCAATCCTTCAAGATATTTTATGAATATGTATTTTAGCCAAAGGGTATGATGCGCAGATTGTGAGATTAGTGACTGCTTTGGAGGCTGCATCAATGTTAGAAGGCTTGATGATTTGCGTACATGTAAAAAAAAGGGAAGAAATGCAGCAAAAAATGAGAGGAAGAAAAAAAGGTAACCTCAACCTGAAGAAGCCTTTGTAGTCTTTCTTCATGGGTTTTTTTTCTTACCATCAGGAACAGAAATCAGAACCGAATGAAGTTAGGTTAGAAAAAGGATTTTTTCAGTGTTCAAGATTGATTGATCAAATGGAGCTATTTGAAATGTAATGATTTTGACCCCTTGTTTCTTATTAATATATATTTGTGTTCAATTTGAAAAAAATCATAGCATATGGATTCTGCATTTTTGTGTTTACCTTTTATTTTTGCAGTATTTGTAATGCCTGTGGGATGTGCATAGGAGTATAAGTTTGCCATTTGATTCATTGTGCCAATTATTGACGAGCTCCGTTAAATTATTGCTTGCTTGTGGAATTGAGTTCTATGTATCTTTCTGTCAGCTTAGGATGTAACCAATTTCAGGCCAAGTTTTCCAGTCATTGGCAATGCGCTGTATATGTGCAAATGGTTTGTGTATTTGTTTAGCAGAGAATTAGGGATTTCTCATTATACAGATTATTATGGTCGGGGTTAGTGAATGAAAGAACAGGGATTTTAATAAAATATTTGTATTTGCAAGGTTAACTCTTGTTAGATTTGAAAAGAAAAATGAATTCAATTTTTTATCATTATCGAGATGATGGTTCCAATTTTTAATAGATCTAGTAATTGCACTTTCTAAGGAAGGCAAGAGACTACCTATTGTTGGTTTAATTTCTTTGGATTGTTATTTAATTGGATGGATAATTTTTTTAAATTATTATTTAATTCGATGGATAAATTAAATAATCGAGTTTAAATTGAAAATTAAATTAAAAGGTTTAAATTAATTCAGAGTTCAAGCAATTCGTAATTAAATAAATTTTCACATAAATTTTAATATGAAAAATTGAGATGATTTTAATAAAATTAGAATTGAGTTGTGTAAAATATTTATTTATGCAAGTTAATTTAATAGTTTAATTGGAGGACTTATTTAATTATTGGGTTTCATTTTCCAATTCAAAAGAAGGTAACCATAATGGGCCAGAATAATATCACCATAGCCTAAGTTGGCTTAGCGAGTCAAGATAAGGGGTTTCAAAACCCCTAAGGCAGTTCCTCGCCTCAAGGCATTGGAATTCTTATTATATTTGTTTTTTATACAAAGCTTAGAATCACAATCCCCCGACAATCCTTAAATAGGGGAAAATGCAGTTCAATACACTTGAACTCACTACCTCCTTACAACGACAATAATGCGATGTCAATCAAACTAAGACTCAATCAATAAATTAAACTTATTTTTTTCTCTATAAATAAGATACTTATCCGACAACCACAATTGAAAATACTTTATCAAATTTTAAGAAGATTTATTTAAGTAATTTTTTCTCTCAAATAAATTCTTTTTAAGATTATTTTTAAATTGATTAGAGAAAATAATTATAATCATTAGTAAAAATTCGAGATCTAGTGATTTCTACTAGGTGCAACTAGTTTATAGAGGAGTTGTATAAAACCCTAATTAATTTTTTTATTTGTGTTCGAGTTTTTAAATTGGAGCCTACTCTTAAACTTATGTGAGCATGAGAATAATAAAAAAAACTGTTTAATTGTTTAATTGAATTTGTTAGATTTCTCCACATCATCGAACACACTTGCACACGAGACGAGTACTTTATTTAATCAAATTTATTGCATTAAATATCAAGCCTTTATTTTGCTAATGGTTGGCCAAACTACATGATGGTATTGTACTTTTCACTCACAACATTTGAAACGTACATGTATGAAAGTTGTCAAACCCCTCTAACTACAAAAATTTGTTAGCTAAAAAATGTAAGCTTACATTAAATCATATTTCGAAGATTTATAATTAAAGATGTCTATTCAGAGACGAATTTAAGGAGTTGGTAGGGGCTTGACTCTCTCTAAAATGAAAAATTATTGTTTAGGCCCTTTGAAATTTTTTAAAATTTTAAATTAGTAAAAGTAAAATTGTATTTTGGTTCTCCTAAAATTATAAAATTTTGATTTAATCCTTTAAAAATTATAAAAATATAAATCATTAAAAGTTAAAATTTAATTTCGACTTCCCTAAAAGAATTTTCGGATTTCGTCCTTGTGTCTATTTACTTTATTCAATACCAAACCTTTTAACTTGTCGATTCTTACCAGATCTATCAATGAACAACTATAAAGTAATGAGATTCGAAAATATTTTTAATTCAATTTGTAACGCTCGAAACATCAAAAAAAGAAATTATCCACCATAATATTAGGCAAAAAATGAAATAATCTACGGTTAACCAACTTTTCTCCTCATTACTATTTTTTTGATCATTGTACTCTATCATATATAAGATTTATGTTAGAAAGTAACATTTATGACAACATATTCTAAAAGACTTTATCCACAAACACATCCCATAAAATTCATATGTTTTCTTTATTCATTTGTGGAAAAAAAATGAAAGAATGGACTTTCAATTCCATTAACAAAAGGAACAAAATATTCTTAGTTGGATGGAAGAAATTTGTGTGAAAAAAAAAATCATATGAAACCAGGAGACCGATGTGTGTTCAAATTTGTGAGCACAAGAAAGATAGTGATAATCATTCTAGATATGTGATTGCATCAAAGTCACTATCATATCAAATCAAGAGTTAGATCACTTATTTATGCTTAAGATTCGTTTGAAAAATAAGAAGATATGAGAAAAAATATAAGCTTAAAAAATGGGATTAGATAAAAAAAATCAATTTTTTAAACAGATCGAGCTTCATATAAATTTTTTTTGATCCGGCTTGAATTTACCTATTTTTTTCACTGTTGTTTTGCTATTGTTTGTTGCCATTTTGATGTTGTTTTGTTGTTATTTTGCTATTATATTGATACTATTTTGTTGTTATTATTTGGATATTATATAATTATTTACTATTATTTTAGAGATATTTAATTGCTAAGTCGCAATTATTTTAGTATTATTTTAAGTATAAAGGCTTTTTTTATATATTTTCAATTTGTTAGGAAACATTTATTTTAATATTTTTAGTATGTTGGATATACTATATTTTTTTAAATTTATTTTTATATAAAATATAATATAAAAAATTTTAATACGAACAGGTCAGGTTGAGTTTAGACAAAATTTTAGACTTATTTTTCAGATTGAGTTGAGCTCGAGTCTAGAAAACAGGTCTAAAATTTTACATTGACTCGATCCATGATTAAATCTAATCACTACCAAATAATATGATAACAATTTTTTTTATGATTATAATGTAGAATTACAATGTAGAAGGGAAAGAAGATAACAATGTTTAAACTCGTGTCATCCATTTAACAAAAACTCTAACCATTACTCCAAACTACTCCAAATAAATGATGATAAATATTTTTTGAAGTTAATATAATAATAAATCTTGATTGTTTATCATTTAGAAAAATCATTATGTAATATGATTTTAATCATTTTATTAGAGTAAACCATTTCATTAATCACTTTAAATAGGTATCATTTCTATTTTAATCAGCTAAAAAATATGTTAATTTAGTCACCACAGTTAACAAGTTTTTGAAAAACTTTAAACTCAACAACTGATCAATTTCTTTTAACTTACACCATATTATCTAATTTGGGTTTTCTTTATTTCTTATTCAGATCATAGTTTTCCAAGAAAAAAACTTCATTATCTCTTCACTAACCTTTCAAAGAAAAAACAATTCCACTTTTCTTTCTCCCTTGTGGTTATAATACCTTCTTGGATTGGTATAAAAAGTCAACACCATATAGTAACATCTTTGAAAAAAAATTATAATTGAATTGGTATTTCTAAATTTTTTAATATTAATTTTATTATAGATCATCGGTTAACTTATATAAAAAAATCTTAAAGAAATTTTACATGGATAAATCACATCTATTGAGTATCTCAATTGTTGTAAGATCACTAAATGTGAATAAAGATCCATTTCGTCTTTTCAAAAAATGATGAAGAGTTTTTTAATCTTGAAGTACCATATATACGTATCATAGGAATATTGATGTATCTTGCAAACAACATAGAACCCAATATAGCAATTGTTGTGAACTTGTTAGTAAGATTAATTCTTCTCCAACACATAAATATTGGAATGGAATGAAATGAAACACATATTTAGATATCTAAGAGGAATCGTTGGAGTGAGGTTTATTCAAGTGATTCAAGATCTCTATTAGTTGGCATTAGTTGTTTCCTCTTTAAATCATGTAGAAATATTGCAATGCATAAGGCAAGTCAAGAGTGTGTTTGGTTAAGATTGTTTACCTAACATATCTAGAAGATATGTGATTTGCCTTTGTAAGAAAAGATATCAACTATCTTATACGAAGATAATGTAGTTTGGTTAAGGTTGTTGACCTAACATATCTAGAAGATATGTGATTTGCCTTTGTAAGAAAATATATCAACTATCTTATACGAAGATAATGTAGCATGTATAGCTCAAATGAACGGTGGTTACATCAATGATGATATAAAAGTTCAAAAAATCTATTCTAGTGATAATTTGACTAATATTTTTACCAAGATATTGCCAACCACAATATTTGAAAGTCTAGTATACAAGATTGGAATGTGTCAGCTCAAAGATGTAATATGATTTTGCCACTAGGGAGAGAGTTTAAAATAACATAACATCTCTAAAACAACATAACATCCTTAACACCCTTTGAGATTAGAACAATGTCATTTCGAGTTGAACACGTGTTAGAATTTTTGAAGTAAATAAAATAGAAATGATTAAAATTAGTGGGGAAGGTAGTTGGATATAATGAGAAATTAAATAGGCTTTTGGAGTTATAAAATTAATTTATGGTAACAAACTAAGTTGTAAGGATGTGAGAAGTGTTGGGGCAAATGTGTAAAAAATTAAAAATAAGAAATGATTAGATTAAATGGATTGGAAAAAGAGGAAGGACTACAAGTGAAATTTAATCATGAAAGTACAAAAAGGTGTGGATGAGATTGGAAGTGAATAGGCATCACTTGTTAGTCATGATGATGATTTGATTTTTTTAAAATTAAATATTATTAATAAATTTAATCCCAACAATATGATAGATTTTTGTTTGGAAAGATGTAGAAAAAGAAAGAAAAGAAAAGTCAACCCATCATCTTTTCCATATTCTCTCCCACGACTCTCACTCCCATTTTTACCCAAGTTTTATTTTCTTTCATTCTAGTCCCTTTTCCTCCATTTCCAACCTTTACAAGCTTAAACTTCCAAATTTCCTCCATATATTTCTAGTAATCAAAAGAGAAGCTCCATGGCAAGATGAATTTCTTGTGAGGTTAGCTAGAGATCATATATGAGGAGAGAGAAAAGAAAAGTTAGGGATTTGGGAATGTTAAGGTAAGATGATGAAGTTTTGTAAGGGATTTTATGTTCATTTCATTAAAATGAAGGGAAATAATATGTGATTATTGTTTTGAAATTAAATATCGTGTATGTGTGTTATGTTGTTGAAGAGAATGAGAAGAGAAGTGAGGAGCAAATTGAGGATAAAGGCAAAGGAATGGCAAAAGAGTGAAGAAGGAAGGAAGAACTTATTCTTGTAAGTATATCAATAAGATAATTTTACTTATTCTAAAAAAATGAAAACTTGACAAATTGGTTTATTAATATTCATAGGATTTATGTGTATATGAGAATGATAATTTGTTTTATGGAATTTATTTGAAAGTGAAATTATATTCTTATAATGAATTGGAAAGTGTAAATTTAGAGAAAAATGACAAAATTGACGACAACACATCCGTGCAAATAGTTGTGGCACTTCGATGCGAATTATCCTACATGTTCTATTAAGTCTACAAATGGGCTATAAAATTTCAAGGTAAGTGAAATCAATAATGACATTGGTAAGTAGTTTCTAAACTTGTTAATTTGATATCTCATTATAGCAATCATTGACACAAATTTATATACGATGATAGTGATTCATGATAGTTATATATATGTATGTTTGTATAATGAATTGATTTCAAATACAAAGTTTAAAATTCTTGATATAATTTCTGAGCTCTCATGAGTTTAATGCGTTTCTTTTCAAACACGTAGGTGAAGATTTGTTTGAAGCTCTAGGTTGACAATCGATTTCCTCTCATCTCATCACAAATCAAGCTTGGAAGAGAGTATGAATCAAAATTTTTGGCAATAGCTTTTGGCATGTTCATAGGAATATGTTAAGTATGTTTGTGGATGAATTTAATGGAAGAAATTGATGGTTTTTGATCTTCTTGAAAATTTTGTACCTTGGACATGTTTGATTGAATTAGGTAATGTTTAAGGTTGGAAATTGGTATGTTTGAATGCTATAAATGTTGAATTTGGTTGATAGACACCATATGAATGTTGTCTTTCATGCTAGGAAGAAAAATGTTTAAGATTTATAGAGGTAGGATTGAAGTCGCGACGTTGGGCTTATGAAGTCGCAACAAGCTTACTCAGTATGTGACGTTGTGACGAGATAAGTCAATATGCGACATCGCGACGAGAAGATGTCGACGAGAAATCCCTGAAGTCGCGATGAGCACTCGTAAGTTTGAAATTTTACATTTTGGTCTCTAAACGACATCCGATCCCTTGCTAGCTTTCATAAGCTTTTTTTAAGCTCAAATAAGTGTTTGGATCATATTTTAATCGTATTTTGAGCTTATCAACTTGAATAAAAAATGTTAAATCAATTTGAAGAGATCGTAGTTGCTTCTGCAACGAATGTGACATTTCGATATCATGACCCGATGATCTAGGAGGGTAAGGGGTGTTACACATGCTATATTCTTTTCCTTTATTTAATTTTTTGTTCTACTAATTTTTCTAGTAGAGGTTTTTAATGAGGTAACTTGTAATAGGAGATTGTGTATTTTATTTTTTTCATTTGGTTTTTATCCCTTGAGTTTTTCTTAATTAAGTTTTAACGAGGCATATTTTCGTTAATAGACATTCAAAGGAGAGTGTTATAAATCTATTGATAAATGGATATTCGTATAGCTCTCAAAACCCTTTAAATTGATTCTCTTTTAACTCTTATAACCTCTAAAGAATTTATAAGGTGCTTTAATTCTCTTTTTGTAACCTATGATGATTGAGACCTTAAAAATAAAGGGTAAGTACAAGTCTTTTTGTATCCCAAGTAAAAATTGAATCATCTTTTCTATTTTTATTTTTGTTATTTCCTTTTGTTCATTTTATAATTTTCTTAGTTTATAATAAAAATGAATTATTTTGGGGAAAACATGAAAAAACATAATCAAATCAACAAAATTTTAAATGATAAAATAAGGATGAGCCCTATTTAGAGTGATTATGTGATAGTTTACCTTATTTTAAAAAGACATAATGATTTTTTTTTGATTTTTCAATTTTACAAAAAAAAATAATTTTAGTCATTCATTTAATTCATTGTGTCTTTTAGTCTTTGGATTTGTATTTTTTTGTCAAATCACATTAAGATTGATGAAAAAGTTAACCGTTTGTTAGCTTTATTGATGTGATATATACATGAATTGTTACATGGATGATATGTAACATTAATTAATTTTTTACAATTTAAAAAACAATTTACATATTTTTAATGATTTTTAATTTTTTATATATTTTTTTGAATTTTTGAATTTTTTAAAAATTAATTAAATGTTACCTTACATCCACATGTCAATTTATTTTTTATTTATTTTGAGATGATTAGATAAAAAAAATATAAATTTAAAAATTAAAAAAATTAAAAAATTAATAAAAAACTAAAATGACTTTTTTATAAAATCAAAAGACGAAATAAAACATTAAGCATTTTAAAAATAATTCATAATTAAAATGCAAATAAAAAAAAACATTTCATTGATACACAACGTGACGGACATTTTCTATTTTGATTCAAAAGAATACATCATCCTGGTAACGTTACATGCATCTCCATTTTTTGGTCTGTACATACTAAAGATGGCAAATATTTGCTGGCCAAGAGCAACCATAGAGAAGGATGGCGAATATATGCACTGCCCAACCACAAAACCGGCACTCCTCCTATTACTAGCTTAACATGTTTACTTTTGTTAAAGGTAGTATTGGGGTGAAGTTAAGATTTTTTTTTTTTAATAAAATTAAAATTAAATTGTATATTTTTACGATAATAAAAATATAATTTTATTATTTTAATATTTATTTTTTTATAATTTTAAAAAATTAAATCAAATTTTTATTATTTAAAAGGGATCAAAATATAATTTTATTTTTTTTTAATTTTTTAATAAATTTTAAAGGGGATCGGCCACTATCAATCCCCGAACTACGTCATTGGTAATACCCTTTCTTTTCTGTGTTTTTTTTTTTTAAATAAAAAACCCTGTCATTAACCAAGCTAAATTTGAGTAGATTGTAGAATAAATAGTGAACCCAGTTAATTTTACTTGGAAAAAGGAAAACTAAACATTTTGACTCGCTGTCCCGATTTAATAAGTCCGATAAAAATCAAAATAAAAACCAGAGTATGTCAGGATTCTATTGGAAGAGGTCAGCCTGGAAAGAAAAACCACTCGAACCTGTGGCATCATTAAATTTACTGTTTAAAGATTTTTAAATAAATAAATAAAAAGAAATTAGGATGGGAAGTATTATGGTGGCCGAAAGTTGAAAATCAGAATGTGTTGTGCGGAGAGAATTAGGTGATGTTTCGCTCTCACTAAAGCGTCAAGATAGTCGTCACCCACTACCAAATTTTTAGTGGACATATCATCCGAACCAACTAACCTCAAATATATTCATTTTACCTCCTCATTTGCCTATTAATCTAATATCTCCTCGACTATTACATATGTTAAAAGATATTATTGCGTATAAGAATATTGATTCGAATACTTTAAAGCTTATTATTCTCCTTTTCATAAGTTAAAGACAGAATCAAGTCTAGTTTTAAGTATTGTATCAAAATAACATATATGAACAAAATTTATAATAAAATTATCCAAAAAAATAATAAAAAAGACATTGATTATTATCAATTTATGCGAAAACAAGCTCTATAGTTTATGCATTTCCATTTCAAAAGGAAAACAGAAACGAAAAAAAAAAAAGCAACTCATACACATATGTTTTTGTTTATTACCATGAGGAATGTTGAACACAAGAGAGAAAACAGAGCAACAACAAACAGTCATGTTTAAGCATGTAGTATTCCTTTGTTGATTAAAGAGAGTTTGTTTTTGTATTTAATTTGGTTCTATTGATCAAGCTTGCTTCCAGCAACATCCACCACGAATCTGTATCGAACATCGTTCTTCTCCAGCCTCTCCATTGCTGTGTTGACATAATCCATCTTCACCACCTCAATCATTGAGCTCAAATTTTTATCTTTACAGAAGTTAAGCATTTCCTCTGTTTCCTTCATGCTCCCAATAAAACTCCCCGTGATTGACTTTCTCCCTATACAAATTTTGGGCAGGGAAAACAGAGAATTAGCCTTCCACTTTGAAAAAAACCTGAGTAGCCAACGAAGAAGCATCTATATATAGGTTCAAAGTTAAAGAAGTAGACTCACCAAGCATAACCATGGGGGTAACAAACTGAAGAGGGGTGTTAATAACACCAGTCAAGATTAACTTGCCGTCGAGTTTCAACAATGAAAGGTAAGGCTCAAGTGGGTGAAAAACAGGCACAGTGTCAATGATATAATCAAGTGAATCAGCAGCCCTTTGCATCCCTTCAGCGTCGGAGCTGACTAAGTAGTCATCAGCACCAAGATGCTCCAAAGCCTCCACTTTTTTCTTATCAGATGAGCTTATAACTGTTACGTGATGCCCCATTGCTTTGGCTATCTTCACCCCCATGTGCCCTACACCTCCAAGTCCCAGTATTCCTCCCCTTAACCCACTCCCCATTAAACCAAAGTGATTCAATGGGCTGTAAACTGTCACCCCTGCACATAACAGCGGTGCCACCTGTTCTGGTGCCATTCCTTCTGGGATTTTCACCACAAACCTAATAAGCAAAAGCAATCACATCAATTTTGGTATTTGGTACCACTTGTTTTCGGTGTCATAGCCTTTATCATGTCACAAATGCTATTTTTAATCCCTGAAACTAGTTTATCTAGGCCTGTTCAATTACTCTATAAACATGCAGAGCACATATAGTTTATGATTCTTACTTTTGATCAACGACCATGGAATCAGCAAAGCCACCTTGGGTGGGTTTACCGTCAGTGTAAACATCATTGTACGACCAGATCTTCTTGAGACAGTATTGTTCATTGTCTGAGTCGCATGGTCGGCAGTTTCTGCAACATCCAACAATACAACCAACGCCAACAATATCACCAACTCTGAACTTGCTTACATCTGACCCAACTTCCAACACCTCACCAACCACTTCATGCCTGGAAAAAAAAATAAATTCACAATCCAAAAATGTCCCAAAAAAAATTCATTGGTTCATGAACATGAAGATAAAGAAACAGGCTTGGAAACATAAAGAAAACAGTTCTAGTAGTACCCAGGAACCATTGGGTAGTTTGACATGCCAAGATCATTTTTGGTTTGATGAAGATCAGTGTGGCAGATTCCACAGCTCATAACCTTAACGAAAACATCCTCAGGACCCGTGCTCCTGCAAACAGGATTATTATTACAGCAAATCACCATGTAAGAACCAGAAATGAACCTTAAACAAAATTAAAAAACAAAATAGCAAAATTAGAGAATACCTAAGAGTGTAAGTGTAAGGAGACAATACTCCTGAAGGATCTCTGGCAGCCCATCCTGTTGTTGTTCTCTCAGTTTCAAGGCTACCCATTTTCACTTTCTGATCAAATTTCTCTCTCTTTTTTTACAGTGGGTGTAATAGAGAAGAGAATTGGGATAAATCCAACCATCCAACAGCATCTCTATATATATACAAACAGGGAAAATGGAACTGAAAACTCCATTTGGGGGCTTCACCAAGACTCAGGACATCTCAGCAACGTGTAGGGCCCAGTGGCCCACATCCACAATGGTTGTAGTAGGTGAACTCTGGAGGAATGATACCCTATATGCCATTTCTCGTGCTCCCTTTTAGAACTCAAAAGTTATTGGTCGGGGTCAGAAAACAGGACATGTTGAGTTTGATCCTGCGTCATGCAAATGTCATTCCTTGTAAGGAAAAATTATGGTTCAGAATTCTTTCGTTTAACTAATCCTTCGCATTGGACCACAATTGGCTATCAAGTTGTTGGCCACGTACAATACAAAACTATGATTATTTGTCAAAGTAACATTATTTTAAATGTAATTTTTTTTTTTAAATTTAAAAAATGTTTAGGAGTGAAATCTTATCCGCAAAATATGTCTCCTCAATGATTAGTTGTATATAAATATATATATGGAAAATGATTGAATCAAACAGTAACATTACGTTATTTGTATTTATTTTTTAATAATTTTATGTCTCATCAATATTTTTATTTTTAATTTGAATATTTTCATCCTGAAAAAAATTAAATTTAAAATGAAATTATTGATGTGACATAAAATTATTGAAAAGGGATAATATTCTTATTTCATACAATTCTTTCTCATATATATATATATATATATATATATATATATATATATAAAGTTATAATAGTTGTAATAGAATCAATCTTATGATGTTTGAGATAAATAAATTTACGTGCTGTGTCAAAACATATTAAATTGTTGAATTTTGATGATTTATTATAATTATTTAGTTGGTAATGATAATTGTAAAGTAACTGTAGGATTAAATATGTTGGTGGTAGGTGCGAAGCTAAAAAAATTTTGAGAGGTGGACGAAATTAAATTTTATATTTTTACGATAGTAAAAATATAATTTTATCATTTTAATAATTTATATTTTTATAATTTTTAAAAAATTAAATAAATTTTTTATCATTTTAAAAGGTAAAAATCCAATTTTATCATTACAAATTAAAAAAAAAAAAGCCGGGCCTTATCAGCCCTTGAATTCTCCACTGGTTGGTGGGAATTGGGGGATATGTGCAAAAACAAAAGAATAAAAGGAAATATGAGAAGGGCATGATTTTAATATTTATTTCATTACCAAGCAAGCAAATTTTATAAGGAGCTTATATGTCAATTTAATTAATAAAATTGACCAATTCTTTATTTATTTTAAATTTCTAAACCACGTAGTCGAATCAGCATTGATAGGAAGGAAAGTGTGGGGTTATTTGGTAACGTATGGTCATGGATTTGCACCAAATATAAAAGAGAAGACTAATCAGCTTCACCAACCCCCACGGACTAGGACTAGGACTACTTCATCTCTTTTAAGAAATTGCTTCTAAGCTTAGTGATCAGGTGAGGTGGTGCCCACTCTGTCGGCAACAACTGCATCATCACCAATATCTTTCATTCATTTCTTCATGGCAGGCTGATCATCTTAAACCGCAAAAATGACAGAAATGGTTGAATGATTGATAGTGGTTCAATCAAACAAAGTTAGGTTATTTGGTTGACAATATGTGGAAGAAGAAGAAGTTCATCGAGCTGATTGCTTTTGGTTTTCCTCTATTTAACCATTACAGGTTGACAGCCAACCGAAATGTTTGACAAAAATTCATTCACAGCTTTCAAGTACCTATTGCACCATAACATAAACATATTTAAATATTAATAATTATGACTGAAAGGGGATGTGCCTGTTGGCCTGTTGCTTCAAGGATTATTTTATTTTATTTTTATTTTTGAAAATTTTAAAAAGGGATAGCCATTGACATTGAAGCCACCAACCACTGCTGATATCCAACTACAGAGAATCTTTCATATTTCATATCTTTCTTTAGACAGAAGCCAGTAAAAATTAAAGGTCAGGGCAGAAGATGAAGATGGAAGAATAATTTTTTAAAAATAAAATTATGATGTAAACATGATAAGAATTTCAAGCTAAAATAAAAATTAAAAAAAGAAAAAGAGGGAAAGGAACTGATCCACAATAACTAAACATTCTAACCATATGTATAATTTCAATAGTAAGGAAAAAGTAAAGTAAATGAGGAGAATGTTCAACTAAAAACAGTAGTGAGTAGGGATGAGTGTTCGATTTAATCAAGTTGAATCGAGTGAAAAGATTTCGAGTTAATCAAGTTGATGAGTTTTATTTTATCATCTAATTCAATTTGAAATTTTTTTAAATCGAGTCGAGTTGAATCAAGTGAAATTGTTTGAATTAAATTAAAAAATTAAACATGTCAAATTAAAATTTTGTTACAATATAACTAATTTTATGTTAGAGCACATAAATTTTAAACCATATATATTTAAAAAAAAATTCAAATAAAAATAAGGAAAAAAATACTTTAGTATGATAAACTTTAATTAATTTAAATCTCTAAAATTATTATTTTAGAAAAATATTAAAATTTTAACACTTTCTTTATATATTGTTTAAAATATAAATTTTGGAATTTTAAAATTTATTTTGAATTATTTTGTAATTTTTGTTGGGAGATAAATCATTTTTCTTATTTTCAAAATTGACAGGAATCAAAGGGATGTTTACACTCATTTATTATTTGAGTTATTCGAATTGTAAAATTTAACTTGACTTTAGCTTGAAACTCAAATTATTTATTCAAATTGACTTAAAAAAATGAAATAACTCGAATTTAAGTTTTTTTTATATCGAATTGAATTTTGTTTACTCCTAATAGAGAGAGTGAATTGAACAGGAAAGCGAAATTTGATTGGAAATTACTTTATGGTATTATATTGTATGGGATGGCAGGTTTGTTAGTCTTTGCTCGTGGAAATTTTTGTAACATATATGATTCTATCTGTCAAAAGGAAAAAAAAAGCTTCACACTTCACCTACCTAACATTGTATTTGTCTTTCGTGAATCCATTTTCAACTTAGAAATAGACTTCCTTGGGTTATTTTGTATAAGGAAAAACAAGTAATTAAAATAATTTATCATAACATAAAAATAATTAATAATTAATTTAAAATTAAGAGATAAATAAAATTCTAGTAGAAAATAAGATGTCTTAAAATTAATTCAAAACAAGTGACAGAAATGTTTCGATGGAGTTATAATAAAGATGATACCAAATTATAACATAACGGTATATTCTGAAGAGGATTTTAAATTTAATTTAATGGTTAAAATACAGAACCAGACTCTAGCCCAACTGTTTGTTCAGCCTGCTCAATGGGATGGGGGTGGTGACTTAGCCTTGTTTCAATTTTACTAAGATTGGTGAATAATGCCTTGGTAGCCAAACAAGCTTGGAGAACATTTACCCATCTAGACTCAATTATTGGGGAAATGTTCAAAGCTAAATAGTGCAGAAGTAAAGACAACCACTTAATTATGAAAATGTTAGCAACAAGTCATGTATCGTCTTTAATAGCAATAGGCCATGTTTTCTACAACCTTACCAACATGGAGCCCTTAATTAGATCTAATCAAAAGATGATGAGACGTGAAGGTCATGGTTGGAATGAAGACCTCATCAGGAAGAGGGGTTTCAAGACCTCACAAGTTGTCACTGAAATCAACTTATAGCGTGTTGTGGAGATAGAACTTGGAGAATATTGTAAGTCGAAATCAACATGATGTCGGGTGGAGAAATCTTTGGAAACTTAAATTACCTTTCAAGCTCATCATTTTCCTTCGAAAATTAGCAACAAATGTTTATCAATAAGGGAGTGACTGTTGAAACATTGCTTGTAAAAAGAGAAGCATGCCCCATGTGCGGGAAGGAACCGAAATCATGTGAACTCCTTGTTTGCACAAAGCAATTTTGTGAAGGTAGTCTGGTTTGGAATCCCTTTAACCATTACAATTTAACAATTTTCACTTTCTTCGATAGAAGATTGGATTCCTCAATGTCTACCAATTCAAAATCTTGAGGGCACGTTTGGTTCGCTGTAATGGAATAGAGCTGTAATAATATTCTTGTGTTTGGTTGAATGGAATGATGCTGTAATAGCATAAAAAAAATGCTTAAATGACTAAATTACCTTTAACAGAATTTTTTTAGTTAGATGATTATTGTTATTAAATTTTAATGATTATTATTAAATATAATTTAATAAAAATATTAATTAATTTAATTATATTTTAACATAATTATTATTAAATACAATTTAATAAAATAATATATAATTTAATAATATTTTTAATATAATTATTATTAAAATTTGAATTAGTAAAAATTATAATATATAATATTAGAAAAATAATATATAATCTATGTTTTTAGTTTTAAATTATGATGCATATATAATATGCTTAAATATCATTAACAAAATAAATAATTTAATTATCTTCTAAACTAAAAAATAAAATATTAGAAATATAAATAGCTTGATAATTATATTTTTCATTCAAACATAATCCACATGTCATAATCTATATGTTAAATTTTATAACATCAAAAAGTTACAACAGTCTGCGATATTCTATTAATGGCATCTTACGATCCAAATATTACATATACAAAAAGTTAACAAAACAACACCAACACAACCATGATTTTTAATGGTTAGAAAGAAATCTTCTCACCCATTCCAGTCGCACAGAAAAAAGTAGACTAAAGAAAACGATCATTTGCGTTGGATTGTCTGGGATTTTGCTCAATGCAGAATATTGTTCATCTTCAGTTAATCCTTCTACTTCGCATAAAGTCGGATATAATTTTTGAGCACTTTCTTGAATGATTATTTCTGACAGTAATCAAAGAACAAAGTATAGGTAGTGCATTAGAACAAACACGGGGGATTCATGCCAAATCCCAATTAAGGAAACATCTCTTCAACAAGGATTGAAGTAAACCTTAGAGCAACAGGCTAAGATGAAAACAAGGATGCTATGCATTCCAAGGGAAAGCTCATAATTTCTACAATTCTTTCTATCAAGTAACAATAGGGATCACAATGGGCAAGTTTGATACACAAGAAACACTAGCAAGCCATTATTATGAGTATACAAGCATCCACCAACCACCATACTGTTTCTTTCGTGGTACATGCAAGGTTATTGATTGTGAGATTCTGAATCCAAACACTGTTGTTAGCAATTGTAGTTGGATCTCAAGCTCCTCTTTGGAAGAATCAACATATGAAAATCTGATAATCAGACCGTGAATCTCCAACGTTCAGATAGTTTACATCAACCACAACATTACCCAGATCATTTGCCCCAAACCATGATATTATACTAAGTTATTGCATAAAAAGTTAAGCCAAAAAAGCATACATACACTTAACTACACAAATAAAACTAATATCAAAGCAAATGTAATCAAACCTTCATATATGGTCCTCACAATTTTGACATATTCAGGTATGAGATCCCTATATACAATTCCTCCAGGATGAGCATCCAGGACCAGCAAGACTCCTGTCAAACCAATATCATTATTCATAACCAAGATAATTATATTGAATCCTCTTATTGTAAAACAGAGAAACAATAGTAATTTAGTATGAGCTGAAAACAAATTGTTTCCTGTGATTTTATTTAGAACCAAATACAGAGCTTACAGAAAGACCTACCTGGAGCTATCCAACCTTGTGTTGAATTGCTTGGCAATGGAGCAAGCCAGAGAAGATTTCTCAAGTTTATCGAATCATCATAAGTCACATTGGAATCTGGAAATAGAAATTGTAATCATTAGTGCATAGAGGCACAAAACAGAATCAGATGATACTCATATATGTTATTACATCTTTAAAATGTAATATGAAACTATAAAATGAAACATTTCTTTTACATAGATGATAGATAGGAGAAAAAATTGAGCACATTGTACCCTTCTGGCAATAACCCAAGAAGTATGGAAACACTTGTTTATCATACAGGGGGTATTCCTTAGCATGAAACCTGAAATCCAAATGCTACCAAATTAGGAGCATGCAAGAGTTCAAAGTAAAAGATTGATAAAATGAGATTTCTAGTGTAAACCACAACACTAATCTTGTCTTTTTTCCCTATGATTCCAATTTCGAATGGCTGATCACTATTTAAGCATCTCTGATGTATATTCTTAACCAATATCAATATTTTCCTAAAGACTAAGGCTTGAGAAATAAAAAAGTTCATCAAAACAATACTACAATAAAATCAGGTCTTAAAATTGATGGGGTTCACAAGTACCATAAGAAAACTGGCCCTTGAATTTGGATATAAATAAGAAAAGTAAGCAACTATCATCTAACTCATTTGCCAACATTTTCCAATTTGTGGTAATTCTTTAACCAAATACTGCCTGTATCTGATTGAAAATTAAAGGGCAATACCTAAGAACAAAGTAAAAAATAAAGGGAAAAATGCATCATACTTGTCTCGTTTTCATGACAGTAATCGGTGCTATGACAGTAATCGAAGGAAGAAAAAGGACAGGGAAATTGGGAGAATGAAGGGAGAACTATTTACCTGAAGGACGCTGCGACGAAGGTGAAGATTGCTATGCTGGAGTCGAGGGAAGAAAGGCTGTAATCGGTGCTATGACAGTAATCGAAGGAGAGGGTAAAGTGGGGAGGTGCTATGACAGTAATCGAAGGAAGGAAAAGGGCAGGGAAATTGGGAGAGAGTGAAATGAAAAGAACGGAGGGAGAACCTATTACCTGAAGGACGCTGCGATGACGGTGAAGACTGCTATGGTCGGAGTCGAAGGAAGAAAGGCTGTAATCGATGCTAGAGGGTAAAGTGGGGAGGTGCTGTATGAGGGCTGTAATCGGTGCTTTCTGAAGGGAATAGAAATGGTGGGATTTTGCTGAATAAGAAGGTAATGGAATAAGCCTGTAATCAGGCATTCCATTGAACCAAACACATGCATAAGGTGGTCCCGCTGAATAAGCTTGTAATTGAATGGCTATTACAGCAACCAAACATGCTCTGATTGTTTAGTGGCAAGAGAATTTCACACTATGTTCACATGCATTTTAACAGGTATATGGAAAGTGAGAAATAAGGTAATATTTGAGAAGGAAGTTCCCAACCCTATTAAAACTATTTTACATATCAAATTTTCTATCACTACTATTGTGTATGTTTTTAATAAAATAGGCAATCTTATGGAGCAAAGTCTCTTGACGATAATTTCAACTAGAAATCCTTTACAATCTACTTAAGGTTTTATACCTCAAAAACTTTAAGTATACTCTTTACGCCAAAGAGAATATGAGCAAACTAACAACAAACCTTCAATAAGTGCGTGTTTGTAAATTGAAGCTCTAAATACAAAGATACGAGAGTAACAAAGATTTAACAATAAGCTCTCAAAGAATATGTATAAGAGAAATAAAGAAAATAAAGATTTAGAGTTAATTCTCTTATGTTCAATGCTTGAATATGTTTCTCTTAAGTCTTGAAGTGTTTTAGATAAATATTTATATCAAGAAAGTGATTTGTAGCTGTTGAAAATGTTTTAAAGCCGTTTGGAGTATTAATTTCATGCTCAAAAAGCGTTTCGACAAATATATGTTTCGATAAATAAAAAGTATATATCGATACATCTAAAAAAATAGACATTAATGTATTGGAACATGACTCCATGTATAGGAACTTTTACCTATATGTTCCAATACCCTTCAAGCAGGATAGGAACTTTTGCTTATATGTTCTAATACCATTCACATCAGTGGCTTACTAACTTTTTATGTTCTAATACTTTTGGGATGTGTACCGAAACATGGTTTTAGGCATGCATAAATTTATTTTAAACACTTCAAAATATTTTGATATTGGGTCAAAAACATTGGATAAGTTGAGACATATTTGAAATATGTTTTGAGTACTTTTGGGATGTGTACCGAAACATTATTTTAGGTATGCATAAATTTTGAGTTGAGACATTCAATTCAAATGAGCAATCTATTTAGTACAATCTTTCATTTTTCCTAAGATGATATATGTCACTATTCATATTTACAAGAAAGGTGCAGTAAGAATTATTTTATTTAGATAAATAGGCATTATATCATGATAATAGTATTTTTGGATCGTTTTGTATATGAAGGCAGGAAACAACTATTCTTTAAAAAGTTTTCTGAAATCGCAGTGTCTCAATTTTCAATTTTTCAGAACCCCTCATCTTTCAGTTTCCAACCTTTTCAAATCCAGCAAATTTACAACAAAAGAATCCCAATTTATTTTTTACGTGAATACCCCAAAAGGATAGAGGAGAGTTGTTCTATCTATGTGGCTTACAAAGGAGATCGGCATATTGGATTTCAAAGCTCCACTGGGCAACAAGTTGAAAGGGAAGACATTCGTATCCACTGTTTACTGCTTTAACTTCAATATGATATGGGAAGAGAGATACAACATATTGGTCAACCAAGCCTAGTCTACCACACTCGAAGTGCTCGGTAGCTTAAAGGAAGTAGTCAGTGGGGACTTGCAAGGATAATGGATATCGTTGCTGATCAAGTAAACACAAAGCTCAATGCAACATGGGTACTGCATAGTGTGTTGAACGAATTAATTTACACCCATTTTCTTGATTCATTGTTTGATTTCTGATTTGTTTTGCATGTAGTGTGCAGTCCTACTATCTATACATGCACAGCTTCATATGTAGCAATATTTTTCTTCTTTAACATATGAATTCAATATCTCCAAACAAAAATGTGCAAGTTCAAAATCAATATATTAGATTGCTACTAATACAAGATGCTTTGATTTATATTAATGATAGTTTAAGAAAAAATTAAAACAAAGTTGATAGGCTAGACTCTAGAGCCGTATGCGACTGAAAAGGATGAAGTCCCCCTCTTCCGAGCTTGGGGAAGAAGGGAGTTAGGGACAACCCTGACTTGGTGGTTCACAAGATTTATGTCCTGGACCACTTGAGCTAGGTCCACCATGAAGAGGCCATGATCCCTTCATTTCTCCCATCAAGGTTACCAATTTCAGTCCTCGGGCTCTGGTTGATTGAGCTGCCATTACAGCATCATCAGTCTTGAAGATGACAAGAATGCTCAAGACGAAGACAAGAAAAGCAATAACCTTCACCAAACATAGCTTTCCACCCATCGTTTTTGTTAGAAGATGATATATATACAAGCAGTTTGGCTGGCTTCACATGCTATATATCTGTGTGTATGGTGTAACCGGACATATATATTGTTCAACAAGTCGTAATATATCTTCAGTATGAACATATCACAGAGTTGGATTTAATGTGTTTTATGCGGAGTTCCGTAATAATTACGTCGAAACGGACCATTTTAAATTTTTTATATTATTTTTTATATTTGTTAAATATATCATATTTGTAGTAAATGACAATGAACCACACACTCATAACTCATTAAAAATTTAAATAATTAATTAAACTTTTAATATTTAATTAAATTTGTTTATAGATACACTACATAGTTCACTGTCAATACACTGAATATAAACCTTATTAAATTAAATATAAATTAGCTTCTAAAATTTAATAAATTTGCATCTTGTGAATGATCCAATTATTTTTTATTATTGCAAAACTTAATTGTAAGTGTCTATGAAAATTGTGCTGCGATTAAATCGCAACTAAAGTATTTATGAAAATGATGAGGTTATCAGATTTCCTTTAAATTTACATTTTAATTACGCTTCAATAAATCTCAAATCGTATTTACGAGGTGTGATTCTTATTAGTTAATTTTCAAATTTCTTTTAATATGATGTAACACTTCCAAACAGTTTGATTCAAACAACATATCTCAATAACCTGTTGAAGACAATCAAACTTTATTGTTGGGTAAAGTTGATAAAAATGAAGTCCGTCATACCTTTTAGAATTTAATGGCACCAAACTTTTTGCAAAATGGGAAGTTAGAGTTTTCTTCAAAAGGCAACAGACATATATATAGTTTCCTTCTAATTTAATTTCCCTGGAATAATTTTCAACCAAGAAAACATGAATTCCTAATTCTTTTTTACTTATTGTAATCACCAAACAAATAGCATTTTTTTGATAAATTTTTCTAATTCTATCATTTCCATGTCAAACTTCATTTAAAAATATTCAACACAAAAAAAATATCTTTAATATGCAATAACTTTTTTTTTTTTGAATTACAAGATAGTAAAATTTTAACAGAAATACGATTGACGTGATTCAAATTTAAACCACACTTAGAATAATAAACATCTTTAATCATCAGACCAACATACAAGATTTAATATACAATTATTTTTAAGACGTGATGAGCTTCATATTTATTATCGATTTCCTATCTCAAATTACGATACTTTTTTTTTATTGAAATTTGAGTAGTGAGTTGTGATGCTTCAATCTCAAGTTATTGCTATTTATAATTATATCCAATTCTCTTACATATTTCCTATAGATTTGTGAGCATGATCATGTGCAATATCATTACTCATTTCTCCAGCTTGATGCCACAAATTCAAGTCTTAATAAAAAAAATAATTTGGGATCTTTGATTGTCTTGTTTGAATAATAGTTACAAGTTATTTAGAGTAAACGAAATTTTTTGGGTTCTCATATTTGATTTTTAATAAATTATAATTTAATAAAAAATATGAGAAAATTTCGTGGTAAATTAGAGTATGATCATCATCAATTTGATTAACTTTGAAAAGAAAAAAGAGAAGTTTGAACTTTTATGGATATTCATACTTATTTTTATCTTTTAAAGTATTTGAAGCTGCAGATATACATATTTATGTAGATTTTTATGTGATAAATAATTATGTTATGGTTCTTATGTTTATAAATACGGAATTTAGAAAAACATTGTAAATATCTTATTATTAAATAAAATACACGTTTTCTCTTTGTTCTCCCATTTTTTGTTCTTTTTATTGTCTTTATTCTTTATTTTATAACAAATATAGTATTGGTGGACTATTAGGTTTTGGTATATCTATTAATATTTGGGAAAATATTTAATATACTGTGAATGAAATTTTTAGACTTTATAAGTAAAATAAAGGGGTTGACAAATGTCAGATAGGAGATATAGTAAAATATTAAAAAAAGATACATTGTAATTTTGAAAGGTTGTTTATAGAATATAAAAAGTACACCGTAAGTATATCAAATACTAACCCTTAATATTTATATGTTTTGGTAAAAGATGAAGTTAGACATTTTATAATAGAAGTTTATAATAGAAGTTGAAAATGAATTGTAACTTTTTTTAAGGTTAAAACAAAAAAAAATTATCATTTTATTACCTATAACATTACAAATTTTAAGGGTTTAAAGGTAATTTCACCAAATCAAGGGGAGCAAAGTCCCGCTTGTGTCATGAATTGTTGATCAAAACTCATGATGAATGTACACAAAACATCCAATTTAGGTTAATTGATTAAATGTGGCTCATTTGACCCATATGAATTGACCTTGTTCACGAAACACATGGAAAAGTCCATCTACTTAAAATCTTGGTGACCAATGAAACACTCCATTAAAATTAGAGTTACCATGGTGAATATTATAAATTCTAAATGATAAGATTGTATAGAGTTTAAATCTCTTAATATTTTCATTTTATAGATAGGCTTTGATCTCAATCATCAATGTAATTTAAATTATACCATTAGATTTGGAGAGCTCCACTATAAATAGAGACTCTCCCCTCATTTATAATCTCTTGATTGTAATTATTCAAAGTAATAGAATACCTTTAGAGCATTTACTCAAACTTTTAATGTGCTTAGTTTTGCTTATTCGCTTAAGAGATTTCCGTCCACTTTAGTTCAATGTCTTAGAGAATTTTCTTTGTAAATTCTCACTTTCGTGTTAAGTATATTTGAAGCTAAGTTTCTATGTAAAGTTGTGCGGTTTGTAAGACTAAAGTTTTAGTCTTGTGACACTTGTCCTCTCTTGATGTCACTCATGATTTTAATGTATCATTTTATGTTTATCCATACTTTTTAAATATGATATGTGTAGTATATTTTCATGTTTCTTAATAAAATATAGGCTTAATTAAATAAATATTACATTAATAATTATATTAAAATAAAATAAAAATACCTTCCCTCCTCTTTCCTCAAAGCTTTCCTCCAATTTCCTAAAGGTTCCAACATGTTCAAAAACAATATCAACAATCCTCAATGCTAAACAAGTTATTACGGGAAGTTTAGTATGCAGTATTATGAGATGATTTATTTAAAGGAGTAGTTGTCTATGTTATAGGAAGTAAAGAGCGAATAGGAGTAATTTTCTATGTTACAGGAAGTAGAGTACAAGTCCCAAAAACTGTAGGATTACTACACTGTAGGAGAAGATGGAGAGAGGGAGCGGGTGCGGGAGCGGGAGGTGGGGCCGTGGGAGGGAGAAGGGATGGTGGAGAGGAATATTTTTTTATTTATTTAATATTAAAATTAATATTAATATAACTTTTTTATTTAATGAGATTTTAATAACGTGGTGGTGTGCCACTTCCTAATAAAATTTAGGTTACCAAAAAAAAAAATTAGGTATCTAACTTAAACAAAGGGCATAATTTAAGGGTCTTTTATTTGTTATATATATGTTGATATAATCACATGTGTTTTTATTCGTACTGTAACATAATTCTGTTCAGATCAGATATAATATTTAGGTAAAACTCTCTCAATTATGTAAGCTCAAAATATATATTGTATATATGTAATTACATTTCTAAACAAAACATTATGAGATTTAAACTTGAGACACTAAAATTCATAAAAACACAATTTTATTATTTCAACTAAAGACTCATTTGTTTTTTATATAAACTTTTATAAATATAGTTAAATTTTAAAATTAGTAAGTAGGTTCACTAATTTAAATTTTTTTTTGGTACAACTAAGATTCGAACTCGAGTTCTAGAGATGATGAATAGTGGGTCAATAAATCACAATTTAGGTTCAATTTGATGATTATATTTTTATCTATAATCTCAAACTTTTAAATCAGGAAAAAATATCGATTGATATCAAGTGTAATCATTAAAAGACTAGCAAGTTTGAGTGGAAACAAGAACCTAAAGAGTGGTTCCAGTGAAAAAGAAGATATTATTCATCTTAGGAAATCTGGGTTCGAGCACCTATGTGTGCAATATGTGTTTGCTTTGTCAAAAAGTTAAAAAAAAAATACTACCATGTAATTACACCGATATACTTAAAAAAAAAAAAAAAAAGTTGAGTGGAAACAGAAGTAGAATATATAGCAGCAATCATGCTTAACTGTTCAAAATTCATGATAAGTTTAATGATTTCATAGCTGGCTTAGTTTTGAAAATGATAGATATCCTCCTACTTTGGTTTTACTTTCACGTAATATATATGCCAAACAAATTCCACTTTTGTATCTCAACACTGTATATAATATTTTGGGGGATTGCACAATTGCTCACTCATCCATTTAGCGGCCGAAACCCTTTGTTTCTGTTTGTTTTTTTTTTGGGGGGCGGCCGGGGGGGGGGGGGGGGTTTCTGCATAACGACAGAGAAATCAACATCAAATTTTACGAAGGCTTGGATGACCAAAACGTTAGATTTCTTTTGAGCGTTTCCAGTATTTAAACTCCCCAAGCTAACACTGATTAATTTCAATCATTATCATTAAAGATCCCTTGTTTTCATACGGTATTTAAGGCTCAAACCAGATCCATGTTAGCTCAAAGCATACAGTTCCAGTTTTGCCATCAAATTTAGTTGATTTCTACTTATATCTCCTATTATTATATAGAAACCAAATGCTCACATGAAGATAGGATGTTGCCTCGCCATCTGTCTGGAAACAGTATGACAGTAATGGTGCCTTTACCGACACCGGCACCATTTTCATCGCAGCCATGTTCACCAATGTGCCCTTTCGACATCTGTGGGAAGAATAAGGAATCTGATCCAGACCCGAAAACAATTTCAATTTCTTCGTGCCCCCGATTTGGGATTATATTTGCATGGAAATTGGAAAGCTTAATTAATGTTGCGGTTCAAGGACTAATTTTTGTGCTCATCCTTTAGTGGTGATGCATGTCAGTGTCAGGCTGTTAAATAGAAAATGGAATTTGATTGTTAAAAAAGCCAAAGATTAAGGAGAGATGCACACTGAACAGCTGGCGGAAGTGGCAGACTTTTTCTCTTTTTGTGGGGTCTCTTTGGCAATTTCACTAACGAGATGGAACGGAAGGAAAACTTGTGATTGTGCACCATTAATTTCTCAACTCTACGGCTACAAATTGTGTCTGCAAAAAGGACAAATCTAAAAGTCTACAAAACCACAATCTGGATTTCATCAAAAACAGGGAAGTTTTGAAGGTAATCTTCACAACTGACAACAGTGGTTAATTCTTTTATCACCGGTATTCTCCAAAGACGTAGACAGTTGGTTCCAAGATGTGCTTCATCAAAATGAGTACAAACCGAATATCCAATCACATAATTAAGAGACGAGGTGTCAAACCACTATTTGAACACTACTGTCGCCAAAACTGCCTAATATAAATAAGACCAAGTTGGAATCTCTTAGGTACAAAGGAGATCCGGGAATAATAACTTCTTATTGCAGTGATTCGAACATAGACTTGCTAGGTTTCACCATGAACCATAAAGACGCAGCCCCACGGCCACAGAAATCATGAGAAAGACCTGGTAAATATGGTGATAGAGACTGACCCCTTGTGACTGACCGGTTCCAACCCTTATCTTAAAGGGGAGCGGAGCACGTAATCTGAGTGTAATAATTTGATTCTTTGAGAACAAAGTTCCCCATTTTGACTCCAATTCATTTGTGTCATTATTGCAGACCAAACTGATATAGTAGTTCACTGCCATTGAACCTAAGCCGATTGCGGCACATCCTGCAATTGAAATCGACACATGGTTCATTCTTACATTCGTACTGGCGTTGCCCTATGTATATAGTCAAATAAACAAGCTCACCACTAGTATCAAATGCCAACAACAACATCGTAAATACTATAAATAGAGAATCTGACAATCATTCTTATTTGGGAAATGATTCAGACTTAAGATGCGAAAATCATTCTTCATTTTATTTTTGCTTCTTCTTTCTCTCCTGTTGAGTTCCATGAAACCTGGAGCAGAGGCAAGGGGACTATTGAAGGATCCAAAGTGGCAGTACAGCAATGGTAGTAAAAAGATTCAAAAGGGTAGATTTAAAGGGATGTTTCTTCATGCTGTGAAGGTTTCAGGGCCAAGCTTGGGTGTTGGACACAGATACAATAAACTTCAAAGCATTGAAGTTGAGAAATCGGGTCCCAGCCCTGGTGAGGGACATAAGTAAGTGGACGGGGCAATGTAAAACAAGTGACTACAATGTTAATTCATTTCTTTTCCCTCTTCCTCTCTTTCTTAGCTAGTTTAGTGAAGTGCATATATCTGCAAGAATTAAGCAAAGCAGGCTATTTTAGTTATTCTGCAATTTTTTCTTCTTGGGGAAAATGCCTAACTTGTTGGCACCAAGTGCCCTCCAACGTAGTTTTCGTACCTCCATCGTAGGTATAGCCTGAGTTCGAATTGCGTTAATTACGTTGCTGTTAAAGTTCTGTAATCTTCTTGTAATTCATCAAAATAAAAATATATAATAGTTAACATTCTTTTGTTTTTCTTTGATTAGTTTTTATATAAATATCAGTCTCCATACTATTTTCAAAGTGATTCTCTGAAAATAATAATGTATTATTCCAAAGTGAGTTAATAGGCAGAGGGGAATCAAAAGGGGCTGGCAAGATAAAATGGAAATTTGTTGTTTAAGCTTTTTAAAAATTTTTAAAATTTTAAATTAGTAAAAATAAAATTACATTTTAACTCTTTAAAATTATAAAATTTTGATTTAATCTTTTAAAAATTATAAAAATATAAACTATCAAAATTTAAAATTTAATTTGGACGTTTTAAAAAAATTTTCTTGCTTCGCCCCTACATTTATTTAAATTTGAATTTTTTTAATATTTTAAATTTGAAGATTTTAAATCTATTTAGAAGACATTTTTCACCATTTTAAAAATACTTGCGAAAATTTTAGTTTTTAGTGACTGTGTAGCAGATAATAATCTTTCCTCTAATACATAGCATCTATTCGATTATGTTTAGTTGAATTTTAAATTTAAAAAATATATAAAAAAAGAGAATTATATAGTATTTAAGAAAATCTTTAAAAAATTTAAATTATAAAAATTATAAAAATTTCAAAAAATCAATGAAAACTTTAAAATTTCTTAAAATTCAAAATTTAATAAAATTACAAAAAAAATGTTATGTATAAATATTTTTTCCCAGATACATATTTATACTCTAATTTTTGGTTTTATATATATATATATATTTATTTATACTCTAAATTTTAGTTTCTTCATAAATTATATGTTATTTAGATAAAAAAATAAATAATATATTATATATACATTAAATGTATCTCAATTAATTTATATAAATATATTTAAATGCAAATATAAGTTTTAAAATTATTAATTAGGTTGAATAATTGAATTTAATAATTTTTAATTTTAAATGTAATTATGCAATAATAAAAATGGTTAAGAAAAAAATTTAAAATTTGATTTAAAATGTTTAAATTTTGTACCAATTAATATGAATCGGTATGCATCGATACAAGTGAATATTAACCAAAATATGTTGAAATAATCTAAATGTATCGAAATTTTAATCGAAACGGAATACAAACTATTTAGCTTAAAACCAAAATAATATGTACCATCTGATACCGTACAAAATAATTAAAATACGATTAATATATTCAGAAAATCTAATTCAGTGGTTGATTACTTGGGTTAATAGAGGTACAAGACTAGTTCATGATGAACTACCCCCGGAGGTGCAGTACCTGCTAACAATTGATGCTCAAGGTTTTGTACCCTCTTCTTTTGTTAAAAAAATATATATTCTATCATATAATTCTATTTAATAAATTAAGTATAAAATTAAATAAATTTACAATTAGTATTAATTTTATTTTATTAATAAAATCATGACAATTTAAACATAATAATAATAATAATTAACTTTCATTAAATTAACCTAAAATCTGAATTAAGTACTAAAAAATAAATAATATTATTGTTTATAAATAACACATTAGAAAAAAAAACTGTCAAATTCAAATACTAAATTATATATTAAATTAAAATTTACTAAAAAATTAAAAAGTGAACACTTTTATAATTTTTTTATATTTGATTTTATAATTTGAATTATTTTTATAATTTTTAATAATATTTTTATAAATATAAATTTTATCGTTTCAAAATAAAAATAAATAAAGAAGTGTCCAAATTCAAATGAAATTGGACAACAGATTCATCCTAAACTAAAATTTGTATATATTTTAAAATATTTTTATTTTTAATTTCTTTTTCATATGGATAGCCATTTTTTTTTTGGTGAATACAGCCATGTCAAACTTTCATTTGCTAACTTAGTGACCATTAACGGTCATGTCGATGATCCCGTTAGAAACTACAACCAATGTTAGTCAATAGGTTAATTTAATCAATTTTGTATGTTCAAGAATTTAATTCAGTGTAAAAAATTGAGGACGGCTTAATTGATATATATATATATATATAATTTTCAAGAAAAAATTCTTTTGTTAATTTTTTTATAAATTAAATCTTATAAGTATTAATAATTTTAACAAAATCTCCTCAAGAAAATGATTATTTTTACATAATATCGTCTGAAAATCATTTTTCAAAGTAAATATTAATCGAAAAATATTTTAAAAATAGCATTTTTTTTTATTTTTTTCAACATTTCGATTTTTTTATAATTTTAAAATATTCTTTAAATATTATTTAATTTTTTTATTTTTATAAATTTTTAAACATTTTTAAATTTTCTTCAAAATTTTTAAAATTATATAATGTTAGGACTTTAAATTATGTTACTATTATATGAACTTTTTACGAATTTTTAAAATTCAACAAATCGTTATTAAATGTTATGCATAAATAAAATTAAATAATGTCGATGTCAAGTTTATTTGTTCTCACTTTTAAATTTCTTCATTTTTGAAAAAGAAATAATTTGTTGACTTTCAAATAGTTTAGCTTATTCAAGCAAGAGTATATTAAGTATAATATCCTTATTTTTCTTTTCTAAAAACCTTCCATTTTCTGTATTTTAGTAATTTCTATCCAAGCATCGTGTTGGAAGAAAGATGCAAAGCAATTAAAAAGAAGAGAACTGAATTTGATGCAAATCAAAATCATGCTATGATTCAAATAAGCAAATGAAATCAGTTTCTGTTTACATATATATGACTGAATGGAACCCACATTCAATTGGGAAAAATAATCTATTATACCAACCTTGGACATGAATGAGGCACGTGAACTCTGGCCGTTCCCAGGTTGCCCCTTGCCCCATGCTCTTCTAATATAACAACCTGTCCTCAGATCCGCAGTTCGATCTTCAGTCACAACTTCTGCCAACGTGTCTTCACTCTGCAGGCTCGCTCCAATAATGATGGTATCTTCAACCAAGCTTGCCACCCCTGTCAAAACGACTTGCCTCAACATCCATTCCAAGGAAATGGGTTAAATTACCAGTGTCTGCACAATATACTACAATTAAAAGAAAAGAAGCAATCCCCACCCCCCCCCCCCAAACCCAATTTCTAGCTGTTCCTTTCACCAATATTTCAAGGCTCATAATAAACCATCTTTCTCAGATCTTATTGATCATGAGGTAATATGAGAGGAAATAGGGGTGATCTTTACAATATACATGCATACAAGTAATTAGTTAAGTACATTTGAATACTATAGCCTATAGGTTATATGACAGAACATAGAAAGCAGTCACAGTGTTTAATAACTGCTTGACTTTTCCAACGACCTGAAAAACCCGATCATATGGTCATATACGTCTCTATTTGCTTTTACACTCAAAAGGAAGTCTATGTGACCGTAGTTATCGAGATAAAGCAACTCTGGTTTCGACGATAATTCCTCAAGAGTGCGCTGCACATCCGTTGCATCTGCTAAGGCATCATTCCCTCCATAACTCATCCATATTGGCAATGACTTTGGTATGTTGTTAAGATCAAATGTTGGCGGTCTAAACTGTCCGTATGTCAGTAAGTTTTTCACGATTCCATAATCATACTGGGAAAATGTACCCTGACGGATCACTGCCATATAAAAAGAAAGACAACAGTTTTAGCAAAAGAAATCATATTAAATTAACATATATTCAAATGATTTCTAAAGGAAATGAAAGAAAATTAAAACTTATTACAGCTTGAAAAGTAATATGCTAATTTCAGCCGCTAATATAGTCCAGAATGAGGAATTCGTAAAGATACAAGTCCATTCAGGTTGGTTAAACACGCAGAGAAATAAAAATAAAAGGCAAATAAAAGAAGGTAGATGGAAGCATACTCTGGAAAAGATGACGTAAATTCTTCACCGATGATGGGTGTGGCTCATATTCCAGATAGAAGTTCATGCGAGTTTTATTAAAGCAGCAATTTTGCCCTGCAATGTCATCTTGTCAAACACCTTCCATTTTAATAGTAAGATTCAAACATTTTCATTATCGGTGCCAATTTTTTTAGTTTCAGGGTGCTCGGTAAACTTTTGTTAAGTCAAAATTTAAAAGCTGCTCTTGAAGCTAAAAGTTCATGCAACCCTAGCAAAAACAAATGGCATCTTTTCCAGGCTTCAAGACAGGAAAAGAATACACTCTTCTATTATATTTTATATAATTTTATAATTCATATAAAACATGGCTTCAAAACTTTAAAACCCTGCAATGGGCAATTCTCTGTTCAGCTAAATGTAGCATAATATCCTAGATTGAATCTGAGCAGAGCGAATTACCCACTTTTAAGGCATAATTTCAACTTTCAAGTCAAGCATAGAATGGGAAATATTACCAAGCCTGAAAGCTTTGAGCTAGATCACTTATACAGTTCATTGCATGAAAAGAAAAGTGCAAGAAAAAGGAAACAGGATACTGAACCAACAAAAATGGTGCACATCCGTTTGTGTATTTATACTGATATTCGTATCTGTATAAGTAATATAGAAGAGACGAAGAAAACCTGTTATAGCACTAAGAAAATCAGTACAATCCACATGGCCATCACATAAAGAATCCACAAGGTTAACCAACACATCGCTGCAGTTAAAATAAAAACACATAATGCAATTAAACCACTAAATTAAAAAAAAAAAAAGTCAATCAACACCTTCGTAACAGGGAAGAAGATATGGGGGAAAACAGAAAAGCTAAAATGATATATGTATTAGCAAACCTTCTGAAATTCAATTGATGTAACCCCAAAGCAAGAACCATCTGCCAGAAAAGAATGTCTAAGAACATCATAATGGCTGAAACTAATTTTACTAGGTAAAACAACAATAATGACAAGTTCTACCTGATCCAGATGCATTGCAACCATTCTAAGTACAAGTGGAGCGCTGACATGTTCTAAGTACGATATTGGAGACAGAAGAGCAGCAGCTTCAACCATTTCCACTATGTCTGGCTGAGTGAGAGCAGCCAAAGACATTATTGTGCCCTGTCATTAAAAAGCATTGGATAAGTAACCTAAAAAGGTAATCGGCAAAATCCAGGAAAACCATGCTCTAGGTATACTATAATGCATGCAGGACCTGTGAATGCCCAACAATAAAGATTTTGGAGCTGGTAACTGCGTGTATGTAGTGCAACATTTCTGCAAGATCATACAAAGCTAATTCCTGCCAACTCCACTCCCAAAATTCCTGCAAGAAAAGCAAATAGTTTTCTAGTCAATGAGATACTACCAGTCAACCTTGACATAGATTTTATTAGGATATAGATGCACCAGGAAACCCTTATATTGTTAAGGGGGAAAAAGGAAAGAAAATAATAGAGAAGAGGGTGTTACAACTAGCATATTGTATACTAAGCTATGAAACTGGATCTTGTAGTACACTAAACAAAGATGCACAAACATTGAAAAAAAACAGCGAGGGTGTCAACATATAAAACACACACAGCCAACTAAGTTGGACACGCAAATTGCAAAAAAAAAAAAATGATATTCATGCAACCAACGTCTAAGGTAGTTAAAGTTCTCCACATTAATATTGAAAGATAAATTCTAGCTAAGAGAAGAGGCATAAAGTATAGAATTTTCCTACCTTGTCTGTGTCTAATAAAGATATGTGTCCATGGCTCCAACGTGTTCCACGAACATTTCCAACCCATAAATCAAAACCCTGGTCTGCAAGGACGAAGCCCAACGACTGTTCAGTGGAATCCAAAAACCATGCATCACCTGCCTGTTTAGTATATCAAAGTAGAATCAGATCAGTGACAAAATCATATCAACGTAAAACAAATACATGCATATACAAAATTACAGTCCTGGAGCATATAAACAGAGATAACATATAATCTTACAAACAGAAAGCACACAAACTCATTCGCTTTGTTATTTATTGCAACAACCACTAGATCTAGGATTTTGGTTTAGAAAAAAAAAAAAAAAACTGGAATCTTTCAGCATGCATTTTCACTGGGAAAACTAAGGGGGCAGAAGGAAAAAGAAATTTCTTACAAGTAAATCAATAACTAGTAGTTGGTAGGATCAAGACACATTAGAAGACCTTACATGAATAAGATACATAATAACAGCTAAATAACTCTGATATTTGACAAAGTTGTTTCAGGTAAATGGGGAATTTACCATGAATAATCCATGCTGAAGCAGAACAGGATGACCTTGCTGAACTTTAAGATCCCCAGAACGAGATGAGACGCGTTGGAGAGCTAATAAATAGCCATCCTTAGTCTGAACCTGAAAGAAAATTAGTGATAAACCACAAAAATAAAAGGAAACTTGACTTTCAGTTACCAAACAAGACAGCAACAAAATTCAACTAGAGAACCCTAAAGTACTGAAGTAAGCAGATTTCAGAAAACTTTCTACAAATCATTAAAAAAGAAAGTTTAAAAATTTATGAAAAGGGGATGAAAGAAGCAGCAGAAAAAATTCTATAAATTAAGGACACTATCGGTACAACGGAAATGAGGGAAAAGGAAAGGTAAACTCCGTCGCTGCAGTCCCTTCCAAAAGCAAACAAAAAATGCATATTTTGCTTTGACTGCTACTTTTATGGCTCAAAACATAATAGTCCTATACTATTTTTCCTTCATTATCACTTTTCCCGGTTCTTAGCGGCCAAAAGAACCTTGACAAGAATAAAAACAGAAAGGGAGGGAGAGAGAGTACAGTGTGTTCGGTGCAGAAATAACCATTGGGCTCGATAAGCTGGGCGCAGAGAGACTCGGTGGAGAGAGTTAGGCCGGGATCGGACGAATTTCCGGTAACATCGGCGTCGGAAAGAAATAAAGAGTGGAAGAAACAAAGAAATGGAAGAAGAAGAAACGCCGGAAACTTGTCCATCTCTCTGAATGGGAAGTAGTTGAATGATCGGGACGGGAGTGCCCCACACTCTGTTCACCTTATCATATTATACTAGCATAGCATAGCTTTCAAGAATTTTAACCATTAAATATAAATGTTTTCTACTCCTTGACTTCATAAAATTTAACTCAGACTCTCAGATCTTTCCGTAGCAGATCCATTTTTGTAGTTTTGTGGCCCGTGATCCTTTCTGTAATCTGTCGCCGGAACGATAAGTTATCATGTCCTTTTCTAATAATTTACTACTCTTTTTAACCTTTACTTTTTGTTTTCCTTTTTCAAAATAAGACCTTCCAATCTTTTTAGAGTAAATTGCTTACTCAACAATTAGTTTACATAATAACAAATTTAGTACTATAATATTTATAAATTCTATCAATTTGATTTTAATTTTATTTTGCCTAGCGATTGTGTCAGCCTCTGAACTGACTATCGCTTACTTTTTTCTCCTTTCCGCCAACTAATTATTTCTTTTTTTTTCTCATTCATTCAACATGTCTTTTCTATTTTTAATGTTTGTTTTTCGATTGTTTAATAACTCTTTAGTTTTAGAAGTTTGTTTGCTTTTGTAATACATTTTTAATTTTGTTTATGTATGTAATCTTTCTTTTATAAGTCATTTTAGGGATAATTTTCTTGTTGCCCTTTCTAGTTTGGTGAATACTTGATTTTTTTATCGATTTTTATTTGTCATTTTGGACCATTCGAGGATAATTTTCTTATCGTATTAAGTGCTTGCAATCACTTTAGAAATGTCGTACTTAAGTTGTAACAAAACCAATTGCAACGTGTCATAATGTTTTATTGAGGTTGTTTTTATTGTGTTGATGGAGTTTGTCCTTTATCATTTATGACGAGCCTTATTGTTATTTTTTTAAATTGTATGAATCCATTCATTAAATGAATTAATGAATTTATCTTTAAAAAATATAAAAATTCAAAATTTTAAAAAGGAAAAATTATTTAAAATTTAGTTTTTGATAAAATATATAATATTTTTAAAATATTTGTATATTGTACCGAGAATGACTTGTGTACAAATCGAATTGATTGGTCATATTTTTTTTTTCAAGGTATATACAAAAGCGAGTCCGGTAATTAATCATCCGTGTTATGTAGATCTATTGAAAGAATAAATATTGATCACGAGTTTTAAAACTGTTCCATACCCATGACGAAAATCGAACTCTTAACCACTGATTAAATTAGAAAAAACTCTTATCATCTCATTTAAATTCCGTAGTTTGAGAAATAACTTTTTCTTCTTGTTTCCGATTTATTAAGATAAAAGGTACTTTTTAATAAAAAATATATTAAAACAAAATTTTAAAGCCCCAAATTTCCGGTGCTCTTCTTTGCAACCTCAAACCCCAAAAAGTAGCAACCCATCTCTCACCCACCTTTCAGAACATAATTTACATACAAGAACAACATTCTGGACGTGGGTTTTAGTCACTTGCTGCTTTGTGAATGTGAAATGTTGTTTTCTGTCATAGCTATACCACATTTAATTCAGATGTGAAGTGCAAGCGAAGAACCCATCCAAATCTCAGCCTCAGGTGATGTTTTCTCTGTCTTACGTTTCCCACATTTTAATCCAGAGGTACTACCAATGGCTGCAACAATTGGGGGTTTTGTTGGTATTCTTAGGGTTACTAACTTTTCTATGGCGAAGAGGAAAACTCTTGTACTACTAATTACTTTTCTCTTGTCTATTTATAAATTTAACATCTCAACTCTCTTTATTACATTTTTATTTGTCTGCTCAGATTTTGTCTCCCATAGAAATTTGATTGTTAGACACATATAATATGTTGTTATAGAGAGATAATCATTATAAATTTATTATAAAATTTATATCGTGAATATTCATCAAATAATGAAAATGAGAATTATGTTAAAAAAATAATAGGTTTCAAATCGACAATTTTAAAAGACTCATAACATGTGCATGAATTATAACTTTTATGCATATTTTATTTTACCTTCTTTCACTTGATTAATTATAAAGTTCATAAATTTAATAAGTTCAATTAATCAATATGAGTTATCAAATTAAATTAATTAATTTATCATGAACTACTAAATTCAAGTAATCAATTTAAAAGTTTATGGTGTTCCAATTTCATACTAGAATATTTAATTATAGAACTTAATAGTTTATTTAATTGATATCTTTAATTCTACTAATTGAACGTTATTTTCATTTAATAAAATGTGATTGTGAATTAAATTACATGATTGTGGTGTTTTCTAATATTGTGTTACTAAATTCAAGTAATCAAGTTACCATATGAATTTACCAGAGTAAGCAAAGTGTCGAGGACTAATCCACAATTTTTTATTTTCCTCGATTTTCTACCAATTGATTTAAATTTTAATTTATATAGTAATTCATCTCAATTTATCAGTTTCAAATACTTTACAAGTATAAGGTCCCATTTCATGCCTATGACATGTAAAATTTTCATTTTTCACAAGTTTTTTAAAATCTTGTATTTTATTCAATTTAGTTCCTAAATTTAAAACAATCGTAATTTTCACATTAGAGCACCGTTTTATAATCCGTTTACAAATACATCCTTCTATGAGTATAACTCTCTACCATCCATTATCATAGAAATTTCATACCACTGTTTACACTTTTTACACTTTAGTCCTTTATGACAAAAACAACAATTTCACTTTGCAAAATAGTCTTTTTTTAACATATAAGCTTAACATCTAACCATTTAACATCAAAAGCTTCAAGAAAATAACAATGGTAACTTTTAAAATCTTTAATAATTTTACGAAATAATACCCGAATTAACTAAATCAAATAATCACGATCTCAAAAATATAAAATTTATGAAAAACGAACTTAAATATACTTACCGTGCAATGGCCGAATGCTTGGAGCTTAAAAAATGGTGTTCTGATTCTTTTCTTTTGCACTTTCGGTGGAAGATGGTGAATCAAAAGTGATGATGGCCCTTTTGTTTAATTAACATTAACATATAAAAATAATTTAATTAAAAATATAACATATATTTCACTCAAACAAAGCACCTAATGGTCTAATTGTCATTTTAAACTTATTTAAGCCTTTTTAATCAATAAAATCTATAATTATTAACTTTTATAATTTTTACGATTTAATTTTTGTATCACAATTGACTATTCGTTCGACAAAATTATTAGATCAAAATTTAATATAATACTATAATAGATTCGTAAATATTAATTAATAATATTTATGTAAAAAAAAAGGAGATTTTGAAATCATTGAAAATTGAGCTATTACATAAATATTAAAAATATTATATGCTTAAAAAATACTTATAAATATTAAGTAAATGAGGTTATATAAAATTCAAATATAAAAATAAGAATTACACCAGTGTCTTTAGTCTCTTTAAAGTGCTTGAGTGAACCATTTACTTGTTTTAATGGTTTGATGATTAATTTTGATATAAACTCATACAACAATGCAATAAGCAGTAGTAAATCAACCCTCCAAAATTACACCAAAACAAGGGGGAGGAATTTTCACAATTTTGCTAGGTTTTGTAAATGGATCATTCAACATATCACAATTTAAAGCAAATAAAATACATAAATAAATATAACAAGAAGCATGAAGTAAAGTGTAGTGGAAGAAGTTGACCCATTTAGTATTAAATACAGCGGGTGAAATCATGACATCAAAGCACAGCATGGAAGTAGCCTTTCACTTTGCAAGCTTCAGAAATTGCAGCTGAGACAAGGACTTTACTTTGAAAACACTCACAATTTCGGTCCATTCAACCCCCGCCTAACTTCATGTACTGGCTACTTGGTGGCGGAGCAACACAGAAGAGGTGGTCAAGGGGGTTGCACCCTAGCATGGAAATTGCTTGATATATTTAATTTCACTCATACAATATTATTTTATTTAATAAAATATAGTTAATAATTTTTTATGTGAAATTTAGATAATTTAATTAAGGTTATTTTTATTCAATAAATTATAATTAATAGGTTTGTTTATATTAAATAACTATAATTTTATTTAAAATTTTAGATAATATGTTGTTATAGAAAATTAATTTAATAAAAAATGTACTTCATAATCATGACGGTTACTTTTATAAGTGAAAAACTATTATAGAGGGTTAAAATAAAATATAAAAGATCGGTTTTACTAGAAACTTGGTTGTTATAACAAAATGCTATTTTTAAACTTTTTTTTAACATTTTATTATAGGTTTTAATCATATTTATTCTTTTTGACACAATGCTTAGAACTATCCATAAATAGGAGAGTAATGCATTTCAGTGCACTCGAACTCACGTTCCATAATATTACCAACAATATCTATACCAATCAAGTTAAAGATTCAATCTGCATTGAATCCTTAAATTTAAAATTGTATTAATTAAATTATTTCATATATGAAAATTGTCTGACTGTTAATATGTTAATGCAGCCATGATTGCGGCTGGCTTAACTATTATGACACCAGTGTAGTGGTCGAAATTAGTAACCATAGATTATGTGAACAAAAAATAAAAAATTCAAAAAAAAATATAAAGAAATAAAATAAAAATATTATAAAAGTTGTAAAACAATTGAAAATATATTATAAAAATTCAAAAAATAAAAAATATTTATAAAAATTATTAATATATACAACTTAAATTTTTATTAAAATTTTAAAAAAAAATCAAAAATGTATTATAAAAATATTATTTTAAAAAAAGATAAAATAAATTCTTAAAATTATTTAAAAACATAAAATATTTAACTTTTTTAAAATTATAAAAATTCATAAAAATATAAAAAATATAAAAAATATTAAAGATTGTAAGAAAATTGAAAACAAATATTATAAAAAATCATAATAATTCAATTTTAAAAAATATAAAAAACCATAAATCATTAAAAAACTTAAAAAATAAAAATAAAAACAACTTGTTTGATTGGAGGGAATTAAATAATTATTTCCCCTTATTCTTAGATCAACAATAAAACATTAATTTGATTGAACGAATGAGTCATATAATTTTTCTTATATGAAAAAATATACTTAATTTAACCCTCAAACATAAAAATTATTCTTCTATATAGACTAAATACTATGAAAAGTATCAAAGAATATCCGCATCCCTAAAAAAAGAAATGTTCTAATCAAGGTGTATTTAGGGAAGGCTCTTAAGTGTCCGACTCTTTTAAAATGAAAAAAATTCAGTTTAAAATTTTAAATTAATAAAAGTAAAATTATATTTTTACTTTTTAAAATAAAAAAAATTAAATTAATCTTTAAAAAATAAAAATATAAACTATTAAAATAATAAAATTATATTTTTATTATTATAAAAATTACAATTAAATTTTAATTTCCTAACAAAAATTTCTTACTTCACTACTGTTTTAATATCCCTCGGAGAAAGTGAACGTGACAGTAAACGTGTCCAAGTTCATTTCACAATTAACATGTTACTGTTTTCTTCATTACACCCCTAAATGGATTGGTTTCTATTTTCTCCGTAGTTTCACTACAACGATACGCAAGTGTTTCATTCAAATCAACTTTCATTTCACGACCCTACTTCACTGATCCTCCATTGGTTTACCCATTATAAAAATCTTCAACGCTAGTATCGAATATGTTTTCTACAGTCTACAGTCCCAACGTTTGAAGTTAAAGTCACGCATCTCTCTCTTCCACCAAAAAAAAAAAAGTCACGCATCTCTCTTCCTTAAATCTCTGCGCATCGCTTCTTCACTTCTTAAAACCCCTCAAAAGGACTGCCTCAAACAAGCAAGTCAATGGCGTTTTCTGAGTTCAGGCCACTAGACGAGAACTCGCTCATCGAATACATTAAAGCCACGCCGTCTTTGTCATCGAAGATCGGCCACAACTACGATGGTTTAAAGATTAAGGAAGTTGGAGATGGCAATCTTAATTTCGTCTACATAATCCTTGCCCCTTCTGGTTCTTTTGTAATCAAGCAGGTTTCGCTTTTTTTTTTTTCCTTTTTATCTTTAAATACTCGAAATTATGAAATGGGATTTTCCAGTTTATGCGTAAGATGTTGAATACAGGCACTTCCCTACGTACGATGTATTGGGGAATCTTGGCCCATGACTAAGGAACGAGCATATTTTGAATCGGTGGCGTTAAAACAACATGGTGGGTTATGCCCTGAACATGTTCCTGAAGTTTATCACTTTGACCGTACCATGTCCTTGATTGGAATGCGATATTTAGAGCCGCCCCATATAATCCTGAGAAAAGGGTTAATTGCTGGGATTGAATATCCCTTGTTGGCTGAACATATGTCAGAATACATGGCCAAGACTCTTTTCTGCACATCTCTCCTGTATCGGTCAACCACTGAGCACAAACGTGCAGGTAACGGACTCATGTGCATTTTCTTTTTCAGTGTTTTTATGTTTTGAGTTTGGTTTTGGTAGTTTGAATGCTGTCACTGCAAGTACATTTGGGGATCATAAGTTAGGATTTATATCGATATAGATTGTGCACTAATTAAACTACATAAGTACATATTATGGAATTCTTGGTTGCAACATTGATTCATAACAAAGTTATTGTTATATTTTGGTCCCGAATGCATCGAATTTGATGTAACATATCAAACTTTTGGTAGTTTAGGGAGTTTTTTATAATCTACAATCTAATATTTGTAATTGTATTAGAGCTTTAGAAAGTTTGCTGCTGGTGCTTTTATTATCTGTTATATCAGACCAATGAATGCTCCATAATGTCTATATACCAAAGATTACAAGGGGAAAAGTATATTTTCTTATTCATTGAGTAAATGGCAAGTGTATATTTAAGCCTGGTATTATATTAATCTATTTCAAATTATCTCCATGTAGCTTTTTCCTTCAGTAGCTATTGAATGTTTAGATCTTCTTGAACACGGATCTTGTCAATCCTTAGTTCAATTTTAGCAGTTGTATGATTATGGTTTTAATACCAGAAGTCATTCCAAATGTCATGGACTAATGGAATTAAGAAAAAAAATGCTTCTTTATGACTGTGGATTTGAAGAATGAGCGTTTCTGCTGATAAGCTTTGTCTCTACTACTCTGTTTGGAGCAAGTATATAGGTGTTGTTTTAGATTAAGGAAATGCTATTTTCTAGTATTGATGGCTTTTAGAATCTTGGAGATATGATGCTGATTCATTTACATTCAATGTTTTGTGCAGTGGCTGAATTTTGTGGGAATGTGGAACTATGCAGGCTCACTGAGCAGGTTGTTTTTTCTGACCCATATAAAGTATCTGAATATAACCGTTGGACTTCACCTTATCTTGATCGTGATGCTGAGACTGTCAGGGAGGATAATCTATTGAAGATTGAAGTAGCTGAATTGAAATCTAAGTATGGTTGCTTTTCCTTTTAATGCTACGTTCTGTAACTGCCATTTTATGCTTTATCAAGTTATTAAACATCCCTTTATGTAGGTTCTGTGAAAGAGCTCAGGCTCTTGTACATGGAGATCTCCATACTGGTTCTGTAATGGTTACCTGTGATTCAACTCAGGTCATAGATCCAGAGTTTGCCTTTTATGGACCAATGGGATTTGATATTGGTGCTTTTATCGGAAACTTGATTCTGGCTTTCTTTGCACAAGATGGACAAGCTGGTCAGGGGAATGACAGAAAAGTATGCCTTTCGTTGCCTCTATTATTGCTTTATGAGAACTTTCCAGTATACTTGTCTTTAGTTTGTCATCTTTAGTTATAGTTCCATCTTAGTCTATACTGTTTTAATACGTGCTAGAAGCTAAGTTGCTTCTGCTTTCGAATTTTTTTTAGCCATTCAATTTATTATGGAAAATTCTTATCATATATCTTGCGATTTTATGGTTAAATATGGTCTCTGTGGTATCATAAGTTGTAGGTCAAGATAAAGATGTATCACCACTATTGTTTTACCTCAAGCTAAGTTGCTTGAAGCTAAGTTGCTTCTGCTTTCAAATCTTGTTTAGCCATTCAATTTATTTTGGAAAATTCTTATCATATATCTTGTGATTTTATGGTTAAATATGGTCTCTATGGTATCATAAGTTGTAGCTCAAGATAAAGTTGTATCACCACTATTATTTTACCTCAAGCTACTCTTGGTGGAGTTGCCAAATATTTGTTAGCATGTATGTACATATTCATACATCATACATATTGCTTTACATGCTTAGGAAGCATGATTTATATAGTTTATTTTTGGAAGACTTGCAATGTTTATTTTGTTTTAGAAAAATATCGATGTCTAATATAGACATTGCTGAATTTCATATTGTCATACAGTCATACAAAGAGTGGATATTGAAGACAATTGAGGATACTTGGAATCTTTTCCACCAAAAGTTTACTGCACTATGGGACGAACACAAAAATGGCCCTGGGGAGGCTTACCTTCCTGCAATTTATAACAATCCTGAGCTTCAGAAACTTATACAGGACAAATATATGAAGGAATTGTTCCACGATACTCTTGGGTTTGGTGCTGCTAAGATGATAAGGTGAGGAAATGGTTTTCTACCAGGTCCTGTACTTTTTCTATGTTCCTGGCCTTCATAATTCCCTGTGTTTATCTGTCTTACGGCAGTCTGTAATCTTGCATTCCAGTCCATTATGTCTTTGAATTAACACCACCTTCTAGACTTTTTACACTATATTCTCAACCTTGTACTTTATCTTAATTGACTCTTAAACAGTTAACCTTGACATGCAATTTTTTTGTTGACAGTAAAAGGAAATAGATTCTTGAGTTAACTAGGAAATATTGACGAGATGTAACTTTTGAAACCTCTATGATCAGAACCCTGAGCTTGAAAAATTTGTAGAATGGCTTTGTTGTTAGAAAATTTCGGCAATCAGATAGAGGAGTCTTCCTCTACAGGTTGAATAGCAGTTATAGAACCAGTCTCTTCTACCTACAATGACATACAGGATCCTATTTTGTTAAATTTATCAAATGACATCCAAGAATTTTGTTTTTATCTAATGTTGTTTTTATCTACAGGTTGAAAAATATGTAGAATGGCTAAGTTCTAATGTTGTTTTTATCTTCTAATAACTTGCAGGAGAATTGTAGGTGTTGCTCATGTTGAGGATTTTGAATCAATTAAAGAAGCTAGCATAAGAGCAGCTTGCGAGCGAAGGGCTCTTGAATTAGGCAAGACACTTCTGAAGAGGAGGCGAGAGTTTGTGTCGATTAGTGAAGTTATTTCAGCCATGAAGCAAGTCCAATCATGATGGAAACTGTTGTGCATGTATCCATAAAAGCTTTTGCGCTTAAATAGATGGAAGGTTTTACAGGATCTATACTTTAAATAAAGTTTTCATGGTCCTTTAGACAGAGGCCTTTGATATTGTGTGTTAATGAGCAAAGGTTCCTGTCTATCTAACATTAGTGCTGGCTGGACTGGTGCTGTAGCAAAACATGATTATGTTTTGACTGTCTTGTTATTCTGAATGTTACACTTGACTTTGGACTATGCTTTCAAATGTTTCAGAAAAAAAAGATTTAAATATTTAATATCTGGGAAGGTAAAAACTACTGGATAAGTACAAATTTAAACTTCCCTCTTGTAGACACTATCAAACTACTTACCTCTGCCATTGAAGTTCAGTCATGCCTCCCACACATAAACCATACTCAATAGCTTAATAGTCCATAATAAATTCAATCAGTAACCAAAACTCATAAATACTTCTAATATTAGGCATCTGTCATCTTTTTGGATTGCTTTCTTCTTGGTGCATTCTGATCGTAGTGGTGTTTCATCATTCTCTTCGTTTCTTCACTCTTGTGGGGGGAGTCCTGTGGCTTTTTGTTTCGGGCGGTGGGTGTTTCAGCATTCTCTTCGTATGAAGCTATTAAGAGATAAGGGACTTGAAAACTATGCTTTTAAATACTTCTAAACAATACTCAATAGTCCATAATAAATTCAATCATTAACCAAAACTCATAAACCATATAATACCTTATAATTATCATATTATTTATCATATGTGCAAGATATATGCCGACAAAATTCATTATACCATCATTTTTTCTCATCTTTTATAAACATTTTTCTCTAAAATTTTTATACATAAACCTTAAAAATACTTACGTACATGCCATAACTAATACCATAATATATATATATGCGATGAGATGGGTTGAAACCGGATCTTTGATGTAACACTCCAAATCAATCTTTTAGTAAATAAATACAAAATAAATACAAAAAATGTATAATAATATTATATTACATAAGTCTGGAACTTGATAACATTAGAATTGCTTATTATATCTTATTCAATATAATTAAATTCACAATAATTTCCCTTCAATTACACAACCTTGTCATATTCATCATTGCTTTATTTTGTCGTTTAATATTTAACAGATGCTTAATATAGACTTAATAGAACATACATGATATATGAAAATTAATGTAGAGATACATTGAAGTGCATAAACAGAACAAAGTAGCACCGAAGTGCAATAACATTACAGAATTGCATCAAAGTGTTTTATCAAAATAGAGTGGCATGGAAGTGCATTAACAAAACAGAGAGCATGCTAAATGCTTCATAATGACGTGCCATCTATATCCTACTAGTAATTTATCTTATTTCTCTACTTTTCATATTTTGCAATTTAGTCCCTTTTTATTAATCACTATATTCTCACTTTAAAATTCATTTTACTTCCATATATCATTACATATATGTTATTTCAAAATTTTAGTACACTTAATCACTTTTAAATATTTTATAATTTAGTCCTTAACAATATATAATTCAATAATCACTATAATATCTCTTCAATATTACTTTGTATTTAGCTTACTAACACTTAATACTTCATTTAAACTCTTTATCATATTACATCATTTCGCACAAATTTTTGTACACTTTTTAATTTAGTCTTTTTTACTTTAATTTCACTTCGCTTAAACTATTCACTTTGTTGCTAAGGTTAAACTCATATGTTCACTTCTTTCTAATTATTTTCACAATAAATATTAACATTTTCCTATATATATAATTAAATCTTAAAAATTTTAATATAACAATTTAAATAAAAATCACACATACATTTAATTGAGTGGTACAAATCTGGTTCATGTATTGGTATGAAAAGCACTTTTTGTATCTAGTTTCCTACATTACGTTTGTGTTAAGCACCTTCTCTTCCGAAATTTAATAACCATGGATTGATGGATTCTACAACTACTAGTTTATGCAAACTATCACATTCGTATAATCTAAACTTTGATGATTGTTGCAGAAGTTGAAGTATGCTTACGCTTTATGTAGTTTGAAATAGCGGAGGAGGGTTAACAAGATGGAAAACTGCTTTGTGGGTGCGCCTTCATAATAGTTAGCATGTTTATCACATGAAAAGTCGTGTGTGTTCACTAATCGAGTGAAAAATTAAGGCAATTCACTTATGAACAATTACATACCTAATTACAAAAGTGTTAGTCAAAATGATATCTTCCTTCATCAAATATATAAAGAATTTTCATATTAGAATCATTATCACAATCATAAAAAATCACACTGAAGTTTGTATTATTCTCAATTCAATTTGCAGACATGGAAAACCAAATGCAAGGTAGGAGATTATTCTCAAGGAGATTGATTGATTCAAAGTGAAGTTGGAACGAGGAGTATTCTTTTCTTTTTCATGTATGTTAGTGAGTTTTTTGAGTTTCAAGAAGGGCATTCTTTTTTCATGGATGTTATTATTGATGGCTTGGGAAAAGTATGGGCAGTTTTGGGAAAATTCCATACTCATGAAGCGTTTGAAAATTATGTTTCGATTGAATGACCTTAATTTTCGAATGAGAAAGGACTAAAACCATATGATGAAATCACCTTCATTGCAATACCTCAACCGGAAGGCGACAATGGAGGGCCTCAAAATGAATTAAAGGTTTTGATTAAAAGGAAAATAAGATTGTTTGGGCAAGATATTTGGGGAGAAGTCATGGTGTAAATGGCCAAAAACTTTTTACACCATTGTTGGGGGAAGCCATTAGAAAATAAGAACAAGTACCAAAGTTATATCTTTCATGTAACAAATATTTCCTCATTGAATAAAACCCGTGCTTTAAAATATATATTAATTATCTTCTCCCTTTTATTCATTACAAATATTGGCTATCAATTCTTTTAATTAGTTTTTTGTTCCATTTTTCATGTACTCATATTTTAAACATGCCCTTATTTGACATGAATTGTTTGTCAATAGTAAGAGATTATAGAGTAAATTAAGATTATAAGAAAATAATTGTGTACAACATTTGATCATTGAAAAAAATATAACAAATGGTTTAATGAAAAAGAAAGTGGAAAATTAGTATCGGTCTGATTGAACCGATTTTGGTTCCATCAATCCATCACTCTTTTTCGTTTTCAATTAAAAAATTCTGCAAATACCAAAACCGGTTTGGATTTGGGTTTGTTTTTCTCTTTTTTTACACTGACCCAATTCACTTCGTGTTTTTCTAATCATAAGCTTTGGGAATTTCGATCAATGTTGAAATTGAAATAGAGATGGTCCCATCTTCCTTCCACTGGATGCAAACAAGTTTACCTTCCTTCCATTATGAACTTAAGTTAATGAGGCATTTTGAACTGGCTTCCTCAAAATATTTGCAGAGAAGTACTTCGAGCCATAGCTTATTTGGTTCCTTTAGGATCCTCCATCCTCTTCTTTTGGTTTTGCTACTTTCTCCTACCGCATGAGATTGCATCAATGTTGATGCACCCTGCTTTGGGTAGGTAATTACTCTTCCATGCCCTGAGCACCTTATTCATAATGAATTGAAAAAATTGAAAGGGGCTTTAAAGAAATTGAATTATGCTAAAAAAATAATATAAATAAGATCCCAAAAAATTAAAGAAATTATATACTTTATTTATTTTTAACATAAAATTAATTTAAAAATATTTTTTATTTTTTTATTTAAGTTAAATTAAATGAGTAATTTTTATTTAAATTAAATTAAATAAAAAATAGAATTACGTCATGTGCCACAATTATATATATATATATAATTAGTTTGGGATTTGTACGATCTCTGCTAGAAGAAAATGATTAATAAAATGTTATTAAAAGGGAAAAAAAACGTAAGTTGATGTAGTGATAATTAGTTTATGCAAACTGTTACATTTGTATAATTTGAATCTTGATAACTGTTACTAAAGTTAGAATTAGTGACCGAATAAAGATTTATATTGCTTTCAACTATATTGGTAATATATTTTAAGCAGTATGCTTAAGCTGTATGTAGATTGAAACAGGAGAGGAGGGTCTAGGATAGTCAACAACACGGAAAATTGCTTTGTGAGGGCGTCTTCCTAATAGTGAGCATGTTTATCACGTGAAAAGTCGTGTGTATTCAACTGAGTGGAAAGTTAAGTTAATTCAATTACGAACAACATACCAATTTATAAAAGTGTTAGTCTAAATGATGTCCTCGTTCATCAAATATATAAAGAATTTTTATAATAAAATCATTATCACAATCATCAAAACCTGTACAAACTCGTATTAGAATCACTATCGTATTACTCTCAATTCAATTGGCAGACATGAAAAACCAAATGCATGGTAGGAGATTATTCTCAAGGAGATTAATTCAAAGTGAAGTGGAATGATGCGTATTTTTTCTCCTTTCATGTATGTTAGTGAATTTTTTGAGTTCCAAGAAGGGCATTCGTTTTTCACGGATATTATTGATGGCTTGGGGAAAGTGTGGACGGTTTTGGGAAAATTTCATGCCCATGAAGCGTTTGAAAATTATGTTTTAATTGATTGGCCTCAACTTTCGAATGAAAAAAGACTAAAATCATATGATGAAATCACTTTCATGATAATATCTCAACAGAAAGGCGACAATGGAAGGCCTCAGAATGAATTTAAGGTTCTGATTAAATGGAAAGTAAGATTGTTTGGGCAAGACATTTGGGGAGAGGTCATGGTGTAAATTGCCAAAAAAATTTTACACTATTGTTGGGGGTAGCCATTAGAAAATAAAAACAAGTACCAAAGCTATGTCTTTCTTGTAACAAATATTTTCTCATTGAATAAAACTCGTGCTTTCAAATATATATTAATTATCTTCTCCTTATTTATTATAAATATTGACAATCAATTCTTTTAAACAATTTTTTATTCCATTTTCTCATGCACTCATATTATGTATGTATTCCAATTTGATATGAATTATTTGTCAATAAAAAGAAAATAAGATAAATTACTTTTTATCTTAAATTACTGTTATAAAAAGAAAATAATTGTATACAACATTTCATCATTGAAAAAGAAAATGTAAAAAACGGTTTAATAAACAAGAAGCTGTAGAATCTATTAGTTTAAATAGAGATAAGTTTCAAGAAAAACTAGATGAAAACTATTTGAAAAATAAAGGGTATATATGACTATTAAATTTTATTCATTGCAAAATCAGACCCTCAAGAGATTGTTAAGCCTTGCTTCTTCTTTTTTCACAAACCCATTTCTCCTTATTTTTTTAATTATATATACATATAGATGAAATTGTTAAAATCGAAAATCTTGAAGCTTTTCATACTTGTAGATCCTTCACTTAAAAATTATTATTTTAAGGGAGTTAAAGTTAAAAATAAATAAAAGTTTGTGGGTTTATTAGAAAGGATGATGGAAAAACTTGAATTGTCCTAGTTGAGGGAGATTTTTTTATAGTTACTTTATTCTTAAATTAAAAAAATTAAATCTCAAATTTGAATATAATGATCAAAACTAGTGTTTTAAAATTTTTTGAGTATTAAAACAGAGGCCCGTGATCGACGGGCCACATCCACGTCAGCCGTCAAACTAGTGTTGTCGATCTTTCAGGCGGCATCGGCCTGATGGTTGATGCGAATGTGACCGGTCGGTCAAGAGCCCGTGTTTTAGTACTTGAAAAAGTTTAAGACACTAGTTTTTTTACTGTTTCAACTTAAAAAAATTAAAATTTTTTTGATGCTACCTAACACGTCGATAATATCAATAAAAATATATATTTTTCATATTTTTTATACTGTTTAAAAAATTTGTATTTTCTGAAATTAAATACGAGTACTGCCAATTGATCAGGCTACACAAAAAATAGTTTTTTTTTAAATAAAATGGTGTTGCGGATTGGTAAGGCGACACTGATATTCCACTGTTGAATTTGTCTATTCCTGTAAATATTATTCTTGTTATCTTATTTTTATATTTATTTATTTAATTTATCTTATTTAAATAAAAAAACTCAATAATTATTGATATTAAATAAAACCCGTGATTTCAAATATATATTAATTATCTTTACTTTTTGGGTTAAATCTCAATATTATACATTAATATTGATTTAATGTGCAATTATATATATGAACTTTAATTTGGTGCAATTATACACGTGAATTTTTAATTGTGGTTCACATGTATACATGAAACTTTAATTTTGATTTAATCATACACATTTAAAGAAATAAATACATCAATTTATTTTTATATTAGATAAATATAATTATTTATGTATGCAATATATAAACATAAAATGATGTTATAACAATAATTGTCTTAATAATTTACAAGAATCAAATCAAATCAAATTTTCATGTATAAAAATATACAAAATCAAAGTTTATGTATACAATTACACATTAAATCATAGTTTATGTATAATTTTGGTGTTTATCCCTTATTTTTTTATTCATTAAAAATATTAGCTATCAAAATTTTTAAATAGTTTAAATTATTTTGTAATAGTAAGAAGTTATAAATTATTTTGTATTTTAAAAGGAAAATTTTGTGAAAAATTTAAGGTATATTTGTTTATTGTGAAGCCGACACTTAAGATGTGCGAAAACGGAAAGAGAAGAGGAAGAAAAACAAGGTTAAATTATTTTTTTGTCACTAATCGTGATTTAAAAAAAATTATTTATGAACCCATATGTTGAATGTTTATTGTCTGTAAATTTTGGTTGCAATAGCAGAAATGTCTAGTTGAAGCACCATTGAAGACCTTTACTTGCTTGCTGCTGCTCTTTTATGGGATAAATAGAGAAATTGATGTATGGAAGGATTGATGGCACGTGGTTGGCTGAACGACAAACATTAATTTACTTCAAAAATAAAGTCTCCATATGGATTTGATCTTCTGCTTAAAAAACCCAGAATTCTGTGAAAGGACTCAAATTACCTTATAGAGAAACAATGGCATGTTGTAACCCAAAGAAAGAAGTTTGGATTATTTGTGTATAGAAACCCAAAACAGGAGAAAGCAATCTCTTTTCCAACCAGAGTAAAAAAAGAAGCATTAGTTGGTATATCTACTTCTGATTTTGCGTTAATGAGAGATGAAGAGTGGATTATGGTGCGGAGACCCATAGTGGCCGATCTCTGGAACCCATGCTCCTCGGATTCAACTTCAAGGCCACTGAAAGTCATCTTCAACGAACCCGCCAAGTACTGGACCGACGCCCTTCCCGTTGGGAATGGTCGTCTTGGTGCCATGATTTGGGGTGGCGTCGCTTCCGAACTTATCCAGCTCAACGGTGAACTAATACTACATTTTCCTTTCGCTTTCTTGTCAAATTTCATCAAATTCTCTTCAATAATTTGCGTACGTTTCTGAATAAGTGAATGATAGACCATTAAAATGAATACATGTGGTGTCTACAAATTATCGACGAAACTAGTAGAAAATGACTATTGTTAGAAATAATTTTGTAGAGGACACACTTTGGACTGGGGTTCCTGGAGACTATACAAACCCCAATGCTCCATATGCTCTCTCTGAGGTTAGAAGGCTTGTTGATAGTGGTGAATTTGCTGAAGCTACTGCAGCAGCAGCCAAGTTGGTTGGAAATCCTGCAGATGTATGTTACTTTTTTTCCTTTACTTATTATTATTATTATTTAAAAAAAAAAAAAAACTTGTGTGATGGCAATGTAAAATTATAGAATTTTCCAAACTATTTCTTTGATTTAGGAGTTAAATTCATGAATCACATATCCCAGTTTAAATTGTTCTACTGGAAAATATTGAACTTGTTCTAAGAAACTTATCTGGGTGATTATTGCCTTTTAATGATGGAGGTTTATCAACTACTTGGTGATATCAAACTGGAATTTGATGATTCTCATCTGAATTATGATAAAGAAACATATCAAAGAGAGCTGGACTTGGATAATGCAACTGTGCAAATAAAATATACTGTGGATGGTGTAGAATTTTCCAGAGAGCATTTTGCCTCTAATCCCGACCAATTAATGGTAATGAAGATTTCTGGGAGCAAGCCTGGGTCTGTATCCTTTACTGTATATCTGGACAGCAAGTTAGATCACCATTGTAAAACGAACGGTGAAAGTCAGATTATAATGGAAGGACATTGCCCTGAAAAGCGAATCCCACCACAAGTGTATGCAGATGACAAGCCAAAGGGTATCCAGTTTTCTGCTGTTCTTGATTTACAGATTAGCAAGGGGAATGGCATCGTACATATTCTAGATGACAGCAAGTTCAGGGTTGAAGGTTCAGATTGGGCTATTTTGCTTCTGGTGGCATCATCTTCATTTGATGGGCCATTCACCAAGCCATCAGATTCTAAGAAGGATCCTACTTCAGATTCTCTCAATGTCCTGAAGTCGATTAGTAATCTGTCATATGTTGATCTTTATGCTCATCATTTGGATGACTACCAGAATCTGTTCCACCGTGTCTCACTGCAGTTTTCAAAAAGTTCAAGATCTATTGTGTGTCTCAAGCAAAATCAAGATGGTAGAGTTCCAACAACGGCTGAGAGAATAAAGTCTTTTCAAATGGATGAGGATCCATATCTTGTTGAGCTTCTGTTCCAGTTTGGCCGATATTTACTTATTTCTTCTTCACGGCCTGGAACTCAGGTGGCAAACCTGCAAGGAATATGGAACAAAGATCTTGAGCCAAAATGGGAGTATGTCTACATTCCGTTTCTCTTGTTTTTCTCATTTAGTCTTGCTTGTGTGATGTATGTCTTGTGGAACATTATATCTACAGCCATTATTTCCATCAAAGTATTACTTGGATTGTGACTGGTTCTGTTATCTCTGCCCTCAGCTCTGCTCCTCATTTGAACATCAATCTTGAAATGAATTATTGGCCTTCCTTGCCATGCAACCTTAGTGAATGCCAGGAGCCCTTATTTGATTTCCTCAGTTCCCTATCAGTCAATGGTCGTAAAACTGCAGAAGTAAGAGTCTTCACTTTAAACTAAACCTGCTACACTGATTTAGTCTTGTAAATATAACCTGTTTATACCTGCAAAAATACATGGTTGGAACTTGGAATCGAGCCTTCTGATTCCTGCAATGACTTGAAAGTCATAGGTCCTGCATTTTGATATGTAGATATCTGGCTTCTTATTAGGGTTTTTCTTTACTGAGAAATGAACACACTGCCCTTCCTCCTCTAACCTAGAAGCCATAGTTTTATAACAGTAGACCTTGACAATAATATCTTATGGCTTATGAGGTATATGTTCCTCCTTTTTCTATTTTACATTTTTTCATATGAATATTTCTTTGTAACACAATCTATCAGGTCAACTATGAAGCAAGCGGTTGGGTTGTACATCATAAATCTGACATATGGGCAAAATCATCAGCAGATGCTGGTGATGTTGATTGGGCATTATGGCCCATGGGTGGAGCTTGGCTTTGTGTTCATCTGTGGGAGCACTACACATACACCATAGACATTGTGAGATCCTGATATTTTTGTAACATATTTCCCATTTCCCGGTAAAACATCACCATAAAAACTAGTTCGTTGTTAGAGGAATGCTATTTCTGTTATCTCAGAATTTTTTTTCTCGCTGCTATTAAGTGCACAATATGAGGTGCCTTCATAGCCAAAACTACAAGTTTATGATTCTTTCATCAAATGAGAAGAGTACTAATTTTATCTTGCAGCATTGTAATGCTGATACTATCATGTTCTTAACACACAATACATTATGAAATGACTTTTAACTATTAAATATGTCTTATGTCTTTAGGATTTTCTTAAAGACAAGGCATACCCTTTGTTGAAAGGGTGCGGGCTATTTCTTTTAGATTGGTTGATTGAAGGGCAAGGAGGTTATCTTGAAACTAACCCATCAACATCTCCTGAACATGACTTTATCACTCCAGATGGTAACCGTGCTAGTGTGAGCTATTCATCAACCATGGACATGGCAATCATAAAAGAAGTCTTCTCTGTGATTGTTTCAGCTGCTGAGGTGAATCCCTTATTCTAAACTTAACAAGAAGAATCCTAGTTCTCCATTTCACTAAACTCTTTATGTTGGTACAGGTTTTGGATAAAAATGAGGATAATTTAGTAAAAAGAGTGCGTAAGGCTCAATCAAGGCTTTACCCAACCAAAGTTGCTAAAGATGGTTCCATCATGGAATGGGTATGTCAGTAACTCCACAAAGTTTAAAGCAACTTTTCAAGACCTTGATTTTGAGTCATAAGTCAGTGTACCAAAGCTGTTGATATTTTCCGGTTAAGAACTTACCTGTTTGATAGACAGGCACAAGATTTTCAGGACCCTGATGTGCATCACCGACATCTTTCACACTTGTTTGGGCTTTTTCCCGGACACACAATGACAATTGATAGTATGCCAGACCTTTGCAAAGCTGCAGAGAATACACTTCATAAACGAGGTTGGTCTTCGTTTGCTATCTGGATTGTTTATTTAGTGTTTCTGCCCTCCTCTACATTATTGGTCTATTGCATCCGTCCACACTCTGCAGTTTGTGTCCTTTGCCTTTTTGGTTTTCAACATGTTGCTATGGTGATAGTTTATACTTGATCCTCAAGAGTAGGGCAACCTTGACTAGGACAATATAAAACATAAAAATAGTGAATGTATGTCAATATTATTTGTCAAAATATGAGATTATATAATTTATTGCATGTGAAAGATTGTTTGTTCAATGCGATGAAGGAATGTGTTTATGTTCCCAGAATCAACTTCTTTGCTTTAAGGCTTAGGTTGTACAACTTTGGATCCTATCTTGTATAGAATATAGCTTATAAGTTCTTTTTTTTTATTGGATCAACTGTTTTCGTGCATTCTGTTAGATTAATTGTACCCAAGAAATTTTAGAGTTCAAGCTGACTATTTTTGTAATATTCGGGTAGACTATTCTCTTATATCTTCATCATTTTACCAGGAGAGGAAGGACCAGGATGGTCAACCATGTGGAAAGCTGCTTTGTGGGCACGTCTTCATGACAGTGAGCACTCATATCGGATGGTCAAGCATTTAATAAACTTTGTGGATCCAGAACATGAGAAAGCTTTCAAAGGTGGAATATACAGTAACTTATTTGCAGCACACCCTCCTTTCCAGATAGATGCCAACTTTGGGTAAGCTACACCATCTGTTTTCTTCATCAATTGGATATGATCACTAAAGAAACACTATTCAGTTGACTTTTTGAACCAATTTGGTTTTAGCTACTTCTGGTTTCAAACATTCAAAACATATGAAACTGAGTAAGGTGCTTTTTTTTTTTTTTGTGAATTTGGGTGTCAGTTTTACTGCAGCAGTTGCAGAAATGCTAGTTCAAAGCACCTTGGAAGACCTATACTTGCTTCCTGCTCTTCCCCGGGATAATTGGGGAAATGGGTGTGTGGAAGGATTGGTGGCACGTGGAGGAGTGACAGTCAACATTTGCTGGAAAGAAGGAAATCTCCACCGACTAGGTCTTTGGTTGAAAAACCATAAATCTTGTAGAAGATTCAGATTACACTACAGAGAAACTATGGTATCTGTAAACCTATCATGTGAAACAATGTACACATACAATGGACGGTTAGAGTGTGAAAATACTTACTCTTTACTATAATAGAAAAAGATGGAAGATGGATCCTTTTGGTGTATATGTTCAATAAAATTGAGGAACTTTGGCTCCTCCTTTCTGCTTCAGTTGTTGCCCTATGTCTCCTTTCTTTGACTGTTTATCTGATATTCTAGGCCAAATGCTAGCAATCTCGTTGTTTAGAGTTTAACTACATAAAATATCAAAGATGGTGCATCAAAACGGAGATTGATTGCATGGATTAAACCACCAGATATTTAGCTGAATTGGATTGGCCTCCTCCATTACAGGTGCATGGAATAGCTATGGACATGCTGCGTTTTTCTTTTTGCTGTGTTCTTTCATTGCATTGCATTGCATTTTTGGTAAGGTTTCTGAGAGAAGAAAAATGTGTGTCAAAGGCCTAGGCAGTCTGGATCAACTAGAAACAGTCGAAAGGCCCAAAAGGCTTCAAATGTTCAGCCTACTAAAATTGGCAAAAGGGAGACAAAACACACCCATCCCCTTAAACCCTAACCAAAACCTTACTGAACTACTACATCCGGCTTCTGTCGTGTCCTGTCGTCATCCCTAATTACAGTTCCGTCCAAAAAGCTTCACTGGGAAAATGGCTTGGCGTGGTGCAGGATCCCTCTCTCGCTCCGTCATGTCTGCCGCCAGAGCTCCATCGCTCCGCACCCCTCCGCCTATGCCTCGCGTTCGTCCCCCTACCTCCTCAGCTCCCCGCCTTCAGTCACGCCGTCTCTCCTTCGCCCCTTCCAGGTCTTTTCTTTAAACTCCTCTTTTGGCTCCGCATTACATGAAAGTTGCTAATTTTCAGTTAACATTGGTTTTTATTGTAAAATTACTAGAAATAACTCTTGGTGGAAAATTATTTCCCGCTAAAGTAATTCAGATCCTAGTCCTGTATTGGTTTGAGTTTATTTACTAAACTTCTATTGCCTCGTTTATTGATTGGAAAATATAGCAGTGAAATCATGGTATGTTTGAACATGAATTTGAAATTTTGAGTTTCGATTTTAATAACCATATATCTTGCATGAATGAAATGCACATATTATATATAAATTAATAAGGATTCATTACGCCTATACATTTGGGAGGTAGAAAAACATCCCATAAATCCTTGAATTACATTTTTTTTTAAAATCCAAGTTTTCAAAACGTAACCTAAATGTTTTGTTTAGTCCAAATTCCAAGTCTCGTTGTTTTCTATCAATTAAATGATTTTAGTTTCTCCTGTTTCAAGTAGGGTTGTTGAATTTCTAAGGCCATGTAAGTTTATTGGGATTCATACAAGTTAATGAGGGCCTGCTTTTTTTTTTTTTATGAAAAAGAATTCTAGTTTGCTGAAATTTTCTATTGACAAAATGAAATGGCTAAAGATATTTTGGGTTTTCTTATGCTTGTTTCAGGAATTTGGGAGAATTGGGATGTGTCCAGTCGTTCTTGCCTCTGCATAACTTGGTTCCCATGGCTTGTCTTACTTCGCATCTTACTGTTAACGTGCGGGCTTGTTGTGAGCTGTCTCATGGTACCTTCTGCCGTTCTTGTCAGGATCGCTAGTAGTCTCTTTGTGAGTCTTACTATATCTAGGATACATGGATAAAAAATTGATGGAACGGAGTTTATCTGATTTCTTTTATTCACTTCTCTTGAGTCTTTTTTAACTTCCAACTATGCAAAGTAGATACTTGGTTTTTTTATAATTGCTTTATGATTATTGTGCTATAGTTACGAAAATGACGTAAACTAGGTAAATTTTATAAATTTGGTTAATGAGAAGGAATTGGGATTGGGATTGATGGGGAGGAATGGAAAAGATGGGTGATGCACATGGACTTTCGATCAGCTAAAGGAGAGAATGATACCACCTTGTAGGTTTCTTTTATTATTATTATTATCATCATTGTTTTACCCTTACTGTGAAAGTATAAAGAAATGTACCTTAATCAACAGTTTTTTACAAAATAAATAGATAAAATTTAACCTTTTTTTCTCTCGTTTTGTTTCAAATAAATACTTTTAAGTGATCTACCTCTTTTAAATGTTGGTCATTGGGTGTTGACACTATCAAAGGCACTTTGATAAAAGAAAGGGTCAAAAGGCCTAACTTTTCCTTGTTCAGTCCGTACAAAATGCTATTACCTAAATATGGTGCAGCAACATAGGAGCAATGGTCTTGATATGGTCTTTACCATTTTAATACTTTTTTTACAGGGCTATTATCTGACTTCGATTCATGTTTTTTCGTCCTTATGAGTGCTAGATATTTAAATGTTGCACCTCTTTTTTGTTTTTCTCCGTATGTTAAAACCATAATAATATTGGAAAACAAGAATATGTCTTTGCCTGTTTAACTTTAGCTGTAATATTTGATCCTTAGCAGTTTGTTGAACATGGTTGCTGATTTAGTGCTTTGCACCCTATTGGAAGGCAGGAAGGTTTCTCTACTGAATCTCATGTTTATCTTACACTTGTCATTGGTATTTACAGTAACTGACAACCACTTGTCATTGGTATTTACACTTCAAACTAAATTGTTCTATAGTTAAAACAGTGACAAGTTAGGTTGGAAAAATGTTCCTCACAATTGCTTTTGGTGATCACTCAAATCACTTTGCTAACTTGTCACAATGACTGGGGAATCTGGTGCTTTTGGTTCTTGTTGAAGATTTCTGTCATTGACTAGTCGCTTGAAGAAAAATTGATATCAATAATTATTTGTTGGTTGAACAACATTTGGTAGACAAGAAATAAATTTGATAGGACTTGAGGTGAACTGCTATCTGAAGTGTTGAACCTTATGTGATAATTATTTGTGCCTCCATTGCAGGTACTTGAAAGGCCATGGATTAGCACTGCTGAGTGCAACAGTGAATTGAGGGAGTCCAATATTAGTTTGTCCTGTGGGGGTCAGAGGCTAGGTACTCTTACCATAAATTATCCAAAAAAAAAAAAAGTTGTTTGATGGTACTGCCAGGAAAAACCTGTAATTTTTAACATTCTTGTATGATCAACCTGTAGGTACTTTAGTTGCTCTTATTGATCAATAACTCCATTTTTGTGATGCATGGTATTGATAGCTTAACGAAACTGTTGTTTTGTAATTTTCAATGGTATGATTTTGCACATAAGAGATCCACTATGATTGCATGAATTAGCGGACATGTTGTGAAGTATATTGTGCCTGTTGAGTTTTGTCCAGCCTCTATGTTTGCACATGGGGTGCCTGTAATGAGCAGAAGCAGCTCTGGCTGTCAATTTATGCAGCATGACCCACTTGAGCGACATGTTTGTGGAGCAATTATAGCTCCATCTTTGAGATTTGGTGGATTGTCCAAAGGCCAAAACTGTTGGTGTTCTAGTGGGGATGGTCCATGTGCATCAATCCCTTGGTTTCCTATTTCCAGTAACTTCACCTTCCTCCATAACTCTTTTATTCTGGTCAAAACAACATTTGAAAGTCTAAATCTAGACCAGACTGCATAACTAAGCCAAGTCTGATGTTCCTGTTTTTGAGGTTTTTGGTTATGAATCATAGTTTCTTCTTGTTCCATCTACATAAAATTGAATGGATTGTTCAACTAAGTTGAGTTCTCAAAAAACATTCATAAAGGTTCTGGGTGGGAAGTGCTGATCTATATTAAAAAAAGGTGGTTTTGATTTTATGTGTATAAAGGAGAGTTGGTTGCTGCGCCCACAGGCAAGCTGTTGAGCGCCCGCATTGTGCAGGACTGATCCCTGGATCCAAAAATAAACAAAACATGCGTACTTGCCTTCTACAGCCCCACTGACTCATCAGTGAACAGTCGTTGGTGCAATCAAGGCTTACTCTTCCCTTTTTGTTAGCCACTAAAATAAAATTCATACAAGTTTAACCTAGTCATGAATTCCTTAAATTAGGTCAAGATTTGTTAATTAATCAAATGAAAGTAAAGGGTGGATGGGTTCAAATTCTGTGGCGTCACAATCAGAAAAGCAGCCAACCAGATGGGTTGGCAACGGAGATTCTGAGGTGGTGCAGAAAGCAAAACTAATAAAGTGCTTTTTCTAAAACTACAGCGGAGTGGCTAAAAAGTTAATGAACACATCATTGTGAGGACCACCTTCGATTTCAGTAGGAATCATTATCATCATGGTTATGGATGAGTAATCAAGCATCTCTCATCCCCCTCCGTCAGCACCATTGATCTTATTCTAGTTTAGAGAATCCATTGAAAAGCAATGAATGGCGGACGTTGACAATTAATTCACCCACACCAAGTCTAAATTCTCTTCATTTACCTTTTGCAAATCTCAATAGCAAAGCTACTAAGACATTCCCATTTTTAGCGACGAAAATTTTGTGGCAAACAATCAAAGTTTATTTTTACCTACTTTTTGACAATTATTCTCTCGTATATTTGTTGAAAACAGTTTGACCTACTATTCATTCATACCATATCATTTCTAATGAAAATTTGTTACCATGTTATAATAATTCTTTTGCAGCTTTAATTGAATGATGAACAATATTCTAGTTCACAATTGTAAATTACGTTCATATAAAATCAATTTGTTAACATATATGTTTTGAAATTGATGATAAGGATATCTTATGATGACAACATACTTTCGATAAGAATATCCTAAATAATTTTCTGGTCTCGTCCCTGTTTATGGTATTGAACAAAAAAGGATCTAGGTAATTAGAGTATCAAACATCACGATTCGATCTTACCATGTGTGTGTGTGTGTGTTTTTTAAACTCCACTGCTACCACTTTCCTTGCTTTCCATAGTCATAAATCCAATGGGAGGTTGGTAAGTTAAGAGCATTCAAGTTAGAGCTTGAAGTGTATCAAGGGTTTGTTGGTGTAAGGGTTGTATGATCAAACTCAGTGACATTGGCAGTGCCAACACCAGTGGTAGGGTTAGCCTCAGTGTTGGGAGGATTAGCTTTGACAGTAAGAGGGTTAATTTCAACGCGAGATCCATGGCTCTTTACTTGTTTTCCACAGATGACGTCAAATGTTGATGTCTTCTTCGAAGGTGGTTGAGTTGGAGGTTGCAATTGAGCTAAAAATGTTGAGACTACAAAACAAAGGATAAGCTACGAGGGTGGTGAAGCTTGTGCTTCAGGACGCTCTCTGATGCCTATTCCAGAGTAGTGAATATAACGAAAGCTAAGGGGAGATTTTTGCAAAGTAATGGTAAGGTTAGAGAGAGGATCCCTCTGAAGATGAACATAGTTGAGTATCTGTTCCAAGGCCTTCAATTGCCCTGAGGTTGCCGGTTGTGCAGAAGTGTGTGAGGGCCAAGTTCTCCCTCACATGTGATTGGCTGGAGCAGATGTACTTCATTATTTAATAAATGTTGATATACATGCGTACAAATCAAATGATACATCAAATCCAAAAAGTGATATCATTTACTTATAAAAATAAGAATAATTAGAAGTGGGTGTCAAGTGTGAATACACTTAGTCTAAAGAAACAGAGGTGACTACTCCATAGGTGTAAATTGAGAAGGAAAAAGCCAAAGAAGTGAAGTCTCCAACATGAAGACACCCACATAGATATTGTTGTCCAACAAAAACATCTTAAAATTGGGTTAAGATATATGGATACCAATACCAAGCTATCCCATCTCCTATCTCCTATTCCTTATAATAATTAGCTTTACCACCATTATAAATTATTGCCCATTCTCTGGGTCCCCTCCCCATCAACCTACCAATCCCATCACTCCATCCACATATCTTATTCTAATACTATATTCAACAAAGCTTCTCAATCACTCACTCCTCACTTTGCCCATCACAGCTACAGGGGGGGAACTACTCCTCCATCTTCTCTCAGTGCTTTCCTCCCATCTTTTTCTCATGTCAATTATATTGTAGGTGGATGGAAGGTCAATTTAAATGTAATCCATTCATTCACGTATTTCAAATATGCTTATGGATGATTGTTAGATTTATCTAAAACAAAACTCAACTGATATACTATAAATACTCAATTTAGAGTTTAAAGATCATTAATTCAATTAACGGTTTACAGTAATGATTAAGTGAGAGGAGGGGTAATTATGGGAATAGGAATCGAAAATGCAGTGAACTGAGAGCTGCTAGAGCAGTTTCATTTTAATATGTAAATTCATGCTTCAAACTCTGATAATGAATCACTAAAGTAAATGGGAAATTTCTTTGTTATGCTTCCTGGGGGGTCCATATATGTATGTGGGAACTCTTTTAAGATTGTGATAAGTTTTGACCATAAATGCAACTCTTGTTTGGATTTCAATTTTCTTACTCCAAAAGGAATCATATAACTAAAGTTGTTCCCATTTCGACAAAGAAAGAAACAATAAAGGAGCTGAAAGATGAAAGTGGGGAATCCTAAGCCTTGATAAGGGGCAACAGTCAGTGTGACATAAGCAGTACCCCCATGAATTAAACCTAACCATGTTCATATATATTTTTATATCTTGCTTGTGTCGTGTCTTAAAATTACTAAATTCGGGTGGAATTCATGTAATAAAATGCGATGAATAAAAAAAGAGGGGCAGACATTAAACCCTCTTACTATCCCACCATTTATTTCTTCTATCCAACACTTCCACTTGTACCAAAAACTAAAAACAGAAAACCTTTGTCCCTTTTTTCCTGAATTACAGAGAAAATATGATTTTCCAAAGAGAAGATGAAGCAGCTGAAGCTGAAACTATATGTATCAAACAACAAAGCGAGCTAAGATTTGATGGAGATAGCAATGAAGCAGTTGAAGAAGGGAAAGCAGGAGAGTGGTTGAACCTGAGCTTGGGTGGGAATTCAGTATCAACAGCAGGAGATTCTGACCCTCAATCAACACCAGTTTCAACCAAGGTTTTCTCATGTAACTTTTGCATGAGGAAGTTTTACAGTTCACAAGCCTTGGGTGGCCACCAAAACGCCCACAAGAGGGAGAGGGGTGCCGCCAGGAGATACCAGTCCCAGAGGATGACGTCGTCGATGATGGCTTTGCCAATGATTAGTAGTAGTAATCATATGGTTAGGTCACTTGGTGTTCGACCTCATTCCCTAGTGCATAAACCCAGCAGAGATGGAGCTGCAAGTGTAGCAAGGTTTACTGAAACTTACACAGGTTTTGGAATGGCAGGGATGCAGTTTACAGTGGATGATGCAATGGATTTTATGTGGCCAGGAAGCTTCCGATTGGATCCTCAGTTACCAAAACCACCCTCCTCCGACCCATCAAAGCTTGACTTGAATCTTCGACTCTAATCAATGATTGGAGATTTGTTCATATATCAAAGCACAGATACTAACTCGCCTGACGCCTTTAGAGACTCAGTGCTGTTTCTGCCTTAAAAATAACTAGAAGAAACGCCAATAATGTCCTTTCACTGTGCATTGGTATTTTAGTTATTAGTCTCTTTATTCCTCTTTTTTTCTTCGTTTTGGTTCTTAATTTCTAGTTTCTCCATGAATCCTAACTCTTTGAAATCTAATTGTAGTTTCGAAGAATTCCATCAATACCTAAACTAAAAATAATGGCATTTGCTTGTCACAAACGTCGTGATGAATAATTTATTCCCAGATATACACACTATTCCACACATTGAACGTATCGTGTTGGTCTCCTCATATTTACTAAACTGATTGTACTTATTTAATATTTTTTAAAAAATTTACCCAATTTTAAGTTCTACGCAGATTCGTATTCATCTTTCACATGTTTATGCAAACGAGATCATTGAGTAATCTTTGTGGGACTGCAAGGATACTTGCCCTATAACAAAGGGTACAATTTGGTTAAATATTTTTAGAGATTGCTATAGTTTTAGGGTGACTGCAACCACTAGAGATTGCATGGATTAAAGCCATTAGTTAACCATTACATTTTCACCTAAACCGCACCTTCTAGTTTATCAACTTTGCTTAATTTCTTGCCAGTCATGGCAATTGTCATGGTTAATGCTGGAAACGATGAAACTATAACACCTTAAAAACAAACATTAGATAGAGAGTTCTTATTCTTGCTTACACTCAAAATCACATCATAAATTTTGCTTGTTAATGGTACATCAAGTGCATGAACATGATTTTTTTTTTGGGCTTATGAATCCACCTAAATGGATCAAATTCGTAATGTCTACACATTCAACTAATGAATCTGTTGCGCAAGGCAATTTACATTACCAGGGACTACAAGCTTTTGGGTCTGATGCATGATGACAGGTAGCCTTTGGCTGATGATGCTTGGATCACTATATGAAGCAGAATCAGTAGGATATCCTTTCTGCGAAATAGTTAGAAAAGCATCAAGAAGGAAAACATCAATGTCATAAGATTAAGCAAAAAAAGCTTCTTTTGTTCATAATATATGTATATAAGATTCAATGTGCTAATTTTATTGCATCCCTTGATAGACATACATCAAAGCTGACACTAATGTTACCTAATAATCTATCAAGTCAGTTTTCTGGCTGTCAAAGCTATATTGCCAAACATTAATATTGTTCTTAGGAACAAAGTTCAACTTGAGTTAGATTTAAGGCGATGCTTGCCCACCCCCAACAACACCAAAAGAAAGAAAAATAGCCACTTCAAATAATACTTTTGTTTTTTTTGAATATACTGGTGTGATTACATGGTAATATCTGTTCATACTTTCTTAACCCTTTGATAACGCACACACACCTTGCACACACAAGCACTCGAATCCGGGACCCCTAGGATGAACAACATCCTATTTTCCACTGGAGCCACTTGTTGGGTTCTCAAATAGTACTTTTTTAAAGTTGACATACCATGACAGAAATTCATTAAATGAATTCTCATCAGGCACTGGTTTGGAGAAACAATGAAAAACCACATAAAGTTTGCAGCAACACAAATTTAGCTTGTGCCTTGCCACTTGAACTTAAAAAGGCAGAAAACAAGTTTCCCAGGTAACATTCCCAAGTACATATATGCAAATGAACACATGTTAATGTAGGCAAGGACACACAAATAACAGAAAGAAAGTGTCTGAATGATTATATACTTACAGCAGACAAAGCTTGAAATGTTCCTTCCCTCCAACATCTTTCTCTAAGAATGACAGGATTTGCACTCTCGTCAAAAACACAATGCATGCGAGTGTCCCTTAATCTCATTAGCACTCCATCAACTCGTAGCTGTTAGAGAAACAGAGTAAGTGGCTGAAAGCAGAAACATATTGAAGCAGCTTATATATTAAGGGGTTTTCAGGCAAGAACCAAGCTCAGCATTTCTTCCAGGATAAAGAGGAAAAGAGGGGGGCAGCAGGTGATTGGTAAAAACATGATTGCTAGGAATATGTCAATAGCATAGATTAAGGGCAGTGCTAGTCTCCCAACTTACCCAAAACCGCAAGAGTAGAAACCAAGAACTTGGCATGACTCTCTGGGAAAAGAAAACCAATAATGTAATTAGTTGTCTTCCATTCTAACATTTTATGGATTACAATCCTTTCAAAAATCAAAATTTACCACTTTCACAGTTAGAAGTGACACTCCACTATCAGCCAATTCATCTTCATATAAAACTACCTGCAAAACAAAAACATGGTTATTTCTGTAATTTCGAACATAGGAGTATCAAGAAGAGAACATAAAATACATTGCGTCATCTTTCATACTATGTTTATAATCTAAGAAGCTGACCTCATCATAGAACAAAATAGGTTCCCTTAATGTGAGTGCTGCCATATCAAGCTGCTCTTTGCAATCTTCCCAACGGAGGCCCGAGTCCCCCCCAGAAATTCCCCCACTTCCATGCTGATCACACCGTACAATACCAACAAAAACAGAATCACCGTCAATTAAAAAAAATAATTCGAATTAGCTGTAGGAAACAAAGATAAACCATTTTTGGAAATTCCTAATTTCTAAATTCCCAAACAACAAAACTGTCAAAGTATGTCATTCATTTTGCAATTCCATAAAAAATGAAAGAAACCCTAATTCAAGAAACGGTTTAAAAGAAAGTAGCATTTGAAAAAAAGCACAGACCTTGTCTGAATCCAACTCCAGCTCAACCGTTTCACTTCCACAATAAGGCGTTGTAAACGTATAGTCGTAGTCCAATATCACCTGCTGGAAAGGTTTACTGCAAAATCCAAACAATCAATTTTGCTTCACTAATAGTTTTTCACTTAAAAGAAAATAAAAAAAAGTAAAAAATCGAAAAACACGATTGCAAATTAAACTAAAGAAAAGGCAAAAGAAAGAACATGAGATTTAGACCTTCTGAATTTCCATTTAGCAGCAGCAGGAACTTCAACGGGAGGCAAACCTTCCTGTTTCCAATCGGCCAAAGCATCGAATGCATTGAAATGAATTTTGGTGCCGCTGCCGAGGTGTTTAAGAACCAAACAACTTTCACCGAAAATCATTTCCGGAAAGTGAGAGGTATGGAGCTTTTGCTCCCATTGTTGGAGAGCGGAGGAATTGAGAATAGAGCGCTTACGGGACTCGATCTCCCATCCATGGATACGTAAACCGCGCCTTCCATCTTTCAAAAGCTCGGCTCCCGCCGATTTTAGGTCTTTCTCGTCTACTTCCACTTCCATCTTCGCCGATTATACCAAACTTCACGCCTTGTTTTTCCCTCTTTTGTCTTGCAACCAAAGTTGTTCTCTTCCTAATCTTCGTCGTTTCCTCAACGTTAGTTATTCTCCCATGTCGGATCCGTTTTAGGCTCCAGGTCCAACAAGATTTTCAGAACCCTAATTGGTCCCTCCCGGCATTTCAAACTTAAAGCCCAACTCATAAGCCATTTAACATTAGTGTTTAACAGGATAAAAATTAACATGTATTTTTTTTTAAAAATTTATATAATATTAGGAGTAGGGATGAAGTTACATAATTTTAATTTAAAAAATATGTGAAATGATAAAAATTTATATTTTTAATTATCATTTTTTAAAAATAAAAAGAAAGTTATATCATCTAACTTAATTATTGGAACATTTCTATTTTGATCATTCAATTACAATTTTTTTTTTAATTTCATCAACATTTTTCAAATTTGATAGTCTGATATTTTTTCTGTTAAACTTTCTTTTAAAGCCATCCGTTAAACCTTTAATAGAATATTGGCACGGCTTTTTCATTAGTATAACAACAAATTTAGTTAGAAATAGTTATATATTCTATCAATTTGATCATGATTTTAAAAAATCAACAAATTTAATTTTTAATATTTACACATTCTATCAATTTAATCTTAATTCTAAAAATTCAAAAAAATAAATAACTATTATAAAAAAAACTCATTTTTTATAAAAAAATCTAAAATTTAAAAAAAAAGTAAAAATAATCTGAACGCATAAAAGGAATATTAATATGACAAAAACCAACATGAACGTATAAAAAGAAAACTAATATGATACTAAAATCTAAGTTTAACACCACATGTTTATGAGTTTCTCATTTCGAATTATATAGAAAATGGTACTACTTACTACCATTTTTAAGAACAAAAAAAAATGCATCAAATTGGCAACCTCTTGAGTAATATAGACATGTACATTGAATTTTCACCCAGATCTTATATATACATTAAACCCAAAAAGAAAAACAGTCCGGGTCTATGGTAATCATATATGTATTGGCTATGTAATTAACATCACTATTTACAAAACTAATAGAAGTTGCTTTGTAGAAACTATGAACACTGAACCAGTAAAAGGACCACCCCCTTTCAACCAGCAGTTGAACAACGATTTCACCCTCCAGGTGGTCGAGACAACATCCAGGGACCCCCTAACATCATTCATCAACAGCCTCCTGAAAATACCTTAAAGGGACTTCTGATGGCGAACACAACATGGCCACGCCCTTGAACTGTTTCAAGTTTCTCATCAGAATATATTTGCACAACTAGTAGTGTCATGTCTTAGAAGATTCAGCCGATTAAAGAAACTAACAACTATGGCTAGTTGGATACTGATCCTATTATGATCTGAAGATGCAACATTGAACTTAAAAACTAGATAATCACCTTATGTCGCATATACTTCTCTGTCACAGCTCTCAAACAGTCCCCTCTTCGATTCAGATGCAAAGCATGGATGGAAAGCACGCATTCCTTTAATTCGATTGGTCTATAACCCGTGAAATGTTGCAGTGACTTGCTCTGAGAAACAAGTAAAAGAATATGTTTATGGAAACACTTGGGGTTAAACATTAAACTTCTTCACACTATGAACCTCAATCTAATTGAAACCATTCACTGTAAAACACAAAATTACCACAAGCTTTGTGGCATTTTTTTAATGATACCACCTAAGCAGTGCCAATAAATTGCCAAAATGTGAAATAAGACACCAACTCTCATATATGCAGTCTGAAGACACTCAAATGTCACAAAATATATAGATTGATTACCCAAGGATGCGTGTTTGGTTGGATAATGAATCTAGAAAGAAAAACAGCTGCTGAAGCAACTATTGAGGGTAAGAACTGTACACATCCATAGTCCAGCAAGCTTAGCTCTGCAAGATAACAACTCAAAAATTCCAACTGCAATTCTTGATACTGTGGAGCATAGAAAGACGGCAGAGTCAGTAAAATATAATATAACAGCAAGGACAAATATAAGTGTTGGGTTCTTACTTTGCATTTTTCCTTTGCAGCTCTCATAAAAATTCTACAAGCACAACAAGCACATACCATTTACTTCACTAGATATATTAAGATAATCAAAAGGATTTTGAGCAACATTCTTGCCTGAGAAAATTCCTAGTAGTGGGAGTACCAATTTCGAAATCCAACAATTTAAGTACTTCTTTCTCCATCTCAACCACCTGCAAAGTTATTGAGATTTCATAGGTGTAAAAGAAGTCGAGAAACAACGGAAAAAAGAGAGGAAAGACCAAAAACAAAGATAAGATTTAAATATACCTCTTCCTTAGTGTAAGAATTATCTGTTATGTAGCAAAAATCATCTATATGGGGAGGAGTGATCTCTTCATACTTACTGTGTCATCAATGGATCATCAATTCAATAACAAAATGAAATGAATTATCTATAATAATAAAAAAGAGCTGGGGTAACGTGTTTACGAGGCAATAAGCATGCATGAGACACCAAGAAGTTGCAACTTGTTCCTACTGACAGGATGAGAAGACAGGAATCTGTCAATGTATGACACTGTAAGATGAAGGGTGTCGGAAACAAGTTTGTATTCCTCAGTTACTTCCACCAACCATGCAATCAGCATTTCTCGCATATTCGCTGTAATATCATTCTGCACCTTCTCCATGTAATTGGGCAATGGCCTCCTTTTCTTCTCAATCTGAATCAATTTCATTATTAAGCATTATTACTTATCAATTATTATGCGAATGAAACAGTGTCCTTGCTACGTTTTTTTCTTCTTCTTTTGAACCAAAATCAAAACCCCAAACCGCAGATTTCCTTAATTAGATTTAAATGCGAAAAAAGAAAAATAAAAGTGACTATTTCTCAAACCAACTTTAATACCTTATTAACGTTGAAGCAAAGTGAATATATAGAAATTAAAATATAGGGGAAATTTATTATTTATAAATACCTCCAAAGAGTGGAGATGTCCATATATAGAAGACGAGAACCAGCATTTCTTCAGATCGCCAAAGCTTTCATCAATCACATCGCTAGGTTCTTGTATCTTCTTCTTCTCTTTCGATTCACGCGTCAGTATCTTCTCGCTATTTGGGTATTTCTCGATCTTGGATCCGCAGTTCGGGTTCTGTCCCGATCCAATATCGGGGGAGCTGGCGAGTTCACCGAGTACGACCCGTTTCTTGGCCAAGGAAGGTTGCAGAGGAAGAGAGTTTCGCTTCTTAGATGGAGGTGAAGAGCGCATTGATGGCATGCGGTTCTCTTGATCAACTTCCATTTTTGGTGATGACTCTGAAAGGAATGTTGCCGAATTCATAAAAGTTCTTGTTTCCCTTATCATTATTTTATAAATAAGAAGATAGGCATTGTACGGATAGCGCTGTTGTTTATTTTGAAATGATTTTCCCGCCCTTTCATGACGGTTTCTTGATCTGAGTTGCTAGGCTGCAACAACCATCCAAAAAAACGACCCCGATTTACTCAACAATCCAATTCACAAACTGAAATGAATCACCAATGATTAATCGATCGATGATACCATGAAATGAATCACCTAAGATCCACGATACCATGATAGCGTGTTTTCTTGGTGTGTTTGGTTGGAATCTCGTGTCTTTATTACTATATCTTTTGTATTTTTGTCTTTCATATTTTGCATGAAAAGCGAAATTGTGACAAGTAAATATTAATTCATTAATTGTTTAAGTTCAAATTGATGATTGTCTAAAATTTTAATCAGAGAGATTATTAGTTTTGGCTATCAGAATAATTGACTCCACAGGTAGAGACATAGATGTATTCATTGAAATAATGATACATTGAACTAAACCCAAGATAAATTAATTCTGAATCTGTTCGTGAATTAATTCACTTATGAAGTTCATAGTGTGATTTACCTAAATCCTGAGTTAGTCACTAACCATGCGTATGTCATTCACATGTTTCAATAGAAGTGGAGGCTTATGCTCTAAAGATGATTGAGCCCATAGCCGGCATGTTGGGTACATGACTTCTGTATGGCATGATTTTACTAGTAACAATGAAATTCATAGCACGATTAAAGAGTTAACGATATTCTCTCGTTGGCATTATTTGGATTGATAAATATGAAACGTGACCACGGGTTGTTTGTTATCGAATGAGCAATTTATCAGAGTCATTTGTTGACAGTGATCATATTAATTATTAAGAAAACACAATGATGACAATGTGATAAAATAGTATTGTATTGAGTGAACAGATTTAACTTAAAGGAATCAAAGATATCATATGAGGGTAACACATACTTGACGAGGTTATTGGACAAAGCAGTTAGATGAATTGTTTTCATAAAGAGTATACAATAAGGAATTTTCAATCATGATATTTCTTGTGGACTGACTCCATGATTAAGTAATTGTAAATTATCGGAACGATATTTCTAGATATAATTGTAATTACTAGAGCCTAATTGTATATGTCCAATTGATCCATTCGCTAGTTCAACAAAAGCTCAATTAGACTGCATTTGAATTAGAAGGAAATTTTATTACTTTAGAAATAATTTAATTGAGTCGATTTATTCAATATAGAATTAAATTAGTTGGTCGTGAGAAGTATTCAACTAGAGAATTTGAGTAAAGAATTTTCTTGAAAATTTAATTTGGAAAATCTAAGTTATTTTTGGGAAAATTAATTTTGATCAAATGAAATTAATTTAATTAAAATTAATATGATATTTTTTAAAATTAATTTTTAAGTCAGATAATTGGCTTAATGGGTAATTGAACTTGAAAATTGGAACTAAGATAGAAAATTGAGTCCGAAAACCAAAAATTGAGACCAAAATCCAAAATTGGTCGAAATGGACCCGATATGTGAAACCAGATTGATTGTCCAACCAGTGACTAGATTGGACCGATCGGGTCATCACTGACTTGAACTGAACCGACTCGAGGTGCTGTGAGGGTGCCACACTTGCACCACCAGACATGGCGGTGTCGGCAATTGCAACAGTGGTGTTTCGATGGCCTGCGAATGGTCGGTGTCAATGGTTCTCAAATAGTTGAGTAATGGAAGAATTTTACTCCTACTGATACTCTACCAGAGAATTTGATTTTAAATTAATTATTTCAAAAATAATATTATTTTGATAAATTAATACTTATCTTAATAATATTTTATTAATTTAATATTAAAGTGATTATCATATTTATCTTGTTGATAAATATTAGATTAAATTTAATATTAAATTGATTAAGTTTAATTATAGTTGAACTATCTAAACTCTCCTTATATAAAGGGAGGTTTGGGTTATTATTATTTATTATTATTTTTACACATTTGAATTCAAGAGAAAGTTGTAGAGAAAAATTTCTCTAAAAAATTTATTTTAGAAAATTTCTAAAGATATTTTTTTTATTTATAACTTGACTCAAAAATTTAGAGAAATTATAAAGTTACCTCATTAGTAATTTGAAGACTACTCGATCGAAACGTTCATCCTAAACAAATTAAAAAAATACGATTTTGATTAATTATTTATTACTTCAGATATCACCACAACTAAGTTCTAACTTCAAAAAAAATTTAAAACTTTAATTTTCCTTAATTTTTTTCTACAACGTTTTCCAAACTTTTTTTTTTCCCAACAAGGTTTACTAAGGGCGAGATAAATCAAGATCCGGAAAATAAGGTTAATTATGAACATGAACTGCCATAAGTAGAAAAAAATGATAAGCACTAAGGGTTGGTTAATAATTAAAGCAATATGATGTGAATAAAGTGTTAAGAGACTTGACTAATGAGAAAAAGAAATGAAAGCTTAACACCTGTGCATAAATTGGAATCAGAAAACCACTACAACTAAGTGACCAAATAATGGGGATTATGAATGATTCAGATAAAAAATGGTGTGATTATACCACTATAATTGAAATCTCACTTTAAGAGCAAGAATGTCATAATTGGAACCACCTTAATAGTGCATTAGAAATAAATGACATAAACTATTCTTAAGTGGCTTGAGTGCTCATAAGAGATGGGAATGGTATTCCTTAACATATGGCTTAGTGAACTCTTGATTAAAATTTATAAATGACCCAAGCTATTAATAATTAAAGCATCCTAGAATGATCCATGAGTACTTACTAAGCTCTTGAGCTTATCATGTTAGTTGTTTAAACGTGTAGGTAAAATCCTTTCCGAGATCCTTGAATTTGTGACTTAGAGGCATTGCATAATAACTTTAAGTTTTAAAGAAGGTTAAACTACGGTATTGTACTAGTATTCATTAGTTATCGCATGTACAAAAAAAATATTGGACCTTTTAGAGAATTGTAATTATGGTGTTCTATGATTCTAGATGAAGAATGTATTCACATTGTTGATCAGTAATTTAAATTTTGGTTCTCAACTACATTGAATTCATTTTTGGAATAAATGTGAGTTCTTAATGACATTTGAATGTGTTTTAAATGATTCAAAATCTAATAATATTTTATGATGTTGATTGGGAATGTTATTAAGTGTTTTTGGACTGTTTTTGTCCCTAGGAAACACAGGTTCTGGTACCTAATTCATAGGTATCAAAACATGGCTTCATAGTAGCCAAAAGGCTATCTTTATAATGCCTGATTTTGTATAAATTAGAAAGTGGCAATGTAGCTAGGAGTGTAAATGAACAGAACGTGCGGTGAACTGTTCATGAACTGTTCGTATAACGTTCGTTTACGTTCGTTTATTAAGCTAAATAAACAAGTATGAACAAAATTTTTATGTTCGTTTAATAAACGAACAAAACACAAACAGAGATGTGTTCGGTTCGTTTATGTTCACGAACAAACTCGTTTATGGTTCGTTTATTAACTCGTTTAAAGCCCGTTTATTAGACCCATCAGAATATTATTTACTATTTTTTAGAGCAAGTGGTTGTCTTTCATCAACCCATTTCTTTGATAAACCAACCAAAATAGGTTTATTTTTCCTATATTTTAGGCCCACTTTTATCCCATGCTTAACTTTGTCTTGTCCATTAACCCTAGCCCTCACATATGACATATCCCATTTTGGAGTGTGGGCATGCTCAGTAGTCAACACTCAGCTGCCTAAACAACTCCAAACCCCTTTTCTCTTCAACAACATATTTTATAGTGCGGCTAGGATTTTCTCTTCTTTGGTAGCTACTATATATCCCTAAACAACTCCATTTTCCTGGTCAACTAGATCCATCCTTTTTTTTGGTTCATTTCTTAATAACTTGATAAATTTATTTTACAGGTGATTTTATAATTTTGTTCGTGGAAAGAACAAAGATTCAGAGATGAGGTAATTTTAAATTCTATCGTTTTATTTTCCTTTTGTTTTTAGCTTTTGGAGTTATCTGATTTTTTTAAGAGAAAGAAAAGAAAAGTAGTTTGAAAGTGAAATGGAAGCAGAGAAAGGAATGGCCGAATGGGGGGTCATCTTCTTCTTCCATTGTTTCTCAACTCTTTGGCTCTAAAGAGTTTCTGGTCACATAAAGCTTCAAAGGAACAGTCCTTTCATTTGCTTTTGCCTTGCCTTTTTGCTCCATCTATTTCAATGGTGTTATCTTTTGAAGCTCGGATTATATCCATCTATCTTGTGTTCATTGTCTTTATTGCTTCGCAACTCATCAATGAGTCATGACAATGACATTTCTCTTTTATCGAAAAAAAAATATGTGAGAAATTTAAAACAATTCGTCATTCATGAGTATTAAATTGTACTAAAAAGAAATCATCTCAAAAACTATTTAAGTCAAAAAAAATCTAAAAATTTGTAATATTATAATAGAAAAGGCTTAATATAACAAAAAGTTGTTGTAAAATAATTCAATAATAAACCGAGCCCTTAATTGAATATAAGCAATGAATTAAGTCTTCAAAAAACCAATATAAGAGTCATTGTGTTCGTCGCATGACATGTTAAGATTGTGCCACATGATGAAATCTAATAAATTCTCTTTAAAATATCTAAAAATATATATAAAAAATTATAGAAAATTGCAAAATTGCAAAAAAATAGAAAATTATAAAAAGTATATATAAAATTATGAAAAATATAACATATTATAAAATTATAATAAAACTATTTTAAAAATTACAAAAACATTATAAAACAAAATTGACCCTTAATCTAAATTCTAAACCTAACACAATTTGATCCATAATAGAGGACCAAATTGATATATGGAAAACTTTGTTACTTCCAAAATGCATTGCCATCAACACGTTACAACTATTACTTTTATCTCTTCATTAATTCAATCAAAATATTAAATATGTGGAAAACCTTATATTTCTCTTCGTATATATTTTTTTAATTTGTAATATTTTCATAAATTTATGTAACTTTAAAACTAATTTTTTTAATAAAACTTGCAAATTTTTATGATTTTTGAAAATTATAATTTTTAAAAAAAATTATTTTTTTAAACTTTTAAATATAATTTATCACTTTCGTCACGTGCCACAATCATAACGTATTATGTGAAAATCATAACAACCGCTAGGGATTTATAAAAAATAAATTTGTTGAAGACTTAATTAATTATTTATATTAATTAAAAGTTTAAATAAATATTATTATTGTACTAGAGTTTTTCCTTATATTAAAGTTAATAAACAAGTCAAACAAACAAACTATGGTTATTCAAAATTTTTTTTCTAAAAAAGTTTAAGTTTGTTTGATGCAAAAGCGAGAGTAGCACATTAATGGACTCCAAAATCTAATCAAATCTAACTTTTGTACCACAAATTACTAACAACGCCTTATTCACTTTCATATTTATATTAAAATTAGCAGCTCTTAGTTTTTACATTTCAAAATGGGCGGTTGACCTTACTCTCCACTTTATTATATATATAGCAGCAAAAAACTATATATATGTCACACGTCTTTCTCACAAATATTTATGACATTAATTATTGTTATTACACTATTTATGGTAGTGCCTTCCATACATATTCTTTTATTTATGGTAATCTATTACTTGTTTAATGTATGTGTATTATTTCCTTCATTTATTAGATTTGGAGTTATCTATTATTAATGATTTAAGTTTTAATTTTTAGGTATGTCTTATAACTCAGAACAATGTCATTATTCTTATTCGTGTACTAGTTCTACATCTTTTCAAGCTTAATGTCAAGATTAGCCTCTGATTCTTACAACTTGGCCTAACAAGGTAGAGACGAAGGCAAAGGAGGCAAGCAGTGGCCGGCCAACAAATGATAGATTTGTCATTTAGTCCTTTAAATATTTATGAAATTATATGTTAGTATAATGACAAATTTTCACTTTTAACCCCTAAAGCAATTTTGTGGTTTCATCCTTGAGGGATTGGTATATATGTAGCCATTTTCTGATTATTTTTTTTCTATTTTACTATATGGAAGGCGAGGAAAAGGCTGAACCGGATTTTGGGTGAAATAATAAGCTCAAGGAAGGCGAAAAGGCTGTCGGAGAAGGACATGTTGGGGCATTTTTTAAGCTTCAAGGACGAGAATGATAAAAAATTGAGCGATGACCAGATTGCAGATAACATTATTGGAGTACTTTTTGCAGCACAAGACACAACAGCCAGTGTTATAACATGGGTTCTTAAATTCCTCCATGATGATCCCAAACTTCTAGAAGCTGTTAAGGTAAAAAAGAAATATTTCGTTTCCATTTGGGACTTTGTTGCAAATTTTATCATTATTTTTGTCCTGATATGTAATATTCCCAAAATCGTTACAGGCAGAGCAAATGGCAATCTATGACACCAGCAATGGAGGAAAAATGCCATTAACATGGGAACAAACAAGAAGCCTGCCTCTCACACATAGGGTATATAAACATGCAATGGCTATTATAAGGGTCAGATCAATTTAGTGCTTGTATTATTAAAAAGAATCAAACAAGGCCAAGTTTTAAAAAAGTAAATGTTAACTCTGTTGCAATTTGACTTTGAGACTAAATTGATCAATTTAATGATAGAGGGACTAATTTGATCTAATTCCTATTATAGAGGGACTTAATAGGTACTTTCACCCATTAAAAAGTGATGAAGCTTGAAGAAACTTGAGTTGTTTAAACACTTATTTGCTAATTTTTGCTAATTAATATGTCTTATCTATTTGTTAGGATGTGGTATCATTCGATTCATTGCAAAGGAATGCGTTATTTATGCTGTCAATTTTTGTAGTTTGTGTTTATTGTGCATTTTTGGTGTTATCTTTTTTAATTGTTTCTCTTGTAATATGTTTTGTTTTGAATCGATTTTGTTTCGATTCATATTTGGTGCATTTATGCTGTCAACTTTTGTAGTTCGTTTATGCGTTATTTATGTTGTGTTTATGTTGTTTATTGTTTTGTTTGCAACTAAGTTTTTTATTTAGTTGGTTTTGTTTTATTTAATTTTTTTGTTTGTTTGGATAGTTAACATAAACGAACATGTTCGCGAACGTTAAACGAACATTAAACGAACATGTTCACGAACGTTAAACGAACATGTTCACGAACGTTAAACGAACGAGCACGAACACACCAAATAATAAACGAATCGAGTTCGAACATGATACTGAAAATTTAAACGAACACGAACCGAACATGAACAACTTTCAAATTAAACAAACGAACACGAACATACCCTTGTTCGTTTGAATCCGGTTCATTTACATCCCTAAATGTAACGTCTATTATTCGTACCAAATTATTAGGATGGATGAGAAATATTACACCGAATACCTTTAATCCTTACTAAATGTTTTTAAATGGTTTTAAAATGATTTTTGAGACTTCAAAATGTTTTTATCTAAATTTTATAATTTCTTTAGATTGCTTCAAATTTTGATTTCTTAAATAGTTCTTGAGATTTTTTTGATATACTTGTTCCGATGACATTTCTCAGTTCTCACCCGTATCGAACATTAGAAAAGAAGGGTGAAGAGTATTACAAAAACATGGAAAAAAGATAGAGCATAAAAAAAACCTCACACAACAGAAATATACAAATTAAGAATACACAAATTTATATAATACAAATTATTAATCATTAAAATGTATAAAATAAATAAAATAATTTAAACATAATAATTACAGCACAGAATATACAAACACTACCTGAACACATAATGAATTGCAACGTCTAGCTAAGTGGCAGGTTAAACTTTTCTAGTAGGGCAATGAAAAATAAAAAATTCATTTTTTTCAACTAACAAATTCCTTGTCCGTTGCCTGCCTCTGTGCCTTACCCAAGAAAGAATTCGAATCTAAATCGGTTGCCTGAACCCACCCATTGACCATTTCGAGTTCTCCTGTACATCTTCACCTTCAATTCTTCGCTTCAAGAGCAGAGGGAATTTCATTTTCTGAAACTTTTTCGGTTGCGGTTTCTTGAATAGATGATGAATTATTGAAGCTCCAGCGAGCGTTGTCAAACCATTTGCTGACCTGCAGCACAAACTTGTGATAAGGAACCAAAAGTAAAATAACAGAGAAATATATGGTAATTGACAAAACACCTGGTGGAAAGTTATATCTAGCTCTTTAGCCAAACTCTCTTTCGTGGATCGATCGGGATACTGGTTTTCCTTGAAAGACTCGTTAAGTCTCTGCAAAATTTTAAAAAAAAGTCCACCAAGTTAATCAGTTTTTAGCAGAAAATATAAGCTGGATTTGTTTCACAAAGAAAAGTTTTGACCCTGTCATGAGTCATCAAAGTCATATAACGTACTATACTTACCTGCTTTACAGCTTCCCCTAGTCTTCTATATGTTGATGAACCCGATTTTTTACCACTTGAACCAGATACAGTTACGCCTCCCTCTTCAGCAAGTGATAAATCTGTATCATTAAAATTGGTCTCTTCACTCCTACTTGCACAAGCATTTCCATTTGACAACGTTGATGTCGCTCTTTTAGTACATTTCATCCTTTTTCTCGATGTAGTGGCATCGTTCCAATCTTCATCATCACTGGAACTTGAAGGAATGTTGCCATACGTCTCCTATATACCCAAAATAAAGAAAACCAAATAATGTAGGAAAAGACTGAACTGATGACGGTGACTCCATCATGCCCAAAGTTAAATGATTGTTATAGCCTTGGGTCATGGCAGGTTTTCTAATTTAACTTTAAATGACACTCACATCATATAACCTTTTGTAGTCCAACCTTTCGTTGTTTCGTTTCTTAGAAACAGCAGCACCATCTTGTTCAGAAGTTGATTCCAGTATTGATAACAGCTCGTCCTTCAAAGACTCCTTTCCGCCACGTTTAGATTTTCGTCTCTTGGAAACTCTGGAAGCACTACTAGACATGGGGTCTTCATCTTTTTGGGAAGCAATGTCATCTTCTAACATATAATCAAGATCCTCAGAATCAAAAGTAAAATCAGAACTTGAGCTTTCCCGGCTTGTCTCAGTGTCATGATTTGAACCATTAGGATCATAATCATCATCATCATCACCCTCTGCGTCATCAGATGGAAACTCCCCCAGATTCGGATCAACATTATCTGGAACTTCCAATTCTTCAAATGTAAAAATGAAATCGGATTCATCAGAACTCGACTCATCTCCCTCTCCTTTCTCACCAGTTTCTGAACCATCAGGATTATAGTGATTATCATTAGAATCATCTGAACGTAGTCTGAAGTTAGGATCTTGATTTTCTCCATCTTCAGATATCAATGCCTCAGGAAAGACCTTCTGTTGCAGGAATAAGCATGGTAAGCCAAAAATAAAAAAAGGATAAAAAACTAGTAAAAAGAAAGGAAACCTGTTATTGACCTCCCAATTGTCAGTAAGAGTGAAACTTGTTCCTTGAAATTCATTAAGCATTTGAATACAATCAACTTTGCAATCGCATCCAGGGCATAACCAACCCTCATCATCAGGAGGAACTGTATCAACGAGGTAAGGGGTGGAAAAGAAAAGCGTTAATGATAATATAATAATTCAAATCCCAGATATCAATTTATTACTCAAGCAAGCAATGGAAAGTATTACTGTCTTCTTTTAACAAAGGCGGTTGCAAGCAATATTGATGGAATCCACGATCACAAGCACCATCACACAGAATGATATCATTGTTAGGAGATAGGTCTTTGGACCCACATTTTGCACAGAATATCTACAATTAAAGGATCTCATGTCTAAGAATTTCTAATTCTAAAACACAAATAAATCAATAAGACAAATGGCAACTAATATATGAACAATGCTATTATTAACTACGATTCTCCTACATCCTCACTGTCGATTTGTCCTTCAGAATCAAATAAAGATTCTGGAAGCCTTCCTTCAGCACATAATGAATCAATGCGTTGAAATAGACCTTTGATTTTCAATTTGCGTCGAAGAATTTCAGATGTAGCACGCTGAAGCTCCTTCTCTGGTTTTAACTTTTCTTGGCTGAATGTTACACAAACAATCCAAAGCAACAAACATACGTTAGCTATCCATGGGGAAATGGGCAATCCGACTTCTATGATGACATGTAAAGAATCAATTTCAATTCCAAAAGGTGACTTACATTATCATGACAATTAGTTCATAAATAAAACAGACGCAAGATAAAATAAAATAGTAAAATAAACACACCTTTGGCCCTTCCAGCCTTCTGCAGAATATGCAGCAATCAGACTGTGCTCATAGCTTATTCGATTCAATAAATATCTAAGATGTCCCCTGATTCTTGAATATTCATCAACAACTTCTCTTTTTTCCCTCCTTTTCTTTTTCCTCCTTTTTCGCTGCTCACTAGAAGCAACATCAACCAAATTATTGCTCAACTGATCAGGTTTAGATTTCTCTTGTGAATTTGATGGCAAGGCCCTGTCATTATTTGTCGAAGATCTTAGCATATATTTCTTCTTTATCGTTTTCAATGTTTTTCCATCCTTGCTTTGGCTAAAATTCTCAGCCGTTGTCTCATGTTGTTCTGCACTATAATTTTTGGCCATGTCTTCAATTTTACTACTCTGAATAACATTGTGCGCGCCTTGAGAAGGTGATTGTAAAAGCTTGTCACAGTTACTCTTGTTTGTATCTTCAGGATTCGATTGCAAGGCTTGATTAAAAACATTCGTGGATACTGCAGTAGTGCTTTGCTCTGTACTATTTGGTAAACTTTCCCATTCAAGCTGTTGTCCTTGCTCTGGTGGCTTACTAGGTTCCCTACGTGTGTTGCCCTTATTAGAACCTGCTGGTGACAGCCCCAAACCTTCAGTAATAGCATTCGTGGACAAACCTTTAGAAAATGGTTTCGAATGTTTAGCGGGAAGGCCACAAACCCAACTACGGGATTCTTCAAGTTCAATTTTAACAATTTCAGAACCTGGCTGATGCTTCTTTTCTGATGTTTCCGTTTGTACATATCCAGAATGATACTCATGTGTCTTTCCTGGTACAGTTTCTAGAGCGCAAAAACTTTGATCGGTATGATTATGCTCACTAACACCTTTAGGGAGCAGTCTCAAAGGTTCCGGGCAAGAACCAGTAGCAATTTCTGTTGATTCATTTCGTGTTATAGCATGGTCACATTGATTATTATTTTCAAAAAGTTCAGTAAGTAAATATTCACTACCAATTTTATGGCCCTGCTTCGATGTATTTTCTTCAGGGAAAACATGGTTCCCCTTTTTACTCTTTGCTTGTGATGGAGAGACACCCATATATGTTCAACCTTGATCATATCATTATGAGCCTAGCAATGCCACATTCCTGTACCCTATTACCACATATTCAGAGTGGATGATAAAATTATTCAGATGATAGAATTCAAAGATTCGAACATATAATATAATCCCCCCCCCCCAAAAAAAAAAAAAAAAACTGTATACATTTGCCTGGAATTGACAGTAAAAAAAGAACAAGACTTACCAATCACAATTATAGGAATGTTTTGTGTTGCATTCCATTAGTGGCAGCAAACTATCTATAATCTAGCTTGGCTAATGAAACTCTGAAAGGTAGAAAGATTACATGGTTCAACATTAAATAACCAACCAAAATAAGTAAAAGATAAGCACATTCTACTACATTTCAAACCAAATCATTGCCATTTACATCTAGCTATTATATAAGTATATATAGTAATCAAATTTCTTTATTGGCATGGACAATCTCGACGAAATGAAAGCATAATAATGAAAGCATATAAGTAATGGAAAAACCAAACAGTGTCAATAAATCAACATATATCATATAAAGATCTAAAAAAGAGTATAAACAAATTGCTAGGAGCAGACTCCAAAAAAGAGGTAACATGAAACAACTACCTCATTAATTCACTCTCGTCATCATCGACGAGGTTATTTATAAACCCTAACTCCATTGTCATCTATTAGCAAGCATGAATCAGAAAATAAAGAATATGCATTTTCAAATGTATCTCTTTACTTAACTCTCATTTATTTATCCTATACCTGATATTGCTTTAACTAAACATTTCTTCTTCTTCTTTTTAACTAAACAGATTACTAATATTTTCAGCATTTAACAACTTTAATCTTCAAAATCCGGTAACATGTTGCAAATCAAGCTTAAATAGTTAAGCATGCACTGAACACGAAACTTACGTAAAATAAAGCATAAAATCAACAGATATATATAGTAACCTAAGCTACAACTATCAGCTTCGTCAAGAAAAATGAGCGACCTATTGAAAACTTTTTAGCCTTTTTTTTTTTTTAATCTTAACCTCAGTTTTCTCAGCAACCAAACAAAATATAGACAGAAAAAAAACATATCAACTAAGATGACAAATTGAATTGCTTGTTGAACAAGTGAACGCAACAGAAAGCATTAGATTCGAAATAATTAGTGCTCAAACTTCGTCAGGCATTATTTCTTTTTGTTTGCGTCAAAAGAAAAGAAAGAGAGGAAGGTGTTAAAAGGAACTAACCTTGAATTATTGGTGCAATTTGCAAACATTGAAAGAGAGAGAGAGAGGAGAGTTTTTGGAGCAAAGAGAGGGAAAAAAGGGGGGAAGCGTTGGTGTAATAATGGAAAGGGCCTTTAAATCTGGGCCACCGTCAACCGGAATGAGCGTGAGAGAGACAAACAAGGGGGATTGTATTCAGTTGGTATACATACTTCCTTTCGCGATTCTAGCGTCACACTGTTCCTTCTTCTCCAGTTTTATGGGCTAGGTTGCTTCTTTGGGCTTAACTCTCCTCTTCTTTCAACCATTTTTTTCTATTTTTTTTTAAAACGTTAGAAACCATAGTTGTCAAGGTGCATTTTAAAAGATCAAAAGTATTTTTTACCAAAAAATGTAAGTAGAATATTTTTAAAAGATTAAAAGTAATTAGATTATGACACGTGTGAAAAAATTATGGAAAATATTCTTGTAAAAAAATTATAGAAATAACAAATGATGTTTTGGTTAAAATGGTAAAATTATATTATTAGGGATTTTGATGTCTTCTGCTCAAATATTATCTTTTCTAATTTTATTTTAGGTTTAAATTGTTTTTTTAGAGATTTATATAAAAAGACAAAAACACTTTCATAATAGTATTTGTTAATTTTTAAATTGAAATTTTTTTAAATCATTTTTCAATTGAGTTGGTGTTTAATTGACTCGAGACAACAATCCAATCAGTGGTGCAGTCAAAAAAAAATTTTGGAGGCCAAAATTAAATTGTATATTTTTACGATAGTAAAAATATAATTTCATCATTTTAATAGCCTATATATTTATAATTTTTAAAAAATTAAATCAAAATTTTATTATTTTGGGAGGGTTAAAATACAAGTTTACCATTACTAATTTAAAATTTTATAAATTATAAAAAGTATAAATTAAAAATTTATCATTTTAGGAGGGACCATGATCCCCTGAGTCTCTTAGTGATTCCGTCACTAAATCCAATCAAACCTTTTAAGTTAAGTTAATAAAAATAAGTAGTAATTTAAATATGGAAAAAATAAAATAAAAGGTAGAGTAGGAATGGTGAGTTTTGAATGTTTGAGATGGTAACCAAATTGAGTAAAAGAATTGATGGTAGTTGAACATTATTGTGGTTAGGAGGAGTATGAATGCATGTTAACTTTGAAAGAAGGGTGTAGGCAAAGGTTTGGTTTACGAAGGAACTGATATAGTGTGGTTCTGTAGTGGTAGGATCGGCCGTAAGAAAACCCACCAACACAAATAATTATGTCAGCCCCGGAAGGAAGTGAATGGACAAAGTTTGGATCAAAATTGTAGGAAGAGGTCAAAGATAGCCAAACCAAATAAGGAGAAAACTATGGATCTTGGCACCCAAGCCGAAATGTGACTGAGGTTGGCGAAGTTAGCATTAACAAGAAAATGGTCCAAAAAGAATAAGTTACAAAAAGTCGGAGATACTTCCTAAGAATTTCGTCCGTTAGAGTAACGGTTGATTTAGATTGACAATGTGTTTATTTGTGATTAGTGTAAAAATAGCGGTGATGGTGAGATTAGATACTGTAGCATGAGACAAAAAATAAAATTAAACACACCGCATCGCACTCCACCGCCTATCCAAACCTATTCTAAGTCTAAAATTTGTGAAGGTTATAAAATTTGAGAGGTAAAATTAAAAATTTTATATTAAAAATACTTAAATTAAATTATTAATTTTTAAAATGATTAAAATTATAAAAAAATTTATTTAATCAAAAATTATAAAAAGACTAAATTAAATCTTTTAGTTTTAAGGGGAGGGTTATAAAACAATTTTCTCATTAAACCAAGGAAGGGCATGGGGAGCCAAGGCCCTTAAATGTGTTTATGACGCATTTATAAACAAAGAACCATATGGTATTATAGTAATGCCGTTGATAATTAATTAACTTTTTATTAATGTTATAAACAGTCAACATAGTTTAGTTGTACTGTGGTAGTTTGATTTGAAAGTTGACCAACACAACATTCCATATAATATACTTATAAACAAGTATTATAAGGATGTCTCATCGGCCGTCAATTAGGCTTAATTAGCTTAATGAAATTAGAGATCGAAGCACTAAACTCCTTAGATTCAGTTCAATTTCTTATATTTAATTAATGATACAAGTGTTATAATAAGGAACGGAATAAGAATTATTGATTCATTTAAATAGATCGAGAGTTAAAGTAAGGAGATGAGTGAAGAGGAGGATAAAGTAATATAAAAGAAGTTGAGTGTTGGAAAGTGCTTAAGGTTGTTGAAAGGCTAGAGGACCGATTACTCCTTCACTATTCTATAGAGTATTTATAAAGAAGGAGGTCTCATATTCAGTGAGATCACATTATTGACAAATTTGGGACATGATGATTGTACAGTCAACCAAGTGATAAGGTCATTTGTACGTGAATTGTCCTAATGCATGGCACTGTTCTAACATTTTTTTAATGGTACTACGAGATTGTTACATCTAGTGATCCTTTGGTGATCTCCTCTTTGGAGATGAGAACGTACCCTCTAAAAGCGGATGATCTGAACGATGATAAATCTAACATGACTTGACCTGATCACCTACTTTAGTTACAATTTTATTTTTCTTATTGTAAAAAAAAACATTGATACGACATATCAAAATATATTAATATCAACACATGCCTATGTCAAGATGAAAATAGTATTCATTGATACAATTCCAACCGCTCGATAAATTGTTAGCTTTAAGAAAATGCGGAGGAAGCGAATCACATGTGATTCTCATTCTATTTATTTGGGTAAAAGAGGGAAGTTAATAAAGCTATTTCCCTTTTGTCATCCATAATTATTCTATTAATTTAAACCCCCAAATTACAAACTCTTAGTATTTAATTTATCATGCATTTATTTAATGAAAGCCGGCACCTTTGGTTGAAGATACCTAGACAAAATAATGCACTTTAGAGAGAAAAAAGAAAAGGAAAATAAATAATACTATGAATTTTTTATATTTCAGCTGCTATTTCATAACTTAATGAGGTTCTTTGCTAATTTCATTTTAGAAAAAAGAAAAGTGATATAAAGTTTACAGTGCAGTAGTAAGCTGTAATTTATAAAAGGAAATCAAATTGAGAAAATATTTTTTGTTTCATTTTCTTTAAAGTGAACATTAATTTGAAATGGAATGATCAAATAATCTGTTAATTAAATTTTTTTAAAAAGCGATATTTCCAGAGGATATTTTTCTTAAAGATGGGATTATTCTGAAAATGAAAAAAGAAAATTAATGTGATTATCGTAATAAAGTATAGGCATCTGTCTCACGTGCCGGATGGCCATCGTTATTATCCGAAAGCTGCCGTGTGGTTGTGTGCAAAGTGTAGTGCCATAGACTCCATTTTCACCTCAGTGCTCCGCTGACATGGCGGTTACCTAACCCCACATGTCCCCGACAGTTCCTGCCATGTCTACTGTGATGGGCCCCATCTTGTCCCCATCCAACCCTACACCCTCACAAAACAAAAATAAAATCTTTCTACGCCTTTTTGCCCTTTTCTCTTCTTTCAATTAATAATAAATAATAAATTACACAACTTGTACGTCGAAGCTCCCACCTTTCTTCGTTTCATTCACAAGTTCTAGTGTTCTCCTATTTAAACCCCCATTGGACCTTCCCAACCTCATCCCAGACTATAGTGCCCTCCTCTCCCTCCACCCTCCCTTCCCAACCTCTATCATTTTGAAGCTTTACTTAACCCATTAAAAATGGCGGTTGATTCTCCTCTCTCATCTCCTCTGGGTCCACCAGCATGCGAGAGAGATGCCAAAGCTTTGCACTTCATAGAGGAAACCACTAGCAATGCCGATTCAGTTCAAGACAGAGTCCTGACCGAAATCTTAACCCGAAACTCCCAGACTGAGTACCTTACAAGGTTCAAACTAAATGGTGCAACCGACCGTGAAACGTTCAAGTCCAAACTTCCGATCATTACATACGAGGACCTTCAGCCTGAAATCCACCGTATTGCTAATGGTGACCGCTCTACCATTTTGTCTGCCTACCCCATCTCCGAATTTCTCACCAGGTTCCTATATAAACTCTTTATTTTTTTCCTTATTTTCAGTGAAAATGAGGTCGATATGCTGACGTTTAAAGACTTGAAAAACTATGCAGCTCTGGGACTTCAGCTGGTGAGAGAAAATTGATGCCAACAATTAAGGAAGATCTAGATCGTCGCCGGTTGCTCTACAGTTTACTCATGCCAGTAATGAATCTGTAAGCATTTAAAAAATCATAATCTATAGACTGCAGTTATTTCCTTTTTACATTAAAGTATAAAGTATAATTGGGTTTCGTTTTTTATGTATGTAACAGTTATGTGCCGGGATTGGAGAGAGGCAAGGGACTCTACTTCCTGTTCGTGAAGTCTGAAACTAGGACCCCAGGTGGTCTCTTGGCTCGCCCTGTGTTGACCAGCTACTACAAGAGTGACCATTTCAAGACACGACCCTATGATCCTTACAATGTTTACACCAGCCCCAACGAAGCCACCCTATGTCCCGACTCTTTCCAAAGCATGTACGCCCAGATGCTTTGCGGTCTCCTCCAACGCCAACAAGTTCTTCGAGTGGGCGCAGTGTTCGCCTCAGGTTTACTCCGCGCAATCAGGTTCCTTCAGCTGAATTGGCCTCAACTCACCCAGGATATCGAAACAGGTGCCTTGAACCCTAAACTCACCGACCCTTCACTAAGGGAATGCATGGATAAGATCCTAAAACCCGACCCTGAACTCGCTGATTTTGTTCGCCATGAATGTTCGAAAGACAACTGGGAAGGAATCATTGCTAGAATTTGGCAAAACACCAAGTACCTCGACGTTATAGTTACTGGTGCTATGGCACAGTATATTCCAACGCTGGATTATTACAGTGGTGGGTTACCTTTAGCTTGCACTATGTACGCTTCGTCCGAATGTTATTTTGGTTTGAACCTTAACCCCATGTGTAAACCATCACAAGTTTCTTATACCATCATGCCAAACATGGCATACTTCGAGTTCTTACCCCACGAGTCTAACTCATTTGGTTTCCCTCGTGACTCACCTCCTAAACTCGTTGACCTTGTTGATGTGGAAGTTGGGAAAGAATACGAGCTTGTAATCACAACCTATGCAGGGTTGTACAGATACCGAGTCGGTGACATCCTCCGAGTCACAGGATTCCACAACTCAGCCCCGCAATTCCATTTCGTGAGGAGGAAGAACGTGTTGCTCAGCATTGACTCGGACAAAACCGATGAGGCGGAGTTACAAAAGGCAGTGGAAAATGCTTCCCGAATCTTGCGTGAGTTCAACACCAGCGTCGTTGAATACACGAGTTACGCGGACACAAGGACAATCCCCGGTCACTACGTGATATACTGGGAATTGTTAGTGAAAGCTAACTCGCCAACAGATGAGGTCCTGAAGCAGTGCTGCTTAGCAATGGAGGAGTCTCTCAACTCAGTGTACCGACAAGGCCGAATTGCGGATAACTCAATAGGCCCACTGGAAATCCGTGTGGTAAAAAACGGCACATTCGAAGAGTTAATGGATTACGCCATATCAAGAGGGGCATCCATCAACCAATACAAGGTTCCAAGGTGTGTTAACTTCACTCCAATCATGGAGTTGCTCGATTCTAGGGTGGTATCTTCGCATTTTAGCCCAGCGTTGCCACATTGGACCCCAAAAAGAAGATGATGATTTATTCACTGATAGATTGATGGATTTAAGTTTTAACTTAATATAATTAGTAGATTCACTTAGTTTTCGTCTTTATAAATTAGTTTTTTGTTAGAGCTAAAAAGTGTAAGTTGGACAAGGACGCTGCAGAGGTTAGGTTTGCATATTTGATGCCAAGGATGTAAGCTGAAACTGATGTCTGTCAGGCTGTCCCAATGAAATGTTTCTTTCATCATGTAATGGGGATTTAACAGATAAGGTTTTTGTTTTGTGACATTGCAGATATTTGTTGCTTTAAAATATCCTTTGTCTTTGTCTTTTGTTTTCAACATTTGTTCTTTGTCTAAAGTAGTTGCCAAGATTACTGTTTCCTACCCTCAAAATGCAGGAAGAAGAAGCTTCACATCAAGATGTAATTCGGATTTGTTAGCTTAAAATCTTCTTAAAAAGTTTGATACTTGTTTTGAAAGGAAAGTAGCTCATAGTTATTATTGATGCAGACATTTCCGACATAACACCTTTTTTGATAATTCACTTTGTTTCCCAGGGAACGCTCTGATTTGTCTCTTCTTGTTACGCTTGGTGTGGAACAGCACAACACAAGTAAATTTCAACATTGGTTTCTTCGGGTTCTACCAAGTGTTGCTATTGAATGGTTAATACTGTAGGTCCATTTAAAATGCTTCTGCATTAGAATAATTCAAATCTAAAAAGGACAGGTGTGGATAAATCTGATCAGGCTTGCAAAGGATATACAGGGACTACTGCTTCAAATCTAATGGACAATTAGTGAATGATGATATGTTTCCAACACTCATTAAGTTTGGCGGTGGGAGCAGTGCAGAAACAAGACAAAACCCATTATCAGTTGGAACTCTTAAGTAATGCTAAACACTACACGATGGGGGACCAAAGGCTCCATACCCTGCCACCCTACTCACTCATAAACATATCAAATTTTATCATACAAAGTTACTAGCCATTCTTGAGGGTATCAAGATTGCTTGGCAATGGGGGTTTGCGAAGATCATATCAAAATCAAACAGTCAAGCTGCGATTGAGTTAACTGGTGGATCATTTAAGTTGGTGTATACTGTCAGAGAACTTTGTTGCAGGGACTGGGAGGTAAGATTTCAATACACAGCTCGTGAAAAGAAAACTGTGACAGATTACATTGCAAGGTCTGCTAGCTGGGAGAACAACCTGCGAATCTACACTAGTTCTATACCGAAGGTAGAAAATTTTTCATTAGCTGATATTGCCTTGCTTTCACTTAGCCTTGCCTTCGTCCTTTCTTTTTCCCTAACAAAAACATCAACGTAAAAATATAATTTAATTGTTATATGAAACGATATTTTAAGAATTTTGTAACTAAATTGAATTTTGTAACTAAAGTGGATTGATTTATGATAATTTAGTAACATTTAAGAAAAGTATAAAAAGGTGGCTCATTAAAGTTTGAATCCAAATAAGCAACTGAATAGGGCTTTTATTGACTTTTTTTTTTTTTAGTAAAAAGAGCCATTAAAATGCCTTTATTAATCAGATTTGCTCATCTTTTAGCATAGGATAATCAGAATTCAAAAGGTTACAAAGAAAAACACATGGAATATCTATAATATGAATATCCAAATCAGTAGAATCGCAATTTTGTGCTAACCAATCCGCCACTCCATTAAGCTCTCGTCGCACTAGCTGTAATTCGTAGGCTTCAAACTTCAAAAGAGTGCTTATAATTTCCTTGACAATGGTGTTAACAGAAGCACCACTCAAACTCGCTTGAATCAATATCAAAGTCATCGAGCAATTATTTTCTACAATTATCTTAGAATATCCTCGAAATTTTGCAACTTGTAAACCATGAAGAATCTGCCATAACTCCAAAGATAAAGCCGTGCCTTTCCCCACATACCTTTGGTACCCGAGAATCCAACGCCCAGCTGAATCAAGTAAGACCCCCGCAGCTGCTGCCCATTCATCATCCCTGCTTGCCGCTCCATCAGAATTGATTTTTATCCACCCATGGTTCGGCGGACACCAGGCCCCCCTTGCATTAAACCCAACCACCGACTGAACAGGCTTACAAGAAACTTCACAGATACTAGAGACCAAGCTTTGCTGCAACACATGTCACAGATTCTGGTGTTCCAAGCTGATTATTAAACACCACATTGTTACGTTGCATTATTGACTCTTTTAGATGCCTAGAAATCACATATTTATATTGGGTAAATTCTAATACTGGTCCCTATACTTTTCCGAAGTTATGAATTTAGTTGATGTACTTTAATTTTACCAATTTTAGTCCTTATACTTTTTTAATTTTAAAATTTCGTTCTTCACTAAACAATTATTGTTAATTCATTAAGTTATGTTTTCTTTTTCAAAATTTGATGCACCAATATATATTATCACATATATAATTTCAGATTAACTTATTATTTCTACTTAATACTCACTAAAATTCCAATTAATGGATCAACGGGGATCATTTATGTGAAAATTGAAATTTCAATAGTCAAATTTTACCGTTATAGTTTAACAAAATTATTAATATAATAATTATACTGTGAATTTGTTCATTTTCATTCTGTGGTATTTTGTAACTCTACCAAACCCATTCACCAAAGAGGCCTATTATAAAAGTGGATGTTCCAATAGGATGAATTTAAGATAACAATTCCTTCACAATGGTTTGAATGGGTATGGGGCGTTAAGCCCAAAGGTAGCAACGTATAACAGTTTGGTAGAGGTTGAGCGGTTTATGTAAACCCACTCCACTCCACTCCACTCCGCTCCGCTCTTATCTTTATCTTTTTCTTTTATTTGGAATTTATTTTATTATAGAATATCAAGTATTTTGATGTTGGAGATTTCACTATGATGGGGCGACCTTTCTTGTCATTCTCAGTCCCCACTCTTTTGGTTTTCTACAATAATTGAAAGTTATGTGAAAGAAAGTAAGAAAAGTATGTGGGAAAGATGAATGATTCATCATTTCCATGGACCTCATTCATCAAATGCATTTTCTTTTTTCTTTTTGCAAACAATCAGACTCGAAATTCACGTGAATGCTAATATTCTACCATTTTCAAAATACTAAAGCATAAGAAGTCAACATAGTTTGGCGCCTGATTAAAGAAAATGGGTATTGCTCGAATTCAACATCATTTATTCAACATATGTATATATAATGTGTAATTTCAAAAACCCCATTTATATTCATGAATTTGAAACACATTTTAACATTATTAATATCAACAAAACTGGGGGACAATGAAAATTAGTTAATTATGCGGTACCATCTACCAATGTAGAATATAATTAAATCAAATGAGTTAGGTTTAACATGTCGGAAATATATATATATAAAATTAGGTATATGTTTTTTTTTTTTTGACTAATTAGTTTTATGTTGAAAGGTAAGTAGCGGTGTTTCTCTCAAACTATTTGTGTCATAATTTTAGAGTGTCATGTAATTATATGAATCAAAATTATAAATTAAAATTGAAAAAATTTATCAAATTTATATTGAAAAAAAATTGTCAAAATGTATGTTACAAAAGGATATAAAAACACTTTAATTTTACATAGGCGTAAGTAGATCTTTCTTCTAATATTTTAGTAATCTAACCATTATTTTTCATGCTCCATTCATGTAGATCATGCATGTCAAGTTTGATATAAATTAAAAATTTTTAATTATTTGTTTTATGTAAAAAAAATTTAGCCGTTAAATATGTATTGATATAGACAATATTTTAAATTAATATGAGAGAGATATTAAATCGATTTCAAAATTGACATACATGACAATTATAAATATCTTGATAAATTCAACTGTTAGATCATTAAAATATTAATCATATAAAAAATTATAAAAAATATAAAAACAATTAAATTTTATACCGCTGTAAGTGAATTCATCCCTAATTTTAATAATAAATTATCCTGTTTGATTTTACTTATTTTTAAATTAGCTTCATTTTCGTTTTGTTTTGTTTTGTTTTTTTTAGCTTAAATGCTTGATAAAATGGGAGAGTGGATTGAGATATTGTTGCATGGATAATGGGACTCATTCGGACAAGATATTTCTCAGAAAAACAAACACCATTAATACTTGTTTTATGATTGACAAACATCATTCGGACATGTGAGACTATAATTGAGAAATGATAATTAATGATCAGTATAATTTATTATATATTAATTTGAAAAAGAAAATCTAAGAAAATGATGTATTAAATTTTGGAGTGGAAATTATTAGGAGGATTTTATTTACACATCGCTCGGATTCAAAGAAGATAATATTTAGTTCGTAAAACGAATAAAAATATTTGTAGTTCATAAAAAAATATTTTTTAAAAAATATTAGATAAATAATTTTTGTAAGCAACAACTGTTTTTTTTCATTAGAAAACTATTTCACTATTTTACGGTAGAATAGAGTTATATGATTGTCAATAATAAAGAGAATTTTGACCATTGACAATTAAAACGAACGCATCTAGTTTAAAGAAAGAGGCTACAAAAGGCCTAATCAAAATGATAACAAATAATTAAGAAAATGAGATTACGAATGCTATAACATCAAAGACCACAAACAACCTTAAACAAATCAATGAATGGTATCATACTACATTATGCATTATACTACATTTGTTAAGAAGTTAGTTGATAGTTAGTATGTTAGTTAGTCTTGTTATTAGAATAGTTAATTTGTTGACAGGTTGTAAGCAAGTAATCTATAAAACATGTAGATTTGTAATTAGGAGGATGATTTTTTTTCTAAAAATAAGTTTCTAAATAATTTCTTCAACTGATAGTTCTCTGTCAGCATTCTCAATATGGTATCAGAGCATCCGATAATCGTCATTTTTGAACACCGTAGTCTCTATTTGTTGGTGTTCTTCATTGAGTGTTTTTTGGTTGTTTGCTCCGTCGATGTTGTCTACTTGTGTTTGACGCTTGGGGTTTTATTGTGTGGTTCTGTTTCTTGTGCTCGATACTTTTCTCTTCTCTGGTTTTGGTACTAGTTTTTTGTTTTTGGCTTTACTATCACCAGGAGTAAATTTCGATTATTATTAGTCCTTTCTGGTTGCTGCTGCTTTTTTTTTTGTTACTCTCTTCTAGTTGTTGTTTTGAAATCATTGTGAATCCTTCTGATTTAATTGTTGATTTCAATCAACCCTTTTATTTCCATCCGTCGAATACTCCAAGTGCATTATTGATGTCTTATCAATTGCTTGGAGTTAAAAATCTAATGTTTGGAGTCGGTTCATGATGATTGTGTTATCGGCTAAGAATAAATTAGGGTTTTTGGATGGTATTGTTCTAATGATTCAGTACCAGAGGATTTGAGTTATCAATGGGAGCAGTGTAATGTTATTGTGTTGTCATGGATTTTGAATACAGTTACCAAGGAGCTCTCGATAGGAATTGTATTTGATTCTAGTACAACATTCGTGTGGAAGGATCTTAGTGAAAGATTTCATAAAGTTGATGGTTTTAGGTTTTATTTTTTGCATCGTGAGATTACTTCACATCTTCAGGGTACTAATTTTGTATTTGTGTATTTCACTAAGCTACAATTATTTTGGAATGGATACAATGCTCTTGTGCCCTTTTCTTCCTTTGGATGTGATTAGTCAAGGAAAAATGCTGAGCATGTTTTTCAACGTCTCTTTCAATTTCTAATAGGATTGAATGAGTCCTATAATAAAGTGTGCAGCCAATTATTGCTGATGAATTTGTTGCCATCTGTAAATTAAGCGCACTATAAGCTCATGCAAGAGGAATCTCAAAAGTAGCACAATCCAAGTGTTGTAGGTTTTGATCTGATATCTTTACACTTAGCAAATGCAACAAATATAACTAAAAAAAAGAGATTTAATGGGACTTGTGATCATTGTAAGATAAAAAGGCATAAAAGAGAAAATTGTGATAGGATAATTGGTTACCCGACTAATTTTAAGTTTACTGAGAAGAAGGCTAATACTGCATTAGGATCCATGGTGAATAATGCATCAGTTAGTGATTCAGCTAAAGGCAGTGATGTGGCTAGTGATGTTGGTGTCGTGGCTGGTCAACAAGCACCTATGTTTACTCAAGAAGAGTATCAACAAATTTAAGATTTGTTGAACGAAGCTAACGCAAGTTTGGTAGGTATGGTTGGTGTATATAATAATAAGATTATGGATACGAGAGCTACTGACCATATGCTTTTTTATTTCCAATTAGAATTCCTTGCTGCATGTGTATTGGATTTTCCTCTTGTTCAATTACTGAATGGCTCATCTACATCAATTAGCCACATTGGAACTTGCACTATTTCCCCTGCTCTTCAATTTACAAAGGTTCTTTATATTCCAAATTATGTTATAACCTTCTTTTAATTTCTAAATTAACTAATGATTTAAAATATTTTGCTTCCTTTTACCCTAAATTTTGTCTTATACAAGATCTCTCAAGTGAAAAGATGAAGGGGATTGGTAAGGAGAAAGATGGTCTTTACATCCTACAACCTTCTCAACAAACTAAGGTATTGTAACTACACCTACTACATCTCTTTTAGCAAATGTTGAACTATCTTTTCTTTGGCATGCTAGACTTTGACATGCTTTTATTTTAAGATTGAATAAGGTGTCTAATCCTCTCTGTACAGTTTCGAATAATGATCACATACAACAGTGTCTAGTATGTCCTCTTGCTAAACAAACTAGACTAACTTTGTCCTGTAAGTACAACTCGTGTAAATGATGTTTTTTTATCTTATCCATATAGACTTGTGGGGGCCCTATCGAGTTTCAACTCATAATGGTCATAGATATTTTTTTAACCATTGTTGATGATTACTTGAGAATGACATAGGTGTATCCGTTGAGGTTTAAAAGTGATGCTCTTGTTTATCTTAAACAGTTCATTGTTATGATTAAAAGTAAATTTTTAGCTAGTGATAATGGATATGAGTTTTTCAAGAATGAGTACGGTACAAATTTTAGTATGTTAGGCATTGTGCATCAAAACTTTTATGCTCACACTCCCCAGCAAAATAGGGTTGTTGAGCGTAAACATAGACATTTGCTTGAAGTCACTAGGTCTCTCAAATTTCAATCTAATATGCCTAGTAAGTTTTGGGGCGAATTGTATTAACAACCTATTTTTTAATCAATCGCTTAACAAGAAGACGACATATGTCTCTTTCATTAAGTAAATTGCACAAACTTAAGATTCAAAAAGATGATTACATTGTGCGTATCCACATATGCCTCAAATGACTCTTTAGTAATCACCCTCAAAGGAAGAACAAATTTCAAATTCTTCTATGTTATTGCTGCACCAACAAAATACTTTCCTCCCTTTTAAAATTCACCAACAACAATTCATTACACCTCCAAAAGAGACACCTTGCCTAATTGCAGTGTCTTGAGGAATGTCATTTCATAACCTCCTCTGATTAGGGATAATTGTTATATCAAGCCACCTCGCTAAGTCAAACACTTTAAGCAAGGAAAACATACATAGAAGGGCTCGTCAGAATTCTTATGTGCTTCTTACATGGGTTGCCACTAAAGGTATTCATGAGGCATGTCAGGCCGAGCTTAAACATGATATTAACACACTTTATGCTTATCAATATTAGCTCAGTCAAAAATACGAGCCTAAAATTTTGACCAAGCCGAATCATATTTGTAAGTGGCCAACTCAAACCCATTTTAGACCCTCCCAAATAATTTTTTTTGAATTTTTAACAATATTTATATTATTTTTAATTTAATAGTTAATAATTCATATATTTGATCATTTAAATCATCTTAACTTTTTTTAATATTTACAGTATAATATTATATATACTATAAATTTATTTTTTATATGTTATAAATTATATAATATAAAAAATAACAAAATACAATATATCATATATTATAAACATTAAAAATAGGTTGATTTGGGCTCTAAAACTTTGAATATTCGAACTCGAATTTAATCCATATTTTAAACGAATTTAATTCATTTTATCCAATTCCGTTTTTTAAACTTAATAATTTTATCAAAGCTCTCTAAAATTCCAAACAAACTTTCGTACTTATACAAATAGCCTGACCCTAAACATATCTGGTAACTACTAAATTAAATCAAGATGACCTGTTAGAGATTTCTCCAACCGTATCCTATGAAATCCCCTAAGAGTCTGACTAACTCTACAAAAATAAAGATAGGACCATGGCCTATCCAACCATATCTTAACTCTACTAGTAGCAAGTCAAGGCCCTACATGATTGAACACGTACTCATCTCATCCTCCCTCTTTCACTAATACCTCCCCTTCAAATATTGTTTAAATCCACACATGACGTCATGAAGTCAACACATACTAAAAAACACCATCCCATCAAACTCCTCGTACACCTTTTGATTTGTATATCTTGAGTCTAACGAAACAACATATGACGACGACAAAGAAAAAAAAAAAGGGTGATAAATTGCAGTTAGGACTACGAAAATCTGTCTGCCATTCATTTCTTTTGATTGAATTAACAAATCATTATTCATTTATTGCTTTATAAAAGTACATCAACAAAATACAAACGTCCTCCCTTACCCGGGGATTGCTGTTTGAATCAAATATCGGATTGATTAAATCGAATATCGATCTAGATTTAAAAAAATTAAAATGATGGAAATAAAAATTTATATAAATTAATTAAATTGATTTAAAAATTAATTGAATTGACGGTTACTTTGAATCTTTTTATTTTTAATTTGTTAAATTTTTAATATTTTTTTAATCTAATTAAAAGATTAACGAATCGATCATATGACCCATTTTATATAAAAACATTGGTTTTCCTTGAATGTTAAAAAAATGAGAAAGTATGTGGATCCATCGAAAATTTTAATTTTGGACTAACTAAATTGACAAAGATTTTATTTATTATTTAAACATTAAACTCGATCTTAAATAGAGTTAATAATTAATTCAAAGACTGCAGTTATCTTGTTGTTATAAGTTTATAACATAAAATCAAAATATGATAAAAGATTTAAATCTCGTTAGTGTAAAATACAAATATATAATTATTTTTATAAATTTAATTCAATTATTAGGAGATCAAATAATTTTTATTAGATTAACAAATATAAAAGTAGTATGGTGAGAGTATTATTATTTTCGCATCTTAGCAACAAATAATTTTTACTTAGTAGGCCTGACATTTTATTATTCATTCTTCAATTTAAATTTATAATAAATTATTTTAATATTCATGTAATAATTAAAGTGGATATATAAGTATTCAAAATTTTAAGCAACGACTTTTGCATGAGTACAAAAAGGTTGGTAAACTAAATTTTGAAATGTGAAAGGTAAATAATGAGGAGTTGTGAATTATTTAGGCATCCAGATTATTACTAATTTAGTCAAATAATTGTGTTGACTAATAACATGTATTTTAATTTCATCTTAATTCTAAGATTGTTTTTATTTATTTGTTTATTTAGTCCAATTCCAATGTCCTTCTGGTTTTAATAATTTAAGCTGCTTTGGGCAGCTACCTACTTCATCACACCACTATTTCTTTTTTTATTTTTATTAATTAAATAAAAAATTTGAATGGCGAGAGCCAAAAGTGTCAAATCTAGAAACGTGTCATTGTCGGGGTAGTCTGATTTTTTAAAAATATATTTATTTCACAAAGGACTTTTTAAAAAAAAATTATATAAACTAATAGAAATGATTTTATAAGTAAAAGTTATTGAAAAATAAAATGATAATAATGAATAAATTAAAAAAGAAGAAGAAGCAGAAATAGCAAACATTATTGAAAAAAGGGAAAAGGAATGGAGGGACGTGAGAGGTCACATTGTCTTTTCTTTTTTCTTTTTCGTCGGTTAGCACTCTTTCCATTCTCCCTATAGCCGTAGGTTTGTTTGTAAATATTGTTAGTTTATAAACAATGGGAAAGCAAACCCCCCTTCAACTCTATGCCTCTTTGCTCTTCACTTCTCACTCTCCTGCCCTCCATGAATGAACTTCAACACTCTCTTTCTCTTCTCTGATCACTTTTTTTCCCTTTGTTTCTTCATCTCCGAATCAACCAAACTAACTCTCTTTTCCGTGAAAGCTCTGATAAAAAATGGAGAAAAAGCAAGGTTTCTTCTCTGCTCTTAAACAAGAAGTAGTTAGGGGTCTTTCCCCTTCGCGCTCGAGGTCCAGCAGCCCTGCGAGAGCCCGTTCACCCTTTGCCACCCTATTGCGGAGGAAGAAAAACAACCACAGCAACTACGATGGCGCTTACGTGGCGCAACCGGAGTCCTTAATCGTGAGATCCGGGAGTCTAAGGCCTGTCGGGGAAGCGTTAGCGCCGCTCATGGAAGGTCCGGATCCGGATGGAGGGGAAGTCGGGGATTCGAAGCGGATTGGGTCGGGGCTAGGACAATGGGTTAAAGGTCAGTTGTCGAGGACCCCATCGGTTGCCTCAATGAGTTATAGAAGGTCTGATCTGAGGCTTTTGCTTGGTGTCATGGGTGCTCCTTTGGCTCCCGTTCATGTTAGCTCCACTGACCCTCTACCGCTTTTGAGCATCAAAGACACTCCCATTGTTAGTCCCCTTTTCCCTGTCTCTCTAGCATTGCTTCATTTCCTCATAAAAAAAAGGAAAACAAAAGAATTTATGTCTTTTTCTTTTTTGGTGATGGTTTGACTGAGACTGGTTAGCAGAAAGGGGAAGTTAGGTTGGAATTTAAATTACCGACAGTAGTATACTCGGGGTTGGTGTGGTTGGAGTGTTTAAGAAGCTCTTTAGGGTGTTCGTTAATTTAGATTTTGGACTAACTCTAATTCGCTTAGATACGTTAATTATTATTAATCAATATAGAATTCGTTTGTGTTGGTAATTGCTTAATCATGTTCTAATATTTGCTTTAAGCTTCTTCTACGGGTGATAGATCCATGCAAACAAATCTCGGTCTGGTGATTCTAACTGTTCTTTTTAGCAAGAATCTGAAGGATAAAATCCATGTAGAAATATAGTATAATTTTCTTGGCTACGACTAGATGCTTTTAAGCCATAAAAGTAGAAATAGTGTGTTTAATGGCTGTTGGGATTTTGGCAGTGTTTTGTTTGTGCAAAAACAGAGACTGAAAACTACATGTGGGTGAAGTTTTTCATTTAATCAGATGTTAAGCTTTTAGTGCTAAGAGTCTGAGACTTTAGTAATGCTTCGTGTTAAATTTGGTATGGTGCAGGAAACTTCCTCTGCTCAGTACATATTGCAGCAGTACACAGCTGCTTCGGGTGGGCAGAAGCTGCAAAACTCCATTCGGAATGCGTATGCAATGGGAAAGCTAAAAATGGTAGCTTGTGAATATGAAACCCCACAACTACTGTTAAGAACCGAAATGTCTCTAAAGGTGCAGAGTCTGGTGGGTTTGTACTCTGGCAAATGAATCCAGACATGTGGTATGTTGAACTTGCGGTCGGGGGCAGCAAGGTTCATGCTGGCTGTAATGGGAAGCTTGTTTGGAGGCACACACCTTGGCTTGGAGCGCACACCGCCAAGGGGCCTGTTAGACCCTTGCGTCGTGCACTTCAGGTGAGTTTTTATCTGCTTATTCAACTGCATAATATTGGCTGTTACGTTATACTTTTAGCATTGTTCTTTTTCTGATATTCTCTTTGGAATATTACTCCTGCTTCAGGGTCTTGATCCTAGAAATACAGCTAGTATGTTTGCTGATGCAAGATGCATAGGAGAGAAAAAGATAAATGGTGAGGATTGCTTCATTCTCAAGCTTTGTACTGATCCTCAGACTCTGAAGGCAAGAAGTGAGGGCCCTGCAGAGATCATCAGGCATGTTCTATTTGGCTACTTTAGTCAAAAGACTGGGCTTCTTGTTCAAATGGAAGATTCACATCTGACTCGCATCCAATCTAATGGTGGTGACGCTGTTTATTGGGAAACGACAATCAATTCGTTTCTTGAAGATTACCGGTCTGTTGAAGGTATAATGATAGCACACTCTGGGCATTCTGTTGTTACACTTTTCAGGTTTGGAGAAGTTGCAATGAGCCACACGAAAACAAAGATGGAAGAAGCATGGACGATTGAAGAGGTTGCCTTTAACGTACCAGGCCTTTCTGTTGATTGTTTTATTCCCCCAGGTGATTTGAGATCCGGATCCATCAGTGAAACCGGTGAACTCTCTCGGGATGAAAGAGGAAAAAGTGCAATGGCATTAGCAGCGCACCATGCCAAAGTTGCTGCCCTACAAAAAGCACAAGATGGCAATGCTGACAGCATGATTTGGAGGATGGAAGCCTGATGGAGTGCATGGCAATTGTTGATATTGTTAGCTAGTGCAGACTGGTTGACTAACCCATTAGATGTTACAAGGTAGAAGTCATTTTTTTGGACTTTTGGTTTATATGCCTCTATTAATCTGTAAATAGAGTGTAATCATTCTCGGGTTCGAACTTCCAATGGACCTGCATGAATCTTTATATACTCTTAAAGCAGAATCCAACTATGGAGTTGGAGCTCGGTTTTCCAGTTAGGGATAGAGCAAATGGAGGTTTGATTTTTAGGTTACCTTCCTCGCTTCATGGTAGATGGTAAAGCACTCCCATTAACCTTTCTATAGTTTTACTAACTCTAATGATTGATGAATATAATGTGGCGCAGCATAAAGGATACTGCTGCTGATTAGCATGAGTTTGGAGCAAATGTCCAGTTTTTACTTTTTGATGTTACTGTTTATTGATCTGTGATTCCTTTTGCGATGGGCTTGACCTAAAGGCTAGTTTGGGGTTTAGGAATGGAAAGAGATTCTGATGTTAATGTGGGTGATAAAAAGGTATGGTAAATGAGATAGTAGCTGGAACTAACTATTTTTCTTACCATATGTAATCAATGATCTGAGTTGGGGTTGGATTTGGGATTTCATTCGGCCATCGCTGCTGAATGCTAAATGTATAGGCAGAAAGATCATGTACTTCTGAATAATGTTATACCATCATCCTCTTTGAATGAAGCGTTGACTGTTCCTTATTTGAAATTTGAATGGCCTAAGATTATTGTAGTAAACTAATATTGTCTTAACGTCTCCTTTTCACCCATGTTATGCATATTTAATGTTTTAAACCTTGAGATGAGCACCACCTAGGCTAGTTTTATATATTGTTTTAAGTGAGTGGGGCAAGTGTCTTTAGATTTCTATATTCCACGGTAGCCATTAGCCAGCTCTAATGCACCCATCCCTATGTGTGTGAACTTCCTTTAAGTCCATGGTGCCTGACAGCAAGCATCCGGGGTCGTCTTTTGAAAGTTTACCACCATTGTGTGCTTCTTTTTTTCCCCTTGACCATGATGTTTCCTGGTGGGGCCTCCATTACTTTAAAATAATCCATTTCATTCCGACAAGTAAAAATATACATAATGTCGTAAGGTAAAGTGCCCCAAGTCATGAATCAGCAGAGGCCAATGGTGGGGTTAGCTTGTGTATGAAAATATCTATCATTACAACTTGGCACGAGGTGAAAAAGCTCATCTCAGCTTCCCGCCCCAAACCCCATGTGATTTCCTTTCCTCCATCATCCCTACCCTTCTCCTTTTTCCCTTTCACTGTCTTAGCAAGTATCCTTTTCTTTTACATGCTTTTGCAGATTGTCTTTTGGCCTTTCAACATCTTTTATTTTAATTTTGTTGCTGTGTAATCCCATTTTCACTGTTAAATTCTCTCACTTGGGAAAGGAATGTTCCACCTCATCATGATGTTTCACAAACCTCAAATGCTCATTCACTAAAGTGGGAAGTGCATAATCCAATGGAACACCCTAAACAAAACCCTAAGAGAGATTTCATCAATCAAATCAAAACCCAATTTACATTAATCAAGCAATTGCATATATGTGCGCTAAAATCAGATGATAGTGCAATCCCAACAACCCTAACCTCCTCCTCTTCAATGCAATAACTCTTGACTCCATCAATTCTCATCTTACAGAGTTTCCTTACACAAATGTTAAACATACCAGTTTTCAATTTAAAAGAAGACCACATATTTATTTAGACAAACCCACTATTTTGTATAAAGTGTGATATATTAAAATTTATTAAAGGCAATTAACATGAATCATTTGGTCTCATTCCAAATTCATATGAAAAAATTAGTTAAAGAACAGCACAGCTTATAATGTAAAAATCCCTTTAATCTAATCTCTTCCATTAACAAGTGTTCCAAAGGAGAAATGCTGCAACAAACAGGCCATCCATTATTAAAATAAACCACCACAATTACCTCATTGATGTAGACTATTCAACAAGTAATTAGTTGCAACAGCCAGTCACTAATTGGGTTGGAATACCGTAATTAATTACCTTCCATAATGAATGTTAATAGCAACTATTTCTATACAAATAAGAAGGGAGAAAAAAAAGTGAAAATTTAACAAATATTTCTCATTATAACATTAAGAAATGATATACAAATAGTCAAATGGTAAACCGTTTGTGTTGGCCTGATGGTCAGAGCATTCACTGCTCCAAGTGTCATATAGGTTTAAATCATTTTAATGATTTTATTGTTAGGATTTTATCCTCTTCTTGTAATTCAAAAAAAAAAAAAAGTTGAAAGCTCATTTTCCAAGGATGACTTGAGGCCTTTAGTTTCAAAATTGTTCTATATTTATTGCCTTGCTATACTTGTTAAGAGAGAGATCTAAAGTAGGGGGGAATTTTATTTTATTTTTAATGGGGTTAGGCAAACTTAACTTATTTGTATTTAAAATATAATTTAACATTTGACCCAATCTTAATTTATTTGAATTTGAGTTATATCATTTATGAGGTTATTTTATTTTTAAAAAATAGTGAATGGTCAACTGTTGAAAGTTGGTAGAAGCCTAAGAAAAAGAAAAAGCATGGAATCCCGTAATTAACGTGGATCTAAAACAAATGAGGGTTGGAAAATACGTAGAAGAAAGGGAAGGGAAGAAGCAGGGTGAGCACTTCAAAAACACACGTATGCGCATCACAACTTTGAGGAAATTATAAATGAAGGAGAAAGCGTCGGCAAAGCAAGTTTCAATGCACGTATATTTAATGGGAATGGTGGTGGAGCAATGCAGCAGTACTGTACCCTCGTTACATGCCTTTCGCATTAATGGTCCTCCATGCCCACGCCAGGTATCCCACTGCTCTTAATTCGATACCTGTGTACGTGTGTTTGATTTCTTTCTTTTTTGGTCCAAAGTGGTTTTTTTTTATTATATATTTTTAGATATTTTTGTAGAGTTTTATCACCTACAACACATTTATAATTATTTATGAGTACAAGTATTGGATGTAACTGTTTGAATCTTGGAGACGATATTGTTGGAAGGAACATGCACAAATCTCCGAAAGCATCAATCTTCATAGACTCTAAAACATAGAAAAATAATAATGCTTTGAGAACTTACTCTCTATCTTAATAGGAACTCAACATATAAACTACGGTGCCAAATATCTCATATAAAGAGAAAAAAAAATAGGTAAAAAGGCGTCTTTAATCTTTCTTGAATTTGAATTGAGCAAATTAATCCTAAGATCTCTTGAATTTTTCAATTTCAAAATTGAGTAAATTGATGCCTCTCAAAAAAATTAAAGTAATTTAACCTCTATCAATTTCAAAAGTGAGCAACTAAGGACAATTAATCATGATGTTAATATCTTCTGTCGATGGTGCATAATTTGGATTGGTATAACAACAAATTTAACCGTTGATGTTTAAATGTTTTGTCAATTTGGTGCTGATTTTAGAAAATTCAACAAATCTAGCCTCTACATTTGCACTAACATTGCATCCTAAATTTGTTAAATCAGGATCACATTGATAGAATGTCTAAACTTTGAGAATTAAATTTGTTATTATAGCACTCAAAATTATGTACAATTGATGGAAAATATTAACATTAGAATTAATTGTCCTTAATTACTAAATTTTGAAATTGGCATAGATTAAATTATTTTAATTTTTTAGAAGAATCAATTTACTTAATAACGAAATTGAGAAATCAGATACAACACTATGGTATAGTGAATCTAAGAAAGAATTGTATGGAGGAGTTAATTTTGTGCCACTAATTTACGTTTCAGTATACTCGAACTCACGTCCTCATGCACTAACAATAATACTCATGAAATGATTTTTTTAAATATATATTTTAAGTTGATATTATGATTTATGTTGAAGTTTGTGGTTAATACATTAAAATTTTTTTTTATTAAATAATCCTCAAACAAATGCAGGTAATCAGCTTCAAAGAAAAACCCAAATCATCAACTCTTTTTTCCCTATTGTTTTTCGACATACCTTTCTAATTGCTTTGAATATTGAAAAAAAAAAACATTTTCTTTACAAAATTATAAAATGATATATTTAAATATAAATATGTTGACTACTTGCATCAATTTCATATTTCTTTAATGTATATTAGTAGCTCTACACGGGCCTTTCTGCAACCAAACCAACTTGTTTTTGTGTAAATTGCTAAAAGAAGAAATAGATGTAATTCATTTTAAAGAAATGAATTTATTTTTTTTTGGAAATCACTTAAATGGAAATATCCTAATATTTGCCCAAATTGTTAACATTATACAAAAGTACTGACACCAGTCACGGAGTTAAATTTTTTTTTCTAAGGTCAAAATTAAATTATATATTTTTACGATAATAAAAATATAATTTTTTCATTTTATTAATTTTATATTTATAAATTTTAAAGGGTTAAATCTAATTTTTATTATTTTGAGGGGTCAAAATGTAATTTTGCTATTACTAATTTAAAATTTTATAAATTATAAATGGCTTAAATTGAAAATTTATCATTTTAGAAAGGTCATGGATCCTTGGGTCTTTTAGTAACTCCGCCACTGACTCAGACTACCTGTCAAAAAAGAAACTTGATTGATGGTGTTAATAGCAGCCAAATAAAAATTAAGGTAATATATTATCTGGTATTTATATTTGATTTCAATGTTTTATCTGATATCTGATTTTTTAAGTTGGTGTTTAAATTTGATTTTAATGTTTAATTTTGGTGCCCAAACTAAAAATTTTCACGTGGTCCAATAAATATTTAAAATGTGTGCCCTAGTAAAAAAAACATAAGTACTTACTCGAAACAAAAAAAAAATTAAGTACCAAATTGAATATTAAAATCAAATTCAGGTACTTGAATAACAATAAAAAAATCAAGTATCAATTTCAAAAAACTCGGATATCAAACTAAACATTGAAGCTAAATTCAGGTACAAAATTAGGATAAAAAAACTCAAATACTAAATTGAACATTCAAGCCAAATATAGATACCAAATAATATATTAACCCTAAAAATTATTGAAATATTATTTTACAATTTGTTAATGTCTAGTATTTTTGAACATTTTTAAATTAATAAAATAATAAAAAATTGTTCAATATGAAGTTTTTAAATTCCATCAGTAAAATTTTAAGGATGACATATATATATATATATTAAAAAATAAAAATTACATATAAAAATATTTAACTGATAATACATCAAATATTAATTTTAAAAATAAATTATAAAATAAACATGAAAAATATATTAATAAAAATATTTCTTAATTGGATCTGTAAATAACAAATAAGCTCCAATTCAGCCCGGCCTCAAAGGCTCAAAGCCATCGCAGCAGTGGGCTTAGTCACTATTTTAATTTCATTTCAAATAACTAACTGCAGCCAATTTCAAACCTTTACTCTAACAATTGTTTGGATTTTATTTATAAAAAATATATGAAAATGATTGGGTTAAAATGAAAATTAATATTTTATTTTATTTTCATTGATATTTTCTATTATATATTAAAAAAATGAGTAAATTTATCATAAGAAATTGAATTTCTATTCAATGACATAAAAATTTAAAAGATAAAAATGCATATATCATAAAAAATAGGTTTATTTTTATAAAATAACCATTTTTATTTAATTTTAATAGTATATTAATTAACTTATCATTGTTAAATATTAAAATAAATTATAAAAATGTTTTTATTAAATTTTATATTTTCAAATTATTTTAAATTAAATTTAAATAGTAAAATTCAATAAAAATTTGCCCTAGTGGCCATCCGCGAACATACCACCAAGAGTCTCTCATATATTGACAATTGTGATCTGATTCAAGCGAAGTTTACTTTTGTCTCTTAATTTTGGATTTTCAAACCTCTTGGGTATTTGTCTTGTATTGATTCTACTACTATTCTTCTTGTAATGATTGTACTAATATGGTTTGAATTGGACCAAATCGGAAAGTAATTGAAAAATCGATTTGAAATGTGACTTTGAACATATTAAATTGAGAATTGGTATGAATTAATTGAATCGAAATTTTTAAGTTTTTAATCGTATTGATGATCTGATCGATTCAACCACCAATCCAATTTAAAAAATATTGGGTTGACTTGTCTTGTAAAGAATTATGACCTTATCAATACAATTAAAATCTAATTAACGAAATTATTTAAATTTTATTTATCAATAATTATTATTTTAAAGAATCACTACTTAAACACATTTTTATATTATTTCTATTTTTTCACTCATAAATAGAAAAATAAATAAATTAATATTCTAAAAATAAAATTGAGGGTTAGATAAAAGAAAAGTAAAACATTCCCTCTTTAAAATTTTAAATCAAAGTAAAAATGTTTTTTTTTTTTCCTCCAAATCATGCTAAGATATATTCTCATTAAGAAAAAAGTAGAAAAGCCCAAAATTCAAAAAAAAAAAAAAGGAAACAAGAGGATAACGCTAAACCCTCCTTTCAGACTTCCTCTGCTTCTTCCTCCAAACAGTCTCCAAGGAAACGAAAATGGCTGCCTCTTCCGCTTTTCTTTCTACTTTTGTTTCTCCCCAAACGGTCTCCTTCTCGCCCAAATCCTCCTCTTCTCTTCGCCTCCTTCCTCCAACTAACGTGCGCATGGTACGAACTGTGACCCTAGCCACCGCTTCACAGCCCGCCACCGGCCCCCGGACGCCACGCGGCATCATGAAGCCGCGTCGTGTAACGCCTGAGATGCAGGATGTCGTCGGAGTCCCTGAAATTCCCCGAACTCAAGCCCTTAAGCAGATTTGGGCTTACATTAAAGAGCACAATCTTCAGGTCTGTTGTCTCTGTTCTTTTTTCCTCTTTAAAGTATTTATATTATATCCTAAAACGGGTTTCTGTGTTTGGTTATCGTGAGGTGCGAATATCTAAGGGTTTTGGATGGGTTTTACTTGTTTATCTCTATACCTTGTGGTTGTGAATGTATAAATTGTCTTTTATGGTGAATGTATAATTTCCCACTGGTAAATATATGTTCACATTCTTTTGGATAAAATTTTATGATTTCTGTTTCATATATGTATAATAGTTTGAATTCAGGGTGGCTCTATAGGGTTCTTGCTCTCATTTGGATGTTTTAATGTATCTGCCTTGAACATTTAGGATTTTGGAACTGTGGGTTTTCTAAATGAGTTTCTATATGTGAAGTTAACGAGCATAACTCTGCAAATTCATTGTTATGTTTTAGCTTGACTAGGTTCTTTTGTTTAAGGGTAACATTACTGGTCGGTGCCGGTGCATGTTTGGGATATTTATTTTGTTCGCAAAGGGCATCCAGTTAATCCTCTGGGATCAAAGGGAAGCTTTGAAGCCTAGAAATTAATGCCTTGACTGAGTTAATATTGTTGAATGCCTTTGGGGCATTCATCATAATGACATGTTAAAAGTTATGCAATGTCTTTTATGTGGTTCTGAAATTCTGATTACTGCCAAGAGTGGTTTGTGAGAAGCTGATTGCTCAAAAACCATTTTTTCGACTTGATAAAATGTTTCGGGTAGGTGCATTTGCGAGACATTTGAATTTGTTATCTAACTTATGCCTTACTAGACAGCTATGTGAATGATGCAATAAACTTAGGTTTCCAACAAAATGAACTAGTCTTTCTGAAATTTAGTTACCTTCATTTTGCTTTCCCCTCTGTGTTTGCTCTGAATAAACCCAACATAGTAACCTGTAACCGTTTGTACAGGACCCTGAAAACAAGAAGATTATAAACTGTGATGAAAAGCTGAAGAAGATATTTGGTGGGAAAGATCGCATTGGATTTCTTGAAATTGCTGGGTTGATTAGTCCTCACTTTCTTTGATGGATCCAAGCGAGAGAGAGTGTTGGTTCGGAGAATAGGTAGGTAAAAACTTCAGTTCGTTGAGCCTCTCTTTGAAGAAAACAATGCTTTTTTGTCTTCAATTTTAGCAGTGCTACTTGGTTACACAAGTACCTTTTTAAGGGTTTTGTTTTATTTCGGCATCCCCTAATATGTAGACTGTTTTTATGCAAATATTATTAGTGCCTTCAATATTCATTGTGCATTATGATCATTCCTCTTATCACTTGATTGATCTACTTCCATAATGGCTTTAGCAATCTTTGGTTTGGCACCTAAGGAAAAGGTATATGTAAGAAATAAGAAGAAAATATACCCAAAGATTCCATGCCTCACCAATGCAATAAACGTCAAAATATATGCTCATCTTTCTCCATGTTACCCCTTGACCCTTCAATCACAAAATATGCATCATGATTGATGGTTGTTGCATGAAATCTCCATGTCTTCAGTTTTGGAAATTTGACTCAGCGATGGCACTCATGGGTTAGCAACAAAGAAGGATGGCCATGAAAATACTTGAATTTCTTTAATTTTATCACTTCCACTAAAATTTTATTATTATATAATTTTTTTCACTTTTATAGTCTTTATATTAAGATTTCTGTTTGTTGAGTTAGTATAATAAGTTAATTTGACATCAACTCAATATTTATGAGGTATTTTTTAAGTTGCCACTCTATCTATGATTCAATTGTTAAATTAATATTTTATAGATATTTTTTTTATATCGAATTTTTCTAATATTTTGATCATGCACCAAATAATGCTATCTAATATGATGTCATTTTAAGGTTCTATAGAAAATGGCAATACGAGTTAAAAAGCAATTGAAGTGTATTTAATATTTTAATCACACTTATTTATCTATTTAATTTTATTTTTACTCACAATTTAAACTAATTTATTATATTTTAATTATGTATATTTGACATATATGTCATTATTAATTGTAAACCACATGTTTTATTTTTTATTAGATGTTATTTGTAAATACATATTCAGATTTTAAATATTTGGTGTGCACATACATATGGGTACTATTTTCCTATTTTGTTTATGATGTATTGATAATATTTTGTTGGCATTTTATTTGTCACAACATATTGTGCTAACAACATAAAAGTGTCGTCCTTTCTGAGTGCTGCTGAAAAATCAACACTCTCCCCGATATTGAAGAGAGATGTATTGTCCCTTTTGGGTGCTGCTAAAGAACTGCCACCTCTTTAAGATTTTGTCCTCCACACTAAAAAAGAGTAAAGTCGTAGCTTCAATCTACGTGATCTATATATATCTTGGAGGTCATGGGTTTGATTCATGTCTTGTGCTCTTTAGTGCCATAGATTTCCACCCTACATTAGTTTTTCCGTAGTATGGTTTCTAATTTACAGAGGCCTTGCTCTTCAATGACCTAAGAATTATCCTTAAAATCCCTTTAAAGTTGGGGTAGAAAACTTGAGGATGTCTAAGTTCTTTAACATCACAAAAAAAAAAAAAATACAATACCGAAAATTTAAATGATAAGTAAAAATTTCAAGTCAAGTAAAGAAGAAATAAGAGCTGAAAATTGATATCTATGACAACTTGAGGAAAGATTGATCGATGAAAGCGAGATACGGAGAAGAGTTTGAGGAGTATTCTTTGGGATTAAGTGCGGGAATAAGGAAATATTATATTTTTTCAATTTTTTATTTTGAATAGTTTTTCATAATTTTTGGAATTATAATTTTTATTTATTGTTTTAAATATTTTTTATGATTTTTAAATTATTTGTTGGCATGATATATATAACAAAATAATATCATGTATGAAAGGTTAAAGGTCAATTTACTCAATAATAAAGTAAAGGTCAAATTGAATAAAAGTGTAGAGATCAAAAATTAAAATACTATTATGTCTTTTATATATAAAACACTAAAATAAAAATTTACCAGGGAGGCTATTAGTTTGTTTTTTTTTCATTAGAGGAGGGGCTTCTATACATATAACATATTTTTATTTTAAATTAATTTTTATATTCTGATTTTATTTTTTAATCTATACAATTTTTTTTTTGGTGAATAATCTATACAAATTTTTAAGCCTTGAGTTAGTGCCACTTATATTTTTTTTGAATGAACTCAATTGAAAACTTACCAAAAATTCCATTCCTTAAAAGTGTTTTTATCTTTTTTTTTTATATATATATAAAACTTATAAAAAATACAATATGATAAGATTTAAACCTAAGACACTATAATTTTTAATACCTTAAACTTTACTATTCCAACCAAAACCTATTTTTTTAATCAATTTTCATAAATATTTGTTACATAAATATTTTTCTCCTACTAATAATAAAAAACAAAAGTTTCCTCATAATCACAACTTCAAATATAAAGTTAATAATAATACGTGAAGATTAGAGTCTTTACATTTCTCAGTTCTGATGGTATCATTGTTAACACAAAGTATACATAGAGGAAAAGGAAACCCGAAGTGCTCAATTGGTAAGTAGGAAGGAACTACAATTTATAGTAGAGTTCGTCTACAATAAGGGCAGTCTCCACAACTTCTAACCCAAGGATGTAAGCAAGTCAAGTGAAACCTATGTCCACACACCAGCCTTGTAAGCACATCTTCGTCCCTGAACCTCTCCAGACATATACTGCAATCTCTTGATTCCCTTTCCCCTTCTCCATCCACCTCTTCGCCCCTGAATGCCTCCAGCGGTAAACTGTCCACGGCCTCCTGCGTAAGACCAGGAGGCCTTTTGTTCTTCTGTTTGAGAGGTTTGGTCGGTAAAAGAGGAACTCCCACCTGACAACCCTGTAGAAATTTCACTTCCCCAATCCCCTGCATCAACCTCCCTGAAATCTTCACACAGTAAGTACTCCCTTATGTCGTAAGGGTTAGGTGGACCTCTGCCGTCCCTCCTAAACAAAGCCAAACAACAAACCAAAAATGATTTTCCTTTTTTTAGAAAAAAGAAAAGCTATAATATTAAGGAACAAACCATGACGAATAAAACAGAAGTCAAGACAGAACATAAGAATGTCCATAACTGAATGCCATACACAAAATGAAACAAAATAAAGGTTAAATTGGTCCTCATGATTCTCTCAAGTAATCAATTCAATGGTAGTTAGGAAGCGAGAAATACTAATTCACTGTTCATGGGAATTGGAAACAAAAGTAGGCTGCATGGTCATAGACCCATAGTGATTGATGATATTAGTAGTAGTACCACTAATATATTGCTATGGCAGTACAGCATAGGAAGCCCCAGTGCTGGGACTGTGACACTATTTGTAAGGCGAAGTGGACAGCACCACCAACAACAGTGGGCCATGAAATTATCGCACTACTGGTATATAGGGAGTAACAAAAGCAATATCTGCTTTAATGTATTGGCAGAAGTGGGACTCAAAGTAATGACGTATTTTCGAGCATAAAAACACGGATTTAATCCATTCAAAAAAATAAATAGATAAAATGCTAGTGAATGTATTCACCATAATGCTTGTAAGAAAAAAAATTCTCTAGAAACATGACGATTAAGACAATTCCACTAAAGCATGTAGACTCTGGATGTCAGTAGCAGAGACAGCTATTGAAAGTTGGTTTCACCAATGAAAACCTACCAAACTGACTGAATTATTACATCATAGGGCATGGAAAAATAAACAAAAGTATGCACATCTATCCAACTAAATCTCTTCACTAACTGGCTATCATATGATACATAACCTCTTTTCTTCTAATGCCTAATAAAGAAGCAACCCGTTATTTGGATTCACCAAAAATGTGCATCACAATCAGCCATATGAAACTGAAGCTTTCTACAGATTATGATACAGATCGATAGTAGAATCTGCTTCTTTTGATTATTTCGCAACACTCAACAGATCCATAAAATCAAAGTACAAAAGCAAAACCTTTAATTGTATTTAGATAAAGTTCCATGAATTTCCACATAATCCATTTATATTATCTTAAAACTTAACAAGTTAATAGATATGACATGCTGTCCTTCAAAAACTGACATAGAATTATAGGAAATCGTTATCAGACTAAGAATGGCTGGTATAGGCTTGGTCCAATTAGCATAGGATGATAGGAAACCATAGAACATAGGTGGGTTCACCACCACGAATTACAGTGGTTTCCATTTGATGTCACACATCATGCAAAATTATAATATTCAAGATAATTATGACATGATTCAGTAGCTATACTTGATCATTCACTTTGATAAGAAAGTACAAGGAAAATAATCCCAGGATAACCAATTCAAACATTAGGAGTAGCAAAGTTGCAGAGAGCTATGATGACCAACCCGTTTGCAGAAACAGACACGCCTATTAGTCACTCAAGAAGCCTTGCTCTAGCAAGCAGCACAGCTCCAGGAAGCCTCTCATTCGAATGCAAACTTTGCCTATTTGAACTACTTACACTCTCTGCATTAAAACCATTTCTTGATACAAACCGGCTAGAACCTTGATCAAACTGCATCGATGCACGCTCCTAAAAAGCCAAATCAAGTACAGAAATAGATACTTAAAATATTCAACAGCGATAAAGAAGGTAAGCTAAATGAAACCAAACATAAGAAATCCAGTGACTAAAACTCAATTGTAAGAGGGTTTTTTTTCCTGAAGTTAGCTTGGGCTCAGATAAATTATCAAAGCATACTTTACATTATATGATTATACTTTTCAGCAACTCCACTGATAAATTTAGCTAAAGATAACTTATTTTCAAAACCGAATTCAATATTGAAGCATAAAACAGGCATAGAATTAAAAAAAAATAAATTCTATTTTCTCAGCAATCAAATTAAAAACAACTACTAAAAAAATGGAGAAATTGAGCATACAGAGAGGGAGTAGGAACGTGAGGCGGAGTGGCGCACGTGTGGGGAGAGACGGAGATGTTGACAGCCGTCCAGGTCATGCCTATGATAGTGATAGCGGCGATTGTAATTCCGATCAATTGAAGAGCCGATCCTTGGATCGGGATCGGGTCGACCTACTCTCGACCTTCGAGTGTAGAACAACTCCGAAGCACGTGTCATTCACCTAAAACCTCCGACTTTACCAATCAAATTTCCCTTTTAATAGAGAATAATTAAATATATATACCTCCGGTCATAATCTTGGATTAAGAAAAAGGAAGAGAAGTGGAGTGGCGCGAAGGGAAACGGATAACCTTAGCTTCAGCCTTCCCTTCAAGAACGCAGACTACATATAATAAATGGAAAAAAGTTTTTCAGATCAGTTTTATTTATTATATAATTAGTGTAGGTGGTATGGAGAAGTCGGTATGGCGTTTCCCGTGAGCAAACAACAGTTATAAGACGGTTCAAGTGACTGAAGAAGCTGTGAACTAACCTCGTCAAAATCTTCACATTATTTTGGGTTGACTGTTAACTATTTATTAGACTCTTTTCTTTTTGGATTTTTTTCTGGTAAAACTATAAAAAAAAATTATTTTAGTTACCAAAAATAAAAAAAATTTAGAATTTAAACATCCACATTATGTAGTTCAGTCATATTGATCACTCGTATTAAAATCACAAATAATAAATTGATGCGAATTTTTTTTTTAATTTTGATTTTTCACGTAATTAAAGTAAAATTTATGTCATTGTTATTCACTAAAAATTATCATTTTAAACCCTAAAAAGATTTATATAATAAATTATCATTTTAGTCCAAAATCAAAAGAATACGTCTCATGGCTCATTCGTGTTGGACAAAACACATTAGTGAGCACATATAAATATATAAAATTTAAATACAAGATCTGTACAAAAATATATAAACAAATAATTTTTGTTTATGTAAAACACAACATATTTAAACAAAATCTATTAAATAAATATTTATTTTTATATAAAAGATTAGATTTGAAACAGAGCAATTTAAATAGCAAGATCTGAAAATACCAGAAATCAAATTAGAAATCGAGTTTACTAGATGTTGAGGCCTGTTTTTACAGTTTTTTTAAGACAGATTCGGCAACTCCTAAGGTACTTGGAGAAATGTTGGTCGTCTATCTCTAGGATACAACAATACAATGACTCCAACAGTAGTACATTTGCAGTGATCAACAAACAAACTGTGCCTTCTTCTATAAACCAGAGAAAAAAAAGAAAGATTTTTCGAGAGTGAAAAGAACAGAATAAAACCGTTGTGTGTCTAAGTCTAAAAAAAATTCTGCAGTATTCTTTAAGCACTCAAATGTGGAGTATTTAGAAAATAATTTGTGAATTAAAGATAAAAAATCTTATTTAAAATTTACGTAGCTAAAAATATTTATAAGCTCTTTTTGGGATATTTCACATCGCTCACGTCATGCAGGTGTATCCCAACTTTAATGGGTTTAGATTTGCAACCCCTCTAACGTGCAAAGCAAAGCTTCAAACTTAGTCACTAAATAATCTTTTGGTAGATTTTCATATATAAACATATCCCCACAGTTGGTATTTAACCAATGTGAGATTTAAGCTTTTTTTTTCCTCAACTTATTCACAAGTGACTTACTTTGAGCATCAATTTCTCATTCATGACTCATCCATTTTGAGCATATGATATATCGTTGTAAAGGTCGCATGGAGTAGAATATAAAACCATAATTTTATTATTCAACCCTCCACTTTTACTTATTGAGAATATGCCTCAAAGTTACCCAAAAATATCATTTTTCCAACAGTTCATTGTTGGGGTCATTTTCATTACGCACCTTTCGTGCTTGCTTTTTGCTACCAACTCTGTCAATTCCTTCACTTCGTTGTAAAACATCCATCAAAATCAATGGCAAAACATTAAGCATGGTGGAAACGATCCTAATAAGCACTCAGAATTGAATGGCCATCATCTCTGACTTCATTATAATCCATAGCCTTGCTTATTCGCACGAGCAATCCTCCAATAAGAAGCGAATTTTCAGGAAAGTAAGATGAAGTGTAACACTCCTAAAATCATTGTAATATAAAAGCGGTAATAAATTGAGATTATGAATAATTGATTTTTTAATAAAGTAAAATAAGGAAATCAAAGTGGTAAAAGAGAAGGATGAGGAGTATCAAATAAAATCAAATTGAAAAGTATGTTGTGGTATACTAAATAAGGATTAAATCATAAAAATGTAAAAAGTTTTGATGTTAAAGAACAATTATTCAAAATTGAGGGTTAAAGTATAAAAATGAGAAATTTGAAGGATTAAAATTTAAAATAACCCAATTTCATATGATGTGAAATTGATGTGCAAGGACCAAATTGAATAAGTGAATAAATATGAGGGACTAAGTTCAATTTTATCAATAGTGAGTAGTGATTCAAGGATGAAATTTTAAAGAAATATTAGGAGTAAAATGGTCATTTCTTAAATTAGATAATTATGAGAAAATATCATGGTTGTTGGCAAAATATGGACCATTGGATCAAAGTGAAAAGTGAGAAGAAATCCTGGCCATTACATTGAAATTATGACATAAATATATCTTACACTATAATATTTTAAGATATTTACACGGAAACATGAAGAAAAGTCTTCATGCTTCCAACGTCACTTAAATATACATGCAAAGGGATTTTTTTTTTGTGAATATGCAAAGGGATTTTCATTTCTTTACAATTTGATCTTTTACCCTAAAATATTACTTTTTCTCTCAAATTTCTTGAAAATTTTTATAGTCACCCAAAAGGAGAAGTGAAGTAGAGACAATAAAGAGTTAGAATATCATCTTGGAAAAAAGAAATTGGAAGTGGAAGTGGAGAAAATTGTGAAAAAAGTGAAGCGATTATAGAGACAATGTAAGTACTTTAAGAATTTTACTTTATTTAATTTTAATCTAAATGTAGAAAATGTTAAACAATTGAATTAATTATAAATGTGCAAATATTTTGTATGAAATTAAATTAGTACATTGAAGTAGTTGGAAAAAGACTAAATTATAAAGTAAACAAAATAAGATACGTGGAATGGAATGTTGAAAAGAGAATATGAATGAAGTGTGATGATATAGTGATTTCATAAAAAGTGAATGTGTAATGAAATTTCCAAGTTACATTGAATTTATGATAATGATACTAAATTGTAAAGAGTGTAAAAGTTTGTGATTTAAATAAAGTATGAAGATAAAGGATTACAATGAAATGTTAAGTGTTAGTGAATTGATATTAAGGTAAAATTATAGTGAATAACGAGTTTTCATGATGTTAGGAATTAAATTGTAAACTTATGAAATTTATAATTAAAATAAAAGAAGTTATGATAAAACTATACGTCCATGCTGAGTGAATTTTAAGGATTAAATCAAACAATAATTAAAAGTATAATGATTATTTATGACTAAATGAAATTTAATACAAAGAACCATGAAAGAGTAAAAACTAGCATTAAAACAGTTTCTCGACAGTAACAGTGGTTCAACTTTGAAAATTCACCAAAAATTGTGGAAATTGAAGAGGTTGAATCAAATATAAAATTAAAGCTTATTGGGTCTAGTTTTTCATAGAAGAAAAGGTGTAAGAAATGTAATTGTAGATTATGAGATATAATAAATTTTGTGAGACGAGGTCAAAATGATTTCGAGTTCTCCTATTTTAACTTTGAAAAATCATTATAAATTGTAGAAAAATGTTTAGGATATTAAATTTATATGCCTAAAATGTTAATGAGTCTATTTTCAAGGGAAACAATTAGAAAATTAATACGAGACTTGTACTGAAAGATTTTTAATTTTTAGTGAAGAAGGATCAGAGTTACCTAGCAGTAGAACACGAAAAGATTTGAAGAAAAAAAACTGTATTAATTGGCTTAAGTAGAAATTCTGAAAATTTTATGGTATAAAGCTCATTGAACCCAGTTTCAAACACAACAAACATTAATTCATATACGTTATATCAATTACATCCTAAGATAAAGGTTGGATGATTAGTAAAAAATTTCAAATTCATCCAACACTATTAATTTAAAAAATCGATAGAATGATAGTAAAAGTACATGAAAGTTTTTATATTAGAAGTCCGATTGGATTTTACTTCTTCTACTAAAAAATGGATAAATTAATCTATATACGTTATATCAAATAGCAAATTAGTCTTTTATATTAACAAGAGTAGAAATGGATGAATTTTTTAACATAAAATGTAGATGAACTAATTTATTCATTTTTTTAATAAAAAATTAAAATACAATTCGATTCTTAATATAAGATCCTCTATAATACTTTTATTGCAAATAATAATTTTCTTAACAGAAAAAAAATCAAATTAAAATTGATTATTTATTTTATGAAATGATAATAAATAGTAGTAATTGAATAAATCGATTTTAAAATTTGTTCTTTCTTAAAACCAAACTAGATTCACAGGTAATAGACTGCACACGACTGTAGAAGATAAAATCTCTACCGGGTATGACCGTTGCACTGTAACGGCTAGTTTTTTTTTCCTAAATCAATCTTATTAGGATAAATTACAAAAATAGTCACTTTTATTTGCCTCAAATTATATTTTAGTCATTTATGTTTAAAATATTACGTTTTAATCACTTCTGTTATCATTTTGTTACTAAGTAGTCACTCTGTTGTTAAACTCCATTATCTCTCTAACGACAATCCTACGTGTTAGTCTAAATAGATTTTAAATGCTAATTTAGATGTTCAATTGAGACGAGAATAAGTTTTTACTTAAATAAATTTAATTAATTAAAAATTTTAAATTAGTTATATATTGAACTGAAAAAAAAATCGTTTGTCTCTCTTATCTTTTAGTTTTCTATTCCATTTTGACTGAAAAAATTGTTTTACGTTGGATATTCAAGTTGATATTTAAAACCAATTTGAATTGTCATGTAGGATTGTCATTAGAGAGCTAATGGAACTTAACGGCAGAGCGACTATATCGTAACAAAACGATAACGTAGGTGACTAAAACAAAATATTTCAAATATAAATGATTAAAATATAATACGAGTCAAACAAAATAGACTATTTTTGTAGTTTACCCATCTTATTATTATTTTTTGACAATTAACAATAAAAGCAATAATCAGAAAACACTCATCCCAATTCATTTTCTCAAACTCCAAACACTTGATTGAAATCACAGTTCTTTCTCTTTTCTTCTTCAATATTCTTGCAACCTTCATTAAAATCTTTGCAATTTCTTGGTCTCCGATTCACTAGAAAAAAAATGAATCTTGGTTGCTTAGAGGATTGCATGTTTGTGTCAGACAAGAAAAGCCCAAAGATTGTTGTTGATTCTCAGATCAAAGAAGTGGAGGCTACCAACGAGCCTTTGGCGTCATCTTCTTCCAGAATCGGGAAGGTGAAGAGAACAAAAAAATCTTTTTCAGTTTCAAGATTTATGGTGGTCGTTACATAAAATTTGCCTTATTTCTTTCTCTGGAATTTCAGTGGCGTATATTGTTTAGTGTTAAACTTAAAAAAATAGGGTTTTCTACTTTATTGTGACGGATGAAATTAAAACACTCAAACCCCTAGTTGATGGTTCTCTTTGGTAACAGATTTTTGAAGCTTAATTCAATTGCTGAATTTCAATTTATGATGCTAATATCTAGTAGAATTTAATCTGAACGGCATTTTTGGGGGATTTTGGGCGAAGGAAGGGGATTTGAGAAAGTGAATCATGCTGAAATGAAATGAATTATTATTTATTAACTGATCTGTAGTTTGCAGTTAATTGGTCTCTACAATGAGTTTATTGAGTTTAAAACAAAGGAAAAAGGCAATATTAATATGTCTTTTAGTTGCTCTGATATGGGATTTTTCTTAATTGAGATTTTTCTGGTAGACCAGATGAAGAATGTGTTCTCTACAATGAGTTTAATGAGTTTAAAACAAAGGAAAAAGGCAATATTAATATGTCTTTTAGTTGCTCTGATATGGGATTTTTCTTAATTGAGATTTTTCTGGTAGACCAGATGAAGAATGTGTTCTAAGCCTTAATATGCTATACCCGAATAATTTATACTTGAAAAATGCCTTGATGTTTGTCAACTTACCTTTCTTAAAATGTTGAAAATAAAGAAGAGTGCCCATACTAGATGTATCTATCTGCAACTTAGCATTGTTTTTCATTTCGTTTTATAAGTCTGCTTTTGTGAATGGTGCAGAATAAAGCATCCAAAGATACCAGCCCTTCAGCATTGAATGCTCTAAACAAATTTACATCTCAAATTAAGAAGCCTCCACACCGGAAGAATTCTCCTTTGAATTGGTTCCCGCGGAAAAAGATTGATTCTTATTTGAAAAGGAAAATAAAGATGCTGCAGGTTGTATACTCTCTCTATTTAAGTGTGTGTTGTATTAATCTATTGATTGTATCTTTTCTTTTCTTTTTTGAACAAATGCTAATATAGGAGCTGTATTTCAGGAAGTAGATGGCATGAATTTAACTCTCGATGAGACCCTGGAAGATTCAAATCCTCATTACTGTAGAGTTTTGAGAGAGAAAATGGCAGCAAGAGAGGCTGCACACAGGGCAATTGAGGCTCGTAAAGCAGCACTGGTGGAAGCTTCTTGGTGTAGAATACTCCAAGCAGCCAGGTAGGCTTTTGCTTGCATATATTACATGATATGTTGATTGTGTTCTTTCCAGTCAACTTATTTGTGAAACCTTGTAGGATCCGAAGCAAAGAAGCAGATGAACTGCTGCTGAAAGCTGAGAAAACTGCAGCAGAGGCTTTTGAATCAGCAACAGCTTTGGGAGTGATAATGTATGACATTCCTAACTGCCCTAAGAGTACTTGTCAGATTGAAGCATCTACAATAAATAAATCAGGTTCTACTACTCATACTATTAGAGCATCTTTTGAGACGGCATTTGAGGTAGATAAACAAGTGGCTGCAGCAGTAAAGACTGCATTCCTGAGGCTCGCATCTTGTCCCTCTTTTGATAAAGATGAATTTAAAGACCTTCTAAGGAAAATCAATGAGAATCCAGATACAGGTGATAACAATCTAGAGTCAACGGAGTTCTCTTCAGATTGTCAATCATCAGAACCAGCATCAGAACTTGAGACATTGACTGAAAAAGATGATTTTAAGTCTGAAGATGGAAACTGCAAGATATCAGCTTCGGAGACTAGACAGAAGAAAGTTAAGAGGAGGCAATCTCTTGAAAAGTTTAACCCAGAAAAGCTTGTTGAAATTATGCTTGAGAGGCTTAAATGTTTACAAGAGGATGAACTCTCATCACTCGCTACAATAGTTGCAACCTGTGGTTTAAATGCTGCATTGGCAGAAGTAGAATACACTAAGCTTCATAATCCATCCTCCATTGATGATCATTCCTCTGCTTCAGCTCTTAATTTTGCTCGAAGAGCATCTTCATTTGGAGCAGGAACAGTAAGAAAAACTAACCAAACTGGACAAGTTGACTCGGAACTACCCAGTCTGGACAAGTTTTTGGTTAAGCACATGACCAAGCTTGAACGAGAGGTACAAGAAGCCAGGAGCAGAAGAGAAGGGTCTAAAGATGAAAGTGGGCATACAATTCTGAAGCAGTCTTCAAATTCTGAGGAAGAGATTCAGGAGAAGGAAAAACAATTCGAAGAGAATTCTGGAATGGACCATAAAAAGTCAGATGCAGATACTTCTGTTGAGGCCATCCATGACTTGGGAAGTATATTGGTTAAGCACTCGTCAAAACTTGAAAAGGAAATTCAAGAGGCAAAAAGGAATTGTGGTAACAAATATGAGCTAAATGGCAAGAAAAGGGGAGGAATGTCAAATGGGGTGCCTAGTCATAAAAATGGTGATATTCAGGAAGTACCTAGTCTGGATAAGTTTCTGGTGAAGCATGTCTCAAGACTAGAAAGAGAAGTTGAGGAAGCAAAGAGCAGAAGAAAAAATGATCTGGTTGAGAAAGGCAAGGTGGCTAATGGAGAAGTGTTTGAAAAAGAAAATATAAACTTGAATAAGGAAGTAAATAGAATTGAAAGTGAAGATAGCCTGGATAAAATCCTGGTGAAGCCAGTTTCTAGGCTGGAGAGGGAAAAGTTGCAAGCCTTGTCATCTGGAAGCAATTATGGAAACTCTAGCAGCCATAAAAAACAAGGAGGAACCTATATCACAGATTGCGAGAGCTTGGACAAAGTTTTAGTGAAGCATGTTTCGAGACTAGAGAAAGAGAAATTGAGGTTCAATGCAAATAAAGAAATGGTGAAGGTAAAGAGGGGGGGAGGTGTAAACATGCCACAAGTGGATGATCAGGGTAGTCTGGATCAAATTTTGGTTAAACACAAATCAAAATTAGAGAAAGAGAAGATGGCAAGTGCTGAGCAAGCAAGTGAGCAGATTAGATTATCTGTATCTCGTAGAGAAGCAAGGGAGAGAGAGTTTCAAGAAGCATGGGGCGGCTTAAGCTTAGGAAACTCCATTAAGCAACAGGTGGCAGATGATCAGGGTAGTCTGGACCAAATTTTGGTTAAACACAAATCAAAATTAGAGAAAGAGAAGATGGCTACTTCTGAGCAACCAAGTGAGCAGATTAGATTCTCTGTATCTCGTAGAGAAGCAAGGGAGAGAGAGTTGCAAGAAGCATGGGGAGGCTTAGGCTTAGGAAACTCCATTAAGCCACATTTATCCAGACTCGAACGAGACAAGGCAAGCTTTCTCTCAACGAATTAGATTAACACTTTTTGTTTAGTTTTCCTGAAGTTTTGACGTTTTAATTGATCCGTTTGGTTCTTTCTTATTCAGGCTGCCTGGAGAAAAGCTGAAGAGGAGGAAAGGATGCTAGCCATGGAGTAGTGGTAGAGCCTGGCCGTATCTAATCTTTTTCCTGGTTTCTGCGTAAATTTGTACAAGAAACATTGAGTTGAAATGTTTATCCTTAATTTATTTGTATAAAACATTGAGTTGAAATGATTATCCTTAATTTATTTGTATAAAATTTCTTTAGTTCTTTTTATTGCCTCTCTCTCATGGGAATGCAATGCAAATATAACTTTCCTATGATCCTATCTCTTTTTTCCCATTTTCTTTCTTGCTCTGTATTTTCCTTCTTTCCAAGCAGGTGCTTTTCTAACCTCCTATCTTTTGGCCTCGGTTACATTACTTTATTCACATCTAAAGGCCAGGACCATCCAGGTAGTAGTATCTTTGCATGTTCTGGTTTCAATTTACTTGTTGAATGACTTACGATTATTTTGTTTCATCATATATTTAGACCAGAATAGGGGACTGCGTTTGCAGCTTTCTTTAATACTCTTTAGTGTCATTTTGTTTGATATTTAATTTTTGTGAGTTTAAGATTACATTTTGTTCATCATATATGTAGATCAAAATTTATAATTTGAGATGAATGGTATTGCAGAGTGTCTTTAAGGTTGCATGCTTCTTTAATACTCCTTTTCTTTTCTTAGTTGCTTTTTGCATTTCTAGTTGTAGTGGTGATGTACTGTGAGTACACTGTGGTACAATTATTTCAAGCTTTTTTTTATATAAATAATCCTAAAATATTAATCAATTACGAAAATAACTCATTTGTTACGGTAGAAGTAAGTGCCGCTTAATCAACAGACGACACCACCCTCCTTTTCCCCCTAATCACTACATCAATTTAAAAAAAAATTTTGATACCGTCACTATGTCAGACGACATCCGTATGTATTTTTCAAAATATCCATAAAAAATATGAGTATTCATGATGGAGAAAAAAAAAAGAAAAAATATTTTTTTAATGATGCCACCAGTTTATTAGGCAGCACTAGTTCAATTTTTTAAAAAAAGAATTCTATCAATGAAGAAGGAAAAAATTAATTTTTTGAATATGTGTCGTCAGTGTATCAGGTGGCATCAAATTTTTTTATGAAAAAATAAATTTATTAGTGGTTTCGCTGACGTGTAAGGCGGCACCGATGGTCTCACCATGTTGTCAAGTGGCACCATCCAATATTTATACCCAATCACCAGTGCAAAATCTGTATATGTTGAAGTATTTGGTTTTTTGTTAAAAAAATTTTCGTTGAAAAGAAAGAAAAAAAGAAGAAAGATTTGTGCTTAGTAGTAGGGGAGAGAAAAGAGAAAAAAAAAAGACGAGTATTCAGTAGAAGGGGAGAAAACAAAAAAAAATTGTTTTTTATGTTGGGTATTCAAAATTTGGAGAGAAAGATTTATTTGTGTTGATGCTTTAGGGAGAAATTGTGATTGTTTTAATGTATGTTTGAGTTAATGGTGACGGGTGGCACTTAAAAACCTCACATTTCATTTGTTGTGTGGGGAGTGCACCATAACCTTAGAAGATGTCACATTGCAACTTGAGTTCTTAGTTGACGTGATTATGCAGTCACGGGTTCAAATATAGTATTCAAATCTGCACATCAGTTGACAATAGTTATGCGATCAAGTTTTATGCTCCCAGATGAGGATGCTTTATAAATCATATACATAAATTTGAAAACATAATCATAAGAAAAAAAACAAGGTTTAATCAACTTATTAATTTTCTCCATCAAAATAGTATCATTAACCTCATTATCCAAAGCTTGTGTCAGAGGTGTCGGCAACAGGGTAAGAAGATCGGCAACAGAGGAAGTGACAATGATGGTGGAAAAAGTTGAAATGCAACTCGGGACAATTGTAGTTAGTAAAGTGGTGCATGAAAGAAGGGTAGAGTGATAAAAAAACAAATGAAAAAAAAAAGAAGAAAATGTTCGGAGCCCGCGACTGTCATTGTGTCATATGATTATTCTAACTATAGTTAGTATCATTATCATACAAGTTAAAATGATAGTAGAATCATCATATTTCGATCCATTATTAATATAACTAAAATTACGATAATTATAAAAAATTTTAGTTCACTAAAAAAAGAATGATTGTTGTTAAGCTCAAAAAATTTATTTTCACTATCAAAATATTTTAATAGGTGAAAAATATTTTAATGGGTTTTCATGATGGGAAAAAGTTGATTTAAGAAAAAAATTCGAGAGAGGAAAAAAGAAAACCAAAACAGAAGAGAAAAAAAACAAAAACTGATCTTGCATGTCAACAATGAGGACCGATACAAGAATGGTTAACCTTTCTTTCACCGGTGGAATGATGCAGTTACAATTTATTTCCACATTAAGTTTGTGATGGTCTTACATCATACGTGTAATATTGCATGTATGAGGCCATTCAAATTTTCGAATTTCTTATAGTTGCCACCTCAAGATAAATACAGCTCGTACTTGTTAATTGCACCCTTCTGCAGACCTCTAACATTCCTCAATATATAATATCGATGTAAATTTAACGATTTTGTAGTTCACTGACACCTTTATGCTATATCGCTTGATGGAACATACACATTCCTCCTTGTTCGCTAATTGTTGGCCTATGTATAACTCTTTTAATTTGAAATTTGTCACCAACCGATGAGAAGGTATTATATTTGGGTTCTCAAGAAACTCGGGTGCATATGTCGTATTGGGATCTACACTCAACATGTGAGCCCTAGGGTCATTACGTATGACAATGCGACGACTCGGGTTCTCGATCGAAGGGGCGTGTACATTTTCGCCCTCGTTCGCATCTTCATTGTTGATATCATCCGGGACCTTATTCAAATTGGGGTCACTGAAATCTGCACCCTCGTGATCAAAATGACCATCATTATTAGGTACTTCTTCACCATTTGCATCGGTACCAATCACCACCGAATGTATCTATAAACGGAGACCTAGATTAGGGTTGTTATACGCAGTTGGACCATTGAATGGATTTTTGCCCCATGTCGATATCCCTCCAAAACTGCATTGTTCTACCCATCCAACATTTAGATCAATGTTAAACTTGTGCACAAATGATCTCCTATCAATAGGCGCTTTTGGAACCTTCGTACACGGGTCTTCAACTCCATGTTGTTGATTTAATGGAGTGACATTTAGAATGGGCCCGCATCTGCTAACTCAACAAACAACTGAATGGGTTCAATGTTCACGCTCCCAGTCGAGCAATAAAGTGCATTTATTATCTCCACCTCTTCATTATCTACAAGGTCCATCTCGATAAATTTGATAGGATTTTGCGAAATTGAAAATTTATAAAATAGTCTGGACATCCTCCTCCCACAATGTCGAGCTATTTTTGCACTAATATTTTGTTTCATATCTTCGAGTTTTACATTCTTATTAAACTTCATTCCTATTTGCTGGTGAGATTCAAATATACAACACACTACTGTTTCTAAAATTACCGCCTCAAAATAAACATATAAGAAGAGTTGGTTATTAATCTCCAATATCATATTTGTAAAATAAATTAAAAATGAAAAAAATTAGCGTTTATTTAAACAATTAGGAGCTCCTACTAAAATATATATAATTACATACAAGTAATTGCAAACTAACCTTATAAACTCGAACTTGATTTTTAAAAAATTTGCACAAATCTTTCTTCTTCTTTTTTTCTCTGATTTCTCTCCTCCTATTAAAGATAGATCTTTCTTTGTTTTTCGTTTCTCTCTTAAATAGACACCAAAAACTTCAATAAAAACTAAAACATTTAATAGATACAATTTTTTTTGATCGAAATGTAGGTATATATTTTGAGTGGTGCTGCTTTTTTAGTCTATTTTTTCTCTTAACAACTTTTTTTTTAAAAAACAAAAACTAGTGTCGATTGACATACCAATAGCACCCATTAAAAATAATTTTATTCTAACAATCTATCATTGGTGTTGCCTGACAACGTGGCGACATCAATTGAAAATATTTTTTTTATGAAAAATCATTATCTATGGTACCCATTTAAAAAAATTCTTGACAACTTGTCACCAATGTCGCTTGACAAATTGACGACGTCCATTAAAAAAATTATTTATCTTTTCCTTTTTTTCACTAACAATTTTTTTTAAATTGAACCGATGCCGCTTGACAGACTGATGACACCGATTAAAAAATATTTCTTTTTTTTCTCCACTATGAATACCTATATTTTTCACGGATATTTTAAAAAATACATTTAAGTGTAGCTTGACACAATGACGATACCAAATTTTTTTTTTTAAATAATTAATAATTGAATAATGATTAGAGAAGAAAAGAGATGCTGTTCATCAGGTGACACCGATTTTTACTATAACAATCGAGTCATTTTCATTTATATATTTTTTTTAAATTATTTTCATAATTAATTAATATTTTCGAGTTATTTATATAAAAAAAATACCGTTATTTCAATCTTGTAAGAAAATGGGTAAACTCGACAGCCTGATTTTATGTGTGGTTCAATCATGTCTGTGGACATGGATTTGTAGCTTGTCTCAATCGCCTTGGTATATGGATATAATTTAATGAGGTAAAAGCCTGCATAACTCTCATTGCAGTCTGGACACATTGCTTGCTTAACATCAACATCATCTTCTTCATCATCAATTGTAATAAATATAGAAGGAAGTCAGGATTGTGGTTAATTTCGTTTTTTTTAAGTTTGTAGCAAAGGCAGATACCAATAGCAATGACAAAGCTTGACAGTTACCATCTTCGGCCATTAATTATCGCTGGAAATGAGAAACCACTGCACTGCCACTTTCTCTTTGCTATTATTTTCTTAACACGCAAGAATCCACATAAGATTTAGCTTTCACTCACTCTACTCCAACTCAAACTGGGTTTCAAACTTGTTAGAGTTTAATTAAAATAAAACTTAGATAAAATAAAAGTATTGGAATAAGTAAAGGTGGAAGAGAAGAGGGAGGAAGGTTCCAAGTTTAAATGGTCTTTCAACACTGTTAAGTAGAGTCCAAGAAAGCAGAAAGTCAGCGAGAGTAGTCTTGAGAACTCAACTGAACTGAGGCGAGGCAGCCTCCAAAGTGGGGACCATTTCCACGCGGCACACACGCCCATTGTGTGACCTTTTCCACCACTCTCCACTCCCCACTTTCCCATTTCTCTTTCTTTCTTTCTGCTCCAAACCAGCTTCAATTTAAAAAAAAAAAAAAACTCCTTCTTCATGCATTTCCACCACATTTGAGTCGCTTTTTTTTTTTTTTTAACTTCCTTCTTTTCTCTCTGCTATCTCTCTCCTTCCCTCTTAACCCATTTTTTCTTCTCTGAGTTTGGTTCTTTCTTCTTCATCCATTCTCTCCCTCCGCAAATGGCTCCTTTCTCTGTGATTTCCTTGTACCTTTGTTTTCTCCTTCCACTTCTTTCCCCTGCCATTTCAACCAACTCTGAAGGTACTTCCTCTCTACATTTTACTCTTTTAAGGTTCCAAATTTCCATCCTTTTTTCTCTTGTCTGCAAAAGGACGGGAGAGGGTTTTGATTTTAATTTTTTAACTTGGCTTATAACTATTATTGTTAGATGGATAAAAAAATGGGTTTTTCTTTTGTCTTTTGGTTTTGCTTTTTTTTGTCATTTAAATTTCAAAGTTACTTTTTTTTTCTTGGGAACCTATGCTGCTTGCTGATAAAAAAAAAAGTGTGGGGGTTCTTTAAAAATTTACCATTTCGTTGGTTTTATGGTTTCAGGAAATGCTTTGCATGCTGTAAGGAGGAGGCTTTCTGACCCTACCAATGTGTTGCAGAGTTGGGACCCTACGCTTGTCAATCCCTGCACTTGGTTTCATGTCACCTGTGATTCCAACAATCATGTGATTCGCTTGTATGATTCCCTCTTCATTTTTCTTTATAATGCATAAACTTCATTGATGCTAACTGCTAACCCCATTATTTTCTTTCAATTACAGGGACTTGGGGAACTCCAATATCTCTGGAACTTTGGGGCCTGAGCTAGCTCAACTCCAGCATCTCCAGTACTTGTAATAGCCCCATGTCTTTTATTAATCCTTTGTTTGGTTGAACAGAAAATGAGAAAACTAATTAAACCCTATGGAATTTTGATTTTAACTTTTCCCATTATTGTTGGTTTGAATGTTTGAACATATGCAATTTCACAGTTTCACACAACGTCATTACATCGCCAGTTGAATTCAATCATGCTTGTTTAGTTTCTAGTCTCCAAAAACTTTTACTGTATCTACCTTTCTACATCATTTAAGCTATACTTTTAATATTATTGCAGGGAGCTGTACAAAAATGACATAAGTGGGGAAATTCCAAAAGAGTTGGGGAATCTGAAGAACCTTGTTGGCTTGGATTTGTATGGTAACCGGTTCGAAGGAGAAATTCCCAAGTCTTTTGCCGGACTGAAGTCACTGAGATTCCTGTATGTAGCTTAAAATTTATCAATCAAATAGTTTACTTTAGCGATTCGCGTAAACTAATCTTTTGTTCTTGAATCTAATTGTACAGTCGTCTGAACAACAATAACTTGACAGGATCCATTCCAAGGGAGCTTACTGCTCTCTCTAACCTGAAAGTATTGTAAGTTTCAGATGATAGGAAAGACAACAAAAATAAGAATTCCTTTATCTCGTTTGTTTCATCTTATGTGGTTTATATTTTAACAAAAAAATGTTTATGATTAACTCAGCGATGTTTCTAATAATGATCTCTGCGGGACTATCCCGGTCGATGGCCCTTTCGGAATGTTCTCAATGCCAAGGTACCATTTTTACTGCTCTATCTGCTGATCATAACAGTTGATTTACAAGCTTTTAAGCCCTTTTGTAGATATAAAAAATGTAAGAAGTTGACATGGTTGTACGTGTCAGCATTTTTCACGAGAATCATTGCTTGAAGAAGAAGCATGAGAATGAGATGGAAGTAACTGAGCCCTCTAATCTATTAGCATGAATGCTAGGTGTAGCCATTAGGACATGTACTAGTGATGCCTGCATAGATGTTTGAACTAATTATAATTTCATCAGGGTTTTTTTGACCCTCGATTCGTATTATAGATGTAACTGCTGCTTGCATCGGATATTAGTGCACTATGAGAATTGCTTTCGGATCAGTGCCTTGGGAGTGAAAGGAATTAACTGCAAAAGTAGAGGTCTAAAACTATTTTTATCAAATAAGTTAAAGTAATGGGAATATGCTTGACACCTGACTTCACCTAAAACACAGGCTATCTGCATGTGTGTAATAATGTTCATGATATGGTGTCCAAGTAGTTGTAACAGAATGTGAGGCCGTGGAACTGCCTTAAGCTAATACGTTTCGGTGAAAGAAAAAAATGGTAATAGGCAAAAGTGCAGTAGCTTGTTTTGTTTTGATGTGCTCCCTGTCTGTGTTGCAGCTATGCAAACAACATGCGGTTGAATGGACCAGAGCTGAAAGGACTTGTGCCGTATAACTTTGGCTGCTGAAGAAACCGATGTTTGTCGAGCTCTGGTGACATCTGCATGCCGATTTTTATGTCGGAGTGGATAGTTAGATGCTCTACTCTGTATCTATATAATCTACAAAAGAACATGATGCTAGGTTTTAAACCTTTTGATTTTTTTTTACATGTTAACCAAAGAAATATCTTTGTTAGAGTTGGCCATGCTATCAATATATATCTTGACCTTGAAACTCATGTCTTATTGAGTGGACCGAAACTGAAAATTCTGTAAAGATGGGTTGGGGTATATGTAGTAAAGATAAAAGGGTTAAAATGTAAATTTATCACCATAATATTGGTGAATTATTGAGATTTGCCACTATATTTTGTTTTGATTAATATTTGCCATTCTATTTAAGGATATGCTTAAATTTAAGTTGAAAATATCCTAGTCCCTGAACTTTTCAAAAATTAAGAATTTAGTTTTTCTGTTTTTTAGATTTTAAAGTTTCTGTTAATTTTAGGTTAATCACATTTTTATTAGAGTAGTTTTTCTTATTTCAAAATGTTACAATAACAAATTTAACAAAAAAGAAGATTAATGGTGAAATTTAAAAAGTAGAAAAAGTAAATTTCATGAAATAAATTACAAAGATTAAATTTTTAGTTTTTGAAAAATATAGGGATTATAGGGATATTTTAACTTTAAATTTATCACACAATTTTCACATGATTGAATTTTACCAATGAATTTTGAAAATTATTAAATTTTATTATTGATTTTGATATTAAATTAAATTTGATCACTTAATAGTGATTTTGACGATTTAAAAATAAAATTTAAAACTTTCAAAAAAATTAACACTATAATATTATTTCAAATATTGTATTTTAATAGTTAATTTGTAAAATATTAAAAATTAATAAATTAACATAGAATTTTTATTTAATAAAATAAAGGCTTGGAAAATAAAAATTTAAGTTTACTTTTTTATAAATAAATTTTATTAATTGTGATATTATTTTTTATTATTAAAATAAACTTAAATAATATATTTAAATTAAAAAAAAATCAAATTTTAGTGATAAATTTCAATAAAACAAAAGTAAAGTAAAATGGTAAATGTAATTTAACTATAAGTACACTGAAAAATAATAAGCAAATAAAGTAGTGGGATAATTTTCAACTTTCGCTTAATATATAAGGACAAATTTACACACTATCCGAAATAATATATTTGTGACGCTCTATTAAGAGTATAATACCCATCTTTCTTCTTATTATTAAGAGTACTTGAATTTTTTTATCCCGCGATAGTATATTATATATTTTTATGGTGCTACCGATGATGTATTTTATTTTATTGAACTCAAGATTTGATGTTACTTAAGTATTGGATTGATACTTTAAATATTATTAACTTTTACTTTATCCTTAAATTTCAAATTTCCAATGTAGCATATGATTTTGGTTTGGGAAGGACTCTTTTTAAAGCCTTACATGGATATGACTAGCTCCTTGGCTAAGGTTTCATCTATAGAAGAAATGTTGAGGGAAAGGGAGGAAATGAGAAGATTGTGGGTTGACCGGCTTAAAGAAGGTCAGGACAGAATGAAATACTACGCAGATAGACACAGGCAGGAGAGGCAGACATGGTTTATCTAAAAGTTCAGCCTTACAGGTGAAGGTGATTGGGCTTGAGGAAGAATTTGATTGCTAAAAGTGAGAGCTGTGGCTTACAAACTTTAATTACCTGCCTCATCTAACCTACACCCAGTTTTTGATATTAAGAAAAAAGTTGGTCCTTCCTAAAACACTGCTCAACAAGAAAGCCCAGCATTGAGTTTACCTTTGTTGGGATAATTAATATATTGAAATTTACACTTTGCTCAGCTCAACTGCATCCTCACCGTCTAGTTAGATGATAGCATGCAAGGAAACAAATTTAGAAGTTGAATATGTGTGTGTTTATCATATTGGCTATTGGCAAATCAGATGGGTGTTAAGGAATCGGGGTAGACTATAGCACAGAAAATTTATTCATTCTTTTAAGGGGGAGAGATGACATCGTACTTAGGGGCCTAATATGATGTTAATCCGTCATGATCATGCTTATTGGGCCTATGTTTTCCCCCCGCCCAACAAATTGGAAACTAGGGTTTTGGATACTGTATATATCCTCGTTTCGTCTAGTATAGGTTTTGTGATTAGCTGCGGAGCCTGCCTGCGCTTACCCTTTTTCAGAGCTTTGATCGAGGAAGAGCAGCTTACCTAATCCATCATGGGTCACTCTAATGTCTGGAACTCTCACCCCAAAACCTACGGCCCTGGCTCTCGCGCCTGGTATTTTCTTTTCTCTCTCTCCCCTCCTTTTGATTGCTAAGGAAGAAGACTATTCAGATATTGGTTGTTGTTTTAGTTTTTGAATGCATGATTGCCTTCCCCAACGATTCGTATGTTCTTTGTATGCAAGGGTCTTAATGCCGCGGGGTTTGCATGGATTAACATTGTTATTTTGATTAGCATGTAAAAATATGAACATAGCATAAATGATGAGCATATCAGAGCTTATAAAAATATAGAAATTCCAAAAATGCGATTATGATATGTCAAAATTACACAAACAAATTATATATAAACTATGGGTCTTGTGTTGATCAAATGATTTAGTGATGTTTGATGTGAGATGAACTTAGGTTTTCTTTTGTTTTTAATATGATAGCCGTGTGTGCGGGAACCCCCATGCCATCATCAGGAAATATGGGCTCATGTGTTGCAGGCAGTGCTTCCGTAGCAATGCCAAGGAAATTGGGTTCATTAAGGTAACTCTAAACCCCTATTCATTACATCTTTTTTAATTTTTGGATCAGCAGTTTATAACCTCTGGGTGTTTCTTGTCTTTCCATTTTTGCAGTACCGCTGAAGAATTTATGTTGGGGAGTATGAGCCTTTGGTAATGTGATTATTGAATTAGAAGGATTATGTTAATTATTTTCAGTCTGGACATCTAAAGTGGTTGTTGAACTAAGAATACTTTGTTGTTTCCCAATAAAGTAATCATACTGTTTTTTTTTTTTAATATTTCGTAATTTCTTTATGATCAAGAAAAGATGCAACATTGAGTAAACAATTAGGCAGCTTAGTGCTTATTAAGTATACTTAAAAATGGGCATCCTTGGCATGTTAGTCATCAGGTTTTAGCATTGATTGAGACCCGAAGCTAATTTCGCTGTAATTCTTGGAGGCTCTTGTCGAGGATGATACTTTAAAACGTGGTTTGAGGACTTGCTCTAATGTATTGTATGTCCTTCATTTGAAGCCCATAAAAAAAATGAATTGCGAGCACATGCTGGGAGCTTGTCGGTAACCAATCGTTGGGGTGTAATTGAATTGAGCTAAGTTTGAATTTCGGAGTCTGATACTCAGCTCGAGTTTGATTTGTAACATTCTTATACTCGATTTATACGTATAAACCTAATATAGAAGCATTACATTACAATACGGTACAGAAAGTCGAATAATAAAAATTTTTCTTTAAAATCCGATGTCTTTTAAGACCATTCGAGTCAAAATATTGTATATTAATCATTTTCTTTCATAATTCATAGCATTCGAAATAATATTTTTTCCATTCATTAGGAACTCATGCAAATACCATTGTACATGTCATTTCTTTTAAAATAAATACTTATATTTGAAGTCCTCCAAAGGATGATGTGATGTGATGAAAGGTCTCTGAACTCGACTTTACTCTTTGTAACTTTGTATCTACGCGTTAAAACAAACACGTTAAGCCGATGAAGGCTTAGTAAGCACTACAAAAGTAATGTAAAATCATGTAAATACTCTTACTTATAAGCTTTTACTTTTATTCACTTGTATCATATAACTTACCACCATGGCACATTTCATACTTTGATTCACTTTTTTTTTTCTCATTTTAGCTCATTGTAGACTTTCATAGAACTCATCGGATAAACGGAACTAACAGAAAATACCAAAGTACTTAACAGAAGTACATAACTATTGGGGAAACAGAAGCACACACAGTGCTGAACAGTAAGCGTGCTAACATTCCTTAATGGCATGTCACTAATATCATAACGGTTCTAATTCGTCTACATGGGCACAATCTCATTTAACATCATTATTCACAACTTATACATCACATTTACATTTCTCTTCACATATACATAATCATGTATTTCTCACCTTTATTTTCTCAAATGCTTCCACAACATCACCATTTAGTCATATAATCAACAATTATAATTAAACACATAATATTTCACACGTATATTTTTCTCACATATTCAATCATTATATACCTCTTACTTTTATTTTCACATTAATTTTCAAAGCTGTCCACTTGCGTCATAGTCACTAAATTATTTACATCTTGAGCTACAAAATTCGAAATTATTATCCGCTTGATGTTTCTGAAACTAGACTCAATCATTTTTTTACCATAAATTTCCAGAATTTTTACTTTATCCAATTTGTACAGTAAATTCTTTCAATTTACCCCTTCTCTACTGTCTGACAGTTTCGACCTTTATTCACTAAAAATTATATATCTTTTTGTATAGAGATCAAATGATGTTCATGTCTGTTTATTTTGAAAATAGACTCATTAAGGATTCAGCCATATAAATTTAATTCTCTAATAATATTTTTATATTTTTCTATGATTTTTCAAAGTCAGAACAGGAGAACTCGAATCTACTCTGACTTCGTTACACTAAAACTAGTATATCTCAAAATATAAAATTTCTTTTCTTTCAATGTTTCTTCCATATGAAATTACACTCAATAAGCTTTAATTACATATATAATTCGACCCTTAACTCATTATATACAATTTTTAGTGAATTTTCGAAGTTAATACTCTGATTCTGTCCAAACTGTTTCAATGAAAACATTTTCTTTCTCATATTTCATTACACTAACCTCACTTAATCATCTTTATAACACATAATTAAACAACAATTTTCATGCTAACAATTCAAATATCTTATGAAGTATAAAATATAAACTAAAATTCTTGTAGTACTTACAATAAAAAGGCTGAATTTCCTCTCTTTTCCCCCTTGCTGTATTCTTTTCTTTTGTCTTCAATTTGATCCTTGCCTCTCTTCTTTTTTTCAATTTCACATAAACACATACAAGGTATAAGCTATAATTCAATAATTTTCAGGCTAAATAACAGTACAATACATGTATGTCATGAGAATTTAATCATTTCTTACCTTAACCCTTGAATTCAAAATTTCTCAATTTAGTCCTTTATCTCTCTAACACCCCAAAAGTAACTCTATATGAGATTTGAGGTGCCTACTAACCTCCTTCTATACTTTTCTTTCAGAAATTTCAAAGAAAATAAGAGATTTTGGAGCTTGGAGGGCTTAACAATGATGAAAAGACCTAATTGGAATAAAATCAAAAGTTGGATGGAAGAGAGAATGACATGGACGGTTGGAATATGAAAGGGCTGATATTTTTGCCTTTTAATTGATTTTTTTAACCTCTCTCAAATTCTCTAGAAATCTCACTTAAAATATCTCACTTAATAGAAATGATAAAATTGCACTTTTAGTCCTTGAGCCTTCCAACTTTACACTTTAGCCCAAAACTTTGCCTCCAAAAATATCTTCCACCAAACTACTCTTTTGCCCCTCGTCAATCAACCTTATTCCCATGATGACTCATTATTTAATTTGGATAAATTGCTATTTAGTCTCCCATATTTTCTCACCTTTACTATTAAATCCTTAAATTTCTCCTAACCTTTCTTACTTTCTTTACATATTCTAATTCTTATTTCTACATTAACAATGTTCCAAATCCGATTCAAGAACACGGATGTTACATGATCAAACATCTATCTTTGAGTTTGGCTCAAGATATAATTGAGCTACTTGAGCTTGATTAAGTTTGGTTATCAATTTTATGTACTCAAGTTTGAATTTGAGCTCCGCTTAATAATTAAGCTTAAGGTTAATAATATAACATAATTTATTAAATATAAAAATATCAAAAAGCTTGATGAGGCTTCCAAGTTGTTTGAGTTAAGTATTATTAAATTTGAATTTGGTTTGATCAATAGTTTAAGCTCGATTTGATAATTATCGAGTCAAATTTTAATTTTATTTTAATCAAACTCGAATAACTTGCAAGCACTAATATTTCATTTACATCTTTACCAATCACAATTCTCAACTAAAATTGAAAGTTTTATTGAAATTTTTTTTGTCACAAATGTTGTTATTCCTTTTTTAATGTTACATCCCACAAAAATGCCAACCAAAATGATTGAAAAGTTATATAAAACGCTGTTGGGCGAATAAAGACAAAGGATAAATGGAAAGATGAAGCTAAAGCCATTGATGTTGAAATTGGAAGCTGTTGGATTGAGAATTGATCCGTACATTAGGCTAGAGCAAAGGAAAGAAGCGGTTGATCCATGATTGCTAAGGATTAGTTGAATTGAGGCAAAAAATTGGTTAAATCAAACCGATTGAAATGAGATAAAAAAAAATCGATTGAGTTGATGGTTGAATTGAATACTATAAAATTTTAATTATTTTGATTGGGAATCAATGGTGAAATGGATTAAAACATGCAAGGAACCTAAAGACTGCTCAGCAAATAGATTCCAATTATCGTTCATGTCCAACTTTCCCACATAATAGACACTGTGATCTATTATTTGGGAAAACAAACTCTGCTCATCCTCTCATAAAAGAAGTTGCTCGAACAAATGATGGACCCCTTGGTCTTAACTGTGTACCAGATTATAGCCAAGACTGATTTTGACCGTTCACATGATGAACAGATTCCCTATGTGGAATTTGTTGAGACTGATGCTTTGCAATATTAGCACTCACCCAACCAAAAGAGGTACAACACTCTTTTGTCGATCCTCCATATCAACAAGAAATGATGATACAGCAGCCTCTACATCATAAGGTTGCTTGCTGGTGGTGGTGCTGTCACAGACTCATAATCCGGTGCAAGACCATTCAAGATAGCTGATATATGCTCAGTATCTGATATCTTTTCACCACACATAACGAGATTATCACAAATCATCTTAATCTATCTCAAGTACGCACACATGCTATGCTCTCTTTTTTTTCGAGTATGTAGTGTTCATATAGAAGAAGCAGATCCAAATTTCACTAAATCAGGCAAGATTCAACACTCACCAGTCACGATGCCAATGCACTATCTCGTTGATCATAAGTCATACGCTCAGGATTCTTCACTTTCTATACAAAACTAACCAACTATCAACTGCTCACTTAATAGCTTAAACCACACGTGACGATAATGCTGAGTCAACATGGTCAAACATAGTCGTACTCTAATACAATACATCATTAGGAAGTTCAGTGAAGCAAAAGAGTGTTACTTAGAATTGGGTTTTTTATTTTGTAGGAAGGGAAGAAGTCAAGGGTTTCATAGAGAAGCAAACCAAGTTACTCATGCTTTGGCTAAGTTGGTTTAATGTGAAAGTCAACGGCTGAGAGAGCTGAAATCGCAAAATGAAATTGAATTTTGTGGGGGGAAAGACAGCTCTAAAAAAATTATGGGCAGGATGAAAAGGGGCTTCTGATGAGTGGGCATATAATGGAAGAAGTATGAGGGAAGTGGAAAACTTTGAGTTAAATTCTTTGTTTTAAATTTAGAGAAGGTACTCAACTGTATAGAGATTGGGTGTGGGCCATCGAGGCAACAGGAAAAGCTTGTTAATTTGGTTAGTCGGACAAAACCCGATTAACGTTTGATTGAAATGTTTCAGTGTTGGCATGTCTTTCTTTTCTCTTTGAAATCAATAACCAAAATGCGTTGGTGGACTGGGTTGGCAGTTGGCACTAACTAATCAATCCACCCAGTAACTCTATCAACCTAATTTCACTATCATCACACGCTTTTCACAATCATACGCCTTTTTTTAATTACAATAATAAAATAAAAATTGAATAATAAATATAATTAACACGATTTTAACTCACATCACAATTGAAACGATTAATATTTTTAATTATAAAATTATTATATGAAGTTCCGCATTCGTCTCATTCAATCCTCAACAAATGTACATTCAAAATATTCATTCATCACAGATATATTTTAATTATTGTGATGATATTTTTTATACTAAGGGAAATAATTTGACTTTTTATTCAAAGGAATCTCTTTGGGTTTTAATTGAATATTTAAAAGAAAAAAAAATTCAATTCAGCTTAAATAAATAAATCAATGAATTGCCAACAGCTGACTGCAATAGGGAGAGTTCACAAACAATGAACGCATTCACTGTACACAACAATTCATCAAAGATATAAATCCCAGAACTAATGAAAATTATATGTATATCTTTGTAAACTCAATTATTCCTTAACCATCAAGACATGGGGTTTCTTGGTCGGCAATGGACTTTCCACCTCCTGTTCTGCATAGATTTGACCAAATCTTCCATCTTCATTTTCCTCACAAGCGGGCATGTTTAGGTCAAAGTCAAAGTTGAGATGGTGATTTTGGCTCAACGCGCCGCCGTCTGACAACGTCACCCCACTCACGCTACCGCTCTTGTAACTGCTGCTGTTGTTGTTGTTGCCACCTTCGTAGTGGCAGCGTTTGTGGCCTCCCAAGGCTTGTCCCGTAGGAAAAGACTTGTGGCAGATGGAACACTCATGGAACCTACCCCTCCCGCTACTGCCGGCGGCGTTGGTTTCAGTGGTTATAGATGGGTTTTGGGCGGTGGCTGGTTTACGGTGGCTGGCTTTATGCCCACCCAGAGCTTGATAAGAAGGGAAAGCCTTGTTGCAGACGCTGCACTTGTATGACAAATTGAAATGAAGAGGGAGAGCAGATGAGGAGGAAGAGTGAGGATGACGATGAGCAGCGCCTTGGGGGGAGCCACGAGCTAGCATGATGAGGCAGAGAGCAAGATACTCTTCTTCGGTGGCGGGGGTAGTAGAGGAGTCGGTCCGTAGTCGCTTTGAACGTTTTCCTTTCTTCCAAGTGTCGATGTCGTCGTATTTGTTGGTGAAAGGTGTAGGCATGGTAGATGAATTCAGAGCTTCAAGTGCCATATTCTTCAAAAACGGTTTACAAGGAAAGAGTGAGTGAAAAACGGTGTGGATGTAAGCAGTATATATATATAGATAGATAGATACAAGTGGAGAAGGGGAGTGAGGGGTTGAGCTGCTATTAACCAGCGAAGCCGGTCAACTAAGCGGAAATAAGTGGGAGGGTCCATTTTTTCTTCTTTTATACATTTCTGATTAGTAGCTGAATTACGGGTTTAGCTGTAAAACACGTATTTGAACAGGTGCTGATGGAACTTGCATTCTTCAAAATTTTATCCAGTATTGGATAAATTTTATTATAATCATATTTAATGAAAATTAAACGTAATTTAAGATTGCTAAATTACAGCATTTTAAGTTGTATTATATTATTATAATCAAATCTGATGAATGTTAAATAAATAAAATTCTCCCCGAATGGAGAAATTAGAAAGGGTGCAATGAACCCACTATTGAGTTGTGGATTTAGTGTGTCCACCGTCTGATCTGGAAGATGGAAAATTTGTACATAGTTAGGCATGGTTTTGTGGATTTTCCATAATGAAGCAATGAAGGGGAATTCATTTATGACTTCATACCCTTTGCAACCATAAATAAATATAATAATAGAAGAATTATCTAATTTAAAAAAAAAAGATAATAAAAACAGCAGGAAAAAGAGGGTTGGGGGGGGGGGGAACATTTGGTAAAAGAAAGGCTAAACCGTAAGGTTATAAGTTACAGGTGGCGAAAATGGCATGGGAGTCAACTACTTTGACATACATAACCGACAAGTAAGTATGATACAAATCCAACTTCCAGCCGTCTATTTGTTGGGAAGCATCCACTATCAGGCCACGTGGGTTTCACATTCTTTCTCTTGCCACGCGCTATCTCTCTACCTTCACCACCCAGTTATTGCCAGAGTTTTCTTCAATTTTTAGTTTCCTTAATTAATTAAATAAATAGAAAGTGGAAAATTTGTAGTGGCTGTTAATATGAGTGGGGTAGGTTTTCGTGTGTGATTGGGTACGTAACACTGGCAACCCACTGATGTTACCATGACATATAAATTAGTTAGTACAGTAGATAACATAATTAAATATTACATAAATTATTATTTAAGCACTAACGTAATAATAAATAAATCTGAAACACAGATAAATAAAAAATTGTTGTAATAATTTCAGTGATTGGCTTGAAAAGGAGCGTGGTCCATTTGTCGCATGTACGTATTCAAACTCCGGAGGCAAATAAAAACAAGTTATGATTAGGCAGCTTTCTCTTATGCACATATGATCCTACAAGAGAAGAAGAAAACAATGAAGCACGAGACAGAGCCAAGCATCATCAATCGCAAGCCACCCCAGAAAGACTGTGAACAGCCACCAACGACACCAAACAGAGGTTGAAACAACAGAAATCTTGGATCTGACGAAAAACGAAACAGCATCCGGGGGCTTTTTGTCATCTCAAAACTGAAATTCATAAATTCCAAGATAAAATCTTAAATTTTAATAATTTGAAGTGTCTATCGCAACCTCATAAATATATGTAATTCTAACTAACAATTTATTAGATCATTTTTTTTATCTCATACCATAAATATATTAAAAATCTTTAAAAGTATTAATAAATCTAAAATTATTAATATTAGATGGTTCTCGACTTACGCTTCACATTGAGTTGATTATCTATTTGTGTGAAATTATAAATTAAAAAATTGAATGTTAAAATATGTTCTAAGTCCCTATGCACTTCAACATTTGAAATCTAATCTCCCTATTCTTATTTTCAGGAATATAGTTTTCTACTTTGAGTTTAGGGTTGTGGTATGAATAAAAATGTTTCGGTATATACCTTAATGTATAAAAGTCTTGATGAGCTTGATAATTTTTGATGAATTTGGTATATGATGATTCTCATGTTGTTCATAGCAAATGAATTGGTTATACTTGACTTGACAATGTTGTATGCTCTTGGGAAGTTAAATCATGAAGCTATCTAGTTGATATGTGAACTAGAAATGCATGATTTGGAAATAACTGGTACCTAGTTGAAATGGTATATTTTGTTGTCAAGCTTGAAATATAGGCTAGTGAATGGTTGATTGGGTTAATGACTAGGATATAAGCTATTAAAGTGTTGATGAATGAATTGTGTATGTTTTGAAAGTGAAATGACATGTTTTAATAGATTTGGCATAGGTAAGGGTAAGTATTTGAATGATTTGGTTGGTATGCCTTAATGACATTGAAATGCTTAAGATTAATTTATGTTTAAGTGATTAATGTCGTGAGAAGAAGTTGAAAATGGATGTTGGAGTTTGTTTGGTTTGTTTGGTATGTTTTGGTGCAAATGAAATAGGTAATTTGGTGATCAAATTGTTAGGTTTGGTTAGAAACTTGAAATAGATACCAAATGGCTCAGTTTTATCAAAAACAGAGTTCACGTCTCGACGACCAACCTACCTCGTCGCAACATCGACCAATAGTGAGTCACGCTGAGACGTCGAGTGGCCTGAAATCACGATGTATCAAACTGTTTGGTGACATCACGATGTGGAGGGGGGATGATGTTACGACGTCAACCCTAAATTTCTAAAACTTTGTAATTTGGTCCTATTTCGTGTTCATGTTGACAAAAGAGCTTTCGTAAGCTCGAATAAGACTCTAAAATGATTTATTTTTATAATTTAATCATGATTGATGTTTGAATGCATGTGAAAATGATTATTTATTGTGAATTTGATTGTAGTTGTTCCGACAACGAATGTAGAAATTTGTAGCTCAGAATCAGCGATTAAGTGGGGCTAAGAGTGTTACATAGATGATCCTTAAACTTAAGGTCATTATAGTTCTAACATCAGGAGTCTTATACTTTAACAAAGTTAAATATCTTTCGTAATTTGTAGTACTATAAGACTATTCTTAGATATATCACAAACCATGTAGTGAGATATGAGGGATAAAGACAAGATTTGTCCTTCCTATATAATAGAACTGATATCTCGGGCTCTTTAATAAAGTAAATCTAGAAATGCATGGTCGTCTCAAATTAGTTGATATGGGATATCTCAACCTCCTTAATCAAGTAAACATTTGAGTTTTTCAATGTTGAAAAAACACTGTTTAATCTAAACTGTTAAAGAAACTTTACTAACAACTTATGATATTTCTCTCATAGGAAACAGGAAACCTTTGAGTTTTCATGCACCGAATAACAACTAAGAGCATAAAAGAATAGGTAGGGAGGGAAAAAAGGATAGTTTGGATTAAATTGATAAATTTCATAAATGTTGAGGGTTAAATTTAATTTTTTAGAATTAGGACTAAATTTATAGAAGATATAAATGTTGAAGGGATAAATTTGTTATTAGACTAATAAAAAAAGGCCACATCAAACTTACATCATCAACTTAATGGCATGATGACTAAAAAATCTAATTTCTAAAGCTTTAGTGACTAAATTGAAAAACTTTTATAGTTAGATGACCAAAATAGAAACACTCTCATAATGTAATTTACAACCACCGTGTCATCCAACCATTTCAAGCTTAAACAACATAGTAACGGAAAAAGAGTTCAGATAATTTAGTGATCAAATTGAAAATATTCATAATTCAGTGACTAAAATAGAAACACTCAAAAGGTTGAGTGACTAATGGCGTACCCTTTTTATTTTCTCTGTAATTTTTTTTTTCATTTATTAGAAGAAAAGCATCTAACGAAATATTAATTAGCACATTGGAGCAAACAAATACAAATCCCAAAAAATCATCAATTAAGCCGAAAACTCAGAAATTTTTTTCAGTGAAATAATATTTGTCATTTGTCATTTTTCTCACCTTTCAGAAAAAAAAAAAAAAGTCTGCCATTTTCTTTCAACTCAGATTTCTCTCTTTTTAATTCCTCTTTCTCTATTATCATCTACTTACCTTAAACCCAAGGGATCTATCTATGGCATTCAAAGTTTTGGATATACCGGAATCGAACTCCAAGTGATCGATACCGTGCTTATTCGCATCTTTATGCCATGGTGGTCTGCAAATGCCGCAAGGTACTTTTCTTTTTTCTGTTAATTTAATGCAATCTTTTGATCCCTTCATACATTCACTGCCACTCACAGCTGTATATCTACATTTCTTCGTTTCGATTTTCTGTTTATTTTTGTGGAAATTGTGCCGGAATTTATAATTAATCGTTGGAGATTCTGGATCTATCAACAAATTTGTTCATCGCCTTAAAGAATTTACGCCTTCCTCAGATCTCCGTTGTCTTCAGTTTAGAGTTCTATTAATTGGAAAAATGCGAATTTGATTATTTTAATAAAAGAACCGAAGAGAGGAGTAATTGAGCTTGATATTTAGGAGGTTCAAGTAGAATGTAGCCTTTTATGTTATGAATTAAGTAGTGTGTATTAATGCGATGATTTTTAGAGCGGACGGGGTTTGTTGATATCGGAGATATATAAATGCCTGTGTAAACCTCTATTCATTCTTTCATTGTTTCAGGCGACAAAATTATACTGTTTCGTGCACAAGGTTCCTGTTTGTGGAGAATGCATATGCTTTCCTGAGCACCAAATATGTGTGGTAAGTTTATAACATCCTACTCTCTTTTAACTCAAAACCGTATTTCCAAGACTTGAACTTGGTTCAAGCAGAATGTAGTTAAACTACTGTGACTAGGAGCAAAAATTAAAGAATTCTATGAGTAAGAATGGGCATGGATGTATCTATTTGGGAAGCGTTAGAACTGTTCTTGCAAAGAGTACAACTTCTATGGAAGTTTTATGTTTCTGAATGTGTTAGACATGTTAATAACTTTTACTCTTTTATTGATAATTATTTTTAACTCCCTTTATTATTGATCTTCGTGTGCTTTTTTTATTTTTCTAAATTATATGCAATATCTTAATTATGATTTCTGCTGTGTATATTTAACAGTGTTACAAAGCAATTCTTAGTGGCGATGTTTATGAAATGCTGTTCAGATCTTATAATTGTTTTCTTTCCCTTTTGATCTAGATACGTACTTACTCAGAATGGGTAATAGATGGAGAGTATGACTGGCCTCCCAAGTGTTGCAAGTGCCAAGCCATTTTTGAGGAGGGGGTTGGCTCTGAAAAAACTCGGTTGGGTTGCTTACGTATGTGTTTATACTGATGTAGATACTGCCTCCTTATTTCTTTGTTGCAAACAGCATGTTGTAGTTTTGTTGTATAATCTCACTGTTATATTTTTGCTACCCTAGATGTCATACATACAAATTGCTTGATTTCACATATTAAAAGCTTTCCTCCGCACACTGCATCTGCTGGATACGTGTGTCCTTCATGTTCTACATCTGTAAGTTTCCTAAAAGCTCTTTAGTCTCGTGCTTCTGCTTGGTATTGTTTTAAGTGGTTAATATATGTACACAGAATTGATGGTGCATGTCCTTGAACCTCACAACTTAATAGTAGTTGGAAACATCTAAATGCTAAATGTGTCCAGCCATTAATGTGTTGGCGGATAGGAGATGGTTAACTGTGATAAAAACTATTGTGATGCTACTTCTGCCTTTGGAGCTAGTCATATGAGTATTTAACGGAGGCAGAGTCCTTTACTGATTAGCATTTTGACATTTTCTAGGAATTTTATTTGATTGAAACTTTTCCATGGGCTTAGCAAAAGCAGATGGAGTTTAATAAATGAACAAGATGTAACTGGCATTCTCTATTGTGTGGGAAGAATATCCATGATCTGTTAGTCGAGGACTCAAGACTGTATAATTTGCTTGTGGCTTGACTCTAATTTCTTTACTTGTTTGCTTGGGTTATGGCAGTTATGTTGTTGGTCTTGGTTATAAGTTACTTCTGTCAGTATGACTTGTCTCATTTTGAATGGTTTCTTGCCCAGATATGGCCTCCCAAGAGTGTAAAAGATTCGGCATCCCGTCTTCATTCACTGCTGAAGGACGCTATTATGCAGGTCAGTTCATGGTTGGTTTGGCTGTTAGAAAGAACTGTTCATTCCTTATAAATTGAACTTTGCATAACTTTTTTCCCCCTTTCAATAATTTCCTTGTCAAATTATTCTTCTTTCTTTTCTAAGAAAATATCATATTGGTTTTGGGTGCTTAAGAAGTACTATTCTTTTGACTTGCCAACTTTAAGTTGTAATTCAATTGTTACACTTTTCGCATATGCCGCTGATCAAGCTTCATTTTGGCCTTTCAGTGGTTGACATGAAAGTCACGAGATTTAACTGTTCCCGTGGTAGATGTTCCAAAATGGATGGCCTACATTCTGCTAATAAAATTTCTCCTTTCAAATGCATTATTTAACTGATTCAACTTCTTCCAGTGAAAGTTATCATAAAATGTAGGCCATGCAAGTCTGCAATGGCCAAACCTTTTCATTCAATGTCATCTAAAAGTATAGAATGACAAAAAAGTTTCTGAAATCTCGTTGACCATATTGGCCGCTAAAATGTTGCTGATCCCAGTATTTGAGGTGCCCACTCAATCTTCTGATGCTTCAAAATTCTTAAGGTCATAATTTGTCTATAAAATTGACCTTTAAATCTGTTAATTATCTGTAACAAAAGCTGCAAAGAAAAAGGGCTTTTGATTGATTGGGATTTTAGCATGCTCTATAGCAGATTTCCATTTCGTAGTTTCCATTTTAGCATGAATACAATTCAAGTGTTTATCATATCTGCTACTATGTGTATAACTTTTAAATGACTTGCTATTGTGCAGACTGGCATGGAGAAGAATTTGTTTGGAAATGATCCTGTTTCTCTTAATACTCCTGAGCCTCGTGGTTCTCCTCCTGCTATTATGCAATATAATGGGAATTCATCAGCCTCTGTGGCCAAAAATGAAGGATACTCAGCTGTTGGCCCTCCTAAACTTTCAGTGTCAGAAATAATCGAGATAGATAGTCCTAGTTCAGCTGGGAATTACATGAAAACTTCAAGTCCTGTTGCTGTAAGTGAATTTTTTTGGATTAACTAGTATATGTAATATGAGTTGTTCAAGTCATGTTATTTGTTGTGCTTGTATTTATCAATTTTATTTATGCTAGTTGTTTGTTTCTTATCTTGGGTATTTTGTCTTTTGTTGCTATGTAACCCAGCCTATTGCTACAACACGAAAAGGTACAGTCAATGCTGATCGGCAGAACTCTGAAATCTCCTATTATGCTACAGATGATGAAGACGGAAATCGTAAAAAGTATTCTCGGAGGGGTATGTTAGACCCTTGGTTCATAAAGTGATTTTCTGCTGATTCTAATTTATTTGAACTTCTCCAATTTGTTCTTCTTTTGAGACATTTTTCTTCAAGCGTTTCTCAATACATCCATATAAAGTTCTAAGTGTGTTTGTAATGGAGAACTTCGATAAGATAAATATTTCTTGTGCCTAAGTTGTGATTTCATGTTTCATGATTCTGTTAACTCTCTTTATAATTTGTTGTTGTAGGTTCACTTCGTCATAAGTTCTTCAGAGCATTGATTCCCTTCTGGTCAAGTGCATTACCTTCTCTACCAGTGACTGCACCTCCTCGTAAGGATGCATCTAATGCAGATGGCATCCCTGAAGGTCGATTGAAGCATCAAAGACCAACACGGATGGATCCTAGAAAAATACTCCTTGTCATAGCAATCATGTAAGTCCACACCTCTTTTGTTTTGTATCTGGAATAAGTGCCAATGCCTACAAATGAACAAACAGATGTACCTTTTGTCTTGTGCATAAATTTACGCATTTGTTATTAATATCGATCTCTTCTTGTGTTTTTCTATGCATCTTTACTTCTAACCTTTGGGTGGTGAAACTGATATCTCGATGGATACCAGTTAAGTTGGAGAGATAGAAATAACGAGTGAAAGCAGACTGTTCTTTTGGTTGAGTACTGACCGGGTTCCTTTATTGTCCTCCTCCTGGCTACTAATTTTTTATTATTTGGTTCTTTGCGAGAGAATTTAATGATGGATCATAAAACAGTGGCCGTCTTTGTATCTTCAACTGCAGATGTATAAATGGAACCAACTTAAATTGCAGAGTCTAGAGTGATTATGAACCCTTCATTCACCGTGTATGAATTATGGTTTATGCAGGGCCTGCGTGGCTACTATGGGTATTCTGTACTACAGAATTGCACAAAGGGCTGTTAGGGAGGGAGATCTGGGCGACGATGAGCAAGCAGTGCAGTAGTATCTAGCAAAATCTATCATGAAATTCGTGAGTGAAATTGTTGTTGGTAGTTCAGAATCATTTTTGCTTTCTGTCTGTCCCCTTCAATCATGAACTATTTTAACAGATTCACTACTTAAAAACTGATTCCAAATTTGCTGCAACTGACTAATTTTAGAATCAAGAGTGAAAAAAGAAAAAAAGAAAATCCATGACATGCCTCATAGTAAACTTGCAAGGATGCTATGATATGATTAATAAATATTCATGTTAATGAAAGATTTTATGTACACATTTATTTGAACTCCAATTTAAGTTGTCATCAAATCTTAGTTTCTAATCTTTTTCCTTATCTCCAAGATTAGACATCTTTTATTTTAAAAAAATATATATATAAATAGAAAAGTTAAATTTTTATTTTTCTTTTTTTTGGGGGGGGGGGGGAGAAAGTAGTAAAATTAGTTGATTTTTCTTTCTTTCCTTTTTCGTAGTTGGTAAGGATTTGGTTTCATTCAAAGTTCAAATATTTATTGGATCATGATCAGTGTAGAGAGAATTTGGAAGAATAGAATTGTAATCATCACTTGATTGACGGAATACAAATAATTCTCATGAAGTTCATTGTTTTGCAAACCCTTTTTATTTGTTTTGGAGGCTTTTTACTTTGACAAGTTTTATCCAACAAAAATCACGTTTATTAGTCGATTGGACCGTATCATTTTTACCTAATCCAGTACAACATTTTAATGAATCAATTAATGTAATTACCTATGTAATTAGTTTAAATGTCACATTTCCCTAAGATTTAGAGAGTAATTGGGGTGTTCTAATTACACTCAATTTAATGGGATTCACTAATTATAATGATCATTCAAACATGTTACGTATATGTAATTACAAGCAATTACACATAAATTCAATTACTAAGTATTTTTTAAATATTATTATTAATATCATATATTAAAATTTTGATTGAGTTAATGTAACTCTTAACCAGGTCTAACTTAATTATTAAATTACCAAAAGACTATTATTTTAACAAAATAATATTATTTTGAAGATATTTTAATGTTTTAATATAAAATCCAATATATATAGATATTGTACAATTTGAACTCAGGACAATTCACTCTTTAATATTACTATTTTAATTAAAATCATGTTTAATTTTCAAGTGGATTTTTAATATTGTAATATAATATTTTATGATTATAATAATATATTTTAAATTCTGTATACTTAGCAGCCCCAGTGAGATAAAGCAGTCAAAGAAAGTTGCTTGCAAATCGTAAAAATTGGGGAAGAAAAGTTGTCAAATTAGCCTCGCAGTTTGCTTGCACCCACTGGAACACCCATTTCCAAACAAAAAATTCTGCTCAGCTGTCTCCCACCTCCACCATTTGACTATTTCAGTCTATTAACAACATCATCAACCTCATGCATTATATAACATTTTTTATATGTATTTTTAAAAATAATTTCACAGATCATATTTATTTATTTTTTTAATACAATATTTAAAATTACTCATAATTTCTGTTCAACTCATAAAATAGAAAAATACGCTACATCCTCCTATATAAATCCAATAATGCTCATGTAATATTTATGTAAATTAAGTTAAGACTCAATCAATTTTTTTATATATTTTTTGGAGCAATATATTCGTTCACTTATATCGCTTTCAGAGATTTTTTTTTTAAATCTTTTTTAATTTGTTATTTTTCTTTTTTTTTTTTTCAATTTTGTTAACAAGGAAACATTGCTATAAATATATAATGTTGGGATTGTAAGCTTCATAATACAGGTTTAGAAACCCAAAAGTTTAGGGCTTCAAATATAGAGTTAAAACTTAAAGAGTAGAGCAAAGCAAAGCAGGGTGATGGAAGGCTTAATCCCTTATCTCATCCATGCCATGAAGAAGCAAAAGCCTGGCCACAATTACAGGTCGATGTCGGTGGGATCTAGCCGTAGCTACCATTTGTTGGAGGGATCGTCTCACCGGCGAACAAGGTCTGAGTTCCAGCCGCCTGCGACGGTGGAGGTTGTTGAGCAGAGGTCAGGTTTGGGGTACAACAACGGTTCTTCAAGTCTTGGTTCCTACGCTCATCAGCAAACTTCAATGGGGAACACTAGCGACGTTAGACGAGGATGATTGGGTTGTTTAAATGTTTGGTTGCATGGATTTGTTGACTGATTGTGTTGTGAAGAGCAAGAGTGTTGTAAAATAGGGTAAAGTTTTTCATCTCAAATAATGCCTTGTTGCCTTCAATTCTACATTCAAACAGTGTACTGTAAAATAATGACTTTGTCATGTAGTCACCAATTATGGCTTAATCACCGCATTGATGGCCCCTGTCATATTTATTACTCGGTGGGGAATCCCCCATATAAGACTGGCTCAATTCAACTCTAATAATAATAATAATAATAATAATAATAATTCGTGTGTTGATTTGATGTTTATTGTGTTTATCGTTTAAAATATAATTTGGGGTTTGAATTGTATTAATCGAATTACTATTAAGATGTTACTTTTTTTTGTAATTCATAAAAAAATTTAATTTTTTAACTTAAAACTTAGGAATTTATAAGAAATATTTGATTTCTATTAAGATTTTTAAATTTTGGGAGGAAGTTAAAAAGACAATTTTATATTTTTAAAGCTAAATAAATTTGTTTTTAAAATTTTAAATTTTTTTATATAAACAAATTCATTTCTACAAATTCCTACCTCAAAAACAAAAAATTTATCAAAGCACAAAATAATTGAAAGTTCTTACGATAGAATTTTTTTAAAAAAAGAATCATTTTATATAAAAATAAATTTATTTCTTCATCTATTAAAATTCAAAAATCTTTAATTTTTTATTTTCTCATTTTTTTCTCTTTAAAATTTTATAAGATAGGCGATCAATCTTTTAATACTTTCAAGTAGATCTCCCTAATTTGATAACAACTTTTCTTTTCTTTTCGACCTTTATTAACTAATCGTAGAAAAATAGGATTGTAGATTTTCTTGTGATAGAATAAGATTTTTATACAAGATTTAGTTTTTTATTAATTAAATTATTTTATATATTAATTTTGTATGAAATTCTTAACATCTTGATGGGTAATAATTTTTAGAGGTTGATTAATACAAATCCTTGAAGAAATAGGCTTGATTGTCATTATAATCTTGAATATTTATTAAAAATTTAACATTTTTATTTAGAAGTTGTTGTTACTAGTTATATGTTAACTTCGTGAAAACTTTTAAGTGTTTAAGACTCGGATTTATTTGTTTTCAATGTTTAACAGAAATGAAAAAATATTTTAAAAGAAGGTGTACTAGTGAAGTAAAGGAATAACAAGAAGGAAAAAAAGTGAATGGTCATAGTAAGATACAAACCAATTCGAAAAACGGTAAAAATAGTTAAGTTCCAACTAATCCAAAATTGAGAATTAAGATTACATATTATCATCCAAATAATATAGACAATCTTAGAAGGCATATTTATAAAAAGAAAAAAGAAATTATCAACCTCGCAATTATAACTTTATAAGTAATTTTAATGATTTTGTAATAGTCTTACTGTTAGTGTTGTGTGACTCAAATTTTTATTAAAAAAAGATAAAATACAAGTGGCAAGATAAGGGGATTTGTTACAGACTGCACAAGTGGAATACGTATAGAATTACACTTCTTTTATTTGATATTGTTTAGAATAATATGTTTCAACCTTACAACTTTATAAGTAACTTTAATGGCTTTGTAATATTCTTACATTTAACCATATTATACATTGGTTTATCAATGGTTAATAAAATACGCATTTTGTTAAAAGCGAATCGCCTTTTTTTAGAGAAATCTTCAAAATATCGTCTACTAGACAAGTGATCGAATCCCTAACAATTGAAGGTATTGTCTCGAGGAAGGTTTTATCTCATGTGCTCTATTGAGAGCTAGCGTATCATGAGTGATACACTGAGGGCTTGATTTATAAAACCGAAAGCACCTCGACCATACGTAAACATATGACCACCAACCAAAATGATGTGAGTGTCTCGCCCTTGGCAGGGGTTTGAACCCTAACCTATGTGATATAAGTCACTTAGCCATAATTTTTGAGTTGCATTCATGGTTGGGGAAGTCAATCAAAATTTGAGTTGCATGCATGCGTCAGGATGATCTCTCACCTAAATCATCATCCACAACCATGATAACAACATTGGCACTGCTCATTCATCACGTGGCGATTGAAAGCTAACATCTGACACCAACCCACAACTGATTCCAGCCTTTTCTTTTGACTCAATAATCTTGCTAAAAAACCAAATTTGTTGTATTTTATGATATGATTTTGCAAGAACCATTTTTTTTATGGAATTATGGGGTTTACTTATTGATCTGCATTTAGAAGCCTCAAAAAAACCGCCAAATTGTTCAAATTCTATCATTCCATTACTACCAAAAGAGTTGCAATCATAAACAGATGAACAAACTAACCTTGCACCAGGATACAACATAACTTTAAAAAAAAAAAAAAAACAATTGGGGTACGGGAAATGGTTTCAGACTTGCCATTTGATGATTAAATCAAAGGACTTAATAGCATTAAGCTCTATGATGCCAAGAGTGATTCCACCTTTGCGATCTGATCCTCTTCATTCTTTCTGGGAGGACTCTTGTTCGCCTCATCAAACAAATCATGCTTCCACTTCTCAACACGAGGGCCACCTGAGCGATACCCCTGCCTTCCACTGATTCGATCTCTTCCCCTGAAATTGCTACCACCACCACCTCCATGCCTTTCATGCGATAAAAATCCACCTCTGGGTGCTTCTCTTCTGCTCGGAACCTGATCTCCAGCAGTGAGCCTATCCGGTCTGTCCAAATGCCGGGGGTGGCGGTCCCTGTCCACTCTTCTTTCACTTCCTAATACATGGTGGCCAGAATGGCTCGACTTCTCTGATTCCTTTGTTGTGTGGTCAGTACTTTGAGCTGCTGCAGGGATCTTCTTCTCACTAAATGCAGGTCGTTTCCTGGTAGGTGGTGGTTGTGCCGGTGGATCAGCCTCCATTTCAAAGAATCTATCATGGCGCCAATCATCTTTGCTATCACCTTTGGCTTGTGGTTTCTCGTCTCTTTGCCTCGTGTCATATGTTCTAGTTTCCCTTTCACTATGATGATCCTTTGCATCCCTCCACCATCCACGCTCTGGAAAGAAAAAGAAATCTTTGACTAATAATTTTCAAGAGAACGCTATTTTTTTTTTTTCCTTTTCCTTGATAAGAAGAGAATGCTGTTTAAGCTTCCCCAGAAACCGTTTTGCCAATGTAAACATAATCCCAGGACAACTCTTTTTGACAAGTTACATCTATAACCTGAATGTGAAGGCTGACGCGACATGGTAACATGATCACATAAAGTGAAGTAAGGTGTGGGAAACAAAGACCAAGGAAGGATAAAAAAAGGAACTAACCCGAAGCCACTCTCCGACCATAACTTCGACCAGCTTGTGCGGCACTACCTCGTTCATCATGCTGTTATAAGACATGCACAGGCAAGCCTAAGATTGTTATATGCACGGACCATACAAAGTGGGGCTGAACAAGAATTCTGCTACATTAGCCCAGAAAAAAAAAGATTTATGCACTCTGAATAATAACCAAACTATTAAACTCAAGAGAACTGCACGTTGTTCAGTTCCAAGTCAGACTCATGCTCCATACAAGCAATTTCCATAGGCTCGCAATCCTATGAAACTCAAATCCCAATTGGTTTCATGTATGATTCCAATCCACATAAAATAACAGAGTAATTTTCTTTTATAATGCTCCATTAACTTTTAATTAGGAGAAGTAAACCAAAACTACAAAAGTGACCAATACCATTCAACACATACACTACAAGAGCATGGGACTGAAAGTTATACTACTGATTTCTTGGAGAGCAGACCATGACAAATCGTCATCATTGTTCACACTCTTCCTACACAAAACAATTGTTATTCAGATGGTTGCCACACAGCAGGCAATCAACGGGGGAAAATTTTAGACTCAACTCGATAGTCATATGAAAACAATTGTTTTTCCTATCAGAATCCTTACCAACATGAGTCTGTTATCCATGAAGATGAAATGATATCATAATGATTAAAAAAAAAAACCTGAAAATAGGATCGGGAGCGGGGCACTTCAGTTGGATCAGAAGAATGCTTGGTTCCTTCATGTTGTCCATTGTTTTTCCTATCAGAATCCTTACCAACAATCACAGTTTCAATCTTAGAAGAATCAGGAGGTGTCGGGGCCGCTTCAAGGGGTACAGCATCTTGCAACCGACGGCGCTGTTTCTCCTCCTGGTCGGGCCTGTCTCCGACATCAGCGCTGGAGACCAGTCTTTCAGTCTGAGGTTTCCCATCTCTCCTAGACCTCTTAGGGCTAAACAACATAAACAAAATTAAATATTTAGACAAAATTAAACAAGATTGAAAACCCATTGGAAATACATGGAGGTAATGTTAGAATTGAAGGCAGCATTTAGGTTTGAAATCAAGGATTGGGAAATGAAAGGGAGTACCTGGGTTCACGGTCGAACCCAGAACGGTGTCGTCTGGAGTCGGAATCTCGACCCTCTCGACGAGACATTGCAGAGTTTTGAAATAGTGAAATTTCTTAGGGCTGCTTTGCTTTGCTTTGCTTCCAGTAGAAGAGGATGGATAGGGTTATGTTCCCGTGGAAACCTGCCTTCTTTTTAATCCTACAACTTCAATTTCATCATTTCATCACCGTTCGATTACTCTTTCTGGACATGAATGAATCATGGGCTTATGTTATTTAGTCCGAACAAAATTTTTGTGGGCTTCTTCATTTATCCAATTAAATTTAATTTGGTTGAAATGTATTCCGAGTCACTATATATATATTTTAAAATTTAGTCTCGTCGAAAATTTACTTTTAAAAATTAGAATTCAAGTTAAATTGTTATCATAGTTAAAACTCTTTTGTTAAACTCGTTGGTATCAAATTTTGAAATTAAGAAAAAAACTCACTTAATAGTAATTAGAACTGTCCAAAAGTCGGGTCGAGTCGAGCTGAAGTTCAGTTCCAAAAAAAACTCATGCACTGTTAAAAATTAATAAAATATTCAAAAATATATTTTCAATTGATATTTTATACACTTTACAATTAAATTTAAAGTAAAATTTAAAAATATTTTTATCATTTAAATTAAATTCAAGTCAAATCGGGTTGAAGTACAAAAATCTTTATCCAAGTCCAACCCAAATTAGGTCGGGCCTGTCGAGTTGGGTGAACTACCCGATCCTTGGACAAGTTTATTTTTTTTGAATATACTGGTGCGATTACATGGTAATATCTATTCATACTTTCTTAATCCTTTGATAATATACACCTTGCACACACAGGTGCTCGAACCCGAGTCTCCTATAATGAACAACATCCTCTTTTCTACTGGAACCTTGTAACAAAAAAAAATGACATTATAATAAATTTGAATTTAACAAAAAAAATTTAGTAAAGTTGAAAAGTGGAAACATATTTTTTAAATCCAAAAAATAGAGGATTGTAGAGCAATTTTAACCATTTAATTTTAGGGAAAAAATATTCAAACTCCTTAAATTTAAGAAAAAATCCAATTTGAAAAGTATCTACTTATCCTCTTGAAGTTTAAAGAAAAATTTATTAATTTATTAATTAAATAAATTTTAAATTAAATAAAAATTTTAATTTTTCATTAATTATTATTCTATTTATATTTGTTAATTTGAATATTTATATTTAACAATTTTTTATTTTAAAACAGTACAAACATAATTAAATTAAATTAAATTATGAATTGCATTATATTTTAATAATTATATGTTAAACATAATACTTTTTTTAACTAATATATGTATACATTCTTAAAACTTACAAGTATAATCACAATTACAATTATAAAGAATACATTCAAATAATTATAAATTAAAATTAATCACTATAAAACATGATTGGACCAGTAACCACAATATATGCTAGACCAGGATAAATCTATCCACAGTTCACGCATGGTGGTGGGGGATTGCAATGCTTACTACCAATCGTTTTGACTTTGTCTCGTCCTGGTTGTCGGAAGAGTCATTTACATTCGACGACTGATTGGGGCTTCCTCCTTGATTTCTTTTCCGATTACTGCGAAATGGTTTTGGTGGCTGATTTCTTGTCGATTAGCTGTGGAATGTTAGAGAGAAGATGGAATCCCTAATTTCTGAAGGAGGTTTTTGGGTTGTTTGGATTTTCTTTATCTGTTACAATTTTTGTTTTTTTTGCAAGTTTGCTTATTGCTTTGCAGTCTCTTTAGTTTACCGAGATTGGGTTATTAAACACCCATCTTTGGTTGAGTTGTAGAATTTTCAACCTCCTTCTCTTTAATAATGATTCCAGATATTTCTATTCAAAAAAATCTAATATTGTAAGTTTTTTTTTTTTGAATAATTTCAGTATAATTTTTGATTATATTTTTATTTTTTTAACACAATACTTAAAATTATTCATAACATTTTTCTAATTCATAAATAAAAAAATAATACACTTTAACGCACATCCTTCAATATTGATAATAACATTCATACCAATCGAACTAATACTCAATTGACATAAATTTATTTTTAAAAACCGGTTATCAATAATAGTTATAATTATTTTTATTATCTTCTCTTTTGCTTTTTATCTTTCCAACAATCCTTTAAGTAAATACACGTTGAAAATTTAAATTAATTTAATATACATTAATTTCAAGATGAATTTATTTTTCTTTCTTTTTTCATTTATTTTTATATTTTAATCATTCTTTTACATTGAAATATTCTAAATATAATTAATTAATTTTACATAAAAATAATTTAGTGAATTCATTTCAATATTAATATATAAAACTGAGTTAAATATAAATTTAAAATATTCAAATATTTTTTATGAAGTAAGACAAATACATTATGTAACTAAATTTGAAATTAAAAAAATAAATAGAAAATACATAAATAAATAATAATGGTATCATTTTTTTTATTCCAATAAATAAATTATTGTAAAATATAAAAATATAAGAAGTTATTAAAATTTTTAAAAAATCATAAAAATTATAAGAGATAAAATTTATAATATAATAATCTCAAACATAAAAAAATGTGACATAATCTAAATAACCTGTGATTATTCCCCCCACCGTGACCATTTTTTAAGGCATTTTCAACAGCAAGACAAGACAAGCTTGATAAGCTTCAATCTAGGTTTCATGATGCTTGTTTCCAGCTTCCTGACACCGACAACTTCATGTCCTTTGTTCGGCTGCTTGTCAGGGCAATGGCACCATAGAAAGCTATAACAATAACATCCGCCCAAAAATTGAACTTCCCTCTTCCTACAACGACAGAAGAGTAAGCTGAAGGTGGAGCTAAAACGCAATTGCAGTTTAGGCAGAATAAACAGACCAGTTTGGCCTTATCCATCTCGGCTGGCCTAAACCAATACCTCTGACATAATGTTTTGAGCAACTGTTAGTGCTTCAAGCATTGCATTTGATGTTTTGACTGCTACTTATTTCAGTTTCTAAACCCATGTTGCAATGCTTCAATAATTCTGTATGTTGCTACACTTTTTGCAAGGTTTAGGAATACTTTTCTGTAACTCCAACATTGCCCCTGTTTCAAATATAAGAAACCATGCTCCCATTCTGATGCTTATAATGTAAGTGCCTTTTGCTGGCATAACATTGATGGAAAGCTCCATGCTTGATTCTTGATATGTGAAGTTCAGGGCTCAAATGGGTGACTTAAGACTAGGTCAGAAACTAAAAAGTTCCCATGCAGCTGGAGTAATCATGCATTCTAAATGATCTAGTAACATTAAAGGTAACACTAAACTCTTGCTTAAACATTGCTGGTGAACTCGACATGTAAGCTCTAGACAAGATCCCCAGAATAGGATTGGCTCCTGCTCTCATCTCATGCTACGATAGCTCTCTCAACAGCGGCAAAGATTCTAATATATGGTTCCTTCTAATTCTCAACAAAAAGATGTATGGCTATCCTTCCGTGGAATGGATACAGCTTCATGAAAAATCTGATTTCATATATCAATTAACTGAAATCCTATTCAAGTGAGCTGTATCAATTCATGTAAACAATGGTCATAGTAATAGGCATAATACAGTCTATTCGTGAAACCACTTCAATCAAAATTCATTGAAATTGAGAATAATTCTCCATTATCACAATAATGGACAGTAGTTGGGGTAATCAGCTTGAGCATTCTAACTTCTGATATGAACTCTTTAAGGCACTCTCTAACTCTTCCTTAATTGCCTAGTCCCATCCGATCTGCTGACTAGAACTCCCATTAGTTCCTTGATCAAGGCCTGAGCTGAACAAAAGAAGACCCTAGCTTGGCAGTAAAACTTCTTCAGAGGGTAAGAGTAAAATACCACATTGCAAACCAAAATTTCATAGCAGGGCTGGATAAAAGCATGGAAGTATCAACTAATTCCGACATAATCAGTCCTGGGACTTGAACCTGCTGCACCATTTTACAAGAAGCTCAGCTATACTGGCATCCATTCGAGTTCCAACTCCTCCCCACATTAGCATATGGGGCATATCCCCAATTGTTGAACCAGTCACTTCATGCACAGCCTTGAACCCAATCCTTTTGTAGAACCTAACAAGCTGAAAGTTCAAAAGATCATCAAAATACATAAAGTATCCACATTTCAAACACAAATAAAAAGAATAATTTCTTGTAAGAAAACTTATCCAGTAACATAAACCAGAGGAATTGGGTAAGGTAATAACTTTGGAATGGTAAAGATCGGAGTCGTTGATGGCAAGCAACTCGGCAATCTTGCAACCGCAGTCATATCCATATCGAATAGCTACAGCTCCAATAAACAAACCAATACCAAAAATGGATCTTTCCATGCCTAGGGTCTCTCTGTTGAGTCTAATGGAATCCAGGTGCAGAATTTTACCTCCAAACCAGACCCTAACGAGCCCCTCAGCTCTTCCAAGTTCCCTGTTGGTCTCCAGGCTTTTAGCAGTGATCCTAAACAAGGGTCCTAAAGTTCGGAGCTGAATGTCAAGGTTCTGGGCTCTAGAGGAGGCCAATATATCCGACATGGATGGCATATTAACAGTGGCTTCCTTGATGCCATTGCTTGTTGTTCTAACATATGGTTTGGCAGCTTCTTGGAGAGTATTCAAATGGGTTTTGGGGGCAATTCGGTTAGAGGATGATGGAAGTGGTGAAACTGAATGCTGAGATGATGAAAGAGCTTGGGTTCTACTCCAAATTCGGGGATTTTGACAGCAGAATTTGGAAACTGCAAACATGTGAGTTAGTTCCATATGTGCAGCCCCCTCGTGGTAGAGAACTATCAATAGAGATTTTAGCTGGTTTTGGATGAAACGAAGCGAGCGCTTGCTTTGAATTACTATCTCGGGGTTCGCACTTTGTTTGGATGGCTACTCGTTGCGAAACGTGGATTCCTATCTCTTCAATTCCTTTTTTTTCACTCACGAAAAGAAAAGTGAGATGAAAATTGGGTGAATTATTTACTCTCTGTTAATAAATATTACTCACACACATTTTTTTAATAAACAAAATCTACCAATTGCATCAATTCAAAAAAAAAAAAAAACTATGGTCTAAAGACAAATGACGCACCCCTAACACGCCTGTAAAAGGAGAGTTTAAGATTTGTAAGTTTAACTTCTACGAAAGGTCAAGTTTAACCAAATAATTCGTATTCGAATTATCGTCTCTCGTAATGTAAGTTATTCAGCAAAGGTCAATAGAGCGTATAATTCTTTGCACTCTTTAATAGAAAAAAGATGTTGTTCATCTTAAGAGATCCAGACTCGAACACTTGTGTGTAAGATGTATGTACCTTATCAAAAGGTTAAAAAAATACGAACAAATATTATCATAATGCAAATATATTTAGAAAAAAAAAAGCATAAATATCCTTTATTTTTTATTTTCAATTTAATTGTTTTTACTTAACTAAACTTAATAAAGAATTTTAATATTACATATTATATAAAAATATTTAAATTAGATTTCTACCCAAACTAAACTTTAGAACAAATATTATATTCAAGTTCATGCAAATTATCAAGCCTGAATGCATTCTACTTATATTATCTGATTAAACATCGAACAAGTAAAAATAACGGAATAAATTGAAAATTTGAACTCACAAATTTAACATGAAAAAATACCTCCGAAGAAGATAAAAAATCACGGGCAAAAATAATTTTACTATAATGGCAAAAGAATAAAGAGTACAAGAGATGAAAATAAAAATTAAACTCTAAAATCCCGAAAATAAAAACCCCAAAACGTAAAGTTAAGAGATCTAAACTCTAATGGGTATATTTTTAAGGTTGTAAAATAACTTATTTATAGGTTAAATTTTTAAGTCAAATAATAATAAAATAATCTAAACTAACAAAAATTTGACTCCAATAAATAAACAGAGTTTAATTGAAACAAATAAATAAAGTCATAATTAAACAAAGGGCTCGAATCCGTCCCAGATTCTTCCGACTGAACCCTCTCCGCAAAATGAAACCGGAGTGCTTTTGGTTTTCTTCAACATAACTCGTGCTCATTACCTGAGATAATGAGGTGCTAAGTTCTTTATTTGTTCCATCAGGATTGCAGTCTCCAGGCTCCCTCTCGGCAGAAGAATCTTCTTCGTAATGCTTGCTTTGGGAGAGATTGGGTACACGCTAAACAATCAGCAAAGCAGTCTTGTTTTTTTGGCCATCAATCAGCAATCTTCCAACTAGGGAAAATATATAATATGTTATGATAGTGGAGAACCGAAGTGACATGATAAACCAAAAAAGAACAAAAGAAGGTCGAACAAAACTAACACTAGAAGAAGTATTGAGGATGAACACGTGAAGATCTAGCGACTAGTCTAGTTAAATAATTGGTAATAACCTTAAATGATTATCATAGCCACAGTTTTGTAGATTGAAAGTTCATGAATTTTATCCATTTCCTCAAGCTTTTTTTATCAGAATGTAATTGTTGTCATCTATATCTAATAAATAACCACATAATAAATAATAATTCAGCTCTCAACAACAATTTGCTGCTAATCAACAAAAGATTGCCCTATTCTCATACAACATCAATATGGACCTCAACAATATGGAGCAATGACTTCCCATTGGAAATTATAGACATATTCCAATGCAATAATGGGTTTTGCAGATGCAGCTTGCCAAGAGCAATTGTGTACTAAAAACAGAAAATAGTAAGCAATTTGGAGGCACTACTATTCTTCATGTCAAACAAGTCTCTTCGTGTACTCAGAGATCTGCATTCTTAAGCAATCTGAATAGGCAGATAAAAGAAAGGCATCGGCTTATTCACCAAAAAAAAAAAGGCATCAGCTTAAACGCCTATCACAAAATGAAGGTACAAATTTACTCCACCAGTAAAGTTTCTTTATTTGCAGATCTCAGTAATATCAAGGTAAGCTTCATCATACAAACTGGCAGCCACGAAATTATGATCATAATTCTGGAAACTAACATAGCGGAACATACGCAATTTAACAGATCAGCAGACAACAACCCCAAATTAGCATCAAGAACATCGAGTTTAGAAGCAAAGAATCTAACTTTTCCGTTAAGTGCTAGTATACTGTTCGAAACCTGTAGAAATAACATCAACTCCAGACATGGTTTACATGCATATAGAATTAATAGAATTTACTAAGAGTAAATTTCCAGAAATCAAGTGGAAATAATAGACATGCTACCAACAGTTACCTTCAATGAAGGATTACTCAAAAGTTTCATCAGCCGCCTAAAACGCATCCATATCTACATGTACCAAATCGTGGAAAGCTCAAGTGTAGTGTCAAGCTCTAAAATCCTTTCATCCACAACATGAAGGAGCAAATTATGTAATTAGCTCTAAACTTTAAACACCAGTATTCTTTGCAACTCGAGCTCGCATACGTTCATTTTTTTTGTCGAATAAGGACCTCTTTTCACTCTTTCAGAAAAGTTTTGACCATTTGCTCATCTCGTACACTAGTCTTTGGATCTTCTCTTTATTTATTCAACCAACACTTAATAAATTGAAATGTATATAATTAATGAAAGAAAAATTCGAGAAAATTGCAAAAAAAGAGAGAAAAAAATAACAGAGATTACGAAGAAAATATCGGAGTAAACAAATTGAAAGACAGATTGGCGGAGAAAAACCTAGAAATCGAACAAGCGGGGAGAGATTCGAGGACAGAATCAAAAGTCGGAAAAGAAAGAGAGCACCAAAAGGGAGGTATTTTGGAATACCTCAATTGGTTTTTCTTTGTTTGCTTCATCCTCTCTCAGCTCTCTCACGGCCCTCGAACCTGTGACCCGTGGCCCTCGATTACTCTGAACCAAGTAACCCAAACCATCAAGCTAGATCGAGAGCCAATAGAGGTTCTAATTTTTTTACAGAAATAGAAAGGCAGAGATCTGAGACCAACCCAATAAGCCCGCGCCCGAAGCCAGCACCAAGGACATGATGGAAGGAGCAGCTACCAACTTGTTGAGGTAACATCGGCACTTGAAAGATCTATTTAAACTCATCCCATATTATTATTATTTTTAAAATAATAGTTACTTTTATTTAATCTTTAATAAGTATATGCATATCTTTTAACACTATTATATACATTTTCTTTCATTAAATTTCTAAAAATATACAATTTTTTAGTATTTGTATTAGGGTAATTATTTAATAAACAAGCAATAGAAAGTTCTTATTTCACAAGCGGATCAAAAAATTTTTTAATATATTAAAACAAGATTTTTTGTTTGCCTAGCATGATTAAAGGTGAGTATTTAATCGAATTGAGTGAAAATATTCGAGTTGACTAAAAGAGTTGAATAACTCGATATTCAAAACTTTTTTCGATTTTTTAATCGAATTAAGTTTTACTCACCCCTAATAGCAAACAAGGATGCCATGGTGATGATGGACCATTGAACAGAAAATGTGGCAAGTAATGAAAAATTGCCGCAGTGACCTCCCAAGACAATAAGCAAACCAAATTTCCTCAACTAACACTCCAGCCCTTACCCTTCAGCTAGAGTTTTCGTAAAGTTGAACTCGAGTTTTGAGTCCATTTTATATAGCAATTGATAGACGCAATTCCAGATTGTCGTTTGCAAGTATTACCAAATTAAGGGAAATGCAGGTCCTTTTCTCTTTGGCTAATCTATATATGTTTTCCGAAATAGCCTTTGGCTTGCTGTTGATTAATGTATATATGTTTATATATCGAAAACCAACCAATGTTAAGTCAGTTCGGTTAGGTTGGTTTACAATATATAAGTTGGTCAATTCGGTTATTATGTATGCTGATCGGTTAAATTGAAAAAAAACTAATTGAATCGATCGAATTAACCGTTTGTACATTCCTAATCATTTAAGGTGTAGAGTATGCAAATGATATGTGATGGTTATTTTGTCAAAGTGATTGTCTCACGCGTTTCGCAAGTCTTGGTAAAATAGTGTCGACGTACGACAAAGCTAGATGAGTATGGAAGCTAAGAGGTTAGTGAAAGTAGACTTATGGTGGCAGAGGTTAGAATATGTAATACCTATTTAAAAAACCGAGTTTATTTTTTTGCCATTTTCCCTACTTTAATTTGTTGTTTATAACTTTATTATATCCCATAAGCATAATAAAAAAGGCTAAAAAAAAAAAAGTCTGTTTCAAATTTCTTATTCTATTTTTTCACCACATAGATTATTGATGAGTCGAATGTAGTAGGAGTTGAATTGAGATTTTATCCATTCAATATTAACTGTTTTATTCCTTTATTGCACATTGAGAATGAGGCTAAGACTGATTCTAGGTATGTGTGAAAATGGAACTCAATTTCTTTGTAATAAAAAAGATGAGGGAATTTTGTCGAATTGCAATAAAATAAAAAGAAAATAACTTTCGGTCGGTGAACAAAAGTTGGATTTATTACTAAACTGAGAGCATATGCTCCATTTGGTTTTAGTAAATAGATGTGATCTTAAACATGTTTGGTTTAGAGTTTTAAAAAATTAAATAAAAAGATGTAAAAAATAGAAAACAAAAAAAATTATTATTTTCACTAAAAACATTTAACTTTGAGGAATTAGTCTTAATTGAAATCTACGTTAACACAAAAATATTATTTTTTTTCAATAATTTTTAAACATCAATTTTCTGATTTTAGCTTACATCCCAAGATATGAACTTTATTTTGAATTGGCCCCTAAATTTTAAAACATTCTGATTATATCATTAAACTATCAATATTAAATCAATTAAATCGTTGCATTATTGAAACCATTAATTTATCAATATAAAATTTTATGTGACATGATTTAAAATGAAAAATTTAAAGAAAAGTAATATATTATCGCATAACTTTTAAAAATAAAAACTAAAAATAAAGTAAAAAAAAAAAAAAGGATAAAGTGAACAATAGTTTTTGTAAAAGCTTTGAAAACCTTAAAATCAAGAATTTTACAATATCTATTTTTATAATATTATTTTTTTGGTAAATAAAATTTTTATTTTAAATTATGTCATATAAAATCTTACGTCTCATTTAATGGTTAAATTAACGATTTTAATAATAGATAGATCTTATTGATATAACATCAATAATTTGATGATGTAATTATAATGTTTTAAAGTTTGAGATCAATATTTAAAATGAGCGTCATTTTCCATGAAATTTAATTGGTTGGAACGTGATTGTAATCTTTAGTATGCAAAAATTAATTAATTTCCCTTAGAATGTAACATTGCCATGTGATTCCCTAAATAATTGGTGGGAAAGTTACTTTCTTTTGTTATAAATAATTTTTAAAATATACTTTTTCATCAATATCAAATACTAATATCAAGATAATTTCTAGTCATATATATGCAATACGATACATTATGGATTAATTCAAATATTTGTTAAAAATAAAAATATTGAAAATATTATAATTAAATATTTGATTAAAATATTAAATATTTTTAATGATAAAAAAATTGAAAATGTTAAAATGCATGAATATTATCTTTTATTTGATAAAGATAATTTTGTAGGATATAATTACATTCTCACATAACTTTATCCGGATTTTAATAAGTACTTTTTTATGTATAAATAACTTTCCTGATAATAATTTTTTCATCAATCACATTCTTAAAAATTATATTCTACTAAGGGAGCCCCTAAATATATTCATTCTCACTGATATTTAAAAAAAATTGATTGGTACTTATGGAAAGATTCAAATTTTAATATTTTAAATTAATTTTTTTAATAATAGTTTTATTATAAGTTATTATCATATCTATTTTTTTTATATAATACCTAGAGTTAGGTATCTTCCCAACTCTTAAATAAGAGGATAATGCGATTTAGCGTACTCGAACTTACATCATGTATTAAGAATAATGTCGATACCAATCAAACTAAATCTCAATCAATGAATTTTAAATTAATTAATTATAAATAAATATTTTTAAAACTCCGTACATTATTAGTAAATAGTAAACAAATTAAATTTTATAAACAAGGTAAATTGTGATGAAGTAATTAGATAAACACAAGAAAAATAAAAGAGTAAATTGTCAAAATAATCACTTTTATTTGCCTTAGATTACATTTTAGTCATTTATGTTTGAAATATTACGTTTTAGCCACTTACGCTATCATGTTGTAACATTTGAGTCACTGAGCTGTTAATTACCGTTAACGGTGCAACGGTAAGTTGATGTGACACATCAAATCATCATTTCAAATGAAAAGTTTAGGTTAAATAATACAATTGGTCCCTATATTTTTTTCGTTTGGTTTGAGATTTGAATTCGATAATGGTTCCAGTCCCATGAGCCTTGCAATTGCATTTGGTGACCGTCGTTGTTTATCGTTACCAAATTCGAATCCTGAACCGAACAAAAAAGCTCAAAACGAAAAAAATATAGGGATCAATTGTATAATTGAAACCTAAAATTTTTGTTTGAAATGATGATTTAACGTGCCACGTCAGCTTACCATTACACCATTAACAATTCAATGAGTAAAACGTTATAACACGATAACGTAAGTGACTAAAATATAATTTAAAAATTGTAACATGAGACAAATAAAAATGACTATTTTAATGGTTTAAAAAAAAAACAATTATCTCCTCTAAATGTGTAGTATGCTATAAATGCCTCCGCTGATTAAGTTATAAAATCTAGCAAGGCTGAAAATTAGCAATTTTTATTACAACTTTATAGTATATTTTACATTTTTAAGTATATAAATTAGTTATTTTCCTAAAATATATAACTATGATGAACCATAATATGACTAAAAAAAAAAGAACAGGTCTGTTTCCATAACTGTTTGTATATGTGTGTGTATATATACACAGTGTGTCTGTATAGCCCTTCAGTCTTCATTTTCGAAGATTACATTCAGTCTCAGGTATCAACTATTAGTTTTCTTTTTTCTTTTTGAGAAATAAAATGTAGCTTATTTATTTGAAGTTCTTTTTTTTTATTTCAAGAATTATTTTATTACAATATTTTTAAATGATAAATAACAATTTTTAATATTATTATCAAGTTTTATTTGATATTTTAAATATTTTTTATTGATATGGTTTCAGGGTAAAATAAGACACAGCAATGGAGCTTTGGAAGAAAGAGACTGTGCTTCTGTTCTTACCATTATCTATCCTTTTTTCAGGTTTGATTATTAGAACCAATGTTATATATTTCGCCAAAAATGAATTTAAATTAGTTTATTTAATACAGTATAGTGTTTTTTTAGAAGAATATTAATATAGTATTGACTTTATTATTAATTAATATATACAATAAAAAATTCTTCCACGATAATAAAAATACAATTAATAAATAGGAAATTACTAAAAAGGACGACTAAGTTTGGAGCCCGCTGTTTTGCAGGACTCGTCAAAGTGAATGCATTGTCCTATGATTATGCAGCCAGCATTGAGGTAATTTACGTTTTCCCTTTTGGATATTTAAGTAATTATACATTTCATGACAATAACACTAAAATTCCCAAAATTTTTAAAAACTCTAGTGTTTGGCACAACCTCATAAAGCTCAGTATGGTGGAGGCATGATTGAGAACCCAGAGTTCAATGAGGGTTTGATAGGATGGTCTACATCTGGGAATGCCGTAATTGAACATCGAAATGAATCAAATGGCAACAACTTCGTTGTGGCTGGTAGACAAAACCATTTCCATGACAGTGTCTCTCAGAAGCTTTACTTGGAGGACAACAAGCTCTATACTGTCTCTGGTATTATCTATGTTATCCAAAATTCTTTTAATGTCCAACATGTACGTATTGGACACTTATTTTTTATTCTGTGGGTGGGTGAATGAAGCTTGGGTTCAAGTGAGTGAAGAGAAAGCTCTGGTGAGGGCAGTATTTAGAACAGTTACCGGGTTGAAGCGCGCTGCTGAAACAGTTGCCGAGTCCAATTGTTGGTCTATGCTCAAAGGTGGCCTCACTGTGGATGCTTCAGGCCCTGCTGAACTTTTCTTTGAGGTAACTATTTCATCGGGATTTCCTTTCTAAAGTTATATTTCCAAATTCCAAGATTCTGTAACTCACTGCTTTTTTCAGACCGATGACACCTCGGTTGAAATCTGGGTGGATAGCGTCTCCTTGCAACCATTCACCCAAGAAGAGTGGATGTCTCACCATGTTGAAAGCATTGAGAAGGTCAGTCACTCTACTGGTACTGGTAATATATACAATATAGAGAGATCAGAGAAGTAATAAGTAATGTCTAATTTTGCAGACAAAGAGAAGGGTAATAATCCGTGTGGAAGCAGAAGGGAATCCCGTAGTGAACTCCACGATTTCCATCCATCAAAAGGCTTCAGGGAAACCAATCGGTTGCGCTGTAAACAAGGACATCCTCAACAACGTTGGCTACCAAAACTGGTTCACTTCCAGGTTTACCCATACAACCTTCGAGAACGAAATGAAATGGTACACCACCGAACCAAACCGAGGAAAGGAAGATTATTCACTCCCAGATTCCATGATGGCATTAATGAAACAACACAATATTGCGGTACGAGGACACAACATTTTCTGGGATGATCCTCATTACCAACCATATTGGGTACCCTCTCTCCAATCCAACGACCTTTGGGCAGCAGCTAACAAAAGGATTAACTCAGTCATGACTAAATATAAGGGTCAACTAATCGGGTGGGACGTTGTTAATGAGAATTTGCACTTTAATTTCTTCGAAAGTAAGCTGGGCAAAGATGCTTCCGCCACCTTCTACAAAATGGCTGCCGGTATCGATCACTCCGTACCTTTGTTTATGAATGAATTCAATACCCTAGAGCAGAAGGGAGATGCTAAATCAACGCCGGCTAAATACCTTGAAAAACTGAAAAATATTCAAGCTGTCATGGGTGCCGATGCTAAGCGAATGGCTATTGGCCTAGAGTGCCATTTTGACGTCCCAAGCCTCCCTTACATAAGATCTTCTCTTGACACTCTCGCTGCCGCAAAGTTGCCCATTTGGCTAACCGAAATAGATGTGAATAGCGGCCCCAATCAGGTAATTTTCGAGTTCAACAATATTAACATACGATGAACATTCAAATATAAGCAATCTTGTGGGGATTTTCTAACTTTTTTTATCGTATATAAGCAGGCTATGTATTTGGAGCAAGTTTTGAGGGAAGGACGGAGCCACCCTGGTGTTAACGGCATGATAATATGGTCTGCCTGGAGACCAAACGGATGTTACCGTATGTGCTTGACTGACAATAATTTCAAGAACTTGGCAACTGGGGATGTTGTGGACAAGCTGTTGAAAGAATGGGGAATCAAGGCTACGGTAGAAGGCAAAACGGATGCTGCTGGTTTCTTTGAGGCCTCCCTTTTTCATGGAGAATATGAGGTGAAAATCAGTCACCCAGTTGAAGCAGCCAATTCTGGAGTGTCTCAGAGATTCAAGGTGGAACCTAGACATGATTCCCAGGACGAGATTATGCTTCTCCAAGTTTCTACATGATATATTCTGCTATTTTTCCTCTTCAGTCAGTATTAAACTGTACTGTAGTTTTTGTCATGCAATGATAATAGTTTATTATCTTCATATTTTTTTAAACTGGTTCAACTGTTTTGATGCAATTGATTGAATCGACAAACAAAATATAAAATTGATTTAATCTTGTTATATCTATTCCTCATGAATTCAGGTTCTTGATCTTATTAGTCAACTAAATATCCACGAGTTCAAAATCTTGCGAGCACAAAACCTTCAAACTCAAATCAAGAGATTACACGTCAAACAACAAAGACATCAATAGATCAATTAAACTCCAAAAAACCCGAAATAAATGTATAAGCAACATGTGATACCTTATAAACTATTAAAAACAACCCGCTCACTAGCACAAGAAATAGGACTAGGACACTCTCTTCTTTAAGACTCTTAACTATCTTTCATATCCTCTCCTTTCCAACCTTCTCTCAATACCCACATTTCAATCATCCTATTCTTCATATGATTTTCATCCATTGTTGTCATAATCTACTAGTATATCCTCCTCCTTGTATCAATAATTGATACGAACTCATTCTTAACCTTTAAAATATCAATTGAGAGGAATAACTTATTCCCAACAATAACTTCCTTTCCGAATTTTCCCAAACAACCTCAATAATTACAGCTTCTCAAACTTACCCATCAACCAAGATTTTCCCAACCATCAAAACCATCTCCTCTTTTACTTGGGGAAAAAACTTGTAAAAATTATATTAACAGTAAAAATTATTTTTAAAAAGTTAAAAATTATAAAAAAAACTATAAAAGATCTTGTAAGAATTTTAAAAAATTATTAAAATATTAAAGATATTAAAAAGTTTTAAAATTTATTAAAAATGTAAAAAAAACTTGAAAACAAATTACTAAAAAAATAAATATTTGTAAAAGAATTATAGAAATTGTAATTAAAAAAATAAAAATTATTATTATTTAAAAAAATTGAAAAAAAATTTAGAAATTTTTAAAGATGATTAAAAATTGTAAAAATTATTTGAATTATAAAATTAATAAAAGTTGTGAAAATGATAGGATTTTTAAAAATTTGTAAAAAAAAAATTGTCAAAATTTTCCGAGCATTTTATTGAAAAATTTTCAATTAGACGGTGGGATTTAATTAATCAAATAATGTATGAAATCTGTCTTTGCCAATCCGTCATCCATGGGCATAGGGTAAATCTTCAATCTCTTTGTTATAATAATTTTTACAATTTGTCATTTTTATAAAATTTTAATTATTTTCACACTTTTTAAAGTTTTAATATTTGTTACATTTTTAAAATAAAAATTATAACTTCCATAGTTTTTTTTTTAATTTTAATGTTTTTTTTAAAAAAAATCTATATTTTAATAAAATTTAATTTTTTTTAGTGATTAATGATTTTTGACGGATGAACGCCAGTGAACATGCAAAGATAGTTTATACAGTTTTATTTATTTATTTATTTATTTTCCTTTTATTTAGGATGACTTATTAGATAACTGGTGTATTTAAGTGGTGAAAATTCTTTGTTTATGCTCTTAAAAGTTGACTTAAGACTGGATTCCTCAAATCAAATATTCAAAATATGAAAGGAGTGGGGCATTCCGAGAATCGAACTCGGGACCTCTCGCACCCAAAGCGAGAATCATACCACTAGACCAAATGCCCAATTCTTGCCCTCAAAGCTGTTTGGTTTATAACTATTCGCTCTTTCTCTCCCTAGAAGTAATCAGTAGACTAAACATATTTACCTTGACCTGGTTCAGTTTATGGTGCTCTGCTACAATGGATTCTAGGATATATAAAATTTCATCTATTTTATGTATACTAGAATCCAAAACGTATGTAGAAGATGGGTTTCCCAACTTGTATAATTTCTTTTAACCAATGACTGAGTAGGTAGTTTGCAAGTTGTTGTGGTCTTAGAAATTACAATCTTGTTTTATTTCTACTTCAAATTGGTTTTAAAACGAAGATGAGGTATTCAGAAATCCAATTACAATGTCATCTTAATTATAAACGCTTTTCTACATTTTAGATTTTATGATAACAGTAAAATATGAATGAAATCGTAAAAAAAAAAACTCGAAATTGACCGGTTCAGACTCGATAAAATTGATTTTTTTTTTAAATCAAATTTCAGGATGGGTTAAATTTGGAGAATGGTCAAGTTAATGGTGAATTTAGCGTGAAACTACCCCGCATTAAGATATTTATGAAATTACTATATATATAATTCTTAAACTTTATCACTACCAACACCATTTTACTACCTTTACTCTCTTTTCACACTATTTTCTCTCTCTCTCATTTTAATTTATTTTTTCAAGCATCTCCCTCATTTTTTCCTATGATGTAGTATATATATATTTACTTATTCATCTCAAGCATGATTTGTTTTTTTTTTAAATAATTTTAAATTGTTTAATCATAAATTCAAATAAAAAAATTTAAATTTGGTTCAGATCGAATCAGAATCTAATACATAAATAATTTTTGAGTTCAGAGGAAGTTAAATTTTTTTAAGCTCGAAATTGAGACATTAGCTACAGTAGCAGGTGTGAGTAGGCAAAAATTTGATCCACCCTACTAGACCTAGTCATACAAGAGTTGGGCAGATTCGTAAATGACATTTATATCTGAATTTAAATCACAGTATTTAATTGGATCAAGAATAAAAAAAGAAGATAGAAGATCAAATAAAAGTGATTCTCAGTGGGGAAGCTGGCCGTTTGGTTCTTTCCTTTTTACTGGAAAATAAGTAAAAGTAGTAAACATGCAGTTCTGCTTGTTTACTGTCTGCTAAGAGATGTTGTGGGAAATCAAATGGATCTGAAAGTCTGCCATCTGAAAACAAAAACTAGAAACGGGGCATTCCGAGAATTGAACTCGGGACCTCTCGCACCCTAAGCGAGAATCATACCACTAGACCAAATGCCCAACTCCTTTGATTTTATTTCATAAAAATTCATACTAATCTTCCAACAGGCTAATATCCATGACCTGTCCATTTTTTTGGTGGGTAAACTACCCTTGTAGCTATTGATAATTTTTTTTTTTAATTATCCAATTATAAAAAATTATAAAATGGTCACCAAATCATTCAATTGTCTTTTTTTCGTCATCAATCATTAAATAGTTATTAGAGAAATTATGTGGTAACTTTTAAATTTAGCATAATAACGATTTTAATCCTTTAACATTTATACATTATGTTTATTTAGTTTTAATTCTAAAAAAAAATTTACATTTACACATTGTGTAATTTAGTCGTTTTTGTAGTTTTGCTTTTCTTTACGACCCTTTCACTTAAAAAGTTAAAAAAAAAACTATCAGCTAAGTTTTGTAAAAAAAATATATACTAAAAATGGAAACATCAAACTATCCAAGATAATATTTTTTTTTATATTTTCTCATTCTTTTAAAATCAACTTTTAATGTCACAAAAAAAAAACTAAAAACAAAGCATCAAATTATGTAATGTGTAAATGTTAAGAGTTATGTTTTATAGTATGAAGACTAAATTGATACAAATATAAATGTCGAGAGTTAAAATTAGTATTATGACAAATTTAAAAGAGGGTTTTCTTTTTATTAATGATTTAAACGTTAGTCACCAAGAAAAGAAAAAGTCAGAAGAGTTGAAATCAAGTCTTCCAGTTTCTTTCCTTTAACATGCGAACAAGTATCAGTAGATCCACCATTAGTAACCCTGCAACCGAAACTGAATCGATTTTCTCACTGCTGGAATCCTCACCATCTCCCTCAGCTGACCGAATAACGGGCATGGTGCTGGCCAGGCCCAGGGCAGTCTTCACAAGTTTTGCTTCGTTAATGATCTCATCCAGAGCTTCTGACGCACTAGGATCTGTAACTTCACAGATAAACGACTCTTAGGCTTTGTTTAGCAATACTTTTCAAAAAGGATTTATGGAGTAAAGAGCAATACAGATGTAATTTAGCATTTTTCTTATCTCACCTCTAAGTGGGAAGCCATGGATGCCGCCCTGAATGCTCAATCCATATGCAAGGGTTACCTTAGGTTATTGTGAAGCTAGAAAACCCCCCATCAATTAAAGCAGCCGAGGAAGTTGGTGTATCTTGGTGGTTGAAGATCCCATCTCGTTTTGATGGCAGAAACCCTCTTGGTTGGATTCTGAAAGCTGAAATATCAAACTCCAGATGAGATTAAGGTTGTTATTGCATCCATGTACCTTGCAGGTAACACTCTTGATCTCTTTGCTTGGATCAACAATGAGGGAGAGCTGGTAAAAGTGTTGCAAGAAAGTTACGGACTAGCTGAGTTTCAGAACCCAGACGAACATCTTTGCGGCATTAAGTAGATCAGCTCAGGTCAAGAATATAAGCAGGAGTGTGCAAAGGGTAAACAACGTCTTTTCGGGGTGATGTATCGTCGGAAACACCAAATATATCTATTCCAAAAATTGAAGTAATAACAATAAAAGTGAAGTAGGGTCTAATTTTTAGGGATTAGAGAGTTGTAAAAAATATTGTTTGTCAAGATCGTGGGCAAAATCGTGCCTAAGAAAAAAATTGCGATCTGAGGAAAAATAGAAGAAACAGAATTAAAAATAAAAGAAAGTATAATTAAAAGAAATAGAAAATAAAGAAGTTGAAGTAAAAATAAATAACATAAAATAAACAAGTTGAAAAAAGAAGAGTTTATTAATATTTAAAAAGATCCAGCCTTCGATTATCTTGATTTTTCTTTAGTTTAATCATAACTTTGGATGGTTCTTCTCATACCCGAATAAGCCAGTTATAGTGGAAGAGGACGCCTATGACAACCAACTCCGGATATAGTTTTTAGAAGAACCTGACTCTAGCCAACCGTCGCTCCAATGGAACTGTCTTACACTAGATCACCTTTTCCCAACGACGAATGCCACGCTGTTTTGTCTCTTTTGGCTCAGCAACCTCTGACGCAGTAAGTTAACAAACCGATTGTACAACCTTCTCAAAACACACAAAGCGGCCGTCTTTGCACAAGATGAAAAGATTACTTTTGTAGGGATTTTAGACGGAAGCGTCAATCCCGTATTACGGAGAATTGATAATAACTCGGGTTGAAAAGAATTAAGCGCGGATTCTAAATCTCATGAACCTTGGAGAAATATTTGATAACCTTTGGCTAGAAGGGTTTTTTAGTTACTCATGATTTTTGGGGAAGAACACCAGATATAAAATAGGGCTTTTATTGAATTAGGAATTTAGGGAGATGGAGGATTTTTTCAATGAATGGGGAATAAATAATTCAATCACTCCACCCCTTATTTGTAGTACATAATATTTCTAGTTGAATCCAATCTAAATTCTAAAAGATAATTAGAATTATATTTAACATTTAATTCCCCTAATTGGATCCAATTTAAACTCTAAAAGATAAATACAAAAAGATAAACATAAATTAAATTTAAATTTAAATAATAAATAATTTCTTAAATATTAAATTCTAATATAAAATATATTTAAAAAATAAAATAAAATAAAACCAAGTCTTTTTGTCCTATAAACTCTCTCTTTTAGCATTCCATTTTCACACAACTTCAAATTCTCCTCTAAAACCATGCTTTTTGTCTTCAATTTATCTTCTATCACCACTTGAGTCCCTACAAAAATAAAAAGACAATAAAAAGCCCGATTTAATAGGATTATACTCTAAAAATATATATATTTAATATCCAAAAGTGTGTCATATTTAAGCATTATCACGGGGGGTTCCTTAATGAACTCTAAGAACATTTTCGTACAAATGTAAGAAAACACAAGCCTAGATCTGTATACAAAGCCATCAGCCCTTGCCCTTGAGTTTGATGTTCAGATTATGATCAGCTCTTGAATGCTGAGAATAGGGATGATGATGAGATTACAGATTAAGAGGACTTTATTTGACATGGCTACAGTGAAAGCACTGGGGTGGGATGGTCTTAATGCACAAATTTTCAAAGGCATTGGAACACCTATATGTTGAATGGTTAGAAGAATCTTTGGAGAAGATATTGAGCCTTCTCTAAATTAGACACTTCTTTTCCAAATACGGAGTTAATCATGTAATTTCGCCTAATTAACCTTTGCTCCGTTCTATACAAGATCTTGTACCAGGGTTAATATGCTAAAGCATGTTTTATCATATCTGATTGAACTGAATCAATTTAATTTTGCTGTGGGTTGTAATATTATTATATCTTAATAGACTGTTCACACCATGTGGACAAAGAAAAGAAAAAGACAATGAATGAATGACCATAAAAATAGATTTAAAAAAAAAAACTTACAATCAGTTGAAATGGAAATTTATAAAGTACTCATTGCGAGATATATGCTTGCCACCTAGACTTATCTCTATTATTATTATTATTATTATTATTATTATTATTATTATTATGAGCCTTCCTCGTTGATGCAACTTGTTTGAAATGAAACTCTCACTAAATAATTTATATCGTCTCATGTAATCCACCAAGGAGTTCCACTAATCTCCATATCTTTTTATCTTTATAATGAAAATGTTAAATCATATGATTAATAAAGTTTAGGGTAGTGAATGAAACCTATTAAACTTGGGAAGGAAGAGCCTTCGATTTCGCACTTATTTTTTTGGGGATGACTTTTACTGTTTTGTCAAGAAAAGGGGAGCAAGCTATGATGTTACACCAACTCCTAGATTTCTGCCGTCAATATTTAGGCCATAGGGTTAATTCACAAAAGACCCAAAGATTCTTCTCTCACAACACAAGGGTGGGGACCATGGATTCGAATAGTAAGGCCATTGGGTTTAACAAGGTCGATGATTTGGGAATTTACTTTGAGATGTTGTTATTTCATAAAAAAAAAGGGGTTACTACTTACTAGTCAAACTATTCAATTTATTTTAGATAAGATCAGAAGCAAGCTCAGTGGATGGGATGCAAAAAGGCCCTCAACGGCGAGTAAAGTTACATTGGTGAAGTCGATAATTACTTTATGCAAAACGTCTTCATACCACAGGGTGTCGGCAATGAAATTGAGAGGATTGCTGGGAAGTTTTATTTGGGGCTCGTGGAATGAGGGAAGAAAGGTCTCTCTAGTCAAATGGGAAACATGTTGTGAGCCTTGGAGAACTTGTGGTGTTGGTTTAAGGAGGCTTAAAGGGCATAATGACTGCTTCGAGGAAAATAGAAGCTGAGAACGGATTGCCCGGAGAGTATCCCCATAGACTCTTCGTCAAATGTTCGGGGACTACTAAAAGAAAATATAGGTTGGAGTGTGAGCAATGGGAAGAAGACTCAGTTGTGGTTGGATGAATGGCTGCCCAAAATCGGATCCCTTAGGGACCATTGCGTGGATTATTTCAATGTCGACTCAAATGTTACAGTTTTATTGAACAAGGAGAATGGGATTGGTCTAAATTTGAAGATTGCAGCAGTGACACCACCTAATGCTCTTATTCATGGAAATTGATTCTTTTTTGTTATTTTTCATAAGTTACCTTAATTATAATTTGTTATTTTGTTGTCTATATTCCGTAATTGATTCTTTTTTATATATGCTTCCAAGTATAAAACAGAAAAATCAATCAGCCGGCCATGAAAAAGAATAAAACTTAAATAAAAATCCAAAAATATATAGAACAAAGAAAAAGGATCCTAATATTACCATGTATAAAAACAATCGTTCAAATCCAATGAAGGGTTCAATTATTAAAAAAAAAAAAAAAGCGATGAAGAGAAAGAAGAACACTTGAAATTGAAGTTTGAAAATGGTAATTGAATTCAACTCTCCTCCTATCAATTCAACATTTTTCTAAGCTGCCATCGGAGAAAAGGTCGTCAAAAACAAGCCTCCAGAAGACAGCAACAGCAAAGAGCAGCCAAACTGCAATGTCAACCAATATAACTTATTAAATCAAAATAATTTCAACATTTGACAAGGTCATCCAGGTTAGAGTTGATGATTATCTGATATAAATATGACTAAAAATTAATATAAATATTGAAATATCTATGGAATACAAATTATGACTTAATTCGTGTTTTCCTTTTTAAAATTGTTTTTTAATAATGAAATTACATCTATCGTTAACCTATCACAACCTTAAACTGCTCGAAAATTTTGTCTTGAATTGCCACTAAAATATTCAGGGAAAAGAAATCATAAAATATAACAACCTTTTCTAGAACACCGAGGAAGTAGTTTGCAGAAAATATGAAATAACTGAAATACCCCCACCCCTAACCGTCGAGAAAAGAAATAAAACAACTAGGTGTGGGGGTGTTTTCGGGACGTTGACCACTTAACTACCAGTCTTATCACGTTAAAAAAATCCTTCCACTTTTTTATCGGTCATTGTGATGGGCCGTTGTGATTTTTTTTGTTTATCACGAAAAGCACGCGCTCAGTTGAATTTTGCAGAAATCAGAATTATCCTTAGATGAGTAGATCTGACCATATACGGTAGATATACTCGTACAAGGATACTGAACCATCACTTTCAAAAACTATATCCTAAACCACTATACGCATATGGCTAGAATGGAGAAAGAGAGCACTTACCAGCCTTCTAAGACACCGGAACTCTGCTTTTGCTGAGGAGGAGGAGGTTGAGCATATTGAGGAGGATATCCCTGTGGAGGGTATCCCTGTTGAGGATATCCTTGTGGAGGATATCCTTGTGGGGGATACCCCGGCGGTGGATAAGCATCCTTTGGAGGATAACCTTCCGGTGGATAACCTGTAGAGTTCCCAATCACAAAAAAGAAAAAGGTTCTCGATCAGATCCACCGGATAACCAGATCCAATCAATCATAATGCAGCAAAACCATAAATATGTAAAAAAAAAAAATCATATAATAAAAGAAAGTGAAAAATCAGAGGTAGACCTTGAGGAGGAGGAACGCCAACAGGAGGCTGTTGCTGATTGTAATAACTCATCGTTAGCTGATAGTTGTTGGTATTTTTCTTTGACGAAATTTTACAGAAGGGCGAAGAGTTGTTTCAGTGAAGGGAAGGGGATTGGTTATTGTTTTATATAGTGGATTTTGAAAAGAATATCTATATCTACTTTTTCATTTTACTTTTTAGGATTTGTACGCGTGTCCTCCCGGGTGAAACTTAACGGCTAAGGTTGAGGTAGCATCTGCGCCCGAGCTGTCTTGCTTCCCATCATAAATTTTGAAATTTAATTTAACTTAATTTAGCTCAATTTTAAAACTCCATTTGATTACTACTACTATTATCTTTTAAAATTAAAGTTTTTGTTTGGTCTATTAAATTTATTTCGATTTACATCGATATTATTATCAATGAGAGAACGTGAGTTGAAAAGAACTACTGATAGTTTTAATTATTATATTATAAAAACAGATATAATAAGAACTTATAATAAATAATGTAAGAAAATTAATTTTTTTAAAAAAAGTCTATTATTATTTTATATTTAATGTACTAACCTAATATAACTTCTTTATTTTTAATTATTTTAAAGAAATATTCAATAATTTATTGATGATAAATCTTAATATGATTCATTGATTGCGTATAATGTTATACATTATCAATCAATCACATACGAACTCATATAAAAATATATTAAATTAAAATTTGGAAGAAATAACTAGATTAATAGAATCATTGGAAGTATAGTCTTTTTTTTATTTATTTTTTAAATTTGTATCACCAAGACACTTGATAATAAAAGGTTTTAAGTTAATATATAAATAAAATATTAAATTCCTTTTAACAATAAAAATATAAAATTTAAGAATTAAAAAAAGTATTTTTGAATGGTGGAACAATTAAAGTTGTGATAGTGGGATTAAACAAAATAGGGAAGTGACTTTGTTAAACTCGTACACATATAAAGAGAAAGGGGCAGATTACTATCGCTGGCCTGAGAAACAACAAAGGCAAGAAGAATAAAGCAGCAGAGACAGCAAATAGAATTTGAAAATGCAAAGCTTTGCTAAAATTGAATAGAATATTAAGTTAATGGGGCTAAATGTTGTATCTAAAAAAACATTTAATTAATTTGCTTGGACAGCCATGTGATGTGACAATGGTATTTAAATAACTTCAGTAACACATCATTTGCTTGGATTGAGTACTCAAACAAAGAATTTGTTTGGGTTAATGTTGAAATCAACTAGTAATTAATTATTTAGTTGGTGAGTTACTTGCATAATAAGTTATTTATGTTGGAACTAGTGTTGCATGAATGCAGTTGGATGGTCGATGTCTTTTAATGTCAAGGATAAGTTTTTGTGAAACAGGGATTTTTTTTTTATCTATATTTTAATTTATTGGAAAATTTATTTATAAATTTTAGCCCTTAATTCCTTTTATTCATTTCTGACCCTCAAAATAATTTTTTTGATTTTGTCCCTTGTTAGCAGGGTTTGAACATTGAAAGAGATTGTTATAGTTAGTTCTTCGAGGTGTGTTATAATGTTGATGGGTGAGAATCTAACAAAAATAAAAATCCTACTAAAAATAAACTTGTAAATAATAATAAGGTTGTGTATCCATAAGAATTAGTAAAACGGGCATTCCTGATTCAATTAAACAATTTCAACCTATTAGTCTATGCACGTTGTGAAAGTAATTGTGAACAGATTGAAGCTTTCTTTTTTTTATAGAAATGAGTGTCTTTTAATCAGTTCAATTTTGTTCTTGGAAGGTGCATTACCGAAAACATAATAATTGCCCAAGAAATTATTCACTCTTTGCAGAAAAAGAAAGGAAGAGTGGAATGAATAGCTATTAAGATTGACTTAGAAAAGACCTACAATAGGTTGGATTGAGGTTTCATGGATGATAAGCTATTTGATATCAAGATTCCTAACCAACTACGAAAAGTTATAATGCATTGTGTTAGTTCGATTTCCATGTAGATTCTTTGGAATGGAAAATTAACTGCAGAATTTCAATCGACGAAAGGTGTTCAACAAGGTGATCCACTTTCACCATATCTCTTTGTGCTATGTATAGAGGGACTAGCACAAGCCATCTCCTATGCTGTAAAGATAACGCGAATAATCAGTAACATATTAGTATTGAGAATACAAGTTAATAGATACTATTCTGGACTTAATGTAATTAAGAGTACTAAGTATAAATTTAAAAGCTCACAACTTAGGCCGATTAAGTCTTAGTTCGGTTGGCATTGATATTGTTGTTAGTGAAAGAAGATGTGAGTTCGAGCATACTGAATCATGTTTATCCTCCTATTTAAAGGTTGGTATGAGTTATAAATAATTCTAAGCATTGTTTGAACTTAAAAACTTTCAGATATAAAAAAAATTGTCGTTATTTAAATATGTTTTAACTTGTTTTATGAACAATTTTATTAGGAAATATCCTATTTAAATCTTATGTAATATTTAAATTACCAATATTATATGAAATCTTATAATAATTTTTCAATTTTCAAACTATAAATTATGTTTCTCATTAAAATCTAAATTTTTTATAAAGTCTCAATTTTTTAAAAATATAATATAATTAAAATATGAATAAAATTATTTAATTATAACATAAAGGCATAACATTATTTGTCATAGTTTAAGTTTTTTTTATTGGCATGAGATAAAAAAATATTATTAACAAAATAACTAACGTTAATATATCCATTTGATTAATAAAAATATAAAAAATCTCTAATTAATAAAGTGATGTATATTAAAAGTGTTACCAAATTTATTGGATTAAATTAAAAGTTTACTAGGATTAAAATGAAAATTTTGGAAGGACCAAATATAATTTATATTACTTTTAAATAATGATAGAAGGATAGGTTTAAAATATTAAAAAATTTGAAGGGCCAAATCAAATTTTACATTATTTTTAAGTAATGATGCAAGGATAAATTAATAATATTAAAAACTTTTGGGGGACCCAGACTAATTTTACCATTTTTTAACAAATAACCTAATCTTAAAATAGTCTTAAAATTTTTAGCAGGCCGGGGCCCCTTTCCCTTAGCTACACCTCTGTGTTCGGCAAGTTCGGCTGGCTGGTAGCCCCATAGGTTAATACAACTTACTGCTGACACGTGGATCTACATTTAATGTATTTATATTATATACCTATATATAAAAGAAAGGTTCAAAGGAACTTTTTCTGCTGACACGTGGCACACATTCATAAACTTTTTTCATAGTTTAATCTATATATTTTAATTTGTAACATAATTTGATTCTATATTTTTATAATGTTATTAATTAGTTCAATAATATTAATTTTTCAATTAAAACATTACATAGTTATATATAATTTGAATACTCAAAGAGTCTTAGAGACTATATGTAGCTTCACATTTCTTTTAGGTTTGTGTTGCTTTTCTTTGTCATTATAAGACAATGATCAAAATTTAATTTTGGCCCCTAGAATGTTGAAATTTGAGATTTAATTTATATGCTTTAAATTTCAACATATGTTGGTCCCTCTATTTTTATTATGTCATTAATTAGTCCAAACAGTTAATATTGTTAATTATTTCAATTAAAATTTTAGTGTCAAAATTTCACAAGAAAACCATTCCAACAAAAATAGTTATTTTATAATGACGGCTTTGAATGAGTATTTTTAAGGAAAAAAATCCTAATCAATATTTTCAACATTATTTTTATTATTATATGAATAAAATAATTTCTTTTAAAAAAAAATATCAAAATGTCACACCAAAAACTTTAATAAAAAAATTAATAGTGGTAATAACGGGACTTAAATTTTTAAATCCAAAAAGTAGAGGATTATATTCCTAAAAAATAAGAGTAATTAAATTCAAAATATACAAAGTGTATAGGGACTTAGAGCATAATTTAACATTTGAATTTTTTTACTTTTGTAATTTGACACAAATAGATAATCAGCCCAACTTGAAGAGTGGACCAGTAACCATACTAATTTTATATAAAAAGTCAAATTCAGATGATATTATTAAATTTTATACCTCAATCTAAATCAGTAATGCTACATTTAGTAGGAGTATTATTTTTCACATGTTTTAATATATAAATTAGTAATAAACTAATTCCAATATGTAATTTTAGTCGCTCCCATGACTTATTTTAACAAAAAGAATGCAAAATTTTCACTTATTTTAAAGAGATTTTATTTTTCAAGAGTTTTACTCATCATAATTTAAATTTTCAATAATTATTCTTTATTTTATTTCTAGTTATTTTAATAGATATGTGTTAAATAAGCTTCTTCCTTATAGTATTACATTTGTAATCAAACGTATTATAAAAACATTAATATGTTAAATTTTTTATAAAATCAGTAAAGAAAGACCCACGAAAACTTTCCGTCATTCATCTAATGATAATTAATAGGAGATTAAAATATTTTATTTAAAAAATTTAATAATTAAATAAAAATAATTATTATTGAGTGATAAAATAGAATGAAAAGGTTGCTTACGCTCGTTTGGGCCTCAGAAAGAGAATAGTAGAACCCTAGAGTTAGTAGTAATCTTTAAAGCCCGCCCATAGACTAGCAAACATATTTTACTTTTGGGGTTTTGGGTTTTACTCTTCTTCTTTTTTTAAATTTAATTATTTTCATATGTTTTACGAATTAATATATTTTATGTTAGGGTTTTTTTCCCGAATTCAAACTTTTTTTTAAATTTAAACCTATGATTTTGTTATTTAAATAGGATATGAATGAGTTCGAATCTTTGAATAAATCTTAAAATTGAATTCATTTTTATAATTTTTTGTAAGTATTTTTTTTCATGATACCGAGATAAGAAAAGATTTTGGTTAAAATTTAATTTTTTAATTTTTCATATTTTAAAAATTAAGTTCGATTGTTAACACGGTTAAAATTATTATTTTAAATTCGTTGACATGACACTTTGAAATAAAAAGAAATATTCATTTGATTGTCATGTAATAAAAGATTAACATTGTAATGAACTGAAATTTAACAGAAGAATTTATCCCTTTTTAAATTCTAAAAATTAAAAAACTAATTTCTTTGAAATAAAATTAAAAAAAAACAAATTTAAACACAACCAAAATAACTTAATTGACATTTTAATTAAGGCATAACTTAAAAAGATTGTTAATGCAATACAATTCATTTGCCACTAAATGGATCATGAATTGATAATAACTCTAAAATTTATTACTACTGTTTTTGTTAAAGCATTTGTTTATTCGGTGTTTATACGTAAGGGTTAATTTAATAATATTTTTCAAAAGTGTTTTGCGTCAAAAAGTATTATTTGAGAAAAAGTTAAAATTTTTTGTTTTTGTTTTTACCGAAAAAGTGCTTTTCTATAGCATATATTTTGCTCCAAAAGTATTTTTAAAAATCTGAAAAGTATTTTGTTTAGTAATATTTTTATCTTAAAAGTGCTTCTGAGAAGTAATACTAAATTGATCCTAAATGTAAAATAATTTTAATTACTTCCCCTAAAAATTACTATAACCAATGTTATTATTCACACTGGTAGATTTTTTTAAAATAATTTTATTATAAATTTTGATTATATCTATTTTTTTATACAATGTTTAAAATTATTTATAATTTTTCCCATATTAACAATTATGTTCATGCCGATCGAGTTAACACTTAATTGTATTACTCACAAAATTATTAATTTTGAAGAGAAATAAAACGGATTTACTCAACGGTTTGTTACAACAAACTAAAATTGGATGAATTAATGTCTTATAGTAAGTCACCCTTATGAAGATTGTCGTTTACCAATTACATTTTACAAAGGCAACCCAACTCAAGGTTGGCTCACCTTCCTTTACCTAATAATGCAATTTTATATATTTATTATTATTATTTTTTGAATTTGGGTCAATGGGGCAAACAAAAAATGTGGCATCAATTGTCCAATATCCTTTGATTAATTCACGACCAAAAGATGGAGGATTTATCCACTTTTTCTTTTTAATTGTTTCAACAGGTTAGTTTGTTTTGGTAAACCTAACCAATAAAAACAAAATAATAATATTTTTTTAAAAATATTATATGAATTTATTCAAAATTTGAAACAAGCATTTTCTTTTCTAATTTAACTCAAGCATTTTCACATTATAAAACACTTTTTAATAAATTTATTTATTTATAAGCGAATTATAAGAGAAGAGCAAAACCTTAATAGTGACACGAGTAGCGCGACTCAAATCTAACTCACACATGGAGCAGTGAATATTCTGATCATCAGACTAACACATGAAATTCTAAATTTATTTATTTTAATATTAAAAATATTGGGTTAAGGTTAAAAGGGGAACAATATTGGGTAGGAAGTCCTTATGAATAAACTATAAATTTGTGGATAGATTTGCTTAATCCTTACTCTTTTTGCAATACAAAGAAACAGTCTTATTCTTAGTAATAATTTCAGTTACTAATATCCAATATTATACAATCAAATGGAAACTTCCTTTTTTTTTTTTTTGGGTAAGGTTTTGCTGTATTATTGCTTCTAATTTTAACTTTTATGTTTGATTATTCATGTAATAACATGAATAAAAAATATATATATTCTAAAATAATAAAAGATGAGTAAATTTTTTTGTAAAAATCTTCGAAACAAGTGAATTTTTTTTTTCTCTTCGCTATAAATAAATCATGTAAAAATCTAAAATTTATCAAATGAGATTAGCTTATAACTGAACAATGATTAAAATATGTTAAAAAAAAAATTGTATTCTTTTTACTTGTTTATGGGTCATTGAATTTTTTAGTTTTAATTATAAACAAACTAAATATAAAATAATAAAATAAAAACAAAAGTATATTGTGTGTTTTTTTATTTTAAAAAATATTTATTTAGTTGAATATATATGAATAAAGGAAAAATGGGAATAATTAAAATGCAAATTTTAGAATTTTAAAGTTTGGTGCTTTGACACTCTTACAACACCCATAGAAGGAGATTTCCAAATTCCACTTCTTTTTAGAGTTAAAATCTAATGTTGAATTTGATTTAAGTGTAAACAATATTCTTACATCTCAAACGAAAATGTGATTTATAGATATATTTCCAAACTAATAATATACAAAAAAGGAAAACGAATATTACCTAATCTCTTGATATTGTTTGTAGTTTAATTTAGAGGAATTAATTTTTACAATTAAAAATGGGTATATTTGATATAATAACTAGACAATTATACGTGTCACTTATATATTGAAGATGAATAAAATTTTCAATGGATGGTTTGCTCTAACCTATAAAATTAATTTATCTCTTTTTTTGGTGAATTATAGAAGGAAGATGAATTCTTATCAGCAATGTGATTAGCGTAACTTGAACACAAATCACACCTGAGATAATGAATACTCTAACTCTCAGAATAATACACGAAATTTAATTTACTCATATTTTAAGTAAAGAGAATAAAATGTAATGTATTAAGTTGAATTGTGGTATTATGGTTAATTGTAGCTAAGCTAATTGGAAGTTGAGTAAATTAAATGAAGAGGAAAAAGGAAAAAAACAAAAGCAAATAGAGAGAAAAAGAAAGAAAACTATTTACAGTCAAAACGTGGCCGCCTAACGTCTTCCTAGTACCACATCGCATGCATTGATTTGATGCTCCTCCTCTTCCTTTCCATCATTTCACTCCTCTACGATATATATTCAGAATCAAACTTCTCTTCCGACAATAACACAATGGCTGCCGGCGGAGGAAAATCCGATGACTTTCAGCCTTTCCCTGTCAAAGACCAGCTCCCCAGTGTTGATTTCTGCCTCTCCAGTACTCCTTCTTGGCGTACGCCCTTCTTTACCTTTCTCTTCTTCATTTCTTCCTTTCCTTTTTCTTTTTCACTTTCATTCGGTTTTCTTTTTTCTATGTGGAAAAGAAAACCCATGCCATGCTGGATGAAACCCGCAACGAGAATTACACGAAGAAAGCTTTTTCTAAAAAAAGATGGAATTATAATGCTTCATCTTTTCCTTGTGAGGTTCTGGTTTTCGTGGGTTTCAAGTAACAAAAATTACTCGCTCAAGACGCTTGATCTCTCTTTCACAAACTCTGTTTCTTTTTTTTTATCCTAAAAGAGTGATTTCTTATATATGTTGTGGCAAATTATGTTCTAAAGTGGCTCAGAGTTTCTGGTTTAAAGTGCAGCTGAAGCAGTACTTCTGGGATTTCAGCATTATTTGGTAATGCTTGGGACCACTGTTATCATATCTTCTATCATCGTCCCTTTAATGGGGGGTGGACATGTAAGAAATAAATTCATTTTTTGGGTTATTTAGCCTATGTTTTTTAGCTAAGCGATTTGTTTGTTTTGATGAGAAATAGGTGGAGAAAGCTGATGTTATAAATACTGTTCTCTTCGTTGCGGGTATTAACACGCTATTGCAAACATTGTTTGGAAGCCGACTGCCAGTGGTGATTGGGGGTTCTTATGCTTTCATCATCCCCACCATTTCCATTGCTTTATCCAGGAGATATAGCATCTTTGTTGATCCCCACCTGGTTAATTTCTTTCACCTTTCTTTCCTTCTAAATACAGTTAACAATTACTAATGCCTCTCTAGTATGCATGCTTATGAAGGTGTTTGATCTTTTCAGAGGTTTAAAGCATCCATGAGAGATGTACAAGGATCTCTCATTGTTGCATCATTCTTCACTATGGTTATTGGGTTCTTTGGTTTCTGGAGAATTATTTCGAGGTAGGATGCTGCAGCATGAATAATTGAATTTTGGGATTTGTTTTTGCAGTTCCATTGACTTTTTTGTTATGTTGTGATTTAGGTTTTTCAGCCCTCTTGCAGCCATTCCTTTGGTGATTCTCACCGGACTCGGGCTCTATGCACAAGGTTTTCCACAAGTAAGAGCACCATACTCTTCATTTTGTCATTGCTCTCAAGAGATAGCTGTGTCCAATCATTTACTAGGACATGTTTTCAGCCTCGTTACCGATTGAGAAACATCAGAGTTTCTTTGTGGGAGTTTGCTTTTGTTCAGAAGCAAAACAACCATGTTTATTTAAGTTCTTTCTTTTTCAAGTATTATTTTTCATAAGTGGTAATCCAAACTATCTACTAAAAATTTGAAGACATTATCAGTTTCAGTCTTTTTTGTGATTCCATCTGTTAAGTTACATTAGTGTCTGTAAATTTTTTCCCTCTTTTTGTCAGAGTGACCCTTTTGTTTTCTCTCCTGTTGCATATAGTTGGCCAGATGCATCGAAATCGGACTCCCGGCATTGGTAGCAGTTGTTTTCTTATCTCAGGTGATCTGCATTCTTAACCCTTTGGTTACTACGAACATTCTTTAATTTGCCATTGCCGTGGGCATGTAAAATGGAACTGCTGTGTTACATTATATATTTGTATCATTCACATTCCTTTGGGAAAATAGTGGACGTACAAGATGTGTATTTCTCTTGCTTGCTAATATCTGTGCGGTATTATTTGATGGGCTAGATTTCACCTGTGCTTGTGCCATGATCAATACCATAATCTTTGTTTCTCTTCTCACTGATCTGCGACTAGTGATGACTTAATTTTTTGAGTTTCCAATTGATGTGGTTTATAACTAATGCCTTTGCAGTATGTTCCACATTTCCTGAAATCCAGGAGAGGAATATTTGAACGTTTTGCAATCCTTTTCTCCGTTGCGATTATATGGGCTTTTGCAGAAATTTTGACAGCAGCTGGTGCTTATGATAACAGAGCTCCTCAAACTCAGCTCAGTTGCCGTACTGACCGCTCTGGGCTCATCAGTGCTGCACCTTGGTAAGGTCATATGTATAGGTTGAATTGTGACATATTGGTTGCACAAACTTCCCATACCCTTCTCTTTCAGTTATATGATCATGTTAAAATACTGTAATTTACAAATTTGTATTCTCCAATTTCCTGTCATGTACACCGGCTTATTATAGTATTTAGAGATCAAAAGTACCACACACTCACTGATTGAATCTTAATAGTGGCAATCTTATATGCAGGGAAGATATATATATTTATATATATTCAATTAACATGTATAATATATGACGGTAGGAGGCTTTTTCTATTGTTTACCCTCAATTACTAATATATGAAACTTGCCATTTCGCCTCCATGCCTCAGGGTACTGTTGAGTCCGATCAGAGGTTAGCTAATTCTTTGGTTTGCTGCACATACAGGATAAGGTTTCCATATCCATTTCAATGGGGAAGACCACGTTTTAACGCTGGAGATGCTGTTGCAATGATTGCTGCCTCCTTTGTTGCCATCATTGAGGTGTGTTGTGGGACGTTAGTACTGATATATACTCCGAAGTTTGAAAATATATAAATAAATCAGCTAGACCATAAGAGTTTCAATTGTAACTAATTTCAAATTTTCCTTTATGGATATTCTTAAGACATATCTTCTTCCTTCAAGACCTATACTATCATTCTAAATTTTGTCAACTTTGTTCCAGAACGCATGAAAATTAAACATTGCATAATCTCATGAATCATCTCTCTCTATATATCCTTCTTTTTGGCAGTCTACAGGTACATTTATTACAGCATCAAGATATGCGAGTGCCACTCCTATGCCACCTTCTGTGCTTAGCCGTGGTGTTGGCTGGCTGGTAAATACAAAAATGAATCTTTATCTCTTTTTCTGCATTTCCTAAGATTGTTTCATTTTACTAGTTCAGATTCTAATCTGTTGTTCATTTTTTGTGATCCCAGGGAGTAGGCCTTTTGCTAGATGGTTTCTTTGGTACAGGAAGTGGCTCCACTGCTTCAGTGTAATTAACATCAACTACCCCAAATTTTCTGATATCTATATATATCAATAATTTGACGTTTTTCTTAGTTTTAATAATTAATGGTTGATGCAAGCAAGAAAACAAAAAAAAAAAAAAAGAAACCAGTAGTCATCTATTATCTAATGCTATTTTGCTGTAATTTAGTGAAAATGCAGGTCTTTTGGGATTAACAAGAGTTGGGAGTCGGACAGTCATTCAAATCTCGGCCTTATTTATGCTTTTCTTTTCTGTATTAGGTAGGGTAATCCATCTTCTATATTCTACCATCTTGTTGGCACCAAATCTATTGTTGGTTCTGATTCTATTTAAGATAATACTCACAAGAGCATATGCAAATGCTTATGGAAATGTTTAAACAATAGCCGAAACAGGACTTTATTAGTGTCTTTGGGTTCTTATTTCTGAGAGATTGATCTGATATTTGTCATAATTTGAGTATGGACAGGAAAATTCGGGGCTGTTCTGGCTTCAATACCATTGCCAATTATGGCTGCTGTGTACTGCGTCCTCTTTGCTTATGTTGGTATGTGTATCCCTTTCATATTTCTTGGCAAACACAACTGAGTTTAAGTGCTCATGTTCAAGTACTCATGGCACATTGAGTACTTAAAACTTAATCAGAAAAATAAAAGGAATAAAGGGTGTGTTCAATATGCATCAATTATGTGAAATGCCACCAAATGTAATGCAAGTTGGCTTAATTGTTGAAAATACCATGATTGAGCAGCTTCAGCAGGGTTTGGTCTCCTTCAGTTTTGCAACCTGAACAGCTTCAGGACTAAGTTTATAGTTGGATTTTCTGTCTTCATGGGCCTCTCCGTACCTCAATATTTCAACCAGTATATACTAGTATCCGGCCATGGCCCTGTTCACACTCGTTCTACATGGGTTAGTGTGTTAGATTTGCATGCATGTGCTATCCCAACAACATGCTGAAATAAATATAATCCCCGGCTAATGATATTCGTTATGGCTTATTTGCAGTTCAACAATGTAATGCAAGTAATATTCTCATCCCCAGCAACAGTGGGATTCATAGTCGCTTTCTTCTTGGATTGCACCCACAGCTACGGGCATAGCTCAGTTCGGAGAGACAGTGGAAGGCATTGGTGGGAAAAGTTCAGGAATTTCAATACGGATACAAGGAGTGAAGAGTTCTATTCTTTGCCTGCTAATCTTAATAGGTTCTTCCCTTCATTCTAAGCTCTACCATCAAATACTGAAAATCAGTGGCAACAGTGATCATTTAAGGCATTGTGTTTCTGGGGAATCCTGCATTTCAATTTCTTTATTGTTAGTAGTCCATACATATACAAGGAAAAAATAGATGGGGCAATCATGTGGTTTTTCTTTTGTTATTAAAGTTCTATATATTTATAAAATTTGATAATTAATTTATATATTTTATTTTGTATTTTATATGGCGCAATCTTATAGTATCCAAAGAAATAGATGAATACAAACCCTAGTTAAAATTTAATATAGCGGTTGAGCTTGGGACAACAATTTATTATTCAATAAATATTTAATTTGACTTTTACAATAATCTTTCGCCAGACTTTTACATTTAATAAATGATCTTTGCACGTGAGAACAATAATAATAATCTATTAAATATTAATACTCAAAATAAGTAGAGATTTTGAGTTTAGTTTCGATGTTCAAATTGATATTTGTGTTTTTTAAAATTTAAATTGATACTTGAATTTAATTTTTATCACATTTATAATTAGATGATGTGGATCAGATATTATTAAAATGTGTGACGGAAGTCAAAAGACATCAATTTAAAAAAAAAAAACATAAATATTAAATTTTAAACTTAAGTAAAAAAAAGGTGATGCTAAACTTTGGAGTGTATAGCAGAAAATACATTGACAGTGTTAGGGAGGTAGGCAACCTGCAGTAACAAGTTAAGTTGAAAGGGGGGGCCATAGGGAATACTAATGGGTCTAAACCTTAATTGTTACATTTAATGCCCATTTTGACCATTTCTTTTTCTGAAGGAGAAGGAAACTTTGAAATCTGGAATTGTGAATTTTAAATCAGCTATGTGGTTATAATTCACTAAACAGATATAAGTCCAATTTACATATCAATGGTGTTTAAAATTGCTCAAGAACAACTCATCCAAAAACAACCATTATCTTGTATTTCAAAAGATATTCTACGAAAAATGTTTCAATCCTACTAGAACTCCAATGTCAATTTTAGGCAAACTATGCATAGATGCAGGGGAATTTGCAACTAAATCTAGTAGACTTGACTTGTGTTTTAGTGTGGGAGTTTGTGCAAGGTATCAATCCAATCTTGAAGGCTATAACGGAAGGAAATAGAGGACCTTAGTATTTAGCTTTCTAAGGACACCAACATCAATATGGTTGGCTTCAAGGATGCTCACTGGGTAATTACTAAGGATGACAAGAAGAGTAAATATGGAGGGTGTTTTCAACTTGGAACAAATTTGGTCTCTTGGTTCAACCAGATCTCATTATGAATAGCAATGGAGAAAATTTATTGTTTGTTAGTTCATCATTTAACATCCAATTAGGTAGTTTACCTTTAAAAAAAAAAAAAAACTTACATCCAATTATGCCTTAGCTTTTGGCAAGGTTAAGGACCCGGAAATTTTAAGATCTTATGTTTGAGTCTGGGGTGATCAAAATTGGATTTGATTCAAAAAAATAAAATAAAATTTGAATTTCGAATTAATCGAATCGAGTTATTCAAATTATTTGAGGTAACTCGAATAAGTAATTCTAGTTCGAATCAAGTTGAATTTTACCATTCAAATAACTTGAATAATTCAAATAAAATTTAAATGATAAATTGGTGTAATACCATTTTGGTCCCTTTCAATTTAGTCTCTCTCACAACAAAAATTATAAAAAAAAATATTCAAAATAATTTTCAAAATTCAATATCATTTTTAAAATTTAAAATATTTATAAAAATTCCAAAATTTATATTTTAAAAAAATTATAAAAAAATATAAAGAAAATTATAAAATTTCTAGAATAATAATTTTGGGAGCTAAATAAATTAGTTAATAATTTTATATTTTTCTTTAATAATTGGGCTAATTTTTTTTTACAGAAATCCGGTTTTAGAATTAATATTTGCATTTAGACGCTTAGGCCCCCCCTTCCTTTCCTTTGCCTCCTGTTTACACCCGCTACACCCTTACCATATGTAATTCAATTAAAAAATTCCTAATTTTCCTATCTTTCTCAATAATTTTATAATAATAATTTTTTATAATCTAAAGTCAAAATCAAAATGTGACATTCTTTTGAGATGATTTCTCATAAGAGGAAATTATTTAGAAATTGAAATATGGTATTTCAAAGAGATATTAACATTTTACTTTTAAAAAATTCAAATTTTTATGTATTAAATTTAAATTGAATTATATTGATTTTCACTAAATGATAAGGATATTATAACATGATTTTTAACCATGTAAAATTATAGAACAAATATCAACACAAATTCTTGATATTATAATTTCATCAAATTATTATTAATCATGTGTGTTAATCAAGAAGGTCAATAGAGGAAGAGGACAGTGGTTGAATGGAGAAGAGTGGAGTGAGGGTCGAGGAAAAGTTTTTTTTTTTAATGAAAAGTTGGGAAGATCATAAAGGAGTGTCTATGTTAGTGTGTACGAGCCATTTGCATGGTCCTTTTATAGTTGGGGACAAGTTTAAATATGTGTCGTAAAGTCATTGGTGTGGTAATCTTTTTAATTAATTAAACGTTTGGGTCGTAAAAAAATTCGTTGATCGAATATTGAATTAAATAGTATACATGTTATTGAAACAGTCTTAAATATTATAAGAAAAGATTAATAACTTCGAAAGCAAAATCCTTCGGATGAATATTAAAAAATAATTGCTCTATAGTAAGTGTAGCACCAATAATAATATATGAATGATCAAAGAAGCAATTGTTGCTTCCTTATGTTGTTGTATGGGTTTTTCAAATAATTTATGAGAAGTTTCACTCATTAAAAAACATACGACTTTGGGGACTAGAAAAAGTAAAAGCATTTGAATCAAGAGAAAGGAAATGGGGGACCAAATTATTTTCTTCATTATTCTATACATTGTACAAGCTCCATCAATGACAACCTATGCTCTACTTTTGGGTAAGTTAAAAAGGTCAAATTTAACTACATAATTTGAGTTCAAGTGTTATATAATTGTGGGAAAAGAAAGTAAAATTGTTGTTTTTATTTACTAAGATGTGATTGTTATTTTGGGACGAAATCTGAAACTTTTGCATATATGTCATACATTTAGTTGAAATACCCTCAATAAAAAAGAAAGGTTCACTTAAGGCTCACACAATAGCTAATCAAGTCGCATTAAATGCACCTACCATTTTTTTCGTGTATACCTTAATCAAATATCAAACCTTCTAATATACCACATAAGTCATCCTCTATAAGATAGCCCATCATTCCTTAAGGAGCTGGCAACATACCTTCCTCCTATAAAAGCTTTCCCTAAACTGCCAAGAAGGATGTAGGAACCACTATTCTGCAAATCTCACTCTAGAGGTCCATATATTACCAATGTCTTTCCTCTCTCCCAAAACAATCTTATTAGCGACTCTTGGTGCCTAAAACCATGGTGTGAATCGCTTCCAACCCTCAAACCACAAATCAACAATTGGTGTCGTCTATGGGAATTAGGAAGAAAAGCAATGGCTCAATCGAAGGATGATGGTCCTTGCTGTCGAAGCCAAGAAAAACAAACCACCAACAAAACGCCCAACAACGAAGCAACATAGGCTACCAACATGTAGCTGAAAATCATCAACAAACCAAAACAATCCATTGGGAAATGAAAACAAGCAACAAGGTTATTTTACACCACCAAGAATGACTCATATTATGACATTTAATAGATGCTTATTGCGTATTCCTGAACGATACATATTTTGTTGGCTACCAACAATTTTCTGACCGTGCCCTAGCGTGGGTGTGTGCACCGGGGCTTAGAAAACTGCAATTATATATATATATATAATATGTGCGGTGTCTACAAATGTACATGTTAAATTGTAATATAGTTTGTTATATACAACGAAATAACTTGGAAGTATTCCAAGGATCGTATTCAAGTGAGGTTTGTTTAAACTAAATTGCTAACACGAATTACACACTACATCGATCTAGATATTACTTGTGTCAAAACCATAGTACGACAGAATCAAAATAATTGGATTGAAGAATAAATAATAGAAAAGAAATACCAAAATATATCAAGAATCAATTAAACAGGCAGAAGGGTGAAACACTTCCATGTTCATGATTAACATGAGTTTAGGGTTTTAATTAATTAGCTAACAATTAACCTATTTAATACCTTTCGGCCTATAACTAGATTAACTGATCGACTTAATTTACTTATCTTTCGACCCTATAAACTAAATCAGATTAATGTACTTAATTTACTTATCTAGATTAACTAGATTGATTTTAACATGATATATAAAATACTCACAATTTTTAATTTCAAACATGAGAGTTTGGTAAATTACAATGTTAATAGGTAAGAAGATAACTAAGCATATGATTCCATCAAAATAAACTATACAATGATGGCATTTATGTCAGAAGAATGTAAGTAACTAGGATTTTATATACTCAACATGATTTTCATCCATAAACAAAGTTACCTAAGTTATTAGGGCTTAAGGTTGGTTTGGAATTCAAGAATTGGGAGCTTCAAAACGATTTAAGCAAGAAAGTAGTTTGACACATGATGTTGTTCCCTATGCACCCCTAGTATAATTTAAGCTCACCTCCTTATATCCCCTTCTTCCACCTCCCTTTTCTCTCCAAAGGTAAAGGCACGGTATAATATCCACAAGTACAGTTAGCTTAGCAAGTTTTACGCAACATGATTGAAAATTTCCCAAGTATTTGTGATTTTTATTGAATCACTTGATTTTAGCAAGTTTTATCCCATTCTATACTTTTATGTCTCTCACTTTTGCTTTTATCCCTTTTTGTTTTCACACTGTTTTTCATTTAGGCACTTTGGATCTAGGTTTAGGGGGGAAATAGGTTAAAGTGGTTGATTGCTACATGCAACCTATCAACTCGAGGTCAAAGGCAAGGCCAATTTGAATCGACTGTCTTACGCCTAACCTTGGATGAAGAGTGAATTAGGTAAAAGGATGATGATATATAGGTACTACATCTATATGACTGGTTCTCCAAATTATGGCACATATCAGCTGGGTACTGGATACTACGTACTATTAATTAGAGACTGAAAAGGCTACGCATTCTTGTCTCCCTCGGACCTCAAATTCACCCATTCCATTTTCTTCCTTACTATCTACTATAGATTTTTTTAATCACTCCTTACCAGTATGAAGAAAATGAGGAAAAGTATTACGTATTTGAATTCTAGAGTTATAAGAAATCAATTAGATTAAATTTGGAAATTTCATTTCTTTAAATATATGTTGATTATTATCAAAGAAAATGAGTGGTCGTCGAGGCAAAATTTTGCACATGGAATTTGAAAGGTTTAAGCTAGGTTTTAGGGTCTTCTCTATCTCTGTCAAATTGCCCCTTTTTTCCCCTCTCATTTATATTTTTATATATACATACATACATATATACAAAAGAATTCGAGTTATCAACACTTTTTTTTTATATAAAAAAAGACAATAAATATTAAGTGATTATAATAGGTAAATCATAAATTAAAAAGACCTAAGCATGTGGCGATCTTTATCCAACAAGCTTCTAACCGAATCCGGTGAAACTATAAACAAACGGATAAAAAAATCTTATGTGTCAGCACATTCAATCATGTGATCCGCAACTCCATTAAGACTTTTTAGGATATGTTGGACACGAACCTCCCATTTTTGACGCAGCTCGTGATGTAATAGTCGTAACTCCACTAAATTACTATTAGCTCTTCCGCCATAAAAGAGTAGTTCAAGCAGCAGTACATTATCACACTCAACTTCAACTTTCTTGAACCACCATGAAAATAAAATTGCACCGAATATGGGCATAGAAAAGACTTCTTGCACAAGAAATGGAAGATAATTGGAAGCATCATTGATGATGTTTCATCTTTATAAGCAAATGGTAATGGCATTATCGACTAACACTTATCATTTATGAGATGTACTATAGTCTATATATAGACATGTGTTTCGCTTTTATTTGACAAATCACATGTGCAGACATTAACATGGTTTGCAGATGTACACTATTAATGCCCCTCCTATATATATAGTTAAAGCATCGTGTGAAGGATTCGTAAATATTTTTAACATCATCCAACTTATAATTATAAAATTTTCTGTTATTATAATAATTTAAATTTATTAAAAATCGTGAGGCATATAGAGTCACAAATTACTACAAAAAAATTCACGTGGGAAGCATAGAAGAGAAGTGGTATAAAATTATGGAAAGGGAGCAGAAATGATCCCATTGACAGCATTAATGAAAGTAAGAACATAGCATAGGCATCGGAAGCAGTGGCAAAGATCCCCAAGCGAAGCGAGGCGAGGCCAAATGAAGTGGGAGTGGGTGTACATGTGCAAACATGTGTGTGATATCGATTTTAATCAAATTAAAGGCGGAGAAAGGTATACATGGAAGCTCGTGTTTGTGTATATAAACGCACATGTACTTACACGTGTGCACGATTTCTTAGAAATTCAGATTTTGAACTGCATCCATTCTGCCTGCATAAATCACCTTGGGTGAATGCTTAGCTCCATTTCTTTATTCCACACCCTACAACCCATTTATTAATTATTAATTATTAATTAATGTATTACAATGAGAATTTTTGTGACAAAATTATCAATTTAATCCATATTCTTTTAGCTATATTTAAATATTATCGTTTTATATCAAATCAATTTTTCCATCTTCAAGCAACCATAAGACAAGTCAATCAATTGGTAAAGCATATATTATAATATATTTTATAATTAATTTTTCTTTTATTGGAAATTATTTTGGGTTCAAATCAAGACTGAAGCAAGAAATTTTTTTAGAAGGGCCTAAAATTAAGTTATATGTTTTTATGAAAGCTAAAATGTAATTTCATTCTTAAATTGACTTATATCTTTGTGATTTCAAAAGGATTAAATCAAAATTCTAACATTTTTAAAGGAGTCAAACCATAATTTTACTATATGTTCACTTAAAGATTTTATAAATTTTGAAACCTAAAAACAACAATAATCTATCTTTGAAGAATAATTTTGACATCGGAATTTAAATATTATCTAAAATTTAATATTGGAATAAATATATGCATATATTTGAATCCACTGTTTACAGTGTACACCTGTATTACACTGAAAAAATATTAAAATTTTAGAATTTATATAGATCTAAAATTGACTAAAGATAAAAGAAGGAAAGAATTAAAAGCTGGAAATGAAAGAAAAGGAATGATATTCAGTTAGTACTTTTTGTCTTCAGAAGTTGCATAATTTCATCAACTTGTACACCCAGAGCTTAAATTAACTGTACAAACTGCATGGTGTACATCTTCTTGAGGACCACATTAATTTGCTTAATATATATATTATTTATTTATTTATTTATTCTTAAATTTGATTGAATTAATATTGGAATTTCACCAATAATCCGATCTGAACAAGCTATAAATATCAGTTTTTATGTGTCTGGATAGCCTCCACTCGTCCATGGCACTCTATTAAGGAGAAAGTTTAGTGAATATAAACCAGGATTCTAAAAGTTGCTTGCAAAAGACAAAACAATATGTTTAATTCAATATATATATATATATATAAACCCAACCCAAAAACAAAGGATATATAGTGAAAAAATCTAGAAAAGGAAGGGATAATGGGAGTAGATTAAATAGAAAGGGATGAGGGGATTGAGAAATGAGAGTATATTAATGGTGAAGGGGATGGGTGTCCAAGTAATGAAAATGGATGTGTGCCCAGTTTTTCTGAAGAGGGTACATACAGTGCCTTGCTGTCTAGCATGTGAAGGGGCTTCCTCTCTTTCTTTTTTACTTACATGCACCCACTAGAACCCACCCAACTGGCACTTTTGATTCATTCACATCAATGGCTGAATGGGGAGGATGAAGACAAAACTAGTCTAGGATTTGAGTCTGATTCTCTTAATTGCTCTTGTTTTTTCACTCCCCTTACCTTCTATCCTACTTCATCCAACACCCTTATATAGGGCACACATATAACCTCAGCATCTCTGAGTTACACTTACCACCCTTTTTATAGTTTTTCTTCTTCCTTCTTTTTCTTCATAGAAAGGACCGCATTGATTGAGGGGAAACAGCATTGAGGGCCTTTTTTTTGATTAGCAAGAGAGAGAGAGAGAGAGGGAGAGAAAGAAAAATGAATGTTTTGGCCTCTGAGTGTAGTAGTGGGTGTGAATCTGGTTGGACTAGTTACTTAGAACAGTCTTTTCTTTCTGGTAATCTTTCTCATAAATCAAGTGGTTTTTGTGATGAACATGGCAAGTATAAAGGTAAAGAAGAGGTTGTTGATGAAGAAGAAGACCTTTCCATGGTTTCTGATGCATCTTCTGGGCCTCCACACTTGAATGTAGATAATGGTCATTTCAATGATGATAATCATTATCAATATACTTCACCTAAAGGTGCTACATTGAATAAAAATGGTGGTACTAAAAGACATAGGAAGAAAGAACAGCAAAGACAAAGGGAAGATCATCAAGAATTGCCTTCTTTACTTGATGATACTGCCAGCTCTCCTCTCATCAAGGTAAATATAAGTTTGTTTGACATCTTCTCTGAATCACCCTCTTTTTTTAGTAATGGTGTTAACTATGACAATAATTTTCTAGAACAATTTTGCTCACACCAATAATCATGCTTCAGTGGAGGAAAGTGCCTTCCATTATCCCCAGGGGCTCTCTGCAACACACTTTCAGGTAGTTCCACCAAATTTTAACTTATATATTTCCCAGTTTTTTTTTTTTTTTATAGAAAATTTGTTGATAACCATTGAATTACTACAGGGAGGACCCGCATTCCAACACCACTTTGGATTTTTGCAGTCTTCTCCAACTGGAAACTACCTACAACAAGGTCACCGGTTAAGTGACGACTTCCTACTGATTCCTTTTTGGGCTTTATTTTCTAACATTGCACACCATTGTTCTTTTAAGCAATGAACTCATTGTAAAGTTTCAAAATGAACAGGTGGTTTTAAGGAAATTAGAGAATGGAGGAGTAGTGGAGAGATGAGATAAAGGTGGTTTAACTTTTTTAAGTTTCTGTATATCAGCCTGCTCTTGCTAGCTGCAACAATGGAGTTTGTGGCCCTAAAAAGAAATGAAAGAAGAGGTTGGCAAAGTATAAAAAGAATCAGTTCTCAAAGGGGATGATCATTAGCTTCTTCCTTTCATATTTCTTTCATTTCTTGTCCAAATGCAACGATAAAGAGCAAAAGAAAAATGCAAATAAACTTTCTTGTTTTTGGCTGTCAAGGAAGAACAAAATTTATGTTCAGTCTTTTTTCTTGAATGGAGCCCCATGCTCTCTTTATAGCTCAACTTGCAGACCAGCTCATCGCTCAAATTCAACTAAAAAGAAAACAACACTCTAATATGAACAAAAGTATCTGTCAATTCATCAAACAAGATGCTATACTTTCCCCCACATTACACTGACTTCACTAATGGTGATCAGAATTTATACATACGGAAACGTATAAATTGGCATATATTCAGATACGGATTTTCCCACCGCAATGGGAGAATTTGAGCTTCATCACATGCTTGATTATGCCTCCTAATAATCTTTTGACATTCTTCTCATATCTGTCTCCATCACCTCTTTTGTCAAAATCCCATGCTTCGTTTTGTAATAAACTACTTCTTATCCACAATTTCAAAGCCAAAAAGGATAAGAGATAATAAAGAATCCAAACCCCCTCCATGGTCAGCTGTTGCATGCAGCATGCATGTGCAGGCCTAGGTAGATCATTTATAAATGTTAGTTTAGTCGTTTAAGTCTTCTTGTTTGGTAGAGATTTGAACCTAAAAACCGACACTGTCTATTTACTTGAATGCCAAGGACACACTTTTCGTGTAAGTAAGCTCGTATTTAATCCCTAAACTATTTCTTTTCAACACCAAAACAGGACAAATGGATGTTTCCTACACTCAACTTTAATTGATAGCCACTCAAATAGAATCTGATCATACAAAGATGGGACACTCAGAATTGAGTAGGTGGGACTTTCCCCCCAACATCAAATTTGAACCTAAAATCATAATAATAATAATAATAATAATAATAATTAGCAGAAGCATGCGACTTTAAAACCAGTTAATGATGGTGGAAAGGTCATATTGAATATGAAATTCTGACCTAGTGTTCGAGTTAGGTTGAAATAATGGAAAGGGCTTGGTCATCAATAAAGACAAGACCCCATATCTCTCAAGTGTGTAGATAAGGCTCCCATACACTCCAATGGTGCCATCTCTTATCAAAACTCAGACCTTTAGGCTTAAATATGCCATTCACATAAGAGGGTGATGGGCATTCATATCAAGGCTAAGGGATGAGGAAGGAAATGGACAAACTAAGCTAATATCGGAATACTTCATATGCATCTCCATAACCCTTGTTTTTTTAAAGCTCGGAAGATGCTGCCTGTGATCTTGCTGACCCCAAAGGAACATGCCTCCATTATATTTAATAATTTTGCTCTCTTTTAGAATGCTGTTATTTTTTAAAAATATATAATTTTTTTTTATGATATATTAATGCCGCTTTGTTCCCTCTCAAACCTTGTCTGCTTTGCAGCTGTCATCGAACTTGATGTCATACACAATCATATGTCTCTTGCTTTGATTTCTTTATTCATCTAATTACTTCTCCCCTCAATTCCTACTGAGATTGTATAATTTGGGTTTGGTTGAAAAGATACAACTTTGGGAATTTAGGATGTCAACAGAGCTTGTAAAATATCTATACCCACACCACATGCTCTATTTTTCACTATATTTTAACATACAGCTTTTAGAGATGAATCAATTTCACAGTCTTTTTTTTTAATGAGATCATTATAGAAAATGCTAGACTAATTGCATGTCATCATATTGGATAAGGGATGTAAGGAAGTATGGGGGAAAACATAAAATGTTGTACCAACCACCACCAAAGCCAAAAGCTTCAATTCCTGTGTAAAGAAACAAAGGGGAATGCCATTGCCAGTCACTGTGTGTGGTGTTTGCATGAAACTTATCTAATTTCTGTTCATGTCTCACACTGCAGCTCTAACAAGCCTTGTTTCTGTTTTCTGCTTGTCTCTTATCGCCATGCATGTGTTTACATATCTGTGAGCATCACCTTAAATGATCATCTCTGAATCCACCATCTCTATCTCTAGAAATTCACATTTCTTTTTTGTTTTTAATCCCTTCCAGCTTGTAAATCTGGTTCAGGCATTAAATCTGAGCTTTGGCTGCACATGATTTCCTGTAGTGAATTAAAATTTTATATTTGGTGTACATTTAATGCCAAGAGAAACCTGCCACATTTGACAAGTGTCCGTACATTGAAATTCCAATTCCATTTACTTAACCTGTCACCACCTTTGGCTACCGACTTTGGGATATATAAAACAATGTCCTAAAATTCTACCGTATACATACTTATCACTTATACTCGTATATTAAATATATATATTTTTTCATTATTCTTCTCCTGTAAGATGATCTCATGGAACTGTCATTCCACTCCATTTAATATCTCTTCAATAAAAATAATAATAAATCAGATTTTTTTTCCAGATTTTCAACTTTTTTTTCTGAAAAAATACAAGCATCACTCTCATATTGCTTTCTTATTACAGATTTGCCAAATTTATAACCATCCAAATTTCCAGGATTAGCTTAAACATCATGAACCAGCTTGAAGATCCTAATTTCCAAACATCCCTGCATAACAGTCTATAGATCAACAGGGGATGTCTTAAATTCAAGAAATAACAAGGTTGACCATTGCATCTTGGGCTGTGGGTAAACAATTAAATCTTAATGTAGTTAGAGCTCCTACAAATATTGAATTGAGCAACAAGACTACAAAGATCTGAAGTAATATTTTTTTTGAGGTGAGTAGGTGATGGAGTGGGAAGCTGCTCAAGGAGGAAGTTCAAGATTAATCTTACTTTTGTGAGACATTTGTAAGCTATTGTCTCGAGGGGAATTTTTTATATTTGTTTTTTTGGTATTCTTGATGTCCGATTCTTTTATAGATGTTGAATATAGTAACACTTGATTTTTGTGTTCGTGTTTAGAGTTTTCTAAGGAGATTCATTGTATGTTTTATGATGTTAAAGAATGTGCACGATTCTTAATATCCATTGTTATTTTGTTTTTACTCTCTTATTGAGCATGATTATTTTATGATTTGTCAAATGTATTTGTTGCAATATTTGTACTCACTTTTTGACAAGTTTTATCTTTATCGGGTTTTAATTAATAAAAAGTTATTGTGGTTGATCAATTTGATTAGAATGATGGAGTGAGTGCATACATATACATACATATAATTGTCTATGTCAACAATCAAAGGAAGAATCAACTTTAAAAAAAGGGCAAAGGTCCACGAAGGTCCAAGGACCATCTATGCATAAGCCAGATTAATCTGACCATCTGCTGTGAATTTGGATGGAATTTCCTTCAAACCATTAGCATAAGTTGCATCTTCCAAAGTAGAATGTTTGTAGACGTGAGGTTCAATTGTATGTAGTGAGAAATATGGGGAGAAAAGGATGTAGGTGACCCTCAATCAGGCGTCACAACACTAACAAGAGTAGGAGTCGAGGTAGACATGACAAATAAGCTGCGATGAAGATTAAGGGGGGGAAAATGCAGTCGACCACTAAGGGTTTTTTGTTGGAGGGGGCTAGGGTTTAGAACCTGACCTATGGGACCATGTAAAAGCAATAAATTTGATGCATTTTTCATTATACAAAAGTATGGCTAATGCAATAGGAAACAGATTTAGAACAATAAAAGACAAGTAAAATTATGTCTAAAACTTCATTAACACATGACAACACGTTTCTTTCGTTGTGAAAACTTTTTGGTAGCACAAAGAACCGAACCAGTTTATAATGCAGAATGGAGGGTGACATTTTTTGTTTTGTCCAGGACAAACAGATATGGGACTGGGTGGGTGAATTATTATGGAAATCAATATGAATAACTTCCTTATTTTATTCATGCTAAAATTATTAGTATTTATTTTTTCTCGCAAAAATAAACGGCTTTAAGCAAAAATAAAAAATCACTATCCGACTGTAATATATTTTTAACCCAAGTTAGGAGATCTTCAAAAAGTGTCAAGTCCAAAGAATTGTCATAAACACATTTTGTCATTCAATCCGTAGCCATTAGTATTTGTTTTTTAAGGTAGAATAAGAAAAATTGACATGATCCCATAAAATCACCATAAAAGTGACATCTAAATTTAAAGTCGAATTTCAATACCTTTATTTGTTTTGAATTCTCACATCGTCAATTTCTTTTTCAAAAACATATTTTGTTCTTATAAACTAGTAATCAGTAGGGGCGAAGCCGAGAAAAAAATTTAGGGGTGCGAATTTAAATTATCTATATCTTTATAATTTTTAAAAGATTAAATCAAACTTTTATCATTTTTAGGGGAGCAAAGTGCAATTTTTTCTTTTACTAATTTAAAATTTTTAAAAATTTAAAACACTAAAGTGGCAAAATAACTATTTTAGGGGGGTCGGGCCTTGTCAGCCCCTAAATACGCCTCTAATAATGAGCAAATCGAAACACCACTGGCCAAATTTGTATTATTTTAAGTGAGATAATTTTTCAAATTTACCACTAATTTTAATTTAATATACAATTAATAAATGAAATTTTGATTTTAATTTAATTATATACTTTTTTTAAAAATAAATATATCTATTTTTCATATTAAATAAATATAATTATTTATAAAAAATAAGGTTATACGGATAATTATGTTAATATTTTTCAAAATAAAAAAGTCTCATTTATACAATCTCGACAATTTTTTTTATAAGGACAAAATTTATGAAATCTTAGGCAGCGGAAAACGTTTTTTTGTTTTTGCCTTTTTTCTTGGGCTAAGGAGTTGAGCAAAGTTTCATTTTAAGCTTACAAAGCTAAAAACCCACTATTTACAAGCTTTAAAAACATAGTTTTGATAAAAAAAAAATTGGTAAAACTTTTTTTTTTAAGTCAAAATGGGTAAAACTTAAAAGACATTAACTCTTGAGGTTCTTTTTGATGTTTGTAATTTATTATTTATCGAATGTAATGTTGTATTTCAGAATAAAATTACGGTGTTTAAATAATTAATATTTCGATCATTTTGTAATTTCATATTATAAAATAATGTAAAAATACCCTTTTATTTTATTCTATTAACCAATATAATTTTAGTATTTAAAATAGTAGTAGCTTATGTTTTTTCTTTTTGCTTTATAAGATTATATTTTCCCACCCAACATTTTCAAAAACTAAGGGTAAGGTGCTTTATCTGTTTTTTCCAATACCATTTTTTATGATTAAAAAAACTAATTAAACAAATGAAAAAAAATTATCCCTACTTTCAAGAATTAAATTAGTAATGAATCAGCAAATTTGATCATTTTTTTTTGTTGTTTTGAAGGTTTGGATTTGGTTTTAATCTGAGTTTGAAGTGTGGTGGTGATTAGACTTTTATAAGATATCGAGTAAGAGACTTGAAAGATAATAGATTTAGTTTTTGGTGGCTTAAGGTGAGTGATAAATAATGGTTTTGATTGAAAAGAAATGATGAGAGGGAAGTTGATAAAAATGAATTCACGTATCATGTATTGCAATTTGTGAGGGAAAACAAAAATAAATAATAATTTAATTAATTTTTTTAAAAATTATTAAAATATTATAAAAATAGGAAAATATAAAAATTCATACAAGTCATTAAAATGATTAAATATTATAATAAAAAAAGTTAAACACTTCTTTTATAAATTTTTAATATATTTGATCTTTTTATAATTTTTTTAAAATTTTTATACAATCTCTAAAAATCATTTAAACCCTTATGTTAGCATTTTTTTCCATGTCAAATGCGCCATTAGCCGCCACATCATTATTTTTCCACTTCTACTACCATGCCAATCACCTCATCACCTACCACATCAACAATTAATGGTTCGTCAAAGGTTTCGTCTAAAACTCATGTTTCAAGAGCTCAATTAATTGTTACTCTCGATTAAAGGTTCGATTGATTGTACTTTTTGACGAGGAACTCAATTGATTTTGTAAATTATTTTATAGGGGATTCTTTTAGTACTTAAACCTTCTAATATATTCTAAAAGTAAATTATAAACACGTTAGGAAATGTGTATATCATCCTAAATTTATTCTCTATTATATTTGGAGAGAAAGGATTGTATGAAACAGGGATATTATCCCTTTCCAATAGTTTTATGACACATCAACAATTTCATCCTAAATTTCAGGATTTTAATTGTAATTTGATTTTTTTCAGGATGAAAATGTTGAAATTAAGAATGAAAATACTGATGTGGCATAAAACTATTGGAAAAGGGACACAAATGACGTGGTGTCACTGTTTCATTCAATCCTTTTCCTATATTTGGATAAATTACACCAAGGTCAATAAACTATTAGTAAGTTTACACTTTAGTATTCAATTTCAAAAAGTTACAAATTAATCACTGAACTATTTGGAAGTTATCGTTTAAGTCACTAGGTCTTTAAGTTGCTAACGGATGTCTAATGGTTATTAACTCGCTATTCATCATATGGTAAACTACACCCAGTGTCACTCTATTAGTAAGTTTATACTTTGGTCCCTCAATTTAAAAAAAAGTTAAAAGTTAGTCACTGAATTATTCGATTATTTTAAGGTTTTAGGGACCTTCTTCACAGGTGTATTCCAATAATCCTGCCACCTCCTGACCTCTTCCTCTAGAAAAGAAACACACCAAACCAAAGGTCTTTCCCTCTTTTAGCTTTATTGTTTAATTTTTGTTGAAATTGTCTAAAACTTTGTTGATTTAAACTTGAAGCCCTAACAGAGAAGCTCTTTGATCCCTATCCACCATAATCAAATGGTCACCTGACTCTGACATGTTTCTCGTCTCAACAAGACTTTCTCCTTAACCTTTTTGGATAGGGCCTCTATTGCCCGAAACTCTTCGGCTAACTCTTGACTGAATCTGGTACTTTGAGTCTCTTTTTTTATATATATATTTTGATTCTATTTTCTCTGATTTTATTCCATCCCTTTGTTTTTGAGGGTCTTATTTGGGGCCTGTCGCAACAGGAGATTTTTTTCCTTTTTTATTTGCTTTTTTTTTTTGTATTGTTGTTTGGTTTGATTGTGGTTGTGGTAATCTTTGGTCTTTGGTTCGAGATAAGGGTGTGTGAATAACTTGATTGTAGATTTTTTGGGCTTATGGCTTTGACCAAATGGGAAATAGTAAGTGGGTTAAAAAAGAAGGGTCGATGAGTTGGTCAAGTTAGTGGTGAGGCATGGGGTTGATAGTGACTTTGCTAAGGTTTGAGGTTTGAGTTGTTGATACTATTTAGATTATAGGGTTAGGGAGTAATGGTGTAAAAATTGAGCGGCCAAAGCGTAAACTTGTAAACTTAGTAATAGTTCAATGAGTAACTAGTAACTTTTTAAAATTGAATGACCAAATTGTAAACTTACCAATAATTAAATGATCAAATTGTCAACTTACTAGTAATTGAATAATCAAATTGCAAATTTACTCATCCCTACATCTAACTTCTTTTAGCAACTTAATCGTCCAATCACTTAAAAAATACATTTCAAATAATTTAATTACTAATTTATGACTTTTTTTTATACATTGATGCTTTATATTATTTTTCAAACATTTATGGCAAGATTAAATTAAATAACCAAATAGAAATCTATTGAAAGACAAAAACTACAATTTGCAGCAAAGGCAGCATGATTGTACTTAAAGTTATAAATATCGTCTAACAACTGGAACCTTTACGTGTCCTAAGATTGATGGACTGAATCTCTTATTTGTTGGCTTTAAGCCAATCCAGAATACCTTTTTCTGCTTCACTTAGCTGCTGCTCGTCCTTCCCGTTCAATGTCCCTTCTACGAATTCAAAGTAATCCTTGTAGTTTCGCCTGTAATAATTCTCCATTCTCTGCTAACCAAACATCACTAAGAAGCAAATCATGGAGACATTACCTTAAATTATCCCAATTCAGAAGCATACCTCTTTGTCATTCTTGGCTTTGTTTTCCTCTGTTTTCTTCAAGTACTCTGTCAAATTTTTACTGTTTCGTTCAGTCACCAAACAAACAAAAGAAGAATCGACTACAAACAAGGAACAAAAGAGAACTGGGCACGCTACTTTTGAGAAGCTCGGTTCTGGAATCATTGAGTTGAGGAGCGGAAGCCACGGCGGATAAAATGAGACCTCTCCTTGCAATTCCGGTGTCACCTGCGGCGGCTGTAATTGTTTTTGTATAGGTTGGTTTAGGTTTAGAAGCGGGGGATGGGGATTTGCCTTGTTTCCTATGAACTGCATGCACGTTTGAAGAAGCAAACTGGTTGACTGTTACAGTCAGTGCCATTAAAACACTTTGTGCTATTGAACCCATTGCACACCCTTACACCATTGCCTTGTTTCTTTTCTCTCAAGGAAGAAGGCAGCCACTGGTTCTGCTTTCAGGATATTGAGATAAAAGGATGAGGTTTGCTTGTGCTATTTGGCTCTACACCAGTCGCTTCATATTTACATATTTCTCCTTCTTAACACACTAAACTAAAGGACAAAAAGAAATGATGGAACAAAGACAGGTAAATTTGGATCAATGTACCCTTCATCTTTGCTAAAATGTTTTTCGCTTCAATATCAGTTGCAATTTGAATAAAAACTGGCAGCATTTTATAAATGAACACACTATTTTTTTTATTTAATTATATTTTAATGAGGTGGTGACATGGTACTTTTTTCTTGTTTCGGACGCTTTTTTTTTTTTTTTAACTGATGTAACAGCAGAGACAACTCCGGTTACCTCCAATAAAATTTAGGTACCTAATACAACCAAAAGAAAATCTCAAGTACTTAAACTCAAACAAAGCGCATAGTTTAAGTCTAGTAAAAAATTATGTACTTTTTATAGGTTAATTTTTTTTTATGAAAATTGTTTATTTTCCTTATTTATTATGAAATTATACATTTTTACACATTATTATTTATAATTAATTAATAAATTAAGAACAAATCTTATATACCATAAACACCAATTAATTATTATATTTGCATATAACATCATTACCTATCATTAGTTTACATATAAAATCTTTATCAATTACTTATTGAATATGTAATAATTTAATCTTTAAAATGAAATAACATTTTTGTATTTTTTATTTTGATATGAAATGATTTATGAATTTATAATTATTTATTTTATTCAATATTGTGAATATCATATTATTATTTTTTTTGAAGATTTCTATTGTTGTACCGATTATTTGAAATATGTATAACTATCCACCCAAAACTAGTTAATATATATATGATCGCATACATAAACACAGATTTTGGTCAAAAGGATGAAAATTATTATGCCCCTCTGACTTTAAATGCTTTGGAGCCTCACTCTACTTGTTCTCACCATGAAGAAGTCAATTTTAAACATCAATATTTTTCTCTAAAAAAGAAAATCTTTGTTTCCTATTCTATTATTACTTGGTCTTCCTTAATATCTCTTTATTGCAGTAGTAGCTGAAGTTTGATGATTTCAAATAGTTGACAACACGCTACTTACCATTTCAATTAAACCACCTTTTGAGTCGAAGTTACTTCCAAGAAATGCCCATATGATCATCAACTTCCCATCACCACCTTTATATAAACCCTCTTCATTTCCTCCTCTTTTAATTGCCTCAACACTACAATCTTTGTTTTACGATTGACTTCATCATCGGCGATACGATTGAAAACTTATACAGCAACGGCAGGTTAAAACAAATGAGAAGCAAAGGTTGCAAAACAAACAAGCGTGACAAGTTGATGAAAACAGTATGTTTACCCATCAGAATTCTATGCAAGGCAAGAGACATGTACATTAAGAATATGGTTGATTGTTCTGGCAGGCTTGGTTACGGTGAAGGGGTAGTTTGCCATACTCCTGAAGCTCCACGCTTGCCTAAGAGCTTTAGTGTCGGTTCTTCTGTGGCAAACAACGGTGAAGAGTTTAGACAATTTCTAGGGCTGACAGCTAAGCATGGCATAGATGGTAAAGTAGAGCAGAAGATGCAACAAAAACAACACTCAAGGGTGAATGGAAGAACCATGGGAACGGCAGCTGGTGGTATCATGGGAACGAGAAGCTATAGTGTTGGGATTGGAAAGATAGGGAGAATTGATGAGGACAAACCTTGTTCCTTTGAGGAAGATGAAATTTCTGCTATGGCAGATCTGATGTATCCACGTAGGAGGAATCTGAGAGTGTATCGCTAGAGAAGGACAATTAATACATATGTGTGTGTGTGTAAGACTGATTATATTGAGTATTTTTTATTAAATCAATCCATTTCTTAAATGGAATTGGCTTCTCTATATTCATACACATATACACAAAAAGAAAAAAAAAGAAAAAAAAGTGTGAACAAAGAAAGTGTAAAATTAATCAATTATCAGAGAGAGTATAGTCAAGTTTAAATGAAATGAACTGCAGTCATTCCCTTTTTGAGAGTGAAAAAAAAAACATTAACCCTTGTACAAATTTATAAATATGCTTGATTAGGAATGGAAGGAAGGCAAATGAAAATTACCAATGTACTTGACATCTCTGCTAATAAGAAGCAAGTACTCTTCCTTGTTCCCTCTATTGGCCACTGTCAGCAGTATCTTCATCATATTAAGAAGACACAGAGGTTACTGAGACGATATAGAAGTTGCAGCACCAATGCAAGAGACAAAAAAATAAGAACTACCTCTACCGGCATAAGTGCTTAGGAGTTGCTGATTTGCTGAGAGCCAGACCATAAAGTAAGGGTTGCCAAAATAGCTATAGTTGCAGTTTCAACACGCAAACGATGAGGGCCCAGACCAACAGCTGTAGCTCCTGCTTCTGTAATCAAATCCACCTCTTTCTCTGTAAAGTCTGAAGCACCAGAATCACAAGTCATACTAATTGTCTTTACACTTCCCAAAATAAAGCAGAAAGTAGAAGCCCTCAATTATTGATGCCAATGTCATCTCAACCAATCTAAACTTAAATTAGTAGATATAAGAAAGTACAACTTTATTTTCTATTTATCATATTTATAGAGAGAATCAATTAGAATGCCAGCTTCCTCCCATAGATGACATTCACACCTGCAAATGCAGCAAAAGTATTGGACTAATATAATGTGCATACTAAATTACTAACCCCCTTCTGGTCCGACTATTATCAGCCCACTAGGTTCCTTAGTTGTTGAAGTCAATGCACTAACTAGAGGAGTACCTTCTGCTATGGCTATAAAAGACTGCTTCGACTTGGCAACCTATTAAGCAAAAGGAGTGGAGAAAATGCATTTTGAGGGTAAGATATATGAGGACGTAAAAAAAAAAAAAAAAAAGATTACACCAACCCTGAATACAACAATGCGAAGCAAATATATTAAAGCAGCTATCTTTAAGGAACTAGAATCAGTAATCACTCGTAAACTTGTGGTGCTCGCTAATAAAGCTATACGGTGAAAATCTACAAACAAGCATCAGAAAAATAAAACCTTTCAGATGAAGTAACTAAAGCTTTAAGTATAAAAAAGGAAGAACTCACAAGAGGTATAAGATTATCAATCTTCATGGGATGATTCAGTTTCATTTCATGCAACCGTTGGCCTACAAGAAGAAGAAATCACAATACATACAAGGTAGAAAACATCAACATTCACAAGAGTATTGAACACCAAAAGTAATAACTAACAACGGACAAAAAGAAAGAAACTAAATTGCAATGAAAGATGAGAAAAAGACACAACACCGCAATATATCCCAACTAGACTTCTACTGAAGCAAATATTAACTTCAAACATGAAAATAAAATGTAAAGTTAACAGAAAACATGTAGCAATTACAAGTAAAATCAAACATACATTGTTTAGCTGCTGCTAAAATGACACGCTGCAATCTCTCCACCCGATTGTCAGAGATGGTAGAAGAACGTTGAGTGAGCAAAGGTGTTACACTACTAGCTCCCAGTTCCTAGAATGTAGAGAACAAAATATTAGTAGTGACAAAAAGTAACACAATTACACAACCAAAATAAAAAGAAATATACATGTATGTAGAAATGTTTGTATTTCCATAAGACATACAGTACACTTCTCAACAAGCCAATCAGCTCGACCACCCTTCAGTGAACCTAAACAGGAAATGATTTAGCAAATGAACCACATTTTTGTAACTTCCATTTTTGTTCTTGTAACTCGAAAAGTACCAAAAGCAGCAAATATATGCCACTGTGGGGTCTGTGGAAGAACAAGCTTTGGATCTTCCAAAGCCACAAAATTAATAGAGGAACGGTCAATGTTTTGTATGAACCCTTCTACTAGACCGCCTTTCCCATTGAAGAGCTCTACCCTGTATAGTTTATACACCAGAATTCAACAAATACATATTAAAAGAATTGCACCAAAACCTAGAGTTTCTATAAGCTTAGTACATAAAATGAAAAAAAATACAGTTACAAATTTGGATGAAAAATGAAATTGTTTAATGGAATGATGACAACCAGTACCTGTCGTCAGTTTTCAATCTTAAAACTTTAGTCATATGCCAAAATTCATCTCCTTGAACGCGAATAACACCGCCCTACATTTAGAAATTTGCAAACAATTGGAAAAAAGATTTCGAGTGGTGGTTAAGAGATGAATACTTTGATAAAGAGAAGATTCTGCCTTGGAAGAAGGAAGAGTTTCAGAGAAGAAGCGAGGCAGGCCACCGCGAGACTGGTTGGAGTAATCAGAAGGAGGAATAGACGAGTGTGCTCTCCAGTTAAATGGTTTAGTAAGCCAAGGACGCTTCACCAGCACTGTGCTTCGAGGTCGTAAAGGTCCTAAGCTTTGCATTTCCTAGCACAAAAAAAGAAAACCCTTCAGGCTCCGTTTGGTTTCTCGGAAAATCGATTTCTTTCTTCTTTTTTTCCTGGAAAAAACGAGCAGGGATAGGCAATTCACTTTTTCTGGGATTTGGCTTTTGGGTTTTCAGAAGCAGGAGTAAAACTAGTAACAATATCAATACGGTGTCGTTTTCCTTTGCATGGAAGGGTTTAGGCGTTGCACACGAAAATGCCAGAGCCAAGTTACGTAGAAGTAGAGTAGCAGTAATCAGGCCCAGCCCTAGCATAGTCCAAGAGTGTTACCGTCCAGGCCCTAAAGTAAAGAGGGACTCATTTTTTTGAATTTTTTTTCAATTTTTTTAAACAGTAAATTCATTATAATTCATGTATTTGATACTGAGAAAGAAAAATTGTAGATTTTAATTTGATTGGACATGATATTTTTCTATTTATTTTATTGGTTTTGTTACTTTATTTTCAAACTTGCTTTTGAAATTTTCTTTCTTTTTCTTTTTCTACTTTGGACTATTGATATTTGTTTGATTTTGAGCTTTCTATTTATTTAAATTAAATGTTCAATTTTATTATTTAAAAAATAAAAAGAAAATATGAACTTTGGGCTTCCTTTTTTATTTGATTGTAGCGAAAAATAAAAAAAAGAAATGTGGAATTAAGTTGAAAAATTAATAAAAAAAATATTTGTAATTTTTCATTTCAATGTATTTTTACTATATTGAACAATTTTTGGTTGGCGGTGAAAACTAGAATTAGTCATTTTGGAGGATTAAAAAGAGATATACTTTTATTAAGTGGAGATTAAAAAGGGAAATATATTTTATTGTATTAAGTGGACAATTAAGCCAATGAATAATTATTAATCAAACTATTTCAATAAAGGTAAACTAGTAATATAACAATCTATTTGTGAAATAAACAATTTGGTGGAAAAACTCACTAGCATTTGTCTTCTTCCTTGAGTTGAATGAAAAGAAAAGAAAAGAAAAACACCATTGAAGAGAAAGGAAGGTTCGGTTGAAAAAAAAAACTCCTTGCATGTAAGTGTTTTAGCTTGAATCTTGTTAATTTTTTATATTTTGGGACCCTTGAAGCTAAATTAAGCTTAATAAGGGGTCAAATTGAGATAAATGGTGACATGTTAGGGACTGATTTTTTATACTGTTAATATAATTAAAAATGCTGGAAGTATTGATGAGTTTTGGGTTGTGATTGAACTCATTTGTGAGAGACTTTTTGTTAAATATTCATATTTAGGGAGTTAGAAATATGAAGAATAAATTGAAAGAGTAAAAGCTGTAAATTTAATGGAATAATGGATTGTTAATGTGCAGCATAAATTCAGTTAGTTGAAAAATAAATTTAAGAGGGGTTAAATAATTAAGGCTTGAACAATGACCGAATTGTATATGAGCAAAAATATTAAGAATCAAATGAAAATTTTGTTGCTGTTCATTGGGGGAAACATTAGATGTCCAAAATTTAGGAATTTAACATTCAATTTTCTATTTTCAGCTGATTTAATAAGTATATTATTGATGATTTAAAGCTGTCCAAAATTTGAATTTTTAATATGTTATGTTGAATTTAATATTTGTATTATTGGGGATTTAATGTTATCTAAAGCATGCGTTAATGTTGTTAAAATAAGATTTATTTTAATATCTTATGCCGAATTTAATGTTTGTAAACTTATGGTTTTAACATGTAAATATGATTTTGAAAATGTCGAATTTTTTTAAAAGGGGCCCAATTATTTTTTTAGCCTAGGATCCCAAAAATATCAAGAACAGGCCTGGCAGTAATACACTACTCTTCCTTTCACTTTTCCATGCTTTATTTTTCAAAGGTAAAGGTAAAAGATTTTGTAAATAGTTATTCACGAAATGTGTTCTATTTTTATAATTAAAGATTCTATTTTTCACTATATAATTAAAAGATGAGATGAACAACAATCACATTTAAAAGTATTTATGGGTCAAGTCGGATTAGGTTTAGATTGTGTCTAAATAATATTATCATATTTTATGTTTATTCAAACTTGATCCGGTCTGAAATTTGAATAATTTTATTCAAATTCGTTCATATTTATAAAAAATTAATTCAAATTCATTTTAGGTTTGCACATATATATTTTTTAAAATTTATTAAAAAATATTTATATTATTTTAATTTAATATTTAATTATTTTATATATTGAAATTTTTTATTCAAATTAAACTTTTTTGCACTTTCAAAACATTAACCAATGACACTGCTTACTTGTCCTAATATCATTATTTCAAATTTTAAATTAAGCAACCCCGATGCTTCGAGATAGCTTTTAATTATAGTTAGAGGTTATAAATAATATATTTGGAAGAGATAAATATTAAAATTATATATATATTTTGATTTAATATGTAATGTTATAAATAGATTTTAATTTTATGTAATTTTAAATATGAAATTTTAATTTCATTCAATTTTTTTAAAAAATAATAATTTACATGCATAAACAATTATATTAATTCAATATAAAAATAAATGAATGTTATATCTCATGTAACAAACTTCACGAATCTCCCAGCATACCTTGAGGACCTCACAATGTACCCATAGAGTGTTAAACACGTGTCTCCTAATGAAACTAATGACACTGTAAACCTTGGGTTTGTTCGCGAATCCCAACTCGACGAACTTTGACAAAAGACACTTCCGCTAAGACTACTATATAAGGACCACTTGGAGGCTAAGGTAATTAATCACTAATCATCCTAAAACATCTTATCTTAAAACGTAGTATCACCGTTACTGTTAAAAGTATCAAATTAGACTTCCAAGTCAGTGACATTAGAAGATGTATCCAAGCTTTTTTTCCACTATAAAATGAGTCTACTAATAGCTTATACTGACACACGTCAACAATCATTTCTAATCTCCCCAACTCTTCCCAAAACAAAAACTTTTCCCCAACCTTCACTCCGCTCTCTTTTGTTTAACCACCATCTTCTTATGTGACTAGCACGACTTGAACTTAGACTACACTTGAGACGATGAACACTCTTGACCATCAGGCCATCACATGGATTTCATTGGTTTTATATTCTTATATTTATCTCAAAATTTTCCCAATTTTTAATTACACTGGTTTTATATTCTTTTATTTAATTTTGTTTTAAACTTTTATATATTGAAAAGAAGTTTAAAATCCTATCTTCATTTTGTAAAATATTAATAAAATATACCAAACATCTAACGTGTAATAGATTACAAAAAGAAGGTTTATATTATAAATTTTCAAATTTTCAAAAGTAGCTTAATACTTTTAATAAGTGCATGCAATAGAAGGATTGCCCAAACTTCAGAGCATGCTTAATTATGAATGATCATTGCTTCAATTAATATTTATAGTTTTTGGCAAAACCTTTTTTGTATTATTATTCTCTTGAAGTAATTAAAAGGGTTAATTTCCGTTTTGGTCCCTATTACATAAACATGTTCATGAGTCGGATTATTCGTTTAAACCCAAAAGTCTGTCTAAAATTTGAGAAGATTTGAATAAAAATATTAGACCTAAAAAATAGACTTAAAAAAATTAAGCTCATTTAAAAAAGAATCGAGTTTGAGCTTGAACATTCAAGATCTCAAGCTTGGTCCGGTCCGACTCATTTTTAAGTTAGTAATGTTTCATGTTATATCTTTTTTATATATTATATAATTTATAACACCTAAAAATTAAACCTATAGTAATATTATACATAATTTTAATAAATAAATAAAAAAAATATTTAAAATTTTAAAAAATAATATAGACAGAGAGAAAAATTTTAAACCCATATATTTAGTTAAACCGAACTTAAACAAGCATAAAGTGTACCAACATCATGTATAAACTCGACTCAAATCCGACCCGTAAACACCTGTTACACCTCTACTATTGCATTTATTTACTTTTTTTTTCCTTTTCCTTTTTTGTTTAAGAACCTTTCCTTTCTATTATTACATAAGAAATAATTAGATATATAACGTTGGGTAATTAAAATTATTGAAAGATATAAAATAAAATATTTACTAGTATCTTCCTTCTATGCCATGTATTACAATACAGGTTTAACAACCAGGGAAATTCTCCTACAAGAAAAAGAAGAACAAAACACTATACTTTTCCAACTAAAACCTGATAAAAAAAAAGTATATATGATTTATGAAATAAACATGAAAAACAGAGGTTGTCAAGGGTTTGCTTTCTGGGTGTAGATATAATCAACGTGAGCTGCAAGTGTTCTTCTCATCAAGCATTCTTCCTCTTCTTCTTTAATTCCTCTGCAGATATCATCATCCACTTCCTGACATATTTTCACAAGCAGTTCATGAGAAAAATGATATTATGAACCGAATCAAAATGAAAAAAAGAAAAGAAAAGGGTTTCTTTTAAAGCAGATTAAAAGAAAGAAGAATAAAAAAACATGGATACCGGATTCTGGGTTTGGATTGGGGTATTGGGACTGGGATGCTGAAGTGGGCGAGCGGCAGCAGCTGCAGAAGATAGTGTGAAGAAGAGAAGGAAGAGGATCATGCAAAAGGCGCTGAGCTTGCAACCCATATTTTCTTCTTCGGCTCTGTTTCTCAGGTGAGTTTTTGGGGGAGAAAAAGATGGGTTGAAAACTGTGCAGGGGTGGGTTAATTTATATACACATTCTCAGCTTTCAAGGGCAAATAAGAAAAGAAAAGAAATCAAAGGTTGAAGGGCAAGTGGGTAAATACAATTATAGAAGATTCCCATTTGTACTTTCATTAAAATATCAAAACAATACATTATTCTGGAGAAAAGTATATCCGCCCTTAGCTCATCTTCATTAGTTAATTTATGGATCCTTGAAAATTTTGGCAGTAGTAGTTCTAGAAAGTCCATTTTTCATTTAATTTCTTTTTAAATATCTTAATGGTGTGTTTGGATAAAAAAATTGGATGATTTTGGAGAACTTTATGATGTTAGTATCTAAATATTCATCGTTAATATTTGTAATTATTTTGTTTCGATTATAATAATCAGTATCGTATTGATACAAATCGAATGAATCAATACATATTATTTTAGTCTTAAATCGACATCAAATAGCTTATATTTTATTTTATTTTGGTCAAAATTTCGATGATGCGATTCAATCCATTTTAGTCAAATTTTAAATCAAATTTTAAATTTATTATCTTAACCATTTTAATTTTTTTACAACTATATATAAATTAATAGTTATTAAATGAAATTATTGAACTTGATTAATAATTTTAAGATGTATATTTACATATAAATATATATATATTTATATTAATATAATTGAGATATATTTACATGTTAATATAGTATATAATTTATCTTTTGACCAAAAAATATATAATTTATTAAAAACTAAAAATTAAACTATAAATATATATATATAAAAATATTTAAAAACATCTATAAACTCAAAATAGTACATTAAAACATATCGATACTAATATATATTATTACTGAACCGGTACGATACTTGCTACCTTAGTTTAGCTAAATAATATCTTTAGAAAAATTTAAGTTACTAAAATTTCATACGATGAAAGTAATTATAAAAGAAGAGTAATGGTATTAAAATAAATCATATAAAAATATGTGATATAAGTATGATTAGATTTGTAAAATATATAATTTTTTAATAATATAAAATATAATATTGGAATTAGAAAAATTATATTTTGAAGTTTATATGTATTTTTAATTTTTTTAGTGGGACTATGTGTATTAAATGAAAATCCACCTATTTAGGTGAAATTTAAATAGGGATTTAAGATAAATAAATTCACTTGTGAATTTTAAAACCTCGGATAAAAATGAAAGTCTCCTTCCAAATTCCTTATACCAAGATACTTTGACTTTTTCTATTGAGCTACTAAATTGTAATTTTCATAAATATAATAAGAAAATTTTCACCTTAACATTGGATCAAAGATTATGTAAATGCCAATAAAATCTTGATTTATTAGTTAAGGGGAAGAACGTCCTGGATTATTAAGTAATTAAGTTGGAATTTTATCATGCGTAATTATAATGTGTAATTCTAAGTTTTATCATGTATATATATTATGTTTGTGTTTTTGTTTAATTCTTTTTAATTTAGTGTGATTTTTATTGATTATTCATCGGTTGTGCTTTATATTAATTTGATTCTATATTATAATTAGTCAAATATATATTTATATTGCATATGCACAATTATGAGTACTTTTATCAACAGGTCCAATTGGATGGACTTGCATACTATCTCTTAAAAAATATCTATTTTCCTAAATTAAAAAAAATCTATTTAACCAATTAATTTTTTTTCAACATATGCAATTAATTTAACTCTATTTATTTGGTTGAAATTATATTAAATTAAACCTAATCAAACCTATTGGCTGGAAAAAAGACGCAATCAAAGGCTGACCAAATGATGATTTAAAAAAACATGTAGTAGCTTTAGAAACATGTTTTGTTTAACGTGGATTGGCTTCGTCAACGCCTTTTTTTCTTTTTCGTTTGTCGTATTGTCAATGCCTAGTTATTATTCTGAGGATTGTATCATTACACATGTGAAGGATTATAATTATTCATCACTAAACAATATTAGGATTTTAAGAAAAACAATACTAATTAATCGTCTTAATTTATCTTTGGTTTAAATTTAATCAAGCTTAGTTTTACTTATATTACCAGCCCCCGTAGTTTTTTTTTGGATGAAATTAGAATCTCAATAATAAATATTTAAAAAAATAAATAAATGGAAGTCCGATTATATTGTTATTACTAAAAAATATCTTAATTCTTTTTTTTTTTTTTAGAAAAATAACAGTTTAAAGCGATTACAATGAAAAACTAAGACATATTAGAGCTAACGTTGCTGCTATCTTCCTGAAGAGTTCGAAGAAGTGTAGGTGGTGGTGCTGAAAAAACATGTAAATTAGAGACCAAAATCTATGAATTTTGCAATGGCCTTAGCAACTGCATTGACATTCCTTAAGACATGGCGAAGACGAACTTCCCATTTCCTTTGCGAGAGCTGTTGAATTAATTGTACCTCTCCCAAATTACTAGAAGCCCCGCCTTCTGAATGGAGAAGTTCAATCAAAAGGGCATTGTCACTTTCCACTTCTAGTCTTCTATACCCTTTATTCCATGCAAGGAATAACCCTTCTAATATAGCTCTTGCCTCAACCTTGAAAATTGACTCATTTCCAAAGCACATGTTGAATCCCCAAAGCCAATTTGCCTTGGCATCTCGTAGGATGCCACCAACTGCTGCCTGCTGAGCATCGAAAGACACAAACCCATCTGTGTTTAATTTGATCCATCCCATCTCTGGCGGTTTCCATCGTGAAGCCATCCTTGTTTGCGAAACAGAACTCACCTTCTTATCAAAAGCATAATAACTTCTTGCCCACACAAAAGCCATGTCCATTATCGCTTGTGAGTCCCTATGGCAATCAGAAAAGATGACTTCATTTCTAGCTTTCCAGATTAGCCAACAAAGGCAAGCAAAAACCATTTGCCAATCTATATCTTCCTTGTTTAGGTCCCCTTTATTCTGCACATTCCAAGTTAGCCAAATATGAAACGGAAGAGTAAAGAAAGTGCTGTGTACCTGATTCCGAACCACCTTCCTCCAAATGCCACTAGCAAACGTACAGTCCCTAAGAGCATGTAACAAGGTTTCTTCACTTGATAAACACAAAGGGCAAGAATCATCAGTCGACATGTGTCTTCGTTTTCTCTCACAATTAGTTAAAACACGACCATGCCAAAGTAGCCAAAGGAACACTCGAATCTGCTAGAGAGCCTTTATTTTCCAAATTGCTTTCCAAATGGTCGAGGTGTGGTGCTCTTGCTCAAACAACTGCTTGTACGTTGCTGAAGATGAAAACCCATCATGATCAGTCCAACGTCAAGCCAATCTATCACTACCAGCCTCTTCATTTGGGGGCATGATTGCATCAATCCGAGACATGATGTGTCTGGGAACAAGACTTCCAATGCGAGACCAATCCCACCAACCATCCTCTTTAATTACATCATAGACCCGTAGGTGTCTAGTGTTCGCATCCTTACCAACAACCACCGCAGTCAATGGACCAACTTGAGGGAGCCAAACATCATCCCAAAAGCTAATTAATCTACCATTACCCACAGCCCAATAGACATTACTAGTAACTTCATGCCAAACTCTCACCAAAGATCTCCAAACGAACGAACAATTACTCCTATCAATTGAGCTAGGAAGAGTCTCTTGGATATTATATTTTTACGCAGAACTTTAACCCATAATGCTTTTGGATTAGAGAGTAAGCGAAAACCAAGCTTCAAGAGGAAAAATTTATTCTGATCACCTAAACTACGAATGCCCAAGCCTTTCGACTCAATCAATTTATAACAATCATCCTAAGAGAGTAAAGATACTTTCTTATTCGCACTAGAGGAGCCCCAAATGAAATTACGAGCAATCTTTTCTATTTCTTTGTATATTGAAATGGGAATTCTCACGATATACATAAAGTAATTAGGAATGGACAAAAGTACTGATCCAGCTAAGGTGATACGTCCCGCTAGCGAAAGTTTCCTCGCATCCCAACCTGAGAGCTTTTGCCTAACCTTTCAAACAATGAAATCAAAAGTATTCGCAGTTACTCTGTCATGAAGAAGAGGTAAACCAAGGTAAAAACCTAGGTTACCCACATTGCTAAGTCCCAAACGAGTACATATTTGATTAGCTAAAGAAGTAAACGTAGATGGAGAAAAAAATACTTGAGATTTAGAAATATTAACTTTTTGATCGGAAAAATAGCAGAAAGTCTCCAAAATACTGCTGATAACATTAGCTTGATCCAAACCTGCTTCACAAAACAACATTAAGTCATCAGCAAAAAATAAATGGGATAAAGCCGGACCTCTTTTTGGCAAGTACAACGGCTTCCATCGTCCACTGTCTATAGCATCTTCTATAAGATGGCCCAAACGCTCCATGCAGAGAACAAAAAGATAAGGCGAAATGGGATCCCCTTGCCTTACTCCTCAAGAAGCTTCGAACCCCTCAGTCATGTTACCATTCCACAAAACCTGGAAAGAAGCCGAAGATACACACCCCATAATAACAGTAATCAATTACTTTGGAAAACCTGCCAACAATAGAGTATCACGAAGAAAATCCCAACTAATTCTGTCATACGCCTTTTCGAGATCAATTTTCAAGACTATGCCCTTTTTTCTAAACCGAAAACCCTTTAACGAATGGATTACTTCCTGAGCTACTATAATGTTATTCGCAATGTCTCTTCTAGAAATAAAGCTGGACTGATTCTGACTATTCAATTTCTTCATGAAAGGCCGTAAACGATTCACAATAGTTTTGGTGAGAATTTTATAGGCCACTGAACAAAGACTTTTTGGCATAAACTGATTGATCCTTTTCGGATTCTGAATTTTAGGAATAAGAACCAACAACGTTTTATTCATGATCGAATCCAACCGTTTCCTATTTAAACTCGATCGCACGAAATCACACACAGAATGACCCACAATGTCCCAATGAGTTTGGAAGAAAGAAGCTTGAAAGCCATCCACCCCCAGAATCTTTAAAGGGCTATACTAAAAACAACTTTCCTAATTTCATCATCAGTCGCAATGGCTAGTAAACTATTCATATCACACACATCAATAGTAGGGAAACTATGACTACTATTAAGCGAGCCATTTGTGAGGTAATCCATTTTATAAAGATCCACAAAGAAGTCTCTTACATGCATTTGCAAAACTCGATTATCAAAGCTCCACTCATTCTCAATCATGAGTCCCTCAATTCTGTTCTGCTTACGCCTAACAATAGCCCGATTGTGAAAGTAAGCAGTGTTCTTATCTCCCTGTTTTAACCATTTCGACCTAGACTTTTGTAACCAGAGTAATTCTTCATGGTGCAATACGTCTTCCAATTCCTGACGGAGATCTATATCACGTTTATGAAGAGAATGTGAAAATCGATAATCAAGGATTCTTTGGACTCTTTTGAATTCACCAGTCAAACGTCTCTTACATTCAAAAATATTGCCATACACTTTCTTATTCCAATCCGAGACCGTATCTTTGAAACGATTCAAATTTTCTACCACTGGAATGTCATGACGCCAACAACTAGAGATAATATTGCGAAAATCCTTGTGACAAAACCAACCCGCGATGCATCGAAATGGTCTGTCACATCTACTGATTTTAGGTTGAATAATGACTAAGACAAGCCTATGATCAGACTTTAAACGGTAGAGGTTCCTAATTGAACAATCAAGAGCGAAGGATAGCTATTCAATGTTGCAAATGGCTCTGTCTAACCGTTGCGATAAACCTCTCCGACTCTAAGTAAACTTAAACCCAAAAGCACCTAAATCGCGCAGAGCATTGGTGAATAAAAAATTCCTGAACCATTTACAACCAACATGTGACAAATTAGCACCCCAAACTCTCTCATAGCTATCAATAATACAATTGAAATCGCCCACAAGAATCCAAGGGCCTGAAACAGAACCAGATAGCAAACCCAGAGCATGCTAAAGTTCTTTCCTCAACGTTGCATGGGGGCTAGCATATACAAACGAACAGAAAAAGCTCTTATTATTATGAATATCACTTATGCGAGTATGAATGACTCGCAGATGAAATTGAAGAATATCCAGACGAAATTCATCATCCCAACAAAGCCAAATCCCTCCAACGAATCCATTTGCCTCGACTCTAAAAGAGTTCAAGAAACCCATTTTTGAAATGATGCCATCCGCCTTGGATCCACTAACCCGTGGCTTCGATAAACATAACACATTTGGAGAAAACTCCTTGCAATATTCCTTAATGATGTTAGGAAACCGAGTGTGACCTGCTCCCTGGTAATTCCAGTAAAATAGTTTGATATTCATAAAAAAAATAAAAGAGAAGGAAAACGTACCTGAACCCGTTACTGTAAGAGCATAGCTCTATTAGACACATCATCAATCATACGTTCCTCACCAATTTGCTTCTCCAAAATTGGATTCAAACCATTGGAAATTTTCCCTTACCCATTGGCCATATTTTCCATTGCAACTTCTAAATCCATAGAGGCTTGATCATGTTAACTAGAAGTAGTATCGGGTGGTTTCCCTGGCTTCTGTTCAATTGATAAGCTAGATTGACCAAAAAGGAAAATTTAATTTTCCTTATTAGCAATGGTAGGAATTTTTTCTTTAGATAAAAATTTTACAGTAGCATGGGAACCTGTACGTAAGCTGTTCGAAATTGAAACATTGACAAAATCCCCATGTAATTCTTTGTTGCCCACGTCCTTAGTTTTTAAACCCAAAGATTGAATTTTTGGGTCTTGACCCATATTTTATTGAAGACTCAATTGGCCCACGTTGGGTTTTAATGTTTTCAAGGCCACATGTGGTCCATCAATGTTAATACCTTTCTTTTTTTGTGATTTATTGTAGACTTTCACAGACCTAATTTCCTTTCCCTTTCCTGTATCCTTTATCCTGCCGTTATACTCTGTTTCTTTAGTAGCAATAGATCCCCTAAAAATCTCTCCATTAATGCCTTGATTTTCTCCATTGTTTTTTTCTTCATCAAGATCCAAAGCCGAGAATCTCGATTCGCACTTGATGGAATCTGAACCTCCACCGTTCACGTTTCTAAGGGTCGGCCCCGTCCCTCCTGTCGTTCAATAACCATCTATGAGCCGTAAGATTCCTCCGCCACTGTTTTATCCAACCTCGAGATCTCAGTTATAGGAATCGATCCATTTGAAGTCTCCATCACCATCGCAGTTCCTTTTGTTACCTCCGAACCCATACATCCCTCTTTACCATGGTCGACCCTTCCACAATTGAAACATATGGTTGGTAAGCCCTCATATTCTACTCTTTGAAGTTTACCATTGATCCAGATTTTTGAGACCAATGGTTTACGCAGATCCATGCAAACTGCCAGCCGTGCGAAACGCCCTCTCCGACCACCATCCATATGTGCATCGAGCTTAATCATCGAGCCTATCGTTTGGCCTATGGCACGCAGCTAATATTTAGAGTAGTAACCCTCCGGCAACCCGGGCAATCTGATCCAGACAACCTGCATCTCAAAATCATCCTGAGCTATCGACAAGTCAGGTGACCAAGGTCTGACAGAAAGGTATTTACCGAAAATCACCCAAGGACCATTAGTTAGAACCTTGTTATAGTCAGCCTCAACCTTGAAACGAATCAAATAGTAGTCGTTCTTCAAGTCCATCAACTGAAAGTGTCCCTGAGGACTCTAGATCAAATTTAATTTATTCAGGAGAGCATTAAAATCGATCCTACCACCCAAAAGCTTAATGATACCTGTTTGTTCCATGCGACGTCTAATATAATCCTTTACCTTATCCGAGAAAGTAATCGAAGGTACCCCTTCAATTGTGTCCATGACCATATCATCATCTAATAAAGCAAAATTTTCTTCAACCAAACAGTCTTGATTGGCCTTCATCGTAGCCCCTAAGAGGGTTGACTTATACGGTTGTTTAGGATTTTCAGATTCAACTTTCTGTCCATTACTGTCTACAGTTCGATCATCGAATTCTATATGCAGATCGGAGCGAGTACGCACCTTTTTTGTAGCCCTTCCGATCCCAAAATTAGAATCGGAACTATTCGCACCAACACCAAAATCTACCGTCAGCAAGATTCCAGTAGAGAGCATTCTTTTTTCTTTTTTCAAGTTCTTTAAAAAAATGTCTTAATTCTTTAAATGAAATAAACTGAAAACATGAAATGATATTTATATATCTTATATTTTTATATATTGTATAATGTATATGCGAAAGCCAAACTAAAAAAAAGTAGCTTAAAATTCTTTGAAAAATAAAATTATCATACAACTCTCTCACATTATTAATATATACAATTGATAGAGATAATAAAATATGCACAATAAAATTAAAACATATAGAAAAATCAAAATAAAGCTTTAATTGAGTGTTAAATTATAGGTTTTATTAATGCACCTGGCGTGGATTCAAATCCCATAATATATATTTTTCTTGGTTTTTTTTAAAGTAAAAAGATTAAAATATTTTTGAATAATATTACTTATTTTAATTATAAAAGGGCATTCTCGTAACTTCTTAAACGAGTTAATGATCCGATTAAAAGTGATACCAACTCAATCAATGATTTTATTAATAGTACATATATGTGTGTGTGTAAAATTGCCCCACGGGCTGATAGTGATCTTACTTGACTCCGGAAATGATAAAATTATCATTTAGATCATTAAAATTTTAAAAAGTTACATGATAATATAAATGTGAAATTGCATTTTAATTTTTTTTAAAAATTGATAATTCATTTTTAGTTCTAATGTAATTTTCTGACTTCAACCTTATCTAATACTATAACTAATAAAATTATATTTTCCCTAATCCATGGCAAACTAAAGATAATGGTAAGGATATTATTAATATTTAGTGATTTTAAAGAAAGGAGATGATGAGGTGCATCAAATGAAGGGGACAAACTTGTAATGCAAAATTATGATGACTTTATATGCATGACATGCTCATAACCCATAGACTAGTAGTGAGTGGTAGGTTTGTTTACAAGTTTAAGTTCTTTGTTTAAGCTGCTGCAATTAGTGTTCTTCTTCTTCTTCTTCTTCTGTATTCCCTTGGCAGCTACCATCCATTTCATCCCTACCCTGAAATGTTCAAAACACAAATCATTAGAAAAATAAGAAAACCAAGACCTCCACCCATTAATATCTTCACGCTGGCTAATGATATATAAACCCAATCAAATATAGTTTTTAGTTTCAGTGATTACATATATATACCAGATGCAGCAGCCGCAGAGAAGAAAGATGATAACGCAAAAGGCGCTGACCTTGCCCTCTTTTTTCTGCTTTGTTTCTTCTGGAGGGTTTTTGGCAAAGAAAAGGATGCTGCAGGGTGTGGGTCAATCTATAGACATCGTCAATATTCAAGGGCAAAAAAGGACGAGAAGTTGAAGATTGAAGGGGAAGTGAGTAATGGTATACTCATCAATATCATAGAAGATTCACCATTCGTATCAAAATCAAAGATGTCTTCAAATGATCTAAAATTTTTAATCAAATTTTTCGTTAATTATTCAGTTCACTATTAAAATAAATTATGATGGAGTCCTTCTATTAGAAGTTAGGTTGCAATTTGATCCTTTTACTCAAAAAAGGGGCATTCAAAGAGCAAATTAATCTTTTTGTTAAAAATTTCATCCATTTGTATTGTTAGAAACTAGTGTGCTTAATGGAATAACCAGGTGGTGACATGTGGTATGCCACATATACCTCAAGTTGATATATAGGGACCAATTTTTAATAATAGAAATGAGTGAATTTTTTAATAGAAGGATCAATTTGCTCTTTGATCTAATGTATAAGGACTAATTTGCCCATTTTTTAGAAGAGATAAAATGCAATCATACTTTTAGTAGAAGGGCCTCCAAAGTACTTTACCCAAAATTTCTCTTTTTCATGCTTTAATTTTTTTTTTCAATTTCTTCATTATTCCAGTGTCTTTTTTTCATAAAATTGCAATTAAAAAAATAACCGTCGCTGAAAAGTATCGACAAAATAAGGGACAAAGAGAAGAAAATAGTGATGCAAAAGAGATCGATTCACCTAAACATATTGGAGAGCCGAAGAAAAATAAGAGGGAGAAAGTTGTTGTGAAGGTAAAGGAGGCCGAGTGCAAGGTATAAATACTTGAGATTGCTAATGGAAAGTAGATCCTTTTCTTATTGCCATTTAAGATATTTATAGAAAAAGTTTCCTTGCCTGATAGTGGTAACGTATCAGGTCATTAACAATAAATTGTCACTATAAAGTGCATGGGAGACGTACTTGATGAAACTCATTCTATTATTCTTTTTGGGACAGGACGAGATTGTGATGTTCAAGTAAACCACCCAATAATCCTTAAAAAGAATGTTCACGTTGGAGATTTTCACGTTGAAAAGCAGGTGGTCTGATTCTAGCAATGAGTGGCTTAATGTTGGATGCGTTCCCGTCGCTAGATTTAAACCACCCGCCCCTCCCTTTTCAAACTCAACATCCTTCCCCCTAAATTTAATATGGAACATAAAGATCAAACTAAAATAAACTTGTTTTGCTCATATCAGTTGACCGGCCCCTCCCTTTTTCAAATTCAACATCATTCCCTCTAAATTTCCCACAATAGCATACAAATGAATAAGAAACATAAAACATAACCATCTATATTTGAAGTTAATTTGGCAAACAAATTGAATAATGGAACAGTATGAAAGACACGGAGCTTTCAATTGGAGTGAAAGTTCCTACCAATATACGATGATTTTACAAAGACTAACAAAATTACAGGAGGTGAAAGAAATATGCTACATAAACCTGTAATCTTTTAGGTCCAAGGAACTTTCCTGCATGTTGTTGTTCTTCAATTTAATTTAGGGGCTATTTCAGAAATCCTTTCATCTTCCAGAAGTTCGTAAGGGTCGATGTATTGCGGCAGGGAAACTGATGTCTTATTTCCGTGATGAATGAACGATGGTCCAAAATACTGCACAAGGCAAAAGTATCAGCCTATAGCCTTCATAACAGGCAAAATCCAGATGAAGAGCATCAGCAACACTTAAAATGCAAATCCGTAAAAGAAGGAACAAAGCTTTAGCATATAAGACAGATACGATGAACCAAAAGTATAACCAAACTTTTAAAGGAAGAGACAATGAAGAACAAGGTGGTTCTTGAGGGTAATAAGAACAGTACATGATACTCATCAATGCAATAATATAAGCTGGTCAAATAAACATGGAGATAGTGTATACAAAAATTTCCAACCTTATTAAAATAATGGTAAATACAATATGAAAAAGAATTAAGAATGGTTTTTTCCTCTAAGCCCACTGGAACCACTGCTATATTCTTTAATGATAGCAAAATCCAAGAGTGAAAGAAAGGGAGCTTACAAGGTAGAGAGCGGAAAAGAATGCGATAGTTAAAAGGATCAAAGGCCAAAAGGCAAGGAAGAAAGTTCCTCCAAGTGTTAGCAACAGTTTAGCCCGCGGAACTAGCCCCTGAACAATGAAAACAGAAGTTCATGTTTTGACAGTTAATACACAGAAATTAAAATAAAACTGGTTCAACAGCAAAATTGCTATACTAAACAGAACACGAGTAAATAAAGTTGTTTTTGGTTCTACAACAATCCCCAGAGGAAGATAAGAGAAAATTGGTCACTTTTTCTAAATGTTTAATAAGCAATTACAACACCGGAAATGTGAATAACCCGAGGCTTAGGTTAGTTAGTTCATGAAGTCACTTGTAAAAGCTAGCATCTGGCATATCTAACTTCAACCCTCAGCACCCACAATCCCTTTTGTTATCCTTGACCAAATAAAAACACTGAAAATGTAGTAAAGTCAGTTTCTCGTTTTTCTTCAAAATCCAATCAAGGAAACAAGAGTAGATCACTCTGAAAATCTAGCTACCATTCCAATTCAGAATGTATATAATTGTGGTAAATTTACAATTTATGCAGTCAAATCACATTAGCAAGATGAACCATATTACTGTGCGAGAAAGAAAATCTTTAAAAAAGATACTCATGAATAAAAATGCAAGAAGGTTATCAGTGCAGACAATGCAAAATCATTAATAAAAATTCAGCGAACCTCAAGGCCTTCACTGTTCAGTTCCATGGATCGCTCCCTTTGATTAGATAAGCTTTTCTCGTATTCAGTTGAGACAGCATTCCTTGTAGTGGAACTCCCCATTTCTTTCCCTATTTTCATATCCTCGTTCAATTCATAATTGGATCTTTTGGCATCCTCCAGCAGTGAAGTGGGCGTCATCCCCCTCCTCTTCAACTCCTTCATAAACAGCGACTCAGGAGGCTCTTCCCCTATTACAAAAACACCACACCCCAACTTATAAGCCCCTAAAGTTATTGAAGCACCCACTTCAACAAAATTTCAAAGCAAGCATTAACAAATCTTTTTTTGAATGTATTCTTCGTTAGTTTTCTCAAAGCTTTTCAATTTCTTTGTGACGGGCTTAACTCGGCTTAGTTTCAATGTTCTCGAAATAATTTAGAAAAAAAAAAAGAGAGTGAAGGTTTAGAAATTGAAGAACATACCATTGCTTTTGTTGTCACCTTCTTGAGTGGCACAATAGATTCTAGATCTTTGCCTATGCAAGGACCTGAAGCTTCTACAAGTATTAAAGTTGAGAATTCTCTTCCTGAAATCAGATTTTCCAGGACAACCTGACTGGGAAATCGAAGTGGAAGAGAAAACAGGGTTCAGAATCTGTAGAGAAACCATTTTAATTTGCCTTTATTTCTCAGCATTAAACCTTTAAATAATTTTTTTTAATATTAAAAATTTGAAACTAAAGAAAATAGAATTAAAATGAAGTTGAACAGCTTTTGTAGCAAAAGAATGGGAAAGGAGTTTCCTTTTTACAAAATGGTTTATGGAAATTAAGGTGTGGAGAGAAAGGTGGTTGTTTGGTAGCGAAACCAAGGGAGCGCAAATTAGAGCGGGGGAGCTTTGGGTTACTAAAATGCACGGGAGAAAGAGGTGTTCGGTTGGACTTTGTGGCTATGGATTGTAGTTTGTAAATGATCGTAAACACCTATCTCCTGTGCTGTGACCCACACACATTGCTCCATTCTATCAAAAAAACATAAAATATCAGATTTAATTACCTACTCCATTTATTTATTTTTTAAGGAAAAGGATAAAAGGCTAAATTAGTCAAATATGCTATTAAGTTTGTTAATTGATCATCTAAGTTGGTTTTTTTTTATTTAAATTTAGGTTGATTGATCGTTTTTTAAGAGATAGTGTGAAAATGCATTCAATTTTACACAGGTGACAATAAAACTTGTCTAACTAGGTGAGTTATTATGCTGGCATTTCAGGGAAAACACATCCAGCTAGACACGTTTTCTTTGAAATTTTCAGAAAACACTTTTAGCTGGACACGCTTTCCTTAACATGTTAGTAGATTAACTCACCCAACTAGACTCCAAAAACAATCTATTTCATTAAATTTTCAAAAAAATCAATAAATTTTTTTGACATATATGACTAATTTAGTCGGGATAAAAAGTATTCAAAGATTGATTTTTTTATATTGAATAAGAAACCAGAAATTTTAAAATAATTTTTGAATAAAATCAGAATTAATCCTTCATCAGTTTCTCTGACTTGAAGAAAAGCAAGGAAATTTCAATTTCAGTTAAGGGATAAGTAGTTGCATCCAAAATCGACAGATTTAAATCAAAGTCCGAACATTTTAAATTGAATCATAATAATGAATAGCAACTGGAAAACGTATGTGAAAGCAACCAACTTATGAACATAAGCCAAAAGGATGAACATGTAGCAATGTTGAAGGCAAATGAGTTTTCCTTAAACAACCGTCTTCACTTGGATGGATTGAAACGCAGCGGAATTTGTATGGGTTGGCGTTAAATCTGAGACCACCATTACCACATCTCCAGGTTTCAACATTCCTTTTCTTCTTATAAGCTCAATGGTCGTTGAAATGTTCGCTTCCATGTCGTCATCTGACAGTTCAACAAGGAGGGGAATGACTCCCCATTGAAGATTCAGGGCCATACGGGTGCCGTTGTCGCCTGTGAATGCAAATATGGGAGGGTATGGACGGTTACGAGAGAGGAGTGATGCCATTTGTCCATGCTTCGTATACACAAAGATGGCATCCACTCCAAGATTATTAGCTGCACACAATGGTTGTGCACGTTTAGAATCAGATCTCTCCTATATTCAAACAAGTCAAATGAAGAACCATATATGCAAATAAAACCAACTTTATGACAGCATAAAATGGTTCGAGTAAGGCTAATGAAGATAAAATTAAATACCCATTTCAACAGCACAATTGCAGATCTGCTCGGCAATGCGATCAGGCAATGACACTGCAAGTCGGCGCTGATGAAGAATTTGTCGGTTTTCCTCCCGACTCCATAGTTCCATTCGACTACTAGCCATCTGCAAGATAGAAAGTGCCTTCTGCCCATATGGTCCAATAGCCGACTCACCAGATAACATTAAGGCATCTGCATATTGCCTAACTGCTTCAGAAACATCTGCAACCTGAATGGGCACCGCAGAAGAATATATTTACAAAGAAATTTCACCTAAATACCAGTTACCTATAATGTTTCTTTATAAGCAAATACCAACAGTAACACCAGCTGGAGTATGATATTACCTCGGCCCGTGTTGGGGTAGGGTATTCAACCATCGATTCAAGAAGTTGAGAAGCTACAATAACAGGCTTGTTCATTTCTCGGCAAACATGAGTTATTTCCTCTTGAACTGTCGGAATCTGTTCATAAGGGATTTCAACTCCAAGGTCACCACGAGCCACCATGATTCCATCGGAAGCCTCTACAATCTCTTTCAATTTCTGTAGTGATTCCAAGCTCTCAACCTTTGCCAATACCCTTGTGGATCTGCACACAGAAAAGTTGTGACTTTCATAAACTTTGAGAAGCATATAGAAAAAAAGCCTTTTTACTTTAGTCTGAAAAATAAATTTTACAACTTTTCTTATTCGATACTAACACGAGTGAAAAAAAAAATGCAGACACATTGTAAATATATAGACAAGATAATATTTGAAAATGTTGACCTGGATGACCTCATGTATAGATAGTTCTTCAACTGCCTAACAGAATCAGCATCATTGACGAAAGAGAGGGCGATGAAGTCAACACCTTCAGAAACTCCAAACTCAATGTCAGCCCAATCCTGTAGATTTAATGAATATCATTTATGTTTATAAGCACTAAAAGCAACTATATTGCTTCCCAAAGCATGGCAGGACTAAAAATTATATGCTACTATAGCTTTTAGCTGGTTAAGACCAATATCAGAAGCAGTTTGGCATCCGTGAACTCAATTTGGCTTAAACTAAATTCAATATCTAAGAGACATTCCAAAATCAAAGCAGCAAAGCAATCATAATGAATTGAACCTTTTTTGATAGAGTAGGAAGCTCAGACTTTCTTGCTACAAGCTTTCCATTTCTCCAAAAGCTAAATTTGGCTCGAGGAAGAAATAGACCGGAGTCCGTACACTTACAACGCAAATCATTCCCAACTTTCTCAATTACTTGAAAGCTAGCCATTCCACCATCAATCACAAGTTCATCACCCACTTCAATACCTGCCATCCATACACAATACATTGGGAGAGAACTAATCTCAAATAAAGATTTCACCATTAGTATTTGGTTGAAATGATTATTAACACCAAAGGATAGTACCTTCTGAAAAACCTTCATAGTTAGCCTGAATTGTAAATGGAGGGGAGCCCTCAAGCTTTTGAGCAGTAAATAACCAGGTGGAACCTTCCTGGTATCTCAACAAGGAATCAAGCCATCAAAATTGTTTCACTCTTCTCATAAAAGGGTATTTCCCACAATTAGAGCAAACTATAACAGATTCTAAAGTCGTAGAAAATACAAGGGGGAAGAAAGGAATACATACCTCTGCTTTCACAGAAGAAGGAGCACCATGATCTAGCACATGGATCTGACTACCTTCGGTATCGATCATAACGGAAACACAGAACCCCTTTTCTTCATTCAACTGGTTGATCTTCTTAATCACATCACGGTGCCAATCCCGGGTGTTATGACACATATTAAGCCTAGCCACATTCATTCCGCCCAATGCCAACTTCTCCAAATCCTGCAGTGAACAAGAAGCCGGTCCTATGGTGCAAACAAGCTTTGTCTTCCTCATCCCCAAGAAACCCTTTTCTCGCAACTCCTCCTCCGACACTATATCGAAACCCATTTCTTCTTTTGCTTTCTTTACTTCCTCTAAACCACCAATTTGCACTGCTGCTTTGACTTCCACCCTACCCTTCCCCTTGCCCTTGACTTTACCTCCAGCCCTGCAAGGTACGACCTTGCCCCTACAAACTTCGTTTTTTAGACCAAAATTTATGGATCTTCTATCAGTTATAAGACTACGAGAAAGAATTGAATCGCTGGTGGCTACCGCCATGGCTTCAAATGGCCAAAACCAAGCTCAAATAGATCACACAGTGGACCTATATGTAAAGCTAAAGCTTTGATCAATTAGTGTAGCATAAGGAAAGTGGTTAATTGGATACAGCGGTATGAAGTCGTCTTGGAATTATTTCATAGAAATCTCAGATGAAAGCTGTTTACTTGTTTTAGCAAATGAGCGGAGTTTACGAAGAGAGATTAGAATGTCTCAACAGATGGGAATATTTATTTATTTATTTTTAAAGAAAGAAATAAGATGGGGACAAAAGTAAAAACAGTACGAGTGCCTCGTGTTCCTCGTTGCCTGTTTTGACGCATTAAATTATTTGAAAAAAGAATGGTAGAGAGAGAGGGGGAGCGCCTGGCATTTAACGGGAGTGGAAAATCTCAACGGTCAACTACCAGGTGACAGGGTGCATGCGACACAACAAAAGCCACTTTCCTGCACAGCAACAACAGAGAGAGTTGTCGTCAAGTGGAGTGGTTGGGTTGGGTTGGGTTGGGTTGGGTACAGCAAACAAGCTGGACTGCATCGGCCTTTGGTGATCAGTGGCTCGCTTTAAATCTGCATCATTAACAAACTGACAATGGGAGGCAGCAACTGGTACGAATCCAGCTACCCAATTCGCTGTTTTAGCGCTAGTTGGATGGGTGTGAAGTGAGGTTAAAAATAACAGAGAGCTATCGTGAGAGTAATTTTAAGTACTATAGCAACAAGAATAAAAATATATTTAGATTTAAATGTAGCGGTGAAATAGAATAAAAAATTATCATTAACAACATTAAGTTAAATCTTATTTATATTTAAAATAAATCATTAAATATATTTTTTCATAATAAAATGTGTTAAATAATAATTTTAATAAATAATTTAAATTTTATAAAAATCACTATGTTTGTATTTATTTATAAAAAAAATTCTAAATTTAATTAATAAAATTAATATGGATTCATATAAGTGTATATTTATTAAATTATTATAAAAATCAAAATTATATATATGAAAATGAAAATAATAACAAAAATAACCTTATTTATGTATTTAATTTTTAATTGCTCAATACGAAAGTAACACGTGCGAGGGCGTCAATACAAGAGGTTAAAACTTAAAAGTAACTGTACTGGGGAGTGTTGCTTTTTTATAAAAATAACTTTAAAAAATAGATTAATTATGTAAATGATCAATTTTTTTAATTAAATATGTAAATGAAAGTTGGTGCAGACAAATAGTTTGGCATTATAAACATGCCATATCAATAACTGGAATAAAAAAATTAATTTTTTAATGGAGTAATGTAAAATGGCAACATCTATATAAATATAAAGAAAATATTGAAATTTTAATAGGAGGTTTTAATTTTGGTGGAGCCGTTTTAAATGACGCAACTAGTTTTCAATGTATATTTTTCATTATTTGTTTTATAATATTTTAAATGTATATATTTTTTTGGTACATCAACCATAAAAAGTTGTTTAATGAAACGAGCCATATTCCGATCAAGACGATCCCATTACCTATAAACGAAAATGAGATCTCTATGGTCACATTCACAAGATGAACATCATTTGAAGACTGATGTTGATACCAAATGTGAATGGTGTAAAGAGATAAAAACAAGACCCCATGAAGAAGAACAAGTACCCTCTTGTTAAGTCTTTGTTTTTAAGCTCACAAATACTTGAAAGATGAGCACAGATGAAGAGGAAATCGTTCCAAATTAGATTGCTAAATGACTTCTCCATTTGCAGACAATTACAGATGATGAAAAAACTAGAGACTGATGCGAAAGATGCTGATAATGTGAAATAGTATGAAAGACTGAAATGTTGAGAGATGAGAATCATTAAGTGAACATAAAAATCTGACAGCACATTGGAAATTGGTAACATTATTTAGAATGACTCTATAAGGAAATTTTTTTTTTTAACTCTTATTTTTTCAGAAGTTACAATATTCCTCTAATATTTATACAAGTAACTATCATTTTACATAATTTCACCAAAAAATTAATTTTTTATCCCGATTGTTAATATGACATATTGATGACATCATATTATTTGATTTCATAAATTTTCACTGTATTTAATAAATAAAATTATTTACATAATTAATCAATTTTTTAAAGTGATTTTTATAAAAAAGCCATAGAGCACTTTTACCGACAAGATGTTTCTGTTCCATTGAAAATTAGGAAGTGTGGTGAGCTGAACCAATCTCACCGCTTACTATCCAACTCGTGTTTAAAAATCAGTGAGCAATAATATAAATATATATCCTCCTCTAAATTCATTTCATCATCGAAGTGGCTAGATCCGAAGGGCATAAACTGGAGTTGATTTAATTCTGATTTTAGATAAAATTAAAATACTTTTTTAATTCAAATAAATTCGCTATCTAAAAAAGTGGAATTAAATTCAATTTTTTAAAATTTTATAAACAAAATTAAAAATCTAAATGTAACCTTTGTAAAATGTAAAATCCTTTTCTTTTATCTATGAACCAATTATAAATGTAACAAAAAAGAAAAAAAATCCTTAATCGAAATAAGTAGATTTTGATTAACCTCACGGAGTCGTCTGTGAGAAAACTGCAAAAAATTATTAATTTAAAATAATGCGTATTCAATACATGGCCACAAAGAGAGGAGATATATATAATATGTACTTTATATACACATAAATTACAGATGTATACAAAATGTTATGCACAAATATACCATTTCTTCTTTGTTCTTGAGATCACCAAAAAGGACACCACCTGCAGCAAATGAGCATATGGGAATGTCAAGATTAGTGAGTGAGTTCATTAACATTATCAATGGGCACTAACCATCCACAGCAAGCATAAAATTTATATATCATATGTGAATAAGTCTAATCGACACTAACTGGACTTGCCCGATACTAGACAACGATTGAACAGAATATCAAACCTAAAAAAGAAAAAGATAAGAATAGGTACACACTCAAATTATGTTGAGGTGCCTTCCTGTTTGTCATTTTAACATCCTACTATGTAAATAAAAATCCAATATATACCTTTTAACAAAATTCTAGAACACATATATAGACACACATGCACCAAAAATACTACTAAATATAAACAAGGAAAGAAGAGAAATAGCAGAGCATCATACCCAACATAGTTCTGACACAAATTTTCATGTGATGTAGCTTGGAGAATTAACTTTTGAACTTGCAATTTTACGGACAAACCATGTTCCACTTCTCGGTTATCTCCAGAAGTTAATGTGCTGTGATCGACTGCGTTTTGCATGGAACATGCAGGGGATGAGGATGACGATGAAAAATCTCGTCCGGTCAGTTTGTTTTTCATGCGAGCCATAACCACCACAGCCCGCTCATTCAATACCTCATTAGCATCACCAAGTTGATTGACAGCCTAGAGAGAGAGCAATTTGGTTTTTAAGCACCATCATGTGACACAAACGTTAAATAACAGAAAAGGAAATAGCAAACTTGGGACATCATAAAACCTGAAGAAGTTCCCTTTCACGTGCCCCACGCTGAGGTTGACCAAGGTCTTTGCTTTGAGCAGTTTCTTCTGTGTTTATAACAGCAGGGGCATGATTACTGGCAAACATTGAGATTTGAGGGACTTCATTGAAATTGAAAAGACGCCAATTAATGAGAGGATCATGAACAAATGCCTGAAGAAGATTTGATTTGAAAGTCAACTTCCTCTAACTTACACATGAAGCCAAAAACAAAAGTATATATAAAAAATTTTCCATCATAGTGATGGATTTCAACATAGCACAATGCATATATATATATATATATATAGAGAGAGAGAGAGAGAGAGAGATTCTCTGATCAACACTATATATCTGTTGTAAAATACCCGCAGTCCCACATCGGAACCATAATTGCTTCTTTTCATTTTTTTTTCTTAGTAAATTTGCAAAGTTCTCCACAGTATGACTAACAATCAATAAACTTTGCCCGTTACAAAAGCTTTATAGGAGCAAAAAAAGCACAAATTTAAAATCTAGAGGTTCATACCTCCATCATAGCCATAACACTATCCTTATTTGTGCGGAGAACTTGCATCACATTTTCACATGTTGAACGGAAATTTCCCTCAATACCACTGACCTCCATAGCTTTCACAAGCATTCTAGTCAAGCGGAAAGGAACCTGAATGAAAAGAATTAAACTCAGCATACACAAACAATTGTACAGAGAGAAGATACAGAACCCGTTCCCCCACCCTCAACCCAAAATAAAGACAAAATTAACTTGGTAGTTGTTTCACTGGACATGCCTTTTCAGGGAACTTTTCCCGGTTCATAGAGGCTTCAAAACAGTCTCCGAAATCTATGTGTAGAATCTTCCCACTGCAAAACAGTATCGAGCTTCAAGACTATGAAGTACATAAATCCTTGATAACTAAAACACAAAACTTCCTGTAATTTTTATACCTATAGCGATGCAGCATGAGATTACTTGGGTGACGATCACCTAAGCCAAGGAGGTAACCAACCTGAGAAAAGCCATTCATCATCAACTTATATCGAAATCACAATGAAATTGTAAGTTTAGACAATGAAGTTTAACATATAAAATAACATCAACACTCTACTTTCTAGGTGTTTTTGAGCAAATAATTGACCTGCAATATAAGACCTCAAAGTCATCTGTAGCCTTGAGATATCACCGTACTACATTAAAAGTAATAACGGATAAAGTTCCAGTTTTATGCTAAAAGTTAACAACTCTGCTAATTCTTTTAATCATACAAGTTTCTTAAAAGGTAGAATTGTGTGATTGCATGCCATGTTACTAGCATAGATAAGCAGGCATAGAAGTTTATAACAAATTCTTTCTGCATAAATCATGAGATGTATTTACATTGAGTTATCTTGATTTTTGCCAAAGTGGGATAATTTACTTAATAATCAATCAATTGAATGGAAAAACAAATGAAGAAACTAAACATTGTAGATTATATTTCCAGTAGATATCAGGGTCAATATGGCTTCAAACAAGTGGAAATCCAAACCTTTTACCATTAATCACCATCATAAGAACGGACAACATGATTGCATAGTGGAACCCTGCTTAATAAATTTAATTTAAAATGTGAAGAGTGCCAGCTCCTTTTACAGCCAGAATCTTGCAGTTATTATGGACTAAGAAGGTAAGCACATACCATGCTCATTACAGCTAAACTTCGGGTATAATTTGTCCTCCTCTCCAGCCACACCTCAGAAGTACGACTTTTTAACCAAAGAACCTAGCCAATCCAGATGTATATACTCGAAAGTCAATCAATGTTACTGGAAAAATAATATGGTAAATATGAAAATCAAGATCACGTACTCTGGCCAGATCATTTCCTTCAGTATTTAGTAGAGCATATTCGAATACTTCTACTTTAGAAATGAGTGGTAAATGATCATAATCCGGTGCAAAACTTAGCATATATTTGAGCTCCTGATTTAGGGTGATCTGAAACCATGAAGTACATGTAAAGTTAAATGTGATTTTTATGCCACAATACCATCAGCTAAGAACAAACACAATTCTAGTTGAGGTATAGAACTAAAAGGAGGTATCTGATAATCTTCAACCAACCCTTCTGGCATCTCTGTATTCCCTTATGAGGTGGTGTAAGGTATCACAATTAGGGACCCATCCAATCAATCCACTGTTTGGAGATAGTGGAATGACGGCATATTGCTGAATAGATAGATCTCTCTCTGCAGTTTTTCTAGAGTTCTCCAGCAGAGTGTTCACTAAGCCAAAAAGCTGACAATTTGACCATCAAAAGATATCAGTCCCACACATGAAGTATGAAAATAGTAAATTAAAGTTCTGTTTAGGACAGCAGAATCAATGAAAGCCTCCAAACCCCAGCACATGAACCATAGAATCAACAAGCATGAATCTGAAATACAAAAAGGGACATGAAAGAAAGTTGATAATACCTGCATGACACGTTCATCCTGGCGAAGATCTTCATGTCCTTTTAGTAAGAAGGCATAATCTTCGCCATCACTCCCATGAATAGTCAATTTCCGTGGGCGTTGTTTGGAAGTTATGACATCAAGCTGATGTGCAAATGATGCAATGGTTACCACTGGTGATTCTGAAAATAAGAAACGGATTTTTCTAGTTAGCCAACTTAGATTATACCAAGACATCCATGTAAAACAACCATTGAGCTTACCTGCACGATATGTCCCAGGAACTGCAAGCTCCAAATCACGACATTCCACCAACTCAGGAGAAACAGACTGCAGCACGTAAAATGAAAAGTTAGTGTCATTGCGTTAGTTGTGAACAAATTAAGAAAGAGATACTTGCCTGCAGGTCCAGGGTAGTAAGACTTTGTAGTTGTTTGTCTATCCTCTTGAAAACATGATAATATAGATCCCATGCCTGATGAATTCAATAAATAATTAGGAGTTATCTCATGCTTCTGGTAACCCACGGGCAAAAAGGAACAGATGAACCACCAATGTATTCTAACCAGCATCCTTATTTGACAGATGAGTGTTTATAAATGCCTTGAAGGACATGCCTAAAGCTAGATAGATTCAAGGAAGAGGTTCCACATAAGTAGGTGACAAATCAGGTCAGACTACAAGCAAAGGTACGGACAACTGGTTTTACTGCCAAAATTAGGCGATTAATCAGGCCCAGATAACAACAATATTGTTCACTGGGCAAGTAGAATAGTTTCTCATACCCCAAAATCACCGAGGGAAAGACTCCACTATTTTTATAATCTAGTAATTTAGTCATCAAACATTTCATACCTGCGTAAGCTCGGCATCCTTTCCAGTTCTCTTATATTTCATGCAGCATTCATAGGCCTGTGACAAGTCATGGTGGTATGCCTACAATACGGTGAAAATAAATTGAATTAAATGAACACATACAATCTCAAAATCTCCTAAAGTGGAAGGTGGATTTCAATATATAAGGAAAAATATGACTCATAGCACCAAAGTATGCGACAAGGTCTGGAGTATTCACTATTAAATACAATACAGAATTCCACTGATTGAGCTGAATATACATAAGTTACAGAAAAAATCCCTAGTGTGGAAAAACTTGCTAACAGCAAGAAACAATAAGAAACCTCGATGAATGCTCTCTCTTTTATGGTGGCATCATCCCTCATTGCCCCTTCCTCAAGCATCTCATGTAATGGCTCCAAGACTTTCAGCATTCCTTCAATGTTATGTTCACCGAAGTATAGACGACTAGCTTCTTCTAGTGCCTCATGCCATGACTCATGCCAAAGTATTGCAACCCTGATTAGTTCCTTGGATACCAGTTGTGCCTGTGTATAGATCAAATCTAGTTATAGAGAAAATAACTAAGGGAAATACAAAGAAGCAAAATAAAACATAAACTAATTTTAATTATTTAACCTGATCCACGAGTACACCACTGTGCTGACGCACTTTGTCAACCACTTCTTGAGCTGCTGCTTTACGTAAATTGCTTATGGACTTGCACGCAACAAGAAGAGGGTACATAAGAGCCTGTAACAAGAATTACATCAGTCGAGCAAATAAAGAGGCTCAAAACAATTTGAATCGAGGTAGCTACAGCACCAAGAGCTCCAATTAAGTTACGGAAAGTTATTCTAAGCATTTAGTTTCTTGCATTATACTATGCGGCAGAATAACAGATATATTCAATTCAAAATTGGTGATTTCAAGTCGTTGACTAGAGTTCTGGAAGAAGTGCAAAACCCTCATGAGGTTCAATAAAAAGGTAATTCGCACTGCCTACCTGTAAACACTGAAAAAGGAACACTGCTCAAAGGTTAGTGCAGACAGGCCATTTTTCAATAGGTCTTCAACTCTCAATTTCAATACTTTGCATGATATACTATATTCATCAGATATCCAGCCAACTAAGACTAAAAGGGTTGTTAGCTCAGCAGAACAGGTTGCAATAATCCCAAATTTAGAGGAATGACACTCTCATGAGATCAATGGCAGTATCAGATTTATTACTATTATTAATTAATGTCAGCAGGCTATATTAACGAAGCCCCATGAGGATATTAAGATTTCCCTTCTGTAACTAAATTGGGCATCTATCGTAAGTTTAAAGGTCAGTGGAAAAAGTTTTGATTGCCATGGTAGTTGTGACTGTCAAATTTTAAGTATAACAAGATCGTCCCTTTTTCTTGATTAATTCTAGATACTTGGCACGATTTTGTAAGTCTAGCTACAGACATTTCATTAGTTACCGCATCCTCTCGACTTGTACTACCATAAAAGAACCAGAACTCTCCATTTTCAGACTTACTAGCCAACAACTAGAACTCTCCATTTTCATCTTATTCTCTCATCCTGCTTATCCACATGAATGTACTCCACATTGCCTCTTCCTCGTGGATATCTCAAATTCCATTCATTACTTGTGAGCAACATTTTAATCTCAATAACACAATTTCCCATGAAAAGAACTCTTCCTATAACTTCCTATAACATACTTTTCACTTGAAGCATATATAAATGCAAATTAACATCTGTTACTTGGACTAACAAATAGTAACATAAACACAAAAAAGGAGGATTTTAAGCCTTCAAAGCATTCATACACTACTTGGCTAACATTCTCAAATGATAAATTTTGAAGAACATAAATAATCAAGACAAACCTGAGGATGACTTTGACCAATTCGCACCAAAAGTGATTGTATGAGTTCTCTCACAGCATGGTTATTTGAATGGATTCTAGCAATTATTTGAGGTAAAACAACTAGCCAAGTGTTGATATTAACATGGGAAAATCCCATCTGTAGGGCCATTTGCACTTCTGAGGTAGCTCCATGGTTAAACCACAAGGTAAGAAGGCGAAGTATATCCTGAAAAAATAATAGAGTTTAAGAAAAATGCTTAGAAAGGCTCTGCAAAGTTATCAAAGTAGAAGTTAATAAGGTAAAAGAAAATAGGTAAGATCCCAAAGAAAACAGAAATTGCAATCATTGAAGAATTTGTACAATTATTAAGCCTAAATTTTGCTAAAACATAAATTTTGAAAAGACCTTTTATACAGTCAACATACCTGTAGACTGTCATTGACACCTTTGGTGTTTGCAGCACATGCTATTGAATGGAAATATCCAGTGACAGCTGCAACAACGAACTGAGAGGCAATAGTTGGAAAACCTCTTAAAGTATAATGAGACATGACAGCTGTATTGAACAACGCCCATGCATGCCATGCTTTTGCCCATTTTGTCGCAAATTGAGTGGCATTCCTAAATGCTGTCAGGATCTCTATGGTACAAAACAAAAAAAAAACATTTACCAAAGAGAACAAAAAAGATAAAAATTTCAAGCCTTTATGAACCAATAAAAATTGCTTCCTTTATTTGGTTCCATAACAAGTAATCTGATGAAAATGAGGAAAATATACGGCAAAAGAAGTAATATCAAGCTATTAGCTACCTTGTATGGAATCGTCATCCAATCCAGGTGATAGTGACCACTGCCAAGCTCCAAGTTTACGATACACGCGAGCCAGGAGTGGAACATTTGCATTTGTACCATTCAATGAAGCAGTTGATGCAATGGATTGGATATTTAGGGTAATTGAAATCTCTCTAGCCAAATTCTGCAATGGTGATGTGAATCGTGTAACTGCTAGGAAATTAGAAATGAGTAGTAAATGCTCGCAGATATGGGCACTTGACGGAAAGAGGATACCTGCAGTCTGGCAAATGCTTCCTTGCGCTTATGATCATCACCAAGCGACCATTGATATTTCAAGTAAGCCAGCATAACTTGAGGAGGCTCATGATATTTTACATTTTCAGGAGACACTTCCGGATCATACTATGCAACATCCAAAATAAGCTCAAAGTAAGAAAATAAGCATGCTTTCATATTCTGGCAGGTTTAGAAAATGCAAGAAGTAGAGACCTGTAAGAGCTTAATTAAGGTAGACCTAGCTTGACTTATCCTTCCATTCTTCCGACAAAGAGAAGCAAACTTGAGCCAGGTTTCAATATCTTCAGTTGGAGGTAAAACAAGAGCTCTAACAGCCAAAAGAACTTGCCAGACCTGCATACTTGAAAATATAATCAACTAACCTGCATACTTGAAAATATAATCAACTAACAAGCATAATGATAATGAGACACACAGCAGGGGAGAGAGTATAAACAGCACTAAACTCATTCCACTTAAGAAAATGCAAATACTTAACGAACAACAGCTCTAACAGCCAAAGAAGGCTGATTTACAAGGATAGCCCTTTCAATTGCCTATGAGATTAGCACCATAATACAAACTTGTTAGATAGTAAACATGCATCATAAGACAACTGTCAGCAAGTACAGACTGAGCTGCCATCCTAACTGAAATCTGAAGTATTAAATCTTTCCATACTGACCTATGCAGGCCTCAAATAATGTTTTCTTAAGAAAGTTACTAAACAATGTTAGGCTAAAGCAAAATACAAGTGCTACAGTGAAAAAAGGGATGGCAGTGGAGAGGGAAGCTTGGCAGGGAGGATAAAGAGACTTCTAGAGAAATAAAAGAGGAAGCTGGGATCCCATAAAAAAATAAAGCTCAATCTCGTATCACCTTGAAAAAGATACTTGAAGTAAATATTGGAAAAGGAAAAGATAAAAAATGAAAGAGGAAATTAATTTATCATATAAAAATAAAGTTAGAGAGAATTTCTCTCTTTTTCAATCTGCCAATTATAACTTCACAGTATTAGATACAGAAAAACTGTCCACTGAATATAGTTTAACAATAGCAATACTAATAGACAGAGTGGAAAAACACTTTGCCAATGTTATTATTTACCTCAACATTACGTTTTGCACCTTGTATCCTCTCAGTCCACATATTGCGAATTAGGGCACGCCGGCCTTCAGCAACTGGATTTCCCACAGGGAGCGTGTAATAATCTATGACCTGCAATACATGATGGCTTCCCCTGAGTATCATTCTTGCTTACAGAAAAGAACTAAAAAGCAACTAACTGAATCCAAAAATATATGTAGAATAAACCTCCTCTAGTTCTGAAAGTTGCTGAACACGGACCATATTGCTGTAAGCACGCTCATAGCTTTCCAAAACCTTAAGAAGAAGGTATTAAAAATCATGAAGTCAGTGTAAAAGAATTTGTAAACTTTCTTAACTAGAAATCACAATGGTACCTTTCAAGGAACTGCTATAAAAAATTAGAAATAAACTACTATTCATCCAGTAACCTAAACCTTTTTTTTTTTTTTTTGACGGGGGATATCCTAAAGTTCTATTATGTAATTTCATCATTTTTATTACATTCAAAGAAAGAACCTTATAATAGTCATTTCGAAAAAGAATAAAGAATGAAATGAATGATGCCAAAGAAAACAAGTAAACAGTACCCCAGAAGACAATCTACTAAGCAGTTCAAAAATTTTAAGGACTGTGGAGACTAACCAAAGCAGCCAGCTCTGTTGCTAGGCACTTTCTAGCTCTCTCAACATATTCGCGTGCCTCATCATACTGAGAAATGTTATAGAGAAGTAAATGATAGCATTCACAAGAAATAATAGAAAAAAGGAAGAGTAAGGATAGAAAACTTACCTTTCCCCTCCGAACTAATAGAACAGCTCTGAAGAATGTACCATTGCTGCTTCCATCACCACTAGCAGCAGTGTTCCCTAAACCCCGAAGTTTGGTCTCATCACCATCATCTAATCGAGACACATACTCCGCCATTTGATCCCATTCTCCCATATTCCAAGCAGCATTTGCAGCCTAGAAGAATAAACTCATAAATACAAGCATGATATGGAATATCTTGGCATCTACAACAACATAAACAACCAACCATTGGTGCCATTTCCAATCTAGCAGAGGGCTCGGCTGGAGTCCAATACTCTTTACACAAGTTGTTAAGCTCTTCCCATCGAGCCAAAGCAGCAAGGCATCTCATCCGTCCTGTAACATACACAGTGCATTAAAATGTTTCAAGAAACTATAGGAAGTAAAATATACTTTCTAAGCTCAAATTACTATGAGGTACAAAAAAGATATGTGAAATTTTACTTCAGCAAATGAAAACCAAAATAAATGTTGATAATTTGATATATTTACACAACCTTACTACTGCAACCAACAATAATTTCCAGAGTGGAAAACACACTCATTTCTTTTGGAAAAAAAAAAAGGTGAAGAGAAGCATAAACTTCAATAGAACAAGTGAAGTGCTTTGTCTATCAAAAGGCCTTCAAAGAAAAAAGAAAACTCTGATCCCTAAATATTTCCAGACACATTTATTTACCATTTGAAAAAAACAATGAAAGAGAAAGGGTGCTAAACCATCAGTGTCCGTTTTGCTACAATAAAGTGCTTCACGGTGTGACTACTGATGCTTTTCTTGCACTGATAATATATATTTTTAATTCAAGAAGACTTTTGCTCCTGTATCACATATTCTTTTCATTTCTGATAAAGATCCACACCCATTCTAAGTTGGACAATGTGTAAACAATAAGCACTGCAAAAAATCTTTTCTCCTAAATAAGAATGGTGAAAAAATAACTCAAATATGTCATAAAACCTTAAACATACAACTGTCATAAACAAAGAGAATTTTGAAGTTCTCAGATTACAATATGCCATCCTAGTTAGATAAACCTGCAGCAATCTTTATTTGTATTCTTTTAGAGAAATTAAGATAATTGCTTTCCTTCATTTTGAAGAATATGGTAATCAAGAGCATGCAAGCATAAAAAGAAAAAAGAATATAACCAATAGTTAAACAAGTGATCGTGCTAAAGTTGATACCTAGTGTAGCCTCTAGAACAAGATGTGGGCTTGATGCTTGAATGGCTTTGGCAGTGTATGCCTTGAGGGCATCATCCCATCTCTGCAACTTCTCATACCTAATAAACACATACATATAATTACATTTTCTTCTTTTCCCCCATTTTGACAAGCTTTCATATTTGAGTAAGGCAGTATGAAACAGTAATTATGGACATGACAAGCAGAAAACTAAAGCAACATAAAAGCTCTAGAGAATCACGTAAAGCGATAGGAAAATCAAATGTCTAATACCATGACTCCTTCAACTGAACATCCAGATTTTGTAGGGCATATGTCAATATTCCAACAGCAGCCTAAAAAGGTTAAAAAAAATACATTTAGACCTAATACATAGACAAAATACTAGGGACAAGGCAAGTAGGTAGAAAAACCACACACAGGATATATGTTTATTCACCTCATGCTGGTGTAACTGATTATTTATGTGTATGAGGGCTTCAACTACAGCAACAGGGTTAGCATCCATCTTTTTTGAGAAGGCACCTTCGAATTCCATTTCTTTGTAATGTAGAGCCTTGGCAAAAGCTCGACACTGATATTTGATAAGGAAGATAAATATTTCACTGTACAAAGGACATAAAGAATCATAATGCAGCAAAGCCTTTCTCAAAGAATACATACCTTTTCAGCAAGTGCACCAAGTAGACGGATGTCTATAGGAAGAGGTCTTTCATCATGTTCCATGAATTCAGCCTGAAACACATTTGATTTTTTAAAGAAAGAAATTTGTAGATGACCAAAGAAGGGCACTAAGTTGTTTGAGTGCAATGTATTTTTAAAGTTTGACAAGCATTAGATTCTCTACTAAATGTATGGTATCCAGATTCACCCAGCAAATAGGTGATGTGTGTTACAATTGCTTTTGAATACAGCAAAGGGGCTTCGATATCACACGATTCCTTACATATTTTCTCAAGTTGATTTTTACTATAAAAGTTCTAATATTATGCATGGAGAAGTTATACTATATCAACTCTTTAAACTCTGCAGAGAGCAAGAATCAAAAACAACAACATAATATTTGATCGCATGCAGATTAGTATGCCACCACTAAAGTGAATCTTATAAAGGACACTCTCCTATAAACAGAGTTGAAAAGAAGATCACGCATGAACAAATCTAATAGCTTAGTAAAATAAAATAGAAGGAAAAAGGAATCAGACAACTTAGGTAAAAAAGGGAACAGAGATTGGCTGAATGGACATACCAAGTTAAGAAGAGTAGCCAAAATTTCAGGAGGAATATTGGGAGAAGAAAATGCCATCTCTAAACTTCGAACTAACTGCCTCTGACTAGATTCATTCAGTTGAGACCAGCAACTAACAAAACCAGCAGCAAACAATTCACGACCAACAAAAGGCTGCAAAAGGAACAGATTAGGAACTAACCCCAAAGTAAGGGATATACAAACATATACTTTGTAACATACCTGTAATTGCGCTAGCCGAACACAGGTTCGTAATGCTGGTGAAGGAGATTCTTTTAAAAGTTCAATGCTAAAGTGCCTCATCCATTCTGCCCAATCTTCTTTGGTACTGCGCTGAGAAGCCTCTCCAGCAGTGCGCAACCGACCATCATTGACCTATAAACAGACTTTTACATCAGATAAGCCTCTAAATTACATGAAATAATGTACATGAGATACTTGTTAACAAAACAAAACAAATATAACATCACTTGTAACTTGAAAGGACAATTATATCAATATAGAGCATAAGATGAAAGGCAGAAATGCCAAATTCTGTGTATCCAACAAGCATACACCATAGAGAAACTACACAAGATTAAGAATGATGTATACACATTGTTGATGCTCACATCCACAATAGAAAAACCAACAGCCCAGAAATTCATGTAAGACCAGTGCAACATAAGCCCTTCCAGTTCAGAAGCTCACAGCAGGAACAGAAAAAAAAGCCCAGGAACAAGTTACATAGCAGATTACTTGCATGTTGAGGTGGCAAATGAAGGGGCTGGATTCGGGTTTAGGTAATGTCAGGTTTGAGTCATTTCAAGATAGGGTTCAGGCTAGTCAAGTTGTTTTTAGACTTTATGGAAGATGAAACCATTTCATAACTTTTTGAGCTTGGCTTTTCATAATCAAATCATTCAGGTTCATGTTTTGCAGGTTCAGGCCATTTTGTTTTTAACTTCCACAGGTTCAAGTCCTTAGGATTTTCTATATGATCATTTCTGGTTCAGCTTAAGCAGGTTAAGTCAACTTTTTTTTCCCTTTAATTATGTTCCCACCAATTTGGATTCAGGCTTCCGAATGGTTTTGGTAAAAGCTTATTTTGCCACTCCTACCAGCTACCACATTAAATTTGATATTCCCAATTCCAAATAAGAGATTAGATGACCATGCATTCAATTTTATCCAACTTCTCCATGTAAACTGTGAGACTACTACAGTGCCATCATATCTTTTTCTAAAACAAAGTAGCATAGCCAATTCACTTAACTAGATACCTAGTCCAGCCAACCACTTAGAGATAGCCTAAGACATCCTTAGGGTAAATCAATATCAAACTTATACTAAAGGAGATATTTAATAAGTTCTACAGATATGCAGAGAAGAAAATCTCCAAACTTCCTCCCCTAACAAGGACTAGACAGTCTTGACATATTTAGAAATTAACGACTAAGGTATGCAGAAAACAAAAAATATAAACAGCCTATCATAGAATCAGAAAAAGGAGGATACCTGGTGACCTCTAGAATGTCTTTGCATGTCACTTACATCTTCATAAGGATCATTTTCCACATCATCTAATGGGTCACTAACAACCTCCACTGGAAGTTGTCGACTCAATCGTTGTGCAGCCGAGCTCCCCACAATTAATGGCTCGCGCCGCCTTAAACGACCTTCAATTTCCTCAAATTCCTTATGCTGAAAAATTAGTTTTGATTAAATTTGACAATGTAAAGGAGCAGAGAACAAGTATTCCAAGCAAATAATGACAGTAATGACATGGTAAGAAGCAATACCCGCAAGCGATGTCTCAACAGAAGCTTGTGTATTGAAGGGATAAAAATAGTGAAGTCTTCTCCAAGGGCATGAGCCAAACAACAAAGTGCATCAACAGCATCCTTACGAACCTCATCATTTTTCCTATAAACAAAATAATTATAGGTATAGTCCATAAAAATAGAAAGGTGGCTTCCGTGGAGCAATGTTCCAAATCGTTAGAACTATCCATCAGTTATGATCGTTAGTGCAAATTTCTTAATGTTTGAAACATATTACTTGGCTCACCAATTATTAATTTCCATACAAAGTATCACAAAGAATTAAAATTACAAGAAAAAATGATTTGATACGAGTTTCTTCCTCAAAAATTGTCAGTTGATTGTAGCATATGACATGATAAACAATCATTTATTTTATCCTTTCCTATTTAGCTTGGAAATTTTAAATCAAATCATTTCAAAATTAAAATCATTACCACAATACTCTTTTGGCACCAAAATCAAATACTATATCTGGAAAGATGCATGCACACTTATACTCAAGACAAAAGGCAAGTGATGGACCACAAATATGTCAGAAAAGGCAATCTTTCTAGATGTATACGTGTTAAATCAAGGAACAGAGGACTCACCCATCTAAAACTAGCTTCAAGTGATGAACAAGAGAAGATATGTGACCTGTAACCTGATTTACAAAAATGAAAACACAAACAAGATAAATGGTGGTTGGATAAAACATAAATCCATAGGTATTAACAAAAAACTAAATAACTGATTCTTCAATGTTACTAAAGTTGTTGCTACCTACCTGAACACGAGGTATCAATCTTGTCAAAGTTTTTATAGCAGCACGTCTTATCTCGACTGAAGCATCCACTTTGAACAAACGAATAAGGGCAGGAAGAAGTAGATGCATATGTTCATCCAATGTCCCTAAATGGTAATCATAATAACAAATCCTTTACAGATTATCAATTAAGATTCTTAAAATTGGAAACATAGACCAAATCAATAAGCTCCAGTTCTTCAAAACTGACAAATTAGTTGGGATAGGAAAATAAAAGCTTAATCAATGAGATCATCTAGAACAAAAAATGAAAATTTCACTGCCGTAATTTTTGTAACTTTCAAAGAAGGGATTTATAAAGCTATACTCAGATATTTATTCTTCTTACAAAATACATAGCCCACACAATTGACAGGTAACATGCAGCTTCAAATTGCAAAAAAGTTTACTCAAGTCCCATAAGTGAAGAAAACTAACCGCCAAACCCTTCTAGGGTATGGAGAATGTCAAGAACATAGGTGTAATCATTGCAACGTTCAGCATCACTCAATACTTGAATGCAACATGGAAGAATAGCAGGAAGATACTTTCGGAATTCATCATTGAGAGCTAAGCAAAGCTGCTCAACAAGATGCAGCACCTAACAAGAGAGGTAGGGAAAGTTTAAGAGATAAGATCATGACATAACAATAATAACGAAAATAATATATCTAATTATTTGAACCAGTTAACTAAAAAATAAACATACCGGAAAACCACGTGAAGGACGATTACTAGCTGGCAAGCTGAATGATGACCATAATTCAGAAATTAAAGATAGCAGCTCTGGTAAATATTTACGAATATGCTGCATGAGAACATCAAAACTTCAAAATCAAATGGCAAAAGAAAGTAAATGTCAATTACACACAGAAAATCTTCAACACCTAAAAATATACCTGACGCACAATTGACACAAGGGTACCCAGCTTCCATGTTATAAAATCCTTCAGATGATCATCACATGTACGAACAATCTGAAAGAGATCCGGTAAAACCTACAAAAAGGAGAATATAGTAATCAACCAACAGAAAGACAAGCATAAAGCTAAACTAAGCTAAAAAAATTAATAGATAACAAACCTTCGGCAAGTATGGAACACAACCCAGTCCCATTGACTAACCTCGCAGAAAACAAAATCAACAATTTCAAGAAATTTTTAACAAAGTTGTAAATACATAAGGATTAAGATAAATAAGTACAACATTTTTTAAAAGACACATATACAGAACACACCTTGAATATAAACATAAGAGATCCAACCACCTTTTGGTGATAACTGGCAAGAGAAGGATCCCTAAGAATGCGCATGAGAGAGTTTATAGCAACCTGGGTTCATTTATTTTAGCAAAAAAATTAAAAGGTTCAACAGAAACAGATAAAAAAGTTTAAAAAGCAAGCTAGAAAGAAGAATAAATTAGGCTGAGCGCTACGGTGGAGTAATAATCTTCAGATGTAGCAAATGACGGCCAAAGGTCCATGGATAGTTCATCCATTGAAGATGGAATATGTTGACCTGAATCACTGGCAGCACGGGTAACATCTCCATGCGACCCAGAAAGGCTTTGTTGATTTTTTTTATGTGCATGAGGATCCAAAGCACCCATGATACCAAGAACCTGGACACAACCGAAGTGAACTGAGCATCACAAAGAGGCTAAAGAGTTAACTAGATGTGAAGTGCTAGAACAATTACCTTTAGTACTTCTCGTCTGGTAGACCACACTAACTCACCATTCAACAACTTCAAAAGCAAGCCAAGTAATTGCGGGTATTCGTTATATGGAGCTATAACATACCTGAAAATTCCATACAGGAAAACCTCATAACACCAGAAACCCAAAACAGCAAACATTGTAACATAATACATTCATAAGTTAAAGAATGTGAATCTGGCTCAAAGTTCCTTCAACAGTTCCATTAACAAGCATTAAATACTAAGATGGGAACTATTTAACCCTAACGTCAATGATAATGTGCACCAAAAGATGCTGTAAAAGAATACAGGAAGAGTTATATCATCTAAATTACAAGAAACACTACTTATAGATATGGCATCATAAGGCAAAATCTAAGTTTCCTTTAGAAAGTTTCCATGAGCAACTATTTTTAAAGGAAGTAACATCTCCCTCTCCTTCAAGTTCTGCTTCATCAATTTCCTCGAGAAACACCTTTTCTATGTAGCCAAGGCATGGTTTTTCCACCACAAACACAAGGCAGTTAAACCTACTAGGCCAATGACCAGATGGGAGACTAGGTAATATCTACATTGTGTAGGAGGGAAAAACATCCCAGTGCTACCTGATGAAAGAACTAGAATGAAGTATCAAAATCAGGAAGGAAAAAATAACAGAAATATAATAGTTCAAAGATTGGCCATCGAATAATGAACAATAGAGAGTGTGCATGGCCTAATCCTAAGCTAAGACAACAGACTATAATCTCTTTTTTTTTCTTTTTTTTTTATTTAGTTTGTCATTTGAGCATCTCCATAGTACAGAGATAATATAACAATTAGAAAATAAAATAAAGCATGATAATGTCAATGTTTTGCGTAACATGCTATGTTCATTAAACATGAAATTTCTAGCAGATCTTGTGATCAAAGAAGTAGATATTGATTATGGAAAGAAATACGTCAACAAGACATACAGAAGACACAAAATGGCTTTCAAAACTTGGAAATGATCATATCTTTTTCATGAATTTTGTCAAAAACAAGTGTTGGCTTTCATGCTTCTTCTTAAGTTGCCATGTTGAAATCTTAAAAACAGAGAACTTAGGATAAAAGCAAGCCATGATAATTTATTATACATCTGACCTAAAATGCATTTCAAACTTTCAATGCATGCTCCACAAGAGACAGCCCTAGGGATAAAAGGTGATCAGCATATGCATTAGGAGAAACTGGAAAAGATAGCATTCGAACATGAGACAACATACCAATCAATACGGTCATACAGAAAGCAAAGCAACATAAAATGTCCTACATACCCAGTGCTCTGTACAACGTGACCAAGAGTAGCAACAGCTACTTCACGTTTTGTGACAGCTGCCCCATCCAATAGTGCTTCAACTATTAAAGGCATAAGTTCCGGGATATATTCTCTCATCGCAAAACCACCCTAAAATAAGTCACATCCCAAAAATAATAGTAAGAAAACAAGTTATAGAAGGAAACTTGCAATTTGTTACACAGCAAGCTAGGATACCAAACAAAGGCAATATCAGCAACTTATAAATTCACAATTGATGCAATTATGACTTCTTTCCTAGGTATATTAAGCCAAATAACTTCCTACAAGAATGGTGTTATGTGTTAAAACCAAAGAAACAGAAATTGACCCACCACTCTAGCAAGATCTCCAACAGTTACAAGAACTCCACTGATGATACCATTATTGGCATTGACTCCAGTGCCCTCAAGTAGTCGAGCCACAAGAGCCTAAAAAAATATTTAATATCATGAAGAATGAATCACAAATAAGGAGGGGAGGAAGCTATAATAAAAGTGGAAAGCAGAAATAAAAGAACTAAATAAAACCAGGTGAAAATTAAACCTTGTGGACTGGGGCAATATATGGCAGTATTAGACGTTCACAGTTGCGTATTAAACAACCAAGCAACTTGGCACTCTCTTCTTTGCATTTGTTATCTGCACTGCTGACAATGCAAGAGAAGTCAATAACTGATGCCACATAAAAAGGGCAGAAGTTCTTTTTGTTTACCTTTGCCCTAAATATGTCAATAACTGTATGAGATGACGACGGAGTGCTGGAAGGACATATGCAGGATTTTTCTCAGATAATCTCCCAGCCACTGATATAGCATATTCTCGCACATCAAAATCCTATAGCAAGAGAAACGTCCAAGTGTTCATGAAAGTGCAAAACAAAGTAACACTTGGAACAAAAAGCAAAGCATTTTTAACACATTGTAAATACTGCCCATTGCCAACAACTGACTTAAATGAGATTGTCCTTGATCTAAGCAATTTCATGACTCTGCACTTTTTGCAAATATTAATTTGTTGGAAAAAAACAGCATTAAGAAAGTTGATTCAAGAAGAGCTTAAGGAAAGATAAAGCAAGTTAGTGGATATTAGACACCAGGGAAATTTAATGATGATAGAAACAGAAAATGTGACAAAGATAAGATTTACAGTCAAGAAATATCAAGTCTTCATTACCTGTGGGGGAAAATAGTAGACAAACCCTATTTTTCAAATTGGAGCAAGAAAATGCATACCCTTATTATTTCCTAATTTCTTATATATAAAACAGCATTGCCCCGGTCATGCCTAGCATATGTTACCCCATCATTTTTTAGTTCTTTTCTCATAATCCAGCAATTCAATATTTAAGAAAAGACAAGCAACCATCAAGACAATTAATATGCCTATATAGCAATGATAATTGATAGAGGCATATAAAGATGAAATTTTCTAGACAAAATAAAATTAGATTTAATTGCACCTCATCATTTAAAGCAGCAAAAACTGCACTCAGACAATCAGCCTGTGCTAAAAAATCATCAAAACCTCTATTTCCATGGAGAGAGGTAAATATTGAATGGCGAACAGTAACATCAGCATCAGCAACAGCTGCAATGAGAAGCTTCTCTACAAGCTGCAAAAGACCCAAATCAACTTATAAAACTACAAAATGCATCAGAAAGATCCTGATACAGGTAAATTAGATTACATAAATCTCATGACCATAAATAACTACTAATAGAACAGGCCAACAAACCTCCTCAACAAGACGCCTTCGCTTTCCTCCAGCTCGGTTTGAACGACTGGAACCAATTTGTGCTGATGCGATACCAGAAAAAGAATTTGCAACTAATTTGCAACAGCATAAGGCAGCATCTTTTCGAGTGGTTCCATCCTCATCATCAAGATACACAACAACTGATTCTCTTGCAAACTCAAGAAGTTCATGCCCCTAAACCAAAGAATAGTTTAGTGCTTAGCACAGTCTCCACAAGAAAACCTGTATAATATAGATGTGCAAACCTTGAAATTAAAACGAGCAAGAGTCTGCAAAGCAAGCTGAACAAGGGCAGAACCACTAAGCTCAGACACTGGCTGGGGAATATTTGCAGCAGTGCCACGAACCAAGGCAGCAGCTGGCCTTGCATGAAAATAATAGGACTTTGAAAGAACCAAGGAAAGGCAATCAAGAAGCCGATCTTGAATAGTGGGAAGCAGAGATGGAATACTGAAACAGAACCAATTAGTTGTGAATTAATATCCCTCAGTCTTCGAGGGCATCTGAGTACAAGGCCATGTCTACCCACATACCTGACAGTAATTTGCTCAAGTGATTCAACAAGTGTAGGAGAAAGACCAGCAGCAAACATAACATCAAGGAGACTACGAACATGGGACTCCATTGCAGGTCCCATGGCTTTTGCAATATTTCCAACACAAGCCAAAGCTTCAAGCGAGGGCCTACCCCTGCGTGGAGCAATCTACAGATAAAGCATATGGAAGCAAACACAAATGAGAATACCATAAACTTAAAACTCTAAATAAAAAATACACACACAAAAGAATGCAACAAAAAGACAAACCATAAATCATGAGACTATGAGACTCACTGCATCACGTAAGTGAGAAGTAATTGTCGGCAAATAGTGGACAAGTTCTCCATCCAAAGCACCAGCCATCTCTCCAAGAGCAATAAACCCACTAGCACGTTCAGCTGGTATTCTTAGAACTGCAAGGATATGGTTCATGCATATCTGCAAGATATCATACAACCAAATGCATATAATTTAAGTAAAACTTGTCAGAGAAAAAGGTTTACCTGCCATTTAATAATAATCTAATTATGTAAGGAGCAACAATCACTAACCGTCAGGTAGTTTGTTACAAATCTGTCACGCAAGAAATGAGCAATTCGAGGTAGCAATGAAGTTATGCTAAGCCGAACAAGCCGATCACGATGCTCTAAGTATCTAAGCACAATTTCAGCAACTTCTCTATACCTTGACATCATAAATTCACCAGTGTTCCTGACCAGATTAAGTCCATCCATATCAAACACCAACATGAATTGGATAACAGAGGTAAATGATGGACACTTGGCTAAAACACTGTATGTCAATGGCACGCAAGCATAATACTCTTTCCAGCGTACCAATAAACAACACATATACAATCATATATCATTTCAAGTGGCACTGATGTAACATATAAGACTATTACACTGACCTCAAAAGCTCCCCAACTGCAAGCAAAGAACCATGTATACTATGAATAGGAGCATTTTTTCCCAATCCATCTTGCGTAGCCTCAAACATCCGATAATACCTGTTGAAACACCAACAGTTTAACATAGAAAAGAACACCAAAAACACACTTGAAAATTTAAGTTCACAAGTTCTTAAGTTGCAATAATAAGAATCACAAAAAAGGAAACAACAAACCCTGACTCATCTACACAACAAAAAAAAAAAGACAAACAAACAAACAAAAGGATAAGGAATGTAACAACGGCAAGCAAGCCTGAACTCACCAAGATTAGCCCACACTAAGAACCATGAAGAAAATCTTATTTGCATGTTCATATAAGAAAATCTTAGAGCTAGGAGTGCTAATGTTCTGTTCAGTTGAAATTTATCAAAAGAAAAAGAGTAAGATGCCAAAATTTAAAAATTAATAAACTAACCACTGCACACGCCAGCGTGTCTCACGTTTTTCAATAACACGAAGGCAAGCTCGCAATGCCTCCACAGCATGTTCACGAACAGCCAATGTTGGATCCCTCAACGCAACCCAAATAGCATCCACAAATTCAGGTACATGAACATTGAATACAGTGGAAGCATTTTCTGCCATTTCCTATAGTAAGAACAATGCCATGCTTCAATAGAATTATTTTTTCAGCAAAAATAAACTAAAAGTCACTAAAAAATAGAGCAATTTACCCTATAAAATCAACAAATAATCCTTTTCAAGAATCCGTTCCTAAATAACAATAAAAATTCCACATTCCACGCACCTTCAAAATTAAGACAGAAGCAAAACGGCGATACTCTATTCTCTCCCCATGAAGCCACTCCAGGGCAGTTTTGACCTGAGAAATAAGAGCCGTATGCTTGATAATTCTCCCTAATTACACTACAAAAATTAGGTATATACCAACAAACCTGAAACTCCACTTCATCTGCAGTCATTGCACCACCAGCTCTAGCTAGATGGCCAAGCACTTTACTAGCAAGGATGAGTATCTCGGGATCACGCTTAACCTCAAACACAGTCCGCATATAACTAGAAAACTTGGAAACCTTGGAGGCATTCTCCCCAAGTGCCACATCTATCAACTCGTCGATTGCTCTTAAAGCTCCCATGTTTTGTGCAACATCGTTACTTTCCAATAAGCTTGAAATTCGATCATATAACTGGTCCATAAAACGGGAGAATGCTTCCCCGCTAAGATCACGAGCTTCTTCTTCCAAGTGCTTCTTCAATGCTAAAGGAGCTCCCTCCTGTTCGCAATAAATGCAGAGCCAAAATTAGAACTCCATTCGATGAAAATATAATCAATTATATATTGTTGAAGCGATCTTATTCTTAATAGCTAAGGGGTTTAGTAGTACTTAGCCAAAATCCCAAGAATCAAGAAAACAGAATTACGAATTGTATGCACTTTCAAAGGAAAGAGAAAGCAAGGGACTAAAGCGGAAACAGATTACCTTAGAGTTGCCACGGGTGCAGAGGTCGGCCAGTATACGGTTGAGCGTTTCGAAGCTTCCACCAGGCGGAACAGAGGCGGCGGGCCCACAGAAGCGGAGGCTCTGTAAAGTTGCCGCCATGTAAGACCTCCCTAAAACCCCAATCTACTGTTTATATTGTTCCAAGTGCCTCAGATCTTCGCTGAAAACATTGAACCTAACGACACTCGAAGAGACAACAACTGAAGAGGATTGCAGTCTAAACTAACGATAAAAAGTTTTTACTAATTATTAACAATAATGACGTTAAAATTAAGCGTTCTATGTGCACACCGCGCACCACCAAGCTTTCACTTGACAAAACAGACAGCTAGCCCTTCACGACGGCCGCACTACACTTTCTTGAATTTCTGCACCTTTTTCACTTAATTTTTTTTTGAAATTTTAGCGACAAAGTAAAAATTTACTCATACTAACATTTAGTTACGATCGTTGAAACAAGTTATAACCGCGCACAGCACAACCGACTCCAGTTAATAATAATAATAATAATAATGTATGCTATGAAACATGAACACAAACACACAATACGGTACGACAAGATTCTGACACGTAATAAATTTTTAATTTTTAATTTTTTTGGGAATAATCAGTTTGGGCTTTATTAAAAATTAGATTAACACATAATACAAGCCTATTATCTCAAAAATAAAAGACTAACAGAGGTCCAAGAAAGACACACAAACGGCCAGAAACAAAACAAAACAACAATTAAAGAAACTGAACAAAAATTGTCAGGTGTATAGCACCGCAACTAATACCCAATCAAATGCAAGCAAAATACTCGTCCCAACACAGATACCTCATATTTTGCTCAAACGGTTCCTATCCACAAAATGTTGCTTCCTTTCCCCAAGAAAAATTTGATCAGTTGAAGCAAACTCCATTATCGATCATTTCCATCTTTTCATCTTCAATTAGATTCCCTTTCTCTATCCTCAACAAGCATACGCATTGCAAAATCAAGGGAAAAAATATCTTTGTTTCTCCTTTCGCTCTCAACTTCCAACCCCTCTATCCATCATCACCTATCGAGATCGTGCACGTTTTTAGACACCCATGTCGTGATTGTGTCCAATTTATTTTATGTATTTCGACGTGTCCTGTACGTATTCGGACGTGTCCGATGAGTGTTCGTGTCGAACACACATATGACACCAGTATAAGGAGAGAACAGCCGTGTTAGTGCTTCCTAGAATGTATGTTTGCCAAAAGCAGTCCATGAAATAATAATAATTATCGCTACTTACGAAAGAAAGAGCATCTTATAAAGGATTTAAATTTAGAGGGATGAAGTCGTTAATTAATGTCAATTTTTGTTAAAAAAATTGAAGTTGATATTTTTTTTTTTGAATAAACTGATATAGCTATATGGTAATATTTATTTATACATATAAATTTTTAAATGCGGATAAAAGATGAATATATAATTTATATACTAGTTACTTTAAAAAAAGTATATTATTAATTATTATTAATTAGAGCAATTAATTAAGATAATATCTTGGTTTGACCAAAAAATTTAAGGTGATTTGAAGTTACATGGATTACTTCTTATGTAAACAAGCAAATATTCTTTCAAAAAAAGATAACAAGGTACAAATATAATTATTTAAAAAAATACTTAACCTTAAATCATAAATATTAGTTTTTTAATTCAGTAAAAAATATATGATATTAAATTAAAATAATTTAAAAAATTAAAAAATTATAACACATGTATATATACAAAAATAACATATTTAGAACATAAATATATGTTTGAAAAAACTTACAATAAATAATGAAATATATTATATTATCTTGATTGTTGACTTAAACATTCTTTAATAAAAGAATGTACGTTTTGCATATGCTCAATGGTGTAGTAAGATTTGGTATAATTCTACAATGAAATTATACGAGCTAATAAGTTTGGCTAATTTATTAATGAAAAGCCATTGAAGTGTTATTAATCTTATAGGATTAAAGTGGTTGGCTTTTTTTTTTTGTTTATTTTATCCAAAGTTAGATTAAAGTTTTGAAAATAAAAAACTCAACCAGCGGTTCCAGTGGTAAAGAGGATGATGTTCATCTTAAGATATTCGAGTTCGAGCACCTGTGTGTGTGCAAGATATGTGTGCGTTGTCAAAGAGTTAAAAAAAATTCCTCATTTCCATTCTCATCATGTAATTTAGTTTTGTAAGTTTTTACTCACCAAAAATAAAAAGTTTTGGAAATAGAATGGTTGACATTTATGTTATTGAGAATTAGAATTGTAATCACAACCGATACCGACTATTTCTTTAAAAAAGGAAATGATGTCCAAAAACATATTGTAAAAAACAGTTTGGAACATTAACATATGAATTGTGAATCTCTAATTTAAGATAATGAGAGAGCAAATAATTTTGTTTGAGAAATGAGTTTTGACCCTATTATTAGGCATCAATAATGAAAATCCAACTTTCAATTAGTAACCTCTAATTTTAAAGTTTATAGGATAAAAATAAGTTGTGATGTACTAGTAAAACTCATTCTAAATTAAGTTTAATGAAAATTAATGTGGTCCACTACATACAGAGAACACGTTTGAATATTTTTAATGAAATTCACTGTTTATTATTTAAATATCTAAAGTAATGAAAATATTGAAGTAACTTTACCCATATAAACATAAGAAATGGAATGTACTGCTTCAACAAGTAGAGGTGGGGTCTCTCTTGTAAATATTTATTATGAATAAGATAAGTACATGGTCATCTTAGTGCTAAAAGTGAGTAATCTCTGGCAGAAATATAAATGAATATTATGTGTGGTTCATTTCCACTTCTAATACTAAGAGTTGTACTGGTTCAATATTTGGACACCAACAATTTCAATAGGATTTTGAAATACATTCGTTAATTAATGGTTCAAAATGAGAGATAACATATTGTATGCATGATATTTGTTTGTGTGGAAAACGATAAAATAAGTTGCAAACATTTTAAACTAACGGGGGATTGTTAGTAGTTTATAATGTTGGTAGGTAATAATATTGTATTATATAGAGAAGTCAAGTATATTATAATTACTGATGAATAATTATATTGTATAGACCGGTTCATTTTTAAAGTTCATGATTGACTCTCTCAACAATGTCATCTCTAATGTTCAAACTTAGTTCCCCTCTTAAAAATACAATATGCCTTATTATTGCACCATACACTTTTTGGTGTATCTAGACGTAACTTTTGAACATAAAATTTTCATATAATGACATAACATTATATAAAATTACTTATAAGACAACACAATCCTATAAAAATGTATCTCACCAAAGATATATCCTTACAAGAGGGATTTCTTTTGCCTCTTATCTCAGTCACTCTATGCTCCTGCGTATTGCTTCAATGCGTCAACCAAGGGTTGACATTTATGTGGAGAGGAAACTAAAGTGGTAGATTCCCTATAGCAGCTACTTACACGCAAATTACAAAGAATAAATTGGATCCTAAAGAGTTCCTATGGCAAGTCTTTTGGAGGATTACTCCTAAAAGAGTGCGATAGTTACTATGGCTTTTAAGTCGCAAGTCGCAACCGTTGGTTGGCTAATATTGAGCGACGTGGAAGATCAATAACGGATGACTCCACTTGTGCTTTATTTGGAGCTAGTCAGGAAACGACCTTACATGCTGTCAGAGATTCTACTAGATGAGATACATTTCTCTTGTTCTTCATTCCAAACATCGCAGCCTTCTGTATCTCTTTCGTCGAGGCATGTTTCATCCTTGTTAATATACTTCCAAGTTTCTTCCGGTTCGCTTGCCCTATCCATGTTATTGTTTTGCCTCCTAGTATCTGCAGGGCTGGTCAGATCAGCAAATTCAGAGTCCGCTGATATCATGTATCATTATGTTTACATTCCTTGTCATCCTTATGTATCTTATGATTTTATAACAGTATATTGCAGGACCTTAAACAAAATATATGTGAGGCAAAAACCATAAGATTTGAGTTTGGGTCTTTGGGATGATGAGTAATTGTCGCTTGCGGGATTTCAAAGTTTGAGGTCTTTGTCTGTATTATGATCCCATCAATGATTGGTGCTTTGGCTTTGGTCTGATAGTAATCATCTTCTTTTCATCCTACTTTGTTGTGCTTACTACTTGAAGTTGACTCAACTAAACTCTCTAAGACAGACAGAAGATGGTGATCAAAATCTATTCATACAGGACAGAAGGCGGCAATGTTTGGAATGAAGAATCAGAACTGAGTAGAAGGAGAAGAAGAAGGGGCCACGTAAGATTAAAATAATGAATTTTTCTTATCTATTTTAATGAATTGTATCCGTGAAATTTATTAAATAATCGATGATGATTTTATATTTAATTTAATTTAATTTAATTATTTAATATTATATATAATAAATTTTAAAAATAATGATAAATTTGAAATAATATATTAAAATAGATCGATATTAATAATATGATATTAACTACTTTTGAGTCAAACACAAAAGGAGTTATTTTTTAGTTTAATTTTATTTTTTTAGAAGATAAATCTTAAAATTATATATGAACTTTGATTTAATATGCAATTTGATTCATGAACTTTAATTTGATGCAGTTATATACATGAAGCTTTGATTGTGGTTCAAATGTATATATGAAATTTTAATTTTGATTCAATCATACACATTTAAAGAAATAAATACATCAATTTTTCTATATTGGATAAATATAATTATTTCTATATTCAATATATAAACTTAAAATGATGCTACATCAATAATTGTGTTAATAATTTATGAGAAATTGATTGAATAAAAATTTCGTGTATAAAATTACACAAAATCAAAGATTATATGTAAAATTGTACATTAAATAAAAATTTATTGTATAATTTTAAAATTTATCCCTTTTTGCAAAATAAAGACAACTTATATAATTTTCTCGATAAAAATTGGTGGCGAAAGGCTTTGATTATCAATTGTAACATGGAATTTGAATTTATTTCATGGTTATTATTTATTTACTTGCTTCTCTGAACCATTAAAACATGATTGACAATGATTTAACTTCTGTTTTTTTTATATGTAAAATATTTTTTTAAAAAATAATAATCATGAAATAAATATTACGAAACATGATTTCATGGTTATTATTTACTTGCTGCAATCTACGTTTCAATATTTGTCCTTTTATTGGACATGTTTTTTTTGAACCAATTTGTAATGCTTTTGAGCTTATTTCCATAAAGAGAGTTGGATGGGCTACTTTAACAATATTTTTCAAAAGTGTTTTTTAATTAAAAAGTACTTTGAGAAAAAGTTAAAATTTTCTCCATTTTTTTTTGATAAAAAAATATTTTTTCAAAATATTTTTGGTGTCAAAAGTACTTTGTTTAATAAATTAAAAAGTATTTTTAAGATAAAAAATATTTTTGAGAAGCAATGTTAAAAAAAATTTAAGCTCGGGTGTATAAGATAATTTGTTGACTTGAGTCTTAAAAATCTTTATTTATTATTATTTTTTTTAATGATATTTCTTTATTTTTTAAAAAAAAAATACAATATATTTTATTATTTTAACATTTTAAAAAAATAAATTAAATTATAATTTTAAGAGAAATTTTAAATTAGATGAATGATGAAATTACAAATTTAAGATTAATTTAATCTTTGATTTTTATGTTTTATACCCACCTACCTACAGCTTGGGTGTCTTAGACTTTGTTTGTTTATATATTTTTGCAAAATCTAAATATCATGAAGAAAGAAAAGATTTATTTGGAAATGCGTTTCCAACGTGAATCGCGATTATGGTAAGAACTAAAATGTAAAGACCATTTTCACCAAAAATAAAAAATAAAAGTAAAAACCATTGGCCGCCATTACGTCAACGTCGACTCGACAGAAAGGACCAAAAAAACCAACTATTCTCGCAAACAAAACGACAAAGAAATAACTAATTAACTATCAAATAAAATCCATGGAGTTGCACCATACCTGCCACCCCCTACCCTGATCATACTGAATTTTGAACATTCCCTACGCTACCCTGCGCCGGATTTCCCCCATCTTCTCTCTCTTTCTCTGTCTAATGGCCACTTCTCTGCAACTAAACTGCTTCTGCATCTGACCGCTTCCGATAATTTCAGCGGAAAACTCGGAGCTCTAAGTTTCCGGAAGCCTCTCACCGTCAGATGCTCCGGTGATGTCGCTTCTTCCTCTTCCGTAGCTGTGGATCTCGATAACTTCGATGCCAAGGCTTTTCGACGTGACTTGACGAGGAGCAAGAATTATAACCGGAAGGGGTTCGGTCACAAAGAGGAAACACTCGAGCCTATGAATCGGGAGTACACTAGTAAGTTAATCTCCAAATAGGAAAAAGGGGAAAATCCGCTTATTTATTTAACATATAGAAAGGGTTTCATTTGAACTGTGGTAAAAAGTTTTATATTTTTTGGAAAAAAAATTCAGGTGATATCATAAAAAAGTTGAAGGAAAATGGAAACGAGTATGCATGGGGAAATGTTAAGGTAAAATTGGCTGAAGCATATGGCTTTTGCTGGGGAGTTGAGAGAGCTGTCCAAATCGCTTATGAAGCCAGAAAACAGTTTCCCGATGAGAAAATTTGGCTTACAAATGAAATTATCCACAATCCAACTGTTAATAAGGTCTATACTTGCTCTTTTCTCCACTACTAGTATTATTTTACTCAGATTATACTATAAAATGATACAAAATTTCTTTGAAATTAATGAATTACTGGGTTTATTAGTTTCTTTACATAAATATAGTTATTTTTTAAAATGCAGCGACTAGAGGAGATGGAAGTTGAAGTTGTTCCAATTGAAGAAGGGAAAAAACAGTTCGATGTAGTGAACAAGGGTAATGTTGTGGTTTTCCCTGCGTTTGGAGCTGGAGTTGAAGAGATGTTGACCTTGAATGAGAAAAATGTGCAAATTGTTGATACAACTTGTCCTTGGGTAGATAAGGTATCTTCTGCTGTAACTGCTTTGCTGTTTTGGCAACTAAATCCTTGCAATTCAGTTTGATTTTTGTTTCTATTATCAACTTTCGACCATCGAAATTACGAGTTCTTATTTCTTTTGAAGGTATGGAATACTGTGGAGAAGCACAAGAAAGGGGACTACACATCAATTATTCATGGTAAATATGCTCACGAGGAGACAATCGCGACTGCATCTTCTGCCGGAGCATATGTCATTGTGAAGAATATGACTGAGGTATGTCATAAAGTGGCTAGTATTCTGTTTTCTTGTGTTCTTATAATTGTTTGTAAAAATTGTTTCTCCATGTTGTTGGATTTGTGGAGGCAATATATGTCTGTGATTACATTCTTGGAGGTGAACTCGATGGATCTAGCTCAACCAAAGACGCATTTCTGGAGGTATAGTCTTTGTTTTTAGTTTCTTTAAATGTAAGATGAACCTGTCATTGTGAAAATGTTCAGACGATTATCAGCTCTTTTGCAGAAATTTAAATATGCCACTTCAAAGGGATTTGATCCAGATCGTGATCTGGTAAAAGTTGGCATTGCGAATCAAACAACAATGCTGAAGGGAGAGACAGAGGAAATTGGTTAGTGGCACTCATGCACCTATCACAAAACACCTTTTGTTTTGCAAGGAATTGCTACTTGAGAGTTGAGCCACATGTTACATTTTTGGTTTAAAAGGAAAATTAGTAGAGAGGACAATGATGCAAAAATATGGTGTGGAAAATATCAATGATCACTTTGTAAGCTTCAACACAATTTGTGATGCAACACAAGTAAGTCAAGCATTTGTGATAGTTTGGTTTCCTTTATAAAATTTTGAAACTATTTTCTTATGGAGGACTTTACAGCATATACTGTTTCTTCATTTATTCTTGCCTCTCAACTGATTGTATACCAATTTTTCTGTTAGTCATTGAATTAAACTTGATTTATCATCTTTTTCACAGGAACGACAAGATGCAATGTATAAGTTGGTGGAGGAAGACCTGGATCTTATGTTAGTAGTCGGTGGGTGGAACTCAAGCAACACCTCACATCTTCAAGAAATTTCAGAGGACCGTGGGATCCCCTCATATTGGGTTGACAGTGAGCAGAGAATAGGTCCAGGAAACAGAATAGCTCACAAATTGAAAGTAAATTTGAATCCAAACCAATCCAATTCTTAATCAACTTCTAATTATGCCAGTCAAAAAATTGCAATTTTTATTCTGACTATGCATCTGCTATGTTCTGGCAGCATGGGGAGCTGGTTGAGACAGAAAAATGGCTACCAGAGGGTCCCATCACAATTGGTGTTACATCTGGTGCGTCCACACCAGATAAGGTAACTTTACAGTTTGGTTTACTTATAATTTGCATGAATTGTTTGTCTTTTTTGTACTCCTTGCTTTGTAGGGTAGAAAAGTGAGGTTGGACAAGGGTGTGTTTAAGAGTGAGAGAAAACGATTTTCAATAGTGTTCTGTAGGAGAGAAAAGTAAGGAGGAAGAAAATATGATTATTTTTTATCCTTATTCGGAAACAACAACATCATTTTGAATAAAAAAGATATATCACCTACCTAGCATATGGATGGGAAGAAAAAACATATCTATTCACTCTATTGACTACCAATAAAGCCTAAATGTTTTATTCTTGCAAAGACTCGAGATCACTTGTTTATAGTATGAACTTCACAGCTTGCAACTTTATTGGATTGTAGCTAATGCAGGCAATGATCATACCATATATCTTGTATGAGCTGATATCATGATTCTTTTTTATAACACAACCTGGTTCGTACATTATATAACTAACCTTTTTCTGCTTAATTGTATTAACCAGGTTGTCGAGGAATCCCTCATCAAGGTGTTTGATATAAAACGCGAAGAATTGTTGCAGGTAGCATAAATATAGGTTTACAGAGGTGCATCAGCCTTTGATCCTTTCTTGCGGAAAACAAAGTGGAAGATGCTCGTCCCCTGCGTTTCTCTGTTTCCCACTTCTACGTTACAATCTCATAGTTGGTAACTAGCAAATAAACAGTTTTGCAAATCAATCTAAACAAAATCATGATAATAAATAAATTTTATGAAAATAAAAAAAAAAATCAATAAACTTTCTTCCGATCGTCACAACTCACAAGGACCTACACTTAAGACGGATTTGTTCAAGACCCGAGCTACCTACACAATCTATTGGGCTGGATATTTAATAGACCACTCTTTGCATCAGGGTACGTGTCCAGTCTTATAAGCTTGATAGGGCTGGAGCTAGGACATAGCTGGTAAGCCCATACTAAAAATAAAACTAAGGTTTAATATAACATTTGGTACTTGAACTTGATACTTTTTCTTAATTTAGTACCTAAACTTTTTTTGACCCAATTTGATACCTAAACTTGAAATTTTTTCCTAATTTGGTACCTAAACTTTTTTTTGGACCCAATTTGGTACCTGAACTTGATATTTTTTCTTAATTTGGTACCTAAGCTTTTTTTTTTAAGATTCAATTTGGTACCTAAATTTATTAAATATTATAAAAATTATGCAAAACAATAACGGTGTTGAATTTTTTTTGTTATGATACAAAAAATATTGTCAGTTTTAAAAAAAATTCATATTAAAAATAAGTATTGAGCTATGTTTAACAAATTAATATAAAAAAAATAAATATCAAATTAGAAAAAAAATCAAGTTCAACTATTAAATTGGACCCCAAAAAGTTTAAGTACCAACTTAAAAAAAGTATCTTTAGGTATCAAATTTGGAAAAAGTGTCAAGTTTGAGTACCAAATAGGATCAAAAAAAAGTTTAGGTATCAAATTAGAAAAAAAGTTAAGTTTAGGTACCAAATATTATATTAAGCCTAAAAGTAACATCTTATTTAAATCTAATTATAAGAAAATATATATTTTTAATGTCAGGTTTTGTAAAACATGATGAATGATGAAACTGTAAAACACCTAAAAGCAAGGGAAAATACGGAACACCGGAATCAATCAGACAGCATTACATTAACATCAACAACCAAGCAACTTCCCAAGCTGCGGTTAGTAAAACAGAGTCATTAAAAGAAAAAAAGAAAAACTCCATTGCTGACATTCAAAAAGAAAAAACTTGTACAGATTTTTCCCCTTCAAATGACACCAGTGCTTCAATAATAGCCTTACTCACTGTTGTTTCAATGAGCTGCTTTTTGATCTCTTTAACTCCCATGGCGGTAGACAGCCTTTATAATGAGAGTGCAAAAAGAGGGAAGACATTGACACTTCCTTTTGAGGCATTGAGATTGAGGATAAGCTACTGAAGGCACTTCTTAGCCTCTTCTTTTCACTGTCAGGTCGGAAGTTGGGGTCGTGGCGCACTGCAGACGCTTTAAGAGCCTCAGGAAGAATGCATTTGCACAATGAACCTACAAGAAGGATCCAAAAAATGACAAGGTGAAGACCGACTTCTAATGACCTAAACAAGACAGGTTACTGTAGCCATTGATTCTGCTTCGATTATAACCTATATCGGTAAATCATCTCCTTCAACAATAATAGTGTAGCTTCAGCATAAAGTGTATATCATAAGCCTACTAAACACCTCTTGCTCTAGGAAAGTAGGAAGCAACATATGATAAGCAACTCTCAGTGGCAGAAAGTAAAGAGAGGGTTGCATTAAGTGTTGACTTAAAATTCGGGTTAGAATAGTTCATTAAGGCTCCATCAACACCAACATATATACTAAAGCATTCAAGCAAAGATATGTTGACCCCAAAGAATTTTAGGCTCAATGTGTTATAGTACCGATTCTTGCAAGTCGATTCACCCACTTTGGTATATGGTTCCCTGTCAGCTTGTAACATATATCTTCACAGAAATGGTTGCAGTTCTTATAAATCAAGTTATACGAGTCACCATTGTAACTTGCAGATTGGTGTTCCATAAATTCTCTTAGCTGGACAGGATCCAAGCATGCTGTTCCCATGAAAATAGATTTCCTAAACTTGAAGCCGGGGCACTGTCGAGGTTCAACCTCAAATACACCACTAGTTGGGTAGTCATGAGCTCCAAAGGCATACTCTACACCTTGAACTGTAAGCATGCAAACATCATGAGAATGCTATAAAATAATGCAAAACTATGTAATTTCTTGTTTTATGGGAAAAAAAAGTTTATTCAGTTTTGTGTCTCATGACAACCATCAGATACGCTTTCGTGCTTGTTTATAGATAACCAAAGAAACCTCGAGAATACATCTAGGAATTTATGAAGCCAGGAGAAAATGAGAGTTTTTGCTTGTCTTATCATAGTTATTCTAAAGAGGATGAATTCAGACTTCATAAATTATTAAGGACCCAGCAGAGCATTTATCGGTGAACAATTAGAGGGCAAATGCTAAGTTTCTAATATAATAAATCTGCACCAATTCACTGTTTGGTTCCTCCTTCCCGGCCTAACTATAGACAACAACCTTATGCTTCCCCGGTGCCGATGTGATCACATTGTAGTAAAAGCAATAACTAGTTTCTTAAGTTGCATTACGATCTCGCGCTTTTGCAAATTAAAAGAAGGGTAAATTTAAAAATAGTTACTTTTATTTATCTCAGGTTACATTTTAGTCACTTATGTTTCAAAATGTTACGTTTTAGTCACTTATGTTAGTATTTTGTTACGAAGGGATCACTGTGCCGTTAAGTTTCGTTACCTCCCTAACGGTAATCCTACGTGACAATCCAACTAGATTTTAAGTGCCAACTTGAAACCCATTAATTCAAAGATTCAATATCTTCTTCCCGTTAAGTTTCTTTGAATTAATGGATTTTAAATATTCAAGTTTTGAGACAGATTTGTAGCTAAAGACATTGGAATCAAAAGGAAAGAAGATGAAGAAGAGAGGTGTGTGGAAATGAGTTTAGGATTTTTTCAGTTAAAGTTTAGGGTTTAAAAAATTTAATTAATTAAATTTATTTAATTAAAGATTTATTCTCATTCCATTTGAAAATCCAAGTTGGCACTTAAAATCTAATTGGACTGCCACATAGGATTACCGTTAGGGAGATAACGGAACTTAACGGAAGAGTGATCACTTCGTAACAAAATACTAACATAAATGACTAAAACGTAACATTTCAAACATAAGTGACTAAAATGTAACCTGAAGTAAATAAAAGTGACTATTTTTGTAGTTTACCCCTAAAAGAAAGATAATGACTGACATCTTTTGCATTCGATGACTTTTAGATACCATCATAATAGTTTCAAGCCAAATAAATGCCCAAGAAAACTGATGAAAAAAGAAACAAGCTAACCTTCAACTCCCGTGTGAAAGATACCAAGACCTGCCCAATAAACATAGCCATTGACATTTGTTAAGTCATACACATTAAGGTAGACAGGAGCATTGCCAGGACTACAGCCTGCCGACTTTGCTTTCGGAAACATACAAAACTGAGTACCGGAATTGCCTCGGCGACGAAGAGGCATAATAGAGTGCCAACCATGTTTTGGTTGCAATTTCATTGATACTGAAGAACAAATCAATACCTAGCTCCAACCTGCAGATATACAATGACACCTATATTATGTTTGGAGAAATACAAATACGCGAGGGGTTTTAATTCAGCTAATAATCTAGCAGCTTTATGATCCCAATGGAAGTCATCTCTTAGTCCCCAATGCTAAAATACTCAGTTGAATGAAAATACCATAATTAGTCTAAATGAACATACAAGTACACCCCAGATCTCATAATAAATTACCATTAGATTCAAGATTTCATTCATTACTGTATTTGGACTAATATAATGCAGGCACCATTACCAAGGAAATGCAGGTCTCCATATAGACTTAAAGCAATAAAAAGGAAAACAAATTCAGATCAAAAGACCCCAAAAGCTGGAGTTTAAAGAGAAACCAAGTAATGGTACTTAGCAATCTTAACACTAAGCAATGACTACTAAAAGAACACGGAGGAGCAGTGCAGCTATTTATTGCAACTAAAGATGCAAAAACAAATCAACCAACTATAAAAGGAGCCAAACCCATGTTAGAAAACCTCCAAATCATTGTACACAAAATGATAGAAAGGAAAAATGGAGAATAAGAAGAAAGAAAGAAAGAAACAGGCCTCAGTGGAAAGAAGGGTCAAGAGAAAAGATCCATGATTGAGAACACCACAAGGAAAGGTTGGCCAAAATGCAGGGAAAAGGCATTGTGAGGGGTCAGAGTAAAGAGAGGAGGGTGTGCTGTGGACTGAAAGGCTGAAACCCACACATTTGGCTCTGCTGTTTCTTTTGTTTCTTCTGACAAAAACCAAAACTGGAGTTGCAGTTTACAGAAACTCTTTGTCCTTTCCATTTCTTGGAAAGCTGAAAATCTATAAATTAAGAGTAACAAGTATAAACTTAAATTTCTAGTAAAGTATTGTTTTGCCATCATAATAAAAAAGGTTAAACTTTACTATTAGTCCCTGTAGCTTATGAAAGTTGTGGATTTAATCCCTTCACTTTAATTTGGTCATTTGTAGTCTTTGTACTTTTTGAATTTTAAAATTTCAGTCCTCCTTAAATGATAACTGTTAAATTCATTAAATTTAGCTATTTCTAAAATCTAATGCGACAAACATATTATCATATACTTAATGTCATGCTAGCTTGTTGTTTCTGTATATTACTCGCTAAGAATTTAGTTAATGAATTAATAATTGTCATTTACGTCAAGACAAAAAATTTATAACTAAAAAATATAGAGACTTAAAATAATCTAATTGAAAAATATGAGTAAATCTACAACTATACACATAATAAATGACTAGTAATTGAATTTAACCAAATGAATTTAATTATCACGATTTAAATCAGGATTAAAATTTCAAAATACAAGAATTAAAAGTTTCAATTCGAAAAATATAAAAATTAAAATTAATGAAATTAAAATATAGAAATTAAATCCACACATCTCGCAAAATACAGGGACTAATTGCAAAAGTTAACCTAAAAAACCCTCCAATTGCTAGAATATTTTAGTTTTCCCTTGCTACATGATTTTTTCATTTTCACCAGACACAGAAAGGGAGATGTTTTATAGTAAAATTAACTAAAGTAGATGTCAAACGTATATTGTACCAGATTTGAATTTAGAAAAAATTAAAAATCTATTTGGGAAATTACTATACCATCCTTGTGTATTTGACATGAGCTATATTCTCGTATGAATACTTTTCTCTTTTCAATTTTTTTCTAATAAAATCAATGTAAAGTAAATGATCATATCATCAATATTTATTTTAAAATTCTTTTTATCATTTCAAATCCTTTATTTTGATAGTTTTTAAATTTTAATGTTTTCATACAAATTGTTTTATCCGCATTGTTTATATATATTTTTTATAATATCTTTGATTGAGTTAATGTTATAAGTCAATTTGATATCAATTAAAGCAAACGATAATATCTTAATAAACAATTTGAGTCCATTTAATATTCTTAATCTAATGTAATAACCTTTCTAAATTTCCTTTTACTTGTAATTTAAATTATTTTTTTAATTTAATTTTATACATGTTGCATATATGTTATTGTTATTATTAGTTTCAGGCCTTACCTTTCATTATTTATTATTTTTAAACGCACATTTGTGTTTTAGATACGTGATTTTGAAATACATAAATGTGTGATAGAATTTTTAATTTATATTCGAGATATTGATTGTGTTAGTGTCACCCATCAATTGAGTACCAACTAAAATTTAAATTACCAAAAACCTTTTTAAAGGTAGATATTATTCTAAAAAAATACTTGTATAACCTAAGATAAATGTTTAAATTAATTCAATTAATGTATTTTTTATATATACGTGAATGTGGACACCATATTAAAAATTCCAAGCAAATTCATCTACCCATCTCAATATAGAATCTACATACTAGCTTTCATATAAAAAAATGTAGAAATTGTAACAAAAGAATAATCCTCTACTTTACATGCCAGCTTTAATCTCCCATCATCTGGATAATCGTGAGTCTAATAGTTTAATAATTAATTGAGAGATTTGAGAAGTAATCATGTTCTATATTCCTTACATCAAAACTAAAACCATCAACCCAGCCTCATGAACTGAACCCAAGCCATCCAACCATACCCATGAACCCTATTCATGAAATGTGGAAGATTTATCCAATCCTATATCATGCTGAAATTCTTTATTACGAGGAGTTGGAAGTTCGATGTCTGCAATTGCTACGATGTGTTGAAGAATATCTTTAAAGACAGAAGTCGAAACTGGAAAATGAAAGCTGGCGACTCACAAGCAAAGCATTTTAATAGCATGCACCGGTCAATGCAAAAATATTAGTAATTCTGCCAACAAAATATAAGGCTGCATTGCTATTTATTCTGGAAATATGGTGTATAAAAGCTCAATTTGCAATTTCCAGGGTCTTTTTTTTTTGGTATAACAGTAAAAGAGGCAAGCACATATAGCTCTAACTTTGGAACTCCATGCCCCTTCTTTGGACATTACAGCTTAGATTGATGTTGCAAAAGTTTGGCAGCTGAATATACAATCCTGGCATCACCTGCATAATGGAATGGCATTTACTTCCACAATAGTCATATAAATATTTAAGTTGCAGATTCATGCTTAAACAATACCCAAAGCAGTGATGATCTAAAATCAAAGGTACCTGTAATTGTTGGCAAACTAAACTGAGAAGGTACATTGCCGTCCACCTCAACCGAAGCTTTTGCTGCAGCTATACCAATTGCTACACTCTGCATCACATCTAAACCTGTAGAAAGGGATGCAAGCATCCCACCGACTAGACAATCACCAGCTCCTGTAAGCCTTACAACAGATGCAGGGAGTGCAGGAAAATGCACGGCTAAGAAATTTGGGCTTCTCTCAAGAACCTTAGAATCAGAATACAAATTTGAAGGACAGCTTGATGTCATATTTTCAAATAATTGTTGACTAAATCCATGTTGCTGTGTCTTTTCCAAACAAATTCTCCAGGAGATTGATTCCCCTTTAGTGCATAAAACTACACCATCTGAACCAATAGTCAAAACAGGAATTTTGACACCCTTCTCAAGCAAAAGCCAGATTGCTGGTTTCTGCATCTGGAACAAAGTATCCGTAGAAAAATCATTCCTTTCAAATGGACGAAATAAATTTTGAGAAGATAAAGCATTTTTCATAGCAATTAGTTCATCTTCATTAGGTGAAGCAAAAGTAATCTGCAGAAAACCTCTTGATTAGTAACCAAAAGATAGCAAGGAAAGCACTCAACTGTAACTTACAAACAGGATCATGGATTACTATAAAACTACACAAAACAAGCACACTCACATACTTTACAATCGGAGCAATTCTTTAAGATTTTGCAATCGATACAGGCTTAAACCACACTGGGACGTTTGACTCTGCTGCCACTGCAGAAAAAACAAACAAACAGGTGATGAATAGAAGTTGTAATAGTTAGCAGAAAGCAGAAGACCAACCCAGGGGAGAAAGAAATCGAAAGTGATGTTTTAAAAGTACGTTGGCAAGAAACTTCTCAAGCAGGAGGACTCAAATTTGCATCAACCATCAATAGAGGAGCAGAATGTATTGTGTGCTGGAATTGTGTAAGAAACATTTCCTGCATTAAGTCAAAACACACACACACACATGAGTGCAAAGAAGTTCAAGATTTTAAGTATAGTTCATAAAACTTGTACAAGTTACTACTTACAACTGCTTCCACACTGGCAACACTAGCTGCCACCTCTCCAGTAACATCAAGTATATGACAGACTATGGGAGTCTTAATATCCTGGTGTTTCCTAATGCCTGCTTGAAAACCAAAAACAAGTGGAGTGTATGTAGCTGGTTTTTTGGTACATCTCAAACAAAAAACTTAAAACTGTAAGATGCCATAGAAACCCAACTAAAGTGGCTTATCACATCAGCACTGTTTCTTTAGAAATACAAGAAGTTTGATCAAGCTGCCTGTAGTATATATGACATTAATAGGACTAAGATGATCATGTAGCTGCTGCAGATCAACAATAGCCATCATAAATGAAGAACAAATGAATTTCAATAGGAAGACTGACCGACCTTCTGTCCGTAGCCTTGCAGATTTCCAATGCTCCAACAACAAATTTCCTAATAAGAAAGAAAGAGATCAGTATCAAGGAAATGATGAAGGGAATAGCCCAAATCTGGTGATTAAGACACATATTTTGATATAAATATTTTTAAAATGCAACCGGAAATTGAATATGCAAATTTTTTTTGGTGAAAAATTAAAGGATACAAACTCAAAATAAAATAAAAAAACTAGATCAAAGGAGGATCCTCGAATAATCTTAGACCTGGTCTTCAGTCACGAATCATCTTAACCAAACTATTTGCAACTGTGCTTTCTTTTTTGGGGGAATAAGTTGAATTTTCCATTGCTTTACTGTTTTCAATTGAAACCCTTTCAAATTCCCTATCTAAGATAAGCTTTAACCCATCTAGGAGTATAAATGAATAAAATGTTCGATGAACTGTTTGTTAACCGTTCGTATAACATTCGTTTATTAAGTTAAATAAACGAGTATGAAATTTTTTTTTATATTCATTTAATAAACGAACGAACATAAACAGAGGTGTGTTCGGTTTGTTTATGTTTACGAACAAGCTCATTTATTTATTAATGATATTTTTCTTATAGAAATATTAAAATAATATTTGTATATATGTATTTATTGTTTGTTTATTATTCATTAACATTGTTCGTGAACATATTCAATTATATGTTCATGAACGTGTTCGTTTAATATTCGTAAACATGTTCGATTAAGTTAAATAAACATGTTCGTGAACATTAACATGAGCACGCATAAATTTAAATAAACGAACATGAATAAAAAATTTAAAATTTTTAACGAACACGAACTGAATATGAACAACTTCAAAAATAAACAAACAAACATGAATAGAAGTTTGTTCGTTCAAGCTCGATTCATTTATAGCCCTAAATCCATCCAAGATGCCTAAACTTAGCCTCCGTCACTGTACAATTTCCCAAGTATCTGCAAAACTCAATGACCCATCTACAATTTTGGTCACGCACTAAGCCTCCATTTGCAGCAAATCCTTCTTCATGCCTAACCGAACCATCCGTGTTTAGGCAAATCCAACTTCTATCTATAGATGAACTATCGAGAGAACTTTGGATTCCCTATGGCGATGTCTTAAAAGAAGAAGTATATCATCTAGTCCAATTAAGAGAAACTTTAAAACTTTGTTAGTGCTCCATGAAATACTTGGAAAAGTAAATAGGTTACGGTTATTCCAAATGCACCAAGAGATAATCCTAAAAATACACGGTTAATTAACCCTAACCAAAGAAAGAGTCTGCTGATTTTAAAAGTTTCCCGTTATCCATTCCTGAAGAGATTCGGTGTAGAAACTAGAGAGTGCTCTATCTGGAACGATTTTATCCCAAATGCTTCTAGCAGCAAGGTAATATCTAAGAACGTATATGACCCTTTCAAACTCATGTCCACAAAAATCACATGCGTTATCACTCTCAATCCCTTGCCTTACCCTTTCACCATTTGAAAGCAAGTGTTGCTTGAGGGCAAGCAAAATGAAGAAGCGGATCCGATGTGGACCTTTGAACTTCCAAGGTAGCTCTCAAATCGGCTCTTTTGGGTTCAAAGAACCCTCTCGAATTTTATTATAGGCGTTCTTAAGAGAGAAGGAGCCAGTCAAAGAAGCTCCCAATGACTCTATTAGGACCAGAAACTGGATGAGGTGGTGAGACACTTACGATCTTACTAATGATGTCTTCAAAAACTCAAAGTCTTTAAAAATCTAAATTCCAAGAACGATCCACTGTAGTCATATTTTAAGAGGACGATCCATGTTAAGATTAGAAGTAAAAGGAATTTGTTTAAACAAAATGTCCACAATTCGGAATTCAAGAGTCCCATCAACAGCTAATAAAATTTTCATTTTCAACCGAGTATAATAAGTTATCACGAATGAGGCGCCATACTTTTGATAAACATCGTCATAAAAGGAGCACCGTCCTCTTGAAAGGCTTTCAGGCAGACCGTTAACATGCAAATTATTTTTCAGATGTATTTAGAGAACAGATTCGATCAAATAAAAAATCTGGTAAAAACAAGTATTATTACCAAATTTTTTATTAATACACTACATTTAATACATAGATATAGAAGCCCAAAATAAGCGAAATCTTTTATTTATACATAGATATATCAGCCCAAAAATAAGAGAAACAAATGAGATAATGATCTAATATCCGAATTCCGAACAAAAGCCCATTGTGATTCCCCAATTTTACGGCATTTCTCTTCCGCATTCGGCGGCTGTAGTCTTTTTTCTGGTTTTCTTTTTAGGATTCTCAATCAACGACAATTGAATCCCCAGGTATCCCATTAATTGGTAATTATTTGGTTTTATTTCGGTATTCTTTGATTTCTTTGCCCTACACTCGTAATTTTGGTATGTTCGTATAATTTAGATATGAAAATAAATTCAAGATTTTTGTTATTTAATTCACAGATACAAGGAATTGAAGAGTAATGGACAACATAGTAGATTCCTTAAACAGCGCCTACCAAGAATTTGTTGGTGCGGCAGCTCATGTTCTCGAAACTAAGGAATCTTCAGCTGCCCAAAAGACGGCAGCCACCGATGCTGCTCTGGAGAACTTCAAGCAGAAATGGGAATTATTCAGAGTGGCATGTGATCAAGCTGAGGAGTTCGTCGAGTCCATCAAACAAAGGATTGGATCCGAGTGCCTTGTCGATGAAGCCACTGGCTATATGGCTGGGAAGTCGGGGCAGCACTCAACCGGCCTTCCTCCCATCAGTGCCGTTCGTTTGGAGCAGATGAGTAAAGCTGTACGGTGGCTTGTGATTGAGCTGCAGAATGGTTCGGGAAATGCTGGTGGTGCAGCGGCTCATGCCCACCCTTCAGCCCCTTTCGATGCTAGATTCCCTGAAGATGCTGCTCAGTAGGTATTGTTTGCTCTTCTTCTATACACTACAACTACAACAAGTGGCTTTGAATGCTGACCCATGTTAGTTTTATGATTCAATTCTAATGTTTATTTCCTTATTTACATTGAATAGACATATGGTAAGTGTTTAAAGTTGCTTGCGGAGTGATAATAATCCGTTGGTATATGAGTGATTATGTTGTAGAATTCCATGGCATCTATTTAATGATGTAAATCATGCTGCAACTCTGCCAGGATATTGGTTACTGGGAAGCATCCCATCTCAATACTATGTACTTTTTGATCGTCACGAGTTCAATAAATTCATTTGTTTTTTCAGAAGTATCATTAGACGTTTATTTTCCTACTCAATTGAGGTCTTAGTAAACTGAAATGAGATTCTGTATTTCGTTTGTCTTTGTTCCTAGTATATAATGTTACTGTTATTGATTGAGTGTTGTCTATATTGCTTGGACTTGGTTGAGGCGTGGAGGGGTGTGCCGTGCGCGTTTTGTTGTTTTTTTTCTGAAAAAAAGGTTTTCTATATATCCAGTCTTTAGAGGATTATCCCCATACTCATGTCCGGATACACGTCAAATATGGATTTTAGACTCCGGTATATCAACAAAAAGTAAGATTTGTGGCAATATGGAGCAATGTCATGTGTTAGAAGACAACAGTGCCTTGAGTTGAATATATACGGGCATCTTGACAATTCATGGTTTACAGATTGTTATGGTGCATGTTTTAACTTTTAACATCCTTTGATAGATCTTTTTATGTTTCCTTGAGTGCCCATATTTGACATCCTTATCCGACACTCACCTCTGAGTCCTATCAACACACATTAGTTAAAAAATGTTACTGGATTGCCTTACCAAACTTGTCGTTGTCAACTATGTTGTTCATAGCTTATTTTGCTTCAATCTTGATTTTTCCTACAGTTAATATTACCCTGTTCAAAACTTTCTACTTTTATGAAGAACAGACAGTAAAGCTTCCCCTGGTTTTGATGACATAGCTCATATTTCATATTTTCATTGGCACAAGCACACACCACAACTCGATGAAAACATTACCATATCTACATGTTTTTAACAATTTATGATGTTGTAAACGTGTACTTCATTGAGTCTTCTCTTTCTTGCTGAAGAATCATAGATAATGGAAATATTACGTAAATGATACGTATGAATATGATTTTATGAGCGATTTCATGAAAATGTGCTTTATTATTCTGATTAATGAAAATTATTTATGTTGAAATTAATCCGAAGAAAAAAAAAAGAATTATCCTAAAACGTGGGGGTTTTTATTTACATTCAAGTTGGAGTATTTTGAAGGTTTTCTAGTTTTTTAGTATCAAATACGCATTTTCGTCGATCCATAACTTAGGATATGATTGGAATAGCCTTAATAAGTTGAAGATGTTTGATTTTAATTTTCAATTTATTAATTAATATCCATCCATCTTTAGCTGCAAATTTTAGGTAAAAGTATCATAGAGATATTTATATTAAGAGTCGGATTATATTTTGCTCCCTCTATTAAAAAAATAGATAAATTAGTCATTGTATATTAGATCAAAGAGCAAATTGATCTTTTTTGTTAAAAATTTAATCAGTTTTTTCTGTTAAAAATTGATGTGGTTGATGGAGTAACTAGATAGTCACATATGGTATTTCATATATACCTCATGTATAGAAACTAACATATAGGTACTATTTTACTCGTTATTTAGTATAAAGAACAAAATACAATTTAACTTTTAATACGAAGATCTCTATAATATTTTTATTCAAATCTGATTAGATTATTGCCATTCTTTTTGTGTCATTTACCTATAAAATTGTAATCATTAAAAAGAAAATGAATGTCTTACACATTTATAACATTAAATTTTGTCGTGTCAAATGTATCAACATGATTAAATTGTCAGGTTTATGCACGATTTAGTACCCTAAATTTTTATATGCACAAATGTGAAGTACTTAGTAAATCACTTCACTGAATAATTACTTATTTCGCCCTCTTTACATGAAAAGTCTTTTTAGCTACTTATTTAATTTTTTTCGTTTCTTTTAAATTTTAAATCTACATTATTTATCACATCAACAATTAATTAATTTTTTAAAAAATTTAAAAAAATTATAAAATTTATTTAAAATATAAAAAAATATATATATAAATATTTTTTTAATTTTTTAAAATAATAATTAATTCTTGACGTGTCTTACATGTGAGTGCCATGTCAACAAAATTAACTTATGATAATTTTTTATCCATTTTGAGATGATTTTGACAAATAATGCAAGTGTAAGGGATAAAAAAAAAAGAAAAATTAAATTGAGAGTTAAAATTATTTTTTAAAAAAAATTGAAGTGAAGACAGATGAAAATGGAGAAAAACTCAACCAGTTTTAGCATGTAAACCATACCTATCAGTGTTGATGTGCATGAAAAAATTTAGAAATATCTAATTATAGTGGAGTTTGATACATACAAGTCCGAGTCATGCTATTTATTCTGAAAAGCCTAACTTTTGCTCATATAGTTTCAGTAAATAAGGATCTTTGTAAGGGATGACAAACCTTTTAAGGAATTTCTTTTCAGGAGACTCTACCAGAAGATTAATACTGAATTTCTGGATCAAACCCTTGGATAACAAAGCTTGAAGAACCAAACACCTGGGGATAATTCTCCTCTCCAAGTTATACGCAAGAAGAACCGGACGCTTAGCAATGTACGACTATTTCCATCCCATTGTGTCGACCAAAAGGATCATTATCGCACTGATCTTCTGCTCTGAAAACATCATGGTTTTCGGATACTTCTCGAAAGCTGAAACAACTTCTTTATTAGACCAACCCCATTGTTTAAGAAGATCGATCTTCCTTTCCCATGTCGATTTGCTAAGCTGTGAGAATGCTTGAACAGCTGTAAGGAAACTACGTTTTGAAGGATCAAATCCCAGTTTCATTACTTCTTCAACTATTCCTCCAATCTTATCAGGCTTGACTGAAAAGATTCTTGGGTGAAGGACAAGTTCAACCATAATAGTTGATTCAGGCACACCGGAATCTTTCAACATTGCAAGATTAGGAGCAAAAATGGATTGAAATTTACGCGTAAGGATGCTAGAAGCAGTTGAAGTTTGGGATGATGCAGTTATCTAAACTAGTTCTGAAGACACTTGGGTTTACAGTCAAGATTCTTAAAAGTTGAAAACGTGAAATCCTTCTGGAGTAAAAGAATTGAAGTTTGGGCAAAAGGGTTTTCTCAGGGTTGCACAAAAGAGATTCAGGTCACCTCTGAATGATGTTTCTGATCTGGGTTTTTGAAAAGCCATGGTTTTTTAAGAAGGAAATCACAGTGTCTGGTTGTTTACAGGTCTCAAAATGGAGCTTCTTAGACACTGATACAGCAGACTGCGGAGACAGCCCAATTGTGTTTATAAGGTAAGAAGTCTTAAACCAGTGTCTACTTTCTGCAATTCCAGATTCATATCTAACAACTAAAGCTGAAATTATTCGAAGAAAACTCGCATTCTTAGCACAAGTTGGTGGAATCCAGGAGCCATTTCTGATGAAGACTTGGTTTTTGAAGATAGAATAAATCATTGGTTTCAAAACTGAAACGTCAACAGTAAAGACTGCAAAATTAAGATCAAAACACTGAGACGAAAACACACCTTGATTTCAAACAAATTTAGCTTCTACTAGAATGTCCATTGTTGTTGTCCCGCTTGACTAATTGACTTCCACATTCTAATTGCTGTCGCATGAAACCATTTCTCTCCATTCCTAGCTTCCCTTTTTAGCTTTCGGTAAAGCAGATTTGGTTGCAAATTCAGATAGAGAAAAGATTTTTGACTTTGGGATCCACTCGATTAAAGTAAGAGTGAGCAAAATCAGATTCGATTAAAAAAATTTAAATAAAAAATAAAGTTTTTTTGGTTTAACTCGAATATGAATTACACAATTCGAGTTATCCGAAAATCCGAATAAGAAAAGACATCAAAATCATAAGTTAAAAGACAAAATTACGTCGTTTTAATAAATGTTTACTCATTAAGTTAAAAACAAAACCATTATATTATTTATATAGTTAAATAATCTTATACTTCATCTACTAGTTAAACAATCAGTCCATATAAACATAAGATTGAGTATAAATAATATGATTCGTTAACTCGACTCGATTTGATTTAGAATTTTTTTTACTTGATTCGATTCGATTCGAAAAAAAATTAAATTGAATTCTGTTGTTAAAATAAGATTCGTCAACTTGATTAACTCAAAATTTTTTGACTCGATTCGATTCGACTTGATCGAATACTAACCCCTAGATTAAAGCCTATTATGTGTTCAATAATTTGCCTGTTAGAACCTTCCTCACATCTCGCGTGGGCATAAAACAGTTTCTCATTTTCTATCACGGCTCATGTGCTTATAAAACTTTTTTTTAACATGTGGTTCCACGAGTAAAGATATGGTGATGTATCATTATTTTATTTTATATCACATTAATAAATAATTAAAAATTTAATATAGTAATAATTCAATCGGACAATTTGAAGGTTGTTCAAACCATTTAAGGAAGTGTTCCCTCCACATCCAACTCTATCTTGATTAGACGAATTCAGAGTATTCTATCACAAAAAAAACAGTAATACTTGCATTATATCTCTAAATAATAAAATCAAATTGTTGATTGCTTAACCAAACAAATAATACTAAAAAAAGGATGATTTGTAGTCTTTTAATCTTCCCCCGTTATAGTTCGACACTTCCTCGAAATGGACAAGACAAGGGGCTTTTTAGCATTTTAGAATATTCTCTTGTAATTATTTAGTCAATGTCTTTATTTCACCAAATTTTTTTTTATATTTTTCATAAAAAAGAAATTAATATCTTTAAAAATTATAAAAAAAATCTATTAAAAATTTATATCATGCTATTATTATGGTATTATTAGTTAGTCTAAATAACTATCACTCTTAATGATTTTGACAATTGATGTTGATTTTTTAAACATTTATTCCAATTAAAAACATTGTAATAAAAAATTTTATTGGAATAATATTTTTTTATGAAAAGTTATATAAATTTTTACTTTAAATAGTCAACGATATTAATTATTTAAACTAACTCGTAACATTATAAAAATATATAAATCAAATTATGTTAAAAATTAAATTTTAAATTTAAGCATAGTAGAAAGACTAAAATTAAAATATAACCACTTTTATAAGGTGAAAAGGGAAAAGGAGATTAGAGTCACTTTTTGACGAAGGCATCCTTTTCTAAATAGTTAATGGTATTAAATTATATGGATTAATTAATTGTAGAAATTCTATCCCATGGGTATGAATATATGTGAAATAAATATTTCAAGAATTCAACAAGTGCTTTCAGTAGAAAAAAAAATATTGTTTATTTCAGAGGTTTCAAGTTCGAGTGTCTGTGTGTAAGGTGTATGTATCTTGTCAAAGGATTAAAAAAATGTGAACAGATATAATTATATATGAAAAAGTATTTCGTAATTTTTTAATCAAGTTAACAATCCAATTGAAATTGATACCAACTCAGTAAAACATTTAATGAGTAGTATATAAATTACAAAAATATAAGAATAAAATTAGGTTAGAAATTAAAGCATAAGGAAAATAGAATGAATGGCACGTGTGAACAAGGAATGCCTTCTACATTTAGTCAATAGATATTTTTGCAGTTGCAGTAGAAAACGTTGGTTGCGACTGCGGAAACGGAAACAAAAACGTTATACAATTTTCAGTTCTGTCTTCACTGAGTTAGGTAATTTTCACTTTCTTCCTTCTTTTCCTATCTCTTTAATCTTCAAAACATGCCTTTTTTCCTCTTTTCCTTCAGCTCTTTCCCACTCTCTCTTCTCTTGCAAAGCTTTTGATTTGGATAAATTTCCTTTCTCTCCAAGCTTCGATTCCACTCAATAACAAGAGCGCTCTTTTCACCTACTTGGTTTAAATGTTAGAACCTTGATTGATTCCACTTTCTCAACTCATTATTCCCTTCAAAGTATATATTTTTTCCTTTGATTACTAATTGGGTTTCTTTTTCTTTCAAAGATTAATGGATTTCAGCAAGGAATCAAGGGTGTTGCATCGCTGTTCTGCTCAAGTACGTGATGTTTGTTTCTTTTACTTTTATTACTAGCTTTACTTTTGATGTCCCTTTTCACTCTTCAATTTTCTATGGATAGCTATTCAACGCTTTGAATTGTGATCCGTTATCAATTGTTCTACTTTTTTTTTTGGGGGGGGGGGGTGGTTAACAATTATTTTAGTGTGTAACAAAGGACTTTAAAGAGTACTGGAGATGAAAGTTTTCTGTCAAGTTATCATGGCTGATGTTGTTTTAATGTCATTTATTTTCCTTGAATTGAATTAGATATTCATCGTTTAAGGTTTTGCGCAGATTGGAAATCTTCTCCTTCGATCATTGTGGCATCTCCTACATTCTATTATCAGCTTATGCCACTTTACATTGGATATTGCTCATGCGCTTGAAAGCTATCTTATCTCTTCGGGACTGCTGGGTAGATACAAATCCCTCCATATAGCCAAGCTCCGCTATCTGGCTATTGTGATAGAAAGCGAAGGAGCTTATCAAACTTCGAAAATTATCGAGCTTTTGCAATGGCTGGAAGCTGTTGGTGTCAAACATGTTTGCCTTTATGATAAGGAAGGTAAGAGTTCTGGTTTCTCATTGTCGCTAGATTAATTAGGTGAATGATATACCCACGATTTTTATGTTTTTGCAGTAGTGTTGTTGTAACATTCTGTTGTTCTAGGAATACTGAAGAAATCAAAGGACTTCATCTTGGAAAACTTGGATGGTGCAATATTGTTTCAGGTACTATCTCTCTGCATAAGGTTGAATCACTCTTTTATGTAGTTTACCATGACTTGTTAACATCGTTTACTCGATATAAATTAGCCAAATTGCTGATCAGTTGCCAAAACAAACTTCCATGTTTTGTAACAGCATATTGATCTTTGATACTCGAGGGTTCTTTATGATACCAAGCAGCCAAAAGGTTGTGGTTATGTTACTAATGTCAACTTCACGCGCAATCTTGAACCTTCTATAAAAGCTCGATGCATATTTGTAACATTTGTATTGGTCTCATTGTTGACTGCTTTTCTACTGTTGCACTTGTAGGTTTCTTTCTGAAAAATTTACATCCTAGAGCTATTCCTTATACCTTTTGTTTGCTTGGCTCCAAACTGGTGTGAAGCTATTGATTACTTTTTTGACGTGATGTTACTGAAGGCACTAAGCTACTGGCAACCTTCCATATATGTTATGCAGGATGCTCATGAAAATAATGTGCTATTAGACCAACAACATATGATTCTGGAGTTTGTGTCATTTTCTGATGGGAAAGAAGCAGTTGCCAAAGCAGCCAATGTACTTTTTATGAAGTACTCAAAATCAGGTGTGACTGACCAAAACCAGAAAGAGAAAATCTTCACTGAATCTCAAATGAGCGAGGCACTCAAAACCGTTGGTTCGTTTTCTTGTATGATCAACTTGGTGAACTTTACATGTTATTACCGGTTTTCTTTACTATTTTTAATTTGACTTTTGGAAGTTGATCTTTTCTGTTAGGGAGCGGAGGGCCAGAACCAGATCTTTTATTAGTATATGGACCTGCCAGGTGTCACTTAGGTTTCCCTGCCTGGAGGATTAAATACACTGAGATTGTGTGAGTATTCTCTTAACATAAATTCTTTGGGATTTGGAATAATGGAAGGTACCATTAGTTTTTTTCTTCATCATCACTGATGCTTAGAATGGGATTCTGTCTGATGAAAGACTGAAACTTTCTAAATGGTCTTTCTTGCAATATATCAATGTGTTTTATAAAAGAAAAAAATAGATCCGGTGGATGTGTATTCCTCTTTCCATTTTATGTTTGAAGGGAAAAAGTAAAGATTACCATTGAGGAAATACATAAAAGCTCAATTAGTTTATTGTTGCTTCGAGAATTTTAAGGCTTTGGTTTTATCGTGCATGATCAGGAATCTGGAAGTATTCTTAAACCTATTTTAGTTTGAGCTTGAGTGCTGCTGTGGTGTTTGCATAGGTTCTAGCGTGTTAAGAGATATAGTTAGCCATTTTAGAACTTTAGACCTTTTTTTTATCGAATAAACCTGCTCCCTTATGCCTAATTATAATCTGTTCTTTGTAAGCAGACATATGGGTCCCTTGAAGTCCATGAATTATGGGTCACTAATTAAGGCTATTTACAAATTCACAATGGTGCGACAAAACTATGGTAAGTTTTCCTTTGACTTACACTATAAGTTATTGTAACCTCACAAAAAGGGGCAAAGGAAAAATAAAGAATGGAAATGTTTTCAATAGATGATAAAGAACCAAACTGATACATATGAAATGGTGTCCCAAGCTAGAGTTACTGTAAGTCATGCAATCTTTTTCTTCCTCGATTTTTGAAGCTCCAAGTTTTCTTCTGTCTTTGTTCTAACACAGTCAATTCAAAACCAAGCCCAAGTTCCATGTATTTATCTATATAACTTGGCTTTTCAAGATCTCCATCTGAGGAAATAAATTTGTTTTCGTTTAAGACTGGCATGAGGTTCTTGCTAATGTTTTATTATCATTATTTGGTAGAATTGAGCGTGTTGTGGAAATGACAATTGCATTTTGGTGAAACTGATCTATGGTTTCATGTTTCAACAGGTAAATGAAGTGCTGCACTAAGAGGTCATTTTCTTGGACAAGTCGTCATGCTATGGATAATATATATGCGAGCTTCAAGTTTGGCCAGTAATATGAAAACCTTGTTCGCTGATAAATTTCTAGATGCAATCAAACATGTATTAAAACATATTTATAGTTAATTAGAAAATTAACCCTTTTATTGTATGCAAATGGCGAAGTCAGGTGATTAAAACAGGGTTTCAGTTTTAATGATTAGATATGCAAGTATTTGATAGAATTCATGTAAACTCTTGGCATGAAAAATGTTTACTTCTTATAAAGTACTTTTTGTAGTAAATTTGTAAACATCAATTGGGAACGTGATTACAGTAGGCAATGACTATGAAAGTAAGCTCTAGAATATCAAGGGGGGGGGGGGGTAAATAACAGCATAGCAGAGAAAAAGGCTCCATAACTATCTGAGCTCAATTCTCTGCTTCCGGACACCGTCAGTGAATCTATACTCTCTAGTCTACAATTATATAGATGAAATATTTTGATATTGACATACGAAAAGGTAACTATTTGCTTCCTAGCAATCCGTTCCATGTAGCTTCAAGTGAAAGTACATGGGGTGGTAAAACTGAAGTCAATAACAGCAGGTAGTTTATAGACAACAATGTAGATGAATCAAATAGATCATCGGTTTATTTCTAGTATGGTTTGTCGAAATGATAGCAGATATAGCTTATTCATATATCAAATAAACAAACAATGTTACATGATGCATCATCATAGGTGATATAAACATAGGGATCTGCAATAAAACGTAGTCCATGAATGCTTTTACTTGGTCTTTAAGATGTCATGGAATGAAGCAGGCTTCCTCCTGGATTCAGCACAAAGTTCCTGGAAACACGAGACGATTGCCTTATATTTAGTTATACAAACTCGAATATAAAGTTGAGAGCGTTATCTTTCAAGGAATATAAACTTTGTTTGTACCTCAATTGCAGAAGCCAAACGTAGAATTGTAGCTTCACCCCATGGACGGCCTATTAGTTGCAAACCTATTGGAAGTCCTTGTTTGTCATAACCAACCTGGAATCGACAAAGGAAATAAGAAAACAAGCCAAGAACGGTGATGGTTTCACTACAACATGATAAAATCGACCCTTTTAGCCGGTTTAGGTTTCGAGGTCCAGCTGGAACACAAAATTTAATAAGTTAGAGGAAAATACACCCAAAGTTTGACCTTGACTCAACTAGTTTTTGTCCTCTTTCCCCCCTTTCTTTTGGGAAATATCATTCTTGACATTTCCGTTTTCCTGATCAAAGTCTAAGCTGTTATGCAACAAGGCACAACCAAATCCAACAAACTACAAGATCGATTTTGGAATCTCAAGTAAAAAGGCAGTGCTATTTCAAATTCAAGAGGCAAGACCGTTTTCAATCATTCGCTATGTTTCCAGGATCCTTGACTCAAAGTGTCAAATTGAGTAAAGTTCAAGTAAGATGTTAAAATTCTTAGCCCCAAAGCTGTAGGAAAAACAAAGGTTCCTGTAAGTATATCAAACTGGTCTGCTCCATTACAGAAAAGTAGATTTGAGTTTTGACCCTTTCTCCTGTCAATTGTTAGATTAATGCTACACCATTACGGAGAAAAGAAATGCATATCACTTACAGGGACAGTAATGGCAGGAAGACCAAGAAGATTAGCAGCAATAATGAACCGCATGAGATAACCTATAACAAAGTGAGCCACGTATCAGAAGACAGTACAGTCTATACGATATAAAGAGTAAGCCATATGTCACTCTGTATGATGATATGAACTAAGTAGTTCAGAATCAGATCTGAATATCAGATATATGTCCAACACTGGTTTCTAAATTTTTCTATGTATTTGGAGGATCATCTACCCATTCCCTAGTCTGGGTATGCTTGAGATACGGGTGTCAGATATGGGTTTTCTAACAAATGAGTTGAAGCAACATTGATGACAAACCTGAAACCTGCATGTTCGATTCTCCATTTTCCAGAGCACTAGGTGGTATTTTTGGTGCTGTCATGCTGTTGCAGAAAAAAAATATCATTTAGTGAAAAGATTACTGAAAGATATTCTCATATGCAAATTATGCGGGAATAAGAATTAGTTCTTAAGCAGCAGAGTTTGAGCAGAGTTCCTCCAGCGTGCAGAAAGAATGGTATCTGGTAGTTTTCCAAGTTACAGCATTTCCCTTTTTCTAATGACTTGGTAATTCCTCCCACCCTAAGACTATAACTTATCCAAGAATGGGCATGTTTAGTCAAACAGAACAATTGTTTAAAGGCTAAACTCTTCAAAGAAGAGGCTTGAATCAGTTCAATACCAGAAGTCGTTGCAAATGATGATGACAGATGAGCCCACTGATAAGAATTTCATCAAAATAGTTAAACGGTTAAGTTTACATACCCAGTTGTCGGGGTCACTATGACATCAACCTTCTTGAAGATCTCCATGTGATGGTGCATTATCCTTCGCCTGAAAGGCTGAAACAAGTAAGGCCAAGTAGGAAGTAACAAATGCATTCAAGTTTTAATTCAGTGAGGGGGCCGGAGGGGGGGAAAAGCGTTCATCAAATGTGTTGAATCTTCTTTTTTCTTCTTTATTGTGTGTGTGTGTGTAATTTTGAGATGCTTGCTGGTTGCAAATAGCTATTATAGATCCCAAGATCAAGCAACAGAGTTGTAAATCATACTATTGTCATTTTTGCCTTACCTAAGACACTGGGCAGCAACATAGTCTGCTGCAGTGAATGTTCGAAAAAGTGCCATGCAAGTGCGAGTATCACAATTCAATTTCACACCTTTCCTACAAAATTTAGAAGGAAATTAGGCTATATCTGTCTAAACTAATAAAGCATTGAAGATAGGGAACTACAATATAAATACTTTTATACTTACAATCATTAGTGTTAATAAATCCCCAGTTTTAGTTAGGCTAAATATTCTAAAGCAAAGAAGCTTACCCATCCTCTATATCAGGATTTAGCGAGCGTAATGATTCAGATCCAATTGAAACAAGATGAGCCATACGCATCTCATGTAGTTCTGGTATTACTATCTCTATTGTCTTGAAACATTACAACATCAGTTGTAAAACATGAGTATGTCAAATGGTAAAGTTGAAGAAAATGGGAAAAGACAGCAAACAAAAATGGTAACCAACTTACATTACATCCATGGCTTTTTGACAGAAGGTTGAGAACATCTTCACAGACATCAGAGATATCAGTCGAATGCACATCATTAAACCACTGCAGGGGAAAACTGCACACTTAGAAACATTTATTACAAGAAATAACACTACCTGAATTCAATCTACTTCCAGTTTACCTCTGTATACTTCCCCAGTCGCAATGATCCCAAAATGTTAACATTCTCAAGTGATGACAAAATAGGCAAACAAGGGGGAGACTACAAAATACATTACAACAATGATTAATAACAGATGCAATGAAAATGCAAGGCTGACTAGCTTAACTCAACTAGTAACTTAAAAAGAAATTTACGGTTCCTTATGTGGAATAGGAAAGATGGAATTAAGAAACAGTAATTCAGTAGAGGTAATGTTTTTGGACAAGTACTACTAAGGCTGTCGAGGTTACCGGTTTCAAACTGATTCTGTCCTCAGGACTGGAACCCAAAATAGCTGAATACCTGGAAAAGGCCTCAGCACACTTAGAAATATTACGAAAACACCAGTTTACCAATATTTTCCAAGTTCCACCGCTATCAGAAAGTTTAGCTGCTCAGTTTACCAAAAATCCAGAATTTGCATGGTCTAACTGCTTAGAGATTACATCAACTTGTTACCACAGCAACTGTAAAACCTATTGACAAGCACCAGGTTCTTACACAAGTATGACATCTTCCACTGTTGATGCTATTGGTCCAGCGATTTCCACAGTCCCAGATCCACATAATGATCTGCGCAGATAAATCATTGCAAAACAATAAATTTAGTCCTGAAGGTCTTAAAAAAGGCTTGCTTGAGCATTATAACATTTTGGTTAACAATTTCCATGATAACCAACAATGAAGTATTCTTATGTTTTCAATAAAATATAAATCAGTAATTTGTATGCAGCCTAGAAGAAGAGCTTACCCTCCCAAGTTTGTCCTTCCATAAGTTGTTTTCAAGCCCACTACACCACAAAGGGATGAAGGAATGCGAATAGAACCTGCCTTTTTTATTCAGTTAAGCAGTAGAATATCAGTAGATGGTAAATGAAATAAATAAGACTCAAACTAAGGTAATAATTTTTACAACCTCCACCGTCTGTTCCTAGGGCAGCAGAACATAGTCCAGAAGCTACAATTGCTGCTGGACCAGAGGAGGATCCACCGGTATATCTTTCATGTGCATGAGGGTTTCTGGTTGTTCTGTACCTCAATACATGGACAAGTATAATTATGAGAGAACTTCTAGAAATTTGTGTGGAATAATAGCCAAAAAAGGTAAATACAAATAACTGCCAATAGAAACATTACTGAAGTAACATATGAAAGTGTGCATCTTTATACATCTAGAAAACAAAAAATTTACCCATAATTTGGATTGTTTCCTGTTGTGCCCATGCCAAATTCATGCATATTGGCCTTCCCAATAAGAATCACACCACAGCTCCGCAATCTTGAGACAGAAACTGCATCCTTCTCAACAGACCTAACCTCATGCATCCATGTTGATGCACCTGTCATTAAAAAGAAAATCTAATCTGTCTTTGCTGCCACTAAAAACCATTTCTAGGAAAAATTATTTCGAGAAAATAAATGCTGAGCTTATTTACCCTTAGTTGGATGAGGATAGCAGTCTATGTCATCCTTGATTGCCATGAAAATTCCATCCAAGATTGACAATGGATTTCCTGCATGACTCACAGCAACAGTTCCTCTTTAGAGATTTGAATTTACAAGATTTCTGCAGATAGGAACCCTATAGTAACCATAATATGTGGATGAAAAAGCTTCATGAACAGATAATACTGAAATACCTTCCTTAAACCTTTGTGTCGAAGCTGCTGCTTGCTTCCTGATATCCTCAGCATCAAATGAAATCAATAATGGTGTTGGGGACTTGTGATATTTACACCCCTCAATAAGTGAGATGATTTGTTCTGCTATCTATACACCAAAATGAGAGAATCTTCATTGTAACTGATTTAGAGCCAAAAAACTCTCTAGCATTCCATATGACTTACCATAGAAGGTGTCACAAGTTTTGATCGATAAGCATAAGCAAAGTCACGAATCTTCCAGTACCGGAACGATGGAAGTGTATCCCCACTCCAGCAACTAGCAGGATCATAATAAGGAAGACACTTCAGGGCTGATTCAACTCTATCAGTAGGTTTCCCTTCTTCATCCACAATGACAACAGAAGGTTCTGCTTCTGGTTTGATAGCACACAAACAGTCAGCTAGGTTTCTAACTGACCAATCACACATAGGAAAATGCAAAACTATCGACAAATTACTCAACAGCTAGAATCAATATTCATGACTTGAAACATGGTACACTTTTTCATCAAAGGAACAAAAGTTTCTTACAAAACAATCAAACAAGAAAAAGGAGAAAAAGTGGTGATAAACTAAACCCTGAGGAGGAAATTCGGGTTTAAACATGGGTGTTTCTGGTATAACAGTGTTCTGCAACATCTGCAAATACCAAAAATCGCAATCATCATTAAAATTTTCTTAAGAATACCCGTATTTTAATCTGAGTAATAACTAGTAACGATATTAAAGCCGAAGCACAAGAGCGACACAAAACAACGAACCTCAACCACGTTATTCTGCTTTTTCATGAAAGATATGATCAAAGAACCTATAATTGGAATCTCAATTATCCTCACAAACAACTTCAGTACCGATCCCGTCAAATGAGGAGCTGCATCCCAATCAATCCAAATCCAAAATAAGAGAACAAAAAAGTTTATCAAATTCCAAGTCAAAGGGTCGTATTGTATCACATTTCCCATATATAATTACTAAAAATTGATACCTTGGATTGTTTGTTTCTCGTATTTAACGGTCGACAAGTCCAGTTCCTTCGCCGGAACCATTACCCGCTTCTTCCCCATCGTTGGTAATGAGTGTTTTTTTTTTTCCTCGTGAATTTAAGAATCTGGGAGTTGCATTATTGGATGATAAGTTTACAAGAAAAGGAAGTGAGTCAGTCAGTCTGATAGAGGAAGTGGTTGGTAGCCATTGTTACGTAAAAGCTGCTTTGTGATGGTGGAGAGCGTGAAGTGGTCGTTCACATTTTGTGGTCCAAATCCATAGAACTACACCAAGAAATGGACTACTTATGCATAGCTTTATGATAGGATAGCACTGTGTTTTAAATGCTTAGCAAGAAACGGAGGAGATGGGGGCACGTGACGTGACGTACGGATACAAAACAAAACTTCATTTGGAATCATCCCCCTGAATTTTTAATTGGAAATTGCGTACTTGAATGAAAGCTTATTAATACCTATTAATTACAAATTACATCATTTATATTTTAAAAATTAATTATTATAAAAAAATTATTAAATAAGTAACAAAAATTAAAATTAAATCTTTTTTATATTATGTTAGTTTAAAAAAAATAATTGATAATATAATCACTATTAGAAATAACAAAAAAAATTATATGTACTTTTATTTAATTCTTCTAGTGTGTAATATTTATTAGGCTATTCCTTCTTTAATATTTAACATCTCATTTTCATCAAATGTTGATTATTGACCAAGTTCATTACCATCATCATCTGAGCTTGTATCATTAAAATTATCAATTTTTTTTTCAAATACTCTTCGAAATATATATCATCCCAAATCCACTTATTAGTGAAGTTATGAAGTTCGCAACATACAAGTACAATCTAATATTGTTTTTTAAGTTATAATAAAGTGATTTTAATATGAGAAATTTTTTTTAGAACAACAAATGTCCTTTCAACCATATTTCGAAGTTTTGAATGTCTAAAATTAGAGAGTTTACGATCTCTGATTCTTTTGTCTAGCTCCATTCTCTCAAATGGTATCATATCCCACAATATGGTGTAAGAGAACTTTTTGCATTTGCATAATTAATATCTACCATATAATATTTGGGTTCACAGTGTAAATAATTTGTAGCTTTAATCATAAAAACTTATATAAACTTAATTTAAAGAGAATTGTGCTAGGTTATAACATTTTTATAATATGTAAATTAAATAAAAAAATCATATAATATAAATAATATATAATTTTTATAAAAAAGATTTATAAAATATCAAATAATTTTTTGTAACACTTCTTATAAATAATACAATTCTTTTTCATAACTTTAGAAAGCTTTTTCATAATTTCTTAACTATAACTTTTTTATAAATAAGTATATTATAATATTTTTATAATAAAAATTATGGCCATAACTTTAAAAAATTAGGATTTAAATAATATAATTTTTGTTATAACTTTAAAAATACACATAAATTATTTTTATAATATATTTTTTATAATTTATAAAATAATAAATTTTTGGTCATATCCATTTCAAATAGTGGTATGTGTTCATATCTATAATATAAAAATTTACAACTTAAACTTATATAAAAAAAATGTTCAACCATCGCACTGTAAAAATTGGATAGGTTCGATATATGGTCATTAGGTCCTCCTAAAAAGATCTATTAAATTCATTGAATTGTTCCAAAGAATCAAAACGTCCAGTTATTAACGGAATTCTTTGTCGGCTCTCTGTAAAATACTCGTTTGGACGAGGGCTTCCAAACACATCATAAGCTAAACCTGTGCTGACGAATAACCAACCCGCGATGAATAGGGAAGGTTTTGTGTAAATTGCATGCGCAATTACTTCAATTCTCACTATCCTTTTAATAATTGGAAAGTTGAATTGAGGTGCTTCAATTACACTCAATTTTGTGGAATCCATCAATTTGAGTGGTTATTCAAACATACCACTTTTGTATAATTACAAACAATTACACTCAAATTCAATTACTAGGTGACTTTTCAAACACTATCTTAATGTCTCCAAACTCTTTCAAATTTAAATCCGTCTTTAAATCTTACTTCAAGCATATTTAATTGCACTAAATGTCTCTTATTTATCAATTAAAATTTGAATCAGTCCTTAATTTTTAAGGTATATTAAGTGATTAAGTCCTTCCATTAGCATATCTATCAATTTACAGGTTACGTCAATTTAAATTTAAAGTGAAATATATTTAAAATATATTCATCAAATTGTAAACAAATATATACTCACTATATGAATAGCTCGGATATAAAAACATATAACATCAATAAAATTTTGGAAAAAAAAAATTTAAACACACACATTAAATCCAAATTATCCATGCAATAGTTACATGTTTAAAAACCCAATCAAATCCACCTATCTTGCCACCCAGTACATCACCCAAGCTAGTAATCCCCATCCACCATGTCCATATAACCCTTATGAGATTTGGTATCATTAGCAATCTAGATTTAACACTATAATCCCTCCACCATATAAAGGCTTGATACCAACATTTGATAAACAAACTACTCGGAATCTTAACTCCAAGATTAGCTCTTCATCCTAGAAATTTTGGCACTGCAAGCAGATGAAAGCTCTGAACCAAATGATACATACAGATACGTTTAACATTCCATATATTCTTTTTTTACAACAAAAGATAATGTTAAAAAAAGTGCTTCATTAACCCTCAGAATTCTATCTAATAAGACCTAGGTACTGCAAACAAAGCAGCCAAAAACTTAAGTTATGATCTTCCCACAAATATCTGTTCGCTAGCTCTCACTGGAGCCTCTTCGCTTGAAAGAAAGGGTACAAAGTTTAGATTTGTTCCAAACAAGAGCCTTGGTTAGATCTATGGTGGTTATGGTAAGGAAAACCATATCACAAATTTGATGCATAGCTCGTCTTTTCAGGCATTCCTGTTACCAAAAACACTAGACCCCTTTCCAAGATTTCTTTGGTAAATCCCGCTTGCTTTTTGTCAGAATACTTGGGAACCTGCGATCCCAACACCAAATCAAGAGCTTCAACTCGGAACACCCATTTCCAATAGCCACATTTTACCTACAGTAAGCTCAAGAGTTTATGCCGAACATTGAGTTTCATCTATTTCTTTCGAAGAAGCAGGTTCTACTGCCCCGCTGCAATTTGCCTATAATGCAAGACATCAACAATTCTCAAGTTTTGTACCCTTCACATTTAAAATGCATAATTTAGGCGCTATGTATAACAAAGACGTCTACATTACAAAAAATCAAAATTTCTAAACATTCATAGCACTCATAAATTGGTCATCAGAAAATAGAAGATACAAACTGAACAGAGCCAGTGCCTAATCAATCATTTCTTCACCTCCTCATATTCGGCTTCTTGGGTCTGGTCACCACCTTGAGCACCTCCAGAAGAACCTCCTTGGGCACCACCAGAACCACCAGACATGTGCTCCCCAATCTTTGAGAGGGCTTTATTCGCTGCATCTATCTTGGCCTTAATCTCGTCAACATCCTCTCCTTCCGTTGCCTTCCTCAAATCTGCAACAGCTCCCTCGATTTCTTTTGCAATTTCACTAGGAATCTTGTCCCTGTACTCATCCAAGCTCTTCTCTACACTATAAATAGTGGTGTCTGCATTGTTTTTTACATCAATCAGACTTTTTCTTTGTTGGTCCTTCTGCGCATGCAACTCAGCTTCTTTGACCATCTTCTCAATCTCGTCCTCCGAGAGACCACCAGAGGAACGTATGGTAATTTGCTGTTCTTTACCGGTGGCCTTATCCTTGGCCGAAACAGTCACAATACCATTGGCATCAATGTCAAATGTGACCTCAATCTGAGGCATACCTCTAGGAGCAGGGGGAATGCCTACCAAGTCGAACTCACCCAAAAGCTTGTTGTCAGCAGCCATTTCACGCTCACCTTGAAGGACCTTGATACCTACTTGAGTCTGGTTATCAGCTGCAGTAGAGAACACCTGAAAATCAAAGAATTCCCATCAAACATAGAAAAAGAAAATAATTTATATCCAAAGAAACATTTTTCAAAGCAATAATAGTATGCTTATATGCATCTAAAAAATAAAGTTGTCAACTTATTCTGTTCCAAGAGCTATTAAAAAAGCTTACGATATGCCGATAATCCCCGCTAAGGAAAAAATGCAAACAATATGCACCAAGGATATACCTGACTTTTCTTTGTTGGAATGGTTGTGTTCCGGTTGATTAGCCTAGTGAATATTCCACCTAGTGTCTCAATACCAAGTGACAAAGGAGTCACATCAAGCAGAAGCAACTCTTTAACATCCCCACGAAGTATACCACCCTGAATTGCTGCCCCCATAGCAACAGCCTCGTCAGGATTGATTCCTTTGCTTGGACTCTTCCCAAAGATCCCTGAAACTACTTCTTGCACTTTAGGTACACGTGTCATCCCTCCAACAAGAAGAACCTCATCAACATCATTTGTGGAAATGCCAGCATCTTTCAAGCAATTCTTACAAGGAGCTTTGGTCCTCTCAATCAAGTGATTTACCAAAGATTCAAACTTTGATCTGGTCAATGAGATATTCAAGTGTTTTGCCCCAGAAGCATCAGCTGTTATAAATGGAAGATTAATTTCAGTCTGGGATGTTGATGAGAGTTCAATTTTAGCTTTCTCAGCAGCTTCCCGAAGCCTCTGAAGCGCAAGCCTATCCTTCGAAAGATCAATTCCCTCAGTCCTCTTGAACTCACTCACCAAGAAATCCAGCAATGCATTGTCAAAATCCTCTCCTCCCAAGAAAGTATCACCGTTTGTTGCTTTGACCTGGATACGATAGTTATCAGTACAACTGGCCTAATCTCTCTAAAACAACCCCTCTTACAAACAAAAAAAAAAGATGCTTATTGCTTACCTCAAAGACACCATTTGAAATCTCCAAAATTGAGATATCAAATGTACCGCCACCGAGATCAAAGACTGCAATGAGACCCTCCTTGTTATTCATTCCATAAGAAAGGGCAGCTGCAGTAGGCTCATTGATTATTCTCTCAACATCAAGGCCTGCAATTCTACCAGCATCCTTAGTTGCTTGCCTCTGGGCATCATTGAAATAAGCTGGAACAGTGATAACTGCTTTAGAAACACCCTTTCCAAGATAAGCCTCTGCAGTTTCTTTCATTTTGGTCAAAATAAATGCCCCAATTTGACTAGGAGAATATTGCTGCCCATTTGCTTCAACCCACGCATCTCCATTGGGAGCCTTGACAATCTTGAAAGGAACCATTCCCATTTCCTTTTTCGTCTGAGGATCTTCATATCTTCTACCGATTAGACGCTTGGTTCCAAAAACTGTGTTGGTTGGATTGGTCACAGCCTGACGTTTTGCAGGGGTGCCCACAAGTAGCTCTCCCTTTTGGTTGAAAGCAACAACAGAAGGTGTCGTCCGTGCACCTTCAGAGTTCTCAATAACTTTGGGATTCTGACATCAATGACAGACTCGATCAGAGACGACGACCTTTACTTCCGAAGCTAACAACAAAATTGTTAAGGACATCCACCAACTAGTCCAAATCTTACCTTTCCCTCCATGACAGCAACACAGGAGTTGGTCGTACCCAAATCAATACCAATTACATCATTGCCGGCAGGTTTTGAACTGCATTAAAGATAAACAAAAAAGGGAAATCAGAAATTTGCTATAAATAGACAATAATGAGAATAACCAAAACAATTGCTACCTGAATGCTCTACAAAAACTTGTCCAATTAATTCCCGCTGAGGACTTGCCATTGTTAGTAAGCTGCACAACAAGCAATTAAGCATGAGGCACCATCCTTTTCATTCACTGGGAATATTGTTGAAGTAATTGGCCAACGAACTGAAATAACCATTTCCACATAACCAAATCTCAACCAAAATTTAAGGAACCGCAGAACGTAAAGCTTAAACGAACTTGAACCAAAGAGACACACGTGTAATAATGATAACTCAAATTTAGTCAAGAGAGCCAAGCTATGAGAGACGTAAAACAATAAATAAATATGTATAGTCGTCCTTTAATTTCCTAAGATATTAAGGGACTGCACGATCCACCTTTTTTCTTCCTGACCATCTAAAGAAGCTCCAATTAAGCAAATAATAATCTAAAACGATTCAGTTTAAATGAACGAAAAAATATTTTTATCTACTACTTCTAGTAACCCACAGATCAAAAAGGTAAAAACATCTAGATAAATTCCTTTTCCTCGGCCTCCTCAACAACCAAACAGAATACAACACCACGAAGCACAATTCAATTAGACAAATCACAACCACCGAACACGAAAAGCTTTAAAGTAGACATAAGAGTTAGAAACTTACGCATCTATAGGCAGAGAGAGGAGAAGCAGCGACGTCACGTCGTCGTAATGAACGAAGCAGAGCCGCCGTAGCCATAGCTATAAATTACAATAGAACAAGAAGGATTGACAGAGATAGAAATGAGGGTGCACCTTTGGTTAATATAAAATGAAGAAGAGGCGTCAAGGGTTTAGGGTTTTGCTTTACTATAGAGGTTTTTTTGTAATGAGGTTGAGATTTTCTAGATATTGATCGAAGGTTCTAGATTAACGACTGAATAGGCTCGGCTGCCCACTCTTTAGACTGTTGCTCTATAATAATACGGTCGATTGTATGCCACGTCAATAAAATCAAAATCAGATCTGATGGTTATCGTGGAGCCACGTCATTTTCTGTTTACTCCTACCGAGTTTCGATTCTATTAATTTTTTTTTGGTAAACTGCAATTCTACCCTAATATGTTGGTGATTTATTTTATTTTCGAATTTTACCGTCAGCTTTTTCATCGCCTATTCATTTAATTTGACGACATTGTAAAAGTTTTTTTATCAATTAATTTTTTTTTAAATTGAAATAAGTTAAGGTATGAAGATAGATATGAATTCGATGATGGATGAATTCATATAAATCAATTGAATTAAATTAAAAAATTTATTAAATTAATTTTTTTTATTTTTAAAATATTTTTATTTTTATAGATGTTTAATAATTTATTTGATCTAACCGAATGAATTAATTTAATCGAGAATTGACGGCTTGATTGATTTAATCATTTGTTTGATTCTAAAATCTTTAATTAAAACCATCAAATTTAAAATGTTCACATTCATAAAAAAAAACAGTAAGATAATGAGGAAAACGAAAGAAAAAATATAAAGTCAAAAGAATATTTATATATATATAATAATATTTTTTGTCTTTTTTGTCACCAATGATTTAATTAACATAGTCATCAACTTGAAAAAAAATAATTTAAATATCACTTGTGATAAAAAATATATATAGATATCAAAATAAATAAATAAATAAATAAAACTTAACGGTTGAATTAAACGGATATGCTAACTTAAAAGAAAAAAATAATTTAGATACCACGAAATCCAAAATTAGTTGAGTCTAAAGATCTACCTAACCATTAATTTTAGGTAAAATCAGTAGATATATAAATTTGAGCAATTAACTTGTTTAAAATCCAATTTGTATAATTGGTTCATACTTGAGTAATATTTTTTTTGAATATATTAATGTGATTACATGATAATATCTTGAGTAATATATTTGGATATGATCTTCCATTTAAATATTCTAAAATATATAAATTTAATAGGTATTCTTTTTAAATTGACTAATTTAGTATTAGATTTCAAAATCAAAATCTATTTAACTTAATTGTTTTAATGAATCTTTCAAACGAACTAAAAATTAAAATTAACTGAACAGAACTAATTCAATCAAATTGATTCAACTCGATCAGTTTAGTATGTATAATCCAAGTTTTGCTCACCTTTTTGTATATTATATATGACAATTTTTGAAGTTTTTAAAGTGTCTCTAACCAAAGTTTTTATCTCTTGACACTAATGAAAGCACAAATGCTTAAAGTTATTTCAAGAGGCAATTGATCCACTCCATGAATGGAAATGTCTTGTTTGGATGGACCATGCATGGCACATAACCCCACCTACAAAGCAAATGTGAAAATTTGCACTTAGTAACATTTGAACCTGTATCTTATAACATATGGGACACATATCGATAATTATGTTACCACTTGAACTAATTTGTTTTTAGTACTTTAATAGTGTGGGCTGCACCATCATCACCTTGCTGGTTATGAGTTTTCCCGAGAGCTACACTTTGTTAGCTATAAACCTCGCAAACATATTCAATATAATATGTTGAGTGCTTCGATTTATCTTACTAAAAATAAGTGTTATATCTTTTTATACATAAATAACATATGCAATCTTATTTAATTCATGTTAATCTCATCTCTACTTATCTAAAAAGTTATCATTTTTCGTAAACAACCAACTATGATAAAATCAACGCCACACATGTCACAACCCCATAACCTTAGATGGTTAACATCATTTATAAATACACATTCTTGATCTAAGGAGGATCTTCTTCTTCAATTTTAGTCTCGTATGCTTCATACTTTTCTCTTCTTCTAAAGCAACTCTTTGCACCTCACCATTGTGTAAACTAGCAACCTAATAAAAATATCCTAGAAAATCCCACCATATCCACCAGTTCTGCCACTCAGCATGTCGGTCAAGCCAGTAAACCACAACCACCAGTTCTTACAACCCTTATTCCAACAATTACTAGAATTGGTACCATCATTAACACTAATTCTTCGTCCTAACAATTCTTAATATTATTATATAATAATATTAAACTTGATCTAAATTAATTTTTATATAACAAAATAAATCATTTTACGAGAAAAAATAATTATTTTTCACAAACGGAGCGATACTATTGCCTCCATTTTCATCTGATTCTTTTCCTTTAAAAATTTTGATACCTTAATAATTTGTATTATAAAAATATTAAAATATTTATATATTTATATTGTAATTGCATTACTGAATGTATCTTTCTTTTTATCAACTAATGTTGTGTGTTCATGCATAGAGGAAATCGAACACCAAATGTATTCGCATATATATATATTCATAACCCAAAATATACGGAACTCCGCACTCCGTATATGGCAGATCCTGGGAATAAGCGGAGTATATCCAAGTCCAACAGCAACATTCAATTCCAAATTGATGTTAACCTAGTTCACAACCATAATCTGTCCCAAACAATGAAGAAAAGCTGATAAACCAGCGCAAGCAAAACTACTAATCACATAAAGCATTGGCTGCATCACGTTTTTATATACCATCCACCCTAAATTTCTACTAATAAAGAAATCTCCTTATTTTTCCATTTCTTCAGGAAAAATTTATCTCATGCTGAAAGGTCTGTGGACTCCAACTCCTAACAGGATATTATTACATTCAACCTTCTTCATTTAGATATAAAACTGCTAAACAGTAAACACCCTATGCATTATCATCAAACAAAACGATCATCTCTCCAGTGGCATTTGTTGCCACTTGAAACAAAAAATACAAACTGTTAACAGAATCAGTGCCTCATCACTCACTTTTTCACCTCCTCGTATTCGGCTTCTTGGGCCTGGTCACCACCTTGAGCACCTCCAGAAGAACCTCCTTGGGCACCACCAGAACCACCAGACATGTGCTCCCCAATCTTTGAGACAGCTTTATTCGCTGCATCTATCTTGGCCTTGACCTCGTCAACATCCTCTCCTTCCGTTGCCTTCCTCAAATCTGCAACAGCTCCCTCGATTTCTTTTGCAATTTCACTAGGAATCTTGTCCCTGTACTCATCCAAACTCTTCTCTACACTATAAATAGTGGTGTCTGCATTGTTTTTTACATCAATCAGACTTTTTCTTTGTTGGTCCTTCTGCGCATGCAACTCAGCTTCTTTGACCATCTTCTCAATCTCGTCCTCCGAGAGACCACCAGAGGAACGTATGGTAATTTGCTGTTCTTTACCGGTGGCCTTATCCTTGGCCGAAACAGTCACAATACCATTGGCATCAATGTCAAATGTAACCTCAATCTGAGGCATACCTCTAGGAGCAGGGGGAATGCCTACCAAGTCGAACTCACCCAAAAGCTTGTTGTCAGCAGCCATTTCACGCTCACCTTGAAGCACCTTGATACCTACTTGAGTCTGGTTATCAGCTGCAGTAGAGAACACCTGAAAATCAAAGAATTCCCATCAAACATAGAAAAAGAAATAATTTATATCCAAAGAAATATTTTTCAAAGCAATTAGAGTATGCTTATATGCATCTAAAAAATAAAGTTGTCAACTTATTCTGTTCCAAGAGCTATTAAAAAAGCTTATGATACGCTGATAATCCCCGCTAAGGAAAAAATGCAAACAATATGCACCAAGGACATACCTGACTTTTCTTTGTTGGAATGGTTGTGTTCCGGTTGATTAGCCTAGTGAATATTCCACCTAGTGTCTCAATACCAAGTGACAAAGGAGTCACATCAAGCAGAAGCAACTCTTTAACATCCCCACGAAGTATACCACCCTGAATTGCTGCCCCCATAGCAACAGCCTCGTCAGGATTGACTCCTTTGCTTGGACTCTTCCCAAAGATCCCTGAAACTACTTCTTGCACTTTAGGTACACGTGTCATCCCTCCAACAAGAAGAACCTCATCAACATCATTTGTGGAAATGCCAGCATCTTTCAAGCAATTCTTACAAGGAGCTTTGGTCCTCTCAATCAAGTGATTTACCAAAGATTCAAACTTTGATCTGGTCAATGTGATATTCAAGTGTTTTGCCCCAGAAGCATCAGCTGTTATAAATGGAAGATTAATTTCAGTCTGGGATGTTGATGAGAGTTCAATTTTAGCTTTCTCAGCAGCTTCCCGAAGCCTCTGAAGCGCAAGCCTATCCTTCGAAAGATCAATTCCCTCAGTCCTCTTGAACTCACTCACCAAGAAATCCAGCAATGCATTGTCAAAATCCTCTCCTCCCAAGAAAGTATCACCGTTTGTTGCTTTGACCTGGATACGATAGTTATCAGTACAACTGGCCTAATCTCTCTAAAACAACCCCTCTTACAAACAAAACAAAAAAAAAAAGATGCTTATTGCTTACCTCAAAGACACCATTTGAAATCTCCAAAATTGAGATATCAAATGTACCGCCACCGAGATCAAAAACTGCAATGAGACCCTCCTTGTTGTTCATTCCATATGAAAGGGCAGCAGCAGTAGGCTCATTGATTATTCTCTCAACATCAAGGCCTGCAATTCTACCAGCATCCTTAGTTGCTTGCCTCTGGGCATCATTGAAATAAGCTGGAACAGTGATAACTGCTTTAGAAACACCCTTTCCAAGATAAGCCTCTGCAGTTTCTTTCATTTTGGTCAAAATAAATGCCCCAATTTGACTAGGAGAATATTGCTGCCCATTTGCTTCAACCCATGCATCTCCATTGGGAGCCTTGACAATCTTGAAAGGAACCATTCCCATTTCCTTTTTCGTCTGAGGATCTTCATATCTTCTACCGATTAGACGCTTGGTTCCAAAAACTGTGTTGGTTGGATTGGTCACAGCCTGACGTTTTGCGGGGGTGCCCACAAGTAACTCTCCCTTTTGGTTGAAAGCAACAACAGAAGGTGTCGTCCGTGCACCTTCAGAGTTCTCAATAACTTTGGGATTCTGACATCAATGACAGAATCGATCAGAGACGACGAACTTAACTTCAATAGCTAACAACAAAATTGTTAATGACATCCACCAACTAGTTTAAGTCTTACCTTTCCCTCCATGACAGCAACACAGGAGTTGGTCGTACCCAAATCAATACCAATGACATCATTGCCGGCAGGTTTTGAACTGCATTAAAGATAAACAAAAAAGAACAATCAGAAATTTACAATAAAAAGACAATAATGAGAATAACCAAAACAATTGTTACCTGAATGCTCTACAAAAACTTGTCCAATTAATTCCCGCTGAGGTCTTGCCATTGTTAGTAAGCTGCACAACAAGCAATTAAGCATGAGGCACCATCCTTTTCATTCACTGGGAATATTGTTGACGTAATTGGCCAACGAACTGGAATAACCATTTTCACATAACCAAATCTCAACCAAAATTCAAGAAACCGCAGATCGTAAAGCTTAAACGAACTTGAACCAAAGAGACACACTTGTAACGTGATACCTCAAATTTATTCAAGAGAACCAAGCTATAAGAGATACAAAACAATAAATAAATATGTATAGTTGTCCTTTAATTTCCTAAGGTATTAAGGGACGGCACGATCCACCTTTTTTTTTCTGACCATCTAAAAATGGTTTTTTATCTACTTCATTTTATAGTCAACTCCAATTTAACCAAATAATACTGGCAAAAGAACCAAGTTTAAATGAACGAAAAATTATATTTATCTATTACTTTTAGTAACCTACAGATCAAAAAGTATAAATATCTAGATAAATTCCCTTTTCCTCAGCTTCCTCAACGACCAAACAGAATACAACACCAAGAAGCACAATTCAATTAAACAAATCACAACAACCGAACACGAAAAGCTTTAAGGCAGACATTAGAGTTAGAAACTTACGCATCTATAGGCAGAGAGAGGAGCAGCAGCGACGTCACGTCGTCGGAATGAGCGGAGCAGAGCTGCCGTAGCCATATCTATAAATTACAATAGAACAAGAAGGATCGACAGAGAGAGAAATGAGGGTGCACAGTTGGTTAATCTAAAATGTTAGGAGAAGACGTTTCTAGGGTTTAGGGTTTTGCTTTACAACACGGTTTTTTTTAATGAGGTGAAGATTCTCTGGTAAATGATAGAAGGTTGTAGATTAACAATGGAATGGGGATCTGATGGTTACTATTATGACACGTTAATTAAACCAAAATAAGATCTGGTGGTTAGCATGGAGCCACGTCATTTTCCGATACACCTACCGAGTTTCGAGTCTTTCTTTGTGTTTCTTTTTCTTTTTCAACATGTTAATGGGTTTATTTTTTATTTTTTATTTATTTTGATTAAACTAATTTTATGCCTTTTAAATATTATTCGATAAAAAATTAAAATTATTTATAAATATTTGTAATTTATATCAAATTTAATATACATAATCTAAAACTTACCAATGTGAAATATTATTTATTATATTAATGATAAATATTTTAAATTGTTTTTATAGTTAATTTGTTTGTTTATAACAATGTGAAATATTGTTTTCACAAATAATAACATCACACTTAATAAAATTTTAAAGTATCTACTTTGATTTTTTTTTAAGACAGAAGAATATTTTAACATAAGAAATACATGTTCCATTAATATTGAAAATTAAACGTTTCATTGGGAAGATGAACTTATTAAACTAGTTGCAATTATTTTTTATTAACAATTCAATTTCAATATCATCTTCACAAAAATTTGATTCATCTCGATAAAAATAACTTCTAAATGATGGCATGCCGAACACATTCTTAAATTTTTTGAAATTTTCATCATTTGATCCAGCATGTCTTCGAATATAATTATGCAAAATCATTGTTGCATTAACAATTAAAACTTACTTATTGAATGAATAACTTGGAATATCTCTTAATATTGTTCATTTTTTCTTTCATACTCCAAATGTTCATTTAATCGCAAATTGCATCAAAGAATGTGCATGATCAAATATTTTTTTTCTTGATATCTTATAATGATTCGAAAGTCATTAATATTTGAAAATACGATTTTGAAACCTAATTTTCATAAATCGAATCTGTAATTATTTTAATAAAATATTTACGGAGTTATTATATAGGTGAATTGAATTTTAGATAAATAATTTTGTCGAATTAGTGATTAATTAAAATTCAAGGAATAAATTGTAAAGTCCAATAACTATAGCCTTTTATTTAGTAAAAGGATCAAGGATTTAAATTGAAATTAACCAAAGGTCTAAAATAGCAATTAGACCATGATTATTTATTATATAGTGAACGGCATAAGCATGTGTTTATTAAACAAATTAAATTAAGCATTATACGTTAATTTAAAGTTAATTAGCTAATTAACTTAACCAATTATACATATACATGTATTAGAGTTAGTGGATAAATAAAGAAATATTCATCATCTTGTTCATCTTTCACCCGAATTCAAAAGAAAGAAACCTAGAAAAAAATTTGAAGCTTTCGACCTTAATTTGGTTTGTGCAATCTAGTCATTTTTTTTTGTAATTTTTATGTTTTTGAGGTCATGTGAGCTTGAATTAGCTAGCCTATGTAGCAATTTGTTAAACTGTTAAAATTTTAGAAAATTATCATTGATGAATTTTTAAAGTTTTAGGTGTTAAATTGATAGATTCTATGTTTAGATGTGAAAAAGGACTAAATGTGAAGTTAATTGATAGTTTCGTACATTTGGGACTAAAATGAATAAAATGTGAAATTGGATGTAGAAATAAGAAATAGGAGGTCCCTAATGGAAAATAGTGGCATCATATTGTAATTTGGAGTTGTAAATTGAAAGTTATGTTTGTCTCGATTTTAAGAACTAAATTGAATAAAATGTAAAATTCATATAAAATGATAGTTGATTGTGAATTTGGATGGATATTGATATTATTGTATGCTTATGTTAATTCGTAGCTAACGTCGACCCAAATTCCTCGAGAGGGAAAGAAAAAGCTAAAATCGTCGACGAATAGCTTGGAGTTTCCGATTTGTAGTTCTAAAATTTGAATTGCTTAAATAGTTGCATAATTACATTACATAGCATGGTAAGATATTGAGGTAAGTTGAGATCAATTAGTTGAATTGAATTGGCATGAAAATGTTTGATTTTTGAGATAGAGGACTAATTTAAATAAAATTGAAAATAGTTTAAAGTGATGGAAATATGAAATTGATTTTGAATTAAATCGATTCATGCTATTAAACATATGGAATGACTATTTGGTTGATGAATTGAATATGATGAATTGTGATATTGAATTATATTCAAAATTGAATGATTGTTATCTTATTAACTGTTCGGGCAAAATCAAATATAATTGTTATGCCATAGAATAGATTGAGTATGGGTTACTTTTACTAAGTGTCAATAATTTGACTATCAACATCGACCTCATAGTAAAATCTGAACAAAAAATTTTTCTCACTCGGATCTATGATGATTACTCCTCCTATTGGGTGCCAAACATTTGCCATGGTGTTCCTCATCGAATCAAAATCAACAACACTAACCACGAGGAAGCACCCTACCGAACAATATTCATAATAGGTCATAATCAACTCTTCTCCTAGATTAATCTGCCACATTTCATCCTCACCATCCTCATTAGTTAGATTCACAAGATTGTTCTCCATAGGAATTGAGAAAACGATGAGAAACAAGATTTAGAAAATCTAAAAAAAAAGGAAAAGAGGGAAATAAAAATGAAAAAAAATGTATTACACAACTAGAAAAAAGTTACTACAAAAGCATACAAAAAACAACTTTTTTGGTACAAGATAAATAAGATAAAGTTGTTTTTTATCCACATTAGTACAAAACTTGACCTTTCCAAAATTTGGTCCATGAATATGGATGATCTAACACTCTCAAATTGTGCAACATCAATACCTAAAAATTTAAAAAGGTTATAATTTTTAATAATTTTTAGCATTTCATATAATATTTTAAAATTTTAAATATGACATGGCGTAATATTAAACTATCATCTCATTATTATTAAATGAATCCATAGTGAAAAATTAATTTGCAAGGAGTTATTTTAGGATTTAGTGAAAAAAAATCAAAAGAAAAGTAATTTTTTGGGGTTTAATGGGCAGTTTTGCCATGTGTAGATGCTGAAATCTAAGTTTTGAAGTTTATTCAATTTTGTTTAATTTTACAATTTAGTCCTTACACAAAAAATTAACAAAAGAACATTTCCATCAACCAACCACCATAGATTTAGTTACCTAACACCATTTTCATACAAACAACAAACCAACACATATTCAAATAAACACAAAAATGGAGGTGAAAAATACCAACAAGACTCAAATTTTGAGCTTTGAAAAGGAAATGGAGATGAACATATTAAAAGCTATGGATGAAAATGACAATGCAAGATGAAGTTAGTGTACCAAAATGCAAATAACACTAAGCTACAATAAAAAATAACTAACTAACAACTAAAACTAGAAAAAGCTAAGAACTAAACCCTAATAACGATGAGGAAGACTAACTACAAAACCTCAAAGATGAAAGGAAGTAAAGACAAAGTTGGCTCTTTTCATATTCAGCAAAAAGTGGCTTTTAACATCTGATTACAATCCAAAAAAGTTGACAAGAATGCCCTTAAAAGCTGTTTTGATTGAAGATAGTGTTGGACAAAAGATTACCATTGCAGTTATTTTCTCCTCGTCAGGCAACGGTGTCGTGATTAGGGGTGAATATTCGATCGAGTCGAGTTGCATCGAGTTAAAAAATTTTGAGTTAGTCGAGTTGACAAATCTTATTTTAGCAATCGAATTCAATTTGAAATTTTTTCAAATCAAATCTAATTGAGTCAAAAAATTTCGAGTTAACTCGAGTTGAGTTAATGAATTCTATTATTTATACTAAATGTTGCGTTTATATAGACCGATTATTTAACTAGTAGACGAAGTACAAGATTATTTAATTACATAAACACTATAATGGTTTTTTTTAATTTAATGGGTAAACATATATCAAAACGACGTAGTTTTGTCTTTTCTTATTCGGATTTTCGGATAATTCGAATTGTGTAATTCATATTAGAATTAAACCGAAAAAATTTATTTTTTATTCGAGTTGACCCGAATAACTCGATTAACTCAAATAACTCGAACTATTTAATTCAAAATTTGAATTTTTTATCGAGTTTTTCAAATCGAATCGGATTTGCTCACCCCTAGTTGTGACACGCTATACAGTTGTGAACTTGTGGATATTGGGGGTCTTGGTGTTGCAACACCCATTGGTCGGTGTTGTGAAATCACTGGAGTTGACCTCAATGTTTTCACTTCAACACTTTCAGGAATATCGCGACTTTGGAGGCTTGGTATCGTGACGTTGGCTCGATGTCGCGACAGCGACATCCTACCCTTGGTATCGCGACTTCCACAACAGTAAGCTCCATGTTGATTTTTCGTTGAAGTTTTGTATCCTTAAGGTGAAAGGACTTGATGTCACAACTTTCATGGCATCAATGTCACAACACCCACTCTGAATAATGTTTTCATTGAGCTTCCTACACCAACTCAATCACATTGTTAGATTTTCCATGACACTATTTGATCAATTTGGATCTCAAAAGGGGCAAAACTAAGCAAAAAATATTTGTTAATGATTAAATTTAAAAATCGACAAAAACATAAAAAAAACATTTAATTTGCATGAGAATAAGCTCCTCGAGTGTAGTGAAGAGTCTAATATGACGTATCAAATTACGACAAATCATCATTGATATTTTCTCCTTCAATATTCCTTTTAGATTCTTAGGTGGAGCTTGCTAGCCATAAGAGTTGCACTCAAATAAATTCTTGAACCTCCTTAACCTTGATATATGTAGGTGTCCAAATTCTGGCTATTGATAAAAAAAATTTCTGTTCTTTTTTTTATATATACAATGCCTAGAACTATTCATAACTCCTCCCAAACCCATAAATAGGAGGATAATGCGTTTCAGCGCATTTGAATCTACGTCCTCCTGCATTGATAACAATGCCTATGCCAATCAAGTTAAGATTCAATCGACAATTTCTCTATTATTAATTGGTATGTTTTATGGCAACTAAGTCTATGTTGTTTGCACTTGGGGTGCAAGTATTTACTTAAATTTTTCCTTTATACTTGTAGGGTCACCCCTTGTACTCAATATTTGAGGTGTCTTGTACATGTGTGCTACGAAAGTAAAAGAGTTACATCGTATAGATTTTCATGGGGTTAATTTTTCCTGAGTTTTAAGGTTTTGTAGTGAATAGAAAGGGTAGTTTTTCCCCTAAGGTTGAATGATATCTAATGGATAGTTTACGACTTTAATTTTCTTTCAGTAATGCTCTATGCTAATGTTTCAAAAGTAACTTTATTTTCAGCTAAAATTGAACTCCTGGAATTGTCATTCCGATGCATACACTCGTTCGTCGATTCCTCATTAGTTATCACTTGAAAACGAACTTGATCAAATATTGTTAGATATATATTTATTTTAAAAAATATATAATTTTTTTTATTAGATATGAGCATGCGAGGGGTGAAACCATGTGCGGTAACGAGAATCTGGATTTGTTCATGGTGTAGTTTGGACAAGATTGGTAACTGAAATAGTACTCTTCCTGTGAAGCCATTGAACATTACTGTACTTTAGTTGCCAATTGTTTACATCGTTCTTGGGTTTACTTTTCATATTCCCATAGCATTACTGTAGGAGTTATTCTGTACTTTTTGTTTCTCATGCTATGTGGCATTTGATGTAAATGGCTAACTGCGCCTTTGGAAAGGAGTGGAGAACATGGTCTTATTGGAGCATCAAATAAAATTTCCATATCAAGGTTGGAGATTAGCAACAGAGTTATCACTTCGTAACAAAATAATATAGTTTTTCTTTTAGATATCCACATTTCTTTTAGATCCTATTCCTCTGAGGATATTATGATGTTAGGATATGCTAGTTGTATGGTTAAAACTTCTTTCCCAGACTCCCATGATCAATATAGTTTTTCTTATGCTGCTGGATTATGTTAAGCAGTTCTTATTATGCCATGTTTGATGTATGCATGAATGTCTTCAGTTGACTACAATATTTTTTCACATACTCTGTAATTATATCAATTTTTCATGACATTTATTACTAGGAAATATTTGATTTCATATACGTTTTGATTCTGTCTAATATAATCAATACAGTTACTGATGAAGATGAAACTGTTATATACCCTCTGTAGTTAATCAGAGAATTGATGGAAGTAAAGGTATTGAGCAGTAAAGGGGCAGATGGCTAAATGGTGACTATACCTATGGTTGTCTGCCAACTAAAGTAAGACCCATCTAGTACTTCTTTATTCAATAACACAAAGGACTAAAGTTGCAATTTGCACTAGGTAAGGAAGTCTTGTTGAATGCAAAAGTTCACCAGCTGAGTAACATTTGACACAAACAATGCATTCTAATAATTATGTGAAGTCACATCAGATAACTTGTTTCTCTGTTCATTTTACAGCGTTTCTAAAGTGTTTTTTTGTTTTTCATTCACCACTTCATATGAAATCTTTTTTTTTTTATGCTGGATATACTTTACCTAATAGCTGGAATATGAAAGCTCACTGGTAGAAGCTTTTGCTCTAACCATGGCCAAGTTGTTGATCGGGTAGTGATGATGTCCAATTGTCCATCCATAGTTGTCTGACCAGTTTTCTAATGCAGCTGTAATCTGTTTTTTAAGAATTTATTTTAGATTGATATTGAAATAGTTTGCTTTCTGGTTTTGTTTGCTGTAGTTTTTAAAACAGTATTGAGTGGAAGAATTACCCCAACTTCATTGGTTTTGGTGGTGCATTATTCTTAGGAGGTTGGGGCTGGCTTAACTTCAGACGAACAGGTGCGTGCAAATCATATCCATCGTTGAAAGCATAATTTGGCTGGGAGGTTCTGCTAGCTTCATTTGCTTCCCTTGTTCCATAAATCTGAAACCCAACAATTGTATCAGGAGGAAAACTTTTCATTTGGTTAAATTTCAAGAGCATTGTACTGGCCTGGTGGTAAACTTCCATTTTATTAATAAAGGTAAAAGGAGGAAGAATGAGGTGAATAAGGGATATCTATCAAATTATCTAGGCAACTACCTTCTTTTGAAGTTCAGTATTTTGTTGGTGGATGAGGTCTACTTTCTTATACAGTTCTAGATTCTCCTGATGAATAAGGTGTCCCTGCAATTCAATAAATTGAAGTTACTTGACCAAAAAAATCCATGGTTGTAAATCTGGAAAAAGAAAATCTGCGGCAGAACTTTCAAAGAAACCTTGTGGTTTAGCTCTTTGATTTCATCTGTTAGGATTTGTTCCTAGAAGGAAAAAACAACAACATAGGAGCAGTTGCAGTAAATATTATCATCTCTGATCTTAAATGTCATGGGCATAATTTCATCCAAATCTGACGCTATCATACCTTTTTTGTGCGGACACATTTCAAACTCACTTCAAGTTGGCTTTCCAGGTTCTGTAGATCCTTAACACTTAAACCAGATAGTTCTTCTCCCATCAATTGCCTGAGTCAGATGTTATTTAAGCCAATGCATGTCCAATGTTATTGATTACAAAATTCTAGGAAGACTTCTGTCGAATTATGACTCATATTTCAAGTCAAATTTGAGAAATAATCTTTCAATTAAACTCTGTTTAATTGTTTCAATTAAACTCTGTTTATTTGTTTGAGTCTAACTCTTATTAGTTTAGATTATTTTATTATTATTTGACCTAGAAGTTTAGCCTATAGATAGGATCTTTTACAACCTTAAAAAATACGCTCATTTAGACATACCCATTATAGTTGGTTCTTTATTTTTGGGTTTTTGGGGTTTAATTTTTATCTCTATCTTTTGTACTCTTCGTTCTTTGTCATTATAGTAAAATTATCTTTGCCTGTGGTTTTTTATCCTCTTCAGAGGGATTTTTTCACGTTAAATTTACGTGTTCAATTTCTCAATTTCTTTCGCTATTTTTAACTTGTTCGTTGCTTAATCGGGTTGATCCCCAATAAATGGTATCAGAGCTAGTTCGTTTTTTGCAAATCAGTCCGTTTAGAGATGGCAGCAATAAGGTTCGATATTGAGAAGTTTGATGGTGACACAAATTTCAATTTGTGGCAAATTCGGATGATGGCAATTCTAGTTCAGATCGGTTTGAAAAAGGTCGTTACCGGGAAAAAGCTCGATAATCTAGATCAATCAGAATGGGAAGAGCTTGATGAAAAGGCCGTGTCTGCAATCCAGTTGTGCCTTGCGAATAAGGTATTACAAAAGGTATTAATGGAGAAGACCTCATCGGCATTGTGGAAAAGGCTAGAAACTCTTTATGCGACTAAGTCTCTGGCTAATCGTTTAGTGCTGAAACAACGTCTATTTACGTTTCGCATGAACGAAGGTGAGCTTATTAGAGATCACATCAGTAAATTTATTACTTTTTTGAATATTTAAATAATGTTGAGGTTTAGATTGACGATGAGGATCAGACTATGCTATTGTTGTGCTCTTTACCCCATCATACAAGTCTTTTATGGAGACCTTGATTTATGGTAGAGATAAACTCTCATTTGAGGATGTGAAGGGTCATTTGTTGAGCAAAGACAATCTTGATAATGAGTTTGGTTTAGATAGCAAGGCAGATAAGCAAGCTTTTGTTTTGGTAGCATCAAAGAAGCGAGACAAAAGGTGTCGCTATTCTAAGAAATTAGGTCACGTCAAAGCAGATTGTTATAAACTGCGAAATAAAAGGGCAACTAAGAGTAACGAGGAAGATTTAGCTGGTGCTAATTTGGCCGATGAAAGTGGTAATGATTTCTTGTTAGTGTCAACGAGCGAAAGCTCCGAGATTACGTCCAAGTGGATCTTAGATTCAGGATGTTCTTTCCACATGTGTCCCAATAGAGAATGGTTCTCCACATACAGTTCAATTGAAGGTGGAGTTGTGCACATGGGAAACGATTCATCCAGTAAAGTAATCGGTATAGGTACTATTAAAATTAGGATGCTCGATGGTACGATTAGGACACTATTAGATGTCAGGTATGTACTTGATTTACGAAAGAATCTCATCCCCTTAAGTATTTTAGACTCGAAAGGTTGCAGAATCAACATCGAGTCGAGCGACATTAAAATGTCTCGTAGAGCTCTCGTTTTGTTAAAAGGTAAAAAGACCGATAGTCTTTATATTCTGAAAGGTTCTACAGTGACAGGTGAAATCGGATGTCCCTCGTCCGTTACGGAGTTGAAGTCAACTCGTTTGAAGCGGAGGAACTTGGTCATAGGAGGGAAAAAGGAATGATTGTTTCGTTTAAGAGAGGTTCTCTTTTGGATACAGGTTTTGAAAAGTTAGAGCACTGTATTCGAGAAAATCAAACCCAGGTTAGTTTTGATTTGGCAGTGCACAAGTTGAAGGCTAGAAGATCACTTCCAGCTTCTAAGCACAAATTTGACTCAATTAATTCCCTGCATAGTTCAAGATAAGCCCGTGACGAGGTTTGGCGAAGATGACATTGTGGAAATACGAGTTAAGGTGGAGATTTATTGAATTATAACTCATATTTCAAGTCAAATTTGAGAAATAATCTTCCAATTAAACTCTATTTAATTGTTTCAATTAAACTCTGTTTATTTGTTTGAGTCAAACTCTTATTAGTCTAGATTATTTTATTATTATTTGACCTAGAAATTTAGCCTATAGATAGGATCTTTTACAATCTTAGAAAATACACCCATTTAGACATACCCATTATAGTTTAGAACTCCTAATACTTTTGGAGAATTTAGTGTTTATATTTTGAGGGTTCTTTATTTTTGGGTTTTTGAGGTTTAATTTTTATCTCTATCTTTTGTACTCTTCGTTCTTTGCCATTATAGTAAAATTATCTTTGCCCGTGGTTTTTATCCTCTTCGGAGGGATTTTTCCACGTTAAATTTATGTGTTCAATTTCTCAATTTCTTTCGCTATTTTTAACTTGTTCGTTGCTTAATCGGGTAGATCCCCAACAACTTCAAATTTAGAATTTGGCCCCACTGACATCCTAATGTCTCTTTGGTCCTACTATAAATTAGTTAAAAAAGTTTAAACATTATATTTAGCCCCCATTTAAATTGATAGTTTGTGATTGTGGTATAGTATTTATTAGTAGTGATTCTTGAGTGACTGATTGTGGGTGAAAATTGAAAATAATTTGATAATAATAGGTGAGAAGTTAATGTTCTGGTTATTAAAATAACCCTATGAAAAATATTTCCAAAAAAAATTAAAGTACTTTTACAGCCTTGATAACTTATCATTTTGGCCCTCTTTCCAACTTATCTGGTTACTCACTTGACCCCTGAGATCAGTCAGGAGTATTATAAATAGAATAGATGTAGAAACAGAGAAATATTTAATATTACATATCACCTTATCCCTGTTGAACATAAATCATAGATCTGTCCTTATTGAGCCCAATACTTGTATCTTTAAGGAAGGGAAGTATAATTGTACATTGAAATTTAGTTCTAAAATGAGCACTGTAATCCATTTGTTACTACTAAAAAATTTTGATGTTGGGGCATGATTCATTTATGTAATTCTTAGCAAATTTAGAAAGATAAAGGCGTTGTAGTATCTACAAAATTAGTTGAAGTATTGTTCAAGGTGTTTTAGCAATGAATTAGTGGAGGTTTTGAGTACCTGTGGTATTCTTGCAAGTACTGTAGTTGTTGCCTCAAGCTTGCTGCCTCCCTTTGCCAAAACTATCAAGTCCAGGTCAATTATTAAATAAGAAAGACATATTTCTTGAATGTGATGTATTGTATTGTAAACTAATAACACACGTGATGTAATATTGAAGTACATGTCAATGAACTTTGGGATTAGTCTCAATTCGATGACAATACACTGTGGACTGCTTGTGAGTTTACTCATTTTGTTGTTGAGCTCATATAGTAACTAGATCTAATCCAAGTGGTCTGGTACTATAATTGAAACCATTTTGCAGGCTCAATCTAGATTTTGAATTTTCACTTATTATTTTTAAAGGCTTAGTCTCAAGTGCAAGCTAGGTGTTCTATCTTCCAATATGCCTCTTGGAGTTCTCACAGAATCATGATACATTCTAAAATAAATTGACAGTATTGCAGAAACACAACTCTGCAGATGCAGTTTCATGTTGTAGGGGTTTTTATGCTTTCATGAATTTAACTTGATTAAAAAAGAGATACTTGATCCAGTAATACGAATCAAGGGAACTTGGTGATTGCCTACTGACCTGCTTGAGTAACTAGTTTTTGATTTTGCTGAATGTATGATAGGATTGTTTCCTTAGATTCAGAGTAGAGGGTGGTTGCTTACACCTTATGTCACGGGCCAGAGTTTAAAGCCCGTGACCATTGCACATAATGAGTCTCATAGAGGTCTGTCATTGACATTGGGATCATTTAGCCCATATGAGCTGGCCCGATTCAAAGAGCTGTTGGTCAAGCCTATCAGATTGAAGCCTGGGTGGTCCAATGATGAAGATTTGACAACTTAAGGCATCTTGGCAAACATGAGAACTAATCTTAGAAGATAAGGGGGAGTTATATTTTTAAGATTAGATAGGATTTGATTTGGTTGTAATCTTGTAAATCCTATAATTTAAGGATAGGTTAATCTCATCCGTCGATTTAATTCGATCTTGATAGTCGGTTGTGGGGAAGCTCAACTATAAATAAGGAGCCTCTCCTCATTTGTAACTCATTCCATTCCATTCATTGTATTATTTGAAAGAAAGAAATACAATTGAGAGCATTTACTCAAACACTTAGTGTTCTTTGTTCTTGTGGCTTTCTATTATCTTTTGAGCCTTCTTTTGGCTAGTCGCTTCCGCTATACAAGTTGATGCATTGGAGGAATTCCTTTGAGAATCCTTAAATCGTGGTGGTTAAGCTGACTTAGGCGTGTTTGCAAGAAAGGATCGCCTAAGGTCGCACGGATTGCGAGACTAAAGATCTAGCCCCGTGATAAGTGGTATTCGAGCTAAAGGTTACGAAGGCATTGTCCGTGATGTCAAAAGAAGTTGCTGAGCAGAAGTGGCCCAGGAAATCGTTGAGGGAAATGTTATCGGTTATAGAGGATTGAGTGGATAAACTTGATGAGTCAATGGGGGACGCGAAGGAGTCCATCGATAGAGCTCATGAGCGCATGGATGACTTGAGGGAATAATATAGGGACTATGTGATCATGAGTCTCAACGACATTAGGGATGAGGTAAAAGAGTTGCTTAATTCCCATAGGTCTAAGCTGACAGAAAGGAGTGATGCTTTCAAAGCCATGCTGTTGTCTTTGAAGGAGGAAGTAATGGCCATGACGAAGGCTTTGAGCACAAGACTGGAGAAGCTTGAGGAAGAGCTTGCCTTGTGTCGAGCAGTCGTAGGGAATGGAGAAGTGTCAAGTGTAGCACTCAATAATTTCCCAAAGCTGAAAGAGTTTGTAGGGACAAAGTCTGCATACGATGTGGACAATTTCTTGTGGAGGATGGAAATCTACTTCCGTGCCAAAGGCATCGAGGATGATGCGAGTAAGGTAAATATTGCTTTAATGTTTCTTACTGATAGTGCGCTTTTATGGTGGCTAGATTGGACCACAAATAAAAGGCGTAGTGAGATTGGAACGTGGCAAGAGTTTCAAGATGAATTGAAGGGATAATATTACCTAGATGATGTCGAGAAAGAAGCTCGGGCAAAGTTACGATGGCTAACACAATGGGGCATAGTTGGGGAGTACGTTCGAGAGTTCAAGGAACTCATGCTCCTAGTTAAAGATGTGATCGAGAAAGAGGCATTGCTTGTCTTCAAGAATGTATTAAAGTCGTGGGTCAGATAGAAAGTGGAACAATGAGGTGTCCAAGAGCTATCGAAAGCCATTACGGTAGCAGAGTCCATGATCAAGCTTGGATCTTCCAAGTCTGAGGAAATGGACGTATGTGAAGGGAATCACAAGGAAGATGATAATGGCGATGGGAACGACGACAATGGTGGTAATGGGAAACCACGAGTTGGAAAGAAAAAACCCAATAAAAAGCGACACAAGTTAAAATATTTTCTTTGCGATGGTCCACATTTGCTGAAGAAATGTACAAAAAAATTCGAGTTGTCTAAGAGGGGAAAGCCGAAAGGTAAGGCCACGAGTCTTGGTTCGAGCGCAAGGGGTGTCGAAGCCAAGAAGGCCGAGAGCAAGAAGAAGCCAGTGGAGTGCTTCTTGTGTCATGGTCCGCATAGGTTGCGAAAATGTCCGAAAATATCTGTCATTGATAAGGTAGACAAGGTGCCCAAGAAGCTTGGTTCGAGCGAAGCCAAGGGGGCAAAAAGGAGCAAAAAGAAGCGAGTTAAGTGCTTCTTGTGCTGTGGTCCGCATGAGTTGTGGAACTATCCAAAGTAACAATCCGTGAGGGTCAAAGAAAAGGCAACATCGAAGCTTGTTGAGTCATCAGAGGGGCTTCCACCCAAAGAAGAGGTGAGTTTGTCATCGGACTTAATAGAGAAAGCCGCGATGAAAATAGTGAAGCTGAGACCAATAAGGCTCAATTCGAGGAAAGCGATGGAGTTGGCCGAGTCATTAGTGAGGCTATAACCCATCGAAGAGGTAAGTTTGGCATCAAACTCAGAGGAAGAAGTTGCGATGCAAACTTGGAAGTTGGGTTCAATGAGGCTCATTTCTGTTGACACATCGGAAGAGCTTCCACTTATGGGAAAAGTGGGTAATGCATCAAAGTTTGCAAAAGTAATGATGCAAGCTGGACAGTTGACCAGAGTAAATATGACGAGTAAGGTACATTCAAAACACTTTAATAGTATTCTACATTCTAACTTGGTTACTTGGCAAGAATGTAGAGGCCCTTTCAGAGTTCTTAAGCAAAGAGGTCGAAGGACAGTGGGCGATTCGAGGCTAAGTGATGTGAATGAAGAGGATTCCGATCGAAACGATTCAGAATGTGGGCAAATGAGTGCGGAGACTTCTTGCCAACGAGATGTAGCAACAAGTGAGACGGTTCGAGTTAAGAGGCGACAAAAATCGAGGTGAAAGTTTAGAAAGAAGGGACAACCCGATAGTGAGACTAATCGGGAAAATGCTAAGGCAACGAGACAAGATTGAGGCGAATCAAGTCAGTGCCATTCTGGAGCCGCAACGAGGGCATTGCGAGAATGGGTGGGAGAGAATGTCATAGGCTAGAGTTCAAAGCCCGTGACCGTTGCACATAATGAGTCCCATGAAGGTCTGTCATTGACATTGAAATCATTTAGCCCACATGAGCTGGCCCGATTCAGAGAGCTATTGGTCAAGCCTATCAGATTGAAGCCTGGGTGGCCCAATGATGAAAATTTGGCAACTTAAGGCATCTTGGCAAATATGAGAACTAATCTTAGAAGATAATGGGGAGTCATATCTTTAAGATTAAATATGATTTGATTTTGTTGTAATCTTGTAAATCCCATAATTTAAGGGGTAGGTTAATCTCATTCGTTGATGTATTTCCATCTTGACCGTTGGTTGTGGGGGAGCTCAATTATAAATAGGGAGTCTCCCCTCATTTGTAACTCATTCCATTCCATTCATCGTATTCATTGTATTCTTTGAGAGAAACTAATACAATTGAGAGCATTTACTCAAACACTTGGTGTTCTTTGTTCTTGTGGCTTTCTGTTGTCTTTTGAGCGTTCTTTTGGCTAGTCGCTTTTGCTATATAAGTTGGTGCCTTGGAGGAATTCTTTTGAGAATCCTCAAATCGTGGTGGTTAGGCTGACTTAGGCATGTTTGCAAGAAAGGATCGCCTAAGGCTGCACGAATTGCGAGACAAAGATCTAGCCCCGTGACACTAGGATGTATTTGGCAGTAGGAATGGAGTTTATGGAACATAACTTGCGGGTGCAGTCTAAAAACAATTGTGACTTTGGGTATAGTAAAGGGAAGTTATATATTTTAGGAAAATAACTTATTTTTTTGAAAAGTTAATATTTTCTAGTGTTTGGATGAATTTGTGTAAAATATTTTCTATTGTTTGATAGATTTTTTGAAAATATTTCATAAAAGTTGCTTTCAATAAAACAAACAAACATACATTTGAGATTTATGATAAAAGAATTTAAATAAAGTAGTGAATTGATGACAAAGTGATGTTAAAGTGAAATTATGATAAACAATGAATCTTCATAATGTTAAGGATTAAATTGTAAACTTTGTGAAATTTATAATTAAAACAACATGAAAATTAGTTATGTGAAATAAGATATTATAATGAATTATTTTATTAAAGTGCTTATATGGTGAAAAATCAATTACATGGCAATAGGAACTAAATTGAAAAATGTACAAAAGCTTAAGTGTGAAACCATTTAATATGTGAATATGAAAATTATTATAAAAGTTCAATGAATATGTTATGAGATGATGAAATATGCATAACGTATTGTAAAAGTGAAATTATGGAAAAATATGAGATTTTTATGATGATAAGGACTAAATTGTTAAACTTGAGAAAATATGTGGTTGAAATAATAGAAGTGAAATACATAGAAATTTGATATGTGAAACAAGATATTGAGATAAATTATGTGATTAAAGTGTAACAATAAAGAAAATTGATTTAACACGATTAATTAGTGAATATTGAACTTTTATGACAAAAAGGGACTAAATTGAAAAGTTATAAAATTTATAAAAAAATTGATAAATGAAAAATGTAGTAAAGAGTGTAACAACCTGTTGCTTTGACCCGAGGTTCGGATCAGGTATGGGGTGTTATAGTGAACAGAGATTTATTAGTTTGGAAAATGTCTGACAGAAAAATATTTGGTAAGATATTTTACATGAAATAAATACCAGAAAAGACTAAAATATTTTTTTGTAAAAACTTTTACGCTAAAACAAACAAAGCCTAAAATCAAAGTAAAAAAAATCAAATTATAAACACTTCCTCATCATCAAGGGGAAAGCAATTATCTGCCACGATACGGTCAATGTGAACACTGATCCAAGACCGTCTGGTTGGTATTTCAATGATCTGCCTGTGGTTTCTTTCCATTGCAAAGGATGCAACAAAACCCTAGGCAAGAGACTTGTCAATAAAGAAGTTCGATTGAGCAATGGTGAACACGGCGAGAGTAATTGAAAGGATTAAGTATCCGACGAGAGGAAGTAATGTCACGATGTTTGTTCACAACGTCCCAAAATCAATGCATTAGAAAGGGTTATGGACATTATTTGGGTATCATGGTGAGGTGATTGACGTTTTCATATCGGTGAAAAAAATCAAAAATGGAAAAAGGTTTGGCTTCATTAGATTCAAAGATAATGTGGAAGCACAACGGGCAATTTCGAGGTTGAATGGATTTGTAATATTGGGAAACATATTATGGGTGAAGATAGCCAGATACAGAGGTAGAAGATTTACCTGGAAAAAAGCAAGCATTCAGTATAATATAACAAATGGGAAGGAGGAAGTGCAGACTGAAAAGACAATTGTGTTCAACATATTGGAAGAGGGAAAGGAACAGGGTAATATTTCAAAGACAGCAGCAGAGAGTTTGAGAAGGGGTGAAATAGAATTCAGAAGGGTGAAGTTACATGGAAAGAAAATACAGGGATTTGTCAATAATGAACAATTATGGAAACTTCATAGATGTTTGGCAGGGGAATCGGCCTCATTCTGCGAAACGATTGATCTTAAGGATAGAATGGTGAAGATGAGCCTTGGGGGAATTATTGTAAGAAAAATTCAAGGGAAATTTTTCCTCATTGAAGTACCAGACGAGGAACTTATAGAGTTAATAAAACATAACGATGGAGCATATCTAAAAGAATTTTTTATTCGAACTAAACCATGGTCGGAGAAGACAACAATGAAAGAAAGGAATACGTGGGTGGAATTATCAGTAGTTCCCTTACATTGCTGGAACTTTGAAACTTTTAAGCGAATCACTGGAGTGTGGGGAAAGGTGGTGTCGATGGGGGAAATTTTGAATGGAGTAAAAAAATTTGAGAACATGGAAATTCTTGTTTCAGTTAAGCAAATGGAACCAATAGAAGAAATGGTGGTGTTGGAGGTAAGAGATAATAAATTTCCGGTGAGAGTAAAAAAGAAAGGATGGTCGGAATCAATAGGAAATGAATTGAAGAATAAGGAAGTTGAGGAAGGGGTATCAGAATCGAAATCGGTGACCGGATCGGAGGCTAGGTTTTTTATGTTTGGAAGTTGAAACGATCCGATTAAGGTTGTTAATGATGACAGTATGAAAAAGTGCATTAAGCTGGTTGAAAGTCAAAGGTGGTCGGGCGGCGCTTTGATTGATACAGATCAAATAATTGAAAATGGAAAAAGTGTAGCGGGAGGGGAAAAAGAGAAAGAGGGAGGTATGGATCAGTTGAATGAAGAAGGAAAAAGATTGGGTCTGGAAAGTATGTTGGACCTATTAGAAGGGATAGAAGGGCATATTGAAGGAGGATTGGGAGTGAACCTTTCAGAGAAGAGGTTGGATGGGGCAATAAATGTTGAAGCCCAAGTTGATGAAGAATGTGAAGAACCTGGATTGGATGAAATGGAGAATGCAACTTTGCTTTAATTAGGGAGGATATAAGAAATATGGGTTTGGGGAAGGAGATTAGTTTAAATATAGCCCAAGTTGAAGACAAAGAAGAAGAGGACGGCCCAAGTGGTGAAAGAAGTTCTTTTTCGAGTGAAGAAATAGTAAGAAAAGAATTAATAAAAAATTACAGTGTGTAGTCGAAGTTGGAGGTTCTGCTGATCAATCAAATTATCTGAAACTTGAAGAACAAATTCTCAATGGAGTTCCAAAGAAAAGGAAAAAAGTGCAAATGAATAAGAAGGTGCGCTCTATGCGAGAGCTTCAAAATGGGGCATTGACTGAAAAGGAAAGGCAAAGAAGGGATAGGGCATTGAGGAAGGAAAAGGGAAAAGTGAAGGAAACAAGTGCCGAAAAGATAATAAACTTGTCTTTATCAGATTCTAACATAAGTAATAGAAGAAGGGTAATCTTGGGAGAAGCTAAGAGGACGCTAGAGATGGGAAAGAAGCTGGGTCTAAGAATTAAGAGGGATGAGAGGAAAGTTTTGGAAGAGATAATGAACATTGAAAGAGTGCAACATTAAAGCAATGGGTATGCGAAATAGGGCCTATGGAGGAAGAGGTAAGTTTAATAGCTTTTTTCTGTTTCTAGACTAAGCTGCCCTGTTTGGAATTGTAAATACCTCAAGTAAAGTTTACTATGAGAATTGTTTCATGGAATGTGAGAGGGTTGGGATCAGATTTGAAAATCGCTTCGGTTAGGAGATTGGTAAGACAAGTTAGAGCAATTGTGTGTTTTATCCAAGAAACAAAATTGGTGTACGTTACAAGGGAATTAGTAAGAAAACTTTAGGGAAATGAGAATTTTGATTTTAGATATTCGGAAGCTAAGAGTCGTTCTGGGGGTATTTTAATAATCTGGGATAATGATTTTTTTCAGATGAGCAAGGATTATTGTGATAGTAGGGTGATTATTTTTGAAAGGATGTGGAGGAGTGATGGTAGAGAGGCTGTATTGGTGAACATTTATGCGCCAAATCTATTGGAGGAGCAAAGAATTTTCTGGGAGAATTATTGGGAGTTGAGGAAAAGTTTTTTGAGTAAGTGGTTTCCGGGTAGAGATTACAATACTGTGAGAAATAGAAGCGAAAGAAGCAACTGTGTGGGGTTGTTGAGAGGAGCGAAGGACTTCAATTACTTCATTGACTCTTGCAAATTGATCGATTTACCGTTGATGGGGAAGAGGTTCACGTGGTATGGACTTGAAAAAAAAAAGAACAGGCTGGATAGAACAGAAGGGCTTGAAGAGGAGTATTTCACACCACGTTCTGATTTTACTTACTTCTGAATCTGTGGATTGGGGGCTAAAGCCATTTAAGTGTTTTAATGCTTGGTTGTCTAAGAAGGATTGTTTAAGTTTAATAGAAAAAGAATGGGCAGATTATTATTGTTCAAAGGGGAGGCTATCGTCAAAGCTAAGAAACTTGAAAGGAGCAATCAAGAAGTGGAATGAAAATTAGGGGTCTGTATTGGAATCGGCTGAAGTAAATTGAAGAGAAGATTAAAGTTCTTGATGATCAAAGTGATATTCGGGAATTATCTGAATCAGAGCTAGAGGAGATGAAAAAAAATTGAATCAAGAGCTGTGAGAAGCGATTAGATTTAAAGAATTAGTTTGGAGATAAAAATATAGAATGGTGTGGTTAAAGGAGGGAGATGCAAACACGACATTTTTTCTTAGGGCGGTTAAGATAAAAGCAAAAAGGAATATGGTGTTTGGGATGAAAATTCGAAACACTTGGTATAGCGATCCGAAAGATGTGAAGGAACAAATGTATTCTTATTTCAGAGAGCATTTTAGTTGCCCTTCAAAGAAGTGGAACGTGGATTTGGAGTTAGATTTTAAAGTTCTAAAGGAGGTAGAAGCGAGGAAATTAGAGGTTTCATTTACGTTGGACGACATTAAGATGGTAGTGTAGAGTTGTGACGAATCCAAAGCCTCGGGTTCGGATGGGTTCAATTTAGGGTTTTTAGGAAATATCGGGATGTGGTGAAGGAGGATTTACTTGGTATGATGGCAAAATTTTACCAATCCGGGAAATTAGAAAGGAGTATAAATTCTTCGTTCATAGCTCTTGTCCCTAAATTAACCAATCCAAAGGATTTGTCTGAATTTCGTCCAATCTGTCTTGTAAGTTCATTGTACAAAATTGTGGCAAAAATATTATCAAGGAGAATTAGAGAGGTTATTGGGATGATTGTTGGTAAAACTCAATGTGCATTCATAAAGGAGAGGCAAATTTACGATGGTATTCTAATTGCTAATGAGGTGATTCACTCGATAAGGAAAGAGGAGGAAAAAAGAGGGTGTTTGTTATTTAAGTTGGACTTTTCCAAGGCATATGATTATGTTAGGTAGGAATTTCTGGAAGTAGTGTTATCTAAAATGGGTTTTGGACGTAGATGGGTCGGATGGATGTTAGAATATGTGTCAACGACAAGAATGGCGGTGCTTCTTAATGGAGCAACTACAAATGAATTTAGGATGAGGAGAGGTTTACGTCAAGGAGACCCACTTTCTCTATTTTTGTTCATTCTTGTAACGGAAGTGCTCCACTTGAAGTTAGTCAAAGCGGAGGAGTCGATCTTCATTGAAGGAATCAAAGATGTTATCTCGGAGTCGAGTATCTCGCACCTCCAATTAGTAGACAACACCATCCTTTTTTTAAAGGTAGATGAGGAAGTGGTGAGAAATGTAAAGTATATTCTGCACTGTTTTGAAATCGGTTCTAGTCTTAGTATAAACTTTAAAAAATCTTGCTTTGTGGGTTTTGGGGTGAAGGAGGAGTTTTTATATAGAATGGCAGTAATTTGTAGGTTTAAGATTGGGGTTTTGGCTTTTAATTATTTAGAGGTTCCTTTAGGTGCAAATCCGAGAAAGGTTTCGAATGTGATGAAATAGTTGAGAGATTTCAAGGAAAGTTATTAGGATGGAAGATTAGATCTCTCTCGTGGGCGGCAAGAATAGTGCTTATTAATTTAGTTCTCTCGTCGCTATCGATCTATTTCATGTCTATTTTTCAAGCTCTTTCGACAGTGATTGCAAAGATTGATAAGATTCGTAGAAATTTTCTTTGGGGAAGTGTAAATGGGAAAAGAAAGATGGCGAGAGTTAGCTGGAATAAAATCTGTTTGCCAAGGGAGAAGGGGGTGCGGTGTGATCGATTTATCGGTTAAAATTCGAGTTTTCATGAGTAAATGGAGTTGGAGGTATGCGGTGGAACGCGATGCGTTGTGGAGGAAAGTCATCTGTGCTAAGTACGGCTCTCCTTCTCAATTTTAGAGATTTAGAAGGATAAGTACAAAGGATATGTCTATTGTATGGAGGGCCATTGTAGAAAATTCTAAGATTACAAATATTGCAAAATGGCTGGGCATTGAATCCTTTCGTTGGATAATTGGAAATGAAAAATCAGCGATGTTTTGGGAGGATGTTTGGTATGGTGACTCTCCTCTAAGAGTCGAATTCCCAAGGTTATTCAGACTAGCAAAAAATAAGAAGGGAGTGGTGTAGGATTATTTATCTAAAGGAGAGCCTAGTGTAGCAAAATGGGGGAATCTTTTTATTGGGTCTTTCCTAGACAGAGAGTATGATTCTCTTAACAGTCTTTTTGAAGTAGTGAAGAGCAGAATTCTTGTACCTGAAAGAGAGGATAAAATTGTATGGATTCATGGGTGTAATGGGGAGTTTATGGTTAAGAAATTAACAGAACTTTTAATTAAGGATAGTGTTGAAGACGGAAGGTTTGAATTCGATAAAATATGGAGATTAAAGATGCCTCTTAAAGTGAGGGATTTTTTATGGATGATTGCTATTGATCGTATCCCAACAAAAGAATTCTTGGTCAATAGAGGTGTCAAGCTACAAAATATGGAAATGGGCTGCCCTTGGTGTGCTAGAGAATCTGAGAGTGTAGCTAATCTGTTTTTTAGCTGCAAATTCATTGAAGGCTTTTGGAAAAAGATTTTTCTGTGGTGGGACGTTGAGTGGAAACCGATGAAAGGGTTTGGAGATCTCTGTTCTTTATGTCTCAAGGTGAATATGGAAGGGACGATCAAAAGTCTTTGGTGGATTTCGGTTTCGGTAGCATGTTGGTCTGCTTGGCTGGCTAGAAACGAGCTTGTGTTTGAGAAAAAATGGATGTTAATGGATACTCTGGTGTTTCATGTTAAAATGAGAGCTCTGATGTGAGGGAGGGTAGTGCATGATGAGCTAAAATTGCAGGAGTGTGTTTGGTGAAGCTGTCCATGGAAGAGTTATGTTGATCTAAAGAAATCATGTATTAAGGGATTGAAGTGGCTTCCTCCTTGATTTGGGTGGGTTAAATTCAATGTGTACGGAGTGGCGAAAGAAGATGTAGCTGGGTGTGGGGGAGTTTTGAGAGATGCTGATGGTATAGCAAGGGCTTTATTCTCAGGTTCTGTGCAAGCCGATAATGCAATTGCTGCTGAAATGGAAGTCATAAAGGAGGCTCTGGAGGTGTTTTCAGAAATGGGATGGATTGGAACTAGTTTGTTAAATATTGAAGTGGAGTCTGATGTGGTTTTTTCCTGGCTGTTGAATGATAAGATGAGGCCTTGGCAACATCAGCCCAATTTAACTGAAATTGATCGAGGTTCAACAAGAGTCGACAGAGTTTCATATTCAATGGTGGAAAGAGGTGGAAATGGGATGGCGTATGCATGGCTATTGCTGGTATTAACAGACCTGAATTATTCGAAGCTTGGTGGTAAATTTTATTTGATTCAGGGGTTCTGTTGTTGCTGAGGTTTTTGTTTTTTGCTGCAATTTTCCATTATGAGTTGTTTTAGTTTGATTTGCAGGGTGTTCTTTGATGTATGTTATATGCTTGCTGTTTGTAGTATAAGGAGTCTGTTGAAGTGGTCTATGAAGTTATTGGTTGTATCATTAAGTTGGTAAGGGGTGTGGGATCAAGGTTTTTGCTGATTGGTGATTTGCTGCTAGGGATTCTGTTTTTGCTTAGGGTGGGCTGCTTTTGCAGCTGTTATACTCTATTTTGTCATGGTGGCTTTTTGCCATCTTTGTAATAATTGATTGAGCAAAAAAAAAAAAAGTTCTCTATTCAAACCAACGATTTTATTGGTTTAGTGAAATAAAGCTTTGGTTAGAGCGAGAAAGTTTCAAAAATTTTAATCAAGTAAGAAATTATGTTTTCATCATTTTAATCTTTGATATTTTTTATTTTGAGTATGTAAAAGCCATTTGAGCTTGTATAATAAAGTTAAGTCATATCTTTGAAAAATTTACTTTTAAGGTAGAGAAAAGAAGATAAGTTTAGAAATTTTGATATCGAATTTTAGTTGATTGAAATAATAAGTGCGCTTAAATTTTCTTAATTTTTTCAGTAATATAATTTGAAATTGAATAAAATAGTGAAATAAATATGTGTAGTAACTATGTGTATATTAACATGTGAAAAATCTTAACTTGAATGTTTTGAAATTATTAACGAGGGAATTGTAATAATATTAAGCCTTAGCTTGATGGTATACAAATGAGTTAGAAAATGCTATAAGAACGTTAGTGCCATGGTGTGATGTAATAACTGATGAAAACAAATAAAATGCAATTAAGTGTCATAAGTGAATTAAAAGTAGTAATTTGATATAACGAGGTGAAATATCTTATATGTGAATATTTAAATAATGAGATTAATTGTATATATAAGAATGAGAAATGGTGATATGATCAACTTGTTAACAAGAGTAAAAGTGAAAAAGTATATATATATGTCTGTGTGTCTGATTATGGAGAATTGATGGGAAAAGATTATTGAAAGTAATTATGTATATGAGCATGGATGAGTGTTGATGATAAACCTCCCCTATATATAAAGGGAATATGTGGATTGATTATGAAATGATAATGAATTGCTTAATGAACATTAGAAAGTGATTTTGTTATATAAGTGAAATTTGATGTGTATATAAGTGATTAATGTTGTAGTAATTGAAAATTGTTCCAAGTGATTTGTTTTAGTAAACTTAGTAGAATAGTTAGGGTATAATATTGGCATGCCACAAGGATTAATGCGTATACTTTGAAAAGATGTGATGCCTTATGGCATAGCACTTAGTGATTAAAATGTTATAACACGATAATGTAAGTGATTGAAACGTAACATTTCAAATATAAGTGATTAAAATGTAACCTGATTAAAATGTAATCTGAGGGAAATAAAAATGACTATTTTAATAGTTTACCCTCGAAAGAATAGACTGTTCTCTAACCCCAATAAAAAGATTGATATAAAACTATGGCACATGCACTCCCCTCTTTACTAGATTAGAGTTTTTTCACCCTCATGGATATTTGTGATGCTTTGCAAAGAAGAATGAACCCTTTCTTGTGGTGTTTGGGTACGGAAGATACTAGAAAAGTTCATCAGGCTTAATAAGACTAACTTTGCATTAGAAAAAGATGGAGGTATGAGTTTTCGCAATCTCAATCGTTTCAAATTAGCAATGCTTTGCGAACAAGGAGATTCATCTCAAATCTAAACTCTCTTTAAACTCTCTTCCTAGTTAACAAATTGTGGATTTCTTGATGCTAGTGAAGGTAGCAATCCTTTTTTTTCATTTGGAGGTGTATACATGCTGCTAAACATTTGGTTTCTAAGGAAGTCGTTGGAGATTGGGGAACAATGCAGTGATGATCATAATTTCAATGTAAATTAAGCTACCGTCTTTTTTTCCTCCCATCAACTTTTTTTTTTCTTTCTTCTTTTCATTCATTACACATGTTTTCTCTCTTTTAAGTTTGTAGATATATTTTGTGAGTATTTTTTTTATCTTCACAAGTTGTGATGGATAAATGGCGGTATCTGTTTTTCGCTAAAACTCTATCGGCCACCAGTAGTTTTTCTTGAAAAGTGGGTGGCTCTTTTTCAACATCTTAATTTGTTTATATTTTGAGAGTATTTTAGAATAACAAATGATTTCACTAGTCGATTTTGACCCGTGTTGTCTTAAGTTTTATATGTTTTTTTGTTTTTTTTTTCATTGTTTAATAAGTGTTTAGTTTTAGAAGTTTTTGTCTGCTCTTGTAGTACATTCTTTTCGTCTTGTTTATGCATGTAATCTTAGTTTTACAAGTGATTTTAGTGATGATTTTGTTGTAATTCTCTCTAGTTTGGTGAATGCTCGATTTTTTTGTCGATTTTTGTTCAACGCTTTGAACCATCCGAGGCTGATTTTCTTATCGTATTAAGTGATTGCAATCACTCCAGATATGTCGTGCTTGAGTTGTGACAAAACCAATTGTCAACGTGTCATAATGTTCTATTGATGCTGAGATTAAAACTTTTGTTGTGTTGATAGAGCTTGTCATTCACCATTTACGATGAGTGTTTGTTAATTTTTTCTTAAATTGAATGGTTTCATTCATTGAATGAATTAATGAATTAACTTTTTAAAAAGAAAGATAGAAGTTTGATTGAAGGTTTAATGGTTCCTCATTATGCTCATAGAAATTTAAAAAATCTTTTTAATTTGCACAAGCCTCCTTATTGGCATTTCAATGGACATGAAATTTTTAGTGGTAAGTCTGGATATGTTGTAGTCCTTAGCTTGTAAACCAACATCCTTCAACAATTTGTTGAAGGACCATGATAGTGTCTTTGGATCTCGATTTTGTCACCAAAGGTAAAAGATTTTGCATGGCGATCTTTGTGTAATTTCATACCATGCAAAAGTCGACTCTTAAAAAGGGGTATTAATATAAGCCCCATTTATCCATGTTGGGGAGAAGTTGAGGACCTTAGCCATGTACTTCTTTGGTGCCCAAAAGCTATTGATGTTCTGAACACTGTTGCGATTCATACAATGCCTCCTTTTGCCATGAATCTTACAATATTACATCTTAAACCCTTCAAGATGTTGCAATGGTAGAGCGTGTACTGGTTGTATTGTGGGGGCTATATAAAAAAGCCAATGCATTTGAAAGCCCTTCCTGTAGACTCATAGGGATGCCAGTAAGACAACTCACTCTCTTGCTCAAGTAGCTTTATCTTATGCAGACCATTTCATTTGGGATAGTTCTCTTTTTTACCTTCTAATTTGATTTTTGACATTTCTTCTGTCAATCAAGGGATTTAGTACTGAGTGTACAAGGTAAGCTTCTTAGCTTGGATATTAGCTTTGTCCCTTTCTTCTTGATTTATTTGTGTTCTGCTGACTTTTACTTAATTTTAATTGAAGAGGTTTTTGGTTGGTGGTTCATTTGTTGTGTTTCCTATGTGGTTTTATACTTCCGGTAATTGACAACCTCTAACCTGGAGTGGGAAGAATGGCTTTGAAGCAATGACGAACTGTTTTCAAAACTGGCTTGAATGGTTGGGATAACAGTCTGAAATAAGAGATTAGACCGATTGATTTTTGAACTAGTTGAATCAACCGGTTGGATGACCGGTTAAACTGTTTTCTTTTTTTTTTATTAATATTTATTAAATTGAACCGATTGAATGCGGATTAAAAATCGATAATCTAACTAATTCAATCATTAATCTGGTTCTAAAAACCTTGTCTAGAGTGAAACCGTTAGAATGACTTTTGGCTTTGCTTGAGAAGCTAATTACCACACAACAAGCGATATGATTGGTAGTAAATAGGATTATATATAGTATCATATCGGGTGTCTCAAACAAGAGGTAAGTAGGGTGATTCCGTCGTGGTGCCTAAGTTAAACCCTTTAAAGAGAATACGATGGGAAGCTTGTGACAGTAGTGTTGTCAGATGGGGTGAATGGATTAAAAATAAATCGATTTTATGGGAGCAGGGCAGATTGATGCATATATATATGTATATAGGGAGTTAATTTATAGTCATGTATGTATGCTAGATTGGCCGGCCTTACGAAGTTGATTTAACTTGACCCACTACCATTGCCGCAATGTTTCTTTCTTCTTTAGATTTCTTATATATTTTTTCCACATCTCATTGCATCTAAAAAGAAAGTAGGTGAAGTGCAAACCAATGGAAACAAAGCAAAAGCTCAAGACTGTTACCCTATTAACCCATTATGTTCAGGATGTTTTTTTGCAGATTTAGTATAACACAGCATGCCAAAAAATATGTAACCAAAAGTAAGGAGAAGAAAGTATCAGATTAGATATGAAGGGAAAAATTACCTTGACTTGGGAATCGGAATTCAGTAATTGGTGATGTTCATCTTTAACCTTCTTGTAGCGCTCAATAACAGATTTCATGCTGATTTTTCAAAAAAAAGAACAAAGAAAAATCCAACGCGTCAGTATATCTCAGCGATGCCGCTGCAACTGCACTTCTGTATGGAATAAGGCAGCACGGAATATATATGGCCAATCATTTTGTTCATTTTCAGTAATAAAATTTCACATCAAAGGTTTGTGACGCTGTTAAAGCGTGTTATTATTATTATTATTATGCTACACCTAAAATTATATGATATTTTCATGGAGCTTGAATGTCCTAGTCGGGAGCCGACGAGGACAATGCGGCCACCTGAATCTCGTGAGAGTTTGATATGGCTTTGGATAGACATATAATTATTTATACCCATTTAATTAAATTAAAAATAATATTATTAAAAAATCATACTTTTTATTGAATTAAATGATAAGTGATGGTGTTAGACATAGGATTGTTTTAAATCAAATTATGGTTATAATCCTACTATTTATATTTAATTTGATATAATTTGATTTCTTTAAATAATATCGCTAGTTAAAGCAAAATAGTTCAAACTTAATTATTCAATTAAAATGTTGAGGATGAATTTTTCTTAAAATTATCTATTTCAAGTCATGCAAAAGTATATATATTTTTGTGTTACAAAAATGTTTTTAAAAGAAAATTAGGTCAATCATTTTAATGTGATTAATTAAGGGAATTAATTATTTGGATTAATTAATAATATTGTAAAAATAGAGATTGCATTATATTAAATTAAAATATAAAATCTAAATCCCAAATGTGTGTAGTAAAATAATTGAAACTACAATTTTACCATTAACTTATAATTAAAAAATAGAGGAAAGCAAATAACTAGCACCCTTAATAATTCCGTTATCTATCGTGGATTGTTTAAAAACGCTTATTTCAATTTATCATGACAAAAAAAATTATTAAAATTGTTTTTTTTAAAAGAATATGTAAAACTTTTAATCAGAGTAATCAACAATTATAATTATTTTGATTAACTAATAATATTATAATTATAAAATATTTTAGCTTAAATTTAAGAATAATAAAGGTAAAAAATAAAAATAAAAAAACGTAGCAAAGAGTAAAAATACTTCAGCATAGGAGAGAGCGTGAGAATTTGAGAATTCACCATAAGAAAGAAATATGAATGTAATTTCAAGATTCCGCGGCATAGCTCTTTTGATGATTTTGTCAAGGGCTCGTTGGACTATGAGGGCATTCTCCCTAACTTTATTTACTCTTTCATTCATGCGGTTAGAGATTGGAAACAAAAGGGTTTAGGGTCATATTATTAGTTGAAAGAAGTAGTTGACCAGAAGATTATGAGGCCTTCAAGCGACTTTGGGGTGACATTGCATTTGTGGATTATTGGACTTGGGAATTGAGGTGCGTATTAAACTAGAGGAAGTATTAAATCAAGAATAACTCCTTTGAAAACAAAAGTCAATGAGTGAGTGGTTATGCCAAGGAGATTGAAATACGTACGATATTTTTCCACACTCGAACTTTGGCTAGATGCAAGTAGAATAGGCTTTTAGCTTTGAAGCTTGACAATGGTAATTGGTGTTATGACAATGAAGTTCTTCAACATGAGGCTGTATCGTTCTTAAAACATCGCTTGATGGAACTTCTCCAGGGCCCTTCCCACTTCGTGGCTATTTTCCAAGACTAGATGTAGTCGACTGTAGGTTCCTTGATATGCAAGTCTTAGCAAAGGAAATAGGAAAGCTCTTTTGACATACCTCTTTGAAGGCATTCAGGTGTGGCGGCTTGTATGCATTATTTTAACAAAATCAGTGACAGTTCTTCAATCTGTGATTAGGTTAAAGGTATTTTTCTGGTATAATACCATGGAATCGTCTCTGAACAAGACCCTCTTGGTTCCTAATCCATTAGTCTTTGTACGATGTTATATATGCTTGTGATGGAACTCATAGCTAACAGGTTAAGTTATTCTCGTAGCTGGCAGGAACATCACTGATAATATTTGGTGTCCCAAGAGGTGATACATTTAATGAGAATGAAACAAGGCAAAAAGTGTTGGATGGCTATTAAAAGTGGATCTAGAGAAAGCTTATAATTGAGTGCAGTGGAAGTTTATATCGAATTCACTAATAGATGCAGGTCACCCTAAGAATCTGATGCAAATCATGATGAACTGCATCACAACCTCTTCCATGCAAGTTCTATGGCTAGGAGAGTTCCTTTAGCTCGATTTGTCCTTTTGACTATTCCCAACTTACTTGGAAATGCCTTTATTTCATCAGAGAGTTAAGAATGGTACTTTCAATTTTGTTCTTAAGAAAGTTCGACAGAAACTTAATAGCTGGGATGCGAAGCTTTTCTCTATGGCTAGGAGAGTGACTTTAGTTCGATTTGTCCTAATGACTATTCCCAACTTATTTTATGTAGTCTACCATGATTTTGAGGGGCATCTGTGATGAAATTGAAAAGTTGGCTTGAAACTTTATATGGGGTTCTTTAGAGTCTAGTAAGAAGCTGACACTTGTTAGTTGGAATTCTTGTTGCTAACCAAGCACAAACGGTGCACTTGGGTTTCATAGTCTTCAACAGCAAATGAGTCTTTCCTAATGAAGTTCGAGTTTAATTTTGTGACCAACAAGGGACCGCTATGGATGGGTACTTGTTATGAGATCAAAATACAAGATTGTTGAAGAGTGTCCGATGAACATAGAGAAATCTAAATGATCTATTTGTATGGATACTTGTTATGAGATCATTGTACTGCTTCTGCGGATGTAAAGGACAACCTTCGAGTTTCTGACATGGTGGATGCTAAGGGAGAATAGAGATGGGCAAACCGATATCGAGTTCTTGATAGTTCAGAAATACTAAAGGTATCAAGCACCACTGAGTATGCAGGTTGGTTTGTATACTATCATTTAGCGTTGGTCTAAAAATGGTGTTTTCACAGTGAAAAGAGCTTACACTATGCTCATGAAGGATAATTGGGATGCAGTTGAAGTGATTTGGCGGGTGGGTTTGGATTACAAAGGTCTACAAAGATTACATCATTTTCTATTAATGTTTACTTTGTAGGACAGATTGTTGATGAATAGGGTGAGCTACAGGTGAGGCATAACCACAGATGCTTCATGCCATTCTTGCGGATTGAACAATGAGGGCCTCATTCATGTGTTATTTGATTGCTCACTAGCTCGTAAGGTTTGGCTTCAAATTATTCGCCATGCTACGTTTTCTTTTTCTCTAGTTGCCTCTAACTGTGACGATTGTTGAGAATATTAAAACTGAGATGAGGACTGAACTAAAAGAGGCTGATAGGGATGCTCCATTTGGCATCATATTATGGTGAATTCAGAAATAGTGTTTTTAGCAGGGAAAACTATTGCTCTGAAAAATTCATCAAACTCAGTTGGTGTTAGGCTAAGGACTCATTTAGGGTACAAGCAGTGTTTTTTCAATCCTAACCTAATATTGAACACTTCGCTTTTAGGGTTGAAATTAAAATGAGATTTAAGTGTTTTTAATTTTTGCATTTTGTATTAAGTAAAATTATAAAAAAAACCCTTATATTAACTATTTTAAATGTATTTAAAACTTTAAACTAATTTATATTTTGTGTATTATTATATTAAATTATTTAAATACTTCATATATCATTATATTAAATTATTTAAATGTTATTTACAAATACCATTATATCAAATCATCTAAAAATAATTTATCATATATATTTAAAATTTTAAAATATTTCATGTATCCTTGAATTTACAAATAATTTATTAATCACTTAAAAAGTATTTAAAATGTAGATTTCATGTATAATTATATTAAATTATTTAAATATGATCTAAATTATGTAATTTTTAATTTTCAAGAAATATTTAAAATGGACTTTTCAATTTTCTACCACAATTTTTTATAACAATGTCAAACACTTCAACAAATCATACTTTTCAAAAACATTTCTTTACGTTATCAAATGAAAAAAACACTTCTTAATTTATAATGTTTTTTTGTACAAATCAAACTTTTTAAAAACATATCTCAACGGTAACAATAATATCAAACTAAGCTTAAGAATATTAAGGAGAGAGTAGAGAAATTGAATCCAACTAGCAGAAGCAATTGCCAAGCTTTGCTGGACCAAATTAAATGCTGATGGAGCAAGGAAGTGTACGAATGGGACTGCATCAGTAGAAGGTTTAGCCAGAGATGATCATGGCAATTGGCTGCTGGGGTAATGTAGAAGCATAGGCAGTTGAAGTATATTCTTTAGGCCGAACTTTGGGCCATTTATGTTCTCTCTCTACTTTGGAATAAGGGGATCAGACGGGTGATAGTGGAGGGAGATAGCTTGGAGACTTTGCGAGTCATGGGATGCAGAGAGTTTAAGCCATCTAATATGGCACTTTATCGAAGAATCAAGTATCTTAATACTCGAAGATGGGAGGTGCAGCTATAGCATTCCTATCGCGAAGCTAATGCGGCAGCAAACTATATGGCTAATCTAATGTATGGCATGGCACTGGAATTATATTTCTTTGATGAAGCACCAAGGAGCACAGAGATGATTCTACAGCAAGATTTAGCTAGGAGGGCTTGGGAGAGATGAACCACTGTGATTTTTTAGTTCTTTAGCTTCTCTTTGTAACCAAAAAAAAAAAAAAACTCATCCATCATGGGGAAAGAACAATTCGTAGGAGAAAATTACTTAATAATGTACTAATTAATGTCTCATTTAGCATTATTTTTTCACAACTTCTGAAAATAAATTTCTTTATAGCAAAATATCATGCTAAATGGATTTTTTGTTAGCTTTTGCTATTAAATTCATGATTTGGTGAATCCGTATATTGATATGATAATCAAGAGTGTTTATCGTCTCAAGTGTGATATGGGTTTGAGTTGCGCTAATCGTTGTTTGTAATTCATTAAAAAAAAATTCATGATTTGGTAACTTAAATGAAAATTGAAGAAGATTAAATTTATGAGGTTTTAAAGCTGGCTTTTCAATAAATTGATTTTGTTATATGTTCATATATTTAAACTTTTGGTTTGAGCCTATGGAGGGAGCCTAGTATCAACCAATTTTAATTTCTATCACTCACAGTGGTAGTTAAGAATTCTAACAGTTCCTGTAAATAAAAAAATTCTTGTGTATCAAAAAAGGGAAAAAAATCAAATTGTTCAAGAAAATTAACTTTTAATATAAGCATGTTATGTTAAAAGGATGTAAATTTAGCTTGCAATCAATTTTACAATCACTTACTTTGCTGATGTTTTACACAAGAATTAAATTATTTTAAGAGAGTTGTTAATCATTCTTTGTTGATATAATCAATTCAGGTAAATAGATAATATTTCTGGTGATTTTTAGGTGATACTATATATACCATAAGCCATAAGACCATATGAAAAACAACTATATATATATTATGTTCTAAGTGTTTATTTATTATGCATGGAGAAGAACATTCACGGTAACCTCAATTTCCATCCTACAGTAACCAGAAAACATTCTTACTCGGAAAAAAAATGATCAAGTTGGTGCAGCAAATACAGCGTTTATGTATGGTTACTTACAATTCAATTGGATAGCATTAATGTCATTTTTTTTTTACTTTTATGCTAAGTTTGGTAAGAGTTATTTCTTCTACATGTTTCAATAATGAGATATCGATAATTTAGTTACAATTGGTAATTTTTGGCTATTTATATTAACTTGTTTATGATTAGAAGAAGGAAAATCTGTTTATTATTTTGAATGTCTTATTTTTTTCAAAAAATTTTATTCATTCTTCTAATTTCAAAATTAAATTTGTACTAACTATTTTCTATTTAATTATTTTAACACATGTATTAAATAAATTTTTTTACTCATATATAAATTAAATTAAAGAAATTGAAATATAGGAACTAAATCTGAAAAAAAAAGTCACTGTGTGTATAATTTGATAAAAGCTATTTTTATTTATGTATATTATTATTTAAGTTTCTAATTGAGTTGGTCTCTTACACATACAGATGCTCGAACCTGGTTCTCCTAGGATGAACAACATCCTCTTAACCACTGAAGTCACTCGTTGGGTTCATTATTTGATGTTACTTTAGTCTTTTTATTTATAAAAAATAAAAATACACATATGATAAGATTTAAACTCACATCAATTACATTAATAAAACCTTGAATTTATCACTCTACAAACACTTTATTTTTATTTTTTATACATTTTAGTTTTATTATGCACACTATTACTTCCATCAATTGTGTAAATTAATAATATTGTTAATTGAGTTAATATTATAAGTTAACTCGACATCGACTTAAGATTTATAACAATATCATGCTAAATAATTGTGTTTATTTAGTATTTTTAATTTGATTTAATTATGAATTTAAATTTGGGTAAACTACAAAAATAGTCACTTTTGTTTGCCTCAAGTTACATTTTAGTCACTTATGTTTGAAATGTTACGTTTTAGTCACTTATGTTATTATTTTGTTACGAAGTGATCACTTTGCCGTTAAGTTCCGTTATCTCCCTAACAGTAATCCTACGTGGTAGTCCAACTAGAATTTAAGTGCCAGCTTGGATTTTCAAATGGGATGAGAATAGATTTTTAATTAAATAAATTTAATTAATTAAAATAGATTTTTAATTAAATGGGATGAAAACATAAATTTTTTTAGATTAATGGGTTTCAAAGATTCAAGCTTTGAGAAAGATTTGTAACTAAAGAAGTTGGAATCAAAAGGGAAGAAGATGAAGATGAAGAAAAGAGGTGTATGGAAATGGGTTTAGGGTTTAAAAATTTTGATTAGTTAAATTTATTTAATTAAAGATCTATTTTCATCCCATTTCGAAATTCAAGTTGGCACTTAAAATCTCATTGGACTGTCATGTAGGATTACTGTTAAGGAGATAACGGATCTTAATGGCAGAGTGATCACTTCGTAACAAAATAATAACATAAGTGACTTAAACGTAACATTTCAAACATAAATAATTAAAATATAACCTGAAACAAATAAAAGTGACTATTTTTATAGTTTACCCTCTAAATTTTATTTGAGTGGACTTGATTTCAAAATTGATTTTTCTTACATCCGTATGGATGATTCAATTAAATCATTTTTAACTACTTTTTTTTCCTTCTATATCGTTTTATTTAATTAAATTAATTCTGAACACTGAGTAAAATAATTAATTTTGAATATTATATTTTATTAACTTAAGAGGTTTTATATTTTTCCTAATTTTTTATATTTTTAATATTTTAATTGTTTAATCAATATTATATTTTATGTTCCATTCATATAAATTATGCATGTTAAGTTTAAAATAAATTTTAAAAAATCTAACTATTCATTTTATGTAAAAAAAAAAAACTTTCAACCGTTAAGTATATATTAATACAAACAATATTTCAATTGATATGATAAAAATATTGAATCCGTTCAAAAATTTATATGCATGACTACTACAAATATCTTAATAAATTCAAAGTTAAAATTTTAAAATATTAATCATATAAAAAATTAAGTGTAAAACCAATTAAATTTTATATCAATGTAAATAAATCATTCTCCTTTAGTAATATGTATCAGATACTTTTATTTTTTTGGCACATAAATACTTTTATTTTTATTTCATTGTTTAAAATTACTTTAAAATTTACTCAACGTGCAGATATATTAACATTAAATATTTTTATTTTTCATATGTACTTATTTTACTTTTACAAATAAAAACACCCCATTTTATTTTTGCTCAACTATATGTGTGAAGAATTCAAGAAATATATATTGGTCTCTCTTTATTTTTAATGATTATATGCATGCTTAGATACCCCATCTTATAAAATTACTAGTTTTCTCCTAATGCGTGGATTTATTATATTTAATAATTAAAATTATTAAATTACTTTTTATTATTTTTTTAAAAATTAAAAGATTTTACAAATAATATAAACAAAAAGTTAAAAAATAATAATTCAAAAATAGTATATTAAAACTAAATTGAAGTAATTCAAAAACTAATATATCAATGATTGAGTATTAGCTCGATTGACATAAGCAATATTATTATCAATGTAGGACATAAATTCAAATACGCTGAAGTGCATTAATAATGAGATTTTTCAAAAAAAATAAATTAATTTTAAATAGAAATTGTTTCCAATTTAAAAAAGCAACTCTAAATATAAAATAATATTTATATACCATTTTTTTATACTTACACAGTGTAAAATTAAAAACATTTTACATCCATTTATATCTTTTTGTACGATTAATAGTTAACAATCCAACCGTCATATTTTATATTCAATTCATATAAATCATGCATGTCAAATTTGATTTAAATTAATTTTTTAACTATTTATTTTATGTAAAAAAATTGACCATTCAATTAATATTAATATATATATACACACACTATTTTAGATTGATAAGATAGAGATATCGGATCAATTAAAAAATTTACATGCATAACAATTAAAATTATATAGATAAATTCAATAATTGAATCACTAAAATATTACTCATACAAAAAGATACAAAATGGTGTAAAACTTCTTTAGTTTTATACCGATGTAAATTGATCTCTCCTTTTATATATATGATTTATCATGGGTGTTCTATAAATCTAATATATATGATTTAAAAACTTTGTAATAATTTAATCGTCTTATGATTTAAGTAATAAAATATGTACATGTATACATATTATTATAAATCTTGAATTTTTTTAATGATTTTGATCGTGAATTTGTATATACTTTGCTTAATTTTCTGTTTTGATTTGTTTTTGAATTTCAAATGGAACTTGTTTTCTATATATACTTTGCTAGTTTTGTAATTTCGGATGCCTAATAAACATTTTTGGTTGAACTCGAGGTTGGCACAATGATTGGTTCATGATATCCTACTCAGAGTAAAGTTTGAATTCTCCTTCCGCAAATTAATATATATCAGCAAAAATCCTCCAATTTTTATACCAAAATAATATATATATATATATGTATGTATGTATGTATGTATGTATGTATGTATAGGAAGTAGCTAATGAAAGGTATAAAGTAATACCAAATTTATTCATAATGCTATAATTAGCGGTGTTGAAACGGTTAATTCATCGGTTAACCGAATTAAATTAGTATTAATTGAATTAATCAAATTTTTAATTTTTTTAATTATTAATCGAATAGAAATTTTTTTAATTATTAATCGAACCAAAATATTTCGGTTAATTCAGTTGGTTAATCGAATTAACCAAAATTTATATGCTTTTTTCTTTTTATTGTTAAAACAAGTATAAAATATATTAAAAAAATTGATAATGTTCATATGACCAAATTAACTGAATTAGTAATAGCCTAATACATATAATATATATAATATTATTTATTAAGTTAGGTTAATTCGATTAATTACCAGATTTCGAACTGAATTAACCGTTAACTGAAATTCTAAAAAATCTTTAATCACCGAACTAGATCGGTTAACTATCCGATTAACTGAATTAAATCGGTTTGACGGATTAATTTAATTTTAACCGAAATTTAAACACCCCTAACCATAGTGGCACAAAGAAAGCACAAAACAAAGTTGTACTATTAAGTCTACAAACAATATACTAAGATTCATTCCAATCTTTGTTCAATCTATTCATATCGTTTTCTCCGATTCATGAATGAATAAAGAAATGACATTAATATATCTTCTTTATAAGATTATAAGAATTTTCATGCAACTCCTTTAATTGAGGAAGAAAAGAAGGTGAGGTAGAATAGCTAATTAAGGTGATATGATATATGTTTTTGAAAGAAAAGTGAGAGCTCAGTTAGTTTAAAGATAATAGTTTAGGAAGTTTCCAATTCCATAGGTAAAAGAATTCAACTGCTGTACTGATAAAACATTCTTACCAAATATGGTTTCAGTTTTGCTTTCCAATCCATTTAAATTCACATTTGCATGATTTATCCATTGTTTATAATTCTAAACATGCTTCTAAAAAATAATTTCAAAATCTTGCTTAATCTGTTTCTGAGAAAATGTTTTAAAGTGTATATCATTTTATTAGAAGAAATGAAAAACTTGTGCTTCACATGCAATGTCTTGAATGTTTTTGAATTACTCAGTATAACTTTATAATATTAAACTTCCAAACTTTGCATGCATGTTAGTAACAATGGAGGTGGAGACCTTCAGTTTCCTACATTTAAGAAAAAAGTGGCAAACTCTATCCTAGTTTCAGTATAATGATTATTTCATAGTAAATCTGAATACTCGTATCTTTCCTCAGAAGAAAAAAGAGAGAGACTAATTTAAATATTGTAAAACAAGGAAAAAAAAGTAGAGATAATAAAATCATTAGAAAATGCAATCAATACCATATATGTATATATATATGCACCAAAAGAAGAAAAAGAAAGAATATCGATCTGACCTGGAGCTGGCATAATCGTAGAGCTTGCCAGTGCTAGAAAAGATGATCAATCCAACTTCAGCATCGCAAAGGATCGATAATTCCCTTGCTTTTTTCAATAATCCATTCCTTCTCTTTGAGAAAGTCACCTGCCTGCTTGTTGAATTGTCTATTCGTCGGATCACTATCTTTCCTCTTCCCATCCTCTCTATGCAATCAATAATCTGCTTAATAACGGTTTTTTTTCCGGATTCCAACAAAGTCACCAAATCAATGAATAACAAAAAAAAAAAATCAAGGTAGACGTGTATAATTAATTATATGCTGAGAACAGTGAAAACTAGTTTAAATCAAACTAGAAAAACGAAATCATGATTTTGGATTTGAAAAATATTTAGATCGTAGTTTTTTTGGCGAAGAAATATTAAAGACAAAAAGCTTACTTGTTTTAAGCTAATTATGGCGAAGAGTCAGAAGGAGAGAGTGATAACGAGACGCAAGTCTTTTCCTTCTATATTTTCTCGAGAAAGCTTTAGAGAAAAGAAAATGCAAATATTTATGTGTGTATAAGTGGAAAAAGGGATATGGATTGTCGTTTGCAAAGGAAAGCTGAAAAGCGGTTTTCTAATGGCAAAACCTCTATAGAGACCAAAAACATGGAGCTCAAAACCGCTTGGTTTTCAATATGGAATTCACATGTAGGTCATTGATTCTACTCTCGAGAGTGGCTAAATATTTCCTACTCGCTTCATATAAAGTGACAAGTATCCGGTGAATCAAACAAAGTGGTATTGGCTATTGACCCATGTGAGAGAATCTCGGAAACCGTTAAAGGCATAGTGATAGATTTCAAATGTAGACGCTTCGGCAGGGAAAAGCGAGTATACAATTACTATACTCGAGAGACTATCAGAGAAAACATCCTAGGACATTCAGAGTTGTCCCCCAGGATTCGTGGTTGGGCGAGTGTGAGAAGTTGAAAGCACTTGTAATATGTGTGACGCATAGGTCGACGACACGTTGGTTAATGAGATCGAGGCCGTACTGTTATTTTATGTTCTCAACTCTTTAACGTTTTGTGATTGGTTGGAGAGAGAGAATTGCCCTCACCTCTTCGTACTTTCGACACGTGTACTAATCTCTTTGGTGGAGTCTAGGGTTTTCACATGTGTGCTTGCTCTTTTTAGTAGGGTAAACTACAAAAATAGTCACTTTTGTTTGTCTTAGGTTACATTTTAGTCATTTATGTTAGTATTTTGTTATGAAGTGATCACTGTGCCGTTAAGTTCCGTTATCTCCGTAACGGTAATCTTACGTGACAGTCCAACTAGATTTTAAGTGCAAACTTGGATTTTCAAATGGGATGAAGATAAAGAAGAGAGGTGTATGGAAATGGGTTTAAGATTTTTTCAGTTAAGGTTTAGGGTTTAAAAATTTTAATTAATTAAATTTATTTAATTAAAGTTTTATTCCCATTCCATTTGAAAATCAAAGTTGGCACTTAAAATCTAGTTGGACTGCCACATAGGATTACCGTTAGGGAGATAACGGAACTTAACGGCACAGTGGTCACTTCGTAACAAAATACTAACATAAGTGATTAAAACGTAACATTTCAAACATAAATGATAAAAATATAACATGAGACAAACAAAAGTGACTATTTTTGTAGTTTACCTTTTTTAGTATTTAGTTATTTTCATCATTAAATTGGAAGGTTAAGTAGGTAAACCAAAGTTAGTAGAAAATATTATCCTTAATAATATTTAATGATTTATTTAGTAAATTCGCTTTTAATGCCAAATTCCCTTACATTCCATGTTTAGTGATTGCATAAAGAAGAAAGGAAATAGAGGTTTGTAGTTTATCTACCATCTTTGGCATATACCGATATAATGGAAATTATGACTTAATTGGTATTAAGAACACCCCTATCATTTTTCTTAAATTAATTTCCTCTTCTAAAACATAATTCATTTAATATTTTTATACTAATTTTTTTATACAATACCTACTTTTAGTTTATAATTCCTCCTAACCCTTAAATTTGAAGAAAAACACATTTAAATACACTCAAACTCACGTCTTCCGTCCTCCTAATTGCTACAATAAAAATGGTGCCAGTTAAACTAAGATTCAACCGACATACTAATATTTATTTTAATTATTTTTTAATATATTTCACCTGCAAAATGACGTGTAATTAGTTGTTAAAAGTTAAAAACTATATCCAGATATTTAGTGATATTGGTGAAGATAATATTTAAGGATCCCTCTTGAATTGAGAAAATAGTACAAAATTTTATTTTAAACTTATACACATCAATTAATTGTAGAATTAATGCTTGTGTGAGCCATGCAACTATTCGAGTGGATATGTCCACGGTCTATGCGAAGAATTAAAAAGCTTTTGTGATTGCCCATTGTCCATGCTTGAGCAAAATTTATGCTAGTTAGACCTAGTCCTAGGGTAGACCGTAAGAGGAATCAGAAGGGCTTTGGTGGTTCAAAAATTTAGAAATTTGTTATTAACTCTTTGGAAAATTTAATTGAGCGTTTTGAGAATTTTAATTAAGTTGCTTTTATCCCTGGAGCCAATATCTCTTATTGGAAATACAACACGTCTTACATTACCTAATTCGATTATATGAGAGTTTTTGTTGATATTCCAAAACGAGATTATTCAGCCTCTCTTGAAAATTCACACAAACAATTAATTCCAAATTTCAAAACTAATACTTCATCTAGAGCCCCCTCGAATATCAGATCTAACTTTCAATTTTCAGGTGGTCAACAAATCTAAATGCAAGTGGGCTGTAATTTATACCCCAATTTCCCATAATAAGAGTATACATATAGGTGATGAGTAGAAAGTTAAATATAGAAAAGGGATGTTGTTGCAAGTTGGTCAGCAAGTGGCAGATTGATCATTGCATGGAAGTCCAAAAAATGTAACAAAGTTACGTTTTTATTTTCTTCTACTCCTTTTCGACTCACATAAGGTTTCCTAAAGAGGCAAACCCATGACATGTGGGAGCCAAAATCTTCCAAAAAAATACCCTCAAATCTTGCTCTTCTTGCAATCACCTTTGTTTGGTTGGAAGTTGCAACTATCAATCATCAAATCTCCCACCTGATTTCCCAATGAGAGAAAATCAAACTCTTTTATTTTTATTTATTTCACATTTCAGTTTGGTATATAAATAAACTACTACCTTTAACATTATTGCTTCTGATTCTCTTTCTTTTCTTTTTTCAATTCCCACTTGTATTTGTTTTTTCATTGCAAAGATATGTGTATATTAGTTTACATTTTTGTAATGGAGAATAATGAAAGCGGAACATATTCTGCTTACGCATGTCCATGTGTACTCTTACTTCCAATTAATTAAATAAACCAAAACAAAGCTGAAAGAAAAGAAGAAATGAAAATGAAAAGCCTGTTTCTATAAGACTGACCCGAAATCTATTTTGATTTTCCCTAATTCCTTTTGTTTAAAGAAGTTTTAGGGTTAGGAAGAAGAAGGCAGTGGTGCAAAAAGATGACGGTTCATTTAAATAGGTGGAGAGTTGGAGAAATATAGGAGGAGGAAGGTTGTTGAGTAAGGGAGATAGGGAATCAAGGAGTACGTGCTCTAGGTTGCTAATGGGTAAGAAAATTTCTTTCTCGTCATTTTGGAGGATATTTATACGAGATACGCCTTTATCTCTTAGTGGTGACATGAGGACGTGCAAGGCGGGACCTATTTTATTTTTTTAAAAGAAGTACGAAGTTGTTAAGTTTAGGTGGGTCCTATTAGTCCCTGAAAAGAGTTTTCACACTCAAAAGAGTGTTCACACTAAGAAATGGTGATTAGGTCATAGTAAGCAGGTAGTTGATCCAAAAAGCTGAGCAATTAAGGATAATCCAAAGACGGAAGGTAAAAAACCGTTTTTAAACATCCACTTGATGTCTTCTAAAAGTGTCACGTGTTTAACCGAGTGGGATATAACACCTTTCAAACTCATAAATTTTTTTTTTCAAAAGTCAGTATAAACCAAAAACCAATTTTCCATAACAAAAAAAATTAACCCTTTTGCAAAAACAAAATCCAAATTTGCAAAATCAATTTGTTTTAATTTAATGTTTGATACTTGATATTTAATAATGCTTACTTTACGCATTTATGAATTTTTTTTTTATTTTTTTTTAATATCATATCTATCAACAAATAAATATTTATATTAATAAAATTAAATATAAATTGTTAATATTGATAAATTAGACATATCTCGAAAAAATAGAGTGTACTCCATGCTAATTTTAAACACAACAACCTACATGATCATTCAAGTGTACTCCATGCTAATTTTTTGAATTTTTATGAACTTTTTATGTTTTTTAATTTTAATTTATTTTTATTTTTATAAATTTTGAATTATTTGTTGATACATGTAAGACAAACGGTATTATGTTAGCAGGATGTACACATGGAGTGCCCTTATTCTTATTATACTTATAGTTTCAATATTAAATTACACATTGCATAAAATCTTTATTTAAAATATTTAAATTTACAGATAAACAATACCTTACTTAACATATCCATGGGTCGGGTTCGGATCGGACCTTACCAAAATTTTGCCCCGCTTGCTAGGTTCGGGGTCAATTTGACTCAAAAAATAGGTCTAAAATTTTACCCGGGCTCGGCCGAATAAAAATGCTAATACCCGAGCTCGACCTACCTGAATTAATTTTTTATATTAATTTTATATATAAAGAATTAAAAACATAATACATAAAAATACTAAAAACATTAAAATAAATGTTTTCCAACAAATTAAAAATAAATAAATAATATACTTAAATAACACTAAGATAGGTATAACTTAACAAGCAAATGCCTCTAAAATAGTAACAAAATTAACAATAAAACAATAGTTATACAATATCTAAAAAAATAACAACAAAATAGTAATAATATAATAGTGAAATGATAGCAAAATAGTTAGAAAACAATAAGAATATAGTAGCAAGACAGTAAAAAAATAGCACACATTTTTCGTCTTTTTGCTAATTTGGGCTGGCCTAGGCTGAACACGGGTAAAAAAAAACTTACTTAAGGCTTGACTTTTTTTTTAAACGGGTCTTATTTTTTGTCCAAGCTTGTATTTTTTTTTCCAAACCTTCTCACATTTCGAGTGGCCCTTCAAGGCTGACTGGGTGGTCTAGCCCATAACAAGTCAGCTTCTAAAAAAATATTGTTATATTAAAACTAAATAAAAAATTTAAATAGATAAGATAAAATATGGAATTATACTTTATAATTATACTCTATTTTTTTTGGTAGAAAAAGACAACATTAAGCGAAAACAATCAAAAGACTATGACAGAGTGATACTCTCGGATGAACTATCTTCCTGCAAAAACCGGACCACTGCAGCAAATGGAACCTGAAAGAATTGTAGAACAAACACATTCCCAGTCTGGATCTTAGCCATGGTGTCTGCTGCAACATTTGCTACCCTTGAAACATAGCTGACCTTGACTTGCCACCCACGCTGCAACATCTGCTGGATGAGACAGACCTCAACAATTTTGCTATTAGCTCCTCCTCCTGACTGAAGCAACTCCACCAGCAACAAGTTATCACACTCTACTTCAACTTATTATAGCCTTTATCCCATGCAAGTATCAAACTCTCCAACATAGCTCGTGCCTCCACTATAAAAATTGAAGCACCAGCAAACTTCATTGTGTAGCCCCACAACCATTTTGCACTCGTATCTAATAAGATCCCTCCGATTGAAGCGTATTGATTATCAAAAGAAATGACACCATCTGAATTAAGCTTAACCCAACCCAAAAAAGGAGTTCCATACACAACACAAAAAGGTATGGTGAGAGAGGGTCTCCCTACCTAAGCCCACATGAAGCACGAAATCCCTCCGTCAAATTACCATTCCATAGCACCTGATAAGAGGTAGAGGTAACACAACCCATAATCACATTAATAATCTGTTCTGAAAACCCAGCCAATACTAGAGTATCATGAAGAAAATCCTAGTTAATCAAGTCATAGGCATTCTCAAGGTCAATTTTTAACACCATACCTGTTTTGTTCCCACGAAAACTTTTAAGGGAATGAACTACCTCTTGTGCCACTATGATATTATCAGCAATATCTCTTCCTGGTATAAAGCTAGACCGGTGAGCACTAATAATTTTTGGCATGAGTGGTCGCAACCTATAAACTAGAGTCTTGGTGAGAATCTTGTACACCATCGAGCAAAGATTAATTGGCCGAAACTGTGTGATTCACTCTGGACTCTAAATCTTGAGGATAATGACTAATAAAGTATTATTCAGAGCATGATCCAAACTTACACCGCCCAAACTATTTTGAACAAAGTCACAGATAGATTTTCCAACAATGTCCCAATGAGCCTGGAAAAAATTTGCTTGAAATCCATCCACACTCGGAGCCTTTAATAGAGCCATACTAAAAACTGCATGTCTAACTTCATCCTTAGTAGCACTGGCAAGTAAACTGTGTCTCTCAACAGGAGAAAGAACTGAAAATCATTGTCTACTAGGAAAAATTCCCATAATTTAGTAATCCATGTTATAAAAGCCCACAAAAAATTCCCGAACGTGAGATTGCAAGACGACATCATCAAAGCACCAATCATTTCCAATCAAGAAGCCCTCGATCTTATTTCTCTTCCTTCTAACCAACGTACGGTTATGGAAGAAAGATGTATTCCGATCCCCATGTTGCAACCACTCGGCTCTAGACTTTTGATACCATAAAAGCTCCTCATGAAAAAGTACCTCCTCAATATCACCTCTCAAAATTTTCTCATGGTCAAGAAGTGTTTGAGAATTACGAAACTCAAGAATCTTCTGCACCTTTTTCAACTCGACCATTAGACGCCTCTTTCTCTAAAAAATTTTGCCATACACATGCTTATTGCAATAATAAATTCTCCCTTTGGATACCTCTAAATTTTTCATAATTGGTTTCCCATGCACCCAATTTACAGAGATAACATTACGGAAATCAGAATGGCAAAACCAACTTGCAAGACACCGAAATGGTCTCTCGCCTTTACTTCTCAATAGCGCAAGTGAAATAAGAAGAGGTCTATAATCTGACTTCAACCAATGAAGATTCCTTACAGTAAAATCCGGAGCAAAAACAATCCAATCCAAATTGCGAATAGCACGGTCCAACCTCTGAGCAAGATCACCTCTATAACAAGTAAAAGCAAGCCCAGAAGCACCCAAATCCCTCAAGGCATTTTCAAACATAAACTCATGAAACCTCTTGCAACCCACACGAGACAAAGAGGCGCCTCCAGAATATTTCGAGCTATCCAAAATACAAATGAAATCCCCAACAAGAATCCAAAGACATTCAATTGAAAGAGATAAGTTATCGAGAACCGACCAAAGCTCTCGTCTAATATCTGCATACGGGCTAGCATACACAAAGGTGAAGAGAAATTGCTTAGTCGATTGTGAACTACCAACCTGAACATGGATAAATTGTGGATGAAAATTTAAATTATCCACCACATCCTCATCATCCCAAAACAACTAAATACCTCCAGCAAATCCATTCGCTTCAACTCTAAAAGACTTCGAAAAACCCAACTTCGCAACAATAGCATCCGCCTTGCTACCACTAACCTGAGGTTCAAATAAACAAAAAATCTTTGGAAAAAATTCCCTCCGATATTCCTGCATAAAACTACAAAATCGAGGATGTCCTGCGCCCTGGCAGTTTCAACACTTTATATTAATATCCATATAAAATAAATAAAAAGAAACCATACCGGGCACCCTACTGAGATGACAAACCACCATCCTTAGATGACGTGTTCTCCCCAGTCTAGATTCTCGAAATGGCAATCTCCGTACTCGACTTACTTTCTAACTCATTCACTAATCCTTCCATAGCCGTGTCGAGATCCACCAACTCCCGATCATCAAGAACGCTAGAATTATTTGGAGGTCTACCATGATTATGCTCTTTAGACAATTACGAACTACCAAATAAAAATATTGGATCCTTGCTCAAACTATATGTCACTGATTTCTCCTTGTTGGTAAACTTTACTGCCTTATGTGCTTCCTTATTCAACGTACCAGTAATAGGAACATTAGTAAAATCCAATAATTTATCATGGTAAAAAGTCTGCTTCTCCTTTAATTTCAAATTTTGTTTACTTAACTACCCAGAATTGTCAAACCCAATCTGCCCACATTGGGCTTTAAAACTTTTAGAGTCGAGGCTGACCTAACTAAGTTCACTCCTTTCTTTTTAATAGACTTAGCCCAATTCTCCTTACCTCTTTGCTCCTTAACTCTAGGCGTAAACCCTAAAGAGCCGCCTATCCTATCATCACCCTTATTAGTTTCTTTTTCTACAACCAAATCATATTTCAATCCCTGATTCACGCCTTCATCCTCTCCTATTTCCAAGTTCAACACAGAAAACCTTGAGCCACCAAGAGAACCACCGGAAACACTCTTAGCACCGTCACTAAATCCGTGCCCTCTATTCCATCACCTATCCACTACCATCCAAGACCCATAAGCTTCCTTCTCCACTTTTTTTTATCTAAACTCGACGTCCTTGCCACCAACTGAAGACCCTCAAAAACATCCATTTTTGACACCGGTGCCTCACCTAAACACCCATCCGATGAGTGTCCAAAACGACCACACTTAAAGCAAACATTGGGCAACCCTTCATATTCCACCCGTTGTAAACGCCTGTTAATCCATAACTTCGAAACCAAAGGACGACGCAAATCGATGCACACCGCTAAACGAGCGAAGCGTCCCCGTCGACCTTCATCAGTATGGGTATCAAGCTTGACAACAGTCTCAATCGTTTGTCCAATTGCTCTTAATAGACATTTGGAATAGTACCCTTCGGGTAGACCCGGGAGTCTGATCCAAACCACCTGCTATTTCACTCCACTCAAAGTGTGGTGAACTCCGGCATTCATGGACAAACAGACGGGTATTTCCCAAAAATTGTCCAAGCTCCAACAAATAACATTTTACTGTAATCATCTTCTCGCTGAAATTTGATGAGATAAAACTCATTCGCAAGATCCATTAATTGGAAATGGCCTTGAGGACTCCAGATTAGTGAGATCTTATTGAGCAAAGCATTGAAACCAATCCTCCCACCCAAGAGCTTAACAATTACAGACCTAGCCATTCGCCTTTTAATGAAATCCTTAACTCGATCCGAAAATGTGATGGAGGGAACCCCTTCAATCATTTCCACCACGGCATCATCTTGAAGCAGTACAAACTCCTCCCCGAATTTTCCATTTTTCTCCTCAGGTAAATCTCTAATCAAAGTAGATTTATAGGAAGGCTTAGCAATCTTTGGAGTGACTTTCTATCCATTGCAGTCAACCGTCAGGTCGTCGAAGGCAAACTGAGAATCCGGCCTCGTGTGAACTTTCTTCGTCGTCTGATCAATCCTTAACTTCGAGCCGGAGCTATTAGCTCCTGCCACAAAATCGACCGTCGGCAAATTTTCGAACATAGGCAAATTTTTAATTATACTCCATTTTAATTTAAACTATTGCTGCTATTATTATATTACAACAAAATATAAAACATAAATAGATGAAGTTGAATAAATATTGATGTGTAATTTATATGTATATTGAATTGCAATTTATACTATTTTTTTAATATTATATTAAAATTAAAAAATTGATAGATTAAGTTCAATAAATATTGAATTACAGTTTTATTATTATCTATTAATAAAATTTATAAATAAATAATATCTTTCCTCAATTACGTCCTCTTACACTAAAAATAAATTCGATGCAAACTAAATTAAGCCACTATTAACTTAATAAAAAAAATTTAATTATTTCATATTACATGAAATAAAAATAGAAAACAATGCATCTTTAATTAAATAGTGAGGTAAGAAATTAATAACAGTTAGATACATATACAGAAAGGGCAGAGGATGCATGTGGAAGGCATAATCATCGCCCACAAGTTTGTGCCTTTGCACGCCTCTTTCGAGCTTAATCAAATGGGAAACGTACAGCCACAAGCTTACAATTTTTACATTTAATTTAATTAAGCACTGGTTGGTTATCAGCTTTTTATATAGATGCACCCACAACTCCATAAAAACGTGCATTAAAATTTCAAATTTATATGCGTTAACATTAACTTAATCCCTAAACTGGTGGTGTTATGTGTACATCTCTCTAAGTGTAAAATGTTTGTTAGAGCAGACGCACGTGATGAAGATTCTCATGTCCAATAGGAAGATACGATGACATGTTTCCTCGTAATAGTCATTTTTTAAAAGAAACCAAAAACGGAATTTAAGTACTAAGTTTTCATGCATGCCTTCATGTATGGGATTTGCCAAAATCTCGATCATCTATTCATTTTACCATTGACTATTCACTAATATTTTAAATTAGCTCGTAATCCCAACAGTGCAACACACTTACCATCTTTCCTGCAGTATATTAATTCTATAATATATGCTTTGAATAGATATTTGCAGTTTAATTGGTCAATGTTAGATCTGTCCAAATGAGGTATCGGAGTGAATTCTGACAACCTCAGTTTTTAAATAATATAAATTGGGCTATGATGGGCAGAGTAGTCGAGAAAAAGAAAAATAGTTTATAGGCTAAGGAGGATGTGAAATAATAATAATAGGGAAAGCAACGAAATGAATCCTTAATCCCTAGACAGGTATGTATATAAATTATATATTGCATCGATAATGTGGAGTTGGCATAGTTTAAAAGGTGTTCACATTCATCTCACAAAAGTCGAAGAAAATTTATCCCAATTAAAAAATAGGAAAGGATATACGGCGGGCACCCAACTTGGATTAATTATTGATTTCATAAAGGTACGACGGTCCTTTTTTTTAATCACTTTTGCTAGCTGTAAATGCAAAAAAAAAAAAAAAAAGATTGCTGATTTTGCTCTAAAGAAATTACTCCATTTTTCTTTGCTAGTATCTATCCACCCAAACATTTATGGTAATTTTTTTTGAAAGGAAAATAGGGCAAACCTAAATACAAGAAAAATTAATTACTACTTGATTCCATAGCAATACTTGAACAAATATACTCTTCTAGTAAAATTTTGATTTCGAACAGCAGCTCTTCAAATACCATTAAATGATTGACTACTTTATTATTTTTTTTACGGATACTTTTGAAATTTACTCTCCATTCTTTATCATTTATGATAAATTTAATATTAGTTTAAATGATACCATTATTCTTGCAACATATAAAAGAACATGATTATGGTCGTATTTAAGTACGTTTATCCTTTGATATAAGGGTTCGAGAGAATTAATAGTGCTAATAAAATTGCTATCCATCATGACTTTCTATTAGAGGTTAAGGTTAGAAAAGAAATTTGAAAATATCTTGAATTTGATCTTAAATATCTTGAATTTGCTGAGGAATAATTTTTTTATAGAGTTCTAATTCAATACTTGTGTTTGCATGCAGAACGATGCTCACACTTGATGTGATTCATGAATTAGAGAATAGCGAAGAAGGCTTGATCGATTCAAATCAAATATTGAAATTACATGAGAAATTTAAATCAATCTCATAGGATTTTGTATTGTCAATTTTGATTGGACATTTTGAGATGTTATGTCCACCTTTTGGGGTAATTCTTGCGCATAAATCGTAGAGCTTCGGGTTTTTTATAAAAAAAATTTATATCACCTAATTTTGAGGTTTGTAGTGTGAGATATGGTTAAAGTAATGCACTTCTCTATGAGAAGTATGAGATTAATCGTATCGTTAGATTTCGCAAGGTTAACTTTGAATAGACTTTTTGAGACCTTTTAACCACATTTTTCGGTGATTCTTGTGTCGAAATTGTAGATCTTTGAGTCCTCTTCAAAATAGTTTTTGAATCACTTGATTTCGAGATCTTTAGACCAAGATATGACCCATTCTATAAAGGAAGGCAAGATCTTGCGAGAAGCTCGAGTTCAATTGCAAATCAACTTTTTCAACCTGTCAAAGCCGATTAGAACACAACAATTTACAAGACAATCGATATTCTATTGTTCTTAACCATTCAAGTTGAGTTTGGAAGCATAAATATTTTTAAAATTTCGTCATGCAATTTGTCACGTTCTTCTAACAAAACCTCAATCTGAAGATAATATCACTTGTTTTTGGAGTTCGTCAACTCCGAACCAATGACAAACTTTTTTTGAAAAGAGTTGACTTTCCATTAACTTTGTATAAATTTGTAGTATCTATACACTTATACATCAAGAGTGTTCAAAAAATATGTATAAAGTGAGAAGAAATCATAATTAGATAGTTTGAAAAATTGCTATATTCAATATTATATAAACGAATTACTGTTAGAAATAGTCAGTTAGTTTGTTAGTTGATTAATTAAGTTGTAAATGAGTAGTTATAGTCAGGTTAGTAGTTAGTTGGTTAGTTGAATATTTTTTTGTATATATATAGGCTGATCAACTGGTTGTATTTTTAAGTTTATGGAATAAACAAATATTTTTTACCTATCATTTTAACATGGTATCAGTTTCAGGTTTCTTGTTTTTGGGTCTTTCTTGATTGGCCTATTTTCTTTTATTCCATTGGGTTTTAGTTAGGGCACCAAATTTTTTATTCATTTTTCCCCTCTTCTGATTCTCATGCCTCTTGAAACCACGATTGTTACATCTCCGGTGTCGGATTCCACTGTCATCGACTACAATCATCCCTTATATTTGCATTCGTCTGATGCACCGGGCACTATTCTGGTTTCTCATCCGTTGACGGGAAATGAAAACTACTCGATTTGGAGTCAATCAATTCGTATAACTTTTCTGGCCAAGAATAAGCTTGGATTTCTCGATGGAGATTGCAAGAAGGCGGACTTTGCTGATCATCTTCATTCTTAATGGGATCGTTACAACACAATCACACTTTCTTGGATCTTCAATACGGTGAGCTCTGAGCTCTCTGCAAGTATTGTTTTTGGATCTAGTACTCTCTTGTGTAGCAAGACCCGCAGGAACGTTTTCATAAAGTTGATGGTTCTCGTGTGTTTTTTCTTCATCGCGAGAACGCAATGCTTCATCAAGGTGATATGTCGATTTCTGCATATTTCACTCGTCTTAAACTACTTTGGGATGAGTATTCTGCTTTGGTTCCTTTCTCTCCTTGTGATTGTAAGCAGTCTCAAACGAATTCGTTGCTTATTACTCAGTAACACTTGTTTCAATTTCTTAATGGATTGAATGAGACGTTTTTAGCCATTCGTAGTCAATTGCTATTGATGCAGCCTCTACCGACAGTTAATCGTGCCTATTCTATGCTCATCCAGGAAGAGTCTCAGCGTCTTCATCTTTCTGGTGTTTTTGATGTTTCTTTAGTGTCAGAAGGTTTTGGTGTTTCTGCTATGTTCTCCAGTGCTACTGGAGGTTCCACTTCTTCTGTGCGAAGACGTTTCTCTGGAAATTGTTCTCATTGTGGTATTAAAGGCCACAAAAGAGACAATTGTTATCGGCTAATTGGTTTTCCATCTGACTTCAAGTTCAATAAGAAGAAAGGGGTTCAGGCTGCTATGATTGTTAATTTGGATTCTTCTTTGGCTAATTCTTCTGTTGGATCTGGTGGTCCATTGGGAACTCCTTTGCCAACACATTCTATTTTCACTTAAGATCAGTACAACCAGATTCTAAATCTTCTTAGCAAGCCTATCTCTGCTGCTGATTCGGCTGTCAACCTTACAGGTATTGGTTTAAGTCGTTTACCTGCTACTGATTCTGTTTCTTGGATTTTGGATACTGGAGCTACTAACCATGTACTGTCTGATTTCAAATGCTTGATTAATTCTATTCCTTGTCCTCCCAATTCTCGTTTTGTTCATCTTCCTCATAGTCAATCTGTCCCAATTACTCATTTTGGTTCTTTTCCATTAACCTCTGATCATACTTTGCATAATGTTCTTTATGTTCCAATTTTCCATCATAACCTATTGTCTATTTCCAAATTAACTAGTGAGTTGAACTGTGCTATTCTTTTTTATCTTGATTTCTGCCTACTACAGGATCTCTCAATTGGAAGGATGAAAGGGATTGCTAAACACTCTGGTGGTTTATATTTTTTTGAGTCCTTGTTTGCCATTTTTGGTTTGCCTACATACTCTATTAGCTCTTTATTTTGTTCACATAATTCTTATTGTATATCTTCTGGTTCAGTTACTGTTAATAATAAAACTCTTGTTTGGCATCTAGTTTTGGTCATGCACCTCTTTCTGTGTTACATAAGTTGTTTGATTTCCATACTGCCAAATTTGATACTGATTGTGTTAAACACTACTCAGTTTGTCCACTAGCCAAACAAACCCGATTACCTTTCCTATTTGAGCTCATACATATAAATCTATGGGGTCTTTACTGCATTTCTACACATTTAGGTCATAGGTTTTTTTTTTTTACTATTGTTGATGATAAATCTAAGATGACATGGGTTTACTTGTTGAGGCTTAAGTCAGATGCTCTCCTCCATATTAAAGATTTCTTTACTATGGTTAAGACTCAGTTTTCTGCTGTTATTAAGATTGTTCGTAGTGACAATGGTATTGAGTTTTTTAATTCAGCCTGTTCTTCCTTTTTTGTTTCTGTGGGCGTTATCCATCAAAGTTCTTGTGTGCATACACCCCAACAAAATGGTGTTACCGAGTGAAAGCATAGGCATCTTTTAGAGATTGCTAGAGCCCTTCGGTTTCATTCCAATGTTCCTATTAAATTCTGGGGGAATGTATTCTTACTGCTTGTTATATAATTAATAGATTACCAACTGTTGCCTTTAATTGGAAATCCCTTTATGAATTATTATACCACAAACCTCTCAAAATTTCTCATCTTAAGGTGTTTGGTTGTTTGTGTTATGCAACCAATACCACACCCTTTGATAAATTTTCAGCCCGAGCTATACCTTCTGTGTTTTTGGATATTCTTCCACCAAAAAAGGTATCTTTTGTTCAATCTTCATACCAAAATTTTTTTTGTTAGTAGGGATGTTCATTTTCATGAAGATATTCCCTTTTAAATTCCCTCTAAAATCATCTTCTATTTTTTCCCTCACAGCCAATTATTTCAAATTCTGATTTTTTTAATCATTGATTCCTATATTCCACATGGTCATTTAACAGATGCCACTACTACTTCTGATTTCCCTACTGAATTACATTCTCCAATTCTTCCTTCACCTGTCTTACCTAATGATTTGTCTTCTGTTTTACCTACTGCTACTGATTTTAATGCTTCAACAAGTATTCCCGTTCATTCTGCAACCCCTGTTATTCCTAGAAAGTCTTCCAGAGTTTTTAAACCTCCAAGTTGGCTGAAAAACTTTGTTTGTGCCTATTAATCCTCTCCTTCCAGTCTTTCTTTAATTGCTTATGACCATTTACCATTACATACTCAGACCTTTATTTTTGCTATTTCTACTTATTCTGAACCTCAATCATATTCTGATGCTATAAAAAATCCACTTTAGGTTAAGGTTATAGAAGAGGAGCTTCAAGCTTTGAAATCTAATAGTACTTGGTTTGTAGTTCCTTTACCTTCTAACAAGGTTCCCATTGGTTGCAAATGGGATTATAGAATCAAATATAAGGCTTCAGGTGAGGTTGAAAGGTACAAAGCTCGCCTTGTTGCCAAGGGCTATAATCAAAGGGAAGGAATTGACTATGGTGATACCTTCTCTCCTGTAGTTAAAATGGTTACAGTGAAAACTATTTTGGCCTTTGCATCTATTTTCCAGTGGCCTATTTGGCAGATGGATGTGTACAATGCTTTTCTTCAAGGACATTTGGATGAAGAAGTTTACATGCAGCACCTTGAAGGACTTTGTAGTCAGAGGGAGAACATGGTTTGTCGATTACAAAAGTCCTTGTATGGTTTGAAGCAGGCTTCAAGGCAGTGGAATATAAGGTTGACAGAAGCTTTGTTTGTTGCTGGTTTTACACAAAGCAAACATGATTATTGTTTTTTTACTAAGAAGAAAGAGGGTGCATTGTGATTTTATTGATCTATGTGGATGATCTTCTCATAACAAGAAATAATGGGCAGTTGGTTGACGAGTTAAAAACAAGTTTGCATCAGAATTTTAGAATGAAAGATCTTGGAGAACTTAGATATTTTCTTGGCATAGAAGTACTAAGATCAAAAAGGGGTATTGTTCTTAATCAACGTAAGTATGCTGTAGAGCTGATCAATGACACTGGTCTTGGAGGTGCAAAATCTGCTTTAACTCTTTTAGAGCAGAATATAAAGTTAACTACTTCTGAGTATGACAAAGGGGTACAACAAGAGATTGATAATGATATGGTTGAAGACAAGTCAGTTTTCCAAAAGCTGATTGGAAGATTGATTTATCTTACTCACACAAGACCAGATATTACATATGTTGTGCATCATCTTAGTCAATTCATGCACCAGCCCAAGAAATCTCACATGGATGCAGCATTAAGAATTGTTAGATATGTGAAGAAAGATCCTGGTAGAGGTTTATTATTTCCAGCATCTACAGATTACCAAGTACAGGCTTTTTGTGATGCTGATTGGGCATCTTGTCCAATGTCAAGGAAGTCCATTACTGGTTTTTGCATTAAGATTGGTGAGTCTTTGGTTTCTTGGAAATCAAAGAAGCAAAACACGATTGCTAGATCTTCTGCTGAAGCTGAGTACAGGAGTATGGCAATGACAACAGTTGAGTTAGTATGGCTCAAGGGGCTTCTTGAAGAATTAGGACTGAAGGAGTTATAGCCTATGAAGTTGTACTGTGATAACAAAGCAACCCTTCAAATTGCAGCTAATCCAGTATATCATGAACGTACCAAACACATTAAGATAGATTGCCACTTTGTACGAGAAAAAATTAAACAAGGACTTATAAAGACAAAGCATGTGACTTCAACAGATCAACTAGTAGACATCATGACCAAAGCTCTTAATTCTCAGCAACATGAATACTTAGTTTCCGAGTTGGGATTTAAAAATATTTTTAACCCTCCAACTTGAGGGGAAGTGTTAGAAATAGTCAATTAGTTTGTTAGTTGATTATTTAAGTTGTAAATTAGTAGTTATAATCAGATTAGTAGTTAATTGGTTAGTTGAATAATTTTTTTATATATATTGACTAATCAACTGATTGTATTTTTAAGTTTATGGAATAAACAAATATTTTTTACCTATCATTTTAACGATTACGCAACTTAATCAAAGTCTAAATCGTAATAATTAAACTAAAATGATGTACATCAATTACCTAATAGACCATAAATTGAAGACTTAATGAAAATATGATGGCAGACTGATTTTAGTAAAGGTCACTATCGCATAGTTCTTGACTAAATAATAAATTAAATTTGGATACAAAAGCAAATTCCGTACTATGGATGACATGCTCATTTAATAAAAAATTGTATACATCAAGTGAATAAAATTAATATTTTTATTATTTGGTCAAAATAAACTTGGGTAGATAATTGATTAAATAAATAATATTGTGGGAAATAAAAATAATAATTATTGGGTAGGTTAAAATTATATGGGTTGATTAAAAGTTCAGAAAACACATATGATTATATTTAGTTAGAGTTGTTTATGGTGGGGTTTGGACCGAGTCAAGTAAAAAATTTAGGCTTGTTTTTTTATGCTCAAGTCTAGCTCGACTTAAAAAATAAGCTTAAAATTTTGCTCAAGTTCGACCTGGATGAAAATACTAAAACTCGACATGTATTAATTTTTTTATATAAGAGTAAATTTAAAAAATATTGTTGGAGCCCAATTTTGACCGGGCTTGGACTCTTGAGTTAAATTGATTTTAAATTTATTTAAATTTAGATTTATTTTAAATTTAAAATTAAATATTTAAATTTAATTTGAATTTAAATTTAAATTTAAATAAAAATTAAAATATTAAATTTAACATTTAAAAGTCCAAATGTCCATTTACATGGCCCAGGGCCCAGGGCCCAATTACAAAGGCCCAATTAAGGGCCCAATTACAATAGTCCAAATCAGAAAAAAATCTGATCTACCCACGCGCCTACTGCTGCTGGCCACCAGCTCCATCTGCTGACCACCAAGCTCCACCATGCCCTGCCACCACTGTCCAGAAAAAACCTGCAACAAGCAAAGAAAGATTAGAAATGCATTTAATTGAAAAAAAACAAAAGGAAATGATTGTAAATTGGCTTTAAAAGCCAAATTGAATTTCTGTACAAAGGGTTACAAACCCTGTTCTCAAAGTCAATATACAAACCCTTTTAAGAATCAAGGCAGAAAACCATTTTTCAGTTCATAACAGAAACGTCCGAACAGAACAGATATACAAAGCAAACAATTAGTACCTGCATTCAAAGCAGATTTCCAAACAACAATATCCTCAAGGTATGCATTTAATTGTGCAATTACTGATTATTTATTTGGCATGCATTCATCTACACACAACTAAAATATCTACTTACTATATATATTAATATCTATTCATTAATATTAATTTCGAAATTCAAAACGTTTTACTATATGGCAGTAAATTCCCCACCATCACCATTTATTATTTTCATTATTGCTATTATTATTATTATCTTATTATTTAAGGTAAAAACGTTTCAAATCTCTAATAAAGTATACAGTCATTCCATATTAAACAAATAATTAATAAAATATTTATTAATAATAATAAAAGTGGTAATAATGGTTAAGTAATAATTTAATATTAAAAAAGGGAACCCGAAGGGGCAAAAACTTCCCTGACCACCGGATCGTCGCCGGAGTCTCATGCCGGGCCATCTCCGAACATCATCGTGCTTCATCCTGTACGAATCTGCGAAAGAAGAAATCACAAGAAAAGATTAACATGGATTTCAAAGACAAAATATGGGAATAAATGAGAACTAAAACATGAAATCATGAAATAGCTTTACACTGACATTAAAATTTCTTTAAAACAAAAATGGCTTAAAAAAGAAGGAAAGGGGTTTTACACGTTCGGATCTGGTTCGAAAAAAACAGATTTGGTTTGAAAGTGAAACAAAGGAATAAGAAAAGAGGAAGAAAAAGGGAGTGCTTACCTTCCCCGACGACGGCGGCTGACCGGACGGAGGCGCGTGGCCGGAGCAAGCGCGTGGGCGACGGGGGCTGGACGTCGCGGCGACGGAGCACCCGCAGGGCCGGCGCGTGTGGCCAGTCTTCGCCGGACGGCCATGGCAAGGAAAGGGGGGTTTGAGAGAGAAAAAGGGGGAAAAAGCTTTGTTTTTTAAGAAAATGAAAAAAAATAATAAATTTTTAACCTAAATAATATATTTATACCAACCCATGACCCGACCCGAATCCGACCCACGGACCCCTGAGATCCGCGTGTTTTTAGAAAATGGTATATTTGCGCAATCGGTCCTTCCGCTTTTTTGCTTGCTTCAAATTAGTCCTTTCTGCATTTTTTAATTATTTGCAATTTTGCACTGTAATTTTAATTAACTTTCAATTTAGTCCTTTGACTGTTTGACTGTATCAGAGTCTGCCACGTGTCATTTTTTGGATCATTTCTGCATTTAGTCCCTGACATTTCTAATTTGTTTTAATTTAATCCCCAATCAACTTTATTTTAATTACGAAATTGGCCCAATAATTTTTCAAGGTTTATAAACTAGTCCTTTGACTGTTTGACTGTACCAGAGGCTGCCACGTGTCACTTTTTGGATTATTTATGCATTTAGTCCTTTTTATTTTTAATTTGTTTTAATTTAATCCCAAATCAACTTTTATTTAATTATGAAATTGGCCCAAGAATTTTTCAAGATTTACAACTTAATCCTCTGACTGCTGGATGCCTGTGGGGCTGCCACGTGTCACCCACTCTTTGGTATTATTGCCTATAGGTTCCTAAATTGTCCAGAAATTACATTTTGACCCTAAAACTTTTCCAAAATTACATTTTGACCCCAAAACTTTTCCAAAATTATATTTTGACCCCAAAACTTTCAAAAATTATCATTTTCCCCCCCGAATCTTCTAAAATTCCATTTTAACCCCTACTTCACCGAAATTTACCATTTTACCCCCGTAGCTTCTAAAATTCCGTTTTCAACCCCGTTTTCACCGAAAATTACCATTTTGCCCCCGAAGCCTCTAAAATTCCATTTTTAACCCCGATTTCACCGAAAATTACCATTTTACCCCCGGGTATCCATAAGTTCCGTTTTTCACCCCGATTTCATTATTTATCAATATTTGCATTTGTTTGCCCCTACCTTTTATATGTTCGCACATTATCTATCTACTTATACTTCGTATCTAATTTCTATTATCAATTGCTACTCGTGTTTTAAAATATACACTTTCATTTATAAATTACTTCAAAAATCGAGGCAATGTTCGGTTCGAGCGCAACTTCAAAAAATCATGCCCTAACGTGTCGGGTGCGATTTATTCGTATAATTCGTGCGAATCGAATATCCTTTTCAAGTTTTTTACGCTCGTTCACTTCGAGGCTCCGAGAGTGTCGTGTCCTAACGTGTTGGTCGCGACTTTAATTCTTCGTGAAAATCGAAGTGAACGAATATTCCTTTTAATCCTTCAAATCATGTGTTCGAGGATTGCATTTTAACCTTCATACGAAATTTTCGAGTTCTCAAAATATATATATGAAAGATTTTCACGACGAAAACGAGGTAATGTTATTTTGTGCGAAAACTTCGAAAATCGTGCCCTAACGTGCGGGGTATGATTCTCTTAATTCGTGCAAAAGAAATATCCTCTTAAAAAAAAAGGTTTTTAAACACGCCCTAACGCGCTGGGTATGATTTTCGTACAAATCACGCGAACGAATACTCTCTTCAAAAGCTTCCTAAACGTCCTTCAATTTTGAAACTCCGAGAATATAGTGCCCTAACGTGTTGGACACATTTTCTAGTTCTCTTAAGAGGATCAAAATGCGGGGACGAGTTTTTCCTAAAAAATGGTCTCCTTTAAAACCACACAGAGCCTTTCAAAATAAACACTGCGTTTTAAACTTTACTCGAGTTTTCATTGTTTTCATAAAGCAAGACCCGAAAATGATCATGTGGTACCAATTCTGGGCGTACGAGGGTGCTAATCCTTCCTCGTGCGTAACCGACTCCCGAACCCATTTTTTTGGATTTCGTGGACCGACGTTTTAATATTTTTAAACGTTTTGTAGTGATCCAATCACACCCAAATAAAAGATTGGTGGCGACTCCCTTTTTATTCCCATTTTCCAAAACGTAAAATATTTTCCGAAACTTATTCATTTTCGAGGGGGTTTCGACAGCTTGGCGACTCCGCTGGGGAAATTTTTCAAAATAAACGAGAGTCAAGCCAAAATTGTTGATTTTCGGGTCTTTTTCTTTTTGAGAACTTTTAAACTTTGATTTTTTTTAAACATGCAATCCTCGACATCTTTTTGCTAATATTGTGTTCTGTGATATTTCTAGCATAATTTGGCATCATGTGCATCGCGATATTACCCTTTTAAGTGAAAGTGAGAAACTACTCCTTCGTGAGGTCTTCACCTCCGTGCAGGATAGTAAATCGCTTTCGGGATTACAAAGTACCCTTATTTTCGTGAAGTTTTAAATGGGTGAGGACCGAGGAATCTGCTGGTTTGGATACCCTCCACCTTTTAGAACTTAAAACTACATATAGTGAACCATAAGTACTCACCTTAGATGGAGTTAGGTCAAGTCCCGATAGCATATACCCGAAGTATTTTTAGGTTCTGTGTTATGTATATTTGAATGCTTTTCTGCTGTTACATGCTACTAACTGCGTTTGTTTTGTTGCTTTCTACTTGCATTTGCATCATTATGAACGAAGAGGTTTGATTGAGGTCCATTTACAAATTAGGCAGTTTTATCATGGAAGAAGGATTTTTGGATAAAGTGGAGGACAATATGATGGCACGCCTATGGTCCGAGGAGCAACAACGTGAAAAGGGTGACAGCTTGAAAGACGGGCATCTGTCAGAATTATGGGACTACACTCGTATTAATGTAACTCAGAACGACTTGCGAGGGTTGAGAGAGATTTGGGGGCAATGGGATGATGAAATGAGGCAGATGTTTTACCGAGATTATGGAGATCTGTCTTACCTACTCGAGGTAAGAATTGACAAACACCTTTGGTCATTTAGACTTGACACCGACAATAGAGGAATACACCGCCTTGGTTCGTTGTCCTAGAATCCAAGCCGATAAAGCATTTTCGAAAGATGCAAGTGTTCCGACATTTCTAAAAAGATTGATGAGTGTCACAGGAATGAGTGAGCAATGGGCTGTTTCCCGAATTAAGATGAAAGGAGATAACAAATGTATTAACTGGAATAGTCTGCAGGAAATAATTGCAACTCATCAAGATATGAGAAAACGTGTTGATATCTTCGCCCTCGGCATATATGGTTTGGTCTTATTTCCAAAGGCGTTGGGGCACGTCGAGGACGCGGTAGTAGCACTGTTTGACCGACTAAGTAGGGGAATTACACCCGTCCCTGCTATTTTGGCAGAAACCTTTCGCTCGCTAAGTGCTTGCCGGAGGGAAGGAGAAGGGAGATTCATTGGTTGTGCTCAGCTATTAATGGTCTGGTTTCACTGTCACTTCTGGAAAGTGGAGAAATTCTCTTATAAAGTGTTTTCAACAGATTTCTCGCCCCTAAAGGACTTTGTGGCCACGCAACGTGAGCAAAATATATCCGAAGAAAAATGGGTAGCCGTTCTCCAGAATCTTCAGGATGAAAAATTGAATGGTGTGCGCCTTAGTTCCTCCCAGACGAGATTCTCTACCGGTGTGGTGATTTCGATTGGGTCCCGTTACTCGGAGTCTGGGTGCTACCGGATATGCTCCGTTGCTTGTTCTAAGACAATATAAGACAAGGTAGTTTATCCCTGTTACACACGGCCTGGCACATTACGAATTTTCTTACAAAGGGAACGACTATAAGAAGAAGGTTCGGAAAATAGCAAATTCGTGAAAAAAGGTACAAAGAATAAAGAAGTTCAGTGTCAAACCTTTGACAACCCCGAATTATGACTGGTGGAGGAGCAAGAGAGTAAATGACAACATCCCTGCTCCTAATCCAGAAAATGTTCGCCCTTTAGAGGAATATTTACAAGAGGTCCCAACAGAGATAGACATCCTCAAGCATGACTTTGAAAGTAAGAGCTCAGAGTTCGAAAAGAGAATAGGAGTACTGGAGGAAGATAAGATACAGCTAGGATTAGACGTAGATCTTCACAGATTATAAGCCGAAAAGTTGAGAAAAGAGAAAAATAAGGCCGAAGAAGACCTTGAAGACTTGAAGAAACACTACAAGAAGCTTCGGCAATCCATGAGGACTGCAGGGTTAGGGAAAACTTCTGAGCAATGGCGTCAGGAAATTCAGGAACAAAAAGACCAAACGGAGCATTGGCAAAGAAAGTTCCAAGATGGTTAAGCCCGAGAAAACGCCTTGAAGGGAGAGCTACTAGAAAAACGGGTCGAGGAGGTTGAGTTGAAAGCTCAGATAACCAGTCTAGAGGCAAGAATAAAGGAGTTAGAGGAATCATTATGGAGGCACCGAAATCGAAACACAGTATCGGAGCTGAAAGCATGCATGGCCGAGAAGCAAGAATTAAAAGAAAAAGTGCAAGAACTGGAGGCTACACTACATAATAATGAGATCCGATTTGAGATCATGGAAAGAAATTTAGAAACCAGTGAATGGCACGTCCGTCAAGCCCAGAGAGAAGTCGAGGAACGAGATCATGTCATGGACAAAGCACTAACTCAAATGAGAGAAGCGGCCGATCACGTGCAGGAGCTAGCCGCTGAAGCCGACGTCTTGAGCCTTCAGTACGAGTCAAAATCAGAACGAGGAAGGAAATTAGCGGGATTGCTAGGAAAGATTAAGGATTTGGGTCGAAAGGCCAAACCATTTGTATAAACTCTCTTATATAAAGAAGTTTTTCTTCTCGAGAAGTTGCTCTAAATGAAAATGGACTTTAGAATCAATGCCTTTTCTCACATTCGCATACATGCATTTTGCATCATATCTTGCACATTATTGACATGACATATCCAAACTAATTAAAATTAATTATTAAGTTAACATCAGTAAACATTGAAAACCCACATCGTTATTACACGCGTAAGAAGGCAAAAGCGATGGATCAGAGAATAGAGAGGCTAGAACAAATGCAAAAAGAAATTCAAGAACAGATGCAAGCTCAGTTGCAGGACCAGTTAGAGAAAGTTCAAAGGGACATGAGAGACCAAATAATTAAATCCCAAAGCAATATAATTAATCAGCTAACCCAATTATTGCGGGATTCGGATAAAGGAAAAGGACCCGCTGAAGACCCAAGAAAGGAAAATGAGGATCCCCAATATCCTCCTGGCTTCACACCCGTGCATCATCAAGCCCCGCCAGAAATAAACCCGCGAGAAACACCTGTCTTGATTCGAGCGCAACCTCAGCCCATCGGCACATCAGGCCAAGCGAATTACCTAGTCGGGTCAGGATCGAACCCGGGAGAAACCGCTGCGAATCCCATCAACCCCGACCTCGATGATACAATAGAAGCGGAAAGAACCAAAATGGAAGTATCTAAACAGATAGAAGAAAAGTACAAGTGGCTGGAAGACAGGGTTAGAGCAATGGAAGGGATTGACGCTTACAGTGGAATCGATGCCAAAGAACTAAGTCTGGTCCCAGACCTAGTGCTGCCCCCAAAATTCAAGATGCCCGAATTCGAAAAATACAACGGGACCAGCTGCCCAGAAGCGCACATTACGATGTTCTGTCGGAAGATGACAGGGTACGTCCACAATGAAAAATTATTAATTCATTGTTTCCTAGATAGCTTGGTTGGATCCGCTGCCAAATGGTACAACCAACTAAGCCGCACAAAGATCAATTCCTGGAAAGACTTGGCCCAAGCTTTTATGAAGTAATATGGCCACGTTACTGATATTGTGCCAGACAGAATTACCCTGCAGAACATGGAGAAAAAAACGAGTGAAAGCTTTCAACAGTATGCTCAACGTTGGAGGGATTTAGCCACTCAAGTACAACCGCCCTGAACCGAAAAGGAAACAACAATGCTTTTTGTCCACACACTAAAGGCGCCATATCTCGATCGCTTGGTGGGTAATGCTACAAGGAGTTTCTCCGACATAGTAATGTCAGGAGAAATGATTGAGAGCGCGATTAAAAGCGGAAAAATCGACGCGGGGGACAATAGAAAAAGGGTAGCCCCAAAGAGGAAGGAAACCGGGGTAAACAATGTAAGTACATACAGGCCAACTTATTCGAAACCAATCGCGATGACGCAGTCAAAACCTCCTTCTGACAACTATCAGAATTTACCAAGAATAGAGTCAAACTGGAAAAAAAATACCGAGAGGATTCAGTTCACTCCAATTCCCGTCATGTATAAAGACCTCTATCAGCAATTGTATGACCAACACGTGGTAGCCCCATATATCACGGAGCCCGTACAACCACCATTTCCAAAGTGGTATGATGCCAATGCCCAATGTGAATTTCATGGAGGAGTGATTGGCCATTCCATTGAAAATTATTTCACCTTCAAGAAATTAGTGGAAAAACTAATCAAGATGAAGAAAATAAGATTCGATGAGCCATCGAGACCTAATGTGGCTGGAAACCCTCTGCCCGTCCACTCTGACCAATGGGTAAATGCAATTACGGGAATAGATGGAAAAAGGGTTAAAACTCACATTGAAGAGGTCAGATCCTCCATGAGATGGGTATGGCATCAGCTGGTGGCTAAAGGAAAGATCAGACAGGACGGCGAAAGGATGGTAAAAGCAAAGAACTATTGCGACTTCCACAACGCTGAAGGTCATGTGATTCAGCATTGCACGGAGTTCAAGGTCCTAATACAAGACCTGATGGACCGCAAGGAATTAGAGTTCTTCGAAGAAGGGGAAGAGGTAGGGGACATTTGCTCCTCCGAAGGAAAAATGAAACATGAACATGATCGCCCAATAATAATCATCTCCACATCCAGAGGAGCTGAGACGAGAAAACAAGAGACACCATGTGTGATCATACGGAAACCCACCCCGTTTCCTTATGAAAATAGTAAGAGAGTTCTCTGGAATTACGGATGCGACATCAAGGCACCCAAGGATGAGCAGCTGCAAAACGTGAACTTAGTCACACGTAGCGGTAAAACTTACAACGTGGAGGAGAGAGCAGCTACCAAGGGGAAAGCTATAACGGTTGAACCCGAAAAGGTGACTGACAAGTTAGAACCAATAAACGAGCCGGTGGCAGAAAGAGAAGCCCAAGAGTTCTTGAAATTCTTAAAACACAAGGAGTACAGCGTAGTTGAACAACTACATAAGCAGCCGGACGTATATCTATCTTGGCGTTACTGCTGAGCTCAGAGGTACACCGTAACGCATAAATGAGGGCACTCAACGAAACCTACGTAACCCAAGATATATCGGTATGCAAGCTGGATCGACTGATTAACAACATCAGTGCTGATAATTTCATTTTCTTCAATGATGATGAAATCCCATCTGGAGGTATGGGATCGACCAAAGCATTGCATATTACCACTCGCTGTAAAGGGTATACTCTACTCGGGGTGCTTATTGACAACGGCTCAGCTCTGAACGTTCTACCGTTAGCCACTCTCGAGAGATTACCCATCGATAGCTCCCACATGAGGACGTGCCACAACATAGTCAGAGCATTTGATGGAACTGAAAGAAAAGTGATGGGTAGGATCGAGGTACCATTGCAAATAGGCCCAAATACTTACGAGGTTGACTTCCTGGTAATGGATATCAAGCCTTCCTATAATTACTTATTAGGAAGACCTTGGATTCACGCAGCAGGGGCAGTACCGTCTTCACTTCACCAAAAGCTCAAGCTGGTAACCGACGGAAGGTTGGTTACAATCAACGTTGAAGAGGATATTGTCGCGTCTGTAACTAATGATGCTCCGTACATAGACAAGGATGAAGAGACAATAGAATGCTCTTTCCGTTCGTTGGAATTTGTCAATGCCACATTCATTGGAGAGGGAAGTAAAATTCCTGAACCTAAATTGTCGCAAACAACGAAGATGGGATTGCGTTTGACAATTGGAAAAGGAGCATTACCAGGAAAAGGGCTCGGAAAACACCTTCAAGGAGTGATCTACGCACCATCGTTATTTAGAAAACGGGATCGTTTCGGGCTAGGGTACAAACCGGATATGAAAGAAAAGAAGAAGGAGATAGAGCGGAAACGAGAGATAAGAAGAGCTCGACAAGCCGGGGAAGAAATCGGTTGGAGAGCAATGACCTTCCCTCATATTTCAAAAACTTTCATTTCTGGCGGGTTAAGGCTTGAGGAAGCAAGAGTGGCGAGACGGGTAATGGAATTAAGCATAAATGCCGTTTCCGAAGAAGCTGAAGAAAGGAGTTTGCTTCAAATATGTCCGTATGCACCTGGGAGTAATTTGGACAACTGGACAGAAGAGGAGCTCCCCGTAGTTTTTAGGAACATTCCAAAGTAATACTCGTTGAACCTTTGTCATTCTATGCCCAGGAATGATATAAATCTTTTGTAAAAGGGCTTTTGAGTTTTTATCCATTATTTTAAATGAAGATACATTTTGACAACTATCTCTTTATTCTTTTCCTTTCAAATCCCAAAATAAATTAATTACGCTCACACATATGAATAAATAAATCATTCTTGAATATATACACCCATAATCATGTCATACAGCCATTCTTTAATTTATTTTGTTCATTAGCCCATTCTCATTCTTTACAGATCTTGGGATATCAGTAATATGAGTGAAACTGACTCTGAACCTCATTTCGAACAAGATATGTGTCTTGAAGAGTCTCAGGATTTCGAAGATGATCAGGATTGTAACATATTTCCTGAATTACAACGAATGATGGAACAGGAGGAAAAGCAAATCTTGCCCCACAAAGAGGTAGTGGAAACAGTAAGCATAGGGGATGAGGATGAAAAGAAAGAAATAAGAATCGGGACAAGCATCTCAGTAAAGACACGAGGAGATCTTATTGAGCTGCTAAGAGAATTCAAGGACGTCTTCGCTTGGTCCTACCAAGACATGCCAGGGCTAAGCACCGACATCGTAGTTCACAAGCTCCCAATAAAAGAAGAATGCAAACCCGTCCAACAAAAACTTCGCAGAATGCGACCTGATGTGTTGCTTAAAATAAAAGAAGAAGTCCGAAAACAGTTCGACGTGGGTTTTCTCCGAGTAGCTGAATATTCGGAATGGGTCGCCAATATAGTTCCTGTCCCCAAGAAAGATGGTAAAGTACGTATGTGCGTAGATTACCGGGATTTGAATAGGGCCAGCCCAAAAGATAACTTTCCGCTGCCACACATCGACACTCTGGTAGATAATACAGTGGGGCATACCTTTTTCTCCTTCATGGATGGTTTCTCTGGATATAACCAAATAAAGATGGACCCCGAAGACATGGCGAAAACCACATTTGTCACAATGTGGGGAACATTTTGTTATAAAGTGATGCCGTTCGGGCTCAAAAATGCTGGGGCAACATATCAAAGAGCCATGGTGACGTTATTTCACGACATGATGCACAAAGAAATTGAGGTTTACGTCGACGACATGATTGCAAAGTCCCGAACGGAGGAGGAACATGTGAACGTCTTGAGGAAACTGTTCATGAGGTTGAGGAAGTTCCAGCTAAAATTGAACCTTGCCAAGTGCACTTTTGGGGCTACGTCCGGAAAATTGTTAGGCTTTGTGGTCAGCCAAAAGGGGATCGAGATAGACCCAGACAAAGTTAAAGCCATACAAGAATTACCCCCGCCTCGTACGCAAAAGGAGGTTCGAGGTTTTTTTGGGAGACTGAATTATTTCGCTCGGTTTATTTCACAGCTAACAGAGAAGTGTGACCCCATATTTCGCCTTTTTAGAAAACATAACCCAGGCGTTTGGGATGACCAGTGCCAAAGAACCTTCGATAAAGTTAAGCAGTATTTGTCTGATGCTCCGGTACTAGTACCACCAAATCCCAACAAACCATTAATTTTGTACTTAACGGTTTTCGAGAATTCTATGGGATGTGTCTTGGGCCAACACGACGAGACGGGATGGAAAGAAAGGGCCATATACTATCTCAGTAAGAAATTTACTGATTGTGAAATAAGATACTCCCCAATAGAAAAACTATGCTGCGCACTGGTTTGGAGTACTCGAAGGTTGCGACAATACTTGCTATACCACACGACATGGTTGATCTCAAAGTTGGATCCTCTAAAATACATGATGGAGTCAACCGCGTTGAATGGGAGAATGGCCAGATGGCAGATCCTATTTTCGGAATTTGATATCATCTATGTGAGCCAAAAAGCAATTAAGGGAAGTGCAATCGCAGACTTCCTTGCCAGTAGGGCTTTGGAAGACTATGAGCCGATAAATTTCGACTTTCCAAATGAGGATCTGATGTATGTCGCAAATACCGAAGAAATAATGACTGAGCATTCATGGCGATTAAACTTTGATGGTGCTTCAAACGCTGTGGGCAATGGGATCGGTGCAGTTTTAGTGTCTCCAGAAAGAGACCATTATCCCTTCACCAGCAAGCTTGACTTTGATTGCACAAATAACATGGCAGAATATGAGGCATGTATTATGGGGATCCAAGAAGCCATAGATCGAGGGATCAAAGCTTTAGAAATCTATGGAGATTCAGCATTGGTGATCTACCAGCTCAGAGGAGAATGGGAGACCAGAGACTCCAAATTAATTGAATATAGAAATATGATCCTCGAACTGATCAAAGAATTTGACGAAGTCACATTCAAGTACCTCCCACGCGAAGAAAACCAAATGGCTGATGCTTTGGCCACCTTAGCTTCGATGATAAAAGTGAATAGGCCAGAGGATATGAAGCCCATTCAGATGAGCATTTACGAAACTCCAGCCCATTGCTGCGATATCGAAGAAGAAGAGAAAGAAGAGCATCCTTGGTACCAGGATATTTTCCACTATGTGAAGGATCGAAAATACCCCGATGGAGCTACCGATAATGACAAAAGGACGTTGAGAAGGCTCGCAAATGAATACGTCCTGGATGGAGAAATTCTATATAAGAGAAGGAAGGATCAAGTGTTATTAAGATGTGTGGACTCAATCGAGGCTAAAAAGATCTTAGAAGAAGTCCATGAAGGGATTTGTGGAACACACGCGAATGGATTCAAAATGGCTAGGCAAATCATGAGATTTGGGTACTACTGGTCGACCATGGAGACTGATTGTATCGATTATGCCAAGAAATGCCACAAATGCCAGATCTATGGGGACAAGATCCATGTGCCTCCTTCACCCCTACACGTCATGACATCCCCGTGGCCATTTTCTATGTGGGGCATGGATGTTATTGGACCAATTTCGCCAAAGGCCTCTAACAGACATAGATTCATTTTCGTGGTTATCGACTACTTCACCAAGTGGGTAGAAGCTGCCTCTTATGCTAATGTTACGAAGTCTGCAGTCAACAAGTTCCTGAAAAAAGAGATCATATGTCGATATGGGATGCCTGAAAAGATCATATCAGACAATGCACTAAATCTAAACAACAGCACGATATCGGAGGTCTGTGAGCAATTTAAGATCAGACATCATAATTCGTCCCCATATCGCCCAAAGATGAACGGAGCAGTAGAAGCAGCGAATAAAAACATCAAGAAGATTGTCGCAAAAATGACAGAAACCTATAGAGATTGGCATGAAAAGCTACCTTTTGCCCTTCTTGCTTATAGGACTTCCATCAGAACATCTACTGGGGCAACACCGTTCTCACTTGTGTATGGAATGGAGGCGATTTTACCCATTGAGGTGGAGATCCCTTCTCTCCGAGTTTTATCAGAGCTAAATTTGGATGAAGCGGAATGGGTTCAAGCCAGATATGATCAGTTGAATTTGATTGAGGAAAAAAGATTAAAAGCTATCCGCCATGGTCAAATGTACCAAAAACGGATGATGCGCGCTTACAACAAGAAGGTTCGTCCTAGAGAATTCCATGAGGGAGACCTAGTCTTGAAGAAGATACTTCCAATACACAAAGACTCTCGAGGAAAATGGATGCCTAATTGGGAAGGGCCGTACGTTGTAAAGAAAGCCTTCTCTGGAGGAGCTTTAATTTTGACTGAAATGGATGGCAAAGAACTATACAACCCGGTGAATTCAGACTCGTTGAAGAAATATTACACATAAAAAAAAAACGGAGAGGTCGGGATGAAAACCCGTGAAAGGGCATCCCGAAACCAAAGGGGTTTTGAGTTGAAAACTCGAAAAGAGCAACTCAAATACAAAACAAGGACAACCAATTGCTCCCTCAAAAGTGGCAAAATGAAAATATTTTACATCTTGAGGCATCGACGAAGTAATTTCAAGACCTCCGGAAACATAGCAAGCGAAAAATGATCTTTGGATCGGGGAAACTCATAGCTGATATCTAGGTCTAATACTTTTCTTTGATCGTTATTTGTTCTTTGTAAATGTTTGATATCATAGCCAATAAATCTCCAAATTTGATCCCGTTTCTTTTTCATATTGTCCAAAGTGTCTTCATATTAAGATGATGGATAAAAGGTCATAAAAAGAATAAAAGATTCACGAGAATTATTTTAGGAATTTCCTAAAAGACACGGGAATCCTAAACAACAGCTAGTTGAAAGAGTTTAAAACATGAAAGAAGCAATTCAAATGTCGAATTTGCCGAATTGAAGTCGAAGGAACGTCAAGAGATAGCTTCAAAATATAAAAGACTAATCTTTGAAAATTCAGACATTAAATCATACACATTCATTCTAGGTTAAGAGCATTCTAACTCATCTACAAGCATAACATCTTAAACATATCCGGCCTACATAGAGGACCATTTAAGCATTTTCTGCAGGTCTCAACGTCATCCCCTTGAAATTGAAGTAGAGTGGATAACACGTCTTCATCCTCTTGAAATTGAAGTAGAGTTGGATATCAAGTCTTTATTTCCGAAATTGAAGTAAGAGCAACGTCATCCTCTTGAAATTGAAGTAGAGTTGGATATCAGGTCTTTATCTCTGAAATTGAAGTAAGAGCAACGTCATCCTCTTGAAATTGAAGTAGATTTGGATATCAGGTCTTTATCTCTGAAATTGAAGTAAGAGCAACGTCATCCTCTTGAAATTGAAGTAGAGTTGGATATCAAGTCTTTATCTCCGAAATTGAAGTAAGAGCAACGTCATCCTCTCGAAATTGAAGTAGAGTTGGATATCAAGTCTTTATCTCTGAAATTGAAGTAAGAGCAACGTCATCCCCTTGAAATTGAAGTAGAGTGGATAACACAACGTCATCCCCTTGAAATTGAAGTAGAGTGGATAACACAACGTCATCCCCTTTAAATTGACGTAGAGTGGATAACACAACGTCGTCCCTTTGAAATTGAAGTAAAGTTGAATGTCAAGCCTTTATCTCTGAAATTGAAGTAAGAGCAAGATCATTTCCTATCCTCTAGAAATTGAAGTAAAGATGGATAGCAAAGTCTTTTTCTCCCTGAAGAACAAAACCAAGCCTCAACGCCAAACCCCACTCAAGAGGACGCAGTAAGCCAAGGGCAGATTCTATTTTTCCCGCAGTCATGATGGATTGGAATAGAGCGGCAAGTCAAGTGATGTCAACAAAGGAGCCGAGCGTTAGCGAAATTTGACAAAATTGGGCCTCCTTCTAATCTTTGCTCTGCTCCCGTTACACAACAACAAGCAAAGAGGGGCAGCTGTTGGAGCCCAATTTTGACCGGGCTTGGACTCTTGAGTTAAATTGATTTTAAATTTATTTAAATTTAGATTTATTTTAAATTTAAAATTAAATATTTAAATTTAATTTGAATTTAAATTTAAATAAAAATTAAAATATTAAATTTAACATTTAAAAGTCCAAATGTCCATTTACATGGCCCATGGCCCAGGGCCCAATTACAAAGGCCCAATTACAATAGTCCAAATCAGAAAAAAATCTGATCTACCCACGTGCCTACTGCTGCTGGCCACCAGCTCCATCTGCTGACCACCAAGCTCCACCATGCCCTGCCACCACTGTCCAGAAAAAACCTGCAACAAGCAAAGAAAGATTAGCAATGCATTTAATTGAAAAAAAACAAAAGGAAATGATTGTAAATTGGCTTTAAAAGCCAAATTGAATTTCTGTACAAAGGGTTACAAACCCTGTTCTCAAAGTCAATATACAAACCCTTTTAAGAATCAAGGCAGAAAACCATTTTTCAGTTCATAACAGAAACGTCCGAACAGAACAGATATACAAAGCAAACAATTAGTACCTGCATTCAAAGCAGATTTCCAAACAACAATATCCTCAAGGTATGCATTTAATTGTGCAATTACTGATTATTTATTTGGCATGCATTCATCTACACACAACTAAAATATCTACTTACTATATATATTAATATCTATTCATTAATATTAATTTCGAAATTCAAAACGTTTTACTATATGGCAGTAAATTCCCCACCATCACCATTTATTATTTTCATTATTGCTATTATTATTATTATCTTATTATTTAAGGTAAAAACGTTTCAAATCTCTAATAAAGTATACAGTCATTCCATATTAAACAAATAATTAATAAAATATTTATTAATAATAATAAAAGTGGTAATAATGGTTAAGTAATAATTTAATATTAAAAAAGGGAACCCGAAGGGGCAAAAACTTCCCTGACCACCGGATCGTCGCCGGAGTCTCATGCCGGGCCATCTCCGAACATCATCGTGCTTCATCCTGTACGAATCTGCGAAAGAAGAAATCACAAGAAAAGATTAACATGGATTTCAAAGACAAAATATGGGAATAAATGAGAACTAAAACATGAAATCATGAAATAGCTTTACACTGACATTAAAATTTCTTTAAAACAAAAATGGCTTAAAAAAGAAGGAAAGGGGTTTTACACGTTCGGATCTGGTTCGAAAAAAACAGATTTGGTTTGAAAGTGAAACAAAGGAATAAGAAAAGAGGAAGAAAAAGGGAGTGCTTACCTTCCCCGACGACGGCGGCTGACCGGACGGAGGCGCGTGGCCGGAGCAAGCGCGTGGGCGACGGGGGCTGGACGTCGCGGCGACGGAGCACCCGCAGGGCCGGCGCGTGTGGCCAGTCTTCGCCGGACGGCCATGGCAAGGAAAGGGGGGTTTGAGAGAGAAAAAGGGGGAAAAAGCTTTGTTTTTTAAGAAAATGAAAAAAAATAATAAATTTTTAACCTAAATAATATATTTATACCAACCCATGACCCGACCCGAATCCGACCCACGGACCCCTGAGATCCGCGTGTTTTTAGAAAATGGTATATTTGCGCAATCGGTCCTTCCGCTTTTTTGCTTGCTTCAAATTAGTCCTTTCTGCATTTTTTAATTATTTGCAATTTTGCACTGTAATTTTAATTAACTTTCAATTTAGTCCTTTGACTGTTTGACTGTATCAGAGTCTGCCACGTGTCATTTTTTGGATCATTTCTGCATTTAGTCCCTGACATTTCTAATTTGTTTTAATTTAATCCCCAATCAACTTTATTTTAATTACGAAATTGGCCCAATAATTTTTCAAGGTTTATAAACTAGTCCTTTGACTGTTTGACTGTACCAGAGGCTGCCACGTGTCACTTTTTGGATTATTTATGCATTTAGTCCTTTTTATTTTTAATTTGTTTTAATTTAATCCCAAATCAACTTTTATTTAATTATGAAATTGGCCCAAGAATTTTTCAAGATTTACAACTTAATCCTCTGACTGCTGGATGCCTGTGGGGCTGCCACGTGTCACCCACTCTTTGGTATTATTGCCTATAGGTTCCTAAATTGTCCAGAAATTACATTTTGACCCTAAAACTTTTCCAAAATTACATTTTGACCCCAAAACTTTTCCAAAATTATATTTTGACCCCAAAACTTTCAAAAATTATCATTTTCCCCCCCGAATCTTCTAAAATTCCATTTTAACCCCTACTTCACCGAAATTTACCATTTTACCCCCGTAGCTTCTAAAATTCCGTTTTCAACCCCGTTTTCACCGAAAATTACCATTTTGCCCCCGAAGCCTCTAAAATTCCATTTTTAACCCCGATTTCACCGAAAATTACCATTTTACCCCCGGGTATCCATAAGTTCCGTTTTTCACCCCGATTTCATTATTTATCAATATTTGCATTTGTTTGCCCCTACCTTTTATATGTTCGCACATTATCTATCTACTTATACTTCGTATCTAATTTCTATTATCAATTGCTACTCGTGTTTTAAAATATACACTTTCATTTATAAATTACTTCAAAAATCGAGGCAATGTTCGGTTCGAGCGCAACTTCAAAAAATCATGCCCTAACGTGTCGGGTGCGATTTATTCGTATAATTCGTGCGAATCGAATATCCTTTTCAAGTTTTTTACGCTCGTTCACTTCGAGGCTCCGAGAGTGTCGTGTCCTAACGTGTTGGTCGCGACTTTAATTCTTCGTGAAAATCGAAGTGAACGAATATTCCTTTTAATCCTTCAAATCATGTGTTCGAGGATTGCATTTTAACCTTCATACGAAATTTTCGAGTTCTCAAAATATATATATGAAAGATTTTCACGACGAAAACGAGGTAATGTTATTTCGTGCGAAAACTTCGAAAATCGTGCCCTAACGTGCGGGGTATGATTCTCTTAATTCGTGCAAAAGAAATATCCTCTTAAAAAAAAAGGTTTTTAAACACGCCCTAACGCGCTGGGTATGATTTTCGTACAAATCACGCGAACGAATACTCTCTTCAAAAGCTTCCTAAACGTCCTTCAATTTTGAAACTCCGAGAATATAGTGCCCTAACGTGTTGGACACATTTTAAATAAAAAAAATTCATGACTCGATTTTTCTGTACTGAACCTTAATGTAATACTTTTATATCGGGTTTATACTTATGAACCGGGTATAAGGGTGTTACATTTATTGGTATCAGAGCGAAGGTTTTCTGATGTTTGGGGCCGAAAAATGAGTCCACAAGTACATGCCATTTTATATGTTGATGTGATGAGAGGTTATTTAGTTATTTAATTGTTGAAATTTTGAATATTGTAGAAAGCAAAGATGTCAGACAGACGAGAAGAGTCTGAAAATGAAAGTAGAGTCCCAAACCCTAGTAGAGAAGAAGATCCACATAGGATCCAAGACCGAAGAGAATCAGTAAGTGAAGAAAGAACTCAACCCTTAAGTGAATCAATATCCCCTCCTCAAGAAATTCCGATTGCTACTTTGTTACAAACGATGAACCAGTTGTTGCAACAAGTGGTAAGAAGCAATGTACAAAATGTGCCTCCACCACCATCTACTAGTGCCCCTCAATTGCAACCCTCTGTATCTAGTCACCGGCCTCCTTTAGATAGATTAAGAAAGCATGGAGCTGAAGAGTTTAAGGGGAGAAAGGATGATGATCCTGTAGAGGCAGAGGAATGGCTCGAGAATAGTCAGAGGGTATTTGAGGAACTACAGTGCACGGAAGAAGAAAAGCTAAGATGTGGTGTATCTCTGTTAAAGGGTGAAGCCTACCAATGGTGGACTACAGTATTGAATATTCATCCTGCGGAGAGAATTAATTGGAATTTCTTTGTATATGAATTCAAGAAAAAGTACATCAGCGAGCTCTATCTAGAAAAGAAAAAAAAGGGAATTTTTAGATTTGAAGCAAGGAAATATGTCGGTGGCTGAATATGAACGTGAATTTATTAGATTGAGCAGGTATGCCAAGTAATTGATAGCTAGTGAAGCTGACATGTGTAGAAGATTTGAATGGGGATTAAATGAAGAAATATATGTTCCACTTCTACCATTCCATCTGCAAGAATTTTCTGTTCTAGTTGACAGAGCTCAAAGATTGGAAGAGGGACTGAATCGTTCAAAAGAGAAGAGTGCTGGAAAAAGAATTGCAATAAGTTTTGCTCCTCCTCTTTCTTCGAAGAAAATGAGAGAGTTTCGGGAACCAAGATATGGTCCATTTTTCACTGGTCAAAGGTCTCGAAGTCAAACGAGACGGAATCAACAGGGAATATCCACAGTCAGTACAGGTGGCACTAGAAGAAGAGCATCACAGCTACAATCTCCATGTGGACACTGTGGAAGATTCCATTGGGGAGAATGCCGAGTAAATACTCGAGCTTGTTTTAAGTGTGGAGCTAAAGATCATTTTGTCAGAGATTGCCCGAGATTGATAGAGAACACTATAGAGCAGTCTGTAAAAGGAAGTACAGCTTCGCAGAGAAGTAAAGTGCCCGGGAATTCGAGTAATATTGGTATGAGATCAGCTAGAAATGAAGTTGATAGATCTGAGTCTCGAAAGCCGCGAACATATGCCATCAAAACCAGGGAAGAAGAAAATGCTCCCGATGTGATCATTGGTAAATTCTCTTTATTTGACTCTTCGGTAGTTGCATTGATAGATCCAGGTTCTACGCATTCATACATATGCATCTCATTAGTGAAAGATAGAGAATTAGTAGTAGAACCTACGGAACATGAGGTGATAGTTACAAACCCTTTTGGGCAAGGTGAGAGAGTCAATAAAGTGTGTAATAGGTGTCTTTTAAAGATTCAGGATTGTGAATTTCCAGCAAATCTTATGGTCTTGTCATTTAATGAATTTGATGTGATATTGGGGATGGATTGGTTGTCCGAATACGGAGCCGTGGTCGATTGCAAAAGAAAAAGAATCTCTTTGAGAACTACAGATGAAAATGAGGTGATTGTAACTGGTGAGAATTACAGTGCTATGTCAAATGTGGTTTCTGTAATTAAAGCTTGTAAAATGATTAAGAAAGGATATGATGCTTTCTTAGCCTATGTTCTGGATACTCGAGCAGAAGAAAGTGAAATTCATAGGATACTGGTAGTACGAGAATTTCCTGATGTATTTCCTAAAGAATTACCAGGTTTACCTCCTGAAAGAGAAGTTGAATTTGGAATTGAGTTAGTTCCGAGGACTGCACCGATTTCGATAGCACCATATAGAATGGCACCAGCAGAGTTAAAAGAATTGAAGACTCAGTTGCAAGAATTGTTGGATAAAGGATTCATACGTCCAAGTGTATCACCGTGGGGAGCTCCGCTCTTGTTTGTAAAAAAGAAAGATGGGTCTTTAAGGTTGTGTATAGATTATCGTCAGTTGAATAAAGTGACGATAAAGAATAAGGTTGAAGCTATTCTCGAGTGGAAACCGCCAAAGAATGTAATGGAGGTAAGAAGTTTCCTTGGATTGGCTGGTTATTATAGAAGATTTGTACAAGGATTTTTCATGATTGCATTGCCTTTAACGAGGTTATTGCAAAAAGATGTGAAGTTTGAATGGAATGAGAAGTGTCAACAAAGTTTTAAAAGATTAAAAGCAGCATTGATTGAAGCTCCGGTGTTAATACAACCAGAATCTGGTAAGGAATTTGTGATTTATAGTGATGCATCTTATAATGGTTTGGGTTGTGTATTAATGGAAGATGGAAAGGTAGTGGCATATGCATCTAGACAGTTGAAGCTACATGAGAAGAATTATCCGACACATGATCTCGAGTTAGCTGCAGTAGTGTTTGCACTGAAGATTTGGAGACATTATTTGTATGGAGAAAAATGCTATGTGTATACAGATCATAAAAGCTTGAAGTATCTGTTAACCTAGAAAGAGTTGAATTTAAGACAGAGAAGGTGGATTGAATTGATTAAAGATTATGACTGTATCATCGACTATCATCCCAGGAAAGCGAATGTGGTAGCTGATGCACTCAGTAGAAAATCAATGGCAGCTTTGAAGGCGATGAATGCACATTTGGAAATACAATCTGACGGTGAGCTATCAGTTGAGCTAAGAGTAAAGCCAACTCTATTACAAGAAGTTAAAGATGCACAAAAAGATGATGAAGAGCTTATGAAGATTAAAAAGCAGTTAGAAGATGATAAAAGTGGTGAATTTGAGATTGATAATGAAGGAAATTTGAGATTTCATAATAGGCTTTGTGTGCCTCATCAAGAAGGTCTGAAACGAAGGATATTAGATGAAGCTCATCATAGTTCTTTTGCTATGCATCCGAGAAGTAATAAGATGTATCATGATCTAAAGCCATTCTATTGGTGGAAAAGGATGAAACAGGATATATAGTTGAGTATGTTTCCAAATGCTTAACATGTCAGAAAGTGAAAGCTGAACATCAAGTACCATCGGGGTTGCTTCAATCCATCACTATACCAGAATGGAAATGAGAAAGAATTACAATGGATTTTGTCACGGGATTGCCACTTTCACCAAAGAAGAAAGATGCTATTTGGGTGATAGTTGATCGATTAACCAAGTCTGCTCATTTTCTCTCAGTAAGAACTGACTTCTCAATGGATAAATATGCACAATTGTATATAGATGAAATAGTTAGACTTCATGGTGTGCCTGTCTCTATTATTTCTGATCGAGATCCAAGATTTACATCAAAATTTTGGGAAAGATTACATGAAGCTTTGGGTACTCGATTGAACTTTAGTACAGCATATCATCCTCAGACAGATGGACAGTCAGAAAGGGTGATTCAGATTTTAGAAGACATGTTGAGAAGCTGTATTATTGAGTTTGAAGGCAATTGGGAAAGGTATTTACCGTTGATTGAATTTGCTTATAATAATAGCTATCAGTCAAGCATTCAAATGGCGCCTTATGAAGCATTATATGGAAGAAAATGTAGAACTCCTGTGTGCTGGACAGAGTTAAGTGAACAGAAGCTTGTGGGTCCTGATCTGATTCGAGAAACTGAAGAAAAAGTGAAGTTGATCCGAGAGCGATTAAAGGCTGCTTCAGATAGACAAAAGTCTTATGCTGATTTGAAAAGGAAAGATATAGAGTTCAATGTTGGTGAAAAGGTTTTCTTAAAAGTGTCTCCGTGGAAGAAAGTTCTTCGGTTTGGTAAGAAAGGGAAATTGAGCCCAAGATTTATTGGGTCATATGAGATTTTGGAAAGAATTGGTCCAGTTACTTATCGATTGGCTCTTCCTCCAGAGTTAGATAAGATTCATAATGTCTTTCATGTGTCTATGCTACAGAGGTACCGGTCTGATTTCTCTCATGTGATTACTCCAGAGAATATTGAAATACAATCGGATTTGACTTATCAAGAGGAGCCAATAAAGATACTAGCTCGAGAAGTGAAAGAATTGAGAAATAAAAGAGTTCCTCTGGTAAAAGTGCTGTGGAGACATCATAACTCAGAAGAAGCTACTTGGGAAAGAGAGGAAACAATGAAACAACAGTATCCACAGTTGTTCAGTCCAGGTAAATTTCGAGGACGAAATTTATTTTAAGGAGGGGAGAATTGTAACATCCGTGTGTTTGAACCGGATTTGGAATAGTGATAAAATAGAATTGAGAACTAGAAACGTTTAGTTGAAATAAGGAAGGTTAGAAAATTTAAGGATTAAATAGTAAAGGAGATAAGACATGAGGGACTAAATAGTGAATTATACAAATTGAATTTTGAGTCATCATGGGAATTAGATTGATTGAGGAGGGGCAAAAGAGTAATTTGGTGGAAGATATTTTTGGAGGCAAAGTTTTGGGCTAAAGTGTAAAGTTGGAAGGCCCAAGGACTAAAAGTGCAATTTTACCATTTTTCTTAAGTAAGATATTTTAAGTGAAAATTCTAGAGAATTTGAGAGAAGAAAAAGTGGTTAAAAAGATGAAAATATCATTTTTTTCATTAAGTATCCGTCCATACCCCTTTCTTCCATTTCCAACCACCATTTTTAAGCTTTCCAAACTCCAAAACCTTCCATTTTCTTTGGAATTTCAGAAAAAAAGTCATAAAAGAGAGTTAGTAGACACCTCAAACTTCTTATAGAATTCATTTTGAGGTGTTAGAGAGCATAGAGACTAAATCGAGAAAATTTTAAAGTCAAGGATTAAGGTAAGAAGTGATTAAATTCTCATGATATATATGCATTTTACTGTTATTTAGCATGAAAATTATTGAATTAGAGCTTATAGCTTATATGTGTTTATGTGAAATTGAAGAGAAAGAGAAGAGAGACAAGGATCAAATTGAAGAGAAAGGAAAAGAGAAGAACAAAGAGTAAAAAGAGAAGGAAATCAGCCTTTTTGTTGTAAGTACTGCCAGAATTTTAGTTTATAGTTTATTCTTCATAATATATCTGAATTGTTAGCATGGAAATTGTTGTTTAATTATGTGTTATAAAGATGATTAAGTGAGATTAGTGTAATAAAACATGAGAAAGAAAATGTTTTCATTAAAACAGAGTGGACAGAATCACAGGGTCAACTTCTAAAATTCACTAAAAATTTTATATATTGAGTTAAGGGTCGAATTGTATATGTAATTAAAGCTTATTGTGTGTAGTTTCATATGGAAGAAACAGTGAATTAAATGGATCTGTATATTCTGAGTTATAACTGATTTTGTGTAACAAGGTCAGAGCAGATACGAGTTCCCCTGTTCTGACTTTGAAAAATTGTAGAAAAATGTAGAAAAATCATCAGAGTCTGAAATTTATATGGTTTAATCCTTAATGAATATATTTTCAAAAGAAACAGACGAGAACATTATTGGATCTCTGTACTAAAAGATAGATAATTTTTAGTGAAGAATGGTCGAAACTGTCAGGCAGCAAAGAAGGGGTAAATTGAAAGAATTTACTGTAGAAATTGGATAAAGTAAAAATTCTGGAAATTTTATGGTAGAAAAATGATTGAGTCTAGTTTCAGAAACATTAAGCGGATTATAATTTCGAATTCTGTAGCTCAAGATATAAATAATTTAGTGACAGTGATGCAAGTGAACAGCTTTGAAATATAACGGTGATGTGTGAAATAATGAGAAATGATTAATATGAATTGTTATGCCCATGTAGACAAGTTAAAACCATTGAGATAGTAGTGGCATGCCATTAAGGAACGCTAGCGCGCTTACCGTTCAGCACTGTGTGTGCTTACTGTTTCGCACTTTGTGTGCCTACTGTTTCGCACTTTGTGTGCCTACTGATTTGCGCTATGTGCGCCTACTGATTGCACTATGTGTGCTTACTGTTTCTCTAGCACTTGTGTGCTTACTGTTAAGTACTTCGGTACTTTCTGCTCCGTTTATCTGGTGGGTTCTATAAAATCTACTATGGGCCAAGTGGATAAATAAACTAAGTGAGCTATGGTTAAGAAATGTATGATGACTAAATTGTGAAAAGTGAAAGAATATGCAAATTATGATATTGAGATAAGTGAAATGATGAATACATGAAAGATAAGTACTATATGTGTATGTGTAATTAAATGTTTGATGAAAATTAATCAATAAATAAATAATCATCTATTATGCTTGTAGTGCTTACTAAGCCTTCACAGGCTTAACGCGTTTATTTTAACGCGTAGGTACAAGGAATACAAGAAGCCAAATCGGGACCTCTCATCACATCACATCACTTGAAGCTCAAATTTAGGTATATTACTTTTGATGTAAAATGGCATGTGCTATGGAACTTATACGTATCCTTATTAAAAGAAGACAAAAATGTTGTTTGGAAATGTTTTGTGTGATGGAATGAAATGATGAATTTAGTTGAAATTGTGTTTTGTACTAAAAATCATCTATTTATTTCTTTTAAATAAATTTTAAGTCTCGATTTTAAATAAAAAAAAATTCATGACTCGGTTTTTATGTACTGAACCTTAATGTAATACTTTTATATCGGGTTTATACTTATGAACTGGGTATAAGAGTGTTACACTATATGAGAGGGGGGCAAACCATAATGTAGAATAAGGTGTGCCCCCACCCCCTTAGTATTCCAGGTAAAGGAATATTGTGTCATTCTATCAAAATATTATTATTTAATTACCCATTATTCAAGTAAAACCATTGTACTTTTAAAAATAATGATAATTTATTTATAGAATAAATTCTACTTTACTAAACCCAAAAGTTTTCTGATCACTGTAAGAGAAAATTAATTTCCTCATTGAAAGTTAATTAAAGTTTTTATTCTATGCATTCGATTAGTATTATTTGAGCTCACACTTAAAGCAAGTTGGGTTCGAGGATAGCAGAGAATATGTTTTGATAGAAAGTCAATAAACGACTTAAACCGCTTCACTGAAAACATAACTAATAATTCGATTAAAGATTTACTATTATAAATATCACAAAACTTAATTTAAAAGAAAAACAAACTTCCAATGTGGAACAATCATTATTTTCTAAATCAAAATTTTCAATACATTCAAATGCATTAAATTTTATTTATTTTCTTACTTAATAAGTGGCCAAAATATATAATACAATAATCCTATTTTATGTCGGACATATCAACATAAAGCTTTCAAGTTTGGCCGTGGGCATATAACAAAAACCTAAAAGTATTTTCCATAATAAAACAGCTTATCGTAGCAAAATAACGAGCACAATTCAAGGTTTTTATTTTTATTTTTATTTTTTATGTTTTTGAAAAAGCCAATTAGAAAAAAAGATTGTATAAAATCGTGATTCTATATTATTTTATCTCTTTTCAATGAAAAAATGGCAGATTAAATTTTTGCTTATAATTTCCAGCTTTTTCTTCTTCAAAATATTCAAATTCAACTAAAAATACTAAAAATTAAGAGAAAAATTTAATTTAAAAGGGATAGGTTATCTCCAGGGCAATTGTTAGTTCCAATAGACCTTTATTGGCTGAACAACCTAAGGATTATCCTAGAAATCGGCCCAGTTTGAGAAATCTAATAGCTACCCCACCTTCTAAAAAGCCTAGTGGACAATCTCTCAAGGTGAAAACAACTTGCCTGCAACATCACTCGTATCTTTGCTAAACAACCACCAATCACCTACCTACCAGAGAATGACATGTTGACAAGTAGTCGATATGAGTATAAGAAAGTATCCCACTTTGGAGCTACCAACGCTACATGTTTGGCGTAGACAAATTTCTGCATTTACATGCTGAAAACTATTAAGGCACTGGGGTGAAGAAAAAGTCTTTAGATACAGACATCATGATCATATCCAGCTTTTCTTGACGTTTTACACTTGTAAGATTTCAAGGTCGATTACACAAACTACCCTGGTGATCCATCACTCAAGATGTAAGCTCACCTTGGCCATGGCTATTAAGCTTTTGAATCCGGGCCACGTGTTTCTTTCCCCAAAGGTGAGAGTTCAAGTCCTCCCAACCATTGCTGAGGTTTCTTTCCGACATTTTGCTGGTTTTTCACCTTTTCACTGGGTTTTGGTTTATTTCCCACTGAATTATTCGGTATCGACTTCTTTGTTTCCACTTTTGGAAAATTATATTTGATTGTCCAAATTTTAGGACTCACTGCTTTGCTAGATTTCGATGTATTACTGCTGGGAAGATCACAGTTCTACTTCTTGGCCATTGGAAGGTTGCTGCTCCTTTTGCCTTGAGCGGGTAGAATTTCTGGAAGGTTTCTTGTTGGAAATTTCAGAATTCTTAACCTTAACCATAGAAGCATAAGAAACTTTGCCTTTGGAAGGCAGGTTTTTTGCCTTCATTAACTCCTCACAAGCATCCCTGTGTCGCCTTCCTTGGAGATGGCCATTCAAGGTTGCCTCACTTGTTACTGTTACTTGACACACAGCACAGTTCCGCTCCTTCGGAACCCTCTTCTCCCTTCATTTCTGGAACTGCAATCACATAGTTTACCGTCTCAGCAGCATTGGGCTCTATTTCTGGAATCTGCTGAAGTCATGAAGTCAGCAAATAGAAGCAAATACAGAAATTAGAAATGAGAGTTGGGACTACACAAGCCTAAAACTCATCCATATTCCTAGTTTCGTATCAAGGGGCATAAAGAATTTTCTTTCCCTCGGGAAAAAACAAACTAGACTGTTAGGATGAAATTCCAAAGCAACATTTGTGTGTAACTTTGCCAGGTTCAGTACTGGACTAACATCCTGAAACTCCTTGAACCAGTGTCTAAATCGAGACATGGTAAAACAAAGTGGTTGCAGACATGAAAGGCACCATCGAAATAGGGAATCTTCATCCAGAGATGATTGTCAACTTCATGTATGGCCAGAATGGTAGCCTGGGAGTCGATCGGCATTTAGGGATAGCAAATATACAAGTCATTAAATGGAAGATCGAACTGAAGGAAGACCCAACATTTTGTCAATAGAGAAATCAAACAGAAGAAGTTCATGCATTTGCTGAGTAGCAATATTACCATTGAAGCATCCCCATGAAAGCATGTTCAAACAGGGAAATCAATGAGAAAATTACCCATTAGGTAACCAGTTTCTTAGTGTCAGAGTTGGAATTAGCTTCAATTGCATGAACTGAAGCACGTCTGTTAAGAAGCAAAGAAATGTAATTTAAAGTTATAAACTGGGATACCATTAATATGATAAGTCAAAACAAAAGAGTAAAGGTAATAGAAGTAAACAAAAGAAACAGCAAAATCGTAACTATTCAACATGTTAATAAAATAAAAGATAACCATGCAAGAGCATCAATGCAAACTTGATAAATGCTTGGATACCTATACTGTTACACTTAAATCATTGCTTTAAGGGCGGGCCGGAATATAATGTTAATATTATGAATTATTATTAGATGCACTTTCAGATTAAGAAATTAAAATTGTTTCTACTAAAGTTTTGAAGTATTGTGAAACACTTCTACTTGGTTCTGTTGCTTTCTAAACAAGCTCTTTCAGTGTTCTAATCCTTTCTTTCATTTGCTTCCCGTGTTCATGTCCCAAAACGATCTTCAAGCTCTTGAGTACCCCACTCTTAGTGAACACATGCCCCTCAACTCTAACACCAATTCCCCATATTTCCTCCACCACACGTTCATTCATCCAGTGATCCCCAAACATCGGTCTGCAGATCATTGGGACTCCATTTGCAACGCTTTCGAACACTGAGTTCGCCCCACAATGCGTCATAAACATGCCTGTAGAAACAACTTTCCCTTGCTTGCTTGTCCTTTTAATAAACCCATTTGGTAAATGATGCTTATGGTCATCCTTGAGGCACCAAAGATATGGAATGCCCCTCTCTTCAGCCTCCGCTAAGGCTTTTAACTCCGACCCTGCTGGCGTTGCCGCTGTCCCAAAGCTAATATACACAACAGACTTGGAACTTTGCTTGTCTAACCATATGATAAACACTCTGTCGCATCTGAAAACGATGGTGGTAATGGAGGCAAGGGAAGTTCTTGCGTTAAGAAACCAACATTCAGCAAAGCTGGAAACATGGATTTGAGATCATCAAAGAGTGCTGTGGGATAAAGTTCTTGGCAGAAATTCATAACAATGGCAGGTAAAACGCACCCGATTTTACTCAATGTGTAAGAAAAGAACGTTTCTTTCGAATGTCTAGGCAGTATTTCATCAGATAAATCCGTAACGTGCATTGGAGATAACCCTGGAATAACTTCCAAAGTTTGGTTGGAATTTGCCACCATTTTCGTCACCACCACAATGTCCGAGAAGCTTGCGAATGAGATTGGTGTAAATATGGGCTGACAGATTGTGCGGAATGGAGACACAAAGAGGGATCCAAGTAGCTTGCATGTCCTTGGCCATATCTGCAGCAAATGTCAAGAACATATCCGTGACGAAGCAGCTAACACTCCTTCCAGTTTCCATGACTGAAAACATCTAAGCCCTTTTGAAAGTTTGCCGGAGTTGCTTTAAGGAAAAGGTCCAATCTCTCCACTGGGTTTCCACTAAAAACATGATTCGCGGGCACACCATCCTCCACATTGTAAGCTCTGATATTATTCGGTAGCATTTAGGAACCCTATTTTTGACTGATGGAGAAGAACAACTGGGCAGTTGCTGAGGAATAGGAATTTGGAGATTGAATAGCAAAAGCTTTAAAATAAAAAATAAAGGGCTAAAATCCAAATCCATGAATAGTACAAGATCTTTTAGCATATTTTAACCTTTTGTTTATTTATAATATAAATACTTCATATTGATTTCCGCAAGCATGGAGAATGCATAGCAAAAATGAATACCAATTCCCAATAAAATTTCAAAGCCGCAATTACAAAGGCTGCTTCAAGTTCAGTCATACGATCAAAGCTTCAGGATCTCTTTTATCTCTAGTAAACACAAAGCATTAGAAAAGAAAAAAGAAAATAAAAAGAGTCGATTCCAAAACCTAACTAGATAGAATTTTCATATAACTTTCTGTATATCTTTTCATCAATCGATCAATCATTGAAATTCAATGGCTGAAGAAGCGGCTGCATCGACGCCGCCTCAATCATCCGTGGCTCCTTTGGGATCTTCCGTTATACCGTTAGTGAACAAGCTACAAGACATCTTCGCGCAGCTGGGTAGCCAGTCCACCATAGAGTTGCCGCAGGTGGCGGTGGTCGGAAGCCAGAGTAGTGGTAAGTCCAGCGTACTTGAGTCACTCGTTGGCCGTGACTTCTTGCCTCGAGGTTCTGACATCTGCACGCGCCGCCCTCTCGTCCTTCAGCTCCTCCAGACCAAGCGTAAACCTGATGGTTCTGAGAAGGAGTATGGCGAGTTCCTTCACTTGCCTGGAAAGCGCTTCTATGACTTTTCTCAGATTCGCAGGGAGATTCAGGTTCTTTATTACTTACCTTTTATGATTGATAAATTCAAAAGTTACTCATTTAGATTATACAATTCAACAAATTAGGGGTTTTAATATGTATTTTTGTGAAGCTGACATTTTTAAATTTTCCTTAGCAAAGTGGTTGCTTAAGGAGTATTAGAATTGCTATATATAATATTGAAGCGAGAAAGAGATTCTTAGATGCTATGTTGAATAATAAAGATGCAATAGCTGATTTTCACAAAAAAAAAAAAAAAAGCAATAGCCGGTGGTACTGAAATTTGTAATTAGGGAAATTGGGAGCTTGCCAGAAGGAAGTATTTGGCTTTAGGCTTTGGACTGATGGTTACAATGAGTAGAAAAGTGAATCACTTAATCTAGCTGTTCTTGACTAAGGATCGTAAGTAAATTTTTCTCTCACCCTTTGGGCATCTGAAAAACTCTAGCCTTCTATTGTTTTCTAGTTAATAATAGTTTTATCAAATCAAGGAAGAATATATATAATTTGTGGTGTTGAGTGTTTCTTTTTTCTCTGTTAATGTAAAATCCTTAAATTAATCTATTGACTGCAGGCTGAGACAGATAGGGAAGCTGGAGGAAACAAAGGTGTGTCAGACAAGCAAATTCGACTTAAGATTTTCTCCCCAAGTGTTCTTGATATCACTCTTGTGGATCTTCCTGGAATCACAAAGGTTCCTGTGGGTGACCAGCCCTAGACATTGAAGCTCGAATTAGAACAATGATCATGTCGTATATTAAACAGCCAAGCTGTCTGATTCTTGCTGTTACTCCTGCAAATTCAGACTTAGCAAACTCTGATGCACTTCATATTGCTGGAAATGCTGATCCTGCTGGTAATTTCTACTATCAAAATCTCACTTCAGCATTGAGTTGCAATTTATTTAATTGAACAATCTTTCTAATTTTTTAGTGTTTGGCAGGTTATAGAACCATTGGTGTTATTACAAAGGTGCATCTTTCAACGTCAAAATCTCCTTTCTAATTATGACAAACTTATGTTTAAGCTGTTTTTGGTTTCTGATTAGTTTTGGCTTACTTGCATATGAATCAGTTGGATATAATGGACCGAGGTACTGATGCTCATAAGCTGTTGCTTGGAAAAGAGGTTCCTCTTCGACTTGGTTATGTAGGTGTTGTAAATCGAAGTCAGGAGGTAACCAGAAATAAAGATATTAATTCATCAATCTGTATTTTATAAAACTTTTCTTAATAAATTATTTCAAGTACATTGTTAATGTGGATGGTTTCTCATTTTTACAGTTATTTTCTTAAAATTTATGCTATAGTTATTAATTGAAGATGCTCTAAAGGCAATCTTGTCTTTCTTCATATTTCTTCTTTGGATTAAGACATATGTCAATCTTTTTAGCCATTTTTCATTTTGAGATCTTCCTGTCCATTTAAATGTCCTGTCATTTTGTTTCTTGTGGTTGTATGTCACTTAACTGCCCATTTCAGATGGTGTGTGATATCCTCAAAGCTTTTACAGTTTTAGGCAACATGAAGTATATATAGCTTAGAGCAAAATGGAGCTTGAATTTGATAAACGTAGATGATTAGAGAAGGACATCAAAACATAATCATTAATGCGTTTCAAGGGTGCTAAACCAAATGCATGGCGGATTTTTACAGCATAACATATCAATAAATATTATGCAAGAACTTTGATTTGGGTAACGATACTGCCTCAAAAACCTAATTATTTCTTTCCCTCCTCAAAAGTAACTGTAAGAAATATTAATGGTTAGTAAGTTATCATGTTTTTGCTTCTATATGACTTCTTTAATGGTTACTCGTACCACGTGCAAGAACTTTCATATGGGTAATTCTACTTCCTGAAAAACCCATTTATTTCTTCCCTTTACCAAAGCAACTAAACGCAATTTTAATAGTTAATAAGTTATCATTTTTGCTCTTAGTTGTACTTCATATACTGATTATCAGGTAGCTTATTTTACTAGTGCTGATAACTTGATTGCACTTCTAATATTGTCTTCTAAACAGGATATCTTACTCAACCGGAGTATCAAGGATGCCCTTGTTGCAGAAGAGAAGTTCTTCCGCAGTCATCCAGTATGCTGCACCAACCTTTAGTTTCACTGTTTGATACAGTTTCCATCTACAATTGGCTTATTCGTTTTTATGGTCACAGGTATATACTAGTCTAGCTGATCGTTGTGGTGTTCCTCAATTGGCAAAGAAGTTGAACCAGGTAAAAAATTTGCTAGTTGAAGTTTCCAGAACTTTTATGGGGTATAATTGAAAAAATCTAAATGTCGATGCTTTGTTCTAGTGTTCGTACTTTCTATTGATGTTTACTTAACCCTGTCACCCTATTAATTTTCCTCTGCAGTATGCATTTGGTAGAAAAATCTCCCATTTACTTCTGACCAGATTGTAAACTTGCATCATTCTACTCTATGTAGAGCAATTTTCCGTAGGCTTGGTTATGTTTGGAGTGTTTCTTCTTTCCTTTGCCCTTTTATCTTAATCAAGTCACCCTCTTGCTTATAGCATCTGTTGAAGGCCTTGTGCTAGTAGTTGGGGACTGACTTGCGATCCTACTAGTTGAGCCTTGTGACCTAGTTGTGCTGTATTTCTTTTATCTAATTGATGAGTCTTTCTATGCTGTTTCTGATGTAGATTTTAGTACAACATATAAAGGCAATACTTCCTGGCCTCAAATCACGCATTAGTTCTGCACTGGTTTCTGTGGCAAAGGAGCATGCAAGCTATGGAGAAATTACAGAATCAAAGGCATGTATATTTGTTTGTCTACCATGACCTTTGTTGAGTAGTATATGAAATAATTTTCTTACAACAAACTTATGGTTTTATAACTTATAGGCTGGCCAGGGAGCTCTTCTCCTGAATATTCTTTCGAAGTACTGTGAAGATAAATTTTTTGTTTGGCTGTCTGTAAAATTAATATTCTGAAACACCTATCATTTACAATCTACTAAATTGGTAATGATACCATAGTGGTTTGTTGGAACCAGCATTCTCATCAATGGTAGAGGGGAAAAATGAAGAAATGTCTACATCTGAGCTGTCTGGTGGAGCAAGAATTCATTACATTTTCCAATCAATTTTTGTCAAGAGCTTAGAGGTGTGTAGACTGTAGACTGATATTTTGCCTAGTTAGTTGGATTCCCTTTCCATTTGAAGTTAGATGTGCATTCTATTATACATCTCTTTGTCTTTAGGGTGTTTCCCCACACCATCTTACAAAAGTTAGTTGTTAATAACTATGCATGTAATTGTACAAAATACTGGTTATAAAACACTATCTTTTATGATTAACATTTTTGTTCAATCTACTGATATGTGCATTTGACTGCCCCATGAGGGATTTTGCGCAGTCTCTCTACTAGGGCAGGATAAGAAAGTTAAATAATGGCAACCTTATCTAGATTATTGGTTATCTGGTTTCATGACCTTAATTTCTCACCTTCCCTCCCTTTTTTAACAATAAAATAAAACCTTTGACTTCCTGCATGAGCTACTTCATTTAAAACAGACATTAGGAGTCCTGCAGTGCAACTTTATAAATTGGTGATGCATAACTTGTCTCTTTATGAGTGTTTTTATGTAAATATTTTTTTACGTTAATTGATTTGTTTTACAGGAGGTTGATCCATGTGAAGACTTGACCGACGATGACATTCGAACTGCCATCGAGAATGCGACTGGTCCTCGGTCTGCACTATTTGCTCCAGAAGTCGGTTATAGTGTCTTCTAATTCAACTTTCTAATCTAAGATTATTTTTGTTTTATACAGATCTACATTGCTGTTTTCCAAATTGTTGCCTGGGGTTATTTCATGTTAATCTCAGTGAATATTGGTTATAATTCTAGTTTTTATGTATAGGTTCCGTTTGAAGTGCTTGTTCGAAGGCAAATAGCACGTTTGCTAGATCCAAGCCTTCAATGTGCGAGGTTCATATATGATGAGTTAATAAAGGTGATTCTTCCAGATTATTATTGCAGTCCCTCATCTTTATTGCTTCACAATATAGATTTATAATAGAATTGTCCTCTTTCCAGATTAGCCATCACTGCATGGTGAATGAACTGCAGCGATTTCCTGTTCTGAGAAAACATATGGACCAAGTTGTTGGGAACTTTCTCCAAGAAGGCCTTGAACCATCTGAGACAATGATAGGACATATTATTGAAATGGAGGTATTTCTGCTAATTTTATTTTTATATATTATTTTATGTTTCTATTCTTAATCCTATTGCAAGAGATGAAGTTGATACAGTTGAGTGCAATACTTGTTACATTCATATGTTCTTTCCAAAGATCTGTAGTGATTTGTGCTATATGCCATTCTTTGCAGATGGATTACATAAATACTTCCCACCCAAGTTTTATTGGTGGGAGCAAGGTTGTAGAACTTTCCAATCAGCAGATAAAGAATTCCGGAGTTCCTTTACCTATCAGATCAAAGGTAGGTTTCTACTTATAGTAATTTCTCTGGTATTATTGCTTTTCTTTTTCAAATACCAATTCCAATTCCTTTTCGTTTTTTTCTGTGTTTTTTTGTTGACTTAATCAGGATGGCTCAGAGCCTGATAAGGCACCTACTTCTGAAAGAAGTATTAAATCTCGGGCTATTCTTGCAAGACAAGTTAATGGAACCATGGCTGATAAGGCATGAAAATTTGTGTTTCTGCTGCCCAATATATGCTTTTCCTTCCCTGCCTGTACTTTTTCATTTTTCCAATATTTCTTTCTCCTTCATCTGTCTTTTTTCTATGTAAATAACTTGAGAAGCCTTTTACTCCATTTTGTGCAGGGAGTCCGTCCTGTTGCAGATGATGAAAAACTCCCATCTACTGGTACTGCATTTTAGGCTGTCGTTTTGAATTTGTTGTTGCAATATCTGATATTCTTTATGATAGTTATGTAGGATGGCCAAATATTGAGGATTTTCACTCCCTTTTTTCCTTTTGAAAGGGATCTGGCTGATTTTCCAGTGTGAATTTTGTGTTAATAGTTCTCACCCTATTTTGATTAATTATCAAGCAGCATAAGAGTAAAATGAGTGGGTTTTTTCAGGAAGCACAAGTATTTCAACTTGGGGTATTCCATCAATATTTGGTGGCAGTGATAACCGCACATCAGTGAAAGAGAGCTCAACAAACAACAAGCCATATAGTGAACCTGTTCATGATACTGAGCATTCCTTTTCCATGGTCCATCTCAGAGAGGTGCCTACACATCAGATAAATTCATCAAGGATCCATGCTAAATTAAAAAAAAAGTGTTAATCTGATTTTGACAAGCATGCTTTTTACTCTTTTCAGCCCCCAACTGTATTGAGGCCTTCAGAAGACCGTTCAGAAACTCAAGCTATTGAAATTGCTATTACCAAACTGCTCTTAAGATCATACTATAACATTGTTAGGAAGAACATAGAGGACTCTATGCCCAAAGCAATTATGCACTTCTTGGTAAGTTTAAACTGAGTAGATTTGGTAGTTGTGTATTTTTTGGTCTCTTTCTGCTATCTATCCATGTTCACATTCAAGCTCCTGATGACTCTGAAATCCAAAAACGCATTATGGTTCCGGCCAAAAGAAAGAAGGCATTATGGTATTCAAGTTAGAAGATTTTAAGTCTTTCTAGTGAAGTTGTCTTTCTATTGAAATTAAGTTCAAATTTTCACCTTATCAGTTCAGCATCTGTGTGGCTTGATGTAAACAATATTTGGTGCTAAGTATGTTGATTTCTATCCTCAACTATTTTGATCTGTAGAGGAGCATATATCATGTAATTTGAACTAGGATACCATTTATTTTGTCTGTGGTTGATGTCTTTTAGCTATGTTAGAACAGTGATAAATTACATGATTCTGTGAATGTATCCAGTTTGACTTCTGTAACATGGAGCTAGCTGGTTGGTTGAAATTTGCTCATTTATTTCTTATTTTGGAACCTAAAACTGTTGTAATTTTGTAAATATAACTGTATAAGCCATGTCTTTCTAATGATAGTTTATGGTGCAATATTGAATTGCTAAGCTGAAGCATTACATGAGTAGTGATATCTCATATCAATATCCTGGTAAACCATACAAAACGTGAACTTCACAATGTCTTTATCAAAAAGCTCTATAGGTGATATAAAGCTTTCTGCCATTCGATTTGATTTCAATTATTTATCCCTGTGATAATCTCTTTGTTTATTTTCGAATGTTGTAACTACCTAGGAATTTTGTTTAGGGATTAATGTGTGGTAAGTGTTAAATTTTTGGTTAATTTTTTTGAAACCCTAGTAGACTATAGGGACCCTTGGTGAAATAACCCAAATTGTTTGGGTATTTAAGCACCTTAATTGCACTTTTTGAACCCTTTCCTCTTTATTTTTTTGGCTCTACCGTTTTGCTTCTCCCTTAAGCCTCTCATCTTTCCTTTCTCTTTTCTTTTTCTCATTCATTTCTTATTTCTTTCTCTTTTCTTTTCTATTTTCTTCCTCTTTTAATCACACTTTTAAGTCTTCAAATCTACCGTCGCCATTCGTGCGTGTTAACAAGGGACTTTCGGCTTTTGTTCCTCCTTGCTTCGTTGCGTTTTGTCGTTTAGAACCTTGGTAAGTTTGAGAAATTATAATTGTGGACTGTTTTGGAGTTGTTGGTGTGTTGTTCATGGTGGTCCGACGTCCCTTGCGAAGTCGGGGAGTGGGCGGCGCCGGAATCGGGAAAATGGGGGTTGTTGCAGCCCTTAATTTTTGCCTTGCTTCTTTGTGGGCATTGTTGCAAATCTGGTGGTCCAATTCTTTTGCCAAACTTTATCCAATCCCTTATTACCCAAACCAACCCAATAACTTTATTTCCTTAAAAACCCATTAAGCCCAAATCCTATTTAAACCAAACTCAAATTCATTTGAACCAAACCCAAATTCATTTGAACCAAACCCATTTGAACCAAATCAAATGAACCAAGTTCAACCCAAACCAAGTCAAACCATTGACCGACGTTGACTAGCGTTGATCGACGTTGACCGACCGTTGACCGGTATCGATTGACCGTTGACCGTTGACTTTGATCGTTGATCGTTAACTTTTTCGAAAAACCCTATCCTGCCATTTTTCGACGTCCTGAGTCCGTTTTCGCTGTCCGTTTTGCCAAATTTCGACCCGAAAGTCTCGTTTTTGATGTCTTAATTTAAATTGTGTACTTTAAAATATTTTAGAGTTTTAATTTGAGTGGTACTGATATTAAGTATTCGTATTTAGGTGATCACGAGTCCGAGGCAAACGATTTACCTCCTCCTGCTGTTTAACCCGTTCCTGCATCGGTTTCGAGAGCTACTCGTAAGTTATTTTAATTTAATTTTGTGTTTAAGTGGTGGGTAGGTTGTAATAATTTTTAGTTGTATTCGTAGGATCTAATTCCGTTAGACCGGGCACTCGTACTGTGCGTGGTGGACGACCTCCTCGTCGCTAGAGTTTTAATTGCTTGAGGTGTGTTTCTAATTGTAATTTACTCTAATGTTTGTGATGATACTGAGGTTATGTGATTTTATGCTGATTGAGATGATTGTGCTGTGATAAAAATAATTAATGGTATGATTAATTAAGTTGTGCAAGTGTATGATGCTAATGTCATGCATACATTTATAATTTTACATTGAGCATGTGACAGATAATTAATGTACTATGCTTACAGGGGTTGTGATATGTGCAACATTAATTGAGCTTGAGAGTGGGAAAAATATGAATATTTGATAAGCATATGATCATACCATTGTGTGTTCATGGGGTGGGATTGTAAGGTGGAAGAAGTGGTTACCATTCCTTTTAAGGTTGATACTAAAACCACACTACGATTGGTGACGTTGGCTGGGAAAGGGTTCTGGGGAATCTTTTCATTGTGTTGGTGTGATGGGGTATGGGTACATTGCATTGTGCTTGTGTGTGCAGTATGATTTGTGGTTACTCTTTCGTGTTTAAAATTGATATGTTGATGTATTCTAGCATTAGGTTGTATTTACTTTAGAGACACACTAGGCTTTATAGCTCATACCTCAACAGTTTTATTTCAGGTTTTCGGATATTAGGTGACTTGGTACCCGGAGGCTTAATTACAAAATTTAGAATATTCTATTCTATTTTATTATTATTATTATTATTATTATTATTATTATTATTATTATTATTTTGGGATGTAAATATAATTTATTTTGGGAATTTTGGGTATTTTGTTCTTTGAGGTTTAATTAATTTATTTTATTATTAATTATAGATTTAAAGTTTTATTTATGAATATTTATATGTATTTTTGAGGATGAGTTTGAGTTGTCAAGTTAGAGTGTGGGTAAATTACTTAAATAATCCTCTAGATCCGATCGTATCTTTTGGGCCGAGTTTAGGGGGTTACATTTAGTGGTATCAGACCCAAGTTCAACCCACGGACTGTGAAGCTCTACAGGCTTGTTTTTGAAAATTTTTGGGGTTAAATAGGGATTTTAGATAAATTGACGAGTTTTTATAATTTATGTTATATATATACATGCGATTTATTCTAAACCTCCGGTACCGATTCTTACTTTAGTACTCTTATTAATGTAGATAAATAGTATGCCACCACGTAGGAGTGCTAGACTTACGACTGGTCGCGGCCAAGGTCGAGGCCGGGGCCGTACTGCTAGGGGCGTTAGTGACCCCACCCCTATGTTCGAGCCTGAGGCAAATGTAGATGAGTTGCGTCACGTTACTGAGGATGAGCTGCCAATGGGTGCTGAGGGACAGCCAGCTGTTGGTGGAGATATACCAGCTGAGGGGACTCCTGTTGAGGATGTGTCTGATACAGGGGATAGTGAGACCGTGGAGTTAGACAATGCCACGGTTAATCGAGAGTTACTGAGATTGCTTCGGGGATCCACTGGGGGTCATTCTGAGGGTCCGAGGAGGCTCATTTCTGCTGATTTTATCGCGGCTGGGATGAAAGTGTTTGAGGGTAGAACTGGTACAGATCCTTCAGTTGCTGAGTATTGGTTGAAGGATTTACAGAGGTTATTTATAGAGATGAACTACCCTACTGGACAGAAAGTTAGAGCTGTTGTTTCTTTACTGAGGGGTGAGGCTCAAAATTGGTGGGACACTGTGGAAGAGTCTACTCCTACTGGTCAGGTTACATGGGAATTTTTCAGGGAGGCATTTCAGGATCGTTATGTCGGTGAGGAGTTTCTCGACAAGTGTAGAGAGGATTTTATGAACTTGAGACAGGGGGACATGTTCGTTAACGATTATGAGATAGAGTTTTTGAGGTTGGTTCGATATGCATCTGGGCTTGTAAGAAATGAAAAAGAGAAATGTGACTGGTTTAGGAAGGGACTACGACTTTCACTTCAGGCTGGGGTCAACATGCATCATGACAGGGTATTCAGTGACCTGGTTAGTCGAGCTAGATCACCCGAGAGTTTGGAGGCTCGTACTAAGGCTCAACGGATTCAGGACAGAGAGCGTAGCAAAAAGACAGTGGGTGCTTCAATTCAGTCAGTTATGGGTGGACTTTCTATTAAGAGACCTAGGGAGGAGACAGCTCAGCCTAGTTATCCGAGGGTGAGACTTGCAGTTTCGACAGTTCCGACAGGTAGTGTTGGTGGTTCTTCTAGACCTCGTCCCATGCATCTATGTTCTTACTGCAATAAAAGGCATGGTGGTGAATATTGGAGGAAAATTGGGGCTTGTTTTAGATGTGGATCGCAGGAGCATTTTTTTAAAGATTGTCCCCACCCTCCTACTGAATCGTTTATGCAGAGTCAGACTCAGGCTTCGGTTCAGACTCCTTTTAGGGGCAGAGGGCAGGTCGGGCCGATTACTTTGGGTTCAACTGCTAGAGGTAGATCGGTTTAGAGTGGAGGCACTTCTAGATCTGGGGCGAGACGGCCTGGGTTGGTTTATGCTACTAGAAGATATGAGGATCGTGATGAGCCCGATGTGATAGCAGGTACTTTTTCAGTTCATTCCATTCCATATTTTGCTTTGCTTGATAATGGTTCGACCCATTCCTATGTGGGTAGTGCTGTGTTTTGGGGTCTTAAGATTACTTCTGAAAATGTTGAGTCTGTGGTAATTGTTCAAAGTCCGGTGGGTAACTCTGTGGAGGTCACTAAAATATACCGTAACTGTCCTTTGGAGATTCATGGGGAAATCTTTTCTGCTGATTTATTGGAGTTGCCTTTCAATGAATTTGACCTTATACTGGGTATGGATTGGCTTTCAAAGCACCAAGTCAATTTGGATTATGAGAAGAAAAGGGCAACTCTGAGAACTTCGGATGATCGACAAATAACCCTGATTGGTGAGCGTAGAGGGTTTCTGTCCAATGTGATCTCAGCTCTTAAAGCCGAAAAGTTGATTAGAAAGGGGTCCATTGCTTATTTGGCTTATATTCTGGATTCAAGGCAATCTGAATCTAGGATTGATAAAATTCGAGTGGTGAAAGACTTTTTCGATATGTTTCCAGAAGAATTACCTGGGGTGCCACCTAAGCGTGATGAGGTGGAGTTTGGCATAGAGGTCTATCCTGCCACGACTCCTGTGTCTATGGCACCTTATAGAATGGCACCTAAGGAACTCAAAGAGTTGAAGGTGCAGTTGCAAGAGCTGTTGGATAAGGGTTTTATTCGACCGAGTGTTTCACCTTGGGGAGCTCCGGTTCTGTTTGTGAAAAAGAAGGATGGAACACTTCGGTTGTGCATCGACTATCGGAAATTGAATAAGCTAACGATTAAGAATAAGTACCCCTTACCTCGTATTGATGACCTATTTGATCAGTTTCGTGGAGCTACCGTGTTTTCTAAGATTGATTTGAGGTCTGGGTACTATCATCTCAGGGTGAAAGATGCAAATGTGTTCAAGACAGCTTTTCAAACTCGCTATGGGCATTATGATTTCTTGGTAATGCCTTTTGGGTTAACTAATGCCCTTGCTGCTTTTATGGACATGATGAATAGGGTGTTTCAACCCTACTTGGATCAATTTGTGGTGGTGTTCATAGATGACATTTTGGTATACTCTAAGTCTGAGGCGGAGCATGAAGAGCATCTCAAGGTGGTTCTGTAAACTTTAAGAGAGAAGCAGCTTTTTGCTAAGTTCAGCAAGTGCGAATTTTGGGTGTCGGAGGTGATGTTTTTGGGTCATATTGTTTCTGCTGAGGGTATTCGTGTGAATCCAAAGAAGATTGAGGCTGTTATGCGCTGGAAGCAACCTAAGAATGTTTCTGAAATTCGTAGTTTCTTGGGTTTGGCTGGTTATTATCGGAGGTTTGTTGAAGGATTTTCAATTATTGCGCCACCTCTGACTAAGCTTCTGAGGAAGAGTGTTCCATTTGTTTGGACTGAGGCTCAAGAGGCTAGTTTTGAGAAACTAAAGTCTGTGTTGACTCAAGCACCAGTTCTGATCCAACCTGAGTCAAGGAAAGCTTACACGGTTTACAGTGATGGTTCTCGCACTGGATTGGGATGTGTGTTAATGCAAGAGGGAAAGGTTGTGGCTTATGCCTCTCGTCAGTTGAAACCGTATGAGATTAACTACCCTACTCACGATCTCGAGCTTGCTGCGGTGATCTTCGCTCTTAAAATTTGAAGGCATTATCTTTATGGGGAGAAGTGTTATATCTTCACTGATCATAAGAGCTTGAAGTACTTGCTTACTCAGAAGGAGCTTAACTTGAGGAAACGTCGTTGGTTGGAGTTACTTAAGGACTATGACTGTGAGATTGAGTATCACCCTTGTAAGGCTAATGCGATTGTCGATGCCTTAAGTCGTAGTGCTATAACTGAGTTGAGGGCATTGTTTTCCAGGATGAGTTTGTTTGAGGATGGCAGTCTTTTGGCTGAACTCCGAGTTATTCCTACTTTACTCTCGGAGATTAAGTCTGAGCAAGCCAATGATCCTTATCTAGAGCACCGTATGAGGGAGGCAATAGAGGGTACGTCTGTGGATTTCGCCATGGATCAGAATGGGTTATTATGTTTTCGGGGTCGGTACTGTGTTCCGAGGAATTCTGAGATTAAGCAGACTATTCTCCGTGAGGCTCATGATAGCCCTTATTCCATGCATCCTGGGGAAGATAAGATGTATAAAAACCTTCGTGACAGGTATTGGTGGAAGGGTTTGAAAAGGGATGTGGTGGATTTTGTGTCAAAATGTCTGACGTGCCAGAAAGTTAAGGCCGAGCATCAGTGTCCTTCGGGGTTACTATAATCGATTGAGATTCCTTAGTGGAAGTGGAAAAGGGTGACTATGGACTTTGTGAGTGGTTTGTCCTTAACACCGTCCAAGAAAGACTCTGTGTGGGTGGTTGTGGACCGACTCACTAAGACTGCGCATTTCATTCCGGTGAGGGTTGATTATCCCTTGAGTAAGTTAGCTCGGCTTTACATCTCGGAGATAGTTCGTCTTCATGGGGTACCGTTATCCATCATCTCTGAATGAGATCCGAGGTTTACTTCGAGATTTTGGGAATCGTTACACCGTGCTTTGGGAACTCGATTAAACTTCAACATTGCTTACCATCCGTAGACTGATGGTCAATCTGAACTGGTGATCTAAGTCTTGGAGGATATGTTGAGGCGCTGTGTGATTGAGTATCAGGGGAGTTGGGAGGATTTCTTACCACTGGCTGAGTTTGCTTACAATAACAGCTATCAAACCAATATTAAGATGGCTCCTTATGAGGCTTTATATGGGCGCAAGTGTCGTACTCCTATCGGTTGGACTGAGTTGACGGAGCATCGATTGGTGGGATCAGATCTTGTTCGCGAGTCTGAGGAAACTGTTAAGTTGATTCGTGAGAGACTTAAGGCTGCTTTTGACCGACAGAAGTCTTATGTTGACTTGAAGCGTCGAGATATTGAGTTCAATGTTGGAGACGAGGTGTTCTTGAAAGTGTCTCCATGGAAGGTGCTTAGATTTGGGCGAAAGGGCAAGTTGAGTCCTCGTTTCATCGGCCCTTACCGGGTACTTCGTCGTGTGGGACCAGTTGCCTATCAACTTAAGTTGCCACCTGAGCTTGAGAGGATTCATGATGTTTTCCATGTTTCCATGTTGAGAGGTTATCGATCGGACCCGACTCACATTGTGCCTGTTGAGGAGATTGAGGTTCGTCCAGACTTGAGTTTTGAGGAGGAACCGATTGAGATTATTGCTCAGGATGAAAAAGTGCTTAGGAGGAAGACCATTAAGATGGTTAAGGTCTTGTGGCGCAACCATGGCTATGAGGAGGCTACTTGGGAGCCCAAATCCATCATCAAGGCCCAGTATCAACATCTTTTTGGGCCAGGTAAATTTCGAGGACGAAATTTTCTTTTAAGGGGGGGAGAGTTGTAACACCCTAGGAATTTTGTTTAGGGATTAAAGTGTGGTAAGTGTTAAATTTTTGGTTAATTTTTTTGAAACCCTAGTAGACTATAGGGACCCTTGGTGAAATAACCCAAATTGTTTGGGTATTTAAGCACTTAATTGCACTTTTTGAACCCTTTCCTCTTTATTTTTTGGCTCTGCCGTTTTGCTTCTCCTTTAAGCCTCTTATCTTTCCTTTCTCTTTTCTTTTTCTCATTCATTTCTTTTTTCTTTCTCTTTTCTTTTCTATTTTCTTCCTCTTTTAATCACACTTTTAAGTCTTCAAATCTACTGTCGCCATTCGTACGTGTTAACAAGGGACTTTCGGCTTTTGTTCCACCTTGCTTCGTTGCGTTTCGTCGTTTAGAACCTTGGTAAGTTTGAGAAATTATGATTGTGGACTGTTTTGGAGTTGTTGGTGTGTTGTTCATGGTGGTCGGACGTCCCTTGCGAAGTCGGGGAGTGGGCGGGGCCGAAATCGGGAAAATGGGGGTTGTTGCAGCCCTTAATTTTTGCCTTGCTTCTTTGTGGGCATTGTTGCAAATCTGGTGGGCAATTCTTTTGCCAAACTTTATCCAATCCCTTATTACCCAAACCAACCCGATAACTTTATTTCCTTAAAAACCCATTAAGCCCAAATCCTATTTAAACCAAACCCACATGCATTTAAACCAAACCCATTTGAACCAAACCAAATGAACCAAGTTCAACCCAAACCAAGTCAAACCATTGACCGATGTTGACTGGCGTTGATCGACGTTGACCGACCGTTGACCGGTGTTGATTGATCGTTGACCGTTGATCGTTGACTTTGATCGTTGACCGTTGACTTTTTCGAAAAACCCTATCCTGCCATTTTTTGACGTTCTGAGTCCATTTTCGCTGTTCGTTTTGCCAAATTTCGACCCGAAAGTCTCGTTTTTGATGTCTTAAATTAAAATGTGTACTTTAAAATATTTTAGAGTTTTAATTTGATTGGTACTGATATTAAGTATTCGTATTTAGGTGATCACGAGTCCGAGGCAGACGATTTACCTCCTCCTGCTGTTCAACCCGTTCCTGCATCGGTTTCGAGAGCTACTCGTAAGTTATTTTAATTTAATTTTGTGTTTAAGTGGTGGCTAGGTTGTAATAATTTTTAGTTGTATTCGTAGGATCTAATTCCGTTAGACCGGGAACTCGTACTGTGCGTGGTGGACGACCTCCTCGTCGCTAGAGTTTTAATTGCTTGAGGTGTGTTTCTAATTGTAATTTACTCTAATGTTTGTGATGATACTGAGGTTATGTGATTTTATGCTGATTGAGATGATTGTGCTGTGATAAAAATAATTAATGGTATGATTAATTAAGTTGTGCAAGTGTATGATGCTAATGTCATGCATACATTTATAATTTTACATTGAGCATGTGACAGATAATTAATGTACTATGCTTACAGGGGTTGTGATATGTGCAACATTAATTGAGCTTGAGATTGGGAAAAATATGAATATTTGATAAGCATGTGATCATACCATTGTGTGTTCATGGGTTGGGATTGTAAGGTGGAAGAAGTGGTTATCATTCCTTTTAAGGTTGATACTAAAACCACACTGCGATTGGTGACGTTGGCTGGGAAAGGGTTCTGGGGAACCTTTTCATTGTGTTGGTGTGATGGAGTATGGGTACATTGCATTGTGCTTGTGTGTGCAGTATGATTTGTGGTTACTCTTTCGTGTTTAAAATTGATATGTTGATGTATTCTAGCATTAGGTTGTATTTACTTTAGAGACACACTGGGCTTTATAGCTCATACCTCCACAGTTTCATTTCAGGTTTCGGATATTAGGTGACTTGGTACCCGGAGGCTTAATTACAAAATTTAGAATATTCTATTCTATTTTATTATTATTATTATTATTATTATTTTGGGATGTAAATATAATTTGTTTTGGGAATTTTGGGTATTTTGTTCTTTGAGGTTTAATTAATTTATTTTATTATTAATTATAGATTTAAAGTTTTATTTATGAATATTTATATGTATTTCTGAGGATGAGTTTGAGTTGTCAAGTCAGAGTGTAGGTAAATTACTTAAATAATCTTCTAGATCCGATCGTATCTTTTGGGCCGGGTTTAGGGGGTTACAAATGTCCTGTATGTCTTATCATCCAAAACAGAGAAAACCTGTTTGAAGAAATGTTACAAGAACCTGATGAGATCGCTTCTAAGAGAAAACGTACTCGAGAAACACTTCGAGTTCTCCAACTGGCATTCAGGGTGGGTTCTCTTACTGTATATCAACATATGTTGATTATTAGAACAATCACTAAGACTTTTAATCTGTTTGTGAAGAGGACATGACCCAAATGTCCTTTTCCTTGTTTGCATACATGTTAATGTGTTGCTTAATTTTTAACTTCTTACTAAATTACAACATTAAGTGCAGCTGCAGCCACATTTATTTATTTATTTAAATCGTTTTGAATATACATTGGATGAATTGCCGTTGGAAGCTGAAACAGTTGAGAGGGGATATAGTCTGGGTTCTGATCCAACAGGGCTGCCGAAGATTCATGGACTGTCAACATCATCAATGTATTCTATAAGTAGTGGTTCAAATGATTCTTACACAGCTTCTTCCAAAAACCCAAAACCTCGCAAGTCAGCTCACTGGGGGGAACTACAGTCACACTTGTATGCCAATGTAGATTCAAATGGAAATGGGCGCCATTACATGGCAGGCCTCTATCCCACAGTTGATCTGTAAGCCATTTGAACCTGAAACTGTGCAGGTTGGTCCAAGTTTCTTTTATCAAATATGGAGGCATTATATTCATTTGATTGCTTAGTCTAATTTTTCTCCCTCAAGATCTTTGGAACTCCAACCAAAGCCGGCATATCGGTAAGTTGGTGTTATTTCCTAGCTTTTATGCATTTGCTTTTGTCTCCATATATTTCTTTGTTCTACTGCCATGATACAGGGTTATTTGCATTGTTTTTCGCTCTGGGAAGAATAATGGGAGCGAGGAACTTGCTCTCTTTTTTTGTCAGAAATGATAGTTTTCTGTTCCTATAACCATTCTTTTCGCAATCTCTTGTCTCTCCCCCATTTGTTAACATCAGGCAGTAAACACAGCCGATTATTTGGGTGATAATGCATTTGGATCAAGAATGTTAGCCATGGAGTCTATGTCCATATTTTAGTGTGAAATTCTAGTGGCCTGGTTGTTTTTTGGTTTTGCCGGTAAAGAAACGGATAATTGCATTTTTGGATTCAATAATTTCGGCAGAACTTGTTGAAGAATAATAATCATAAAAGCTATGAAAATTACTGTTGTTTCACTGTAAAAGTTGTAGATTTTGCTGTCATCCAACTTGTGCATGATCTGAAGACTGAAATTTGCCCTCATTTATATGGTTGTGGGTTTATTTTTATGAAGCTCGGTGATAAATTTCAATATGTAATTATAATGGAGGGATAAGTTTATTTTCTGTCCCATTTTTTAGATGTGATGAATGGGTTTGATCTTTTATTATAGGAAAAAAACAACTTACTCTTTTCCAAGTTCTTTTTCTTTCTTTTTTGGTTGGAAAGAGCAACATGATATATTAATAATTAACAAAGAGTAAGCATCTCATGGAGTTCAGTGGCCTCAGTCATCAGTATAGAAACAATAGCCTAAGGTGGCTCCTTACAAACATGATAAAAGCTTTACGAGGAAGCTGGGGCTTGAAATTGCTTCCTAATGTAGCCAAAGCATTGGCGTATTTTCTCAGGATTTCCAGCTGAAGGACCGTCAGTGTTAAGTTTCATCCATCTGCTGCTCTTGCTTTCCAAGGATTTTCAGTCGAAGGGCCGTCAGTGTCAAGTTTCATCCATCCACTTCTAGGGGTCACCCATGCCACTGAAGTAAAAGCTGGGAGGTTCCGAAATTTAGATGCTGATGACACGGAAAAGAATTCGCCAGCTCCCGCCAAAGCTGTCTTTAGCGGACCTCTATGGTGACTCCGATATGGTATTGTTTTTTCGCATGAGCATATCTCTCAAGGCAAACACTCGGTACCATGGTTTTGCAGTGTTGTTTTTTTTTTTTCATTCTGGTCACTATAATGTTAACATTAAAAATTAAATATGTCGCAAATAATTTATTTATCTATCTACTTTAACTGAAATGTTATCAAGTACTAATTAAAAAGTTTTCGTGAAGAAATGTGATGTTTTTTTTTTTTTAGAAAATAAACAGCAATTATGCGATTACAACCATAGGTCCTGTTACAATCTCAAAGCATTATTACGATCCTTTAACAGACTATCTTTCAGTGCATCTAGAGGAGCAACAAAAAATTGTAAACTAACTAATCGAGTAGCTAATTTGGTTATGTAATCCGTAGTTTCATTCTGAGATCTTGGCACATGCTATAATCGGATTTTTTATTCTTTGTGCAACATTCCATTAATCAACTGTAATTCTACCATTTTACTAATAGCAACACTACCAGCCAATAAAGATTCAACCAACAATACATTGTCACATTCAAGCTCAATTCGTCTAAAACCTTTATTCCAAGCTATGTGTAGTCCTTCTAAATAGATCTAGCTTCAATTTTAAATCGTATCCTTACCCAATAATATAGAATAGCCACATAACCACCTTACATTCGGGTTCCTCAACACATCTCCAATCGAGACGTTCGCATTAACAGAAGATAATGCCCCATCCATATTTAGCTTAATCCATCCATCCGCCGGAAGAGACCATTGAGAACTTGTGGCAATCGGATTTGGCATAAACAGATTGGAACTAGAAGTTACAAAGCTTTTGGCCCATGTCAAACCTGTATCCACGAGATTTTGAATGCAATTATGGCCATTAGAAAAAAAACAAAGTGATTTGAATCCTTCCATAACAACCAACATAGTATAGAGAAAAGAGTGTTGATGGCTTTTAACCTTGATTCTCAAATCAAAAGAATTGACATTTAATATAGCGTATAAAAATTATATACAGGTAATTTAAAACTTTTTAATGGGATAAATAAAAATGTAAAAAGGCATAAAAATAAATATAGAAAATTATTTAAAACTAAATAGAAAATCCTAAAATTTGGTATACGCCAGTAATTAAAAGCTTTTTATTGGGGATGAATAAAAACATTTAAAGAATTTAAAAAATATATTTTATTTAATACTAAATAAAAAATTTAGTAGTTAATATTCACCTCATTAATGAGGTACCATTCAAAAATTTTTAATTTACAATAACCCCAAACTACGATTTCTAACGTTATTTATACTAGTAAATAATGCAAAATGAAATTTTCATTTTGATTTAGATTATATTTTTCCCTTTTTTTACTAACCTCCTTTAAAGTGATCAGACAGTTATTTTCCATTTTGAAATTTTATTGCATTTTCACTGTAATTTTCATCAAATGAATATAGTTTAATTATCAGTTAATGTCGATTGAAATTGAAAATTCTATTTATACAAATGTATTAAGTATACTTGCAAATTATAATTGTACCTTAAAAAAATTGCAAACAATCATTTCCAATCACCTTCAGTTATTTACCCTATATTTCAATTAATAAGTACAATTATTTCATTTATTCAAATTAAAAAATTATAAAACAAGTATGCAAAAAAAAAGGAGCTAATAAGTATAATAAAAACCCTTGGTAAATTGCAATGGAGTGCCCTAAAGTGCAGCGTTTTGGGGGAGCGTCTAGTTCTTATAATGCTGAATATCGTCAGTGTTGAAAATGTTGCAAATTGGATAAGAATGGTTAACCAAAATGCTGAATCAGTTAGTGCCTGGACTATCTGGGTAAACAAAATGTAGAGCAGCATGGGGAGGCAAGAAAAGACCCATAACAGCTACTGTAGCGGGGGATTTACCTGACCGGTTTAAACACGATATGAAATCACAACCAACACATTGCGAAACGTACAAAAGTGTATAGGCAAAACACATATGAGACAACAGAACAATCAGGAGGCAAAACTGAGAATAATAAGAAAGTAGCTAAGAAGACATTCTTTAGGAATTGCAGCTTCAAGACTTGGGACATTCAGCCTCTTTTCCCTGCTGCTTGTGTTCAAGCTTATCTCAATATTTCCACATTTTTATAAGGAAAGGAATTTGTCAAAACAAGCTCTGGTTTCGACACACATTGAAGGAAGAAATAATTTTTAATCTTCCTACAGACACCAAGTAGGCTAAATTTCGCAATTCTGCAGTTACATAATGATCAGCAATGAACCATATATACAGTTGTCAAACAAACTCAATTATTACAACAAAGTTTGACATGTGCCCTTTTAAACATGAAGTAACATAGCACTCACCACAGCGGAAGGAACATGTTAATCATCTTTCAGCAGTGACCGCAGAGTTATCTCCATTAGATGAAGATACAACATCTGTAGTTAAAGTTACAGCCTCTGACTCATTAGCTTCAGCATCACTCTGATAAACACCCAAGGAGTAACAATGTAATAAGGATTCAAGGGGCATTTAGGATTTTAACACAATGAAAAAAGGTAATAAATAACAATCATCAATATTGTTTTGTGAGTTAGCAAAACCTGCTCAGCAGTCTTTACAGTTGGATCCGGGATTGCTACTGTAGAAACCTTTGAAAGGTCTCTCAAAACACCCTGCAAATGAGAACTTCCCAAGTGAATGACCAAAGAATTACAAGCAATTATTGAAGATTATAAGAATCATGAATCATCCTCCGCGAGTTACTAAAATGCAGAAGACATGATGGATTGATTAAAGGGTACGTTTACTTCTGAGTCATCAAACAAATTAAGGTTAAGTGGTGCCAGAAACAAATCAACTGGAAGTATAGAACTGAATCTCAAGGTTATAATATTGCCAAACTCTTAATAATCAGAAGGACTAATCATAAATTTGTGTGATTAATATCATTAGAATTGCAAAGAATGCATTATCAACAAAGAGTTAGAAGATTGTCAATCATCTTATAGTACGCTCTCTTGAGTATCTGCATGCAATTAAATGGGGAATAGAACTGAATCTCAAGGTTATAACATTGCCAAACTCTTAATATACACCTCTCTGACAATCAGAAGGACTAATCATAAATTTGTGTGATTAATATCATTAGAATTGCAAAGAATGCATTATCAACAAAGAGTTAGAAGATTGTCAATCATCTTATAGCACGCTCTCTTGAGTATCTGCATGCAATTAAATGGGGAATAGACTTATGAACAAGTCTTTCCTGGTTTAGACAAACCTTATTTGCCCACTTGAGTCCACATGCATTGCAAAGAGTCCTTGGACCAGCAGGTCCACGACGCATCATAGGAGTTTTCTTAGAGCTGATTCCACAGTGTGTACATCTACACAGAAAAACCACGCAAAATAAAGGAGAGAATCTATAGGAACATAACAAATGATAGCTGAAGTGAAAACTAGAAACTAACAACTTCAGCTGAGGGGTGATATCAATCCAATGACAATTTCTTTTAAAAGCAACATTATTTGATCATTGGAAAAGCTACTCACAAAACTTCTTGCATGTTCTCATCTTGCCCAGAACCTGGTGTTCCGCTCCATCCTGAAGAGGCTGAGGCTACTTCTTCAGAAATTGCCTTGGATGATGTAAATTGACCCTTCTTACGTTGCATCCTAACACACACCTAGTATGTTAGAAAGTGACTTGAAGAACAATCTTGTCCTGAAGAAAGAAGAATGTGGAAAAAGAGGTGAAACCAATTGTTCAAATACCTGAGGGCCACTTCTTTCCGCACGGTATAGCGGATTTTCTTCTCAAAGCACCGCTCTTTTCTCTTCTCCCGGAACCGGTTTAAAGAAGCAGCTCTATGTGGCTGAATTGACCTTCCAGGAAAGTCACTCAAGCCCTAGGAGAATGCCATTAAAGATGTTAAAAAAAGAAAAGGAACCAAAACAGAACCTTCTTAAAAGAACTAATCACAAGATAGGATGATTGATCTAACGCACACCCTTTGAGTAACAGACACTGTCCCCATTGCAGGAATGCCTGAAGGGATTTCATATCCACCTAGAAGTAACAACACTGCCTGTACCTGAAAATATCAAGCACCACAAATCATGACTTCCCTTTTCTTACTTTATATTTGAAACTTTAAGCCCTAATAGCATCCACTTCAATTGAGGAGAAAAGAGAGGATCTTTCTTGCCTAACCCACGACATTATTTTGAAACAAAGCAATTCAGTAATTAACTGTGTAAACGAGAATATGGATGCAAAAACCAATGAGTCGTCAGCTAAATTAGCATTAAAACAGGATAGGCCACCACATAATTCACCAAACTAACAAAAAATTCATTAAATCCATCCAATCAGCCTAAAACCAGATGCAACAAGTGAACAATTTAAATAAAAAATTCAACATTTAAAAAACAAACATACGTATCAAATTCAAAACTAAAAGGCCCGGATGAAAAGGAAAACGAACCTTGTCAGGAGAAACGGAATCAAAGACATAAACCTCCCCTTGAAACGATAGGGTGAGCTGATCAGCGCCACCATTACCAGGAGCAGAGGTTGAATCAGATCCTTGACCATAAACGTGGGCATGAGAAGCTTCGTCCATGCCATTATTCATAACCGCAACAACGCCATCGTTTTCTTGGAATCCAATCTGAGGGTTATCCACGGACTCTTCCCCTCCTCCTCCGGCTCCGCCTGGAATGTCATCGTCTTCTTCTTCGTCAATGTTCCGTTGCATGTTCGCGGCACCTGAACCGTACATTGACGTTGCCTGGTGATTCGAATTCGCCATTCGTTTTGCATTACAAATTACCACAAAATCTCCCCCAAAAGGGGAAAAATAAAAACAAGAAATGCAACAGAATATTATAAACTTTAATATATAGAGAGAAACTCAGGAAGAGAAATTAAAACTAAGGTTAAAGAAATTTTTTTAAAAAATTACAATAAATTATAATGAAAAAACATTTTAAAGTGAAATTCTGGGCTTAATAAATAATTAATTAATGTGAAGCGATTGAGACGGAATGGAAGCAGGTTGGGGGAGGATGGAAGGAGATGAGAGGGTTGAGATAAGGCCCTTGATACATGATAATATTTACGGTTTTGTGCCACTCACTTACTCACTAACAAAAAGGGTTGGGGACGGTGATTGGTGGTGTGCTTCTTACCTTAGGACAACATTAAGGGTTTTGATAGAGACACCAATAGGTATATGAAAAAGTTTCAAAGTCACACGTGTTTTTATCATGATTTTTTTTGTTGTTGAGTAGATGTTTTAGATTTTAGTAGCCAATGTATTTGTAACCGAGCTGTCTAAACTTCTTTTAATGGAAAATGTTGAGAAAACTATCAAATTCTACTATTCAACTATATCAACTCCAACAACCAACACAGTGGCGGAGGGACAAAAAAAATTTCAAGGACGGAATTAAATTATATATTTTTATGATAATATAAATGTAATTTTATTATTTTAATAATTTATTTATTTATTAATTTTAAAAGATTAAACTAATTTTTTTTATTTTTAAAGGAATCAAAATATAATTTTATTATTATTAATTTAAAATTTTATAAATTATAAAAAACTTAAATTATAATTTTACTATTTTAAAAAAGCTATAATATATATACAAAAAATAATATTAAAATTTTAAACTTTGAAATGTTTATTTATATTTTTGAAAGGGTTATAATATAAATTTACAAAAGATTAAATTGGAAAAATTTAAATTTTTGAGGGCCATGTCTCCTAGGTCTTAACGTAGCTCCGCCACTGCTCCAACAGCTCCCCGACGGTCTCTTCACCAAGTGCAAACCACAGCAGCACCCTGTACCACTTAGCCATAAAATTTGCAGCAACATTACAAGCTCTCGGCACTTCTCTAGCTTGACAATCCAGTGTCGCTAAAGCATCCCCATAATTTATTGAACCAGCGAGCAGACTTGTTCCCCTCTCGATCCTCGGCATAGTAACTGTAATGCTTCAATATTATCACTCCCCATAACCACCTGTCAGAATCCCTTAGCCCAAGGCACCTTTAATCAATCTAACATCGCCCCACAACTGAGTGAAGCACCGACGTGATTCCAATCTTCTTGGAGAACCCGACATCCCAGCTCCCATAACAGTCCCGAAGCACCCCCCCCCTCGCCTGACCAGTTCTTTCCGACACAACCCCGTCAACATTCATCTTCACCTATCCTAGCTCCAGACAGCGCCGTCGCAAATTTCCAGTCCCCGTTCGTCTCTGACTCTCCAAAACAATAGCAACATAGATCCCAGCATCCTGTAAGCATCCACGTATCAACTTATTCGAGTTACAACTAGCGCCTTGAAACACTACCATATGCTGTTGCCTCCGAATGTTTCAACACACTATAGGAAACAGTGTTCCCTACATTTTCCCCCCATATCTACAAACTCACCGGTTATATTATCAACTATCCATTTTGGCAACAAAGAAGAGAAGAAATCCTTGTGATGCTTTCGACCCACCAGCTTACGTCACACAACCTTAGTGGGCCCACAATCCCGTAAAGCATGAAGTATGGCCTCAGTTGCTCCACAAATATTACAAGTTGGACCGTCCGTCATGCTTCTCCTACAACGGTTTGCTTTCGTCAATAGCCCTTCCTACAAGACCACCCAAATAAAGTATCGCACTTGATGCGGCATAGGTAACTTCCAAACCAATTTCCAACTATCATTTGGTAACTCCAAAGTACCGCACGTAATTGCCTTATACGTCGTTACTACGAAAAACCTCCCCTAGACTATTGATTCGGCCCGGCAACGGCACAGTCGCAATCCTGTCCCATATTTCAGCCCATCCCCAACAGCCCATCCAAGATTTCGGCAAAATTCTCCCTATGTATTGTTTGGATAATTGTAACATTTTATATCCGACTCAATCATCGAATTCAAATTACAAAGCTGACTTTCTTGGCGGCTTCCCACTGTTGATGTTAGCCCATCCGCGATGGAAGAGCCCTCTTTATCTCAAAACCTGACTTTCTAGGTGGCCCTACCAATAGCAGTTGCTGCCGCCCCATTCCCTAGATCTTACGGTCATTGTTCCACTTTTCCTCCGTCTAAACTTCTACTATTTAAGTTGAGTTAAATTTAATATTGATTTCATTTTTTATAATTACCGAACTAATAAATTTGTTTCACTGAAAATGTCATTGTGTTCGAATGTGACGTCGAAGTTTGAAAAATATATCAAACTAGCACTAAAATCGCAGCTCGATATGAAAAGATATTATCCACAATCTTTTATAGATTTTCAGTATCATCAAACCCCGTCATGTATAATCTGCTTAGGCTTATTGATGATGAAGATGTCCAAACAATTTATCAGTTAATTGCAAATCTAAAAATATGGCAGCAAAGTTATATGTGGAGTTGGATGATGCTGGAAATGTGGTAGTAAAGTTCCAAGTTCATCCAGACTACCTGTGAATATTTTCCCACTGGTGTGTTGAGCACGGATATATCATCAGCATCTCTAGAGGGAAGATGATCAGTTTAATGTACCTTTGTCAATTTGCTCCACCACTGTCATAGAATGACAATTCATGGTAATACGCATCAATACAACAAACCCGATCCGTATCTAGATGAGGACATGCAACCTTTGGCATATATGTTATCGAGATTCAGTTTATGAACGATGGTGCAGGACATCCGGTTGGGGACGTTGTGGGTTCAAAGCTTGTCAAAATTGTGTCAGATCATAGAGGCTATTCCCTTTCACAATTAACAATTACTGTTGACATTGTAATAACAACACATGTTGCTGTCACTGAACCATGATTCCTATAGGAGACAAGATGAGTGAAAAGGCTGGAGAATAAGGAGCCTTTTGAGATAGTTTTAGAGAACTTACATCCTTCGAAGATTTTATTTTGGAATGTGATCTTCAGGCTAAAAGTATTAACAACGCGAAACAAGAGTGAACTTCAGAGAAACGGAGCAACGAATCTGTTTAAAACAACAGAAGTGATTAAACTTCATACCCAGGGTTTACTTTCTGTTGAACATCTCCATAGCTTTCCAACTCATCCATATCTTCCAAACTACCCAAAAACAGAGGCAATCTTTGATGCAGTTTCACCGGTTGGATCGAAAGTATCCTACTTTTACCATCCGAACCTTTGCCTCCAGCTTGCTCTGCAAGATAACTTAGAGGGTTCGCCTCGTAAACCAGCCGCAGATGGTCCCTTGGATTCATTGCTATTCCACCATACAACAAGGTCCTATGGAAATCAGCAACCAACGAACATATATACCGAGCTGAATATTTCTTAGGGAATTTGCCTTTGCCGAGTCTTACTGTATCAATGTATTGCCTTAGACCTTCAGGCCAATCGAAATACCTTGCATCATTGACAGAATATATTTGACCTGGAATCATCAAGTAGGCCGAGCTCGAATTATTAATTGGATAAAAAAAAATCAATATTAATTTCATACTTTTATATGATGAAGAGTTCCCATTTAATCAAACTGTAAATGACGACCATCAGTAAGAAAATCCAAATAGGATACCATTGAATTTGTGAAGCAAATATCAGATATCTCAATGAATCCCATGAGCATAACATTTTAACCCTCAAGGTTTCAGTACGTTTACCTCGAGGTGGAATTCTAATGCCTGGATGTGTGAGAATAAAGTCTCCTGTTGAATGATCTAAGGTAAATGCATGTGTTCCTGAGCCAAAGCTAGCACATAAGATTGTGGCAGATGAATAGAGGACATAGCCAGCAGCAACAAGCTTTGTTCCACTCTGTAGCGAATTCAGCAATGCCTTCTCTTCCGTCGGTTGATTATCTAGCTCCGTGAGCCGGTTATATATCCCAAAGATCGTTCCAGTGGGAATAGAAGCATCTATATTTCGAGAACCATCAAGGGGATCCAATACAACCACAAAGGGACCATCATCATTGATCCAAATTGGAGCATCATCTTCTTCTGAAGCCATCACTGAAACTTTTCCTGAATTTCTAAGAGATGACAATATGATTTCATTCTGCAGGAAAAAAAACCAAAATTTTAGCATATCAGAAGACTTTAATTCTTTTTTCCCTACTCAATTCCTTTTACTCTAGTTTTAAAAACAATTTGACAGGGGCATTGAAAACCTAAAGTTTGACTGATTTACATCTTTGAAATCAATCTATTTCTGTATCAACTAAGCCTCTTTTCTTGCTCTAATAATTTGCAATGATTCAATCTTCATACTACTAAGAATTCATGTCAATTATAATCGCAGCCAAATTATTTAAGAGTTATATGCCCAACAATATACCAGTGCACCATGAAAATACTACTTAAAGGGAAAAAAGAGCAATATTTTCATGAATTTCAATGACGAAATTAGCATAGTTAAACATACTGCCACAATATCAAGCGGTTTTGGCTTATCCCTATCAGAAGCAGCGGCCGCGGATGTGGCACCAGTGTGAGCCGAATGTTTCCCGAGAGCAGAATTAAAGGGAGAAGCCACAAGAGCAGCAATTCTCTTGCAAGCAAACTGTATATGATAAAGCAAAACAAGTAAATCATCTCCTACATCTAGTCCTCCTTTCCCAACATAGTCCATCAGTGAAGAGAACCCATTTGCACCATCACCACCACCAGCAGCAGCAGTCATGTCCATCTGAGACTTAGCCAAAAACCCAGAAAAAGAAGCCATTTTTGGTGGGGGACAAAAGCTCAACCTGTGGGTAGGACAGAAGTGGGGTTTTGGGGGGAAAGGATGGAAAAATAGATGGAAAAGTGGAGATGGGTAGGAGATGGTGGGAGACAATAATTGTTGCATATTAGTAGTATAAGAGGTTGTTTCAATGTGTTGGAAGAGTAAAGAGGTGAAAAGGACGGGTAATGGGAAATGGAATCATGGGATCATATCAGAACTTGAAGATTGAGGATTGAATGTTTCAAAGGAATTTAAGGTGGGATTTGGCTTTGGTTTTGGGTGGATATAGCGTAGCAGTGTGAGAGTGTAGGATAAAAAGGATGGAAAAACGTCTGTTATGGAGGCTCGGTTCTCTAGCTATCTTTCTTTTTTAAGGTACTATTCCAAATTTTTTTTCTAGAAATATACCAATATCATTTAATGATTTAAATAAAAAGCTAAAGGTTAAAGTATGTCTTAAGTCCCTGTGTATTCTTTCTAAATTTGTATAGTCCTTGTATTTTTAGTTTTAGGAATTCAATTTTTTTATTTTTCAAGTTTCAAAATTCAGGTCAGTTGTTGCATTGTTAAAATTATTTTGTTAAATTCAAGTTCATTACAACATTATCTTGTTAGTTACATGGTTACTAAATGAGTATTTTTTCATTTCAAAAGGTCACTCCAACAAATTTAACAAAAAATTTTAATATTATTAACAATTAAACTTAAATTTTAAAATAAAAAAATAGATGGATTAAATTCCTGAAAATAAAAATATATAGACTAAATTTCTAGTTTTGGAAGAGTACAAAAATTGATGACACATTTTAACCAAAATTAAAATAAAAACTCTTTAAATATCATTTTATTTGAACTAGTTTCTTATCCGGTGCAATATACAAGTTAGTTGTATGTAAAAGTGTTCATGAGTTAGGTCAGATCGGGTTCAGGTCAAGTTTAAATATAATATTAATATACTTTATTTTTTTTAAGCTCGGCTCGCCCCGGAATCTAAACCTAAATTTTACTCAATTTTATTCATATTTGTAATAGACTAATTCAAGCCCATTTTAGATCTGCTCATATTATTTTTTATTTTTTTAAAAAAATATTTATATTGTTGTATTTTAATATTTAATAATTTTATATATTTTTTATTTATTAAAAATTTTTATATAATCATTTTAACATTTTTTTTATGTTTACATTACAGTAGTATTATATATTTAATATAGATTTAGTTTTTTAATGTGTTCTAAATTACATAATATATAAAAATATCATATTATAAAGTATTATAAACTTAAAACTGGTCGAGCTTGAGTCTTGAATGTTCAAGCTTGAGTCCGACCCATATTTTAAATTGACTTAATTTTTTGTCCAAACTCTTTTTTCGAGCCTAATATTTTTCTCTAAATCCTATCGAATTTCGGATAGGCCTTTGGGCTTGGACAAATAACTCAGCCCATTAATAGATCTAATTTTATATATTAATAATATATTAAATTTATTTTTTAATTTTTAAAATATATATATATTAACAAATAATATAAAATAATATAACCTAAATCTTGTATATTGTTCAACCCATCTATTGGTTGAATCAATGAAATCTTCTTGATAAATCTTCATCATGTTCTTAGTTATCCCAAAATATAAGAAAAAAAAATTTCGAATTTCTAAAAAGGTGATGCCAACTATCTATAAACCAAACCCAAAAAAATTATTTTTTATTTGTAATAGAACTTGGTGCCGACCATTAGATGGTCAAAACCCAAATTTTTTTCTAAATATTGGTAAAATCATATACCAGTATAATACAATTAAAAAAAATACTCTGATGCCAGTCATTAGATGAGCAAAACAAAAAAAAGTTATTTTTTTAAAATCTGAAACAATCATCGAGCAATAATTGGTTCAAATTTAAGTAGGTGTCAACCATTAAATAGCTAAAACCCAAATGCACTGTTAATTTCACGTCATTTTGATGGATATTTTTAAACATAAATCATTTTTACAATTATAATTTTTTTGGGTTAGATGTGTAAAATAATCTAATAATAACCTTTTAATAAAAAGATATATTAATAATTTTTTAATTAAATTAATATTCGATTAATCGGTAACACCACCTCAATTAAAGGTTTATTAATAATATAAATAATAATTTTTTTTCAGATAAGACTTTTCATCCAAAGCAGCACAAAAAGTTGAATCTATTCCTACTATATTAAATTATTTACGCCGTATGTATCCTTCTAAAGTTCTAATAATCAAATGTAGCCAAGCATGACGGCTGAAACTATTACAATCAATAAAAGTTGAAACTGAAGCTCGAAAATTATTTTGGATAGATCCCACGTCTTATCCTTTGATTACAACCTCTTTTGGAATGTCCACAATACATCAATAATTGAGATATTTTTCAATAAAACTGAAGTTGCTCTACTGAAACTCCTTCACTTTGGTTTTGTAATTTCGAGGTCATCGGTTACTAAATTTCGAGAAATGGTGTCCCAAACCATTGATCTGTTGAAGAACGAGCTGCCTCTTGAGCAGGAGCTTGTGGTTTTGCCTGAAGATGTTGTCACTGGCCTTGTTCTTGTCGATATCATCAATGGCTTCTGCACTGTCGGTGCTGGAAACCTGGTAAAGTGCCTGACCCTTGAACTATTGATATATATATTTTGTTACAAGTACTCGATCCCATATTCTGGGATTCGAATTCACATGTGTTAGATGCTAACTTTAAAAAAACAATAGTTGAATCAACTCGATTAAGTTGTGATGTAATAAACGATTCCCTTAAACTACACACGCATGTATATGTCGAAGAGGATGTATGCAGGATTTGTTTTGTGCATTGAATCAGGAAGTTTATAGCACTAATATTATGGGTTTTAGGCCCCAAGAGAACCCAACAGACAAATATCAGGAACGATCAGCGAATCAGTGAGGCTGGCAAGACTTTTCTGCGACAAGAAATTGCCTGTTATGGCGTTTCTTGATTCTCACCATCCTGACAAGCCCGAGGATCCTTATCTTCCTCACTGCATCCAAGGCACCGATGAATCTAATTTGGTTCCAGGTATCTACATATATATATATATATATATATATTTATATATTTACTTCTCAATTTTTAGCTTTATATAACGAATTTCTAAATCAAGATTCTGCAAAGCAAATAAATAAAATGCAGCTTTGCAATGGATACAAAACGAAACAAACGTGACAATCAGGCGAAAAGATTGCTATGATGGGTATCTAGGTTCCATGGAAGCTGATGGTTCAAATGTTTTTGCGGATTGGGTGAAGAACAATCACATTGAAGCTGTAAGAACTCGTTAGAAGATTTTAGTAGCATATACTAGTGTCAAGCATGGTTTTACATTGCAGCCTCGAACTTGTTTTCGGTGGCAAAACAAATCAGAACCCTAGTGTGGAGCTTGTTTAATCAATAGTTGGATATGATGAGTTGATATAAACCATGATTATGATGGTTGCAGATATTGGTAGTAGGGGTGTGCACAGATATATGTGTGCTGGATTTCGTGTGTTCGACATTATCAGTGAGGAATCGAGGATTTCTGGCTCCGCTCAAGGATGTTATCGTGTATTCGCGTGCCTGCGCAACCTTTGACGTTCCTCTTCACATCGCCACAAACACAAAAGGAGCTCTGCCTCACCCTCAGGTATTTCGTTTCGTAAAATGCACCATTTTGTTACGTGGAAACAAGAGATCCCCACACCATGAATCAAGAATAACTCGAATGCAATGTTGCAGGAATTGATGCAGCATATAGGGCTTTACATGGCAAAAGAAAGGGGAGCCAAGATTGCAAATGAAGTCTCATTTGGTGCTTTAAAATGAGTTCATAAGCTAGTAGGAGGCCTGAAATAGGGTATCTTGAATTTAGAAGCTCGAGTTTCTTTCGAATAGAGATAAAGTAATGTATGAACTGTTAAGTTGAACATTTACTGTTTCATAGTGGGCCTTAAAAAGTAGAATGCCATGTATTTGTTGTTAACAAGCACAATGTGACTTTCTCTTTCTCACTCATCATCTAAGCTTATCCACACTTAAAATAATAACAATAATAAATGTAATTTAGTTTTCTTTTCTCGTATTAATATTATGTATAAAATTAATTTAAAATAAATTAAAAGATATTTAATTAAAGTTTTGTATTTAAAAGAAAATAACTCATAACAGTTCGCATTATTACTTATGTCATCAACAAAGTTCACATAAAATCAAAAGACTTGCACAACTCCATATGAATTATGGCATGGTAAGAAACCTAATATGAAATATTTCATAGGGAATAACAAAGTAATTTGATGTAAAGAGTGATGAAGGAATCTTCTTTGAGTACTCATATAGAAGCAAGACCTATAAGGTCTAGAATAAGCATCTCAAGAAGATCATGCAATCAATTAACAGTTTGCTGATGGTGAAGAGGAATGAGGGGCACAAATAATGTCCATTGTTTTTGGCCTTAAAAAGGTGATTGAGTAACTTGACTTAGAAATCTATGAAGTCATAAATGTTGATGATATTAATGATTCTATTGATGCTAATGAAGTTGTTCAGCCTTCAACAAGAGTCAAAAAGAAGCATTTCGTGGAAGATGTTATAGGTGACCTTCAAAGTGGTGTTCGAACTAAAGGGAAGTCAAGGCCTAACTATAGAAATATGATTAGATTGGCCTGCTATATATCTCATATTAAGTTTTGTTTAGGTTAAAGAGTAACCAAGAGATTAAGAGATTGATAAAGCACAACTTTGTCCAAGTTAAGAATATGTATGTGTACATTATTATTGTAAGCAATAAGAGTCTCTTGAGTTATAGAGCTAAGCTTTCAAGGGGGAAGTTTAGTGAAAGAGTCATCTAGTCTTTATACAATTGTGAGATCATTAAATTGGTAGGGTTAGACCATTATTAAGACTTAAATAATTAGTTGTACTGTGAAAAAGATAGTAGATCATTATTTTGAACAAGACTCCATAGATGTAAACTGAAATCAAACATCATAAATAATCTTTATATTCTTTTTTATTTTCTATGCACTTTTAATTTCATTGTTAAAATTGTGGCCACAGTTTTAAGCACCGTTTTAGTCATAATTTCAATTTGGAAAGCAAGTACCCCTCGGTATTCGTCCTCCACAGCAACAATTAGACTGAACATCGCATTCGCAACCTTAACCTATCACTTCCCTATGCCTTTAGCTTCATTTGGTGGTTCAACCTCATTTCCACTAACTACACTCCACCGCCCTTTCCCTTTTAGATAAAACTTTATTTAAAGACTCCACGTGTTGTAATTGTTCCTACTAAGCTTTTGAATTGCATTAGCTTGTATACCAAAGTCTTTCATTATGAACTTATTACTTTGTTGTGCTACCTTAGTTATGTTTGGTCCCAGTTCAAAAAGTAAGTGAAGCCCCAAACTGCAAAATCAACAGCACCTTCCTTTGCAAGCGATCTTGGGCCACTAATTAACCAGCTTTAATACTTCTTAGCAAAGCAATTGAAGAAGCAAATATATAATAGCTTGAACAATTACAAGGAGGGACTAAATTGAAAAGAAAAAAATTTACTTGGATGACAAAGGACCAATATTTACCAGAACTTTAAGAAAGCATATCCTTGTCTATTGCTTCCACACACCCCACTTGCTTAACACTTCAAATGCATAATGAGACATTCACAGCCTATTCATAGGCTTTGAAAAGTCTGTTTAAGTAGTAGATATATGTATATATTATTTTAATTGTGGATAAGCTTAGATGATGAGACTTGGATAAGTTTATAGAAACAGACACAAAAAGAGGGGAAAAGAGAGTCGGTGAGCTTGTCAACATTCATTCCACTTCATTTTATATTTTTCACCAAACGCGGACACCAAGATTCCTTTTTCTTCATCTTAATAAAAATGGAAGCTGGTGGAGTGATCAGAAATTGCTAACTCCATTGAAAACAGAAAAGGGCACAAATACTTACAAACACAAACACAACGAACTTCTTGTTGTGGATGATGTTTCAATACAGTTTCTATTTTCATCTCCATTTATTAACTTCATACATTGAGCTGCAATTAGTACCTGGAACTTAAGAAGACTTCTTATGTAACAAGGGATCAGAGATGACTTGGGGTTCAAAGTCTGGTTTCAGATAACTGGCAAGCGTATCTGCATACAACTCATATCTTGCAGTCATTCGGAACCCCCATTTGTCTTTCAGTTGCCTACAGAGGTTAAGATCCATATCTGAGATCATCAGTCCATCCTTATAACGGGAGAGTGATGGTGTGCAGGAAGCATCAGGTCCTGAAAAATGACTAGATCCATAGAAATGGCCAAAATCTGGATGTTGTGGCTTTCCATCCCCTGAGGTGAATGGGTTGGGGAAAATCTCAGTCCCTACACGATTGATTGAGGCAACAAAGTAACTGTTTGCTATTGCAGCGTTACGTGCCTGCAATATAAAGGAATAATATGTCAAACGACTTGTAGACGACAGTTCAGTGGTAGACAGGCATTAACTGATGTAATGCTAACATCTGTATCACAATGTCATTTGCACTTGTAATATTAGATAAATGACTCTACAAAATCAGTATCACATCCAATCTTTAGATAGCTAAGTATTATATGAAATGGGGGTAAAGAATAACCTCAATGGGCCACATCGGTTCACTAAGTTCACCAACCGTGGCTGATGGGTTGAAAACGATCTCAGCACCATTCAAACCAAAAGCTAGCCAATTCAAAGGATGGTGCCTTCCGTAACATATATTAACAGCAATCTTCCCATAAGCAGTCTCAAATACAGGATGCCCGGTATTTCCTTCCATATAATACGTGCTCTCATTGAAGTCCCCAACTCTAGGAATATGGTTCTGCCAGAAGCCAGTCATTTAAGCAAAATCAATAAAAATTCGAAGAAACATAAACCCAAACCCAGATAAACTACTGCATTTACCTTACGGTGCTTGCCTATTATGTTGCCATGATTTCCAATTATAACAGCAGTATTCCAGAGAGTCTCTCCATGATTTATATCCCTCTCAAGAATTGAGCTTATAATGACCATGTTATACTTGCTAGCAAATTCCTGAAGAAATTGGGTAGATTCCCCATTAACAGGTTCTGCAAACTCACACCACCTCTTTTCTCGTGTACAGAAGGCAAATGGCATCATCCATGCTTCCTGAACTTGCATCATAGACTCATTAATTTGGATTTTCAGAATAATTATGCATCAATCAATAAAATTGACCATACCTGCAAGCATAGTATGTTGACTCCTGAAGCACCAGCAGCATCAATTATTGGTCCCAATTTCTCAAAGATAGCTTTTTTCTGGTCTAAAAAGGGAGCAGTGGTTGGAAGAGCAATGGAGTTCTGAATAAGACCGACCCTTACTACCCGGGGATCTCTTAACAACTCTTTGTCAGCAGAAAATTTGAAAGCCTGGAAAGATTTGAAATGGATAAGCCCGGGGTTCTACAATATACTTGTATTGAAATGACAAAAATCTACGGAGATAATAGCTACAAGTATGCTCAGGTCTGATAGGTGAGAGAATAATTTTGTAATGAGAAAAAGGATGTTTTTCAACCATTTAGATAAGAGTGGATTGAATGAAAATCAACATATTTCAAGGAGATCCTGGTAGTACTAAAATTATACATTAAAACTATAATAACCAAATGTTCAAATGTATGAACTAGAAACTGGAAAAGGGGGAAAATGGAGGAAGAAAAATATTCCATACAAATATCAGAACATATGACATAGATTAACTAACCCTGCCTAAAGATTAACATCATCTTCAGTAGCAGTAAAATGCAAGGTAGTGCCTTGTATATCTAAAGTGTCCAAAACATATATTGTTCCTTCACTTCGATTGTTTTATAAGAGTATTACGATTTCAGCCAGGCTAACCTTGTGGTTATTGTTTTCCAATATTGATAAGCTAAGATGATGGATCTCTATATCAACAAATCGTTATAATGCAGTAATGTTGGATAAATAAATAGGCACCTGAAGATCGAAATCATGTTTTGAAGAGAGGGCTTTAGCTGATTCGGGTAGAACAATAGTTTCAAGTGTTTTTCCGCAATTCAGCCCCAGAAGCAACCGGCTGACTTCCTGTTAATAAACCATAACAAAATTCCAAAAGATTGTTACTTCCATCAGCAATAAGATCAGTAGGCTTTGACTTTTCATAGGCAAAACATGTTACTTGTTAATGAGATAAACTGTTTACAAATTCAAGGATCAACTGCAATGATCATTTCAGTGGCAAAAACTGACCAAAATTACAATAACCAATCGATTCCTAATAGACAATTTGAACTGGGGTTTCCTTTTTCATGATCAAATTTGGAAAGATTGGAGTTTTTTGCCCAGTGCATGGCCAGATTAAGAATAACAAAAATACCCAATTAAATCAAGAAAGTGAAGACAGATCAATTACAAGCCGGAAAGCGGGAAAAAAGAAAAGACCTGGTAGAGTTGAGGCTTGAGATTTGCGCTCAAGAGGTGGTGAAGCGAATTATACCCACAAATTGATCCATCTTTGAAACTATGCTTTTCTTCTGTGCTTCCATTTTCTTTCCCAATACCATCAGTTTTCTCCATTTTCTGATTCCCTCAATTATTGCTCCGAAATCAAAACATAGAGAAAAGGTTGAACCTTCTTTTCTTTAAATCATATTAGCTAACGTATCACTCTGACTCACTCACTAATTAAATATCAATAGTCAATTACTGATCGTTCGATCTGATGAAATCTGACGGTCAGAACTGTTTTTAGTCTGCTGACCGCATCTTGACGAAATAAAAAATGGATACACTGTTATCAGAAAACAAGATGGACACGTGTCTTAGTTCCATTCGAGAACCGACAAGTGCCGGTGAAAGTTAACTGCCGGCACAAAGGTGAAATTATCCAGCCTAGAGCTGATCGTGGGCCGGGCCGAGTCGGACTTCAATAAAATTTTAGATCCAATTGTTAAGCCCAATCCTGGCTCGACCCGAAAAATAAACTTAAAATTTTGTGCAAACCCGACCCGAATTATAATAGTCAAACCCAAGCCCGACCCGGCCCAACCCTTATTAATTTTTTATATTATTTTATTACATACAACAAATTTAAAATATATATAATATATCAAATACACTTAAAAACATTAAAACAAACATTAAAAAATAAATAAATTTAAAATACATTAAAAAATTATATTAAGATAGTTGTAACTAAATTAGTAAAAAATTAACAATAAAACATAAGTTCTATAATATTCAAATAATATTTAAAAAAACAGTGAAACAATAATAAAAATACATAAAAAAAATAACATCCAAAAAATAAAAATAACAAAAAAAATAGCAGCAAAAATAACAGTAAAACAACAATAAAAACAACAAAAATAGCAATAAAAACAGCAACAAAAATAACAGCAAAAATAACACGAAAATAGCAATCAAAACAATAAAAAACAACTCAAAAACAGTAAAAAAAACATCAACTAAAACAGTAAAAAAAGCACCAAAACAACAATATAATTTTTTATTAAAAATGGTTAATTTATTCGGGTCGGGTCGGGCTGGGTTCGAGCCAAAAAATCATACCCGAGGCTCGGTCCGTTTAGAAAATGGGCCTCATTTTTGTCTAAGCCCATTTTTCGAGCTTATATTTTTGTCCAAATCCTCCCATTTTTCGGGCAGGCCTTCGGGTCGAGGCGGGTGGCTTGGCCCATGATCAGGTCTAATCCCGCCCTCGCCAACCAACCGCTAAAATCCGTTAAGCGGAAATATAATATCAAATAAAGTACACTTATATAATTAATTTATTTGTAAATTTACGTTTTATCACTTAACTTTAAAATATTATAAAGTGATTATTGAATTATTTAAAATTTTTATTTAAGTAATTAAATTATTCAAATATTTTATTTAAGTTACTGAACTGTCAAGTTTGTTTTAAGTTTAGCTAGTGAGTTTTAAGCACGATTCAATGATCGACATGATGAATCAATATCCATCAACAGGTAAAAGAACATACCTTAAATTCAAGTTGATTTGTTGGTTAGTATCAAAGATTGAAAAAGAAAGTTGTTGTATTTCAGTTCACAGATTTTTGACATTTAAAGTTATTTCATGAAAAAAACTAAACTGTAGAAGAAATGGAAAAAAAAACTTTTCATTAATGTAGGTGTTGCAAAAAGAGAAGATCATACATCAACGACTTTAACAGCTTAGTGACTTAAATGAAAACTTTTGAATAGGTCAATTATCATTTTGTAACTTTTTGAAGTTGAGTGATAAAAACATAAACTTACTAATAGTTTAATGACTTTAAGTATGTTTACTCTATGATATTTTGGCTTTGGGCCATGCACTTATGACCAAAACATAAACCCCATGTCTCTATACCTCAAAACATTGAAACTAAAAAATATTCTATCTCAAGTCTCGAGACTTAAAAATATCGAAGTTGAAGTTCTGAAACAAAGGAGGCAAGTATTGAGACCAAGCCTTCCATTTTGACACTTTGAGTTAAGACTTGTATCTTGACTTCGTAATTGACCACGTATGTCCCCAAGTCATTACTTGTGGGCCCATTTGACCTCTTTCATGTGTATTTCACTTGGACAATATCGATAATTATGATTTTTTCTACATTAATTTGTTTAGCTTCAATGAAACAAGTGAGGATTATCTGCGTTGCTCCAGCAGCGAAATATAACATCTCGCTTTCAGATCCATCGTCCGAGTCAAGTGTGGGGTGTCATAGTAATAATAATTTCCAAAGTTTTGGTTTGACTAAGTTTGATTAATATTTCGGGTCTAGTCTTGAGTTTGACCGAAAAGGATGTTGGTTTCTTGGTTTGCCATCAAGAAAACATTGCAGTTGAAGTGATCTACGTTCATTGCACTAATTGTTGATACAAGAATAAAATAAGGTGGATATGACATTAGTCTTGTCTTGAGTTTGACCGGTGAGGATATTGCTTAAAGTAAAGCGGAGAGTCGTTGTGTACAGTGGCTTAACTATGGTAGTGATAAAGTCAAGAGGAGGAAGGAGGTAAAATGGAAGAAGAGAGAGAAGAGAGGAAAAGGGATCCTTTTCTAGGTCAAGACTAAGGGTTTATATACCTTTAGCTATGATCTCAAGGTACCATGTGTCATCTTCTCAAAGGTGAGGTAAGGACAAATTGATCAAGTGATCTGTCACCATAATTTTAGGTAAGATGATAATTGAACACACTATTAATCACTTTAAATAGGACATGATAGTTGACATGAAATACACCGATTCAAATATGTGGAATTAGACTAAATTATTTTTACCATTTGATTTGGTATGGATTAGATTTTTTTAAAACTAAAATATTAAATGGTAATGCAATTTTGTTACAAAATCATTTCGAGCGGAACGATTATCAACGCTAGCAGAAGTGCTCAACGAAGGCAACACAGTAATTGCATGCAGCAACTAAGAACATCTTTTAAGTATAAATGACTGGTTTCAAATAATCTTGAATTTTTCAGATTTGGTTCTTTCTCACGTATGAATTTGGGTTTTGGGAGTACATTATGATCCTATTTCCGCTTGTTCTTGTCTGCTGCATTTTGGTTTTCAGTGAATTGAGTTAGCCCTCGTCTCAACGCTCTCAGATTAACCCCATTATCAACATATATGCTCGTCACTCCCATCTTGGAAGCCTGCCATTATCATTACAGATTCTAGTAAATGATATAAAGAATATACTTCAAACCAGCATTTCCCCAATAGCCATATCTATGTTACTCATATGTGGCATGCTCTGCCACAAAGGAAGGGTAGAGAAGGTCCAAATACCCAATACCATAGAAGACCAGCAAGTGACCAAATATAAAAAAGAAGAGGCAAGCAGAGAATATAGGAGAAACCATTCTTACAGCTTCTATGTTCCAATCCTCATCATCAAAAAAGAGCATTGAGTCGAAGGGAATCCCAGTCCTTGACTGAATTCTCCTGAAATGATCTGTCTTGTTCTTGCAGCTGAAAAAAATTTCCTGAATGACAAACAGTAATCAATAAGCAGCAAAAGAGCAACTTTGCATATGGGTAAGGTTACAAAGAAAGGCACCCATGAATGAATTGACAAGGATAATCTTTTAGCTAGCCTGTAAACACTGCAGCTCAAAACACAAGCTTACTAATAAACAAGTAGAAAGGGGGGGGGGGGGTTCGAACAGTCTCACCTTTGTAACAAACATAGATTTGATGCTCAATTTGTCAAGAAACGTGTTTGCTGTATCTGCAGTCGGAGATCTTGAAGCAATAGCTAAATTAATCCTCTTCTCCTTGAGTGCATATAATATGCCTTTAGCATGGGGGTACAAAGATGGCGTTTCACGTTTGGAGCGGCGCTGACTGAAAAATTTAACCATTAGCAGGAAAACATGCCAATCCAAACATCCACAACAACATAAAATGTCATTTCTTTTCATGCCTTGTCTGGGTTGGAAAATAAAGAGCAAGGCACATAAACTAAGGACACTTACAGTAGGCAGTCATATTATTTCTACAACTAAGATGAAAACCCAAGTATTTTGGTTGGTTTTAAGTAAGCTCTGATTAAAGGGTTGCTATAATATATACTAAAACTAAGATCAAAGCACCAAAATGAATAGAATTAAGACAAAAATTTGTGGGTATTCTCATTTGAAAACAGAAATTATATAGAAGAATTAGAAGAAGAAGAAGAAGAAGAAAGAAACCAGTAGAAAGGCCAGAGGGTGTAATCAAGATCGAAAACCACCAAACGTGGAAGAAGTTGGAACATTCCAATAAGCTGCAAGGCCTCTTCTTTCACCCTCTCTTCTCTCATCCTTGGAGGAGGAGTCGCCTTTGGATTTGGAGAGTCGAGTGGCTGTTGATTCAATATGGACCAATTTTTCTTTTACTTGTATTTTATCTTATTACCGATTCGCTAATGATGGTGTCTTTTTTTTTTTCATCCTTTTCAGCCATGGGTAAAATGCTAAAGTCAAAACAATGATATTAAATACAGAACTTTGTAAGTTCATTAAGCAATACATTATCTTCTTTGACTTTGATTATTTACATGTAGAACAAAATTCATCATCTGTTTCAACCTATGTAAAGACATTATCACAGTTTTTTTTTTGGTAAATAGAAAAAGATTACAATCCTAGCAAACTAGTTCAGAACAGAGCAGCTTCTAACGAGAGGTGCTAATATCTTCCTCGAGCTGTTGACTAATCAATCCGGGTGGTTCGTCGAAAATTGTAAGCCCGTTTACGTTCCCGTTTGCCGCCTTTGCCAAACAATCGACCACCTTGTTACTTTCCCGTAGTATATGATGAAACTTCACTTTCCAATTCTTGTTACACCAATCTTGAATTAATCACCCTTCATGCACATTGCTTGTTGAAGCAAACCCATTTTGGATAGTGCTCATAAGCATAGCATTATCAGAATTAATTTCAACTTGTTTATAACCCTTCTGCCACACTAATTTCATTCCTTCAAGAATACCCCTAGCTTCCACTTGGAAGATTTCTGCCATTTCCGTTACCATTGTGAAACCCGTCAGCCACTCCCCATCAGTATTCCACACAACACCACCAATTGAAGCTTTGGACATATTACTCGTAACAGACCCATCCACATTCAGTTAGACCCAACCAAGATCGGGCTTTTGCCAGCCACGAGTTGTCATGGAGGAACATGCTAGCTGATTCTGTTTCATTTGACATCCATATGACTTCGACCAAGTCATGGCCGTTGTAATTAAATCGTTGGTGTTGCTGCTGTTCTTATTGAACACATACTCGTTTCGTTTTTTTCCATAAAAACCAACATGTAATTGCAAACATGGTTGGCCATTCACACCCGTCAATCTTTATCACCCCATCATTGTTCATGTTCCACAGCATCCACTCCCCCAATGAAGAACTAAAAAAATCATTCCATCTATGATTTGGTACAATAGATTTCCATACTAAAACAGCAGAAGCGCAATCTCGTACTACATGTAAAGCAGACTCAACCGAGTTACCACATTGCTCACAAAAAGGAGAGGATGACATAACTCGACGAGTACGCTCCTCATTTGTCAAAATTCGCTTTCTGAGCAGCAGCCAAAGGAAGGTCCGGACGCGTTGAGGGGCTTCAAGCTTCCAAATTGCTTTATCCTCAACCATATGGGTTGAAGGAATCACATTAGTAAGCTGCTTGTATGACTCTCGCATTGAGAATTTTCCAGCAGACATCCATTTCCAGCAGACATTATCACAGTTTAACTTTTTAATTTATAAAGAACAGATTTTCTGCCTTAATAATAAGGGTTAGTATTTGATACTCGTACCGTACTTTTTTATTCTATAAGCAGTTTTTAAAAATTTATGATTTATGTGTATTTTTAATATTTATTTTTTAATATCTACTATACCTCTATTTACATTATATTTGTCAATCCGTTAACTTTATTTATGAAGTCTAAAAATTTCACTGGCAAAATGTTAATTATTTTTTCTAATAAAAATGATATCACCAAAATTTATTCCTAAAAAGATAACATAAATTCGAATTTCGAAGACAATATTATTAAAAAAGATAACCACAAACTAACCTTAAAGTAGATATACAGAAAAAAAAATTCACACTTGGTTCAAGAAGAAAACTAGGGACGTAGCCGAAGGGGTAGGGGCCTTGGCCCTTGCTAAATGAAAAAATTATTTTATAGTCTCTTCTCAAAATTAAAAAATTCAATTTAATCTTTTTTACTTTAGTTCTTTTGAAAATTAATAATCTAATTTAAGCATTTTTAATACAAGATTTTTAGCTTTGGTCCTCTCAAATTTTATAATCTTATTTCGATCCCCTTAAACAAAATTTATGGTTTCCCCTTAATCAGAAAACACTAACCACATTAATGAAGAAATTAACTTCATGCACCCACAGTCTTATAATTTGATGTTAAAGTATATTCGTTTATTTGGTTAATTGATAGATATACTGAATTAAAATTTGATTATTATAAATTGATTCTCTATCGGATAATTTTTTATATTTGTGGAACTCTTCTCATTGTAAACATATTAAAAAGAAATATTAGATTTTTGGTTTCTATAATATAAAAAAAATTAGATTTTCATGTGACATACATAATCAACCTAGGTTAAAAAATATATATGATTTTTGAATGATTTTTTTATTTTATATTTTACCGATATTGTATTAATTAATAAGATAAAAAAAGCATTATTATTTTGTATGAATAATCCTTACCAAAAAGCATCAAATTTAGGATTGGAATTTAAAAACAAAAATCGAATGACAAATGAAAATTTCCTCTTTTAATATCCATTGAGTATTTATTGCAATTACGTATTTTATTGGTAATTTATTATTATTATTTATGGTTAGTTCATATTTGGGATTGTTTATGTCAATAACGTTGTTTTTAAAGTTCAAACATATATTTTTTATTAGAATGTAATGTATTTTTTATCATTACACCCAATACTTATTAGTACAAACACTTTAATTAAGGGTTCAATTAATTAGTGGGTAAATATTATACACCATCAAAGATAATGTTCATAATTTTATTACATTTAATTTTTTATTTTTCATGTATTAAGTAATATTAATGAAAATTAAGGATAGATTAAATTATGATTTTAATTATTTTGTATAAATGGGTGTTAATATTTTTTGTTATGATGTCCATTATTATCAATCCACCGACTCGCTAGTCAGTCTGGTCTTAACCCACACTCTATATAGATTCGCACATGCGTAGTGTGAACGAACCCAAAATAGGGACACGTAATGTGAGTTCGCCTACACATGGTGTGAACCCTGTGTATGTGAATTCATTTCGTGTATACACGTGTTAACCCTAAAGTGAGATACGTGTCATCATGCATAGAAATCTAACTAACATATAACATCTATGAACGTGACTGTATCATATAAATGCGTAGAATTAACCCATTTGAGATGACACACAGAGAAAAACACTATACGATTAGCAATGGGATCCACTATCCTTTGTTAGCATGTCCTTAAGATTAGGGTGCATGGAAGATAACAAGGTCCATAATTAGTAACTTCCCCAATTAGCCAACTAGTCCGCACAAAGTTTGCCTCTCGTTCGACGTGCCCAAAAATTAGTTGCCAATCCCAGTCACAAGCTTTCTATATCTATCTTAGCTTTGCAAAATCATTGTTACATGTCACACCACTACGATTGTCTCAATGAGTAAGGCATTGTCATTCTCAACAACAATTTTCCTATAACCTTGATTCCATTCTAGTTGTAAGAATGCCTCTAGCCTTTGCCTGAAAGACTAACACATCCCTCAAGTGTCGAGCATATCCCAACACCTATTCTCCTCTTGCATTTTAAAAAAAACCACCAATACCTGCATTCCATTTACTTCTGTCTACAACAACATCAGTATTAAGTTTCATCCAACCCTCTTCAGGTGCTTCCCGATTTGCATTAGCCGACATCCCCATATGAATTGCCCCTTACCTAATCACTATATATACTACTCGCCCATAAGAGATTGGTACGAATCAGCTCCTCTATGCTACTATGAGAGCCTTGTAAACAAAATTATTTTGTTGTTTCCATGGTAGTTAAATAATAATCGAGTAGAACATACTCCAATTTATACCAACAAAACTAAGATGGAAGACTTCTTGAATATTCTTGACAATCCACTCATTTAATAGTAGTTGAAATAACCTGCATCGAGAATATGAAGAACATGCATTTTTAGCGTAGACACAATCATGGAGAACATGAAGGATTGCCTCTAGCAACTCTCCACAACAATTGCAACATGCATCGTCCGTGATCCCTCGTCCAGCACGTTCACCATTTGTCAAAAGGCAATCTCGATAAGCCAGCCATAAGAAACTATGAACACGTTGAGGTGTTTGACATCTCCAAATGAGTTGCCAAACTAGGTTAGAATATCCCCAGTTTGTGCCAACGATCCCCTCATACGTTCAAGCCACCGAGAATCCACCAGGATTGCTTCAATTCCATGCTAACCTGTTAATCCCCGTATTGTCCAAGGGCGACATTATACCTGAAATTTTATTCAGCAAGAACTGTGGTATTAAACCGAAGAGGTTCTCCTAGCCGTAATCCCAGTCCCACTCACCTGATCTTGTAACCATGCCTCTAACAACCTCAATGTCCTCCTGTTAAATGGTGGCTCATATGCAGCTCAAATGAAGCTACAGCAGCAGCATGCTACATGAAGGACCAAGTTCATTTTGCATTTTGTTGTTCTTAATTTCATTTGAATTTGATGATGCAATTTGGTCAGAATTAGGTGCTTACTTATAGAGTATTATGTCAACTAGTTTATAATCATTTTTCAAAGTAATGTTTACCATACTTTCTACTGTACAAAATCTACTTATGAAATGCAGATCTACACCATACCCTATGGTTGCTATGTATTTTTGAACACTTTAGTTCCATGAATCAAAAAAAGTGAATCAGATCAGTTAAAAAAAACATTCTTGCTCTCATTTTTTCTCTGTTTTTCTTCCATAAAAGCCATTGTTTCTTCTGAGAGTTTTACAAACTTAGATATCAAGGCATTGCCTTGCTGAGTTAATTTGTCATTGTTACAACAATTGGCATCAGAGCCTACTTTTTAAAGGGGCCTTACACTTGTTTGTTTCGAAAAGATCACTCATGTTTTCTTTCAGCTTCTCTCCAACACCAACACCACAATTCAATGGTGAGAACTACCACATTTGGGAAGTAAAAATGAAGACTTGCCTGCAGGCATTTGACTTGTGGGAAGTTGTCAATGTTAATGTCGAACCACCACCCTTGAGAGCTAACCCAACAATAGCTCAAATCAGACAGCACTTTGATGATAGAGCCAAGAGGTACAAAGCTATGTCATGCCTTCATAACTGTGTTTCAGAAGTGATCTTCACAAGGATCATGGCTTGTGAGACACCTAAGCAAGTTTGGGACAAGTTGAAGGAGGAATTTTAGGTCACTGAGAAAACAAGATAGCAGCAGCTAATCAATTTCAGAAGAGATTTTGAAAACTTGAAGATGAGTGAGTCAGAAATAGTCAAGGAATATTCAAGTAGAGCACCATGAAGGGGCATTTCAAGCCAAAGGTAAGTCAACCACAAGCTCTTCTAACTTCAAAGGGAAGAAGCCTTGGTTTAATAACAAAGGCAAGTTCAAAAGAGATGTAGGAAGAAATCAACATGATAAACAAAAACTAGACATGGGAACTAGTTGAAAGACCAGCTGATAGAAAGGTCATTGGAGTTAAGTGGGTCTTTAGGGCCAAGCATAATGCTGATGGCTCTTTGAACAAGCTTAAGGCAAGGCTAGTAGTGAAGGGCTTTGGTCAGAGGTATGAGATTGACTATTTCGAGACATTTTCACCTGTGGCAAGGCTTGACACAATTAGGTTCTTACTTGCACTAGCAGCTCAAAAGCAGTGGAAGATACACCAGCTTGATGTGAAGTCTGCCTTCCTCAATTGATTTCTCAATAAGGAAATTTATGTAGAACAACCAGATGGTTTCAAAGTACCTGGTGAGGAAAAAAAAGTCTACAAGCTAAGGAAGGCTTTGTATGGTTTGAAGCAGGAACCAAAGGCCTGGTACGACAGGATTGATAGCTATCTGTCAAGCTTGAATTTTGATAGAAGCATCAATAAACCTACTTTGTATGTGAAGAAAGTTGGTGATGAAACACTTTTAATAGTCTCCTTATATGTTGATGACCTTCTTGTAACTAGAGGAACTGAGGAGATGTTAACTGATTTCAAGAGGAAAATGGAAGAAATGTTTGAAATGTCTGACTTAGGACAGATGTCTTATTTCCTAGGCATGAAAGTATCTCAGACAAAGGAGGGTATTTTTATAGGTCAAAGGGCCTTTGCTTTGAAGATACTGAACAAGTTCTGCATGGAGAATTGCAAGTCAGCCACCACTCCTGTTACTGTTGGTGAAAAACTCTTAAGTCAAGGAAGCTTTGAAAGAGTTAGTGAGGTAGATTATAGAAGTTTGGTTGGTTGCTTACTTTATTTGACAACTACCAGACCAGATATAGTCTTTGCTGTTAGTCTCCCATCTAGATTCATGCATTGCTGCAATTCATCACATTTGCAAGCAGCTAAAAGAGTTTTAAGGTACATCAAAGGAACACTAAATTATGGAATAAAGTTTGTCAAGACAGAAGACATAAAGATGTATGGATACACTGATAGTAATTGGGCAGGATCTGTAGATGATATGAAGAGTACTTCAGGGTATTTGTTCACCTTAGGATCAATTGTTTTCAGTTGGAGCTTAAAGAAGCAAACAATCGTAGCACAATCTACAGCTGAAGCAGAGTATGTTACAGCTGCAGCAGCTATCAGTCAGGCTATTTGGCTGAGAAAGTTTATGAAAGACCTCAACTTGCATCAAGAAGAAGCAACAGAGATTAAGTGTGACAATCAATCTACTGTTGCAATTACAAAGAATCCAGCGTTTCATGGAAAAACCAAGCATTTTAAGATCAAGTTTCATTTTGTTAGAGAAGCACAGCAATCCCATGAAGTCAAATCGATTCATTGCAGTTCTGGAGATCAATTAGTAGATATCTTGAGTAAACCTCTTAATGCAACAAGATTTGAGGATTTGAGGACAAGACTTGGTGTTTGTTGCATGCAAACCAAGGAGGAGTGTTGAATGGTGGTTCACATGCAGCTCAAATGAAGCTACTGCAGTAGCATGCTACATGAAGGACCAAGTTCATTTTGCATTTTGTTGTTCTTAATTTCATTTGAATTTGATGATGCAATTTGGTCAGAATTAGGTGCTGACTTATAGGGTATTATGTCAGCTAGTTTATAATCATTTTTCAAAGTAATGTTTACCATACTTTCTACTGTACAAAATCTGCTTATGTAATGCAGATCTGCACCATACCCTATGGTTGCTATGTATTTTTGAACACTTTAGTTCCATGAATCAAAAAAAGTGAATCAGATCAGTTAAAAAAAAATATTCTTGCTCTCATTTTTTCTCTGTTTTTCTTCCATAAAAGCCATTGTTTCTTCTGAAAGTTTTACAAACTTAGATATCACGGCATTGCCTTGCTGAGTTAATCTGTCATTGTTACAACACCTCCAAAGGCCTTGCTCCACTATACTAGTCTTTAAGTGACCCAAAACCAATTATCCATGTATCCATCCAAAAACTAGTCAACCTCTCATCCCCAAGTGACCAGTGTATCCCTTGTAACACTTCCGGCCAAATACGTGCAAGCGCATGCCACATATATGAACAAGGGCTTCAATGTATAGAATTCTGATGCACCTTGCACAATATATTTGAACCACATGACTTGCACCAAAAAATCTTCAACATCATATTTCTTATTTTGGTTTCCCCATAAAGAAAGTTATTTTTCCCCATTAAAAATTTGCAATTTTTCATTATGTGTTTGGTTTTCGATAAAAAATTATTCTCTTAATATTTAAGAGTTCGAGAATAACAAAGAAGATCATTTGATCTAAACTCAGAATGATTTAGTCATTAAATTTAGAATTTGGTAAGACTCGCTAGCTCGAAAATACAAGTTCTAAATTTGGTGAGATTTATTACATATCACATTCAAAAATCCAATTTTATGAAAAAACTTGGAAGATCCGCTACACCATAAAATCATTTTCATAAATAATTTTTTCAACAAATTGATTATTCCTCTACCTATTAAAGTTACACACACAAAAAATAGCCTCCCTCTACCAATTAAAGTTACACAAAAAAAAATTATAAACTCTATCACTTAAAGTTTGTAGCACAATTTCTCGAGCTATAGCGTGGTTGTTCCTATCCTCCTGCATCACAGTTAGTAGCTCTTTCAGTGGATTATGCACGGGATATGTATTAATATTATTGATTAAAGTTAAGTTTAATTATAATATTGGGTTTTAGGGTTTAGGCATCATTGTTTTCCGTGTTTTATGTAATGAATAAAATGAAAATTTTAAAATAAAATTGATGTAAAAAAACATTAATATTGAAAATATATTTTTTTGGGGAATTATAAGGGAAAGACAAAACCCTAACAGCAACGTAATTAATGCAATTCAAACTCAAGCCACATTTAAAGCAATGAACACCATTGATCATCAGATCAACACAGGATTCATTAAAGATATATTTAAAATAAAAGAATTATCACTTTTTATTTTTGCGACATATTTATGTCATGAAGAGGATCACGGTGTTATATTCAATGCAGGTAAACAATATATTTGGAAATTTTATTTATGGAAAATTTTGTAATATTTGATTAAACAATATTTGTAATGATATCATTTTTAATAGTCACCAAAAAAAATGATATCATTTTTAATTTATAGTTAGGGATTATGATATTATGAGAAATATTATGCAATTTAATTAATGAAATCAATTAATAAAGAATCATTAATTTTTTGGTGAATTATAATAATAGGACAAAAACCCAAACGCGATTCGAACGCAAATTACATTTGAAGCAGTAAACCCTTTTAATCAATTAATGCATGATGAATATTTGGTATTTTTAAATTAATTCATTCTAAATCCCTAATTATTTTTTAATTAATCATAATAATTTTATATAATGACATATATTGAAACATCGTATTAAGAAAGATGAAGATGAATGTATAAGAAAAATGAAGTAACAGAGACCATCCTCTGAATATTTCATCTTTGCCCTACAAAAATGAAATTCCAAAGCAGAAGCTTCCGTAAAGAAATAAGCAGAATTGATAATATTGTTGTTTAGTCAGTGCTATGTTTTTGTGTAAAGATACAAAATTAGTTACACAATTCATATCTTTTTCTATGTTTGTTAAACTTTACTCAAAAAGAGATGGTTTAAGTCTACCTTCACCAATGCTCATTATAGCCTCAATGTAACTTTTTCACCAACACTTTCCCCAATCTAAGCTAACACAATACCGCTCAAACTCATAAAAATTCCTAACTGCTCTCTTACTTTATCTATTATACTCAAAACACAAAGTATTCTTTAAATAAGCACTACTTTGTTTTTGAATAAGAAAAAAATAATTGTATAAAACAGAAACGGAAAATCATCCTGTATTTCTTACTATTTATTTAATTTCAATTCAACATATTTTTTCATGTCATTGACTGATCATTTTGATATTTTTTTTAATCTGATCTCTATATCCTAAACCTTGAACTAAGTTCAAAGTCTAAGGTTTTAAGGTCCAAACTAAAAAAAATCAAAATTATGTGTCAATAACATGAAAAAAATGTTGAAATGACATTAAATAATCTTTTTTAATGTTATTGACACATCATTTTAATAATTTTTTAACCTAAACCTTAAACCTTAAATTCTAAACGCTCGATTCTAAACCCTGAGTCTAAAATTCAAAGTTTTAAGGTCTAGAGTCTAAAATCCACAATAAAAAAAATTATCAAAATAATACGTCAATAACATGAAAAAAATATTAAAATTGCTTTAAATAATTAGTAAATAGTACAAGATAATCTGACATTTCTCTTTCATACAATCCTTTCCTTATATAAATTATATAAGTGATGGAAATAAATCTCTAAAATTTCTCCTCTTATGTCAACTATTAAGGAGATGTTTATCCATAAAAATCTTCATCACATGCCTTTATAAATAAAGAAATTTAAGAAATCTGATAATTATATCGAGCTCCTGCAATGCTGGAGTTAGCCTCCACAGCTCTTTCCACCAAGTCGATCCCTACTTCAATCATACACTTACCAATATATCGCCAAATTAAAGACACATCTATTTATACACTTTCTCTACTTGCAGGGGTGGCAGCGGTTAGTATCAGATAGCCGATTTTTTCTTGCATGCAAAAGCCAGTTTTATTGCAGTACCTTTTTTTTTTTTTGTCTTTTCGTAAACATCAATGAACCTGATAATTAAATGGTTATCTTCAGCCTATAGATACATAGATACATTAGACATACAGGAGCCAGGTTGTATATTTACTCATATAGATGGGCTCTAAAGATACGATATTAGGCAAAGATGAGGAGCATTTCTTCACAACATCCCCTCTAACCTTTCTATCAGTTAGGGAAAGGTAACCTGCAAAAAGGCATTGGTTGATGCACTCAGGCCGGGCTATAGTAGATATCAGCAATATACCACACGTACTTTCCATTTTAGAAAGTATATATGAGAGCTTACCCCAAGGTGAGTGAAATATCAGTGGTGTTATACCCTTGAGGAGGAGGAGGGGGGTCTCCAGGTTTGTGAAGAAGGGGAAATAGATCTGATGGTTGGCCTTGGACCACAAGAGGTAAATTCTCCATCTACCCAAAATTAACTTGGCTGTCAAATGAAAATATATTGAAACCAAGAAACAAGATATGATGTAACACACTCACTTGCTGTTTCAATATCTGGTTTTCTTCCTTCAGTTCTGCTCCCTTCAAGGTATAAACAAACAGTTAAGCAAAAAAGGATGTTTTGCCATTAAAATCTTTGAATCCATGCATGGATTTTGACCATTTCCTATAAGTTAACCATTTATATATCATTCACCTTCTTCTCGAGGGTGCTGATCTCTTTCAAAAACCGCTCATCCTGAAACATGAAAGCTTTTCCACTGACTCAACTAAGGAAAATAGTAAAACTTGAAAAAGCAAAGATGAGTATGGGGCTTGAAGAAAACACCTTTGTTCCTGTAACTCGGCTCAAGCCACCTTGGACTAATTTCTCTAGTTGTTTCAGCTGGTCTAGGTTTAGTCCCTGGAGGTCTTCTCCCCTTAGCTGTCTATCAATGAAACCATGCCAAAATATCATTATGGCATTGACAACCTTATATATCACAGTAAAAAAATACTCAGACTTACCTCAGTTCTTGGGTCTTTTCTGCAATTTCCTTGCTCAACAAGGAATGAGTAGCACTCTCCACCTAAAACAAACCAGTCCACAACTTCATCATTAAAAAGGGTTTCGGTTTCCAAGCAGATAGCATAAAAAATGCGGCCTTTTCAAGGATCTAATTTTTCACAAGAAGTTCAAGATCTTAAAAGGGGCTCTTAGTTGTGCTTAATCCATCTCATGATCATCGGAATGCATTTACCTTGTAATTATTATAAATAAAAATAGATAACTTCCCATAAGCCTGTATGTGCAATACACACAATAAGAAAAAAAAAAAAGGAATTGACAGAAGTTGTAACCTGCAGCTCAACAGATGGAGCATCCTCCAATCTATCAATCCTGTCTGACTGCAAACGGCGCCTTTCAATCACCTGCCTCATACTAGACCATAATGAAAATTGTAATTCAACAATTAGGTTTTATCAAGTTCAATCGAGGTGATGTATTAAACTTTAAAATAATATAGAACCAAATTAATAATAAAATGACCTTAAACACAAGAAAATCGTACATAATATAATCCAATTTATACACCACTATTGGACTTGGGTGAATCCAGAAATGTTTTAGCAAGAGTGGAAATTTAATTATAATTTTTCATACATCAAAATATAAGTTTAAGTGTATTAATTTAGAATTTCATCATTAATTAAACTTTGGATAAACTACAAAAATAGTAATTTTTGTTTGTTTCAGATTACTTTTTAGTCATTTATATTTAAAATATTACGTTTTAGTCACTTACGTTATCGTTTTGTTACGAAGTAGTTAAGAAATATTTTGCTTAAGAGAAATGATTGTATGAAACATGAACATTATCCCTTTCCAATAATTTAACGCCACATCAGTATTTTTATTTTGAACTTCGAGATTTTCATTTAGATTTGATTTTTTTCAAAATGAAAATCTTAAAATTTAAGATGAAATTACTAATGTGACATTAAACTATTAAAAAAAATATAACTATTCATTGATTGCACATTTTCTTCCCTTAATATCACTTTAGCACATGTTAGCATGTCTTTTTCTATTTATGGAAAGAAAATTATTGTTAATCAACTTTTATTTTATTGAATTTAGTGAAAAAATGCATTAAATGCAAAAATAAAAAAAATTCTTATAATTTATAAAAGCAAATCCTTTAATTACTATATAAGTATCAATAAACTGGTGTTGGAAAATTGAGATATTTCAAAAGAATTAAATTTCACATTTCTGAAAAAAAACACTTTGATTCCATTGTTTATAAGTCATTATATTTCAGTGGGCTAGTGATAACCAAATTGACAAGGTGAACTCGCGCATTAGGCAATAAAAGTTAGTGTAATGTATATTTGAGTTTGAGAGACAAGTAAACTTCTTAACTAGTGATACCTATATTTAGTCAAATCTAAATTTATCGAGTCATTTTTAAACTATTTTTAGCTAAATCAATCCACTTACCTTTGTTATTTTTAGCCAATAAAACTCTTATATATACCATGGCTCATTTTCACTCCCAATCCACTTCAAAAAAATCTATCATCCTCCTCATCTTCTTTAGAGTTTGTTATATTTTTTTATTACTATATATTGTTAAATTATTGTTTCCATTTTATAATAATAATAATAATAATAATAATAATAATAATAAAGATGTTGGATTATATATATTTACATTTAAGATTACGGGTTTACATAGAACCAATCTTTTCTATAAATAGCTTCACGTATCTGTATTGATTTTCACTGTTATAACGAGGTAGTTGTTATACACCCATAACAATATTTGATATTTAAATCATATTTGACTTTTTCTTAATTTTGAGTAAAAAATATAATGTATAATATAATTTCATTTATTAAACATTATTTTGATTAATAAAATATAATTAATATATTTTTATGTAGAATTTAAATATTTTATCGAAAAATACCTTAAGCAAAATTTATCATTTTGAGTCCACTTAGGATTAAAACTAATTTTGGGAGAATAGACTCTTACAAAGAACTAGTTTAGTAATGGGTATACTTCATAATTTATGCATGTTGCTGTTATAGGTTGAAATGTGTTATAAAGAGTAAAAAACATAAAAAAAAAATTAGTTCAACAACAAACTAAAGAAATGAACTTATAAATGATGGAATGGGATGGGATCCACTTACAACAGTGTAAAGTTAACATGATTTTACATTCTTTCAATCCACCACTTTTCGTTATGTAGAAATGAATGTGTTTTTTGCTCGACATCCTTTTTTCTATTATAATTCTTATTTTTGTTGAGTTGTAATGTAAATAGTACAAAATAGAGATCGAAGAGAAACATCTATTTTCCAAGGGCAAGGATCTAGGGTTAGCTAATGAAAATCAATAAGTTGGAACAATTTCATAACTTTTTTCTACTCTTGATATTTTAACCATTAAATTGTTAAATTTATCAATATAATTGTATTTTTATAAAAAATATTCTATGTATTAATATATAGTTACCAATTGAATTTTTTTTAAACAAAACAAATAGTTAAAACAATTTTATGTACTACAAACTTGAGATGCATGATTTACATGGATAAAACTTGAAATATGATAGTTGGATTGTTAAATTATCAATAATAATAAAAAGTTATGAAAGAGTGTAAAACTAATTTTACATCATTGTAAGCGAATCTTTTCTCAAAAGAAATTGTTATAGAAAGAATTGATTATATCTTAATGTTTGTCACATTTTCCTAGTATATGTTTGCCTTTAAACTTAATTATGTATTTTGGGATTCATAAATTGATATTATATTAATAGATGAATTCTTGTATTTTTGGCACAACGATGAATTGAGCTCATACTATTCTTAGGAAAGGTGAACCCTAGATCAATAGGTCAAAGCTTGAAGTTCAACAAATTCTTATTGTTAAATAAACATACTATATATATATATGTGTGTGTTGAGTGTTGAGGGTTTTTCTCTGTTCCTCTTAGATGTTGAAGTTTGTATATTTATATGATTTGGGTATTATTCATTGATATGATATATTAGGTAAGTTTGAAGCATGTCAACACATATCCTACTCTAGACCTAACACGTGTTTATGCGGTTCCATGCGTAGTCTCGCGTGTGGCTTCGTAGAAGAATGTAAGTACCCATCCTAAAAACACCTATTATCATGTGAGTTCGGTCTGTGAGCTCAATCTGTGAGCTCGATGCGCGAACTCGATAGAATCCAGCCCGAATCCATTCGGATTTTGGGCCAGTGATAACAAGTATCATAACAATATGGATAATTTGCTTAATCAAAAAAAAAATTTATTAAAAAGAGGTAATAAGCGAACAAGTAGACATTTATTCATAGATGAACTCACAGAATGCAAATCAAAGCCAACACACCAAAACAAGACAGGATTCATGTCGATTTACTTAAAATAGTATAAATGCATACGCTTATTACAACAAATGGAACATAAATCATTGTAATATTGTTGTAGATATTCGTGTATAGGATTGGTGATTTGTTAGGAGCCCTAATATTTTATGAAAAACCTAAGGTTTCATTCGTGGAAAGCATCAGTCAAGGACCAACTAGGAATTTACAAAGATTGATTAGACAAAGACTTTGATGAAACTATCACCCAACCCTAAGTCCCCTACCCAGTTACTGACATGGATTATTAAAAGAAGTTTTCTTTTTTCTTTTTAAATTTTTGAATAGAAAAATATAAGATTCAAGTACACTTGGTCATTATGAATTTAGATTCTTGTACAGTTGTCTGGATTTGGCAGATCTTGTTTCAAATCAAGTTAATCTCACAGTCACCAAACAACCAAATAGAGAAGCAGCAGAGATAAGTTATGTATGGGAGATGAAAGGGAAGAGCTACCGATGAGTAACCTGGTGCTGGAATATTTGAAGAGCTTGCCGGTGGCTGAGAAGACTATAAGAGCTATCTCGGCATCGCAAAGAGTGGAAAGCTCGTGAGCTTTCTTGAAAAGTCCTCTTCTCCTCTTCGAGAATGTCACCTGTCGTGCCGCTGTGTTGGCGATCTTCTTGATCTCTATCCTTTGTCTCGTCATTCTCTTTCCACTCCACTCCACAAAAAACAAACAAACAACAGCAATCGATTTGTTAAAGGAACACTTGTGTTCAAAGGAATCACAATTTGAGAAATCAATCGTTCTTAACATGAACCCTATGCTAATTGCTACTAACAAGCACATGAACAAAATATGGTTAAGTCACAAGAAATCAAACCCAATATACATACGTATGTAGATTGATAGATCTCAGTTTCTCACCTTAAATCAAGCAAAGTACAGGAGAAAAGAAAGTTTCAAGTACCGAGAAAATTGTGTAGAAGAGAATCTCTGGGGTATGAAGCAGCAAACATATGAAATGGGGAGCACAGAGAAGAAACAGTAGTAGGATCAAGAGATTAGCTGTGTTTTCTTCTTCTTTTTTAAGGCTTTCCAAAGTAAGCCAGTATAATCAAATACTTTATCTTAAAAAAAGGATACTAGAGAAAATAGAATGACATGAGGAAGAAAACATTGAAGCAAACCCTAGTTGCAAAAGAGAAAAAGAGCCTCCCAACCCAACCCAATTGTAGGATGAAAAATGGAAGAAAGTGGGGGATTTTGATGGGTCATAATTTATGGGTTTTTCTCATTTTTTTTTAGGGGGCTGATGAGAATGGTGGTGGTGACACTTGACAGAAAAGAGATAAAAAATAAAAAGCCACTAAATTATTGAAAGAAAAAGAGAAAGAAATGGAAGAAGGAAAATATAGAAAGATTCCTTTTATGTCCAAACAAGGACTGGCTTTGCAAATATTTTGTCATATTGGCCTGTATTTGATGATTAAAAAATAATGGAAATGGATAAATTGTATATATCAAGTGGGATTAGATTTTTTTAACCCAAAAAAAAAACTGGCATTAGATTTTTTAGCCAAAAAAAACTGGGATTAGATTTTTATTCTTTATATATATTAAAATATGTGTGTGTGTGGTGGAGTTTTGGTTTTTCGTACAGATTGACGTTGCTGGAGAGAGATGGATCATTTGTCAGAAAATTTGAGACTCAGTTGTACCCTCGTACTAAGTCTTGTCTCCAACTCCCTCATCTTGCATTTACTTATTGAAGTGGGATGATAAAAACTGTCAAATTAATAAGAAAAAAAGTTTAATATTATTACAAAAATATATTAGGGTTATTATTAGTTTTTACTTCAAAGAAACAAAGGTCCTACTTGCATTATTATTATTATTATTATTATTTGGGGAATGCCTCCACTACATTGCGGGATAAATTTTATAATTTTATTTTATCTTGTATAATTGTGTATGCTTTTATATATTCTACATTAATTAAATAATTATATTTCATTATTGAAGGGGTATTTAGATCGATGGAGTATTTGGAGATGCAGATGGAAAATGATTATGTGAATACTCAAAGGAAGTGAGCAAGGAAATAGTATTTCATATTGAAGCTCAAGCGATTTTTGAAGGTTTACGTATAACATGGGAGAAAGGTTGTAAACAGTTAAAGATCGAATGCGATAATGCACTTCTTGTAAAGTCCTTACCGTTGCCAATAGTAATATGGTGGAATTAAGATTAATCAATGATTTTTCTCAAACAGGATTGGAAGATAAAAATTCGACACATTTCTAAATCTCAAAATATGGTTGTTAATCGAATGATGTAATGCGTATATTATAATCCACTAGATGCCTGACGCTTTTCGAGGGTCCCTCGATTTCTATTCAAGAGATTTTGAAATCTGAAAATGATATCCTTAATCGGATTATTTGATTTTATTATTTTCTCTTAATGATGTTAATTTCTACCAAAATAATTTTATTTCATTTAAAGTAAGATTTACTTTTATTGTAATTTTAAAAAAAATTAATGAGGTGATATCAATAATGCATTTATAAAATATAAATGCTTTTTAAATTGATAAATTACATTCGTCTATAATCTATAATATATCAATAATGACTTTAAAAAAAGCTTTTGAATCAACGAGAATATCATTTAAATGTATCTAATTATTAATGATTATTTTTTTAACATTAATATCATTATAGGTTTTTATAGTATTTGTTTATTGTGATACAATATCTAACACTATCCATAGTTCTTTCCCAACTCTTATATATGAGGATAATGTGCTTCTACATACTCGAATCCACGTCCTCTTGCACTTGTAACAATATCGATGTCAATCGAGCTAAGACTCAATCGAGATGAATTTTAATTTAATATTACAAATTACAAACATATCTAAATATTAGTGATAAGTTTTAATTTAAATTTATCACTCATAAAGTAGAATGCCACTTCGATTAAATAATAGTAGTTACAAATTACATTCACGATTAAACATTATTATAAGATTAGATTGTAAAGTAGTAAGACATTGTAATATAATTACAATTTAATTTAAAATTATTAATTGACTTTTAAATATAAATTAAGTAGTAGTGATACTTACGAATTGTATTTATAATTATTTTTAAGTTTTAAATTGAATAGAATTATTAGTATAAAATAGAAAAATTGATTTATTAATTATTACTTAATTAATATTAGAATTATATATTAATTAAATTTAAATTTAGTTCTATCAATGAAATTCAATAGTTAGACAGTCGAGTAACATTTAAGAAATTGTTGGTAAAAAGAAGGGAATAGTTAACATTAATAATTTAGAATTATTTAAAAAAGAATGGAGCATTAAACTAACGGTTTGAAGAGGAAATATCGAATCATCAACTAATCAATATTGCTTAAAAAAATGAATTTTTTTTATGTCGTCACTGTTTTAGGCGACACCCATATGTATTTTTCAGAATATTCATGAAAATACAGGTATACACAGTGGAAAAAATAAAAAAATAATTTTTTAATGGTGCCACTGGTTTGTCAAGGTAATGCAATCACGATGAGTCCGATGGTGATAAGTTAAAAATGGTATCAGAAAAAAAGGTGAGACTGGCAAATTTTTTTTTAATGGGTGTCGTCAGTGAGTCAAGCGACACCACTGATAATTTTAAAAAATATATATTTTTAATGGGTATCGTCGATATGCCAGGCTAAACCACTGATAATTTAAAAAAAATAATGGGTGTCGCAAATGTATCAAGCGACATCGCTACATTTTTTTCAAAAAGGTTGTCGAAAAAAAAAGAAATCGAAAAAAAATAATTTATTAGTGGTGCCGTCGACATGTTAAGCGGCACTGATAGTCCCACGACATTGTTAGGCGACACTACCTAGTATATATACCCATCCCCCAGCCAAAAATTTGTTTCTATTGAAGTTTTGGGTTTCTGTTGGAGAGAAAAAGAAAAAAGAAGAAAGATTTGTATTTAGTAGAAGGGGAGAAAACATAAAAGAAAAAAAGATTTGTGTTTTAGACTTCAAAAATCAAGTTCGAGTTTATAAGGTTAGTTTGTAATTATTTATGTGTAATTATATATTTTTCAGTAGGATTTACTAATTTTTAAATACAAGCTATTCTTTATTCTTAATTTGTTTTACAAATTTAGTATCGAAAATGAATAGTCAATTCTTTGTATACGTTCATTTCGAGAGGGTAATTTTACAAACAATTGTTAGTTTTATATTTAAATTTTGCTAGCAAAATAGTAATGAGATTTAATAAGAATGTAAAAGTCGAAGATATGTGTAACACCCAAAACCCGAAACCGTCATCGGCCAAGGTCCTAGTGTCTTACTATTCATCTATCATTGTTCATCATTTTTTTTTATTTCATCCAATCTAATTTAAAAAAGATATGCATCCAACACATCATAAATCATCAATCGATTATAATCACAATCCAGCAAGGGTAAAAAGGTCACTTTCATGATTTTTGGAGACTTCTACCAGTACCTGTTGGACAAGTATCGGTAGTTGTCAAGTCAAAAAATAGCTCAGAAATAGTGCAGAGTTCTACCGATACTCGAGATGGTTATACTGATACATGTGACACTGCTACTGAAACAAGTCATGTTTCTATCGATACTAAAAACTCCAGAGGGCTAAGAAGTTTTATCCTACCACTTCTACCGATACAAGTTCACAAGCAACCGATACTTCTACGAGTAGAACTATCGATACTTATCTTTCATCTACCGATACAAATCAGGTCAGTGAGCAACCTCTCTCCTACTCTATACTTCTACCGATACAACTATGGGTTCTACCGAAACAAGTATGCAGATGTCAATTATATACATAAATTTCCAAGTTTGCACAACAGTCTACAGCATTTACCAATTTCTCAAAATCATACCTATCAAATCATTCATCCAAATGATACCATGCTATTTAACCATTTCACCAAAACAACTCAAGTAACACAATCCTAATACATCATATTACTTAAAGTCTATCTTCCACATTGAACAAGCATACAATATTTCATTAAGATCATATCAAGGAATCCAACAATCCCAAATAAGTAATATAAGGACAATACCATCCTAATACATGCCATATAACCAAGTGATTTAAAGTTTACCGAACAAGCTCCCGAGATAGTGTGATTTTCTTGAGGATTCGATCTTCAACAGTAGATGAATCTACAAAACAGTAAATAGAAACATAGGTAAGCTTACAAAGCTTAGTAAGTTCGTAAGAACAATTAACTTACAGAATAACATATTCGATTACGGAAAGAGTAATGAAATATCTTCGTATCTCGTGGCATTAACATCAAATTGATCTCACTAAGTCTTTCAAAAATTTAGCTCACACGAGCCCAGAATGGTTAGCTCTTACGAGCTTAGAATGGTTAGCTCTCACGAGCCCAGAATGGTTAACTCTTACAAGCCCAGAATGGTTAGCTCTCACGAGCCCAGAATGGTTAGTTCTTACGAGCCCAGAATGGTTAGCTTTTACGAGCCCAGACAGAGTTTAACCAGTATACAATGCTGCTCACACAAACTGATGAGAATCCGTGACATACGCGAAGACTCAGCCATCGATACGGTCCATAATTTCCCACTCTCGATGCTGCTCACACAAGCTGATGAAAATCCGCAACATATGTGAAGACTCAGCCATCGGAGAGGTTCATAATTCGCTATTCATTCAGAATCTGTCAACTTGCGATGTTGCTCACACAAGCTGTCGAGATACTGCAACATATGCAGGATCCTAGCTATCGCTTCAAATCAGATAACTGGCCCCAAGCCTGACATTTTGTTTATTCTTTTGCCTTTCCATCATCTCGAATGTTTAACCTTCCTCGAGTTGCTGTAACAACAGCGAATGTACAAGAAACATACAATGTATATAAGCTAACACTACGAACTTACCGGATGAAATTGTAGTTTGGCTAAACTTTAGGGACTATTTTGCTAATTTTCCTTTTTTACGATCCGTGGTATGATTGTAATCTAAATCAACAATTCATCCAGATTTCACATTAAAACACATAATCAAAGCATTTAACATAATTTGGTCCTTTTGGGATAATTATAATTTTATCCTTAATACTTTCCTTTTATTCAATTTAGTCTCTTATCTCAAAACTTGCAAATTAACCATTTTAAAACAAAATCAAGTTCAGACGAATACTATAGTACTTCAATACAGTCCACTTTTACCATATTGCACCTTAAGTCCTTGCAAATTTATCACTTTAACATTTTAGTCCTTAAACGTTAAAATCATCAAAAACAACTTTACAAAATAGTCCTATTTAGCAACCAAAATTAATAATCTATCATAAAATTTCAAGAACGTATAAAAATCATCAATGGCATAATCCACAACATTTAACAATTTTACAAATTAGTCACCGGACTAGCAAAATCAGACTAAAACGAACTCGAAAATATAAAAATTACTAAAAACGGGCGAGGTTTACTCACCCAATCCAAGAGCTCAGCTTGGATGAGTGCTCCAAACCCTAACCATGGAGTTTCAGCCTTTCCCATGAAGAAGAAAAGAAGAAAATGTTTTCTATTCTTTTACTTTCATTTAATTTAACGTATATTTTAACTATTTACCAATTTACCCTTTTATTTTAAATTATAAAATTACTAAATCATATCCATAAATTTCCAATATATAAATATATGGTATAATTACCATCTAAGGAGAGTTTAATTGCGCAATTAGTCCCTCAATTATTTTTAATTTAACTAAACAAGCTTAATTTCAATTTAATCCTAAACTAATTAAGACCAAATGAAAAAATATCCCAAAAGTTAGTGGAAGGTAATCATTTCTCACCGCTTGGACTTTTTTACCTTGGTATAATTGCCACTTTGGTCCCTTTTATTTTTAATCAATAGCAATTAACTTTTACCTCTTTTACAATTTACTCCTTTTTTCTTAATTAAGCAATTAACCATCAAAATTACCCAATCGAACTTCAATTCACATATAATAAGACTCAGTAAATATTTAATAAAAATATTTACAGCCCTTAATTTCAGAAACGAGGTCCTGATACCTCATTTTCTAAAACCACTACTAAATTTTAATTTAATAATTAAAAGTTGTCAATTCAAATTTCCATATAAAATTATTATTGACTTATTTAATTTAAACACTCATTATAAAAATTTTCCCATCGGTTTTGTGGTTCCCAAAATCACTGTTTCCGACACCATTGAAAAACGGGCTGTTATAATATGAAAGAAAATATTAGTGCAAAAATTGCTCAATGTTGTGGAAGGTGGATGTCAAGACTATTCTATAAATTTCCAATTTCGTCAAATCCGTGCAAATATACCAAGATGGAACTTGTAGATGATGAATACGTGGGGACAATGATAGCACTTTATCGCTCAACTAGGAACGTGAACGCTGAACTAGTTGGCTTGTTTGCTGAGTTACAGATGTGGAGCTCATTTAAAATGTCACTTCACTAAGTCAACAATATGGAGTTCAAGACCCGTGTATGGAGGTTTCAAGAGCGTCTGTACATGGGTTTGACTTTAATCTGAATGTTGGAAGGGCAGAATAGTGTGGTTATGGAGCAACATCGACATGTGTCGAAAATCCACACCATGCTCTGACTGTATATGGTAAAGAAGAACTCGATAATAATGCTCATTCTAATGCATTATGTGGCGATTGAGATCGATGCAGATGGTAAAGAAGGACTCGATAATGATGGTCATTCTAATCACAAGATGAAGATTTTGGTGATCCCGATCTGGATAGGGTCTTGGATGATATCGACGATGAAGGAGCAAACAATGATGAAAATGTATACGCTCCTTCGGTTGGGAACCTAACTTGTGGCATTGTCATATGCAATGACCTTGGGGTCCACATGTTGAGCGTAGATCCCGATGCGGTGCATGCATCCGAGTTTCCTGATACCCAAATATAATACCTTCTCACTAGCTCGTGACAAATATGGACTCAAAAGAGTTGTTAAAGGCCAACAATTCGCAACCAAAGAGGATTGTTATTCGCCATCAAGTAGCATAACATGAAGGTGTCAGTTGACTACAAAATTGTTGTATCTAAATTGACATTATATGTTAAGGAGTGTTGAAGGTCGACAGAAGGGTGCAACTGGCAAGTGCAAGCTGCATTTATCCAAAGGTCGCAACTGCGGGAGATCTGAAAATTTATTATCCCTCAGACATGCATTGCTACTCATGACACAAGGCCATTGCAAACTCAATACGAAAACTATCTGTAACTGCATCATGTCACTGGTGAATGACACGCCCACAATTCCTGTATCGATCCTGATTACCAATATGCAAGCACGATTCCAATACTAAGTGTCATATTGAAAAGCATGGTGGACTAAAAAGATGACCATGGAGTAATTGTATGGAGATTAGAATGCATTGTACAACGAACTTTACAGGTGTTTAGCTGCAACTGCATCACCCTGACAATGTGACGACACCATTTAAATTTTTTTTTCCCACTATACATACCCATATTTTCGTAAGTATTTTGAAATATATATATATGGATGTCATTTGACAAAGTGACAACAACAATTTTATTTTTAAACAATGATGATTAGTTGATAATTGGTTGAAAAAAGGAAGTGATGTTGTCGACCTGTCAGGTGGCACCAACGAATAATGTAACAATCAACCCATTTTCGTAAATAATTTATCTCTCAATCAATTTTTGTAATTAATTAATCTTTTTATATTATTTATATAAAAAATCCACGTTTCTTTCCTTTCTAGTTGGTTGGTTCAGTTCCGTTAACTCAATCCATGGAACTCGTAACGAATTAGTACAGGAAACTCGCCCCTCTCTTGAATCCTGCGGCTCTCTTCCCTTTCCGAAGCTTGAAATGTGTTGTCCTGTCCTTCTAAGAAGGAATGAGATTCTTTTAATTTGGACACCTGAGTCAACTCAATCAACAACAACCTCTGTTTAAGCAACTGCAAACGCAGATGCTGCCACCTCTGCCGAAAGGAACTCAATCGCAAGTTGAGCAACCACTATCCTTGGTAAGAAGCAGTAGCGGAGATGGAAATGCCGCATTGCAAGGAGGGCAATTCGGTTTAAATACCAACCAGCCCGAGTCAACTCGCCCCACCCTGTGTGTCACCTTGGTGGAGAGAGATTTAATCAAATCGGTTTCGCTGGGACATACAGAATCAATTAATTTCAACCACGCTAATCCTCCCATGGATTAATCGTCTTGGGCCTATTCCGATGAGCCAGATGGATCAGTCAGGAAACGCTACCTCTAGTCAGTTTGATCCGACCGAGTCGACTCGGATGGATCAAATTAATCAGGCAGCAACTCCTTCTACGGAGCATAGTGAGACAGACACAACCGATGTGACCTGGAAGACCAATTCGACTCGGCCCAGAAAACCCTCCGACGCAGAGTCATCGACTTTCTGGACGGCTTGTCCGTACTGTTACGTTCTCTACAAGTATCCAAAGGTTTACGAGGATTGCACACTGCGGTGTCAGGCTAAGAACTGCAGGAGAGCCTTCCATGCGGTTGTGATTCCGTCGCCGCCGCCTGTGGACGGAAAGGAAACGTATTTGTGTACTATGGGGTTTTTTCCATTAGGATTTTCGGGGAATGCTGAGAACGTGGGCGGTAATTTCCCCTGTTGGTCACCTGTTTCAACCATGTTTGCTTGCCCTAACAACAAGAATGCAGGTAAACAAACTAGTGCCCAGAAATCTGCCCCATGAGTGTTTTACAATGAAGATGATGTATATATAGAAATTTCTTCTGCTGAGGATACTAATAATGATGATGATGATGATGATAAGTGGCAGAAGGAGAAGAGGAAGAAGAAAGCCAAAGGGAAAAGATCTGTGGTTAGAAACGCTAAGACGCAAAAGAGAGAGAGAGAGTGAACGGCAATGGCAGAGGTGTTCCGATGGTGCCGGAAGCAGAGCCGAGCGAAAGAGGGGTGGCAAATAGTGGATATGTTGAGGGTCTTTAAGAGTTTTTGAGTAGCTTACATATGCTCGCAGTTGGTAGGGGACGATAAAATCTGGGCTGCATAGTGAAGTAAGATCCTAGTTTTATGCTCTCTTTTTTGCGGCTGTTGTAGTTAATGTAATTGTATGCTTGTGGAGCTACTTGGGATCTTGTTTCATAGTTGTTTCCAAGTTTAATTCGACAGTATAGATCGTAGCATCATGTTTTGTCATTGTTTTGAACAGGTTGTTTGAGAGGATAGGGTAGAAACTTGAATACATAAAACCACGAGGCATTTTTGGTTTGAAGATTGCCTCCATCTTCATACTTGGCAGTCAAAGGAATATAGGTGATAAGCTTTCTCATTGAATCTCTTTCTCTTTCGAGTCAGAATAATCGTTAACTGTGACAATAATGTACTGCTTCTCCTCTTCCCTTTCTGCCTATTTATTGCTGCTTCGATGTTTTATTTGGTTCAGGGTTGGTGTTGAATATAGTATGTTCAATTATTTTTCCAAAATTTTCATATTTGTGGGATACATATGTTAACAGTTTATGTTTGTAATTCATGGACCCAGAACAATTCTTACTTGATTACATCTTTCACCAGCTTGAAAGCTCTGTCAATTATGGTAATATGAGTTAGCCAGATTAAGTTCTGATTCTGAAGCCTTCTTCATTCTGGGCTGATTCAACACTGACCGTCACTCGAAGATTGAGTATTGTATTAAGTGGAGTTTAGAGATTTCATTCTGAAAAAGTTTATATCATTGTTTATGTAGTTTCTCTTGGTTTTAAATATGCACACCATGACAAAAATAAAAAAGTGAATTTATCGTATTTTTTAAACTTTCTTACAAAATAATCTTATGTTTTCTTTTCATCAAACTATGTAATGGAATAATTAGAGTCCTAAAGGAAAGAAATAAAAAATGAAAGCAAATGAAGACGAGGCAAGGATCGAACGAAGCCGTGAAAGGGAGGCAGCTGCAGCTGGAGGAAGAACATTAGCTCCCCAGCAACGATGTGGTACCACCAGAAACCCGCTGCTACGTAGTCCAAATGAAAGTAGTCCAAATCAGCTATCACCTCCCTCGTGCCTGTTCATTCCAACAACACAATCAACCCAACGTATTAAAATATTTAAGGAAAACCCCTGAATTAATTTTCAACCACGCATCCAATTTAAATTACAAGAAAATAATTAATACATATAAAAATCAAGTAAATCCAAGAAAACAGTAGGCTACAAAATCTTGGACCTTTTTATCGATAATTTTTTTTCTCAACCAGAATTGTTTAGTATTAACCGTAATTATAATCATAAATTATTACCTATCAAAAGCTCTTCGAAAAACGTTGGTGTATCCATAAATTTCAAGTTGAAAAGTTCAGAGAGAGTTGATTGCTTGAAAATTAATCCAAAGGTGATTTCAAGAGTTGCCGAGAGTTAATTTTTATCTTTTTTGTATTGATGCAACCCAAATTAAGAGAACTTTACCAGATATATGTAAAACTTGATTTTAGATTTCAAAGAATAAACCTAACCTTCTTTTGTCGATGAAACAAAATCAAAAACAATTTTATTTTAAACAAGATCGAAAAGCATATATCTTTAAATTTTCTTTGAATTCTTTAAAAAAAATTTTGAATTTTGAATAAAATTTCTAATCTTCTATTAGAGCTCTTGATTTTTGAACTTATAATTTCTGAACTTATTTATAATTGTGCTAAATGGTTTGAAGATGAGATGTAATACAACATAACTTCTTTTTTTAAGTAAATTAAAAGCAAAACTCTTTTGTTTATTATTATTTTATATTAATTTTAAACTGATTATAAATAAAACACAATTTAGAAACCCTAATATCTTTTATAATTTTAAAAGGATTTAAAGACTTGATTTGAAAGGGTTTAGACAACAGTTTTAAAACCAAAAAGTGAATTGGGAAAAAAATTAATTTCGTTTAAAACATGGGTCTTGTTTAAGCACGACCCAGTATGACATTTTTTTAAGAAAAATTTGTCATATTTTTTATTATATTACTTTTATATATCATGTAATTTTTTTGGTAACATATATTATGTAATTTATAACACATAAAAATTAAATATATAATATTATTATAATGTAAACACTAAAAAATATTAAGATGAGTATATATAAATTTTTAATAATAAAAATATTTAAAATTATTAAATATTAAATTAAGAATAATATGAGTAGACATAAAATTAATTTAGATTAACCATTTACTAGCATAGACGGGTTCAGACAAAATTGTAGGTCCATATTTCGAATTGAGTTAGACTTAGATGTATAAAATGTATTAATATCTCATACCTAACAATAAAAATAGATGAAAATTTTTACCAAGAGAATTAGTTTACTCTTTGATTTAACGTATATGGATTAATTTACTTATTTTTTTGAATAAATTAATGGAGTAAATTGCAACTAGACTCCTAATACAATGGTTTTTATAGTACTTTTACCAATAATATTTTATTTTATTTTATTTTATTGATCCTAATAATCAAGCCAGAACATAATCTATGAGGCAAACAATAGAGAAATTAGCATATTTAAGCCTTTGTTTAAACCCAGAAGAGATCAAAACTAGTTACTTATTAAACAAATCAAAGAACAATTTGACTCCGTCCATAATTGATGTAACATATTACAACTTTGGTGACTGATTGCAACTAAATTTGACAATTCTTATAAGTAGATGGATTTGGAGTTAATCTAACAAAGACATGCAAATAATTAAGTTTTCCACATTTTCCCAACCATAAATCACAACCTGAACAAAATCTTACCAACCAGACAGCCCAACCCTTCTGCACTAAACTTATATAATCCCCCCCACCAGCCCTTGTTTTCTTCACTCCTACCATCACAACTCTCTTCTTATTGTTTCAATTCTTAAGTGAATCCTCACACGCACAAAAATGGCTTCTTTCAATTACATGTTATTGAGCTTTGTCCTGGCTTTGTCATTTGCAAGCTTCGATGTTGGGTTTGGAGCCCGTCATCTTCTGCAATTGCCTCAGGTACCTCCCTTGCCAACGATTCCAAATCTGCCAATGCCAACTATACCAACATTGCCAACGACTCAACCATCTTTGCCGATGCCAGGCGCGATGCCTCCACTCCCCACTTTGCCGAATGTACCAAGGGCCACTTTGCCACCATTACCAAGCTTTCCTACAATCCCAACTACGATCCCTTCTATCACATTCCTCTCCCCGCCACCTGCACCGTCTACTCCATGAATCTTCTGCCTTATCATTTATACCCACTTATTAGCTGTTTGAGTTTGATGTTAAAGATTAAGTCTGTTTTTTTCTTTTCTTTTTTACTTTTTCACTACCATTATATGTTTGTTTGTAAAAATGGGAGTTTTCCCATTATTTGATGTACTTTTATTTTGTTCATTGTTATTGCTTATTATGGGATTATTTATTTATGTTTTATTACTTCTGTTCATCCCTTTTGATATTCATTCTTCTCATTACCTTTTTTCTAAGAATGAGAAATTAGTAAATGTGATTAACCATTATTAAAAGCAGTGATAAGTTTAGCTGCTGAGAGAAAAAGTAAGAAAAGAAAACTAAATATAGACAAGATAATGGAGATAAATGGGTAGCTATATCTTCATCTTCCAAAGCTCAGAACAGGATTCAAAAATTGTAACTTTAACCATCTCTACCCAACCCTGTCGCTCTTCCTCCACTGCCTACCATTCCCACCCTGCCACCCTTGCCCAGCTTGCCTTCAATCCCCAGTTTTATACATATTTTTTTAATATTTCAATTAATGTCTAAGTATTATTAGGATCCATCCATAAAATGCAAACTGTTGACAACAATATCAGAATTAATTGCTTCATCCTACTATCCAATTAAATGAATAGAAACAAAATATGAAAATACCAAACAGAAAACAGTACTATAATTAGATAAAACGTAATAGGATAGATATAGATTCTCATTCCCTTATATAAACACAGAACTACAATGCGAGAGAGAGAGAGAGAGAGAGAGAGAGTACAAGCAAGCCCATATTTAATACATTGATTGCCAACAACAACATTAATCAATACTACAATCCATGCTCTGATTATTTGATCTAAAAACAAACAAAGTGTAAGCCAAAGTTTCCACCAAAAAAAAAAAAGATTAAATCCTACAAACATTAACCTTTATTTAGCACTAATTATATAGAAAATGAACGCATAATCGTTCATGGTGATAGTTTTAATTCAGTGGATTCAAGGGGTAGGGTTGGGAAATGTTGGTGGAGCAGGGAACAAAGGGAAGGAGCCAGGAAAGCCAGGAAAGCCTGGAGCTGAAGAGCCAGGAAAGCCAGGTGCTGAAGAGCCAGGAAAACCAGGTGCTGAAGGAGGGACATTTGAAATACCTGGAAATGGCGGCAACCTAAATTCCGGGAAAGGACCGTTGTAAGGAGGAACCGGGAAGCCACGAAAGGGAGGCAAATTTGGAAATATTGGTGGAGTTGTGGTCGTTTCCTGCAAGAGACGGCGAGCCGTCCCCGCCCCTTGAGCTACATTCATGCATGAAAGTGACAGTGCAATGAAGAAAGCTAAAACGAGAAGACGAGCAGAATTAGCCATCAATGGACCTCAAAAATTTATAAAAGAGAACAAAGATTGAGTTTTGAATTGTGTTGATGAGGACCCGGACTGGGTTTCTCTTTTATAGTGTAGGAGAAAATATTTAAAAAGTGAGTTAAATGAAAGGAAGTTGGCCTCCCATTTTGGTGAGTTTGATTCCATTAATGGCCTGTATTTCTTCAACAAAAGGGTTGGAATGAAGAAGGTGTAGTAGTACAGTTTTTTAATGGCTTGAAATATTGTTGTATTTACTGCTTGTCCCTTGGGTTAATCTAGCTAGTTGTTTAGATACATCCATGTGTCCCAATTTTTTTGATTTATTCATTGTAGTAGAGGGCAACTGCTACCTTTGGTTTTGCATTAATATGTTGCAAATTCTGGTTGTGTGTCATGTCCAATTCTCCCCTCACTCTATGCTATTTTTCGGTAATTTATCAGAAAAATTAAAATATAATATTCACATTTACTTTAAGTCATTTTCATTGAAGTTTTTTATTCTTTGATAAATATATAAATACTTAATCATTCATCCATTAATTTCATTCAAAGAGAGATCAAAATTTGTTTGGAATAGTGTTAAAAGTTTTTGTTTGGTATCTAGATGATATAGATTTAAACTTATCCTCATCTTCTTACCTTAATATAGAATTGTTGTTTGAGACTCGAATGGCTTTGTATAAGCAGGTTGTGGTGTCATGGGCTGCGGATCAAAGCCCGTGAACAATGTGCAACGTCCCATGGGGGTCAACTGATCAAATGGAACTCGTTTAATCAACATGAAATAGCTTGATTCGTGAAACATATAGCGAAACTCATTTACTTGAAGCCTTAATGGTTCAGTAAAATATTTTAGTAAAATTAGAGTTATTAAGGTAATTAATATAAATTCTAAGGGATAACAAAGCTTAACTAGAAATAGAGGTCTTTCCTTTTATATGTAATTATCTCATTGTACTTTATTATTGAGTTAAAGAATATATTGAAAGCATTTACTCAAATATTTAATATATATTATTTTCTTGTAACATTTCTGTTCAAATCAAGTTCTTTTCGTCTTTCAAATTGCTTCTGCTTTGTTTTCGACACTTTAAAAACATTTTACGAACAAAAAAAAATCATTTAAGATCGCACAGTTTACTAAACTTAAGTTCTAATCTCGTAATAGTAGTGCTTAATGGAAGCTGCGGTCTCGATTGAGGCGTATGCTATCATTAGCACTATCAAACTAACTAGAGACCATGGCTTTAGGAGTGTCGCAATGAAGAAGGATTGTTATGCTTTGGTTACTAGATTAAACGGTTGAGTTCTTCACTTTTCTTTGTACGGACGAATCATTGAGAAGGCTTGAGGACCATTTTTAAATTTCATCTTTAATCTGCTCTTTCAATGAAGAAAAAAAGTGGTAGAGAAAGTAAAAAATTGATATCCGAGATGTATTTAGACTATTTTTAAATATATATATTGATGATTTCAAAGGTTTAGTCATCACTAAAAAGAACCATTTATATATTTACTGATGAAACAAATTAATATTTATTTAACCCATTTAAAACAATAAAGAAATAAATATCATATTTAAAATTATTAATATGCACATTGATTATAAATCAATTTAAAATGGCCCTCTCATCCTTAACAATGATCATAATTATAAATTTTATAATTACCAAAGATTTTACTAAATGAGTAAGAGAAAAGTTTGAAGGGGTATTAATGGTGGTTGTCAGTAATAATAGAATAGACGATGATCTGTAATGGATGGTGGGCTCAACACATTAATACACAGTCGGTCAAGATTGGTTCTAACGACTCTCTGACTTTCTGGTTTCTTTTCCTCTTTCCTTTTGGGCATTTTGCCATTTTTGACGGTTCTATGAATTGAAACTGTGAAACGAAATTCATTAACGTTAGCTGATATATCATATTTGTCATCATCTCATCACTCCCAATCTATAACCATCTACAACAAGCATCGGCATGTTGTACCCGTAGATGCATCAATTTTCTATGAAAATTGGTATCACGTATTGATATTGATTTGTTTTGGTTTACTGTTTTAGATTTATCGATATTATTAAAAAAAATATGCAATATATATATATATATATTTACAAGTATCAAATTAATAATATTAAATAATTTTTTTAATACAAAAATATTCTTACATTGATTGATGTAGAATGTTTTAATTAATATAATTAAAATTAAATGAAATAGATCGATGTGATTAGTATAGATTAAAATTTTAATTGGTGCAAAAAAGAAATTGATTAGATTGATTTATTATAAAACCAATGCGGAATTGAGTACATTTGATCTATAATCTATTACTATATATGAAAGTAGCATATACAATGTTTTAGTTGGGAGAAGTTGGGTTTAGGAGAAATCTTTATAAACTTATATGTAAATTTGTGATTTTTATAAATTTTATTCATGATCGTGCAAATAGAGTTCTCAACAAATGAACCCAATTTTCCTTATAAAACCTAACAAATAATTAATAAATAGAAAGAAAAACGAAAAATATTCCTATAACTTTTTTACAAATCATCATTTTTTGCATTTTTGTCAACTTGAAGAATCAGACAATATTTTGCGCTCATCTCTAAGTATAAAATTTATTGTGAAATTTATCTTCATCTAACTTGTTTACAATTTATTTAGAAAAAGATTTAAATTTTCTGAATTTTAAATTTTCTAACTTGAATTTTAGGTTTTTTTTTAACTTGTCATAATTTTAACTTTTTAGATATATATATATATAATTTATAATTTTTATTATATTTAAAAAATTATATAATTTTTATATATTTTCTTTTAACTTTTCAAATATTTTTATAAAAAATAGATTAAAGCATCATTAATGCCATGTGTCACTACCTAAGAGTGACGTGTGTCTTATATTTAATATTGTTATAAAAAAATCAAAACCCTTGATGAAATAAAAATTCGAGTACCAATTTGAGACAAAAAAATCATAAGTACTAGTTTAAGAGAAGATGTCAAATTCGAAGGACAAATGCATATTTGAGCTTTATAATTATAAGTAATCTTATTTATATTTAATTATATGTGCTTGAAGATCAAATTGATAGAAAGTATAAGTATTGAAGACTAAATTTGTTATTATACCAGTTTGAAAAATAGATGTGTATATATTTATATTTTTATCTTCAAAAAGGGATGACATGGATTAATTTTAAGTTTTTTAAAAACTAAGGATGGTATCCATGTTTATCAACTAACCTGCATACCCAAAACAAAGTGATGCCCATAAAATGCAGTTTCCATTTACATATCAAATCAGCAAATCCAACACTTCCCACTAAGTTAAGTAATACATACAACCCAAATTACATACAAGTCAATCGCATAAAGTCTCAAAACAAGTACGCTTTTCTTAAAAAAACAGTAGCAGGAACTCAGGTCATGGATCATACCAATTAGAAGAGTCAGCTTATTTATAACTATCATATAGCATTTGCCATCCAGTTGAAAGCTTCAGTCATGGTGAGCTATCCTCCATGGTTATAACCACTTTTAATGCAGTGGACTCAAAATGCTGTACAGAGGTTGTTGTTGTTGACCTTAATGTTAGAAGAACAATCTTGTTGAATAGGACCAGTAGGGCCGCATAGCCTGGTTCTTTTTGGTTCAGATATCGCCACGCGAGAAATCGCGACAGTGAGAGCATCAACCAATGCGCTGTCTTGCACTTCTGACCTTGTAGATGAACTATTAGTTGATAAAAACAGGAAAGAATCATCATTGAGAAAGCCATTGGGTATCATCTTGCTTCTCTCCAACACAATCCCAGGTGAGACAGTCAGTTGTGGGGAAGCTGCTTTTTCGTGGTTTCCCATTTTTGTCTCAATAGCAGCCATTCCCAATGTTGCTTCAGTATGGAACAATATCCATGGATGCCCTGGAACATTTTAGTCATAAATGCATCAAGAGGCACAATAAAGAACTTGGGTACTCTGGCATTTAATACTCTTCATAAAACTACAAATGAACTAAATAAGTATATGAACTCTGCTCCATTTCCCATAAGGACATATGCACAAACTACAGTCATACCTAGTGCCGGAATTAAAACTACTTGGCGCATAAGAGGTCAAGAAACTGACTTGCAATTGCAATAAACCGTGGATGCTTCAGTAGCATTCACCATTCATGGAATCAGGATTCATGAGTGTAAAATGCGAAAATGGCATGCTACTAGTTTCCCGTAAAACAGCCACCAATGAAATATTTATTGAGTGATTTACTATGTTAGGCAGATCAATGAAACTATTCTTTACAGGTGTTGCCTTAACTAGATATATTATACTGTGACATGCAACCTTACATAATCTAGGGGGAAGAACACAGTATGCTTACCTAATACTTCATCAGCAGTTAACCTCACTGAAACATCTCTTGTCAGCATACGTGCAACCAGATCTCGTGCAGGTTGAGATATGGACCTCCACGCTCCATTCTCCAAATCAAGGTCAGCATTCTTAATAGCCTCGAATACTGAATCCGAAGTGTCACCATGGAATGGAAGCACACTAACCAAGAGGGCATGGAGGAGGACACCAGCACTCCAGATGTCAACTTTTTCAGAATAATGGCCTGTTAGAACTTCTGGGGCAACATAAGCAGGACTGCCTACTACACCTGTCAAGCTCTGACCTAGAAGAATGAAAGCAAATTGTTCATTTTATCTAAACTTCCCATAAGTGACTGATGTAATAGAAACAGTATAAAACTAAAAATGGAAAGGCAACATCGAGGAGAACACAAAAATAATGAACCATTATCAGACATAGATGGAACAACGCATTTTATTTCAAACAAATTCCATTACATGTTGTCATTTCACTAAAAAGAGGGTAATGCTACACAGCTAACAGCATCAACTTATATACTTCATTTCCAAAAGAGAACTTTGGACATCTTGCTTGTCAACATACCCTCACAGCCCTATAAGAATCAATGTAGAAACAATGCAGTTAATACTTGAGTTTATCCAAAAATTCTTTTTTTGATCCAGTCATGGTTTAACACACTAATCTACTGCTCAACTCGAAGCAGTTCAACCAAAGGAGAAGATGTTAGTAGATGCTGTAAATAGTGGGAAAATAAATATCAAGAATCCACTACAAATTTACCAGCTTAAATGATCAAGACTTCAGAACATATCCATGAATATTGTAAGACCAAAATAAATTTGGAAAAGAAAAAAATTACCATTTGACATCCTCACAGCTAATCCAAAATCTGCGAGCTTCATCTGTCCAGTAGCTGTGAGAAGGATATTCTCAGGCTTTATATCCCGATGAACGACACCCATATCATGGCAATATTTGATAACTAGAACCAGTTCCTTGAGTATATTAGCAGCACAGTACTCTGAATAACGCCTCTCTTTAGCCATCTGATCGAGCAGCTGTCCCCCGGAGCAAAGCTCCATCACAAGAAAGAAAGATTTCAGGTCCTCATACACTGCCTTCAATGTCACAATACCAGGATGACCAGAGAGGTGTTGCATTATCTCTACTTCCTGATGCACAAGATCTTCGCCTTTGCGTAATGTTTTGCATGCAAACTCTTCGCCATTCACCTTACTTCGACACAATGCAACCAATCCAAATTTTCCACTCCCAATTGTTGCACCCAAATCATAATCTTGCTCAATCTTCTTTTTCCGACCAAATTGAGTTGCTGCCTCAATACACCCAATTTTCCTCTTAAGGCCCCTATTGGGCGGTTCCAAAGATGCACTCCCACAAGGTGGGGCAGTGGCAATCCCTTTGACTACTCTCGTAACAGAGCCAACAGCTACTTTAAGCACTTCATCTTCCTTACACTTCCTTTTCTGCCTCGAGTAATCTTCCAGTGACAAGTGAGGCCAAACAACCATTATAGGAGAAAAGGACCTACGACATGATGGCAACATTTCTGAGCCCTTCCTCTTCTTCCCAAGGGTTTCCATTGAACATTTCAAGGAAGAGTACTTGCCAACATTTCTAAAGGTTAACTACTAGGCACTAGCACCCCAGCAAGGTAATGGATTCACTGAGTTAATAACATAACTCCAAAATTTCTCAAACATAAACTCAGCAGCTAAGTTCCTTAAAAGCAAAAATTATGTATAAACTACACTAGCATAAAGTTAAATATTTGAGCACTTCCTGCATTTCCGGCAAAAGGTATTCAGATGACACCATTATTCTATTCATTTATATATCAATTAAACTTTAAACACAAAGGTGAAGAAGCCATTCAGAGAAGGTTATAACTTAGAAACTGGAAGCCGCTTGTTCTTCTTCTTTCGAGCCATATCAACAGACATATAAAACATTCTCAGCATCGATCTGCTTTGTTCTGCAAATGCAAATACAACCTGATAAGATAAGAAATCAAAGAACTAATGAACCCAAAATGAGTAAAGGAAAAGCAAAGGCATGCAACTATCAAGAGAAAGAGAGGATAAAATCAACAAGCTTCATCAATTTTTTTTTGTTCTGAATAATAATCAGAAGAACAAGAACCAGTAGCTTTTTTTGTTTTTGGACTAGTTAAGAAGTAATAAGAACATATCCCAGAATTCGTTTTAAAAATGCTATTTAAAAAAAACCCAGAATCTGAAGAAAGTTTCTTCCCATTTGCTTAGTCATAAACCAGAGATCAGAGAGAATCAAAACAAGAACAAAATAAAAATAAAAAAAGTTGTGATAAAATCAGATCAATCACAAGGGTTTTAGTTAGAAGAACATTAAACCCCATTACTCACCGAAGAGGGAAAGAGGGTTTTGTGAGGAATAAAAACAGATTTCTATGAAAACCAAGGCTTGTCTAAAGAGGGTTGTTTCTTAGTTCTGATAATTGTATATAACCAAAAAAGAAAAGAAGGTTACCTTTGATGGAGAGGGAAAACAGATGAAAGGGATGCTGCAAGTATTAAAAGAAGAGGGGTTTGATGGAAAGGGAAAGTTTCTTCATGCTTTGATTGAAAACTAATACCATACTAAATTATTTTCTTTCTTAGTGTCAGAGAAAAGAAAAGAAAAGAAAAGAAAAGAAGAAGAAAAGAAGCGTGAGCGAGAGAGAGTGCGTTGCTTCCACGGTGTCTCTGCTTCTGTCCTTCCCCGCCTTTTTATTAACTGCCAATCCAACTGGCTTCTCCCTATTTACGTACCATTTGTTTTTTTCTAATACCCTTATGTTACCTAATTGCTCAACTTGGCAATTAATTTTTTTCCGGATTTTAATATTCCATTTAATATTTAGATTAAATGGCATTTATAGTCTAATAAATGTTTGATTTATATGTTTTAGTAAAAAAATATAAATGTTTAATTGAAATAAAAAAATTCATACTAAATTGAATATTGAAATCAAATTTAAATATTTCATTAATAAAAGAAAATTTAAATATCAATTTGAAAATATCCAGGTACTAAAGTGAACATTGAAACCAAATTCAGGTGTCAAATTGCAACAAAATAACTCAGATATCAAATTGAATATTGCTGTCAAACTCAAATATCAAATAGTAATAGGTTAATATGCGATACATTGACAGTGTATTTTTTTATTTCATAAGCAGTCTTAAAATTTTTTCATGTGTCTTCTTTTTTAAAATATTTATTTTGTTTTATATTTTACTATACCCTTGTAGGACACTTATCAACTGTCTTACCTTGTTGTGGAGTCTAAAAACTCCTCTTGCAGTATACCAAATATTATTCCATAGTATATTAACCTTTTCTAATATAACAAAATATGTTAATATTTTTAGAATCGAAACGGTGGTCGAACTGGTCAAACTATTGGTTTCTAATTCGACTCCTTCAATCGATTTAATTAAATAATTATTAAAAAAATCATAAACATGTTAAAAATAGAAAAAAGCGGTTCAATGTTCGTTAACCAATTTTTTAACCTAATTAAACTAATTCTATGCAGTTCGTGAATTAACTGGTCTAATTTCTCTCTCCAAACAGTACATCTATCGGTTCCCAACCTACAATCTCATTGACTAATCCAATTCAATTTAAATAACATTCTAATTCTGTGAGAGGGTGCGTCTCATATTTTTCTCCCAGTTAAACTTTGTTATATTTTTCAATCTAAACTCTTATTATTTCACTGATATTTTATTACTTGTAGGGTAGTATGTATTTATTTTTAAATTACGCGAACCACACATATTTATATTTATTTGATTAAATAAGTTATTTATCGATAAATAATAATATGATATTTTATTATTAGATAAAATATTAAAAAATTAGAAAAATTATAAATAAATATTAATAATTCCTAGATTTAGAATTTAAATTTTAGATTTAGGGTTTAAGATTTTAAATTTAAGGTTAAGAGTTTAGAGTTTTAATATTTATTATTTAATTATGTTTAAAAAATTATTTGCATTTATTTATAGGCCTTCTAAAAAGTTTTTTTTAGAACCCTATGTACTGGTCTGATAGTTAAGGATGTTCATTGTCTCAGGTGTGAGTTAGGTTTGAGTCGCGTTATTGTTAGGGTTTTGCTCACCCTTTGTAATTCACAAAAAAAAATTTCCTTAAGCATCTATTAAATAAATTATTTTTAATTGTATTTAATTTAATTTTTATATTAATTAAATAAAATTTAATCAATAATGATAGTAAAGTTATCTTTTGGTTTTCAATTTTTGTTTGTTTTTGCTTATTAAATTCATTAAATAATAGAATTAAAGTTTATGGTTTAATATTTAGAGTTTGTTTAGTAAGGTGGAAATAAAATTGGAAAGAAACAAATTTTAAAAGTTAAAATTGTAAAAAGAGATATATTATCAAGGTTAAAGAAGAAAGAGGCAAAAAATGATCATTCATATGATGAACTATCGAGAGTCATTAAAGAAGAGAAAATATGTATAAGGTAAAATTTGAAAAAAAAAAAAAAAGAGGGAAGAAGAACCCTCCTAATGCTATGGACATGTATCTATAGGCAATGGTAGCTTTCTATTGGCCTTAGGTTTTGATATCTCACTCAATCATCAGGATTTCGTTAGTAAAAAAGATCTCATCAACGATAAATCTCATAGATAAATATACATACAACACATAAAATTCTTTTAATTTATCACCAATAACAAGTATTGAATTATCTTTTGCAGGGATTACACGTAGAGTTCTACTATCTTCATGCCAATAATATCGATGAGGTCACCCTCGCCTATAAATATCCATCTTTTAACATTAAAAGGGATCTCTTCTTTCTCTTGAACTCTCCCTTTTATATCTTTTGCGTCCTTTCTTTTCTTAATAAGTCTCGGCACTTTTTTATTGTGTAAGCTGTCATTCTTTGCGTCTTCCCTTCTTGCCATTAATGTGTTAAAATTGAAAAATGAGATCAAAGGAAATGCAAATATTAAAAATGCATACTTTTGAATAATTAGCTTGCATCTCTTATATTTTCTCTTCTATTTTATTTCAATTTAAAATTATTTGCTTTTATGATTTGGGATGAAAAATGAACAACTTTCCTATTTTGTTTTCTCTCAATTTTCTTTTTTATTTTCTACCCTTCTTTTTCAATATTTCATTTTTCCATTCAATCAAGCACAATTTAAAGTTTAGGATTTATATGATTATATTTATGCTACGTTTAATTGGAGTATTATTATTTTTACATGTTTTGGTACCTAAATTAACGCTATACTAATTTCAATTGATAATTTTTAACTACTCACATTATTTGTTCGTGGAAAAGATAATATATATATATATATATTTACTTTGTAGAGGTCTCTTCTTTCAAAAGTACTACTTACCTTTCGAATCTCAAGTTTAAATTTATACTAACTGTTTTAGCACATATGTATTAAATGAGTTTTCTCTTTATATTATTAGATTAGTAACCAAACCTGTTATTAGTGTTTAACTTTAGAGATGTTTATGAGTTGAATGATCCGACCTTTTTAGATTAGACTTTAGCATAGATTATTTTAACCTTGAGTGGACTCCATCTAACCCATTTTACTCTTTAAAATATAAAAAAATATTTTTATATCAATATTTGTATTTTTTTATAATTTAATTTAAATAAAAATATTTTTTTCTTTAAATAATGAAAAAAACCATTTAGATTGACCTGGGCAAGTTGAAGTGAAAGTAGGGCCTGGAATATTTTTAAAAACTTTAGATTGACCTAGCCAACTTACCTGGTTAAATTTTCAATTCTTGAAAATTACCTTTGAGGTTAATTTAGGGTGGTGAGATAAATCAATAGTATAATTAGGGTGGGTTTGAATAAACGATACGTTTATTTGCGGTTAGTGAAAAAATAACGGTGACAATAAAATTAAGTATTGTAACGTAAGACAAAAAACAAACTAAATACACTGGAACGTCCGTTCAACCACACACTTGGTAGAAGTTATGCAATTAAGCAAGGGAATGTAGAGCCCCAACTTCAGATCTCACTCCTACAGATATCAACATATTTATTTTCTGTTGATTCATAAGGATTGGTTGAGTAACAATATTCAACTTCAGGGATGACTTTACAAAATAAAGTTTTCCCCTTTCATCAATTGGTTAAGAATGAGAAATTGTATACAACATCAACATATTTGCATGTTGCATTCTATAGCCATACAAACCCTTTCTTAATGGGATAAACATATTCTACAATCCAACAAATTTCCACTGATATCCATTCGCAATCTTTAACTAAAATCAAAGCTGCAGGCAGGCATGCATGGCAAAGCCCCCTTTTGCATGGAGACTGATGAGATGGATGCTTAAAGTTGAGACATTTGCTGTTGTACAACCACAACAAGTTTGCCCCTTTGCATGTGAAAGGGGGTAGCAATCATCATACAACAACATAACTTCATCATTCTGTCTCAAAACCTCTACTTACAACTGCAATGTTTTTTTCTAACATGGATCCTGTTTTCATGAGCCTCGTTTCTGTGTATTATTTAGACAAGTTTCGAATCATCTATTTGTCAAAGGTTCTTCACATTACAGCAAATATTTAAAAAAAAAAAAAAAAAACCCCACAGCTTGTTGGGGTTCCCAAGTCTGACCTGAAAGTAGATTACAAAACAGCAGCGAAGGATCAAAAGCTTCTCAATGGAGGATTTGTCTTGTTGTTGATTATAGGCAACGAGAATTTCCCACTGTAAGAAAAGGATCTTCTCATGAAACCTGGCTTATTTTGCAAGGATCTACCTATGGAAGATTGGCACATAAATCTGAGCAAACTTTGATTCCCTGCAACTCTCCTTGGAACAATCCTGAAACTCGGTTCTTTCCCTTTTCCCCTTTCATTATCTGAATTGCCATTAGACGACCCCTCTGGATTACTACCAGTAACAAGATCCTTGCTGATCTGAGAAGCTGCCATGGAATCCAATGAAACTGATCTTCTCATAGCTTGAATCCCATCCTCTGTTCCCGAACTATCACCGTTGTTTGTCTCACTTTCAACTGCCAATTCATCTCTCTCTTCCTCCTCCCTTATTTCACTTGTTCCACCATCATCAGGTCCTTCATTATTATCATGTTCCACAATCACAACTTGGGTTTCTTCAGTTCTTCCCGGATCTTCATTATTTACCCCGGACGACGACGGTCCTCTATTACCGGGGTTGGAAACAATAGGTGCTCGGCACATAGGACAAGTGGTGTGCGATCTAAGCCAAGTGTCGATACAAGGAAGGTGAAAAGCATGGTTGCATTTGGGCAACAGCCTGAGAGTGTCGTCTTCTTCGAACTCGGTCAAGCAAACAGCACAGTCGGTTCCTTCCACAAGACCCTCGCCTCTCTTATACTTACAAACCGCGATTGAACGGATGATGGACGGTTGCAAACCAACGGTGTTGATATACCAGATGGGATGGTCAACGATAGGACCATGATTTTCATCTAGGAATTCATCTCGGGTTTCATCCGTTTCGACCTCCGATGATCTGCTCCGACCATTAGACCGTCGTCTATAACACCAGACGTAGTAAGCAAAACAACAGAGAACCAGAAAAGCGGCGGCGAGGATAGTTGAAGTTATGATCAAAAACTTGTTGGGTTTATTTGAATGAGAACCGGAATCGGAAAAAGGGCTGGGAGGAGGGTATATATCATCATAAGGAGGTACATAAGGGGGACAAAGAGCAGGACATATTTCAAAACATGAAGTAACACAGAACTGGTAACAAACGGCACAATCATTTGTTGAGGTTTCATTTATAGAATCAGACATCAACTTTCTATGTTGGAAACCCATTTTACAGGGACCAACAATCAAAGACTGCAGCAAACAAGAAGAAAGAAATCAAAAGGGGGAAGAAGCAGAAGTAGGAGAAAACTAGGGGTGGGGTTGGTGGGTTCAAACAACTACCATATTTTATCATCAAAAGAAAAAGAAAAAGGAGGAAAGACATAAGTTAAAAATAACAATGGAGAATGAGATCTGAATTTTTTTTATTTGTTTGATGTTTTCTCTGCGTGTATGTGTTTCTGACTTCTTGTTGTGGTTGGGTTGTTACTGTTATGGCAGTTGAATTTGGACCATATGTTGCATGATTGAGCTAAGTTCATATTGAGTCCAGTTACAACCCAAATTAGGAAGACAAAATATTATTGGGTATGTTTTTTTTAATTAAAACAATAAGATAAAATTCGAACAATAAATACATTTGAATCTAAATTATATTTAAAACGGTAAATATTTTTAATCATTATATCATCATATGGGGTTAAGTATTAGGTGTGTTTAACATTGAATATGATTCATAACTATTTATGTCCAATTTTAAAATTATTCATATTTATAATTTTAAACTTATCAGCATAATATTTTATGTATTTTTTGGTAACTTCGAATAAAAAAAATTGTAAGCAAGGTTGTATTTGAAAAAAATTAAAATAAAAGTTCTGAAGTAATTATTTATTATTCAACACTAAAAAATATTAAGTTGTTTTTTATTAAAAAAATGCTATAATTATCTTTTATTTAAAAAAGTACATTAAAATTATGATATTTCGCTTTTATCTAGAATTATCCAAATGATAAATTTTATATTGCTATATATAAAAAGGTTTTTCTTTCTTTTCTTTTTTTCTTCATTAGAAACATAAATGGTTAAATTTCAATTATTATATTGTATTTTATTTAGATTATATAAAATGGTATAATTTCAATTTTGGTCTTTTATACTACTCTTGAATTTAAGATTTGATCTTCATACTTTATTTTTTTTACTTAATTCTGTATTTAAATGTTTATAATTCATTTATTATTTATATATATAAAAAGGTCTTAAGCAATTCTATCATCACACGTGTCAATTTTCTCCTTTCTTTTTTTTTCTCTATAAGATGACAGTAAAATTTTAGTATTGATCTCTCTACTTTGTTAAAGTTTTAGAATTTAGTCTATATTTTAGTTTTACATAATTTGGTCATCCACTTTATCAATGGCATAAATTGATCTAAATAATTAATATCCTTAACTATTCCGATTAAAATATTATCGTGAATTTTTCTTAAAAGCACATTTTTAGCACATATAAAAAAATCTATCTCGATATAATAAGTACACCTTTCTATCACATTGGTATAATAAGTTTGGAACGAGTATTTCTAAGAGAAACTCCAGCCTCAACATTTTAATCGAAATAATCAATTATTTGGACTAACTAAAAATAGAAGAATCAAACCGTTTCAAATTAAAACATATGAATTAAATCCTAAATTTAAACATAATAAACTGACCATAACCGTATTTGACCTAAAATAATCATTTGTAATTTGATTTAATAAAAAAGTTTGACTTTTATAAAATATTTTTAATTAAAATAAAGATAATTACAATTATAATTATTTTATATATTATACTTTTAACAAATATTTAATAGATATAAATAATTTAAAATTTGAAGCGAAAACAGACAAAACATTCTAGTATTATATTAATAAGAGGTAATTATTTGGTGCCCTCTCAGTAAAAATTTTAGCTTTATAAGCAAAGTTGAGATTATAACATATACAACTTGCGATTTTTTTTTTTACTTCACAAGTGGGTTGAGAATGCAACAATTGTCTTAAAAGATATAATAAAAATTTAAATATATAAATAAAGGGGACACTTGTAAAAAAATTAAATATATAAATAAAGAGGACGTAAAACTTCACAAAAGACATGCATTTTATTTAACATATTTGCACGAGTAAAAAAACAAAATACAGAAACTACTAAAGGGTCTAAATTTTTGAAATGGAGAGAGTAGGTATACTTAAATACATATTTTAACCTTTATTTTTATCGCTTAATATATTATTTAGTACATGAATTTGATATTTTTTTTTGATATAATATTTGTGTTTTTTTGGTTCAATGCGGTACTTATATTTAATAAAAATTATACATTTAATACTTGAAGGTAATAACGCTTGATTCAATTTTTAGAGTTGATTTGATAAATATTCATAATATTAACACTTAACGATCATCAAATCAATTTTAAAACCCGAATTAAATCACATACATCATATTATATTTGAAAAATTAAATATAAAATTAAATAAAATCACAGTTAATATTAAATTTATTCTATTAATAAAATCATGAAAAGTTATAATATAAATCGATCATAAAATCCGAATTAAATACTAAATAGTTAACACTATTACATTTAAATATCAAAATATATAACTTTATCAAATACAAATACAAAATTAAATCAACAAAAAACATAAATACTATATTAAGTCTATTTTTAATAGTGATTTATAGTTTAAAAATATAAAAAAGTCAACTTATTTTATGTCGGCATTAGCGTGACGCTGCTATGAAATTCTTTACTTTCTTCACATAAATATAATCAACAAATCTCATTATTATAGTAAAAAAAATAAAACTAAAGCAGGTTATGTAAGAAAGGAACAAATTTGGTCCACAAAAGGAGTTCAACCACAATCTTATGCCATTTATATTTAATATATGCTACAAAAATAATAAAAACTCCTGATTTGTTAATAAAATATAAAATAAATATTTTTAGGCAAGTGGGGTTCAATATTCGACAAAGGAGGAAGAGAAAAACATATTGGATTATATATATATAAAATCAAGGTAACCTCTTTGGTTCAATTAAAAAACATTTAACATAAGATAATGCATATTTACAACATGGTTTTTTTTAATATACTAAGTGTGATTACATGATAGTATCTGTTCATATTTATATAATCTTTTGACATCGCACACACAGATGTTCGAACTTGGGCCTCTTAGGATGAACATCATCTTCTTTTTCATTAGAGCCACTCGTTGGATTCATCTAAAACAAATGATTTAATTCTTATTTGTTACTAATTGATTTTTTTTCATGGAAAAAATTATAATGGTTATCATTGAATAAAATATGATCATATTGGGTAATACAAACCCTTGACAGTTTGCATTTGAATCGATGTGATGAATAAAATAAAAACGATAAATTAAAGAAATAGATTAATTGTATCACAATATGCAATAAATATGTTTTCCCACTATGAGCAAGATATGACTTAAAAGATTGAATTAATTTCTTCGAATTATAATAATTAATTGTAATTAAATAATTAAATTTCAAAGTGGAAATTAAATTAATTTATTGTTGTAATTTTATTGAATAAGATAATTAAATTTATTTACTCATTAGTTTTAGTACGGTAAAATTACCATGATTTTAACATAATTAAAATTGAATTGAGAAAATAATTTAATTCAATTAATTAATTAATTTTATTTTAATTAAATAAATAAATAATATTTTGAAAATAGAAAACTATTTGTTAGGTTGGTTTAAAGACTAAGAAGAAACATATAATTGTACCCATACATGAAAAATGCCCAATATGCCATTACACATAGGATGGGCAGCACACAAGGTTCTGTGTGTCGTCGTCCACCCATATTAGTCCTAGTTTGTTTTTTTTTTGTTCAACTAAGATTCTTATGATTTTCTCTATAAATAGGACTATGAGTTAGGTCAAAATATATCATACTAAGTGTTATCACTCTATCAAATTTTAGTGAGATTTTTTTCACAAATAAATTTTATTTTCGAGAGAGTTTTGTTTTGGCTTCTAGCCCATAAAGAGATGTTGATTTTCCCATTTAGAATTGATAAGTGCTAAAAATAACATATTTTAACCTCATTCTTAATGCGTTTTTAGATGATTATCCAATGTTAATTGTGAATTTTATATTTCTATTCCTTTAAATTCATGTTTTAATGCTTAATAGAGCACTTAGGAGCAAAAGGAACGAAAACTGAAACATCGGAGCAAGCTACAAGAGCCACACGAGCTAGACCATTTCACACGGCCAAACCACACGACTGTGTAATTCACATGGACATGTGGTAAGCCGTGCCGATTTTACGGAATTGCACACCAAACAGTCAAAAATTGTGATTTTTAAATTTTTTGAGCACTCTAAGAGATATATATGACAAAAATAAGAAGATAAAAGGGAATCGTCAGAGAATATTAAAAAACAACAACTTGAAAACATTATTAAAATCGATTTTGAAGTAAATTTCCGTCAAGATTGAAGATTTGTAGCTGCCTTCTTAAGAAGTTATCAATTTATTGACTATTAAAAAAGAAAAAATTCGAAATTAAATAGTGAATAGTTTAATTTACTATATATTATTTTTTTATAATTTGTACAAAAACTTTACTAATGATCATAATTTTTTATTAGCACTATATTTTAATTATTAAAATAATTGTTATATGTTATTTATATTTATTAATTATTATTTTGAGTAATGTTGCTGTGTTTGATTCATGAAATAAAACAATATTATACATTAAACAAATAAAAAATATTTTAACTATGATATGAAAAATTTTCATTATAGTAATATTTGAATTATTAAATAAGTTAATATATTTTAATTATGCTCAACAACTCCAATAATGAATATTACTATACACTAATTATAATAATTAAAATATATTACTTAAAAATTAAACAAGTAAAATCGTCTGCAATATATGGTGCTCAAAAACTAGTAAAGGAAAAAAGCCCAAGTTAATCAGCAGGAAAATATACATATATATTTTATATATATAGGAAAAGAAGTCTAAAGGATGCCATAGGCCATAATCCTGTATTAAAATAAACAGTAAACAGAGTTTTTTAACAAATGGATACATCACTTGAACCTTGTATACCATCAGATCATCTGGTACTAGGGTTTTGAAAGAAGTCTTTGTCCAAAAGATGCCAGCAGTGTCCTATAAATACAAACAAAATTCTTCCACATTTACAGCCATATAATCCTTGTATACCATCATATCATCAACTGGAACTAGGGTTTTGAAAGAAGTCTTTGGTCCAAAAGCTCTGTCCCAAACTTTCATAGCATCTACTTCAGGCTAGCATTTCAATAACCTAGCAAAAAGCAAAATGGTAACTTTTCTAAAACGTTATGGTTGTTAACTGCAATCCCAAAAGCAACCAGGATGCTTCCATGTTCTTGAAAATTTTGCATCAGTTGAAACCTTCCAAGCCGTTTGATTCATCGATCAAACTTAACTTTTCAAGAATTAGTTTTTCTTGCTTGGCATCTATGCATTGAAGTTAAGAATTCAAAAATAATCCCTACCAAATGAATGAAACATTGATCATGCATGCAGAAAAATTGAAATAAAAAATGATGACTTTATTATCTTTGGTTAGAATTCCAAATTGCCAAGTGCCAAGTAACACTTCAATTTTAGAGTATCGGAGATGAATGCATAGTTAAGTGGCTGAACTTTGGGCAATATGGATGCACGTCATATATTCATCATGAATGATTTAAAAGGTAACCGTAGTGCTGGTAAGGATACATTCCTCATCTGGGTTCTCAGTGAAATTGGAGTGCAGGGCATTCCCTATGCTGTCTATAATGGCAGAGATAGTCATGGATGATTCAATGCATAAAATGGCTGCTATGGCATCTAATCTAGTGACCTCATTTCTGAACATAAGCCTTGCGTGAGCTGCAACATTGAGAGCATGAAACATTATTGACGGTTAGATAGATCTGCAACATTGTGAACAACAAACTCCAATGAAGAGAGCACCAGCAGGTAAGGATGTTTAATCAACACATTCTCCAACATACCTTGAGCCAGGCGTATCAAGCTTTCAAGCATGCGCACCGTTGTTCTTGCTGCATTGCCCATTATAGTAAGATGAAGGTGAATAGCATCAATGGCAATTTTGATCTAGTAGAAAGGATTTTTTAAACGACGAACCTGCATTATGTGTGGCTGATCTCCTTTGGAGTTGATAATAGCTTGAGATAACCTTTTCAGCCTCTTTTGTAAGCACTGGTTTAAATTGTTTTTTTACATAGCCAATATACCTGCAAGACTTCTACATAAGCCACAAACTGAAATGATCCAAGGTGACACATAAGATTGTTGACTGCTTGGGATCAAGTATAAGAGGGTTGCTAATAGAAGATGTTGCACATAAGTTCTACAGAGTGACCCAATAGTTCCATGTAATGAGGAAAGCTTTACCTCCGGAGGATAGGAAGTGACCAGATATTTGCTAGATCTTCATCCTGCTTTCCATTTCCATATTCTCCCTGAAATTAAAATAAAATAGGGACATCAATATTTGAATCCCTAATTATTTTTTACAATGAGACATTTATTCAAATGCTCCTATAAGATTTACAACTTTCAGAACAAATTACCTCACCCAGAATGTGTGATGATACAACTGCATCCCATTCAGGGTTCTTTGTATCCAAGAGCACAAGGACAATATCAAATCTACTTAGTAAGGGACCGGAGAGTGCCGTATTGACAGAGAGAGCTTGATTTGGTTAAGAACAATACAGGACAAACATAAATACTAGAAACATTCAGGGTAGATGGAGCAAAACCAAAGGAAAAGAGGCTTGGGACAAACAACTGTTGAGAAAGCAAAGTCAAAAACAGCAAGTGCAATAATATTCTGCATTTACCTACAATGCCATGGAAAGTAAGGAGGAAAACAACTTGTAATTTTATATTTCTTAGAAACAATAACTAGCACAATTAGGCAACTTAATTTTCAAAGTTCAATCCATAGAAGTTCCCTCAATTGAAATGATACATTGATTAGGATCATAGTGTCCTTTGGGATTTGTTGCACCGAAGACAATTGTCCTGGTACTAAGAGTAGTAACAAGGCCAGCCTGAAAAATAAGAAAGATGCCAAAACAAGTGTAATAATCATGCTTACACCAACAAGCAAGTGGAGCATCATATAAATAAATAAAAAACCAAAGATGGATGTCAGACAACTATATTTAAACAATCATGGAAATCAACAACATATGAGGAGGGAGTGATCTCCACAATGAACTTCACAAAATGCTACTCCCAACTTTCTCAAAGTACTCTAAATGAAACCCCAATAATGTGAGACACAAGATTTAGACAAGAATGAATATTGCACAAGCTGAATGAACTTATTAATCTCTTCTGATAGCCTCCAAACTAAACTTGTTTTACATGGAATTATACAATATAATACAACAAAATAGGCTATCCTAGATGTTGTGTAAAGGGTAATAGAAAATAAAACATGCCAAGATTTGAGTGAATTTGCCAGGACAGTGTAGGCATGTCAAGCTGGATATCAACATAGTAACGTAGAGGGTAAGAATCTTCTCCACCTCTTTGTTTTAAGGTTTAAAATTAATATTAAAGTTAATCTATGGTTGAAATTTGACAGCCGTAAATTTGTAGGAAGGAAAATGAAAATTAATTTAAACAGAAAATAATTTGGAAAAATGTTGACCATAGATTTATTTGGAAGTACATACATCATCCTAGGACAAAGTGATAAACATCTTCACTACTTTTTAAGTAGAAGAGAAGATCCTTCCCCACAGTAGAATATCCTCTAGCCTTTCCTACCTAAAATAAATAAGGAATTCAACAACTCTAGGATTGATTATTACAGAGAGTAAAGATGTCTAGAAAAAACATGTTAATCAAAACAACGATTTGCATGGATTCAAACAAAAGTTATAGTCGTGGCAAAATACTCTACCTTTGCAACACTTATAGTCTGCTGCTCCATTGCTTCATGAATGGTTGCCCTGTCATGTTCTCTCATACTATATATCCCACAGCCCCATGCCCAAAACAGGAAGAAATACAATCAAACAAAAAATAAATAAAAACAAGAAGCTATACATATTGATCACTTAAAATTTTAGTTTGTTTCTATGGCAATAAAACGTTTTTGTATCATAATCACTGAAAAAAGGTTAATATGCATCATAGAAATGCTGTCAAAAGGTTCATATGCCTGTGTAAGTTTCTTCTGTGCTGCTTTTATACTTATGTTATCCTTTGGGGCTTGAAAATCTAGGCATGTTGCTTAATTTTGATGCTTTCTTTTGATCCTTGTTAAGTGGTGGCATCTCACGTCCATTAAGTAACTTCAAGTATTGTGTTTCATGTGGTCTTCTATTAAAGTTAGGCCCCTAAACTATTACCAGATAGTTTTAGGAAGGATGATTAACATGATATCAGAATTCAAGGTTTGTTATGTTGTTCTTCTAGCTTAACCTATGCAATGTTGCCCACGTTTAGGCTCCGTGAGCTACACGTGAAAGCATTATCCTACATCTTTTTACGTATTAGGTTTCTTGTGGCTGTATTTTAAAGTTGAATCCCTCCACCTACTGCCAATTGGTTTTAGGTTGCATGATTAACAATCCTACTTGAGCCTTGGTTCCTTGTATATCTTAGTCTTCAACAATTATTAAGTTATAGTATTATCTTCTTTTAATATTAATTATTAAGCTATTTTGCCTCTAAAAGAAAATAGTTGCCTCCTCTAAAAGGAAACACCATTTTTAAAGCTTGAAGCATTCAACCCCTGATTCCTCTAAAAGAAAATAGTCCCTAGCAAATTTTTTTTTTTTAAGAAAATTGAATCATGGAAGCTTGATTTAACTAGCCCATGTACCAATTTGTGAAATTGTTAAAGTTTTAAAAAGTTGTCATTGTTGAGAATTGAATCAAATTGATGTGAAATTATTAGAAATTAAACTTAGTATATGAAAAGGAATAAATTGTAAAGCTTAATTGTTAATTTCTAACATTATAGACCAAATTGAATAAAATACAAAAATGTTATGAAATATTGGTAGAGATAGAAAATAGAATGTCTCTAATGAGCCATGATGAAATCGAAATTTACTCTGAGGCCCTAAATTGAAAGTTATGCTTGTTTTGGTTTTACGGACTAAAATAAATTGCAAAATCTATGTAATTTGGTATTTGATTTTGAATTGGTTGGGAATTAATTGCATGATATGTTTTGTGATTATTCGTAACTAACGACAACACCGAACCGTCGAGAGGGAAAGGAAAATAAAAAATCGTCGACGAATGACACACGAAATCTCGATTTATACTTTGATGATTCGAATAGAAATATTTGATTGTATATGCATACTTATTGATTGATGAATCATTGAGGTGAGTCTATTGTGATAATATAAAATGCTTCGATTGAATTTGATATGGAACATCGATATAGGGGACTAAAATAAATAAAATAGAAAGTAACATGTAATACTTGAATTATAATATGTTGAATAGAAATTGAGTTGAAATATATATATGGTATGATATGAAAAACATGTATGGAAGTACCACTAGGAAGAAAAACATGTATGATAATTTGAATTGAAACATGCATATGATTGAAAAATTGTATATGAAATTGAGCATTAACATCCTATTAACTAGTCAGGCTGAAACAGATATAGTTGGCATGTCATAAAATTGGATTGTGTACAGATTTATACACTTACACACTAGAATGCACTTCATGTGCCAGTATGCGCTTTGTGCGCTAAGATGCGCTTCGTGCGCCAATATGCACTTTATGTGTGAGTTAGGTTAATAAGGATCATTAATAATAAGCTTAATAACTTGTACCGAAATGAATTGGTATGATACTTAAGAATTGAATAAATTCATATATGAATTGAGATGAAGAAAGTATGTATCTTATTACACAAACAATTGAAAACGAACCCTAAGGCCGTAACAAATGTGAATGAATCAGTAGACCCCAAAATAAAATTGAATGGTAAGTATAAGGAAAGTGAATGAATTGATCATGAAAAATTGATTGAAATAATGCATTTGACATGTATATATTTGTGTTATTTCTTGATTGAGTGTATGTTCTAAATGGTACTTGAAAGGTAAGTAGCAAAAGAATAGAATTGATGGGAAATGTTGAATTATTGACTAATTTGGCTTAGCATTTGGTATTTTATATATATATATATATATATATAAGTTTGCATTATGAGTTCATATGCCTTATGTCATGCTACTTATACTATATTATATATCTTGAATCACGAAAGTACTACTAAGCCATATTGCTCAAAGTACGGTTTGCTTTTTCCATGCGCAAATTTAGGTACTCCTTGAAGCCCTAAGAATTGAAGTCAGCATCCAAACCCACTGTTTTCGACTTAACAAAGTTTGTATAGTTCATTTTGTTTTGGTCTTGTGGCATGCACCTAAAGACATTTTACTAAATGTTTCAAATGGTTAAATTGTACATGTTATGATATTATGCAAATGTTTAAAAATTGTGGTTGAATATGTTCATATGGCTGATTTGGAACCTTAAGGTTAATGGTTATGCATTTGTTAGAAATTTTGGTTGGTTTTTGGAGTATAAATGGTTGAAGCTAGAATTGATAGTGAATGTTTTTGGAGACTGCCATTTTGGTATATTTTGACTTGATATCATTTAGTAAGCTGATGTTTTGGTTCTATGGGAATAGATACATGTGATTTCAGGTCATGTAAACTTGTAACAAGCTGGTTTCGAAAGTAACAATTTGTCACGTCACGAGGATGAACCCCTTGCATCGAGACGAGAAACAACTCAAGGTCCACGTTGCGACAACATAGCCTCGAAGTCACAACGAACCCTAGTCAGAGAGTCACGTCGCAACAAAGAAATCCCCGAAGTCGCGACTTCAACTCAAAACTTTGTAATCTTTACAATTTGATCCATATCGACCCCAAGATAGCAAAAAAGCTTTCGTAAGCTCATGTAAAACACAAAAATGATTATGTATTGATTAATACACATGATTTATTTACGTTTAAATGTGTAATGACATTGGATTATATATTATTGACTGTAGCTGCTCCGACAACGAATATTACACTCTACAGCTCGAACCCGACGATCGGGTCAGTATCAGAGTGTTACAATCATCATCTTCTTTTGTAAGATGCACATTAAGAACCACTAGAGTATTATAAGGTATAGCTGCCAATTTCCAATTTCTTCAAGTTGATCAAGAACATACTTTTTTAAAGACAAAAATTTTCTTTTTAGTTCTTGTTACTTCTACCCCAAAAAGTACTTCAATTGACCCAAATCTTTTATATGAAATCTAGTATGCAAGAAAGACTTGAGATTAGAAATACCTACATGATCATTTCCTGTAATAACAATATTATCAACATATACTACGAGAAGAATAACACCAACCTTAAATGTTTGTAAAACAGCAAATGATTACAACTGCTTTTCTGTAATTCAAATTGTTGAACTATCTCACTGAACTTTCTGAACCAAGCATGCGAGCTTTGCTTCAAACCATAAAGGAATTTCTTCAAATGACATACCTTTTCACTCCCCTGAGCAACAAACCCAAGTGGTAGCTCCATATAGACTTCTTATAAATCACCATGAAGAAAGGAATTCTTAATATCGAATTGGTGTAACGACCAATTATATAATGCAGCTAGCGATATGAATAGACGAACAGAGATGAATTTGACCATGAGAGAAAGTTTCTAAATAATCCACCTCATAAATCTAAGCATAGCCTTTTGCAATTAATCTCGCTTTAAGTTAGCCACTAAGTCATTTGTATTAACCTTAACGATGAACACCCATTTGCAACCAACAGCCCTTTTTCCAACAAGTAAATCCAGTAAGTTCCAAGTATCATTCTCGTCTAATGCATGTATTTCCTCTAACCTCGCATCACACTAACTAGGATGACTCAAAGTTTCCTGAACTATCTTAGGAATGAAAACGATATCTAGGGACGCAATGAAAGAACAAGAGGAAGGAGACAAATTGTTATATGAAACAAAAGTAGAAATAAGATAAGTACAATGATGTTTACTTCTACATAGAGCATTGGAAAGATCCAAGTAACTTGAATCAAAAGAAGAAAACATTGATAGAAGGATTAGATCTAATGACAAAGACACATGTATAGGACATGTATCACGAGTCTCTTTACGTCTAGAATAAACTTGAGTAATTGGTGGCTTTGTTAGAGCAATTATCAAAGAATCAGAATCCCTTGGTTGACTAATGACAGCGTAAATTAACCAATCATCTTCCTCCCCTTATTTCGGAAGATTCGAAGGCATTTATTTTGAAAAGAATGGCACTTGTTCTGAGAATGCAACATCGATGAACACCAAATACCTATTGAGATCTAGACTATACCACCTGTACCCCAAAAACACATTTTGAGAATTTTGGATCCAGCTCAGTGACATGAGACCAAACATCTCAAACAAATCAGGTACTCCCAAAAATTCTTGGTTCCACTAGAAATAATGGTTTAAATAGAAATAAAACATTGTATGGGTTATCACCATCAAGTACGAAAAAAGGCATGCAATTGATCAAAAAGTAAGTTGTCAAAATATCATCAACCCAAAATTCTTTAAGAATTCTCATTTGAAATAAAAGAGCTTTGACTGTCTCAAAGTGATGTATGATCTTTCATTCAGTGACCCAATTCTGAGATGGCACGTCAACATAAGAGGATTGATGAAGAATCCCATTTTGTGTCATGAAAACCTCGTAAAAGTCGAAAAAATATTCTTTAGCATTATCGTTGCATAGAATCTGAACAGGCAGCCCAAATTGAGTTGTTATCTCGGCACAAAAAGCACGAAAATGAAACAACACCATTGACTGATTTTTCATAAAATATATCCATGTCATTCGAGAATAATCATCCACAAACGTAACAAAATGTTGAAATTCAGGTTTGGATACCATCGAACAAGGTCCCCAAACATCCAAGTGTGCTAACTCAGAATCGAAACTAACTCGTTTGTTAGATCTCGATCTCAAGAGGCTCTATCGGTGCTTTGCAAAGTGACACGTTTCACATTCCAAGGTAGGTCTTGAAATTGTGGACATAACTTCTTCAACAAACAAAGAGAAGGATGTCCCAACCTACAATGTGTTTCGATCGAAGAGAGAACAATAGGACAAGCCATGAATCAAGGAACCCATGAGTCGAAAATATCAAGACCATTAGATACAATCTTTTACCAATAGGTCACGGATAAGTTTATTGACAGATACTAAATTAAAAGCGAGGTTGGATAAATTTAATATCGATGATAAGGTGATAGATGAAGTTAGGTTAATACTTCCAGAACCAACGCATAAACAATAGTAACAAGAGGTGAATTTTGAGACCGAAAGATAGAAAAAAGGCTGGGATTACCTTTCATATGATCTATAGCCCCTAAATTGATGAACCCTTTGAATAAAGTGGAAATAAAACATGCATTAAATTTACCTAAATCCGCAAATGAAGCAAAGGAAGTTATGACAAAAGGTAACGAAACCTACAAAAAAAGACTACAGGTAGCCCAAAAACAATACTTGTGAATATTACCCAAACAATACCTATGAAATATACCCAAACAATGTAACCAAACAGTTTCGAACAGTACCCCGTGAACAATACCACTGTACGCGCCCCCACATGTCGACACGTGAAAGAAGAATCTTAACACTCTAGAGGCATGTGACGCTCACGCGCAACCCTGCTGGATGCCAAAAACTGCAGTTCGACCATAGATCTAGTGGCGCACCTCCCTATGCCAATGGTGTACCCAAACGAGTACTTTGAAAAACTCACCCAAAAAAATACCCTAATGGCTTGCATTCAAAAACAACAAACACGAACTCCCTAAATCAAGCCAAGAGGCTCTAATGCCATGTTATCATGTTTATCGAAAGCGAAAAAAAAACATACGAGAATAGAGTGGAGAGAAAATTCCTTGTATTTCATCTCTTGAGTTAGTTTGTTTATATACAAATCTATATAGTCTAAATAAAGAAAGAAAATAAAAATAAATTAAAACCCTAAAATCAACCTTAAGAATCTATAATATGTCCTAGTAAAGTTCTTAGGAACCCCCACCCAAAGGAGAGCGGGAAAGGGCCATCCATGATCCAACCACGTGGATAAACTTTTCAAGAAAGGAAAAAAAGACAACTTAATCCTTGACCTGGAACCACTCACGCCAATGGCCCCTTGCGTTTGACTACTCACAAGGATCATGCTTGTTCTTACAATCATCTCAAATCTAAATTTCAAGGCTTCAACCTTTTCTTTTTTTTTATCAAACACTACTTCATTTCAAAAGAAAGTTCTTAGGAACCCCAACTTTCTATGGACAAAAGTAGGGTTTCAAATAGTGATTAGTTCTTGATCAAATTCCTAAGAAGGAAAAAAAAAAGTCATGGTGATGTTTCAGAGGTAATACCTATCAAATTCATCAATGCAACAAAGGCCTCCATCAGCTAAAACAAGGGCCCCAGCTTCTAGCATCCAGTCCCCTAGTAATATATAGATATGATTAGCCCTCTAACTAGATGAAACTTCTATAATTTTTTCAAAAGACACGCAAAATCCATCAGTGTCAAGTCCTTGTCTTTCAATAAACAGAAAAAGACAATTCAGTGGCAATACCAGCTCTACCATGAAAAACTTTCAATCAGACAACCACCATAATAAGACAATCGCATAGAACCTTTCAAAAGAACAAAGTAAGCTTGTGAGTTCTAGAAATTGTTTCAGTTAGCTCAGGTGCAGCAATATTTGCACTCTGTTCCATCTGCATTTCATGCCCATATCAACCTTAAAAATTAATTGAATTAACCCAAGAATCATCTAATCAAGTTGTGGAACTTCTCACACAATCTTTAGGTGACTTGTGGCAAGTTCATCAGTTGAAATATCTAAACCATATATTTATCTTAATTTTATTTTCAAAACTTGATCAAGTTTGCAGTTTTCTACTTATGAAAATCTTAACCATGTTTTCTTATCTTAATTTTATTTTCTAAACCTTATGGTCAAAGTTGGTGTTTTCTACTTATGAAAATCTAAACCACTTATTTATCTTAATTTTATTCTCTTGAATTACTTGAACAATCAAAGGGAAAAGCACTGTATCCATGGCCGAACCTTTGCCAGTTTTCATGTCTCTACTCTAGAAATATCATCCTGAGATAGTACGCAATATACTTCAGCAGTTGTGAAATCCAATTCATTATTATTTTCTTCAAGTTCATAAAATTAATTAAATGACAGAATCACATGGACTACTATTTATTATATTAACGACTTTACTAAAAAGAAATCTAAAATTCCAGTAAAGGTGAGATGAAATTACCACCATCCTTGACTGCAGTAACAGTCAGTCCAGCACTAGTGCTTCCCAGGCCAGTAGTGATGACAGATCGGTTGCTTAATTTAGCAGCAAATTTCAAGAACTGAGACTTTCCAGTACCTGTAAAAATATTTCTTGTACTTTTTACATGACATTGATTCTAGTATTCTAACAATTCATAGATTTCATGTACATTCCATATCTTTGTAAATCATAGAGAAATTTGTGCACACTTACAGGCATGATTCAGTCCCTACATGCATTTATGCATTTACAAGTCCATGCCTCAACTATTTGGAAAAAAGGTTTGACCAGGAACTTCTAGTGAATTATGGTCTGACTTAGGGGATGACCACCCAGGGAGCTTGGGGGTTTCAAAGGAAATGCACGCTCAAATTATATGCACAGGTTTGCAGCCAATTGTAATTGTCTAGAGCCAAAGTATTGAAATCTAGTTTATGACATCATACAGCAGGTAAATAGTTATAAGACATGATGTGGATGAACTATATTTTTCATACTCCCAAGAAAAGACCTTGTTCAATTGCTTTCAAGGAATATGCTAAATGAAAGAGGTTACAAGTTCAAGCATAAAATTGTAGATCAAGAAAGAACCGTATAACTTTACCTGGGTCACCAACCAGAAGCAAGTGAGACTCTCCTCGAATCTTTGTCCCGGAAGCATCAACATGTTGAACACCTCCAATCAGTGTGAGAGCAACTGAGATCAGGTAAAACTTCAGTGTGTTATGGCCAAAAAAAAACTTCAGTGTGTTTGTCACCAAAACTTCCATATATGCCTACACTTGCATGAATCTGTTCCAAGAGAACATATGGGGTGACAGAATACCTGCAAGTTTCACAGTGAAGAGTCCAAAAACTTGTGGGCAAATTCCTTGTAGAATAGCATTTCTTCCTGGTTTGACATTAAGCTACTTTTAATTAAGCAAGAAAAAAATATAGAAATCCGTCATAAATAATGGGAAACACTTCAAATAAATGTATAATCATAGGAAAACGTTGAAACATGCCTCATAAAGGGAAAAATAAAAAGGGTAATGAACTGCTATATATTCACAAAGACAAATTTTATTACTACACATGAAATTTCTAGAGGATAAATACATGACCCGCTATTACCTTTCAATGGGGTGTCTCTAAAGTCTAACCAGAATTGCTTGAATTTCATAGCAACATCATCCGGGATATCGATCTCTAATTTCATCTCATTAGTTTTCCTAAGATAAGAGAAATAATTTAAGAGCAAAACAAGCAACTGAAGTTATTGTAATTTCCGCTAAAAGTAATTTAGAATAAGTAATTGTATTCACTAGAATAAGAAAATTAGTTCCCAGAGACATGGAAAAAAAATTTGGGACAAAAATCTGTTATTGAAGAGCTCATGAACCCAAATTAATGATGATTTACAAACAAATAAAAGACGGTTGAAAAAGTCAGAAATACGAAACAGGTTAACATTTACCCTGATGTTATAAATACATTTCATTGTTTCATCTTTTATTTTCTCACAGATAATATAGGAAGGATTGAGACTCGGAGAACAATCAATTGACTTGCCTTTTTTAAGCCTTAAGAATTTTAGATAATCTAAACAATGAGCAGCATTAGAGAAAAGTGACAAAATCAAGCGTGATTCTTGTTACCTCACATGGTTGGCAATTAATATGGGATCAAGATCACATCGTACATCTTTTAAATCAGGAGACCACTTAGCAGTCAAGATCCCAGTAATGATTACATCATCTGAAAAAGCAAGAGTATAAAGCTCTGAGAAATTAGATGGTTAAGTAAACCAAAGGAAAGTTTGAAGTAAACTAAAGAAACAAGCAGCATGTATCCGAGCGACTAAAATAGATGCTCAGCATTTATATCCAGATACTATCATGAAATTTAAGGCATATTCAAGATATAGGAGGTGCAAATATAAGATATAACATTGTGGTTGTACCCTTAAAGGGGCAGGGACAAACAGCTGACAGATATCTCAATAACTTTTTCATGAGTGATACCAAATTTCCCAGAATCCTATAGGGTAAGTTTGTTAGAGGGCAATCATAAGCCATTAGAGTCAGCATAGGTTAATGTCTAATTCAGTTGTTATCACAGCAGGTAATCTCCGAATTTAGTAGCCTAAAGATATGAGCACTTGTGTCATTACGGATTTGAGAATTCTGAAACCATTTTTAGGTACATTTACATCTACAGATGATATAGTGGAAATAAGTTTTTTTTTTCTAGAAACAAAAATAAAAAGCACAAAGCAACTAAGTAGTTGATTTAACTCGCAAACCTCATAATTAGTTTCTTTTCCAAAACGCATCATTGCATAGCACAACAGGAGAGTTCCCAATATGGGCAAAATCAAACAAAGGTAATATTCAGAAAATTGTCGAGAAAATGAAAACCCTGGTTTGCCTGTAGTACCTCCAGCTTTAACAATGTCAACAAGATCATCTTGAAGAATGACTAGAACTGAACGGGGAATTACACCAACACCCAAAACCTGTGTGCTTTCTTGAATTTTTATTTCCTGGTAATCATGACAGACTGTGGTATTTTCTACGCAGAGGAATTTAGTGCCTTCACAAGGATTGGACCTCTGTTATAAACAAGTAATCTGTTACCAAAATCTGAAGTATGATCACATCAACATATATAGAAGGCAAAATAGTTTCAAAACTACATTTTAAGCTAAAAAATAACAAAAGGAATAAAACCCTTGCAGCACAAGTTAAAGTAAGTTTAAGGCATAATAATAAACCTGAGAGGGGCAGATTGACGGAAATGTTATTGAGTTTTTTGTTTCAAGTTCAGGATAAAGAGGAAACCTGCAAACATTTTCAACAGTCAGTTTATGCCTTGGAAAATCATAGGGCGGCCAACAGTATTTCTAACTATCATTCTATAATCTGTACCAGGCAATGTAGGCCACAAGGAAAGACAAGAGGGCCAAAATTTTCACATTACAAGTATACTCTAGAGTAAATAAATGCATATAGAGTATGAACTAGAAACAACAATTACATGTGCTTGCATTTCTTGCACTGATATGTCCTCTGTCCCTCATACATCTTCACCGCTCCAGATCGAATTACAGTCCCTTTGAGAGTAAGAAGAATTCCTCGATGTTTCACCCTCACACGCCCAATAGTTGGAAAAGTCTCTGTTCCATTCCGTCAATATAACCTTCATATTAATAAAACAAATGTGTATATATGTGCATATAGGATCCGAGAACATGAGTAGAAACCAACCAGGAAATTCAAGAGGAGAACCACAGACATTGAAACGAACATGAATGAATTTCTTTTCAACTCCCTTCTCATGCGATACCATGTCTTTCAGTACTCTTTTCTGCACATAATCACATCAAAGGCATCCATGAATTATAGCTGCACTACTGATGCGAAAAAAAATCCAAAAAGATAGAATATTTGCCCATAACAACATCAAAATCCTTATATCTAGATATTTTCCAGTTCATGGTCCATAGACTACATAAATTGATTCACATTTCATATCCACTTGAACTTAATGAGTATAGGAAGGCTAAAATGGGCAATCATGTGAATTAACAAAAACCCATATCTATTTTCATCCTTAATTCAGGAAAGCTATCAACTAAGGAGCATAAAAAGTAATACTTTGGGGATATGTGTTTGAGTTAGACGAAATTACATGAGCCAAAATTGCGGCTTGGTCAAAGAATCTCAAATAGCCAGTTGGGTTGGCGAAGACGAGGCGGGCTAGAGGAGGATCAGCATCCATCAGCTCGGCATAACTATACAGGAAAAAGCGAAATAAAGAGAGGATAAGAATGAGAAGAAAAAGAAAAGACACCTAAAAGCTTTGGGGGAAAAGGAGATAAGTAAAGGGAGAGAGAAAGTACTCGACGAAAAGAGGATAGTGAAGTTTAGGGTCAGGGGAGAGAATGATAGAGCGGAGCTGATCGGAGTGGGAATGTAGCAGATATTCCACCGCTGAATGCAGTCGCATAGGCACCTCCTCTTCCTTCCAGGAATTCATGGCTCTCTCTCTCAATAATGACTGCAGAAAGATAAAAGGTAGAGGATATGCGATGGCGGGAAAACGGCTACATATACACTAGATGGAGAAGAAACGCCATGGGCTGGGCAGCTTTCTTTTGAGGTAGTACAAGAAAAACAAAACCCAACATAACCAAAACCTGAGGCCATCATATATATATATATATATAAAGGCAGCATATATGAACCCTTTTAAGTTTTTTACAATAATGAATTTTTTCCATAGCTAATCATCAATATACAATAAAATATTTATTTTAATTTTTATTGTTAATAATAATTTACGCAGTTTGCCAAGCATTATAAAAATAAATATCTTTTGTATTAAATTTAAGTATTTTTATAATTTAATTAATTAAAAAATTGATTTTATTTTTTAAAACTAATATTTATTTCAACCTTAATTATAAAAAATTACAAAATTATAAATTTTAATTAATATACATAATTAACCTGCGCAACACGGGATAAAAAACTAGTGATTTCACTAGTATGGTCATTGGTTGCAACGATTTTGATTAAATAAATATTTAAAAAACTATAAACATGAAAAATATTTAAAAAATTTAAAAAATAGCTCAATTGGTTTATACGATTCGTGGGTCAATCAGTTTAACGTTTCTCTTCAGATTGATATTCGATTGGTTTCCAGTCCGATCCAATTCAAATAATTATAACTTTATGTATCTATACAATTCATATATTTGGAATCAAGTCTCTTACTTTTATTTTAATAATTTAGTCACTCTACTTTTTAATTTAAAAATTCTTTTATCTTATATATAATCATCTAAAATTTTAATCGAAAACTTAACATATTAATTATTTGAACTAATTAATTTTTAACAAAAAACTATTTTTTAATATAATATATAAAGATTAATTTACTAATTTTTTAAGTAGAGGTGAAACCCAACATGGGACCTCCAAATACTTTTTCCCAATATTACCGATTTAAGTTGATATTTTACTGATTGGATGTGGTTAAACACCAAACCAAATCGGTCAATGTTTTTAACGCTAGCAGAAGATGGCAAGTATGTTGTTTCCCCAAAACCAGAACAGTGAAGAGAACTTCCAACCTCTATAAGCCGAAAACCACACCACAAAAACAGTTTCAAGAAGAGCTTTTGATTATTTGGGAATGCTTTTGCTGCCAATAAGCATTTTTAGCACCCAAACGCACCTTGAACTCTAAAAATATTCAAAAGAAACCTAGACTTGTTCAAAGTAATGGTTAAAGTTCTTTCAAGATAACACAAATCCAAACCCAATGTTATAATGATAAAAAAAAAATTAAAAAGAACAAAGAAAAGGCAGTTGCAAGGAAGCAAAAATTCGTAGTCGATGACTAACCTTATAATGCTAGGAATTACAAGTAAACAATATGCTCCTGGCAGGCATATCCTGTGTTTCAGCTCTATGTTGTTTAGAAAGTCAATTGTAGCAAAATTGTGTACAATACTGAATGCTGCAAAATTAAGTCAAGATTCTCTTCCATTACACTCTGCATTCAGCTTGCCTCACAAACCAAACATCTTTCCGTGTTAGGTCTGAAATCAAGTCTTTAGCTTCTACAATCTATCTACATGAATTGAACTTTTCGGAATTTTGTATCGTGTTCAGAATTCATCGTCATCATCATGGTCTTTAGGGTCCATGCTTGGTCGTTTCAGTTTCTGGAAAATTTCATCCAGAGATTCAGACGAGGAAACATGGGAGGGCGCGTTGCTTTCTTGAGTCTGGCGTAGAGGGAGGAAGTTCTTAGCTTCTAGGTTCGTTTTGAAACTTAAAAGGCCAGACTTCATCGATTCCCATTTCGACGCTAATCCCCCAGACAGTGATGCCCTTGCACTGTCTGAGTTGCCATCATCAACTGCAATGGATGTGGATTCTTTCTCAGTTGAATTTGGGTTAGATTCTTGGTTCTTTGGCTGTCCTCTTATGCCTGAATTTTTCTTGGTGAGGACTTCTCTGCTTGTCTCTTGTTTAACGTCTTCTTTCAGAGGTTTATATTCACCCATCTTTTCAAGTTCAGCTGCACTGTTTGCTCTTGAAATTGAAGCACTCTTATCCTTGTTTACCATCTTCAAGCAGATAACCCCATAATTAAACGTTGAAAAGAAGAATAACTATGGAAGATATCCTAAAATGTAAACCAGCAAAATCATTGGCATGACAGCAGATTTAAATATAATATCAACATACTGTATTATTGCTGCCAGGTTCGATGTCGATACTCGTGCTTCTGAAATTCCTTGCCAATGGAATGATATTTTCTCCGACTTTATACCCTTGCTCGAGCCAAGAACGCTCTGGAAAATAAATGGAAACAAATACAACTTGTAGTTACAGAGGAAAAAAAAGAAACTTGCCATCGTGCATGTTAATGGCGAATATTTTAGTAGTTACCTTTCTGTAAGATAATTAGTCCTGACGTATCAAATCCGTCTTTGCCATCAACTTCATTTTGTAAATTGAATAACTTCCAGTTCCCAAAATATTTGATGACACGATCGAAGAAGTTTGTCACGTGTAAGAGTGTATATACAACCATGATTAGGGGATAGATTTTATTGAATCCTTTACCAAAGAAAGGAACAGCATCATCTATGTTCCCCATTCTCTGCATATATGAAACATAATCAAATACCCTAAAAGGAAAGAGTAACTCAAACCACATTTCTACTTAGACAAAATGGAATTTCAAGTCTCTGAGGCAAGGACTTGACAGTTTAGGGAACAAAATACTCCAGTACATAAGCCAACTATGTTGCTCTGATTCTTCATTTTTCTTCAAGTACCTGTATCCAACATATATCTGGATATGTTTAATTGGATATGACCCTCTCAAGGATTCTCCAAATACATGGAAAAGCTTAGACAAGTTGAACATACCCGTTTTGGACATATACCCATGTCTGACACTCACACATGAGTCCAAGTAACATAGCATGCAAACTATCCTACTTTCTTGCTAACTTTTTCATGCCTCTGCTAATGACATAAATCCCAGATGCAGGGATACAATATAAGAACCATAAGTTATTTTGCAGAACTGGTGCATAGAATTGAAACATTACAATCATCATATGGCTGGCTGATTACCAGGAAAGTGCAATAAAGCAGAAAACTGCTGACCTTCTCGAAGACCGTTTTTCCTTTACCAGGTAGATCAATAAGATTAAGAAAGTTGTATGAAATTGGTGGAGCATATCGTGCAACCATCCTGATAGACAATTAGGCGTGAGCTCAATTACAAATTCTAGAAGAGAGAGGACAAACAAAAGCTGCAACGACAGAAGAAAAAGAAAGAATTACGAGCATATCATAAGCAAGCTGACTGAGCTTGTTTGTCCGGGTGTCAATGCATAGAACATCAGCATTCCAATTTTGAACAAGGAGTAATAGGTGCAGACGCACATATACATCAGAGGGATGAAAGAAGTAATCTGCAAATCAACATGATCATTTGAAAACACCCAAATGCACCATTATTAACTTAAATAAATGGGCTGATTGATTGGGCATCAAGAAGATATTTAAGGCAGATTTATCACTTGCTGCTGGGAAAAATAAACAAATGAATAACTGACGTTATAAAGCACCAGTGTTTCCAACTCTTAGTTTTGAATCAGATGTTAAAAAGGCATAATAACTGTTTGCTGGTGGATTTCTTCCTTCTTGCATAAAGGGCGAATGGGATTTAGGATAAAATGGTGCTATCAAATTGCAAACCTGGTTTGTACAGTTCCATTCTATGTTCTCATGCAAGCTTGATGCTTGTGCTAAAAGCCATTTACCCATTTGAGCCTCTTAAGAGTTCAGTTTCTCAATATATTACCTGTCCGACCAGTTCCTGCCTTCCCACAGAATTTATGAGAATGGAGAAGAGAGATAAATCAACTCCACGTGGCAGTATGGTAGCCTCTGCTAAAAGTATTGCAGCTGACATGCAACCCAGAATTACAGCCAAGAGTTTTTGTAGTTGCTTTCTTAGAATACAACGCCAAACGAACTCTGTAAGGAACAACTCATTGGTTTGAATATTACCTGACTTGACAGTAAATTATAACATGCAACTTAACAAAGAACCATAACTGCAAGTTCACAGAAGTATTCCATTTCATTACTCAGCAGTTAAAATGATTAAGCATCCCATTATGTACATGAATTGACTTTTCAGTACTACCTTGTAGATAAGGACATTTAGTCTTCGCATTCCAAACAGGAAAGGGAAAAATATAACCATCAAATATTAAAGAAGATTTATATTTACTTGTTTTATTGATCTCCAGTCTGCTATAAGGAAATCAAAGAAAAGCTGAAACAGAAAATTTTAAGCATCTAGGATAGGTCAAATTTAGCACCCAGAAATTCCCAGATCCTAATAAAAATAAAAATAAAAAAGACAGGATCCAGAGTAGGATAATCACCAGTCGTATCAAGATAAGGCCCTAGTTTTCCAGTTCGTACAGGCCTGAAGCTTGAAACAAATTTCCTGCAACACTTTAAAATGAACTTTTGCAAACTTTTAAGAACATCATAGAAGACTTGAATAGAACATAAAAAACAGAAGAATGTACACTAACTTCTAACTTTTATTTTAGATGATGACAAAAATAGAAACTAATAGGTTTCACCATAAATTCTTAAATGGATAATGTGAAGAATACTAGAACCTTCATTTAAATTTACTTATTCTGACCAACATTGGCAGCTTTAAATGGAAAATAAGATGCAACAACTCCCATTATCTGAACATTTTGAGCCTCATTAGTACTCCATTGGATTCAAAGGGAACCATTTGTTGAATAAAATTTAATGAAAACTCGCTCCAACAAGTTCTTTCTTTGTAAATAAACCTGATTTTATTGTTTCATGTGGAATCTCTTTCCTTGACAATCCTCACTGTCATATAAATCAGCTACGTGACAACCCCAGTACAGATGATTGGTATCTAAAGCTGATTCTCTACTCAGTTACCAAAAATAAGCAATACCTGATCTTAACTACTCTCCCTAGCATCGAATATTATATCCTCAAGGCTTAAAACATTGATAACGTCTTATTGAATGCCTCTGCTATTTCATGTCCACTTAAATGCTTATGCATAATGGTAATAAACAAATCATAAAATGTCCAACGAACTTAAATATCATATCTATATATTCTACACTAGCAGTTAGAGCATGACGCAGCAAAGCACAAAAGAAAGTTGTAAATGCACCTCTCTGTGTATGTAAAAGAAAGCAAATCCAAGGTAAGTTTACAGAAAATGAAGGCAGGGGAAGAAGAATTTTAACACAATTCACTTCACGCAGTTCAGCTCAGACAAGGTATTGAAACCATGGCATAAGCACCTTAAGATATAAAAAATGAACTCAGAATTTAAGTCTAAAGTGATACTTTACAGACCAAATCAGGGATAAAAAAGCACATAACATAATATGCATTGTTCTTTAAGTTCTAAGTACAAACCATCCAGTTGCATCACGGCGCTCATAGTTTTTGATGGTGTCTTCCAGCTCAAGAGCTTCCAAGACAAAGCTCATATATTCACTGCAGAAGTCTAAGAGTCAACTTTAATTACCACAGGAAAAGATTCAGTTGAAGCAGAGTACAGCAACAATATTCATAGTTCTAAACCTTAATTATACCAAAACCAGGCTTGACAGAGAAAAGAATTGCCTTCTAAAGTGATCTACCATCATTTGATCTCTTCCCTCAAAGCTTGGACAACTTAAAGAGTCAAACTTCTAAAAGTGCAAGAATAGCAGAAATAGAGTTTGACACTGTTTTTCATCGTGAGTAAATTATAAATCAATATACAAGTTCACATGAATTTGGACGTTTCTCCCAAGAAATGCACACATATGGACTGTCAATTTCGAACACCACCACAAAATTTGTACAATATTGCATGAAAATTTAAACAAAGTGAGAACAATCAAAGAACAGTACTTCAATGATCAAAAAGAAAAAAAGAACAGTACTTCATTGATCTTGACATATACTATACCACCCATAGAAAAAAATTTAACCACATTATGACATATACCTTCGATACCGACAGTACTGATCTCTAGCTATCCTAAGCCGGCGTCTGAGAGACGCCATTGATTTCTCGTCAGTATCATAATCCATATCATTCTCCCCAAACCTCCCACCTTGGGGTTTAAAGGAAGGATCTTCCTTTAACTGCAAAACATAAAATAAATTTGAGGATAGTACAAAAAAGGTCCATTTTGCGACTAAAGACGCATAGACAGCAATGGAGTACCATTTTCTCTAACATGCTATCAATAATATTCATATATGGTCTTAAAGGATCACGCTTTGTCATCTGACTTGATGTCGCCTGAGTAACCTAATTAAATGCACCTTCATTAGTTCTGATGGAAAAAAGGATAATAAATTTATGTTATCTATACCAACCTGAATTTGAAAATATACCAATATCAAAGGTTATGAAAATTAGACCCCTCATCATAAATCCAAACAGGCAACTAGACTGCAATAACATCCAACCGTGTAAGAATAGGGAAAAAATTAGCCTAAACTAATGTACTACTAAATAGTGCAGGCCCAAAAAATAAGGGAATATTAAAATACTAATGGCTCCTATGGAGAGCTAACAGGAATATGACAGTAACTGAGTGTTACTAAACAAACAATATCCTTCCCTTTAGGCAATCATCAAAGGTGAGTGAATAGGAAAAACATTTGATCCAACAAAGTTAAAAAATAACTAAATAAAATAAACCACAAAAGATTTAAGAAACCCAAAGAGGAAAACAAGCTGAACATCGCCTGTAATATATTTCCCTTGTTGCATTTACAAATGGAGAAGTTATAGATGAACTTACTACAATAGCATTTGAAAATTCTTGATGAGCGCCATCAAGCTTAACAGCCATTTTAGCAACTTTGTGAGAGAGAATCTTTTGCCGGGTAGTCCAATCTGCATTCTTCCAAATGCCCTTTGGGATTTCGCTAAGACCAAAGCCAAGAAGAAAGGCACCAGTAACAAGCCCAAAAGTATTGGAGCAAGCCATAGCAAAACCAAGAATGCCTCCACTCCTTCACCCCCAAAATAAATAATAATAAAAAAACGGATCAATCAGTACAAAAGATGCCATACTAGTCACCAGCCAAAACCGCAGAAACAGGAATTTTAATAAATGCAGGAATATAAGACCAAGATAGTAGTTAAGGACTAATAAACCCAAAAAGAAAAAGATAACCCAGGCTCTGTGTTGGCGACTTAAGGTTTAAGGTTCAAGCCCCGGCAATGATATACCCTCCCCTAATTTGTAATTAATCAAAAGAAAAGAAAACGAACCAATTTCTGCGAAAAATAATGAATAAAATGACTCCCACAAGTCCAAGAGAACCAACGCAGAGGTAGAAGACTAAGTTTGCATGTAAACTAGTCTTCAATCTTTCTGCCATGGTGAAATCTCCAGCATCTTCATAACCCTGAAGAGTAGGCACCACAACCCTGCTTAGAGAAATAATTTGATACAAATCTATGAGAATACATGCATCTTTTAACCATGAAGCTTCTAAAAATTTTACTGTAGATGGAAACACGATAACTAACAAAAGATAACAGAAGTGAAGCAATTAAAAGTAGAAGTATAAAGATATTTCCAAATTCACAGAGAAGCAGCTGCAAGAACACTTGCAAAAAAGTAGGGCTGGCAAAGTAACATATAATTAGGGGCTAAAAACAGTTTGCAGATTCATTCTAGTTCACATACCATGTTAGCAGAAATGTACTCCAATAAGTCAAGCTCCAGAATAAAGATATTGCTTTGCTGGAATGACCCACCATTGTCTGCATGATGAAGAAAACAAAAAGAAAAGAAAATCAAGCAATCAATCAATTCAAAACACATGCATAATTTGCAGGCTAGAAATCAAATGCCTAGGAACTTCCTCAAATAAATGCAACCCGTACTTGGCATTTCCACGGTAGAAACCAAAATAAGCGCTTAGACTTCAAATACACTCAGGTAATGAATGCAAAATTCCATTTCTTCTATCATTAATGTTCATTTCGTATTCAATTCCAAGCAACCAAAAGAATTACAAATTCAGCTTTAAATTTCAATTGACCAAGATCAGTAGTTTCAACAGATGAAATACACAATCTTAAATCCAATCAATAATTGAGAAAAGGGGAAAAAGCTTAACCCAAAAAACAGCGCATTGTAAAGAGAATACACATACACACATATATACGTAATGGTAGATATGAATCATGTTTAAAAGAACTAAGGAAATCACCGTCCAAATATCAGTAGGAACGAGGATGATGATTGAGAAAGAACAAAACCAGGTATATCCGACGGTTAACAAGACGTAAATAGGAACAGCTGGACCCGCGAAATATCTCAGTGTGAGAATCACCATCCCCATTGTTAAAGGCAATGAGATCAAATAGAAAACCAACATCATTTTCTTTGATCCCTTCTTCCTCTCTATCTATACTTTTTTACATAAAACACTATAGAATCTAAAATCTAATCAGATGAATAAATAATGGGTAAATTTTCTTTTCTCATTTTCTCTTCTCCTCTTGGGGCCTCAGTCTTGTTTCTCCCGGGAACACTAGAAAAGAGAAAATAAAGGTCAGTTGTGCAAAAAGCCCTTTTTGTTCCCTTTTTTTGACCCTTTAATTTAATGAGAAACTAAATTAACGCAGCGATTAGCGAACAGCGGGTCAAGAGGCGCTTTTATACGATTCTGGGGCGCTTTTTTTTCCTTTTGTCTTTTTTTCTCCTTTGTATTTAATTTTTAACCAAATGCGCGCCAACTCGTTGGCTCAGCACAGCAACGAATTAACTCAGTGCTCAGTGTTTTTATACCTCTTACGTGCAAATTCAGTTGATGGAAGACAGAGGACGACAAGCCAACAGGTGCCTTCACTTAATCGACTGAAATTGATCTATTCATCTTCGTCTCAAATTTCACTAAATGCTATATACGTCTTACTGATCCCCACTTTTACAAGTAGACACTAGATCTTTTCATTGATATTGAAATATTTGGTTTCCCTTAACCAAATGTGAGTTGGAGCAGGACGTTATCCACACTAATTTTTAAATTATATTAAATTGTTCTTTTTAATTAATAAACACGAGCTAAGTTGAATCATCGAATTAATCCCATATATTTCTTTAAAATGGAAAATCCATGTTATGGATTGGATTTTGTCAGGAACTTGCTGGTACCACCACCGATAGCAGCTGAGGAGCTGCCCACATCCAATACCCGCTCCTGGCCATTCTGGTGGAGACTGGCTATCAGCAATGGGTACCAATGGTGGTTGAAACAGGTGCTTGTACCTGTCCCTTGAACCACCTTGAAAATCCTATTATGTTCAAAATGCTTGCTGCCTGAACTTGTAAAATATAAACAACAAATTTATTGGAATGCCTTGGTAACAACAAAAAAGTTTGCCATATTATCATTTCATTTCATAGCATGCAACTACATCACACAGTCCAAAATTAATACTAATAAACAATGTCACAATCCCATTATAGGCGTAAGAGCTCTAATTTTTTAACTACCTACTGCAGTAGTAAAGGGGAATATTCAAAGTCTTACATCAGTCCAAAAGTGACATCTGCCTACCACAGCAGCAATTTATACGAACATCATTAACTCGGGCCTACTGTATATGTTGTTCTGCTCGCTACTCTGCTCGTCCTCTAGAATAGGATATGCTGCAACTAGAGCATCTTGGGATCCAATATAGAGTGAATTATATATCTTCCAATACACTTCCCTAACCTTACGAGCAGGATGGAAGAGTCCCTGGAGACAGTAGTTCAGCACAATTGCAGCACCTAAGGCTACCCTCATCCCTTCGATGGCTTCCATGACAGCATTGATTACGTGAGGTGAAGTCTCAAATATGTTGGGCCAGACATAGTTCAACAAGTGGACTAAAGCATCCTCACAACCTAACCCGGCAACACCCAAAGCCATGTGCTTGACAGCTGAAGCTGCAGTTTGCCTGTGAACCAAATCTCTATCCATAAGAGCATCCTCAAGTAATGGAGTCACAGCATAGATGTAATCCTTTCCCATTTCACCAATATACTCAAACAGGAAGGAAAGAGACTTCAAGACACCATTCTGCACATTAAGTTCTGGCACACGGTACTCATTCATCAATGCTGGCAAAACTGTAAAAGGTGAACATGTTTCAGCAACAATTGCGATAGCCACAGTTGTGCAAACACGGTTCTGTCGTTCCTGCACTTTGAGATTGTTCAATAGAGTTGCCAGCACATCTTGTGGGCCAATGGCTTTAGCAATATATCCAAAGGTATTGACAGTAGCTCTTCGAATACCCTTCTTGTGAGCTTTAAGCATCTCGAGAAGCTCAAAACAAATCCTCATCCACTCCCTAGCTGGTACAAACTCTGCACCTCGATCAGCAATACGGCCAACAAGATCAATACAGTTCTCCTGGACCTTCTCATGTCTATTTTTCAGAATTGGTGTCAACCTTGGAAGCAAATCCTTGATTGGAGGGGTCATTTTAGTCATACCAATGACATTGACAATTGCCTTGAGGGCTCCTAAAATAGATCCCAAAACTTCAGGGTACTCCTCACCCAGATACTCATATAGAACAACCCCTAGATGGCCCATCAATTGTTCCTCTTGACACTGTTTCATAACCACTGCGATTCTTGAAATAAGATCAGCTGCTTGCTGCCTGACCTTGGCACTCTTGTTATTCAAGCGCCATTTTATTGTACCACAGATCTGGGGAAGATAAGGCTTCACCCTCTGCCCAAGTGAATTCACAACAGCACCAAAACCATTAAGCATTACATTGGCATCATCACTGGTCTGCTCTTGGAAAGCATAAAGAATACCGTCAATCAAGAGTTCCTCCAACCTAGCATCAATGTCAGATGCACCCAAGTTTGCAACCACCTTCTCAATTGTTTCCATTACCATACGCCTGTAAGGTTCACTCTCATCCTTAAGATCCTCTACTATTCTCCCTACAATATCAGCAACACCTACTTTATTTGCCATCTCAACAGTTGTCTCGACAAGCTGCCTATAATTTCTCCTATCTAAAGCCATCCTTCTCACCCAGAAATTCCTAAAGAACTCAGGTAGGATATCATTCCTAATATACTCAGCTTCGACACCCTCCGTGCTAACACATTGCTTGACCACCTTTAGCACAATTTTCTTCATTTCTTCATCAGGAGACTGGAATTCTCGGATAAGTATAAACATAACTTCTTTCGTATAGTAACTAGCATAAATTGCATCCATCAAAGGAATGATAAAACCTATGGCCTTTAAAAAAGCAGCCAAAACTTTACCCCGGTGAGACCTGATACCTTTCCACAAAGGTTTTAAAACTGAGTCAAAGCTCTCAATACCATAAGGGGCAGCAGCCTCAGCAAGAGCAGCCAAAGATAAAGCAGTGATTGTCCTCACCTTCTGATTCTCATCATTCAAACCATGTTCTATGATTTCTACTAGAGACTTCAAGTGAGGAAGAACAGCACAACCAATCAAAATAGCAATCTGCTGAACAATCTTGATCCCAGTATGCCTAGCTTGCCATGACTTCTTACTCTGACACACAGCTTTTAAAAATGGTAGAAGTGCAGGAATCCCAAGAGCAGAAGCAACAACACTAAAAGCTCTAGCAGTTGTATTCCTAACATATTCATCAATGTTGTCAATATCAGGACGCATTGCAGCAATCATAGTAGCTAAACCAGCTGCCTTACTGAGATTAGAAATGATCTCTCTACCCTCCACACGAGCATAATAATCTTCATCAATCAACAAGGGTTCAATAACAACAAGAATCTTGTGCACATAAGGCCTAACCAACTCATCCAATTTATATAGAACCCTGTCAATAACCTTAACCAAGAGATGCCTCTCTTGATCTTCCAATGTAGGTTGCATAAGCAACGGAAGAATCCTGTTAAACAATGCATTAGCACCAAATTCCCTTGCCTTATCAGTGAGTTGCCTCAAAGCAGTTTTCCTCTGTGGCGGTGTTCCATTCTTTACCTTCAACAGAAGTTTCATAATCTTCCGTTCCTTCTGCTCTTCTGGTGTCAATTCCTCCTCATTTTCCTCATTCAACAATGACCCAAAATACTGATAATCCTCAGGCTTCATAAATGGCAATCCACCAGGTGCCTCCTTAGGCACATCAAACTGCTGCCCACGATTCTCCTCAGGAATAGCATAAAGCGGAGTTCCCATAGGAGTTGGAGTAGCAAGAAGCTTTCGAGCAGGTGTCCTAATAGGCACATAAGAAGCAGGCGGCTCCAGAATCTTATAACCTTCTTGTGGGAACATAGCATCAAGCTCCTCATCAGTCAATGGCCTATTCCTCTCCTCAATATCCTTCTCCCACCTCAACAAATTATACTGCTCTGGAGTCATAGGCCCACGAAGATTACTTGGGGTTGGTGTCTGCAAATCAGTACCGCCAAAAGGAGTAACCCCAGGTGTAAGAGGAACCGCTGGTGTAGCCCCTGCCATTGGAGTCGCACTTCCCATGGTTGCAGGAGTCTCATCCCACCTAGATCTCTGCCGTTTCGGAGTGGGAGTAACCAATCCCTTTGGAGTAGCATCCCATGTAACCCCAGCTGGGGTGGCCCCTGGAGTAACTCCACCTGCTGGGGTTGCATCGGAATCAGCCAACCGCCCAGGTGTTGGTGTCTCATCCCATCTATTCCTCCTCCCAACTGATGGGGTGGCATCAGAAACTCTCCCTGGCGTAGGAGTAGCATCCCAACGCCCAATACCAGGAGTAGCATCAGGCAAATCCCAATCTGACGTTGTTTTAGCCTTCTTTGCCGCAGCACTACCGTCATCTTGAGACTGGTCCCATCTATTCCTCCTCTTAGGTACCGCAGCAGCTGCCCCACCGCTCTCTTTCTCTACCTTAGCAGCCTCCTCTTCCTCCTTCTTCTTCTTCGCTATAGCTCTCAAAGTCTCTTCCTTCTCCCTCGCCAGCGCCTGCTCTCTCATTACATCCGCATAAGTCCTCACAGAGGGATCCGGGGTCTTCTCCCCGGCAGCAAACGCATCGTGTCTATCAGGAGAAATGACTTGGTTCAACCTCCTCCTCCTATACTCATCTTCACGGTCAATAATTTTCGCTGGCTTCCTAAACCCCAGCGCGTTATCATCATCTTCACCGCGAGGCATCTCTTTGAGGAGTGATTTAGGAGCCGTGTAAGAGGCGAGTTTCCGAGCAACCTCGGAATCCATGGAATCAAGATTGGCATCGTCGTCATCGTTGACAGGGATAGAAGTAACGTAAGCATCCCTGTCTGTTCCGCCGTAAAGATCACGGTCGAAAGTAAGGGAGGTAAGCGAGGCGAGTTCCTCCTCCTTTCTTCTTCGCTCCTCTTGGGTTTTCGCGATCTCGTTATCAATATCCATAACTAGGGTTTTTTTTCAAATTTTTTGATAGAAAATTCAACAAAACCTAAATTTAAAAGAAACAAAAAGAAAAGATCGATACGTAAAGAAATGAAATGAAATATTTAAGATGGAAAATAAATATAAATAAATGAAAGAAAGACAGGCAGACCTGAAGTAGATGGTTAATATGGATATGGAGATCTGTGGCTGTGCTGCAGATATTTGAGTCGAGAGTGCTTTCTAGGGATTATTTGTATAGCGTGAGCCGTGATGGATATTAACCGGCTTGAAAACAGGAAAATGAGTCGGTTTGGGGTTTGGGTCGGGTTAGATGTATTATGGACCCTGTCCTGGTACTGCTCATTAAAAATTAAAGGGTAAACTACTAAGTTGGTCACTTAACTTTTAGGGTGTTCATTTTGGTTGCAATTTTGTCACCCAACTTCTAGGCTACTTCATTTTAGTCACCCAAACGGCAGTCAGTGGCGAACCCAGGGGGGCTGGCTGGGCCCCGGCCCCCGCTAAAATGGAAAATTTTTATTTAAGCCCCTTAATTTTTTAAATTTTTAATAGTAAAATTGCATTTTGACCCCCAAAATTATAAAATTTTTATTTAAACTTTTAAAAATTATAAAGACAAGCTATTTAATGGTAAAATTATAGTTTTACTATCATAAAAATATACAATTTAATTTCGACCTCCTAAAAAAATTTTTGGTTTCGTCCCTGACTACGGTTGACTTTACACGACATATCATGTTCACACTTACATTTTGATCACCTTTCTAAGTCACTTTCATTTTGGTCACCAAAAAATATTTTTTTAGTATTGATATGGGTAAAAAAATTAAGGATTATAATGAAAAAAAGTGGTAGAGGCTAATATAATTCATTAAAAGTTTGTCAATTTGTACTTGTTTATCTCATTGCAGTGAAAATAAATATAGATGTGAAAAAAAAAAGGATCAAATTGTGAATTTTGAAAAGTTTGAAGATTAAAATGTAAATTTGACCAAAAATAAAATGTGAATTACTAGATATGGTAATAACTTATATGTATTGACTGGAAATCACTTTTAGACCAAATAGGAAAAGATTTGAAAGTACAAAAATTAATTTGTAAAATTCCCATTTTCATCGAGGGAAGAATAAAAGTTTATTTTTTCATCATCCAACGATTATGATTAACGGTTAAATGTAAAATATGATGTTTGATTTTGATAAGTGCTTATTATTATGAATAAGTTGTGCTAAGAGGCAAAACGAGACAAAATAATAATGTTGCCATCTAATGACACTTTGATCATTTATCAAGCATTTATTATTAGCAACACTATGATATGAGATAATAAAATTGGTGATTAATTTTGAGCTATTAGGTTAAAATTTCAAATCGAGTTAAAATGATAAAATAGGATTCATCGACTCGAAATTTTTTTATTCAATTTGATTGAGTACTCACCCTTAACAATATCAATCTTAATCGAATTAAGATTTAATTGACAAGATTAATAATAGTTGAATGAATGGATTCAAGTGTTGAAAACAAAGAAAAACCTTCTCTTTAATTTTTATCATCCAAAAAAGTGTAAATAAAAATGTGCAGATTGATAAATAGTTTGAAGTGAAGGATGTATGTGTAAATATTGATACAACAGCTAAAAGTGCTTAATACTAGGAAAACATTCATAGTGATAATATTAATAAGTTTTTTTTAATAATGAGTTATGACTTAAGTTAAAATATATTGAAAGAGTAATATGAAAATCATGGTAAAATGTGAAAAAAAAAATAGTGATACGAGATGAAAATGGCTAATTACTTTGAAAGTTTAAATTGATTATGTAGTATCTGTTTAAACTTTATTAACCTTTTGATAAGATACACAGATGTTTGAATTCGAATATTTTAAAATAAATATTATTTTTTTTATCATTGGAGTCAGTTATTGGAACAAATGACTCTAAAAGCGATATTAAAAAATTTTATTTTTTTAAAATAATTTTATTATAAATTAGGATCATATTTTAAATTTTTAAAAGAAAAATTTAAAAACAATAAATTTATAAATAATAAAATTCCAAATTCCAAATTCCAAATTCGAGAACAATGGAAGGGAGCGGTTTTGTTGATACGAACAGTTTTATTAAGGAGCAGACTCCCGTGTAGAAAAATAGAAAATGAATAATTTTAATTTTTTAAAAATGGATATTGAATATTTTTATATAAATAATATAAGTATAAAATTTAGAGGGTTTAATTTTTTTTTCATTTTCTCTCTTTTTTATCTATTTTTAAATTTTTATTTGAATAATAAATTTTGGAATTTTTAAAATTTTAAAAATAATTTCATTTTTCTATATTTATGTATATAATTAAAATTAAATTATAAAAATATAAAAATGGATGACTAAAATTAATATTATACCAATTAAAAAAATTTACTCACCAGTGGGCTAAAGAAAAAAGTTTGAAATTTAATATTCTGACGTGGCACGGATAATGTAGCTGGGAGACGTAAAAATTAGGGTTGAAAATGTAAGAGAAATGAAATATCCCTAGCAAAGACCAAAGAGAGAAAATATCAGCTGAAGGAAGAAAGTATATTTAGCTATAACAGGGAAAAGCAAAAAGGCTGCTTTCTTTTCTTCTATTTTGAAAAGAGAGAGGGAGGATATGGAAGGAGACGATGTAGTCATGGCAGCGCCGGAATCCACTGAAGCTGTATTTTTACTATTTTATTTTTATATATTTTTCTCACTTTTATTATTGTTAGGGCTTTTCCTATTTTTAGTAAACCCTAAATTTGGAGAAATTTGCAGGACCTCCATGACATGAAAAGAAGGTTAAAAGAGATGGAAGATGAAGCCGCTGCTCTTCGTGAGATGCAAGCTAAGGTCGAGAAGGAGATGGGTTCCGTACAAGGTTATCCGTTTTTCTTTCAATTTTCCTGGTTCAATGTGCCCTTTTTTTTTCCCTTGTTTTAAGATTTTGGGTTTTATTATTATTATTTGAAAAAATAATTTTTGTAGTTGATAGGTTCAATTTAAAGCTTTTGATTGGTGCTCTTTGTTTTCTCTTGTTGGTTCTTAGAAATGGGCTTCTGGTATTTAATATGTGATATCTTGCTAAATGATTGCGAAACTATCTGATAAATACTTTCATTTGGCTTATTTTTGTTTTTCTTGTGATTGACAAAGCTTTCAAATCCAAAGCAAATCCCGTATGGATTTTCAAAATTTTTAGGCTAAACTTCCGTATGGTATCTTTTATGGAACTCTTTGCTGGAATGTTGAATCCTGTGGATATGTGTGCATCATATACGATGATTACCTTCTATCTTCTGTACTTTAAATTTTAGTTGCATTCTTGTCTTTGTTGTTGGATTTGCTTCTTTGCAATAGATCCTGCTGCTGCAGCTACATCTCAGGCTAATCGAGAGGAAGTAGATTCCCGATCAATCTTTGTTGGCAATGTGAGGCTGCTTTCCCTAGCTTATTTTTCTGCTTGCTTCGCACATGTCTATAATGCTATTCCACACGTGTATTCACCTCCATTATCAAATAAATAGAAATATCTATGAATTTTGAGTCATAATGAGTAGGTAAATGACATGCTATCTTCTGAATCTACAACCGCAACAACAAAGCCTTTGCCAACCACATGAGAATAGTTATATCTGTACATGCACAATCAAGGCTGGACACAGTAATACCAGTATTCAGACCAATCATACCTGAACTTAAAATGTAATTGAAATTCAAATTGTTTCAACTAGTTGTCCAGCTTTGCCAGTAGATATGCTGGATTAAGAGACACTACCCAGCAGCATCTTATTGGCCAGCTTTGAGCTCTTCTTTGTGTGATACTAGTGTCAGAGGTGCTCTAGATGCATGAAGAAACCAAGCATGGAAGGCTGCATCTTCCTGAATCCTGACATGTTTGCCTGGACGTGAAGAAGGATGAAATTATAATTATAACTATAACTTGAAAGCCATTTAGAAAGTTACAATAATTATTGAATAATGAGTTTGTTAGTTGTTTAAAAAGCTGACTGAAATGACAACATATTGTGATCAACTCTGATTCTGGTTTTTAGTTCTGAGTATGATGTTTCTATTGTGAACGAAATTAAGTAAAGGCTGATGCAGTATTATTTTTCCATAACATATAACTCAAGTTGTCAAAATATTTTCTCATGAAACATATGCATATGTGCTCTTCTTGTTTTCTTCTCTGTATTTTTGAAGAATGTAATGGATTTTTCTTCTTTATCTGTGCTTGTTAAAATGACCTTTACCTAGTTTGGTCATTTAAGGATGATGTGGCTGCAATGTGGCACTGGCCTGGTTCGTGACTTAGTGAACTCGGAAATATCCTTTTATGTGCTATCCTCCTTACATTTATCAAGTTAATATAACCTGTCTATATTTATATTTACTTGGGTTATTATGGTTAGATCATTGGCCAATGTGTTGGTCCTATCTATCAACAGTGTCTCTCCTATGTGAATGCTAATTGCTTGAGAAGATTTTTAACCATTTGCTTATTTAGTTTGGCTCCTTTGTTAGAAACACCCGGGACATGTTTAGTCTTGTAAACTAAGACCTGTTCTTTTTTCAGGCCGGTCTGACCTTTCTTAACAAGGTGATTAGTAAGTAGATACTTGCTGCACAAGTGACCTTGTTTGCTGCTTTCTTATAACAAATTAATATTTGCAGCCCCTTGTTCTATATTGTTATTATTTTAAAATATCCTGTTCTGCACAGTTTACTGGCTACATATAAAACATTCTGTGAATACAGGTGGATTATTCATGTACACCCGAGGAAGTTCAACAGCATTTTCAGTCTTGTGGGACTGTAAATAGGGTTACTATCCGTACTGATAAATATGGTCAGCCAAAGGGTTATGCTTACGTGGAGTTCCTTGAAGCTGAGGCTGTTCAAGAGGCTCTTCTTTTAAATGAATCTGAACTTCACGGCAGGCAGTTGAAGGTAAAATTTAGGTTTTCCCCCCATTAAAACTTTCATCTGTTAAACTGTTCAAACATCATGTGCTTTCTCTGTCTTTGCAGGTTACTGCTAAGCGGACCAATATACCTGGGATGAAACAATACCGGCCACGCCGGTCCAACCCTTTTATGCAACCCAGGGACCCATTTATGGCTCCATATTTCTTTTCTCCTTATGGATATGGGTATGTTTGCAGCTTTTGTTATCCATCTTAATTTGGATTACCTTCATATATGTGCACACACATGTATACTATTGTGCTTTTGTTTTCAGTTTTAGCAACCTGAATGGAGTTAAACTTTATCCTCTATGCGTTGCAGGAAGGTTCCAAGGTTGAGAATGGCAACACGATATAGCCCCTATTATTAGACATCAAGGGCCATACTATTAGCTCCAAATACTTTTGATCAATGGGGCAAGTTTATGAGGGATTTTTTTATTGTTATCGATTTGGTTGATGTGCCAAAACTATGCAAGAATTTTGGTCTGGTATTATTGCTGGTGAATTATGCAACTATCTTTCTTGCACTGCCCATGTTGCCTCTACTAACATTAATGCATTTCCATTTATGTTGAGCTGTTCAGTGCCTGCCTTGTTTTCTAAGTTCCTTAGGTCATTTTAAGTTTTTTATCGGTACCTGTTTCTTAAGAATTAAGTGTTAGTTATGAACCCTAAGCTTAGCTCCGTTGATTCTTGTAATCATTTTTTTAAAGAAAAAGGGACGATATTTACAGTGTGTTTGGTTGGTTGTGATAACCACTAGGTTCCAGGTCTATTCTGAGTGCTACAGTACCCCGTTAGTTTGGTTGGCCAAATTCTATTCAGCAGAATAGTTCATTACAGGACTATTCCTTAAAGTCCTTGAATAGCCATCCTTTACTTTATCCATCCTTCACTTTATCCTCTGAATGACTATTCCAAGCAACTCAGAATAAATGCTTTTCTTTTATTTCCTTTTTAACCCAACCAAAAATAAAAAAGGAAAAGAAAAAATGGTAAGAACAAAAATTATTCAAATCTTTTAATATAAAATATTATTTCTAAATTTCAAAAATATGAAAGTAAAATGTTATTCTTTAATATTAAATTGATGTGAAAAATACATTTATTATTGTTTTGTTAATTATGTATTTAAAACGTTATTTTTATTATAATTATAGATATTATTTCTTAATCATATAAATTACTTTGTTTTTGTAGTGTAAATAAAAATAAAATATTGTTAACTTCACTTAAGGGCAAATATTTTATTTACATAATTTAATTTATAAAAAGGAATATTCTTCATTCTGAGTATTTTTTTTGTTATTACATATTTATTCCTCTTAACCAAATCCGCGTATATTATCTATTCTATCCACTGTTATGGTGTTAGTGTTCTGAATGGTTTTGAGTGAGTATTTCTATTTTTTATCCATGAGCTAAAAGCCTTTAGCCTTTGTTGTTAAAATAAAAGTTAGATTGAAACTAAGGGGCTTTAATGAAAAAAAAAGATGATGTTCATTTTAAGAGATTTGGATTGGAGCCCTTGTATGTGTAAAGTGTGTGTTGTCAAAAGATTAAGAAAATATGAACAAATATTATCATGTAATCACATCAATATATTAAAAAAAAAATAGATTAGTGTTTTCATACTACTTTTGGGTTCCGGGGGGGGGGGGGGGGGAAGAATAAGAAGAGGGTTTTTTCTGGACTGAGCTACTTTTGTTAAGGGCTGTTTCACAAGGTGGAAAATCTACATTTGTTCAAGTAAATCCTATAGGCATTTCCAACCTACCAGATGAGCTACTTTTGTTTTCCAAAGAGTCTTTGTAATGAACTAAATAGACTCTAATGAACTTGGTCAGAAGTCAGAACCCTTCTTTTATAAGAAGCATTTGGAGCTAATTCGAATGGGAAACGCCATACAAAAGTTGAATAAACACAGTTGACGACCTCATAGACCAAGGAACCAAAACATGGAGCTACTACAGAGTAATTTTAGTACATGAGAAGAAATCATGGTGATCACAAGAAGACCACACACTATGCAACACAGACATGCTGGTATACAGTTAAAAGTGGCTATCATGAGGCATTGGAGTTAAATACTGTGCGGACGGCGGACCAATACATAGTGAAGTGAACCTCACCAAAAGGAAGGGCAGGTAACAAAATTGTTCACCAATTGGCTGCTTTTACTGGAAAAGTATAAAACTAGTGATAAATCTATTAATGAAAGGACTAAAATAAATAAGCTAGTGATATGGCGTGGCGTGGTGTAGGCAGCATCTTTGGGTAAAAAGTAAAGAGTAGATGAAAGGGTCCTGTGTCCTTCAGACGTCGCTGCTTACGTTTCTCACTTGCACTACCTGACTCCAAACACCAAATCTCCTATTTATATAATGAAAAGGGCCCCACCCATACTGCTTTCCGCCGTTTGGTTCCTTACAAAACTAAAATTAATGTGGGAAACCAACAAAATTACTTTGTATCAAAATACAATTTCGACTCTCCTGATTGACCAGTCTGCACTCAAGCTTTGGCCTATTTAAAGTATTCATATGAACTTAAAACAAATCAGTAACGGTTGAAATAATAGAGATATGGGGTGGAAAGGAATTCTGGGTTTTGAGTATGGAATTGTTCAAGGACCTTTGGGACCGGATATTGCTAGTCCGGAGCTAGTTGCCGCTGTTGCAAACGCTGGTGGACTTGGTCTTCTTAGAGCTCCTGATTGGGTATTTAATTCTAGTATTTCCTTTTCTATATGTTCATAGTTTGACCTTCCGTTGGCAAATACTAGCGCTTTACAGCTCCTGATTGGATAGTTTGATCTTCCTCGGTGAACTAAACACTTTGTCCTTTCTGTTGTTTAAGTTTCACTAGAATGTTTGCTTTGAATCTCATTTGACCACCTTAGATTAGTTACAATTATACTCAAATACCATGTTTAGTTTCTGAGACTTTCTGATTTGTATAGCATGAAAAACATTATTAAATGTAGGCAGCAGATGAATATATAAAGAAAGTTTTTACTGTTTTCTTGGTTAAGCAATATGGTCATCAAGTTACAGGTTCAAGATTAGGAATTCCTAACCAATGAGTTGTATATGACTATTTACTAATAATGTACTTACTCTTCTCAATCTTTAACAGCTTTCAAGGTAATGGTAAGTTATCCAAATTATGCAATTTGTTTGACATAAGTAGATAAAATAAGGTCCTGTTTGAGTTTATTTTAGATTCCCAAGTAGATTTAAGGTATTACAATTGCTGATTTTATTTTGAAATTCAGAAATGGGTTACTTGTCACTAGTCTTAGTTCTAGCTCTGCTTAAACTATCAACCAACTGTTGATTTTCCCTTACTTTGGCGTACCAGGAATCACCAGATTACGTAAAGGATCTGATAAGGAAGACTCGGAAGTTAACCGACAAACCCTTTGGGATTGGTGTTATTCTGGCATTTCCTCACAAAGAAAATGTAAAGGCTATACTAGAAGAGAAGATAGCAGTGTTGGAACTGTATTGGGGAGAATGCTCAAAGGAGCTTGTAATAGAAGCTCATAATGCTGGGGTCAAGGTTGTTCCCCAAGTAAGTATCCTTTTCCCTCTCTCATTTCATGGTTAAACATGCCTTATGTCTTATTCTGGATCGTGGAATCCTAATTCAACCAAAACAAGCAAAAAGATACAACTTTGTATCGCCTATATGATATGATTGTTTTGTTAAGTGTATTAATCTCAATATGATATATACATTTAATATGGGAAGTTTTGTGGGAAGGCGCTGAGGGCAGAGAAAACCCCTACTCGTTCCCAGTACTCTATGCCACACCATGATAGTTCGACATTACCATGTAATGGAGTGACTTTGCCTGCTTAATGTGATTTTTTGAACGCTTTCAGAAACTTCATTTTCATATTGCATTTTTAGTTCATCAATAACGTTTTCTTATGATATATATAGTTGCTTTTCTGCACATATGAAGTAATTCCATTAGTTTTGCCTTTTTGGGTCCAACAGAGATGTGCAAGGTAGGAATGAGGTTTTACTTTGTGCTAGTAGTTATCTAGTACTTATTATGTAATGGCATGCAAGAATAACATGAGAAAATTCTGTATTGGGGACAATAATATGCATTCATTTGTGGGGGAAGAAGTTAAGAACACTCATTTTGAAGGCTCATGTTGTCATCAAATTCTTTGCCAATTTTTGAAATGGAGGTGAAGGGTGGTATGATGGTATATTTCATCTGTATTGTGCTTTCTCTTAGACTATATCATGAGCTAAATGTAACTCCATTGAAGGTTGGGAGTTTGGAGGAAGCAAAAAAAGCAATTAATGTGGGCGTAGATGCAATTATCGTCCAAGGCCGTGAAGCAGGAGGGCATGTGATCGGACAGGTATGAGCATTTCTGGAGTTTATTTATTATATTTCAACTATAGTAGTAATAATTATCTTGGAGCTGCTGCTTGCCAAAATTAACAACTGCGTCCCATGCATTCAATGTCATTATACTTTGAGGATTAGTAAGATGTGTTTCTCAATCATATAAAACTTGTAAAAATGTCATGTTTTATTATTTCCAGGAAGCTCTAATTTCCTTGTTGCCACAAGTAGTCGACCTTGTTGGTGATCACGATATTCCTGTTATTGCTGCTGGAGGCATTGTAGATGCTCGTGGTTATGTTGCTGCTTTGGCTCTTGGTGCTAAAGGCATTTGCATGGGCACAAGGTTTGGACCATGTCAGTGTAAAATAAAAAGTATCCACTTACAATAATCTGCACATTTGGTTTCATTCCAAGACTGATGGTGCTTAAATATGTTTAACTTGAGCAAGATGCATGTGAAATATTCTCAATCTTTGTTTCGTTGAATTTTTATGGTGTTTTGCCTCTTTTGTGTGTGTCAAAATCATTTGAACTCCAGCTAGTCTTGTGCAATAACTGAAAGGTAAGCAGTTAAGTTATGGAATCATGCTTAAGCCAAAATCATTGAGGTTTTTGTTGAACCATGCAGAAATTCTGGAGCATTTATAGTCTCTTAAGTTTGTCCTAAAGTATTGAGTTTCTGCAGGTTTGTAGCAACTCATGAAAGCTATGCCCACCCCACGTACAAGCAGAAACTGATTGAATACGATAAAACCGAGTACACAGATGTCTTTGGCAGAGCAAGGTGGCCTGGTGCACCACACCGTGTCCTGCAAACACCCTTCTTCTGTGATTGGAAAAGCCTTGATGCTCAAGAAAATGAAACTAATCAGCCTATCATTGGTCGAACAATAATACACGGCGTGGTGAGAATCTAAGACAACACATATTATTGAAATAATGTTGTATAATGACATTTTCAACAATAGAACTATTTCCTGATTGATTCATTCCACTAGAGTGGGGCTAGAGAGATATCACTGAAATGATACTGTCGTGAATGAAATATCTAACCTTGTGTTAACTTGATGATTATTTGATAGGAAAGAGAAATTCGACGTTTTGCTGGTACAGTTCCGAATCCAGCAACAAAAGGTGACATTGAAAGCATGGTGATGTATGCCGGCCAAAGTGTAGGCCTCATCAAGGAAATTCTCCCTGCCGGACAAGTTGTGAAGAAGCTGGTTGAAGAGGCTCAACTTCTTATCCACCAAACATTTAATCCGGACTTGATCAAAAATTGACCATGTGAATTTTATACCTTTGTTGGTGAAGTTGTTATACAGTTTAAAAGCTATTTCATTAGTATTCTAGTTTTACACATATGTAATGTGAACTTTTATCCGATTTAATAACACAGCAAATCTCCATAGCAGAAACTTGGAAGTTGATGCAGTTCAAGCATTTAGCATCCCCTGTTTCAACTGTATAACAATCTTATTAAAATTAATGTAAGAAGAGCCATCAGGGCTTGTAGCTATTTCAGCTTTCTTCTTCCAATCCATGGCGTTTTGCCTTAAACCTTGCCCCTTCATCCCTTCCATCAACTCCCTCACAAGACTTTCAACTTTCTCCCTTTTCATATCACTGTCAATCTCCATCCCAATGCCCCACTTGGTGCACGAGTAGAAACAGTTCATCTGTTGCTCTGCAAAAAATGGCCAACAAATCATTGGCACCCCTTCACTAACACTTTCCATGGTGGAATTCCACCCGCAATGCATCAAAAACCCTCCCACTGAAGGGTGGCTCAATACCCTCTCTTGTGGGCACCACCCCACAAGCAGACCCCTATCGCTTATTGCCGCCGTGAATTCCTTGGATAATATTCTTTCCCCACCGCCATCAACAAGGTCCGCCCTAATAACCCACAAGAACGGGTAGTTGGCGTCGGCAAGTCCCCATGCAAACTCACGCAACTGTTGAGGCGTCACTGTTATCAAGCTCCCATAATTTACATACACAACTGACTTGGGTTTCCATTTGTCCAACCAACCCAAGCATTGGGTGTCTTCTTTCCACAAATTCGATCCAATGGAGTCCAAATATGTGGGACAAAGATGGCGTTGAAGCATTGATAAAGGACCAACAGTGAAGAGCTTGGGTAACTTGGTTTTAATGGCGTCCAAAACATGATGTTCAAAATCATCAAAGGTGTTGAGGATCACAGCAGCAGCTTTCCTGGCATTGTTGACGGATTGCAAGTTGTAATTGAACATGATATCATCAGGGTTGGTGGTTCGAATGAAAGTAGGGATATCTTTTAATCTAACCCCTTTCATTGCTGGTATCCAATCGATCTCCGTCTCAAGATATCCATTATTCAACTCACTCTCATCTGCAAATAATTTAATTTAAACGAAGGGTCATCATATAAATCAGAACAAATGTATGTAAATTGTAAGTACCTTTCAATGGGAAGTATCCACGTTCCTTAAGGTCTTCAAAGTGAAGGTAACCCAACATGCCACAAGCACTAGGAGTGAAAAGAATCATCTCAGGGATGCCAAATTCCTCAGCAACTTCCAAGGTGAAGCTCATCACCCCATCAGATATTACGCAAGTAACCGGAGGGACATCTGACCTAGCATTAAGTTTCATTATGAGATCTCGAAACGAACGTAACCCATGAACCGGCAACGTCAAGCACAAGTCGGGTAAATCTTGTATCCCCCGCATGTTCGTCGGTGGCAAACCATCGGTTATCGTTTCGAACCGGAAATCGGGTGAGCCCCCGAGCGAGTCGAGTCCTCTCGAGTGAATCAAGCGATGGTAGTTGAACTCGGTATGGATGAAAGTGATATGGAAGCCATGGAAGTGGAGTAGTTTGGCAAGTAATAACATGGGGTTAATGTGGCCTTGAGCTGGTAGAGGAATACAGACAGCATGGGGCTTCACAGTTTCCATTTCCACGTGTAGCACTCACACTCTGCAATGGAACAAACAAACACAGGAGGATAAGTAGAGAGTCCCCCTCTATCTTTAGTCCAAATCTTATCCCAAATTAAGGTTGATCGCAACGTGTCATGTCACTGTAATTATAGATTGTTTTTGTTGGGCGGCCTACGAGATCAGTGGAGCATTTGTATGTAAAATGTGGACGGCATCTTAAAATACATAAAATAAATATTCGTCATTGTCACACTATGAGAAAATATTTTTTTGAAATTAAATTATATATTTTTATGATAAAAAATATAATTTTATTTTTTAATAATTTATATTTTTTATAATTTTTAAAAAATTAAATTAAATTTTTATCATTTTGAGAATTAAAAATATAATTTTACTATAAATAATTTAAATAAAAAATTCTTTAGATCCGCCCTGCCTACTATAACAAAGAAAAGACAAAAAGGGTATCTAGACTTTTTGTATAGCAATGATGTAAGGAGCAATTTGAAGTCATAAACAGATATTTTTAATAGGAATCACATAAAAAATTTTGATCTGTTTCGATCCTACATATTTTTATTTATAATTTTTTTATCATACTCATTTTTTTTTACAGTAAGTTACCTTAGTTGAACTCGCAATTTTTAGGGTGTTTTTATTATCATTATTGTAATTTCGTTACTCAATTTTTGAGGCGCTTTCATTTTAATTACTTAACTGTTAAATTTCTAACAATGGTTAATAGTATGCCGCATCATGTTCGCACTTTCGTTTTGATCATCCAACTGCTAGACTGCTTTCAATTTTGTCACTTAAAAACTACCATTTTTAAAGTATTGATTGGGATGAAAAAAATTGAGTATTAAAATGAAAAAACGGTAGAAACTAAAATAATGCATTAAAAAAATTGTCAAATTATACTTGTTTATCAAATTACCGAAATTCTAATTTTTTTTCAATATTAAAAATTTAAATTTCAAAACATAAAAATCAATTAAATAATTTTTTGAAATTTTTCATCACTTGATAATGTTAACTATCGTTACTGTAATATTGAAATTAATTAAATTAATTTCTTCTAAATTTTAAAATTTTATTTTATTTTTCTATATTATTTTTAATGAAATCAACTTGATAACTCATATATAATAATTGTTTATAAAACTTAAATTTCTTTTGATTATATAATCTTAAATCTTTTATATTAAGTTAAAAACAAAGAAAAATCATTGCAATTAATTAAATTAATTACTTGTTTTTCTTTAGATAAAGAAGTGACGAAAAAAATTTGGATTATGTTTGGCATGAAATATAAAATTAATTAAGTTAATTAATTCTAAGGATTTTTCCTTATTTTTAGCTTAGTATAAAAGATTCGAGATCATATCATAAAAAGAAATTTGGGTTTCACATACAATTATTAAAAATTATTTATTTGAGTTTATTTTAATTGGGAAGCATAAAATAAAGTTTAAGATTTAAAATGAGGCTAAATTAATTAATTTCAATATTATAATAACAAATTGATTGATACTATCAAGTGATAAAAAAATTTCAATAACTTATTTAATTGATTTTGATGTTTTGAAATTTAAAATTTCAATATTGAAAAAAAAATTAAAACTTTTGGTAATGGGGGTAAATAAGTACAATTTGACAAATTTTAAAGTATTATTTTAATTCCTACCACATTTTTATTTTAATCCTTAATGTTTTTTACCCCGACCAATAATTAAAAAAAAGAGTATTTTTGGGTGAGCAAAATGAAAGTGTGAATATGATTACGGGTGAGTAAAACTCGATTTGATTTAAAAAAATTGAAAAAAATTTGAATTTCGAGTTAATTGAATCGAGTTGTGTTATTCAAGTCAATTAGAATAAGTAATTCGAGTTTCGAGTTTGAGTCGAGTTGAACTTTACAATTTGAATAACTCAAATAATTTGAATAATTCAAATAAAAATTAGTGTAAATACCTCTTTGGCCTCGGGCAATTTTGAAAATGACAAAAATGAAAGTGCCTTAAAAGTTGAGTGATCAAAATGAAAATGTTTTGTGTACAAGTTAACTGCCATTTGAAATTTAAAAGACGAATGACTAAAATGAAGGTGCTCTAAAAATTGAGTGACAAAATTGTAAGGATTTCATTTTGGTTGACCAAAATAAAAACGCCCCTAAAAGTTGAGTGATCAATTGGGTATTTTTTTTGTATAATATCAAGAATTAGGTGAAATCCCTTCTCACCCTTAAATAGAAAAATAAATATATTTTAACGCGCTTGAACTCACGGTCTCCTAATACATTTCAATGTGCTTGAACTCACCGTCTCCTACTCTGGCAATAATACCAATACCAAACAAATTAAGACTTATCAATTATATTTTTTTTAAGTAGGGATTAAAATAGATATTTTTAAAATTTACATGTAACAACAACATCATTTTAAAATACAAATTGGAAACCATAACTAAAATATTAAAATATAAATTAAAATTAAATAAAAATAATATTCCAGAGAAAATAAGATTATAAATTTTTTTATATACCAAGCTTTTAGATAAAATTTGAATAAAAAAAATTTCTACTCGAATCCCATTTAGATTCCTTATAAAATTTCCAAATCTTCCTTATTTTCAAACCAAACATATAAAATTATTTTTACAATTTTAAAAACATGGAAAAAAAATTAAACCTTGGCCTTGGCCAGTCAGGTTGATTCTACGCTCCATTAAAGCTTCTTGTTTTAGCTCACCTCTATAGATCTTTCTAATAATGAATTTGTCAATTATTATAATTGTGGTATAAATTTGTCAGAAACTTGTAATATAAGAAAATACATGAATTCCAGGAAAAATGCTTGTGCTAATATACCCTCTTATCTCCTGCTACCATTCAATGTCTTGGTTTTCTTCAGGTTGGCTAGTTCTTCAACAAGCCTCCTTTCTTCATCACTTACCTGCCTTGGGATTTCCACCTGCACTCTCACTAATTGGTCCCCCCTCATTTTCCCTTTGTTCAGCAACGGCACTCCTTTCTTTGACATCACCAAGGTTGTTCCGGGCTGGACACCGGCAGGGATTTTAAGATTGGCCGATCCATCAACTGTTGGTACCTTCACTGTTGTCCCCAAGATTGCATCAATGTATGAAATCTTGCATGTATAGAGAATGTTCGTGTCATCCCGTTTCAGTACAGGGTCTGGAATCACTTCAATGACAACAAAAAGATCACCAGGAGCACCCCCTCTCTTTCCAGCATTGCCCTCTGATCTGACTCTCAACCGACTACCGGAATCAACCCCAGCAGGCACCTTCAGGCTAATCTTCTTTGATTTCCTTTCTCTTCCATTGCCGCCACATTTGTCACAAGGAGTGAATGTTTCCCCAGTCCCACTACAGGCAGAACATGTCATTACCTGCTGGAAGACACCCAGCGGAGTCCTTGATGATGAGACAACTTGCCCTTGCCCACCGCATGTGGTGCAAGTATATGCCTTGGTCCCTGGCTTTGCACCTGAACCATCACAGGTTGTACAATTGTCAAGCCTGGACACATCGATATCTTTTTCTACCCCAAAGACAGCTTCCTTAAAAGTCAAGACTAGATTGTAAATTAGATCTTCACCATCTGCAGCCATATTTTTTCTGGCACCTTTATTTCTGAAGTCCATGTCGAATAATGAGCTAAATAGATCAAATGGATTGGTAAAGTCCTACAAGAATATACGGAAATGATTTGACTTTGTAAGAAGAGAAATGTGCCTAAAATAGAGAGATTGGTAAAGTTTCACAGATTTATTCTTTTGATGGAAGTAACTTACCCCCATGTCTATAGTAGAACCTTTAAGACCATCTTCACCATATCTGTCGTATATAGAACGCTTTTCATCATCTGACAAGACCTGCACCGCATGTTTTTCATCTTTATTATACAAATATCCTGAACAAAAGAAGTTGCACATCAAATCCCAAGTTCAATCCGGCACCCATGACCAATCACTGATGTTTGAAATCAGATTTGTACCTCATAAGCTTCACTAATCTCCTTAAATTTCTGTTCAGCTCCTGCTTCCCTGAAGGCACGATGTATATTAGCATAGAATTAAAATTCCAAACCAATAAAGAAGCGTAGTCATTTAAGGCATGTTATGTTTAGCATACAAAGAGACCTGCATATATTTTGGCAAGAATGTGTGCTAACAGAATTAGGAAGGACTACATGTTTTGCTAATGGAAGGACTGGAAAGACAACATGATGAGAAAAATATGGGTGCAGTCTTGTGGGACGATAAGAGTTTCCACAACATCCCCTCAAATTGATCTTCATAATTGCTACAAAAGCTCAATTTTCAATGGGCACTTCTTGTTATCTAATCAAGGCAGGACTAGGAACCACTAAAGCACACGTCAATTTAATAATTAAGCCTTCAAGTTAGCAAGTGATACATGTTAAATCAACGATTCTGGAAGATTACTGTGTTTCAAGGTGGCAGCACAGCAGTGGAGTCAAGGTGGCAAATCAATATATAAATCCAACATGTCTAGGTTTGAAGGTTATGATTACCAGTTTTGATCCCATTGTAGCAATAAATTAAAGAAAACAAATGATAAAATGGATTTTTCCCCTACAGAAAGGGTGGGGGGGGGGGGGACTGACTTGTTTACATCAGGATGATAATTCCTGGCGAGTTTTCGATAAGCTGAAAGTTAAAAAAGGGTATAGTCAGTACAAATGAATCAAAATCAATATTTTTATAGCTCCTAAATTACATGACTATAACAGATAAAGAAATAATACAAAAGGGGAATACTCCTACTGTCCTACATACTAAATAAGGCTGACTAAGCACAGTAACAGAATAAGATTTGGATTCTAAATCAAAGAAACTCTAGGCAGACACTTAAAATGTCACAATAAAAGCATTGATTTTAAAACTTTCAATGAGGATGATAGCAGTAAAGCATGAAAGTGTAAATGAAGTCATAGGGGAAGCCGTCGATAAATTTAGACCTCAAGACCATATGCAAAACACATGCCATCATATGCAAACCATGTCAAGTTGAAAAAGAAAAAAGCAGATGCGGTAAACACATAGAAGTCAAGAATAAACAGGGTAGTTCATTCACCGCTTTTTATGTCTGATTTGCTGGCCTTTTTAGATACTCCAAGGATGGAATAATAGTCCTGAACATATGCATGCATTTTAGAACCATAGTTGCTAACACAACCATCCTTATATGGTAAAAGGCAAAATTAGATAAATACTCTACCCGAGCAGCTTTGACAATCAGACGCCTTGCCAAGTGGTGACATGGAATTTTAGGTGACCATGAATTGAATAACATATGCGTCAGATTTTGAGAAAAAATGCTTGAACGTGAAAATGATAACGCTCCTATCTCAGTTGAAGCGCTGCATAACATAACATAAACACGTAAAATTGTTGCTCTAAAGCAAAAACCATTATTGATAATCTGCAGACAACATATTTTCCAGAACCTAAAAGCTGCAGTGCACCAACTAAATGATTTAAAAATTTAGCCTTCTACATGAAGACGTTTACTAAAAGAGCTTAAACCTCCATGACATATATATATACAACTCTTAAACCTCCAAGGAGAAATCTCACCGCGCTTGAGATATCCGCAATTTGTTGGTATTCAAGCTTGAAAAAAGCCGCGGTCGAAGCCCAGTCACCACTGTGTTTCCGCAAGGTATAGCCGTCGCCATAATCTGAAACCAAGAATCAAAAGTTAATCTAGCAAACAAGCAGTAAAAGAGAAACGATCATAGCAAAACTTGTTAGCCAAAGCAATTACGAGAAGCCCAGCATATTTCTTGAACTTACTAGATATATCAGAGAACATGTAGATTAGAAGTTGAGTTACTTGAGTTCTGATAAACTAATTACCTGAAACTACCAAATATGGCTCTTCTTCTCAAGCTTTTGGGCTATGGGTTCCACTGTTGGTAGCTGAATAATGAACTGCAAAAGGCGCCTTTCCTACCTTGGGGCAGAGATGGGTGGTGGAGGGAAACGTTTGAAAGCAGAGCAATGCTTTGCTTTTGAATAAACACTCGACAGTTCCCATCGCTATGAAGTGGAAGAAATGACATAAAGGCTCCAACAGGACACTAACGAAGCTATTAGAGTTTTCTAGAAATTATTTAGTTTTTTTATAAATTAATATTTTATTTATTAAGTGGTAAAAATTAGTTTTTGTCCTAAATTCTAATATTAGTAAATTAATTTTTTTTTCATATATTAATATTTAATTTCATGTGCGTAATGGAAAGCTTTTTATTTATTTCTAAGTAATTTTAAGTAATTTAAAAGTTGGGGTGAGTTCATGCATGGTATAATACCATACATAGTTGTTCAAGCCAAATTTGATTAAGCTTCAAATTTTATCTAAGCTGACCTATATTATAATATATTATAAATGATTAATTCAAATTAAATTAAGTTCGTTCATATCATTTTTATTTAATATTTAGTGATTATATATATTGATGGAAGGTCAATTCATTTCAAAAAAATTTAAAGTGTTGCCCAACTAAAACTGCTAACTCTCAATAAGCCAATATTATCCCTTGATCAAACCACGATTTTATCTCTTGATTCTGACGAGAGCTAAAATGTTTAAGGTTGAGATCACAGGGTGAGAACACCTTGTAAAAAGACATAAGCATCTAGGGGCGAAATCAAGGACTAGCAGGGGGCCATAGCCTCCCTAAAATGGAAAATTTTCTATTAGGCTCTTAAAATTTTTAAAATTTTAAATTAATAAAAGTAAAATTACACTTTGATCCCCTCAAAATGATAAAATTTTAATTTAATCCTTTAAAAATTACACTTTTATTATCATAAAAATTACAATTTAATTTCAGCCCCCTTAAAAAAAAAATTTTGGTTTCTCCCCTGTAAGTATCTGTGCATGGTAGGTTTGAATATTTTCACCTTAAATGGCAACTTTGAGCATATATGTCTAATCAGAGTTAAGAGATAAATTTTTAGCTTGAGCTAGAGACAATACGAACCCTATTTAAGAGTTTGATGATTCTAGATGAAAAAATATTTTGTAAACTTTTTTGGAAGGAGTTAACCTCTCCTTAATAATATATTTTACTATCATAAATAATTTAATATATTTTTAATATTTATAATATAATATATTATTTTTTTAATTATTACATGAAAATGTAACATATTATAGACTTAACAAATAGGTTAAATCGAGCTCGAACTATAAATATGAGAGCCTGAACTTGACTTATATTTTAAATAAACTTATTTTCTTTAAATCAATTTTCGGATTTAATTTGTTTACCTAAACTCTTCCAAAAAATTTGAATCAACTATTAAATTTGAACAGAAAATGAAATCCTTAATTATTAGATCACTATAAATTAAATAATTTAAAAATATTTTTATTTAAAATTTAGTTATAAAATATTAATACTAATATAAATTCATATTTATATTTTAATTTTTTAACAATGAAATAAGTTATTTGAGCGGGTCAAGTTGTTATTGACCCAAGACTGATTTTTTTTAGAATCAAATCATGATCTTGTTCATCCATGCATACCTCTAGTTGAACTAAGTTCGGGTATGCTCATGCATGGTATTTTTTTTTTTGTACAACGATGGTTTGAACCCCAAGTTAATCTTGGGATAGATGAGTACCTAGCCAATAGGTCACAACTTGGGGTTAACTCATGCATGGCATTAATACTACATAATTGCTCAAGCCAAGTTTGATTCAGCATCAAAATTTATTCAAGTCTAAGCATATTGTAAATGACTAATTCAAAATCATTTAAACTTTCTCATATTATTTTTATTAAATATATAGTGATTATATACGTTGAAGAGAGGTCGACTCATTTTAGAGAAATTTTCGAAGTGCTATTCGACTAAACCAATGAACCCTTCAATGAGTTAATATTATCCTTTGGTGCAATCAGGTATTGTCTCTCGAATTTGATAAAATTTGGAGTGCTTAAGGCTAGGTTTACAGAGTAAGAATACCTCATAAAAAGATATGAATATCTATGCATGGTAGGGTTTGAACCAACTATGGGCACTTATGTCTAGTCAGATTTGGGAAACAACCCTTTAGTTGGACTTCAAAGACTCTGTTTAAGCGTTTGTCAGCTCTAGACAAATAACATTTTACAAACTTCTTCGAAAGGAATCGACTTCTCATCAATAATATATATTTTACTATCATACCAATTTAATATATTTTTTAATATTTATATTATAGTATAATAATTTTTCAGGTAAAATAATTATGTAATGTATAAAAGTAGATCAAACTTAAATTATAAATATTGAAGCTTAAGTTGAATTTATATTTTAAATGAATTTTTTGTCAAAAGTTAATTTGTTTGTCTAAACCCTTTCAAAATCTTCAACAGGGAGCTCAAGCTTAAATATTAGTGCATGACTGCTAAATTAGGAATCTCTGATCCAAGTGATGAGCCATAGTGATAGTAGTCGGTAAAAGTATTAAAAAGTTATTCTGTATTTTTTAAATAAATTTTGATAATTTATTCCAAATAAACTCTTATCATTTTATCTAAATAAACCCTTATTTTAAATGAAAAAAATAATTATATCAAGGGTTTATTTAGATATAAATGAAAGCTAAGGTTTATTTGATATAATTTAAAAAGTCAAGACTTATTTAAATGTAATAAAAGTGTATAAACTTGTATAAAAAAAAGAAAAAGAAGAGAAAAGAGAGAGGTAATATTGAAATGTAAAGTTAAGATTAGGACCATAAAGAATCAAAAAGGGGTAAAATGGAAGGGGGACGATGAGGTGCTAGAGGATCAAAAAGGAAAGATTTTAAGTGCTTCATGAAATCCTTTGACTTTTCTATGTTTACAGCATGCCCTGCATTCTTAATCACTACAATATTAGCCTCTTCCCCCACATGCCTACACCACACAACACATTCAAATCAGTACCAACTCATACATACATACATACATCAAAGGAAAAGAAAGCACATTATTATCGTTATTAACCTTTTTAATCTGTAGCCAAGCTCTAATGGGAATATCTTATCTTCTTCTCCCCATATTATTAATACGCTCTTTAAGAATAAGAAGAAAAAAAAGGGTTAAATTAAATTAATATTAGAATAAAAGTAATGGGTTTAATTTTGTTCTCAAAACTTTTGTACAAATAAACAAATACAAATGTTAAATATGGAGTTGTAAGTTTCCATTTCTGAATATGGGATTGTAAGTTCTTCAACACTATTTCAAAGGAGTAGAAAGCCAATACTTTTTTTTTCTTGCAAGAGTAATTTAGTTATTTCTGTTAAAATTTTTATCTATTTCTATCGTTAAAATAAAATAATTAGAAAGTTACACTTGGTGTGTCACATGAACCTCATTATGATATACATTGATGAATTTTAACAATAAAAATGAATAAAATTTTTAACAGAATGATCAATTTGCTCATTGATTTAATGTACGGAAACTAATTTACTTACTTTTTGAGAAGAGACAACAAAATACAATCCAATTTTGTATACAAAGGCCTACAAGATATTTTTACCCATCAAACAAATCAATTTGACACTAAAACCTATTGACGGGTAAGGGTTTGCAAGATATCGATGAAATCGAAAAAATCAAACCAAATAAATTGATTTTTGATTTTTTATTTATTCAGTCGACTATAGATTTTGGATATCCAAATAGATTAAGCTGATTAAGCATTAAGCCCAAGCCCATATGCAAATACACATACCCAAATATGAACTAACCCATAAATGTGGTACTCTGCATGTGATATATGAAAAAAAATTATACATTTTGATATTCGAAAATAATTATATTAATTTTTTAATGTTTAACTCAAATTTTAATGTGATTAACTAATAATATTAGGAAAAGAAACACGTTTATTTGGCAGTAAGTAAACCCCGCGGTTGAAATTTTGAAGTTATATGGGGTGGAAGAAAAAAAATTTGAAAGAAGGGAACAAGGGAAGAGCTTAAACCTGTGTGATCTTAGGAATGTTACTGAGTTTTCTATCTTTTAGTATTGCCACTAGCAGCTCTCTTTTCTCTGTAAGATAGTCTGTACACATCACCTACAGCAAACATATATGCAATGATGAAATACTGAAAATACAAGTTTAGGGTTTAGTTTACTTGGTTGAATTCCAATATGTATAATTCTTTTTTATATTCAAATCGCTACATTCTTCGTTAGAATTCAATCTATCACTATTCAAATCAAGAAAATTGAATTACTAAAAAGTTTGCAATGATTAGAAGAATATAATGATGGAATTAGAATGGGAAGGGAAAGTGAAGCAAACTTACATCAATGAAATCTGAGAGAAAAAAGCTTGGCACCCACTTGCCTATGGGCTTGACGAAGGAAAATTTAATCAAGTCCCTCAGTCTCTCAGGCGTCTGTGGCAACAAAATACTCAAAGCCTCATTCAAATCCGATACATTAAATAAACCCTCTTCCAAATCCTTCTCCTCTAAGCAAATCCCAGCGCAGCACAACACCAACTTCTCCATTTTCTCTGGAAACTGTGCCGCCATACTGTACCCTACGAACCCGCCGTAGCTTATACCTACCAGGCTCATTCTTGGCACTCCGTGCGCCTCCATCAGTTTCATCAACGATTGAGCCTGGAAGGACTCCGTCCGCTCGCTTCTCGTCGTGTAGGATTCGCCGAAGAAGATAAGGTCTGGCACATAGACGTTGAATCGAGATGTGAAGTGGCGGAGATGCTCACCGTATTGCCACATGGCATTGGCACCGAATCCGTGAACAAGGAGGAGATTGGGCCTGGAAGCGTTGTGGATTTTTGGTACCCAACAGTGCATGACGGTGCCTTCGCCGAGATCAGTCCTGATCGAACGAAGGCCTGCATTGCCGAAGGAATAACGGTAGAACCAATCTCGAGAGGCCGTGAAGCTGAAGTATTTTGACAACTTGGAATGGCGCATTGTGTGTGCTTCTAATTGAAAGAAAGAAAATCAAAGGAGATTTCAAAATTCCTGGTGTTGAGTTTGATGATGTTGTTCCATATTGAATCCAGATGACAAATTCAGTTTTCAAAATTTGTTGTAGCATATAATTTGGGGGTAAATAAATTTGAAAAAAAAAAAAAAAGGAAGCGTGAAAATCGCCAAGTTACATTAGCGCCCCGAAACAAAGATTAGTTACGTAGGGGGAAAAGACAAGAATGGCTAGAAAATCTTTGCCACAAATTAAGAGGAGGATATTGGTTTGCTGAGAGGATAGAAGAGTCCAACAAGATTCCATACATGCGCGATTTTCGCTTCGCTCTGTCGCCAGAGGTGGTTTGCAGAACCCGGAATTTGATCCCAGAGCAACATCCCTCGCTTGATTCTGCGTAAACAAACCATATCTTCTAAGCTGTCTAAACTGTATATTAAAGTTAAAAAGTTACACCAAATGTTGTTGTATTGATTACACATGGAATGGAAATAACATAGATTGTCAACAGATCTTCTCCTACTTGTAAACTTTGTCCCACTAATTTCTTCCCATTTTGACGATGGCATACTTAATGGTATATTATTCTCTCATTTAATACTGTTATGACTCTTGCTATTACCAGCCCAAAATCTGAATGGGTTCGAGCTAAATTCTATTGAGTTTGTGTATCGAGCTCGCAGATCAAGCTCACATGATTACAGTTGTTTGTATGATAATAAGTGTGTTACTTTCATAGATATTCTTAATCTCTTTGTGATAAATTTATTTTCCCAATAATATAATCCTATTTTATCTCAAGGTAATTATTACATCTTCGTTCATTAAAAGTCAATTACTATAAAATATTAATCAAGTCATTTATCACCAAGACAAATGATCCGTGACCAAAGTAGTCAGTACCGTACCAGTGGACGCACCGCTTTTTATTGGAATTGGTACATAACAGTACCAATCTGTTTCGATGTACCGTTTCGGATTTATCGATTTTAAAAAAATATATTTAAATATTAAATATATCAAATGAATTAGATTAAATAATTTCAAATATAATAATATTAATTAATTATATAAAATAATCATCCATAAACTTCACAAATACAATTTTATTATTTAACAAATCTAAAGTAAACAAGGAAAAATATCCCACGCATTAATAACAATATTAATTAACGTCTGTGTGTGCAAAGTGTGTGCGCGTTGTCAAAGGGTTAAGAAAGTATGAACAGATACTACTATGTAATCACACTGGTATATTCAAAATAAATAAATATATATATATATATATATACATAAAATGTTGCGTTTACGAAGCATTTAAAAATTTTGTCTTTTTTTTCTTTAGTTTGTTTCTTATATAAATTATTTACTTTTTATTATTCATTAATTTTTTACTTAAAATTTTAAAATTATATAAATCCAGTGAAAAAGAGGATAATGTTTATCCTAGGATACTCGAGTTCGAGCATATGTATGTATCTTGTCAAAGGGTTAAGAAAGTATGAACAGATATTACAATATAATCACACCAGTATATTCAAAAAAGTTGCTCCTTTACTTTCGTTAAAGTTTAAAATTTAAATTTGATTAATAAAAAATAATTATTTTATTTATTTTTAACATTATTCATGCATCGTTCGGTGCAACTAGTACATACTAGAATTTACACCAATGCGGAAAAAAGTAGTCGTTTCGATTTGTTATTGGAGTGGTGCGGAACCAACTACATTACTTGCAATCACGTTTATTTTTCATCTATCATGTAATGTCAATAAGAGAATATCATTTTACCTTTAGTTGGGTTCTGAATTCTACTATTGTAAAATGATGTTACATATTGTAAAAATCTTATACCCAAAATATCAACTTTCGATTCCTTATTTATTTGAACTCAGACTTTTACTTATATCAAAGTATATAAATCACACATATATGATCTATCATCCATAGATATATCACACTATAAACGTCATAATTGAATAAATCCACAAACGGATGTAGGATCTAATCTAGTTGAATCCTATACGATGTACTATCAATCCAATAATTCATATCTATGTTTTGATCTTTTGGGAGTCATCCGTTCTGATGCTAAAAATAAAACATCTCCCTAATTAGACTTGATAACGATATATTAATCTTTCAATTGATTTACTCGTTTCTGATTAGATTAAAGACGTGTTTAAATTATCTACTAATATAAATTATTTTTTTGTATTATAATTCGACTACATAATAATGCTTAATACAAATTAAATATTAGATAATCAACGAACCAATATTTGCTTTCATTTTACTATTGAGAATAATATACAAATGTTATTAACATAATTAATAATATACAAATGAATTGATTAAATAAAAATATCTATTAAACAAAAGGCACTAGATCCAACAACTTGAAATTAAAGGCAACATGATTTTCAAAATCTCAACTTCACGATTTTAACTGTAACTTCTTTTTGTTTTTTGTTTTTAATAAAACATATTTGTTATATAATTTTTCCCTTATATCAAGAGTGTGCTGTATCTATTGTTTGACTATATTTAATGTCATAAAATTAACCAAACATCAACTCTATCAGTAAAATTGTGTTCCTCCTTAAATTGTTTGGCTATATTTAATGTGCATGGCCTTCTAATCTCTTCATAAGGTCTGTTTGTTCCTCCTTAAATTGTGTTCCATTAGGAAATGATAGAAAGAAAAATCAAATGTAAACAAGACATCCATCTGTCATCTGTGTTCAACCTTTACACCTAATTTCCAAAAGTATAGGAGAAAAAAATGGAACTCGGTTTGACCAGTTACCCCATAACCAACTCTTGGCGTTCTATTGGGAGGGCTCAGCGCTGAAGATAGGCGTCTGAATCCATCAGTTGGAGATGACCCGCAGATATGCTTAAAACCCAAGGTTTTCATATAGTGAAGATTTCTTTCTTATGTGTCATTCTTGCAATCCCATTCTTTTCAATATCTTGTCGCTTCTCCTCCTAGTTGACTAGCAATTTGGATATGAAATAGTTTCTTTTCCTGTAGCTCAGTTCTGCAATTTTATAGCGCAGATCAAGTTAATGGCAGATCTACATGTCATTCACATCACAGCAATAATTGAACTCCGGTTAACCCAAAAGGAATTCGTCCTTCCTACTTTTTACTTGTCAAGTAATATGCCATTTAGTAAAACAATATACTATTACGAGATAAAGAATACAACTAGGCACAACTAAAACTTCATTTTGGATTTGTGGGAATCACTGACTCCCATCAACTAATAAAATCAGGGATGTCATTCACATAGGCCTATAGATTTTGTTAGAAAAATCAATTAAGATATTGCAAGGCAGACCTTTTCCTTCACCAGTGCAGAAGCATCCATATTACCGTTGACATCAGGCAATGGCGTGGACTTGGATGCAATGCTGACTTGGTCTTGCAGAGATGCATACATATCCAAAACTGCATCAAGAAGAAATTTATCTGCTCCATGGTACGAGACAAACGAAACAGAAACAGGACAACCAGCATCGTTTCCTAATGGAACACAAGCCTAGGAAGAGATTGTACAGTCAAATGAATTATTGATATCCAAGCTACAACAAATAAGAATGACAACTTAACCCTAGTAACATTGTAAGTCACCTGACAGCCCCCTGACATGCTAGCAATGCTCAATACTGCACAGGCTCTATCATGAAACTCAGTGGAATAATCTTTCATTGAATTAAGATTTGGTGGAGGGTCCAAAATTGTGGGAATCACTAATATTCCATCATCCTGAAACAAAAAAGATAACCTCGTTATCTGAGTTCATCCAGTTCAAAGTCATTCTAACATAAAAATAACCCTAAATTCAGCAGAGGTAGGCACCTTCGTAGATTTTGATGATAAGCACCCTCTTAGCATTTTTTCTCAATTAGATTAATCATAGCTAATATACTATCTGCCAATGTCTCCTTTCCAGGCAGCTCTTAACAAGATCGTTATTATTAAATGTCTCAGTTATACAGTGTAAACATAAAAAAAGTTTACTATGAAAAGAACAGTTTATCTTGCATTCCCTTTGAAATATGATCGATGTTCTAGAACCAAAAACCAAAAAGCATGTCTCAGATAAGAAAAAGCGAAAGATGGCTGCAAGCTAATAGTTTAGTTAAGAAGTATAGGACATTAAATGTCCAGTAACATCTGCAACCCTCTTAATCATATGAATCTGAAGTTAATAGTTTCTTACTTCACATTATATGGGTATTTTGAGAAGACAGTTAAAGTGACGACAAATCAAACAACAAAAATATGAGATTAACAAACATTCAGTGCTATCAATATCAGCACTGTCTTAAGTCTTAAGTATAATTTGCTAATAAGACACTACAGTTTGCTTCTCTCTTTGATTAAAAATGAAGCACAGAACTGCCGGGAGACAACTTCATCTGTATATTGTAACAAATGTATTATAGCAATGACCAGGGAGACTTCATAATCGTTGGTATATAGTGAACATTCTTATAGAAAAGAATAACAGTAACAAATGGTACAAAAACTTATCACATTAGTTGAAACAAATGGAAACAGAAATAAATGAGGAAGGAGAAGAAGCAACCACACCTTAAGAAGACTTTGCAGAGCAGCCCGCATCTCTGTCCTGACTTTGTACAAAACTTTCACGTTCTCATATTTAGTGTTGATTGCTGCAAGAACACGATGAGAAATCTCAGGTCCTAGTCTTGGTTTAACATTTTTAACCCATTCCTCATGGTTTGTTTTGAACTCATAGCTGAAAAGTAATACTGCTAGATATTAGAACTGGTAAGTGAACAAAGCCAAGAATTGATATTAATGATGACTATATCTTGATTTAGGGATTGCAACAACAAAAGCAGGCGAAGAGGTATATGTACTCCTATGTGTAACGACGTTATTCTCAAGTACCTTTGCAATGACACCATCACCGATGAAAGAGCTTTCAAAGCAGAAATTCCATATTGCAGGTTTGTGGAATTTAGACCAAAAGCTTTTAGACTGGGCACATTTGAAGCAACATACTGAGAAAAATTAATATGCTGGGGAGGCTGGTCTGTGCAATCAACAAGAGGTAGACAAGTCATGAAGTAAAAGTTACAGCATCATAACAGAAGTGGTAGCACCCAGTTAGGATCATGATTTTGAGACCCAAAAAACATGCAACTGATATAAATAAAAATTGAAGGCCATACAACTTACAACCAGAAAGCTTTTCTATTGCTTTGCTAACAACATAAACTGTCTTCTGCTTGGGAACCTTTGAAAGCTGGAATAGATCGTCAGCAAACACAAGACGCCTTGCCCTTTTAGGTTCCACTGCTTTTACTTTAAGTAAAACATGTCCAACACGGTGTAGAACAGATGGATCACGAGCAAACCATCCTTTAAAATAAACATTCGACGAAATCAAGAGAAGAAGCTAAGGAAATCTAGAGGAAGGCAAAGCAAACTCTCCAAAAGATTAATGCTAAGCAATAAATTAGACTCAAACAAATAAATACCCATCAATTATTTGAACTGGCCATTCTTATAATAGAACAGCAACGACATGTGCCACAAACCTAGAGGTGCAAAGTTGTCTGCTCCTTTTTCCGGAGGCAGCATCCATTCACTAATAGATAACGCATTCAGTTGCACCACACTTTAGTTAAGAAATAATATATTTAGGTGAAGACAAAACGAATTCACATAATTATATAATTCAGACTAGCTCAAACTATCAACAGCTATTATCTACGAGTAGATTCAACAAACATATCAAGGATCAAAATACCATGGCCACACTGCACAATTAGAACATCTTAACAATCTGAACAAGCAGGCCACATTACAATACCAATAGTATCCAAACTTTGGGAAGTTGGAATAAGCCCAATAGTAGATACAGCTTGATGAGATGGACGGAAGCCAAGAATGCCACAGAAGGATGCCGGAAGTCTAATGCAGCCAATTGTATCAGTACCTGCAAAGTGATGAAAAAGCCTTCTATGCTAAGATAACAGTAAGAAGAAGACAAGCTATATATCAACAAGATTCGGTAAAAAAGGGTCTGCAAAGGCTTTTAGGAAAGGAATGGAAAAAATAAGCTATGTCGTTCAAGGCTAGAAGCTAATTAATCATGCACAAAACAAACAGGGAAAGAGCTGTGGGGATTTGACTGACTATTGAATACTGGCAATGTAAGGGAGTGAAGAAATTACCTAGAGCAAAGTCCACTAATTCAGCTGCCACTGCCACAGCAGAACCACTTGAAGAACCTCCTGGAATATTTGACTGCACTTTGGGATTTATAGGTGTTCCATAATGCTTATTTTCCCCCGTTATTCTAATAATTGGAAAACAAATGCAAGAATGGTCACATTTCGGAAATCAATCTATGTTGCTCCAGCTATTCTTCATAATAACTTCCTTCCTAGAAATCCAAAAAAAAGGTTACCCAAAAGCCAGTTCGTCCATGACTGTCTTGCCAACACATTTAGCACCGTTTTGCAACAAAGCGGTAAGCACCAGCGCCATCTTATCAGAGAGCTCATGTGTTCTACGCCAATCGGGATTCCCAAACCCCGTTACGTAACCTTTTACATCAAATCTGTTGCAACCATTAAAAGAAAGAAAGAAAAAGATTGAAAAGGAAAACCAAAATTATAACAAAAGTATAGCAAGGGAGAAAGAGAAAGGGTGTGGAATGACGAACATGTCCTTGATGGCAAATGTAAGACCTTGTAATGGAAGTGTGGCGGGAGGAGTTGGCGGCTGGGGGAAAGGTTCTAAGTCGAAGCGTTCCAAGAAAGCGCCAAAATCTTGTCTTTGGATGATGATAGCTTTCCTCCTCCTCCTTCTAGTGGTGTCAGCCAGAAGTAGGATTCCGGCCACTGTAATTCCCGCCACAATCCAAACCTTAGGGTTAGAAGCGTTGGCTTTTATTAGATTAATGGTTTTTGACATTATCGGATTCCAAGAGAAGCTCTCCAATCCAGAGGTCAAAGGCGGGTTTGACTTTGGACACATTAATGATCGGGAACAGAAACTGGAATGTTCTGCCGTGTGTCTGGGTTAAATGCCTAATTAAAGACGAGCCAAAGTCTTCCTTTCTTTTCTTTTTCTTCTTGGACAACCCCCAAGTCTTCCCTCATTTTTATTTTTATTTCATTTTTAAAAAAGACTTTTTTTTTTTAAGATATACCAATTAATTAGGTTGAGTATACAATCGAATTAAGTCAAATTGAGTGAAAAAATTTTGAGTTAATGAGTCATATGTTATCATTTTAATTTTATGTGAAATTTATTTTAATCGAGTAGAGTGAAATGAAATTCGAGTTGAGTCGAATCGAGTGAAATTGTTCGAGTTAAATTAAAAAAATTAAACATATTACATTGAAATCTTGTTACAGTATAATAAATTTTATGTTAGAATAAAATTTTTTCATTTCACTCGATTTGATTCAATTCAATAAAATTCGAACAAAATGTGAACTATTAAATATATTTTACGAACCCCTAAATGAAATGCGAGCAGGGCTCGCATGTGTTGAAATTGATGCTTTTGTTTAGTCTGTTTATTAAAGTTAACTTGAAACAAATAGAGTTAGTATTGAAATGATGTTATTAGGTACTAATTTCTCCAAATCAATTTACTTTTTCAAGATGATTTGATAGGATTAGTTGATTACTTGTAATCACTTCACTTATATATTGTAATTTTTGAAATGAAAATGATGATGAGTATATCTGCTAAGTGTTCTTTACGGTTCTGTTCTCTCTCGATACAAAACACCAACATACAAAACACCAACAGAAAGTTTTCATTCTCTTCTCCACGGGCATAGTAGCTGTGCAATGAATCAATGCAAGGGTAAAATTATAGAACAAGAAGAAGAAAATTTCATCCTATATAGTTGCGTATGGTGTTTAATGAAGGGAGGTGAATGAAATTGTGTCAATTCCGATTATAAGGGCTATGCCGAGCTTATGGGGATACTCACCCATTGTTGAGCAAGAGGTTTTATTGGCTTCAAATTTGGAAGTTAAAGACTTTGTCCAAAATTAACTTTTTGCATGGCGACTTAGCCATGACATATTTCTTACGACAGTTTTTACACTGATGTCTAATGATTTTAGGCATTGAAGATGTAAAGCCTTTTCAGCAAGCCCCAAGCCGACGTACGTCCATTTACGCCATGCACAGCGTCGTCCGTGTTGAGTTTCAGCACCCAACTAGAGGCGGATACCACCTAACTTTCTTAACTGCAACACTATTCAGTCGGTCATTTCGTATTACATCCCTAGACTGTGTACACTTCCATGCGTCAAAGCCTCGAAGGCTAGTCACCTAAACATCCTCCAACTCAGCATCATCCGAGTCGAATAAAAGTTTATTCCTCCTCCTCCATATGCACCAACAAACTAACCCGAAACACACATACCAGTCCCCACCTCGGGCACCTTCAACAACAAAGTAACTCGGGTTACAAAGAATGACCAATACCCATTCATCCAGTCCAGTCTTATAAATTCCAGCAACTTCTCTTTTTTGATCACTCGAAACCAAACACAAGTTGTTTCAAAGCACTGGCGGAGGACGTCATCGATATCCTCGACATGTTCACTGCAGATCATGCAGTCCTTATCGCATGTGATGTGTCTACGAGCCCTTTCATCATTGGTAAGGAGTCGGTGCTTACACATTAGCCAGAGAGAAACCAGAACCCTTTGCGGACCTCGATACTTCCGTACTACCTTCCATTTTCCATCTTCCCTTCCTAGGGATTCTTGGTCAATAGCCTGGTACGCACTTTTGACAGTAAATCTTCCATTCCTTGAGAACGCCCAGCTTGATAAATCATCTTGGTCTAAACCAGATGGGGGTTTAATAACTGCAATGCGAGATGCAATTTCCACAGGGCTGAATTAGGAATTTTTGCACTTTTATCTTTTTTTTTCCTTTATTGATAGATACAATCCACTCTTTGACAATTCATGACTATAATACCATAAAAATTAAATAAAGCAGTCAAAGTTCCATCTTTGGTATAATTACTTTTACAAACAATCAACCTTTTTTCCTAAATGAATATCATTTTGTTGTGTGATGCGCAAGGAAGAGTTGTAGATTAAAATGATTTAACCAGCTAGATCCAAGAATCAATAGGAAGAAGAAGAGAGGCTCTTAGTTGTTCATAAAGTGTATGGTAACAAATGGATAATGATTACTAGATTGTTTATTAGTAAGACTAATAGTACAATAAAAAAATAAGATTTAATTAAACAGGACGTCAACTTAAAAAAAACTAACTTATTAACTCATTATCTTTTCATTTCTCTCTCCCTTTTTGTTTAGATTTATAAAAACAATATCAAAAATTATGGTTGCCTTTACTCTATCTTATTAGTCGAAAACAAAGTTCTTGACCCTTGACAAAATTGAAAAGTTATTGGATCTAATCCAAACTCATTATTGGAGAAATATACTCAAAAGAAATAACCATTTGATTGGATAATGGAAAGAATCCAAAACTAGTTTGCATTGCATTTGTTGGTATTGATGGAAGAGGAAGAGGGGTAGAGGGACAGGGACAGGGACAGGAACAGGAACAGGGAGAGATATTTTTTATTTTTTATAATATTAATATAAAATAATTTTTAATTATATTTTAATGGAATGATAAAGTGACATTTTTTAATAGAGTGTGTGATAATGATTAACTTCAATTATAAAATAAAATTTATACTTAATTCGATCAAAAATAATAAAAAAATAAGTACTAACTTAAACTAATGACATAATTTAAGGCCGATTATTGAATTAAGTCTAAAAAAACCATTAGCATGTCATAATGGATAGGAAACATAAAGAGCAATCAAATATTTATAGAAGGAGAAAGCCTTCATCATCTTCTTGTTTTGCCACTTAGGCTTTCCTTAAGCGTTGGATTTGACTGTTCAAAACAATGCTAATAAATGTCACAAAAAAAAAAAAACACACAAACAATGCTAGTAGAAAACAATCCACCATTTCATACAACAACATAGATGAATATGCCTGAACTAGTATTGATCTATCCTACACTCCTTCATCAACTAAAGTTATTAGCAAATATTACTTCATATAAGTAGAATAACTTGAAGTGTTTTAAACATTGTCTTTAAAGATATTTTATCGTATAGTATATTTTTTAAAATTCAATAACCCCATGCATTATAAAATGGGAGTATAAATCAACAATAGATCACAAAAGAAAAATATTCAGCAATCTCAACATGATGGAGAGGAGGAGCAAGAAGAGAATAATAGAATTTTGAATGTGTATATATTGTGAAAACGAACAAGGGTGTTTATAAAATTTCAACCAGCTAAAAATAGAAATGTAAGTTGAATAAAAAATGGATTTAACTTAATCAAAAATAGTTTAAAAATGGTTCAACAAACCTAGACTTGGTTTAATATAGCTTCACTTGGTTATACTATCTAGCTTGATTAAATATAGGCGTTACTAGTTAAGCAATTACTTTTTCTAAGCTCTTAAATATTCAGTAAAAAAAAGAAATCTAAAAATAAAATGACCTAAACGTTCAGAAATTCACTAATTTACACTACATTGGCTTTCAAGCCTAATTCTTGTGCTGCAAATTCATCCTCTCAACTTGATTCTTACTAGCCCAATGAAATATAATGGCTTAATAAGGATCTCAAGGTTTTTCTTAAGAAATGTGAAATTTGATTCTTTTGAATATCTTCTATTTAGATATAATACATCGACTCTAATATCTTTTGGAGTATGAATTATAAGAAGAAAGAATGAGACATAATTTACGGAATAAATGAAGAAACATAAAATTTTCACAAGTATTTTAAAGATTTTTCCATAAATACTATAAAAATGACTTCATTTCACACTCATAGAAGTCAATTTATTAAGTGTATTATGCATATTAATACATTACCAATAAAATATATAGATTTAAAATTTAAAATTTAAGTTTAATCTATATTTTAAACGAGTTTAATATTTTTTATATAAAATCTTTTTAAATTTTGAATTAACCTTATTCAACAAATGTAGTGATGAAAAAGGTTGTGGTATTTTATATGTGAAAAGGACAATGAAATGAATAGACAAGTGCAACCGACGTAGTGTAAGCGATTTACAGCGTGCAGGTTTTCCAGAGTAGTTAATGTGTGAAGGAGGCGAGGTGTGAGGATTTATGGAAAGGTGTGGTTGTGAGTGTCGAGTGGGGAACCTACCTATCTGAATTTGAAAAGGTATTTATTTTCCTCCGTTGCCACTGTTTTAGTCCTTTATTATTGATTTTCTGCGTCCTTGTTTGCACCTACCTCAGTTTAGTTTTATTATTGGTATATATTACTTACTCTTCGTCCTAATTTGATTATTTGTTTGTGTGAAATTATAAAATAAAAATTTAAAAATTAAATATACTCAAAGCAAAATTTTTAGAACCAAAACAGTGATCAAATTGATCAGAATTGATTTGTATGATTGGATTAAATGAATCATTAGAAACATAAAAATAAAAATATTTTAAAAAATAAAAACTGGTTCAATTGATTTTTAGCCTAGTTCTACAAGCTCGTACTAGTTCGCGAGTCAATCGGTCTGATGTCTTTCTTCGGACAAACACCTCAAATGGTTCGATTGGTTCAAACAATCATGATTCTAAGTCTCTACACTTCATACATTTGGAATTAAATTCTCCAACTTTAATTTTCAAGAATTTAATCTCTCAACTTTATGAATTTAATAATTTACTTTCAAATTATATATAACCACACAATATTTAAATTGAAAAGCTACCAATGTTAACTATTTGAATTAATTAATAAAAATATAAAAATATAAGGACCAAATTATGTTAAAAACTAAAGTATAAAGATTAGATCTCAATTTTAAGCATATCAAAAGGACCAAAATTAGAAATTAACCATTTTTCATAACGTGTTACACGTGTTTTAAGGAGGGAGTTAGTCTGTAGAGATTGTTTGTGCCCAAGGGAGGATAGAAACCATAACACATTATGATGGGTTCTGGCCCTATCGGAGAGGATTCTGTCATTGTCCACCTTCTCAATCCTCAAGACTTAAAATAACATTAGACGGTACTTATCTTACTATTATCAAACTCTCTACATAATTTGACATCACACAACTCTTACTTTTCAACCTAAACTAAAATCACAATAATAATAATAATAATAATAATAATAGTAGTAGTAGTAGTAATAATAATAATAATAATAAAAGTATTCAAATTAAATAACTAAGAAATAAAATATAACCAATTATTTAAGACACTTTTTACATTTTTAAATTGTATCTTTTCTTTTCCTTCTAAAATGTACTTGTTCTTTTAAAAAATAGTTTGTTCACCCAATCTAGTTCTATATAAACTCAAGTAAATTAATATTAAGAATTAAGAGGCACAACTTAACTGATTTAAAATATAGAAAAGCCAAATAAATTTACAAAATAAAAATACGAGTAATTATTTCTTCCTACAATTAATATAATATATTTTTGCACAACAAAAATATCAATTTACTCCAAGATTACATGACTATTATTCTAAATAACTACCTGCTTTAAAAACATATACCCATTTTTTCAAAATATAAAATTCTAGTAAGGAAAAAGGTGAACTAATCCACACTAGTTAATATGATGCCTATATATAAAGATCATAGTTAATGCCTTCATTAATTCAGTACAAAATAATATATTTAATACATATAATAAAATAATTCTTAACTGGTAAGTGATAACCAGACCCTTAATAAATACCATTACCATAATAATTTCTAGAAAAAAACTACACCACCATTGGCATGTAGAGTTAAAATAACAAGTATTTTTTTTACTCAAATTTTGTGTATATATAACCATAAGATTTGACCAAAAATATCTATTCGCTTAACTGAAAAAAGTTAAAATTAAAATATCTGCCCCAATAATTACAACAAGATTTAATTTGATATGAACCTGCTTCTAACAGTGAAAAAACCAATACAGGATAAGGAAAGGCAACTCCAGAATCATTACAAAACTTCCTAATCAGCAAAACAAAATGAAAACAAAGAGTATTCCATAACAAATTTGCAGATTCAAGGGGCCAGCGTTATCAAGAGAAAGGTTAAAGACTTACTGTTAGCAGTTGACTTGAGCTCCGCGATGCAGCTTCGATCAAAGATATGCTGAAAAGATAGGCCCTTTCTGAATGTTCATCCTCCTTTGTGGAACCGTTCTTTTCAAAGTGAGAAAAATTATGCACCTTATTTTGTTTTGCAAAAATGTACCATCAAACCATGTAAGTCATGCCAACCTGCATGAGATGCGAATGGGGCACACTCAAATTTGCAATGCCCCTCCTGCAATTTTTTCTCAAGAAAGCATAGAAGTAATTGATAACTAGCTTCTTAATAAACCAGGAATCCTTTCTTGCCCTAATATCTCCATGACCAAGAAGATAAACAACTCCAGATTCCTTAGCTTTGCGTATGAACGATAGCTCCCTCTCTAAACCATGCTCCGCATCAGAAATTGATGGATCTACAGGAAAATCTGCCTTCACCTCCTCTGAGGAGCTTGCTTCGGAAATGGGATTATTACTAGAGCTCCCAAACTCAGCCAACAGTGGAACAGCAAGCGAGTAAACACTTCCATTAGGAGCTATGAGAACTCTTGAGAGAGAGGTATCCTCTTCATTATCAGAGTCTTCATCGCCATCACTTTCCAATTGCCTTTCCTGAGCTTCTCGACGAATGAACTTCTCAAGGCTCTCGATCAGCAGCTGCTCAAATGTCTGGTGATTTTCTTTACGGACATCCTTATAACCATACCTGAGAATGGAGAAAGGTATAAGGCTGAAGAGAAATGAAAAAGAGGAAGGAATTGCACGCATAGTAATATATAATCTACTTTTTCGATTTTCTTGCCAGTTTAATTTTGACAACTTCCAGTCAAGGTGGCATTTCAACGAGGGATAAGTTTCAAATTTACACCTTAACTTTAATCTAATACGAAATCTGATACATAAACTTTGATATGATGCAATTGTACATATAAAATTTTGATTTTGGTTCAAGCATACAAATCAAACTTTGATTTTGATTCAATTGTATGAATTTAGAAAAATAAATAAATCCATTTATTTTCATGTGGGATAATGCAATTGTTTGATTATGTAATATGTAAACGTAAAGTGATGTTACATCAATAACATATTTAGTGGTTTGTAAAAAATTGTGATTTTATAAAACTGCACAAAATAAAAGTTCATGTATCACATTGCACATTGGACTAAAGTTCTCGGATAATTTTGAGATTTATCTCTTTTTTACCATGCTAGTTAGTTTCTATGATAAATATTGCACTTCAAAGGTTGAACCTGAAATGATGATAACTCCCAACTAACACAAAAAGGAACTGGGTTAGGCAAGATAACAGGTTTGGAGTTTCCATCCAGAGCCTCTTACCTGGCAATGCAACGAAAGATATGGTAACTCTTAGGGCAGACTCGCCTGAACAGGAATCTTTCACTCTGAGGCACCATAGGAACAGGGACGTACTTTATGCAGACAAAGATGATCATGGAGTGGATTGCAGGGAGTGTAGTTAGAAAATGGCCAAATATAGCTGGTACTCCTTTTGCCAGCTCATTGTAAACCAAACCAATGCCAGGAGCTCTAATTGTCCCAAGATTGCAGCCCAATTCTCGCATCAAATCCATTGAGAGCTTTTGCTTCACTTCAGTTTCATACTTAAGCTTACTACCATAATTCCAGATATACATAATGAGAAACATTATCACAGCAAAAACCAAGATTATCCAACTTCCATCTGTCACACTCCATAAAACTGAGGAGAAAAAAGTCAGTTCCAAACCCAGGAAAAATATCACAAAGCTCAGGACAATTACAATGTTTATCTGCCATATGAGAAGCATGACAATGGTGACTAAAATTGTTGTCATCATCATGACTCCGAGCTCTGCTATACCTGAGAAAAAAAACCCAAAAGCAGAAAGATGAGAAAACTCGGATAAGGTTGGCAGTTTGTTTCAGCTATCTTCCCAGTAAAACCAAAAAAATCTAGCTTTTCGAATTACATGACATCACAGATTCATTCAAGGATAACAGAAATTATAATGTCAGTGAAAGCAATATATACAAATATATAAAGAGAGAGAGACTAAGAGAAAATATTACCATATGCATTTCCAATCTCGTTAATGCTTGAGATAGAGCACACAACGATCAAGCAAACTACCAGCAAAAACCAGTTTATGACTGGGATATAGATCTGACCCATGAACTTTCTAGATGTATGAACGATTTTCAGGCGAGGGAAACAACCAAGTGCAGTTGATTGCTTTATGCATGAAAATGTGGCTGTTGTCATAGTTCGGCTGGCAATCAAAGCGGCAATATTAGCTATGAGGAAGATTGGCCAAAACATACCACCTATATGGAGCCAAAAAGTTCTCATTTAGAGGAAAGCAAGCAAGACAGTGTTCCGAATCAGAAAATAGGAATTCAACTATTTGGAGATCCACTACCCATTGATGATAAACTTACTTGGAATTGAATAAAAGAAAGGCTGCTCTTCACCACTAGGATTACTAATAAGGTAGGCAGCTTGACCCAGATAACCCAACAATAGGCAAGGCAATACGAGAAAAACAAATGTAAGCTGCAGACAACCAACTATCACACAAATCAAAAGAAGTAAACTAGCAATTTCATCAGTCATTATAATGTATTAAAGGATGTATGAAAACCAGAAGATTCGGTAACCAAGTTTTCTATATCCATTACCTGAATTGATTGCACCGAAAAATAGCAAAGATCTGCAAACATTGCCTCAGACCCTGAAACACAAACCATCAACAGCATAGAACGATAAGATACAATGACCATTCATGCTCTACTTCAAATTCATCAAAGTTGAATCAAATGCAAAACTTTTAACTTAACTGGGCTAAAACCTAAAGAGTTACATTCCACTGCAGCAAATTAAGCATTAGGAGATGCAACAATAATGTACAGGGCAATGTGAGATGATAACTTGAAGGAAAACTTATTAAAAGCTGTTATTGTGCAGGAGAAATATGTTGCACTACAACACTCTTGGAAATTATATTTAAGATGTGAATGAAATTTGAATAAAATGATAATATTTATCAACTGCAAAATCCAGCTATCTTTTATTAATGTGTTACCTGTTGCACATAAGAGACAACCGCCAAGAGCATACCAAGCTTTAACTGAGTTCCTCTTGAAGTATAAATAGATGTGAACAGGATTAAATGCCTTCAAGACACTGGTGTCATACTTAAGAAGATTGTAAATTCCAATGCCTGCTAGAGAACAAAACCATAGGAACAAAGCAGGGCCTACAGCAAGTCCAACTTTACTTGTTCCAAACTTCTGTACACTGAACAAAATCACAAGAAAGGCGACTGATATCATCACCACTTCATCTGCATATAAAGAAAAGAGAAAAGTTAACTCAAAAAGCTAGCAATTCACTTGTAATAATATTGCAAAAATCATAAAGGAAAAATAAAATCTTAAAATTAAAGGCAGGCAGGCAAAAGAAAAAGGGATAGACATGGGGCTCCATCATAACATGTTTATAGATACATGCAGAATGTAGGATTTAACCCAACTTATAAACTATAGTCTAGCAAAAGTTAAATCATTACCACAAATAGCACAAAAACAATTCTAGACCAAGGATCACTCAATAACCTAAGAGACCTACAAGCTAGTCAACTGCAACATGGTCTGATACTATATGCAAAGAACAAGTAAATTTTAAACATGTGAATTAAGTTTTGCAAAATATTCCTCAGCAACATGGTAAACTAAGAAACAAAAGCAACCTATCTGAGAGAATTAGCTAACAAACAGCATACAAGCAATGGATAGAAAATTGGATTGGGTTTGAATGATGGGGGCTCTGATCAAATGCAAAAGAGATTATATCATTAATATGTTATTTTAATATTAAACAAGTATTAATTTTAGTTAATAGTTTAAAGGTTTGAAACTCACTGCTTAAAATAATGAGTAATAAAACAATAAAATATATATAAAACCAGTTTAAAAATGAATTAATCCAGGTTTTGTCCGCTCAATTGGATTTGAAGTGGTTTGAGAAAACCAGGTTTACAGCATATTACTGGATTAGATGGGCTACCAATTCAACTGGTCTGACCAGCCAGTCCTATTTGATTTTTTTATTAACTGGTGCAAGCAAAGTAATAATGATCTCTTAATGTTGATAACAGCAGGGAATTCCAGCTACCTTGCTCAATTGCATCAACTCCAACCTTTAAACCACCAACAGCTGACATCACTACATCAGAAAAAATAAAAAAATTTAAACATAAGTTATCACATAAATGTCAATATGCAAAAGCAGTATAGTAATGCTCTATCGTACCACAATTATTAAAAAATCAAGAGAATAGCATATGGAAACCTGACATTGCCGGTGTGACAACCCCATCAGCTATCACCATAGAAGTGCCGGCAAGCACTAACACCAGAAGAAGTTTTTTAAGAGTCAATGAAGTCTCTAGTCTCTCCTTTATTTTAAGTGATCTCTCAAGTTCAGCAGATGGCACCTTTAGCCTGAAGCTTGATATGCGAGCATCTGATGGTAGCTGATTTGGGAGAAGGCTGACCTTAGCATGTCGACAAATCAATGAGTACAATGCGAAAGTACCACCTTCAAGAAACCAATTGGAAAAGTTATGAAGCAATTAAGATGGAATATATATTCCACACATGTTTAAGGCCTGCATAAAAGCTCATAAATACTGTCTTGATTGGGAAAATCCAGCATACCTTCACCATCATCATTTGCCCAAAGAACTACAAGGACATATTTGATTAGGGGGATCAAGATTAAGGTGTATAGAACAAGTGATAATGCTCCAATAACATCTTCATTCCCATTGATAGGTGCCTTGCTAAACATCACACTGAAGGTATATAATGGACTTGTTCCAACATCACCAAATACAACTCCAAGTGTCTGAAAAGCAAGTATTATTTTCCTCCCCATACCAAAGTCCTGAGATCAAAATTAAGGGAACATATAAACATGAGAATAAAAACAAATGTACATGGAATAAATTTAATAAAAATTATCTTTCTTCCAGTACCATGGTTATCATAGATAGCTATAAGAAAATTTTGCACTTGATCCAACATACATCACAAAAAACAAGCTTTTTTATTTGCAACAAGAAAAGTACAATCTTTCAGTAAAATAAAGGTCATCAAAAACCATTAAAATTCATATAGTCATCGTAATGCTACAAAACAACCTCCCTGCTAGTTAAGGCACCATTAATTTCAGAGAATCCCATACTTTGGGATTGTAATTCAAGAGAATTTACCAGCATCCCTCATGATCTTGTGATAGAATCTAGACTTGTCATAAAAGTTAAACATTTCAGTGTAATCATAAATACTGTCCACATAGACAGTGATGGGATGGAATCTAGACTTGCTACCAGGTAGAGTGATAGAACAATCTCGCATTCAATGTAACAGTACAAGAAAGGTAGAATTCAACAGGAATGTCAAAAGTAACAAATTTATACCTTGAGTTTATCATGTGTAGCTTTTCTAAAAAATAAAACCAAAGCAATAATAAAACAATGCTGAGCAGTCCAGACAACAGAATGGCAGATGTTGGAAGGACTGAAGGAAGCATGTACTGTTCCCAAAATAAAGTCATAGTTGCCTCGAAAACTCTATTTATTAATTATCTTGAAAAGCATACTAAGGTTAAGCTCAAATTCAGAGTAAATAACTCAGACTGAATTAATGCAATATATAGAAATATGGTCATAACTTACCTCAGTCACGATTTCTGTCCAAAATAGGCTATAATTTTATTACCTTAAATTATTTATTTAACAACTGAGATCACTGAATACTCATAATGTCAAGGTTTTCACTTCATTCATTCATTAACCTAGACTAAAACCATAATTCTTTCTGCCAACATACTATTGAAGCACGACTTACCAAATAAGAAATTATTAACTTCCCGTACAACCAAACAAATTAAAAAATAAGTACTCCTCAAAGATACCAAAGTAAACACCAATTGAATTCCAAATTCTCATATTACAGTAAGCCAATAGTTTTATTAGATTAGCATAATGAACGCGTTTCAAACAAGAAAATCTGAAAACGAAACGACAATGTACCTCATAATCACTTCTTGGTGCACCGGGGACTTCGAGAGCTTCAACATCGAAGGAATCGATGCGTGGTCCAGTGCGAATCAAGCGCTGATCCTGAGTATCCTCGTCATCGGAATCTACTCCAGCAAGATGCGGCGCATCGTCATAGTCGTCGTCATCTTCCTCGTCATCGATCTCAGAATCGTCCTCATATTGGAACACCCAACGAGATTCTAAAGAGTCCATCGAAGATAATCCAGCGCCATTGATCTCTTCTCTCCTCGAAGATGAACTTCCGCCGCTGCCGGCGCCGATCTCCGCCATGAGCAAAAAGGTAATAAACAAGAGGTTGAGGCAACAAAACAACTAATAGGAGAAGAGGAAGGTTTAGCGGAGAGAGGGCCGGGAGATTTTAGGGTTTCGCATTTTGATCTTCGATTTGATATGATTTCGCGTTTTTCCTGTAATTGGAAAAAAATTGGGGATGATGCTTGAAGATCACGCGGTGAACGGAAATGGAAAACGCTGTGTTTCAACTTTCAAGCGTGCGTGATTTTTTAACTACTTCCAGTTCATTTTAACTATAAACCAGAAATAAAGGAGGAGGATAAAGGAGGGAGTTGAATTACACGCGCTTGAGGAACTATTCGTCCCACGGTGTTAGCCTGTGACTGTGAGGATCTGGCTTTTGACGTACGCGCGGCTTTTTGCGGACAGATCTTTGAACGAATTTGATGTTGCCACGTTAGAAAAATAGAAATTAAATAAAATTAATCAAATTTATGTAAGAAGTATGTTCATCAAAATTTATGTAAGAAAAAATAAAATAGAATTTGTTATATATAATTTAAATTTAAAAAGTAAGCTTTATTGCACTAAATATTAATTTAAATTAGTATACAATTTTTCTAGTTATAATTTATAAAGATAAAAAGTAATCCAATGCAAAGCGTGGGTAACTATACTAATATAGTATTAAAAGTTTTTGAGATTAACACATAGCTTTCAATTTTCTTTTCGAATATATTAGGAATAGTGATTAAATTTTAAATTTGGCTTCTATTTTATATTTAAATTAGAGATTTAATTTATATAATTTAATTTTTGATATAATTTCATTTTCTATCTTTATAATATTATTATTTAATCTAAATAATTAATATAATTATTTCGATTAAAAGATTTATGTCAAATTTTCTCAATCTTAAAAACATCATTTTAACAAAAAAAATTATTATGATGAATTCGAATAAGTACTTTGTAAAAATTGAATAAGTATTCTCAAATTTTTTTTGTTACATTGATAAGTGAGTACTTTTTAATCAAAATATCACACTAGAAATTTAACATAAAAATTTTAATAGTAACAATTAAATTTAAATTTTTAATTTAAAAAAATAAAAGTACATAAATTAAATTTCAAATAGAAAATATTAAAATATGATGTTAGTTGTTGTGCTTCTATAGAATTTGAAATTGAATCCTATACTTTAAAACTTAAAAATTCAAATATCATATTTTTTTAAAATTTAAAAATTATACTCCAATCATTATTGTTGTTGTAGTTTCCATTAAAATTTGTCAACACAATATATTTCTTTTTTGTAAATCATAAATCATATCACATGAGAGTAACCTAATCAATATATTAAAATTAAAAAAAAGTTGGTGATTTTTAAATTAAAAAAAGTAGAGGCTTAATTTTAAAAAATTTAACTATGGAGACTAAATCGTAAATTTTATCAAAGTACATTAACAACAGATTTTAACCAATATAAAAAAAAACTAAAAAACTTCTACTCTACCATTAACAAAAACGGCAGCGTTACCTTTCTTTAATTTTGCCTTCTTTTATCTCACTGACTCGTTTTGCAAGTTTGAACCTCTCAATTTTCATAAATTTCTTTCAAGTTCACTCCTTTTCCCCCTTTCCCTTTCCTTCGCCACCCAAACCACTCCCCGATTTCCTGCAACTTCTCTTTTCCAGGTATGTCTGGCAATGACGTTGTGCATTGATATTAGACATTACTACTAATTATCTGCTTTTTGTAAGGTTTAAATTCTGATTTGTTCACTGCTTCTTAACTTGGTTTTGCTTAATTGTTTTCGCTGGCCAAGAACCCTGTTATTTACTATTGACTTTTATGAGTAAATGAATATTTTAACCTTCATTTACATATATTTTGGCTATCACTTTGCTGGAAAACAAATTGCTTTGGATGCTTTTGTTGCTGTTTTAAGGATGCAGTTTCGCCCACCTTGTGTTTGTTGATTTGTCTGACACATAAAACTTTCATATGCTTGGTTTTCATTAAGGATGAAAGTTCGGACGAAGATACCCTTTTCATTATAATAGAAAGTACCAGTCTCTAAACGATCAAATCTTTTGACTCTCAAGCCTAGTAGATACGTTTTTTTTTAGGTATGTTTTCAGTTTAAGTAGTCTAGATTCGAATTATTCTCAACTTTTATGTTGGTTTAAATCGTGCTTCTTTGCTCTGTGCCTTGAGATGGAGACAACCCTCCTTTTTCTGTACTATTTGAAATTTGTTAATTTTCAGTTTCACTTGGATAGGTTCAATGGAAGTTGATGATGACAACAGTCCATCAACTTCAGCTGCAGTTCCGGATGGCGAAACCACGGTGCCTACAGCTAATAGCACACCGGTTCAGCCTCCAGTGGTCCCACCTGCAGTTGTACCACCAACTATTGCTCCACTACCAGCAGTTGTGCCACCTATTGCTCCAATACCTGCAGTTCGCCCTCCCGTCTTTAAACCACCTGTGCCTCAAAATGGTGAGGTGAAAGCTGTTGATTCAGACTCTGACAATGAGGATGATGGGCGAGCTACAGCTGGTGAATATGAGATCTCAGAAGAGAGCAGACTGGTTCGAGAGCGGCAAGAAAAGGCAATGCAAGAACTTTTGATGAAACGTCGTGCTGCTGCACTGGCAGTTCCTACTAATGACATGGCTGTCCGGACTCGACTTCGCCGACTTGGTGAACCAATAACTCTTTTTGGAGAAAGAGAGATGGAAAGACGGGAAAGGCTGCGAATGATTATGGCAAAGCTGGATTCTGAGGGGCAACTGGAGAAGTTGATGAAAGCTCACGAGGAGGAAGAGGCTGCAATTTCTGCTAAGATGGAGGACATTGAGGAAGACATCGAATATCCCTTTTATACTGAGGGTCCAAAAGAGCTTCTGGATGCTAGAATTGATATTGCAAAGTACTCTATTGTAAAGGCAGCTGCACGTCTTCAGCGTGCACGGAGAAAAAGGGATGATCCAGATGAAGATATGGATGCTGAAATTGATTGGGCTCTAAGGCAGGCAGGGAATTTGGTTCTTGATTGCAGTGAAATTGGTGATGATAGACCGCTTTCGGGTTGTTCTTTCTCACGCGATGGAAAACTTCTTGCCACCTGGTTTAACTACGACTCTTTATTCTTCTCCCCATTAAACAATAAAGCTTAATCTTAATGGATTTCCTTTCTTGCTTTGGTTTACAAATTTGTTTTTTTCCATCGTAAAAAGGAGTGGACACAAGTTTAAGTTCTTCAAATTTCCTGTTCTTCGAAGTGCTAAGTTTGATCCTCTTAGGATAGTTATAAAATATGGTTTTGAAACCACTAAAGATGACAAGAAGATTGTAACTTGATTGTTTCCCTTTTCTGCAGCTCTTTGAGTGGAGTTGCTAAGTTGTGGTCAATGCCTAGGGTAAGCAAGGTTTCTGCCTTAAAGGGCCACACAGAACGTGCAACTGATGTTACTTTTTCTCCAGTGCATGATCTTTTGGCAACTGCTTCTGCTGACCGAACTGCAAAGTTGTGGAGCTCTGATGGATCTCTCCTGAAAACATTTGGGGGCCATTTGGATCGCCTTGCACGTATTGCCTTCCATCCTTCAGGGAAGTACCTTGGTACAACAAGCTTTGATAAAACATGGAGATTGTGGGACATAGACACTGGCATGGAGTTGCTTCTCCAAGAAGGTCATAGCAGGAGTGTCTATGGAATTGCCTTCCACCAAGATGGATCTTTAGTAGCATCCTGTGGACTTGATGCACTTGCTCGTGTTTGGGATCTGCGCACTGGGAGAAGTATTCTGGCTTTGGAAGGCCATGTGAAGCCGGTAAGACATCATGGTTATGCGGTTCTTTCACTTTTTATTACAGTCATGGTTTCCAAATGCTACATGCAGGAGTAACATATTGTGGTGCCCTGGTAGCTATACACTAAAGTACCTGATACATACAATATACCTAGTAGTAACTAATATAAGTTTAACATGGATGCCTTACAGGTTTGAGGTTTGTAATGCATGGAAAATGATAATTATGATTTTAGCACATATAGCCTCAATGCTTCAAAAGCAAGTTTTTTTAAATTTTCCACCAGATTCCATGATCTGGGAGGAAATGCTGCTACAATTATTTTGAAGTTTTAAGGCATAATTAGGCAAGTAGAATGTATATTGTTGAGTTGCATTGCCTTGTTAATATCTTAACATAAATCTATAGAAGTTTTTAGGAGGCGGTAATTTTTTTCTATTAGTTGAAAGATATTTGATAGCTAAAAGTCCGCAAATCTCTTCCACTCTTTCCAGGTTCTTGGTGCTAGTTTTTCACCCAATGGCTATCATCTAGCCACTGGCGGTGAAGATAACACTTGTCGTATATGGGATTTGAGGAAGAAAAAGTCCCTGTATATCATACCAGCCCATTCAAATCTTATATCACAAGTGAAGTTTGAGCCTCAAGAGGGATATTACTTGGTCACTTCTTCTTATGACATGACTGCAAAGGTACAACTCCTTTCTGAACACAAATGCCTTTATAACTGAAGTATAATTTTTTAATATGCCATCTAAAGCTTTGAATGTGATTTACCAGGTTTGGTCTGGAAGAGACTTTAAGCCTGTCAAAAGCTTACCGGGTCATGAAGCTAAAGTCACTGCTTCAGATATTAGTGCAGGTAACTTTCGGAAATTTAAATAAATTAAGCATGAATCTCTCCTCTTTTTCCCCTCTCTCTTTTTGCATCTATTCTTGAATAAGTAAAGCATGATCTCTTCTTTCATTTGTATACTGCTGGGTGCCAGGTTATTACTCTTTTGTTCCCTTCACCAGAACTTCTATAACACAATCTGTGAGCATTGGCTTTAAAGTATTTTGACATCTTACAATTTATTATGGTATTAGTTATAGATTGGAACAACTAAGACCATATGTTAGCAGTGCAGCAGTTGAAGTTTTTGTGACTCCATTATTTAGTTTAGTTTTGTCTCCCCTCTTCTCTGCTATCCTCGGTCTTATTAGGACTCAAAATTTAGTGACTATGAGGGGAGGTAAAGGGGGGGTGATTAATGCACCTTCCCTTTGTTTCTACGGGTGATATCAAGCTTAAGCAATAAAGGCCCCAGACCCTTCATTGAGTTCTCTTTTCCTTTTTCTCCCCAAGGGTGGAAAAGGGGGTTAGGGTCATCAAGTTTCTTATTTTGCCTTTAACCTGGATTATTTCTTGGCTTCTTCGTTCAATGGAAAATTTAGCGGTCATCTTAATTTTTTGTATAACCATTTGCATTAACATCTTTGCATGTTTTCATTTTTCTATCCTCCCTTATCGAATATCAAATACCACACACATAGCAATACAACTAATCCTATATAAGAAAGCCGAGCATTGATTTGGTGTTTTTGCATGGCAGATGGGCGATATATTGTGACAGTCTCTCATGATCGAACTATAAAGCTATGGACTGCTGGTAACATCGAAGAGGAAAATGATATGGATTGGACTGAGGGTTGATTTGGAGAAGTTGAAGTGGTTTCTGTAGGAGTGTATCTTTTAAAGTCAGATTAAAACAATATTGTTGGTGTAATGGATTAGAAAGGGATTTTGCTTAAAACACTTTTTTTATATGAAAATCCGGCTTCACAGTTTTCGCTCTTTGTTTTGTTGTAAGCGAGAAAGGATTTATGCATCCGGTCTGGCCACGTCAAAATGTTAACGCTTTGGTTTAGCTACCGATTTGTATAATGTTGTTTTCTTTTTTCACTCTCAATTAAGTTTTTTGGTTAGTAAGCTTTTTTTTTTAATTGTTTCGGTATGTAAATTGGTTATTTATTGCAAAAGTTAAAAAAAAAAAAAAACTGCTGAGGAGCTTCAAATCCAATCCTTGAAAAAAAAATTCTTTCTCACTCACAATTTTAAGCAATATTGTTCATCTATTTTGTTTTGTTTTGTTTATTATGAGTTAATAAATTTTATGGTTTTGTAATTTTTTTTAATTTTTATTAGTATTTTCATTGATAATCAATAATAAAATATCTTAATTAAAAATATATAAATTTAGTCTCTTTTTTTTATGTAAAACAAACAGACAAATTGAACACTAATATTCAGTGGACTCTTTGCAAACAGCTGTAGCCTTTCATTCCTGTCAAAAGCTAGTTTAGTGATGCCATTTGCTTTTGCATTTTTTACTCTAAGAATATGTTTAAATTTTCGAAGAATTATTTTCAATAGAAGTTGAATTCGTTTGATTAGAGTTGAATGAAATGTTTTTGAAAACGATTCTTGAATTTTTTGAATTTAGTCTTTGTGATCCTTTATTTGACTCCCAAAATTGAGTATCAAGATCCATGATGTTGTAGACAATATTAATTGGTTTAAAAAAGTTTTCATTTTTATATAGCATTTCTTTTAGAATCAAGTTGAAGTTAACACAATATGCAAAATTTGAAAGGAGTTAATTATATTAAACATCTTCAAACTATGATCTTCATTTTAAATTAGTCTTTAAACTTTAAAACATTCTAACTGTATCTTTAAACTATTGAAGTTATATCAATAAGGTCTTTTAGTTATTAGAATCATTAATTTAATCGTTAAATTATATGTCATATCTCATCTGGCTTCATTTAAAATGAAAATTTTAAAAAAATGAATATTGTGAAAATTTTGATTGTCAACTTTTTTGAAGCTTTTACGTATGTTTTATCATTCATTTTTTTCGATTTTATTTTTTAAAAGTTTTTACTTTTTAAAATTATATGATAATGTTTTAATTTTTATTTCAAATTATACCAAATAAAATTTGACATATCACTTAAATAATAAAATGACTTGATTATATAACATCTATAATTTAAAGATGCAATTAAAATTTTTTAAAGTTTAAAAATTAATTTAAAATTAGAGTCATGGCTTAGGGGTATATAGTGCAATTAACTCTTGAAAGACTATATTTATTATTATGTCAATTTATAAAATTCCATATTACCTTTTAATTATTGACTTGGCGAAAATGAATAAAAAAGACAATCGAAAATTTATTAGTTGTATTAATTTTTATAGTTGAGTGACAAAAATAAAAATTAAACATAATTTTGTGATCTGCAGCACAATTTTCCCGAATTTTGATCTGAATCAATGATATAAATATTAACTAATCACATTAGCTTACCATCACACTGCTAATGACTAATGGCTTAGTGATCACCCAAAAAAAAAAAAAAAAATCCCTTGTGAAAATACAAAGCCAACTTTCGTTACGATGACAGTAAAAGATTTGTATAAACTGATTACATTACATTGAAAAAGAAAATTGATAGGTAGTATGATGAGAAAACTAAGTTTTATTGTTTCCTTAAATTTCCTTTTTCCTCATTCAAGGTTGGAAGAGCGAGAATCTTTACCGCCGAGTGTTTGAATTATTGCTTCAAGTAGTTTAATTTCCTTATCACGCTTAGAGATCTCTTCTTGCTTTGCTCGCAACTCTTCCATGTGAAGTTCAAATACTTCTGCAATCAAACAAGGTAAATCCAACATGAACATATATAATCATTACCCTAAAATTGGGGGGGGGGGAAGAAACAAGAGATGAGATTTAGGTACTTGTGGTGTTCTCGAGCTCCTTTGTAACCTCTTGAGCACGCAGTTCGGCGGCCTTTTGGGCGGCCTCAGCCAGTCGCTTCTCGGAACGAGCACGCGCCGCTGCTGAGATTGCAGCATCTACCTCTCTTTCAAGCGTCTCCACCCTTTGTTCAAGGACCTAAACTCGCTAGATCAGGTTTCAATTGATTAGATCAAATAATTATTATAACCTAATTAATGATGTTCAGATCAAAACAAAAAAAACACAGATCACAAATTCAATAATTAAGACCAACTAGGAAAACCTTGATGGTTCGGGCTTGTTCGGAGGTAAGAGAGGCCTTGGCGAAGGTATCTTCGTCGACGAAAACAGCTTTTTTGAGAAGTAATTTCTGAAGAGAATCGAGATTTGAAGCCATCTCGGTGAGATTTGTTATGGCTCCTGTCCATCGCTCCTCGCTTCCTTTGCCCTTCACCTCCTGCTCCATGACTTCTGATCCTGCAACTGTTCTCAACATATCCATTTTAAACATTTCTTGGGCTTTTCTTTTTCTTTTTCTTTTTCTTTCTTAATGGTCTTCAATTCAACCCGTCTTCTTCTTTCTTGATTTTGGGTCAGTCGAGTTGGGCCCGTATCCTTAATTTTCATTTGAGTCAGTGCATTATTTAGGGCTCTAACTCAATAATTATTCTCATATTAGAATCTGAATTTTTTTTCAAGTTAGTCCTTAAACTTGACAATTATTTTCATATTGAGACTAGAACATTTTTTTGAAAAAATATCATAGACTAATTTGGACCAAAAACAAACTCAAGTCTCAATATGAAAACAATTGTCAAGATTAAAATTAATTTGGACCACTAAAAGTTCAAGCCCTAATGTGGGAATAATTAACAGTTCAAGGATATTGCGAAAACATAGAGTTTGTCAATAGATATTTATATCTGCTACACACCATATACTCTCCTGTATTTTCTACTTGTCAGATTAACATGTCCTCCTGAAAGCTTATGGATAAAGGAATATGATTTGCCATAAATTGATATGATAAATTAAGTTCTTTTCGACATTTAATGAGCTTGTACTTAAACATTTTATGACTTTATTTTATGCTTTTCAGTATTTATTAGATTTTTATTTTATAATTTAATCTTATGCATTTTTAGTGTGTTTTTGGACCTAAATGACAAAACCATGTGTTTGAGAGTTTAACAATCAATTTGAGCTTGTATAGGTGGTGACCAAAGTGAAAACATAAAGAGAGCTAGTCACTATGCCCCAGGTCGCGACATCAGATCTTTGGTGTCGCGACACCAAAGCCGTCTATTACTTTGAGAACTTGAATTTCTACAACAAAACACTGCATGTGAATTGATGATAGAGTCACGACATTAAATAGTCTAGGTCGCAACATTGAGCTCCTAAAGTCGTGATATTGAGGGCAATCACCAAGGTTGAAAAGTCCTAGCTATCCAATGGCCAAAGTCACAACACCGAAGGATTATAGTCGCAATATCAAAGTTGCCAAATGACTCTAAAAGTAGGTTGTTGGTGATGTCACGACACCAAGTTCTTGGTGTAGCGACATTGAAACCTGATGAAGAAATTTGTTGAAGGATATTTCGCTTTCAAACAAACCTTAAATTAAATTTTAAGTGAGGACATTATTATCTTTTGTAAATTAAGTTAGAGTTTTAGCCATTAGACAATTTATCTTTTCCCCTCTCTTCTTATTTGTAGAATAAGGTTTTATTTTTTTTTTTAGAGTAGATTTTTTATTTTCATTGTTTTATTTCTTCTTTTCTATTGAAGATTTCTGCAAATGGAGATGGATTAAACGCGTGTGCTTCATTCATATTATTGATTGAGAATTTTCTAAACTCTTGCCCTTTTATTTTCTTGTGCCTACTAAGTGGTTGATGAAATACTTATTTTATTTTTAAGTTTAATCATGTGATAAATTTGTTTATTTATTGATTGATTAAGTTTATTGTTAAATTAGGTTGATAGCTATGTTCATCGTTTGGTTGTTCTTTTATATCGAAATTCTTAATATTTTAGAATTGACATCTCTAGCATAGTATTTAGATAAACGAGATCATAAAGAGAGTTTATCACGAGATAGTTCGATGTGATTGTATCAGATAATGAGATCAAGAGGAGAACTTAATTAGTAATTTCGAATTAAGATGAGACTGAAAAAAGATTCCTGATTAAGAGTAGCGAGTGATTCAATAAGAATAGATTATTAGCTTAATTAGAAATCGACTAATCAATTGATCATTATTTTATCATTTGCATTGTTCAAAATAATAGGGAAGAAAATTAGATTAGTTTATTTAATTTCTTAATTTAGAATTATCTTAATATTCATTTTATTTGGATGCACTAATAATTCATGAATCGTTTAGATTTATAATTACTTAATTTTTTATTAATTTGACAAATTGACAACCTATTAAATTTGATCTCGAAAGTAATAAAAAACTATATTTCGATTTAACACTTTACAATTACAATTACAAATTGCTTTTAAATTGTTTTGTGCGCATGCGGTCAAGTTATTGCACTGGTGCTGGGGGAAAATTTTGTGTTTATAGTTGAATTATTTGGTGATAATTCACATGCTTTGTACCGAGATAATTAGTAAACTCTAAAATTATAGATACAAAGCTTTACTTTTTATGCATTGCTTTATTTTCCTTTATTAAAATTTTAATTTGTTTAAGTGTTTAATTTCTTGTATTTTTATCATTAGTGTATGATTCGAAGTAAAAACGGGTTAATTCCATTTGATCCTAAATAAAAAAAAACGTTACATAATAGAACAATTTAATTTAATTTAATTCAACTTAAATTCTATTTTACTGTTTTGATTAAAATAAAAGTTAAAATCATAAAACCCATGACGAACTCAATTTTTTTTTTACCCTATAAACCCTAACTGCAGGTAATAGTAATGTATGCAGCAGTTTCTCCGCAACATCTGGCGAAAAAATTAACATCAATCCAATAAGTGATTTCAGTAAAAAGAATATATATTATTCATCTTAAAAGTATTGAGTTTGAGCATTTTTATATATAAAATATGTATATACTTTATCAAAAAATTTAAAAAATATAAATAAATATTATCATATAATCACATTAATATATTTTAAAAAAATTAATTAGAGATGATTATCTCATAACAACTTAATTAATTTTTTAGTATTAAAAAACTGAAGGGTCGGCAGACAAAGGTAATTAAAAAATGTTAAACTTCTAAAAACCACCCAAATCACGCTACACCACGTGAACGGTGAACCCCATCTTTCAAGTATTCCTCGCCAAGTGTCCTGGACGCGTGTCCGCATTTCCCAATCTTATACGTACGTGGACCAATCACATCAAAGAAACTGATCGGATCTCATCGCCTTACTCTCGTCCACTAATTATGGTATCTACCCGTTTTAGCACAGCCGTTGTTTTGATCTCCTCGCCACGTTTCATTTTTGCCATCTCCTTCCTTTACGTTTTAGCCTTTCAAAAATAGTTAATTAAATTATTATTTTATTTCCATTCACAGAAAAAACAAATAAATTATAAATTTTAAAAAAATCGAGTGCTCACTTTGTTCAATTGATCTCCAGAACCTACTGGAAATCACATCTTTTGAATTTAGGGTAAAAAAAAGAGAGCTGGCTTTGTTAACTGGTGAATAGCTTTTACTGTGGATTTCGTAGCCTTCGTTTTACGGTGAAGTTTTACGTTTATTGCGGGAAAAAGAAATCTGTTTTTTTGTTTTGTTTTTCATTGGAGTAGTTGATCTTCAGGTGATAATTGTCTGCTTCAGATGAGTCTTCTGTTAAGAGATCTTTGATGTTTTATATTTCGTTGAAATTTGATTTTATTGTTGATTCCTTTAGATTTGGCGTTTCTTGTAGATATATATTTTTGTTTGGTTGCTGAGAAAGGGCAGGAAATGAAACGGAATTTTATATATATTTTTAACTAAAAGCTAAGGTAAATCTGATCCTTATAGCGTTTACAGTATTATTATTATTTTCTGTTAATAAAATTAGAAATTTTATTTTGTGAATTCTTCTGCGGTTTGAGAAAAAGTTCGTTACTGGATTTGATTTACACGTAACATAATGAATTTGAAAATACTAGATTACTGTATATATTCAATGCTATAAGAGATACAGATTGAAGATAGTTTCTCTTTTTTCTTTTTATTTGTATCCGTAGCTTTTAGATTTTAAACTTGATCATGATTCAAATTTTTGAGTTGGTTTAATTTCTGCTGAAGGGTTTTCCTAATTTGTTATAATTATTCTGTTTTCTATGTCAGAAAGCTAAACCGGACATAATTCTCTGCTATAAACATGACAGCGGATCAAAAGGTTGAATTTGTGTTTAGTGGTGGTTAAGGATCTTTGAGGAATGTCTGACTTGTGCATGTTTGAGGTAAGTTTTTTTGAAATTATCTTTTAAGTTTATTCAGTTTACTTTCATGTTTAATAGTACACTATGCCAATAAAGCTTGGGCGGGATGCCATAATTTGAGCTTCTTGATTCAACTTGAGATTTGGTTGTACTTTCAGTTGCTCACTAGATTTCAAATGTCAATAGAACTTGCAAGTTTCAAGTTGTTTAATGTGGCGGATTTGAAGCTTAACATTGTTGATAATTTGGGATTTCAGGGTTCAGTGTGCTCACTTATTTGTTGGAGCAGGCTAAGCTTATTAGTTGGAGATTAATATCATTGTACTGAAAAATGGAACCTTTATACTAATTTCTTCTTCAGAGTGTTGTTTTAGAAAATGTTTTATTCACTTTAAGGACTAGATATGCCAATATTAGATTGTTTTATAATACCAATTTTTGTTGCAATAAAGCCATTATCTAATTTAATGGTTAAAACCTGGGGGTTGAAGTATGCAAGAATGGGTTCAAGCATAATTACCAAAAATTACTTAGGAATAGGATTTAATCTGATTGGCTCATAACTGGATGGCTATTCTTTGAAGCATTGTTTTTTCAGATTTGCTCTGAGATTTCTTAGTTACCTTAATGCTTTTGGTTGCATTACCATTATAAGAAATGTTTGTTCCATCTAAGGGATGTATATCTATCGATCAAAATTATTAAATTTCATGTTCTTTATTTTAGTTTCCTTTGATAAAGAATGACTGATTGACTAAACCTGACTAATTCATGTTACAGCTTGTAGATAATGTCTGGGATGAATTTGGTGCTAGTAATGATCATATAGTGCCTCATACTGTTGATGAATATGGATCTCAAGTTGAAGTTCAAGGTTATAGTCGAAAAAAACCACGACATGAAGTGATTGAAGTTAGTAGGAGTTCTGAGGATATGACTAAATATAGTATTGTGGGGGAGAAGGAAAAACACATACATACTTTGACCAAAAACAGAATGTTAGAGAAGGGTCTGTGGTCTCACAGTCCTGATGGTATGTTTCCCACTTCCGGTGATAATGAATCAATCAAAGAAGTAACAAGCTTGGCTTCTGATGACCCAAGGTTGTCCAACTATGGTCTAAAAACTGGCAATATAGATTCAGTGGGGAGTGAGTTTTATTCTGATGATTCTATCTTGGGTAATAAGTGTGCTACAGAGGACAATAATGTTTACCGTTTTCCACTAAATCACATATCCAAAGCTGATGATGATCTCAGCTTTTTCAATAATAAGAATGAAGACAAAGAAAACAGTGATCTTTTATATTATGGCTGGGGAGACATTGGCAATTTTGAGGACGTTGACAAGATGTTCAGGTAGATCATAAAATCCCATTATTAATTATTTTTCATGTTATCCTCTGCTATGCAACATCTGATATGTTGCTTGAGTAGGACCTCCCTTGTTTGAGTACCAAAATTCGTACATCTATAGGTATCAACATATATGTACCTGCACCTTATATGTTTGCATGTGTATATTTAGGTTTACGGAGTACTATTAATACTTATTCATTCCTATTTTTCTGGAAGGAGTTGTGATTCAACGTTTGGGTTAGGGAGTCTCGGTAATGAAGATGATTTGTGCTGGTTTTCATCTTCACAAGCGACTGAAAGTTGTCAGGATGCATTGAAGGAAGATGCTAAACTTAATAATCTATTAGAGCATTATGCAAGTTCAAGACCAGACAGTGCAGCTTCTGCAACAATTGGTTCCAGCAAGAAAAGTTTAAGTCTAAGTGACAAAATAAGTTCCCTTAATGTGAAAGGTGATAATGCTGGAGTAGCTCACATGTCATATTTAGATGTATTCAATGAAGAATCTGAAACTAAGGATGAGTTGACACCCAATGAGCAGCAGGTTAGTAAGCTGTTCCTTGTTTCTAAATGTTACCTCTCTCTGTTGATTTTTATTTTTAATTTCACATTGTGGTTACAAATATGTAGAGCTTTTAGCACTTTTGGCATCTAGAACTTGTCTTCCTCCAAAAACCTTCTAGGCACTTTCCCTTTCTGAATATAAATTGCATTCTACAAAGATTAGTAGAAATATGCCTATGGTGGGACTTTGAAGGAAAATCCAGTCTGCTATCATCCATGAATTATATCTTCTTTCTAGTGCATGTTCGTAATTGATATAAAAGGTCCAATTTAGAGTTAGATAATGATCAACATACTCCACTCTTGAGCTGGTTTCAGAGGAAAGATTCTTCTCTATAGGTTTTCCTCGACATATTGTTGACATGTTGATTTTTTTTTTTCCAAATTACAGATCTGTCCAAAAAAGCAGTCAAAGGCAAAGCAACTGAGTGCATCAGGAGAGAGAAAAGATCAACATCTGGAAAATGGTGGTTCCTTTCACCAATATGGTAATATCAAGCACTCTTCAGATGTGAAGCACACCTTTACTGATTCATCCTGTCAATTCCTTTCCCCATCAGGCCTTCAGCAGCACAAACAAAACATTGGACCTGATTCTGTGAGTTGCGTACAGACAAACATTCCTTATATGCATCTCAACTATAGCAATCCTTTCGATCAACTTTTAGGATGTCCAACTTTTTCCAGTATCAAATCTGAAAATAATGGTTACCCTTCTTCGACAAACGAGTCATCTTATGCTTCAGATCAGGTGCAGTCAATAGAAAGCTCTAGTGGGCCTTCATTTGGGGATCCTGCCATTATAATGAATGAGAAGAGAGAAAAGCTACATTACCAACAAGATAAACAAGCCCCACTAAAAAAGAACGTCAAATATGCAAAAGTGGGTAGGAAGATGGCATTTTATGATCCAGTTACTGTTCAAAAGCAGGTCCGTCAATCTGAACAAGATGAAGGTCATAGTGAAGTTGAAGGAGTTAGTGTAGGAAAGCAGACACAATTAGATTCTTCAAATGATCAGCTAAGCTCTTGTATGAGCTCTGTGTTGGATGAAGTCTCACTAGAAGCATCTAGTTTTTGGCAGCTTCAACAAGTCATGGAAAAGGTATCATAGATGGAAAGATTTTGTGATGCGCATGTTCTTTTTGGCAGTTAATAAACACTGTAATTGATCAAGTTAAACTACTTGGATTTTTCAGTTGGATATCCGGACAAAATTGTGCATACGGGATAGTTTGTATCGTTTGGCCAGGAGTGCTGAACAAAGGCATAATTGCACAAATACGAAAGGTGGCATCAAAGAGGAAAAAGATGAAGCTGGTTCATTTGTGGCCAATGAAACAAACAAGTACGTAGTTGTTGCTTGAACATGAATTTCTTAGTACATTTTACATTGCACTGTCGCTCAATTTAGACCTTTGGAAGGTGATACATAAGGTACTAATGATGATGAGGAAGTCTACACTTGAAACCTATGGTGGATAGAAATATATTTGAATTATTTATATATTTGGCTTCCTGGACATCAGGGACAATCCAACTGGCTTTTCCCAAAATCGTTATATTAATAAAATAAAGGCACTCATAATTTTGAATTTTGAACCATAGTGTAAATGTCGGTATAAATATGGGTATGCTAAATTTTCTAAAGCCTCTTGATGTGTTTGTATGGTATTTAGAATGTTGTATTTCTGTACTCGTGTCCAGATATGCGGATATGCGTTAGTATTAGATATCCCCTTGGAAAAGCCGTAAGGTGCGAATTTATTAGCAATTTGAGCATATATTGATTAAGCTCTCTTCCACTTACAAGGCTCTTTTCTGCTGCTAGTTTTGTGAATAAAGAAATTAATAGAGGTAAATACAGCGATGGTCAGTTTGGCTGTCCCAAACTTTAAACTGCATGTTGCATCTTTTGAGTGTCATGTGTGTATATTTGTTCCTTATTTTTATTTAATCCTGTCTTCCAATAATTTGTTCTTGTAATTCTAAATATTGGGTTCTTTCCAGGTGCACGCGATTTATGGATATGGAAACTGGCACAAACCCTATAGATAGATCCATAGCACACTTGTTATTTCACAGGCCTTCAGGTCTATCTCTAAACCGTGCTACCGATAATGCGTTTAAGCCTCACGGCTTGGTAAGCACATATGCTTTATCACATGTTCTTATAGTTGAAGAAATTTCATGTTTCATTTCATAACCTCGAAGCCTTTAATGAATAGCAGATTCATGGCTCCATCATGTGATATGCTGAAAACGCAACGCATCGTGGACAACAACAAAAGCAGGTAACCACGAATTTGTTAACATCAGTGTTAACTCCTTTTGGAGTATATAGTTTTGTTTTTTTTAATGAATTTATGGTGGTGTAAAATGGTCTTCATAAGGCCTTCAACATAAAATGCAGTTTGGTTTAACATGGGTGTAGTTTGTGTTGTTGTAAATGGTTGTAAATGGTAATGGTTTGTGACCTTTTGTATCTGTCACTAATACGTCAGTTTGCTTTTCTCAAACTATTCAGCGTGCTTGCCTCCAATTCACTGGACTCTCTTTTTATATTTGATGATGGTAATGAATTCTTTTTCATTCTATTATTTAATCATCCAGAATGACTGGTTGTAGTTCCAATTTTTTTACTTTTGCTATCCAAAAGATCCTTTCGGATCAATTTAAGCCTCTGTTTACATCCATTGCCAAATGTCGGATACCAATTGTCAGCTGGCACTGTCTTTGTTCAAAGCCTGAAACGCCTCCATAATGTTGTGCGCCACACAATTAATCTGATTCGCGGCTCCAATTGGATTGAAAAAAATTGCCATTTTTTGCATTTCCATATGGTCCAAAGTACTGATGCTTCTGAGTTTGTCATTTTCTTTTAAGTTTTTTTGCCTAAAGATAAGAGATCTTGATACATTACCATAAAAAGACACACACCTTAAAAGGATCTTCATTCTCTATAGAGCCCTGAGGCATTGAATTCCCATACCAGTTGTGCCAAATGTGTTGGAAGGCTTTTTTTAACAGAAAATAAACTTGAGGAATTAATTTCCACACAAATCGGTCAACACCGACTCCGTTTTGACAATTGTTGACGCGAGTCCTCGCCCAACCCCTGGCGAATGAGCTGATAATTCCATGTTTGTTGTTTAGGATGTATAAGATTGGCAAGGCTTCTTATGCCAAGTTGATTTTGCGGATCACTCGCGTGTAACATAGAAACATAGAAGATTGACTCTATTGTTCCATATTTGGATCTTTATGCCTTTTTAAATACATCTCTCTAACGGATTAAACCCTTCCACACTCGAGTTTGAAGCTTTTTTTGTTTTCATAGATTATTTACCTAAAGTTATATTTAAAATTAAGTGAATATTCGTTAAGCTTTCTTCTTTCATAATGCAATATTTAAAATTTCCGTGTATTTAAATTTTGATTCTTTTAAAATTAATTTATATAACGTGTTTTAACTACATATATGTAATTTTTGTTGATCAAATTATATTTTTACCAAAAACATCTAGGAATACAATCTACTCTATTAATTACGTATTTTGGTGTCTTAAAGCAAGATTGCAAGCAAAATCAAGAGTAGAGGACAATATTAACTTGATAAGTGCATGTTTACACCTTGGGATGCACATAAGGACTTTCAAGTTGCTAACTTTAATTGCATTTTTCGAGGAGTGGTACAACCGCTTATTATAAGTTTACACCCTTTGTATACTTAAATATTTACCTGATTGGGTAGTTTATTTACGTTTTAAGGATACTTGACATCCACCTTCCACGCTTGTCCTAAAGGATTAAGGAATAATTTAGACTTGTTCAAATCAATTGACAATCCAATGACTCACAGTATAGAGCAAGTGTTCCTTTGAGTATTGCACAATAATGTACGTTTGCATTGAAGAAGCAATCATCTGGAAATAGTAACTGAAAAACTGGAGGATAAATTCTTATTTCTATACTATTGATTTTCTGATTACCTCAGCTTTCATTGACATTAGAGATGACACATTTTTGGTGTAGGATAAATGAAGAAAAAGATAAAAAGGACCAAATTGTCATAGCCCTTGTTTGAAAATGATTAATTTTGTAGGGCTATCATTCAATAGGACTTAATATGAAACTGTGCTGGCACATGAAAAATGATTTGACACTATCACCTATTGGAGTCCATCAATTCTACAAAAGCAAATAACATGTTTTAGCTTACTCGATCATATCTTATACATATTGATTTTCAAGGTGTTCAATATCTTTTTTTTTTCTAACGAATAGTGTGAATAATCTTGTTGGCCAAAATTATATTATCAAATATATTTCTCCCATGCACAAATGCATTTGGTAAGGGATGGTTGTATACTGCATGATTAGTTTAAGACGATGAACTAAAACTTCCACACAAATCTTATAGGCAACATTGCAAACGCTAATTGGCTAGAAATCAAAGATCCCTTGCAGTCTTTGTCTTTTAAGCACTAAGGTGATTAGATTTTTGTTAAACTCTTTCAACATGAATCATATATTGAAAAATCTCAGACAAATCTGTGTCGTTAACAATCCAATAATATTCCAGAGAAATTGGTAAAAGAACCCGATTCTACAATTAAATTTAAGGAATAGTTGTATCTAAATTATGGTCAAACTTACAAATATATAGATCAAATTAAAAAAAAGTATGTATAGATTAGATGTGAAATTCAAGCATCTAACATGTATTTAAAGTTAAAGTTGGATGGAATCTAACAAGGATATAATGCTAAATTTGAAAGACAAATATAGGAAGATTTAGTTTTGGCTTTTTGAAAGCTTAGGTGTAACCTAAAATGAGGAGAGTAGTGTAGGCGTCTCATGCTCAAAAGTTTTTGCAAAATAACAAGCAAAAGGAGCCAAAGCTCAGTATAATTAAACGTAAGTAAACAAGATAAAGCTTTTAACAAAAATATGGCACAATTGAATGAGTTTTAACAATTTGATGGATACAAAATGGAGGTCTTAATAGCAAGTAAACTTGAAGTTGGAATTGAGTCCTTTTCTATCCTCATGCTCTCGTGGTAATAGAAACATTTCTATTTTCTAGAAACAATAAAAGTGTGAAAACTCAATAGAGATGTAGACTTGCTCGAAATAACCATCATCGACGTAGAAAAAGATCCTATATTTATTCTTGAGTGAATAATGTTAGAAAAATATGGATATCATATATATAATAAGCATAATTACATGTTATTATTTACTATCATAAAATTTTAGTTCAAATCAAAATGATCTAATTTGGTTAAAGTTTATTGGGATTCAGTTAATAAATAATGTATGGGTTAAATATGTGTAGATACTTTCATAACTAATTTCTAATTGATCATGAGCTGATTAGAAATTAAGGTTAATGTGCAAAAGTTTTATATCAAGATTATGATCCCCAAATTAAATACAAGTAACTTTTTTGACATCCTGTCTTCAGAGAAGAGAGTCACTTTCTCTAAATTATTTATATGTTAATTTGGAAGATCAAAACTACAAAACTCGAAAATTTCAAGATATCAATGGATTTAGATATGTTTCTATATTTAAATTTATTATTAATGATTTAACATGACAAATATTAATTTATTAAGTTTTGTATAAAGAGTTTTATTGTTATAACAAATAACACATCTTAACCAAAAAAATGGAGTGAAAAGCTTGGACCATATATACCATTAAAGCCTTCATTGAGGAAGGCAAAGGCGTGATTATTACGAGCCTGACGAGCAAAATAACAAGGGCAACAAGTCGGGGTGTTGACTAGCTCTAGCCAAATGACCGACCGCCATGGAGGGTTTTCAAGTACAAGGACCCAAGGTTGGTCGCCAACAATATTTTCGAGATAAGGGGGCTGTCGACAATTTCGATAAAGATCCAACGGTTGAAATCAACATCAAAGTAACAAGGCCAAAAGGAGATTTATGGTATTTGGAGGAATAAAGGCAAACCAAGTAGAGAGAATGAGAGAGGAAGAGGCGAATTCAAGAGAGGGGAGGCAGAGGCGAATTCAAGAGAGGACTGGCAGGGTCGGTCCTCTAAAATGAATTTTTTTATTTAAGTTGCTTAAAATTTTTAAAATTTTCAATTAGTAAAGATAAAATTGCATGTTGTCCTCCTAAAAATGATAAAAAGTTGATTTAATCATTTAAAAATTATAAAGATATAAGTTATTAAAATTGTGAGATTACATTTTTAAGGTAATGATATATATACGAAAATGATGCTTGTGAGAACTTAATAAAAGGTTAGTATATGATTAGCATGCCAATAGGATTATACACGTGCTTGATCAAAGATTTTACATGTTATAATGTGATCTAGCATTTTTTTTTTTTTTGCATATTCTTGGGTTATATGTAGCATATGTTTAGCCTGAAGAGGTATCCTGATATAATTTCAGCTTGTATGAGCAACCTTGATGTAATTTCAACTTGTGTGAGCAACTCAGTTCACTCATGTATCCGAGTCTGTTTTACTACAATTTCATCAGATGATATTCATTTTAATTGAGATGAAAAAGTTTGAAAATGTATTGATATGAAATGATATAAGTTTATAATTTGTTATGTGGCATGAAATTGCTTTGGTATAATATGATGTTATTCATGATATGCAAGTATATCTGACTTATTTGGATGTACTAGTTAAGGCATTATGTGCCAAAGATATCCAAATTGTATGCCAAAGTGATTGGTAGTTGTTATTCTTATAAGTGATTAAGTAAGTGTAGTATTTTCATTTGAACTTACTAAGCACTCTTAATGCTTACTCTTGTTGTTTCTCTTCTTGTAGATTTCTATCTTGTGGAACTTGTCCAGTCGGATCAGCGAGAAGCACACACTATACGAAGACGGTAGAATTATGTTCATTTTGAGTCTAGACATTGTGACATGTACATAAAGGCTTTTGTTTTGCAAATGGTCAATTTGGAGTTGATGGTTATGTGGTATTGTCATAATGATTGAACTTATGGATTAAGTTTGATATGTGATCTAATTGATGCATGGTTTGATCTTATGTGATGCTAGAATATGTAATGATCTTAATTTGTATGGTTTGGCATGTTAAAGATTGTAAGTAAGATAGTTGGAGTGGCTAAGTTGTTAAATGACTTAAGAAGTGGTATACTTGAATGATAAGTATGAAATGTAATTGAATGCATCCTTTGTATGCTTCATGTTAGAATCATTTAAGTGCTAAACTTCCAAGTTCTACAAATATGACACGTTTGAATTAGTAAATGATTTGTTTTAGATATGGAATTGATTATGCTTTGATGTTGAAAGGTTGAATTGTATAATGTTGAGTGATTGGTTCATGTGATTACATGCTTGAATTAGTTTAGATTGGCATGGTTTAAAAGTATCATATTTGTGATAGGTTGAAAGAAGTCATTTTGATGTTGGTTTGAAAGCGAATAAATAGGTATCAAAGTGTTAAGTTTTCAAAACAAGGGCAACATTGCGACCTCGAGATTTTGACATCGCAACATGGCTTGATAGTGAATGATGTCGAAATGCCTAAAGTCGCAATATGACTCATTGTTTGACAATGTTGCGACGTCAATTCGAAACTTTGAGAACTTCACAATTTGGTCATAATTTATGCTTGAGTTAGCAAAAGAGCTTTCATAAGCTCATATGAGATCCGAAAATGATTGTGTAACATATTATGATTGTGAATGATTGAATGGTGTATAATTTTCAATAGTTGCTCTAACAATGAATGCAACATCATGTAGTTCAAACCCGACGATCAGGTCGGGCAATGGGTGTTATAGGGCCATTGACCGACGTCTTATCTTCCATCTCAAGGCTAGCATGGATCCTATCTTTTCCTTCTTCTTTTGTTGAAGATTCACCAATTTGGAAATTTCTATTTCTAATCTCTCGTCTCCTGGTAGCTTTCTTTCTTGGAACAACCATCCAAGGGCCAAATCCACTCCTATGATCTTCCTTTTCATCGTTTCTTGGTTCTGTAACCTTTTGACTTTCTATTTCGCTGTTGTACCTCCGTCACACCATCAACCATGGTCGAAACCTTCACTGTTTTATCCTCAGGCTTGTCGCATTGATCCTTGACTGCACCTGCATTCCCCTCCTTGCATGGATCTTCAGCTCTGATCATTTCGAAACACGCTTAGCGTCTATGACCCATTCTTCCACAGGCAAAGCAAAGCTTTCCAATACCTTCATACAAAATGATTTGCTTTTTCCCTTCCACAAATAAAAATGGTTTAAGAGGTTCTTCCAAATTAATTTGAACGCATAACCTTGCAAACTTGCCCCTCTTTCCGCAATTGTGGCATTATCAACACGGAGAAATTTACCTATACTTGTTCCAATCTTAGCAAGTATGGTGGGTTCATAAAATTCTTTTGGCAAGTTCCGGCAACCTGCTGCAGATTTGAAAGATGCCTGTGAAGCTCTGAAATTCGGCTGCCACCTACGCATGGTAAGGTAATTTCACAGCTGTATCGTAATCTTCAGAGCACAAAAACGTACAAGGAAATAATCGTGACCTGGATCAATAATTTGTAATGAACCCGAGGGACATCATAGTTTAAGAACTGAAAGCCTACTGTGTTTTCCCATAGAACCTGCTCCGAAATTTCGTTCTCTCTTCCTAAGAGAGGTAGATCTTGGAAAGGTCAGTAGTTTGTTCTTCTTCTTCTTCCATAGGAGCAGCTCCTAAATCCGAATTGTTCCTGTCTTCCTCGACAGTATCCTGGTCGTACTTACCAAACTCATTGCCCAAGAGTGTGTCTGTATAGGAAATGGGTTTCCATTAGCGAGTGCATTGGAATTATGCTTCACTTTCTTCGTACTTGTTAGTAGTTCGGCTTCTTCCTCCCACAAGAGGGCAGATTTTCCAAACAGAGTTTCATCTTTAAATTTTGTAATTAGCACAAGGTTCCAAAATTTGTCCAGTAGTGACTACATCCAAAGGCACTCTCTAATGCCACGCTTTCTCAAATTATGCTATACTAGTGTTGAAATTTCACAAATTAATTCTTTTAGGATTTATGATTACGGATTCTAACTCGATTACAGTATCTATAAATTTGTGTTCAATATAAGTATTTAATTTTTAAATATCTTTTGTAAGGATTATATATTTTTCCCTCTATAGTGTTGTGGATATATGTAGAGTAACGTAATTTTTTTTTTATTGAATTACATAAAACCTTAACCATCGTATAAGATTTGTACAGTGGTGTAATTAGTATCTCATTCCTTAACAGTTTCGAAGGGAAATTAAATAGATAAATTGGAACATATTTGATGCCAAAAATAGAAGAATCTAAAAGATGCATTCCCTTATCATAATTCCTTTAAAATACAACAACTCATCCAACTCAAATATTTTATTTTTATTTTATCTATATTTATCAAACGCCATTAAAAAACCTTTTTCATTTGAATTTCCGATCTGAGATTTCAGGTACCCGATCTTTGCCCATTCCCCCATTTCTTTCTCCTCATCTTTTAATTTATGATCCATTTATTTGCTTATTAATTTGTAAAAGAATTGCTAGCACCTAAGGTTTTGTTTTCCTAGGCTTTTTTTAATTTGTTGGAAAAATAAATTTGGGTTTGACTGCCAGTGCAGTTAGGTATGGATCTGCTTAGGTTTTTAATTCAAATTTATTTTAGCTAAAGTAGGGATCTTTTCTCTTTTTGTGGGAAATTAATTAAGTTAGTGGTTATGGGGTTTTTTCTGAATAAGGATTTCATTTTATGTTTATTCTATATTTTGGGCATGTTTTAAATTGTAATGTAAATGACTTGTGGGGTTTTCATTGTTGCTGCAAATATATAATTGGTTTTGATGTAAAACACATATGCATCAAGAAGTAATATTTTTAAGGCTGGAAAGTTGGTAATATGCTCAAAAATTGCTATTCCCCCCCCCCCCCCTTGAATTTGATTTTGTTGTGGCATTCTTTGCTTATGGATGTGTTGTGAGTTCCACTAACGAGTTCTCTAATGCCTGTTGCTGTTTTGATTATGCTAATGATCGGTATTGAGTAAATATGGGTGTTCTCTGAGAGCTGTAGAACTTCCATCATAGCCTTTTGGCTGAATTTTTGTTTTTCATTTGATTTTACATTTTTATTCTACATTGCTGATCTTATTTGTTTGATGGTAATAAATGAAATTCCTTTTCTGGTGCTTGTGACCTGCTAAAATTTGGCATCACTAAAGTTTAATGCAAATTACTTGTTTCATATCTCAGCTACTGTCAGTTGGGCGGTTGCAAGGAACTGATGTCAGGCATGGAGGTCGCCAAAGATCAAGAACTAGTAGACGGAACTGTTGCACAGGAGTCTGGAAAATCCATGCCGTCATCTCAACAGGAGGTCTTGTTCTTATCTTCACTATGGAATGTTGATTGATTAAAGATCATAGCTATGTAGAGCTCTTCAGTTGAGGTGATTTACTCTTTTTGTTCTTATGTCTATTTTAGGAGGCAGTTATAAAGAAAAAATATGGAGGGATTATGCCCAAGAAGCCTCCACTTATCTCTAAGGTGATTTGTGCTGCAAGTTACAATTTGTTGTTTCTTCATTGTGCTGATTCTCTTCTAAGTTTTTCATTTTGATGTCAGGACCATGAACGTGCCTACTTTGACTCTGCAGACTGGGCACTTGGAAAGGTACTTTACAGATTTCTCCACACCCTACCATTTTTTTTTTTTTTTTTTTTTGTTAGCTTGGTATGTTAATCAATCCAGTTAAGCTGAACTTTCCATTTTTTTGATGTTCTTGGATGTTAACAGCAAGGTGTTGAGAAGCCCAAAGGACCACTTCAAGCCCTCCGTCCCAAATTGCAGGTATTAATTGAATGCTTTTGAAAGATATTTAATAATATTCCCTTCTTGTGTAATGTAAGTTGACTTTTATTTGGTCCAAATCTGATGGATAACATAGTGAGTATCGTATATGCAAGTATGTATTTTAAGAATTGTAGTAAATTCCTCCGATTAGTGAGAGCAATAGAATAGCTAGTCCATTGTTAATGCTGCAGGGTAGTGCTGTCTAAAGAAAGTTCAAATCAATATGGTCCGCTTTTGTAGGATTCATTTATTGGTCTAAATTTTACATTCATCCGGTCCACTTTTCAGATTATTTATATTGGTCACACATACGCCTCTTTAATTGGTTCAAAAGATAGTAAACAAGCTTTAATCGCTTTTAGATGTCTGGAAGGACAAAAGGGGTTTCAATAACAACTGAACCAAAGTGGGTTACTTTATAGGTTCCATATAGGGTTCTCAAACAACTGGAGTTTTTTGATTTACTTGCTTTATATTTATGTTAGGAAATGGAAGATGATATAAAAAGTCTTGTCTAGCATCTGCACTAACATGACTTAAAGTTTAAGATAACCAACTACCTTAATTACATCTTTTTATTTTGGTACTGTATTGACTTGGTGTGGTCGTTTCTTCAACCTAGTTAACTTGTATTTCATACTGAGTTTTAACATTTTATAAAGAGGAACTGAATGATTTCTGATACAAGATGTTCTGGAATCATGTTGTAATGGAATTTTTATGCAGTTCGTCTTTGTAATTTCAAGCACTTTACTTCCAGGAAAGAGAAAAATAAAAGTGTTTGGGATGATTTTCATTGCAATTTACCTTTTTTTTCCTATCCAATATTTTTCTTCAGATGTGTGTTCCCATAGCCTACTTTTGATTAATCACTTGCCGTGATACCCCATTTTGTTTTCTGCTAGTTAGTCGTTATTCACTCATTTATTTAGTACCCTTATGATGCATGGTTATGATTATTTCTGCACTTTGTCTTCAGCCTACACAACAGCAAACACGATATAGGAAGTCTCCATATGCTCCATCAGATGTTGAAGGTATGCCTAGTTCATTTCGTATTTAACATTCTGATTTTCAGTGGGAAAATGGTGGTGATTAATAAAATTCAATTCAATTATCATGTCATTGTGTAGATGGAGGGAGTGGCCAACCAGAGGATGGGACTACCAATGAATGAGAAACTGCCCTCAATCTTCCGGTTCTGCGAGAACTATCGATCATTATTCAAATGCTTAGACAGGTAATGAGTAATTTCCAATTGATCTCGTGGATAAACTTGGTGAAGATGTTTCGATATCTGTTAAAAGTTCAACAAGTTACAAGATTTATGGAGTTGTGAACTGTGGGAACTGAAATGTCTATTGTTCCAAGGTTATTCTGATGTGGAACATTATTCTTCATAATATGAGTAGACCACTTATATAAAGAAGTTTGCCTGTTTTACACTCATAGTTTGCTTCATTGTTCCGTGGAAAGGTGAAACCAATCAGTTCAGATTACCTAGTATGAAACATGTTTGCCTGCAAGCTACAAGCTGCTTGAATTTGATTCGGAAAAGAAATTTGAATTCGAGTTTGACTTCGACTTGATCATTGAGCACCTATTGAGTTGAATTCGAGCATGTTATTAAAACTCAGTCTAGCAGAGATGTTTTGTTTTCAACTAGTACTGGAAAATCCTAATTTAGACGTGTCGCATGTTATTTTTTACTTCCTCTCAATTGAGTTCCAGCCTATTCAAGAATCAATTTTTAAATCCAACTCAAACTGCTTTCGGTAATCGGAATCTCTCTAACATTTTAGCTGCTGTTATTGGAAACTGATTAACGCTTCTCTCTGATAGGAAATGTAATGTAAAAACAGGTTTGTCATTAAAAAATAAAAAATTTTGTTCAATTAGTTTTTATTTGGTTCAATCTGTCAATGTCGATTCTTAGGTCAACCAATTTAAAGCTTTCTTTCGGATGATCGGTTCTTGATCTGATCGACCAATGCAATCCGATTTAAATAATATTATGAATTAATTTCGGAATGGAGTTTGTAAGATGATGCTAATATATATTATATTAAGCATATATGGTAAGAAATTTTATATTTCGGTGATAAAAATACAATTCTACTAATATTTTCATGATTGGATGAAGAAAATTACCTTGAACGTATATATAATATTACCAACAATGTTAAAATTCGAAAAATATCAAAATGCTACGACAGTTTTATTTTAGTCAACTCTATCCTTTAAATAAAGAAATATTAAATCTTAATATGTAGTAAAAGACATGGTGTTGAAGATGAAGGATGAATAATTTGTTTGCTGGATAATGTAGGTGTTACAATAAGCAAAGGGTGAAGGAAGGATAAATGTGAAGAATGTTGAGGGACCTTCCTAAGGTGAAAATTTCAAGAGAAGGCAAAAACCTCGTTATGTTCATTTATGAATTATAAAATAGTAAGCATCATTTTTTTTTTTTGTAGATAAAAACAACCTAGAGTGAAAATTAAAGATTCCATTAGTTTTTCAAAGCGTCAACAGAATCCATCTCGACTATATCTCGAGTTGATTGCGGGATTCTCCAAACCATTGAATTTTTATGAAAGTTGTTGCCATAAATTCGACCATATGATCAACAACTAACAATAAATTTCCATGTATTTTTATATAACTTCATATTTCAACGTTTCATCCCTTCTAATCTATCAATAATTCCGCCACCTAATAGGTAAAATGTATTTTTACATAACTTCATATTTCAACTAAATGAACAAAAATTTTGAAGCTCTATTCTGACTGCACAATTGGAATTTGTTCTTTTTCTCCAACTAAAAGCGATAGATTGAATACACTTATTTCTCTAAAATATAGGGTTGCTTTTATACAGTAAAATTGCACTATATCTTTATGGGCATACATCAAAAGAATATTTCACCATTTCACTAGTCTCTAATTAAACAAAAATCTAGCATTTCTTAAACCACTAGGATATCCTATTCTCCCCCATACCAATCGAAGTCTTATGCTTTAACCTCAACTATCAAAATAGCCCCCCTTTGAAATTTGAACGTAAAAGCAGCTTCACACACAGCTGGAATTCTTTAATCCCAGTGGAAAGAGCTTAATGCTAAGGTCTGCACCTAATCATTTCATACAAAACAGATAAGAACTGGTAATATAAGATGATAGCAACCTTACAACATTTGGCTCAATCTTACCAAATCAATAAAGCAGAAAGCCTGATACTACAGATTGAAGTAAATAAGAAACCCACATATTCTCTCAAGCAATCAGAATTCCAGAACAAATGATACACACAGCTTAAAGAACAGAATTCAAAGAAAAAGGCATAATCAATTCAATTCTAAGGAAAACTATTAGTAGTAAAACTGATTTTGCACCTAGTATACATTACTAGAGTCAACTATACATATTCATTACCTGCACAGGCAAACCTTGAAATCACTTGGAAACCAAAAGGATTTCTGGCTTCTTAGCCTTGCTAGGCGTGTTAGAATTCGAAGGCGCGTTTGCCACAACCGTAGCAGCCGCCTTTGCTACTGCTCTTGCACTCTTATCCAGCCTAATCAGACTTTTCAATGCCAATATCGCTTGTGGTGCCAAATCATGAGACGCCCTCGCGTATAGACACCTAATGCCTATCGACGCAGCGTCCTTTACATCTTGTGAATTGGAAGGACCAAACAAACAATGACCCAAAATTGTAACCACCGGCCTCAAAAGTTCCCAAGGTAAAGGGATTCTCACACCCTTTTTCTCCAAATTCTCAGCATCTTCTTTATTGATGCCCAAATTGTCCATCTTCACCACCCCATCCTTAATCAAATCATCTTCACTGGCGACGTCGTCACCGTCGCGGCTTCTCGTTCCGTTACTAAACCCCGAATCCTTCCTAAAAAAGTGATCGTGTCCGTTACCGTTTCCGTTACCGCTTTCGTGGTGATCGTGATCGTCCCCGTCCAATTTGGTTCTGCAAGGACAATCTTGCCCCGCCCAAGCGGCGGCGAATGTGCAAAAGTCCAGCTTAGACCAAGCCGGCATTTGAGAGACTTGTTTGTAATAACAATCAAGAGCGGTTCCAACGATGATGGCTCGCTTAGTAGACTTTACGGCTATCTGTGGCTCAAGCGGAGGTGATAAAACACCGACGGAGAGTCTAGATCTGTCATCAGCGGCCTTGTTACGAGGAGCATGGTACAGAGAGGGCTGAGAGAGGTCGGGAATTTGGACTAGGAGAGGTTTCCCGGAACGGGATTTGACTTCGGAAGAGTAGACGGCGAGGAGAACGGCTTCGAAGCCGGAGAGGGAAGGGAGGGAAGAAGAATCCGAGGAGTGGATTCGGGAAAGGTAGGTGCCGGAGAGAAGAGGGAGGAAAGAGAGGACGAGGAGGCGGAGATGAGGATCAGAGGATTGGAAAGTTTCGTAGAGCCATTGGCAAAGAGGGTCAGAGCCGGAGCCAGAGGTAGGAGAGGAAAGGGCGGAGGAAATGAGAGAGTAAGCGGCGGGAGAAGAGAGGAGAGAAAGAGCGGGGCGGTCGGAATCAGCTAAGGAGGAAAGAGGGGTTCCGTCGGAGGGGAGGAGATAGGAGAGGGATAAGATGCAGGAACGTTGTTTAGAGACGGATTCCCACCAGGAGTGCATAGGATCATTGTCGGTGGTGATGGTGGTGGTGGTGGAGGGAGGAGGTTGGCGGGCAGTGGAGGAGGAGGTGGAGGAGGAGGAAGGGGAGGGGGAGTTAGTGGAATGGTTGTGGGGGAAGTCCATGGCGGAGTTGAAAGTTGTTTGACTTGCATAAGACTTTTGGGGTGAATTTAGCTAAGATTTTGGGATTTGGGCTTATGGTTTTAGCAGCTTATTGACCACAGGAGTTTTAACTTTTAACTGAGGCTCACCCTTTTTTTTTAATTATTAATTACGATGAAATTTATCTTTTAAAACTAATCAAAGGCTAAATTTTGTATATATGACTTTTTTTTTAATAGGTTAAATATAACTTTTTTTTCAAAATTTAAGTAAAAATATTATTTTTGGAGAGGGTATGTGAAAATATATTCGATTAGAAAATTTTTTGCTGACATATCAAAAAAATGTGTATCTAACTGAGCATGCTTTTCTTAACATGCGCGAAATGCTTTTCATACTCCATCTCTCTAAAATCAATCTATTTTTATAAATATTAAAAAATACCTATTTAACCAATTAAAAAAATAAAAAAATATATGGCTAATTTATCCCTAATCAAAGCTTTGAAAACAATTTTTCAGATTTTTTTAACTTGGTAAAAATAATTTTTTTATCTCTCTCAATTTCAATATTAAGTAAATTAGTTTTTTTTTTTTAAAATTAGAGCAATTTAATCACGATCAAATTTGAAAGTGAGCAAGTAATCACAATGTTGACGGTCTTCGTCAATTGTACATAATTTTTATTAGTATAATAATAAATTTAGCTCTCAAAATTTACATATTCTGTCAATTTGGTCTTAATTTAACAAGTTTAGATTGTAACGTTTACACATTTTGTCAACTTGATCCTGATTTAATAAATTTAACCTGCAAAACTTACATATACGATCAACATTTACATAGATATATAAACATCAAAGGCTAAATTTGTTATTTACCAATCAAATTAGGTATAATTGACGGAAAACATTAACACCGTGCTTAATTGTCTTTATTTGGTCACTTTCAAAATTGATAGAGATTAAATGACCCATTTTTTTGAGGGATCAATTTACTCAATTTTGAAATTAAAGACTGAATTTTTTTTACCTTTTTATTTAACTATTGTTGAGGGAGATTTGTCTTAGACCCTGAAAGGAAAGTTATTGTCCTCGCAGAGAAATTTAGTCTCATACTCCAGCTAGAGCCCAAATTCCACGAACTACAAGACTACACCAAATTTTTTTCCAACACATGGTGTGGCCCATTCCATATATTAAGATTGAGATTGTGGGTTAAATACTATTTCATGAATGCTTTGCTCCATTTATATATGATAATAATAATCGGGGCGGGGCGGGGCGGGGCGGGGCGGGGGTCGACAATGAAGTTACTTGAAATTGAATCTAAATTTTTACACTTACAATATAATATTTTTATCATTATATAAGAAACGGATAGTGTAATTTTTTTTACTCTAAAAACGAATAATACAACACGGAATTACCAAAAAATAAATAAAATTGACACTCAAGCTAAATACTTGATTAACATATCTATGCAAATAAATATTTTGGTGGAAAGTTTAAAGGAAAATGTTTGCTGTTTCAACCATTGCCTCTCCATTAGTAAAAGTTCCTCCTAGTAAAAGCGATAAGAACTTAAAGATTTCCTCCTCCTTTTTTCTTTTTGTCGTTTTGATAAAAAGGTGGTTGCTTTGTGATTGTAATTTTCATTTTCCTTTTCCTTTCAAATAAAAAATTATAAATTGGAGACCAAAACATGTATTTAATTGAAAAAATTAACATTCACTAAATATAAAGTTCTACTTTTTCTCTTCTTTTTTTATATTATATAAAAAAAATAAAATCGAACAATCATATCCCCAAAAGAAATGAATTATTGTTGGTCGTAAATTAAAGTGGGTTTGTTTGACTAATATTTGGTGGGTTAATGGAGGAATCCATAAACGACATCCATTGTCCTAGCAAAATTGCAACACTACATGAAGGGAAGCATCCATAAATTTCTAATTTTAAGTTGGTTTGTTTGACTATTATTTCAAACTTTTGGTTGCTGCGTTCTAACATTATAAGGTCGCAACAAGGTAAGGGTCCAACCAATCATAAATAAAAGAAAAATGGAGTAGTGAAAATTAATTGAATTGAATCAGATTATTATTGATTGAATTATTTAAAATGTAAAAATTTTTAATCGTTAGTCGAATCAATTTTTTTAAATATATTAATCGAATTAAAATATTTTAATTAATTCAATCGATTAATCAAATTATCCAAAATTTATATGTTTTTATCTTTTGATTAAAATAAATATAAAACATATAAAAAATACATTACTAATGTTCATTTTTATTTTTTTAATAGTTTCAAAAAAATTATTATATAGAATATATATTATTTATGTCGATTAATATAAAAATAATAGTTTAAATAATACATTGTTAATATAAAAGTATGTTATATATAATATATATTATTTATTTTGGTTAATTCAGTTAATTACTCGATTTTGAACCGAATTAATTGATAATTGAAATTTGAAAAAATCATTAATCGATTTTCAACTGAACTAAATTTGACTATCGATCGATTAACCGAATTAGATCGATTCAGTTGTTTAATTCGGTTTTAACCGAACTATGAACATTTCTAGTGAAAATAGTATTGTTAAGTAAATATAAGCACGGTATGTTTTTTCATAAAAAAAAAGTGTCAATTAATACATAACTTATGGCAGAAGTGGCTCCAGTGGAAAAGAGGATTTTGTTCATCCTAGGGGTCTCGGGTTTGAGCACTTGTGTGTGCAATGTATATGTGCCTTGTCAAAGGGTTAAGAAAATATGAACAGATATTACTATGTAATCACACCAGTATGTTATTCAAATAAATTAGTTCATATGCAAAGAATAATTATTATAATTATTACAAAAAATAAAAATAATTAATTATATGTAAAAAAAATTAGGTATAGAGATTAAAATTCTTATCAAACACTATCAATGAACCTAACTTTTAAGTAGTAACTTCTAATTACAATATAAAGATTACAATGCCCAAAATTTTGCTTTTTGAGAAAGGATAAATATTTCAAAAGTGAAATAAGTATTTGGAGAAAAAAGTATGAATAATGGAATTTAGTGAGGATTAAATTGCAAATTTATAAAAGCTGGAGGAATAAAAGTGTAAATTTACTATTTTTGAAAGGAGCAAATTTACTTAAAAATATTGTTGAGTGCTTACTTCTCAATTCCAAAATCTATCCTTTTGTTGGACTCGATTGGGAAGCTAATAAAGTGACTCATATGCTTACGAGGGTAATCTTATCTTATATGACTTACTCGGAATGGAAAAATCCTCATTTTAGTGTTTTTTGAATTTTAAATCATGATGCTACATTTGATCTATTTGATGAAAGTAAAAAATGTTAAAAAAGGGTGTACAAGATAAGTTTATCGGCTTGAAACTTAGTTTTTATCCTTTTTTTATTGGCTCAAATTCTCTTCTTTGGTGTAATAAACTGTTGTGGGTGGAGATAAAATCACACGATTTGAAATCGTGTCAAACGACTATTTGATAAAAAATTTAACTATCCTCTCACATAAATTAAAATAAAAAATAATAATAAAAGAACTACTTGTATATGATATGATTAGGTTATTATCTTAAAATGTTTTGATTATTTATTATTTTCTCTTTTGGTTAAAATCAAGATATCCATCAACGATAATAATAATTATTTTTCTCGTTGTGGGTGATCTTCGCAAAAATAAACGATTAGTTATGAAATGTGCTCCATTTTCAAAAGCAATAATTAATTGAACCTTAACCTCATAATTAATGGATAAAATGAACAACCATCAAATCGTACCTTATGATTAATTTTTCATTATTTTTACTCTATGATAAATGTACGAGTCTAATCGTGAACGTTTACCTTAATTAATACAAAAATAATAATAACAATAAATTAAATATTATAACTATATTTTAATGTAAAAAAAATAAATTTAACATATCGCAACTCAATGCAATGCAGATCCAAAACCCACCCTATGCTGTAAAATAGTAAAATTTTTCAAAATTCAAAAAAACTTCTGGCAAAAATAAAATAAAATAAAGCAACCATGACACGTATACGTTCCCCTTCTAGTGGCACCGACTAGTGGGAAGTTCCCAATTACCACATGCGCCTCTCTCCCCAATAAATCCCCCCACTCGTTCATTATCGAAATCCTCTCATTTACTTCCCTTTCCCACTATACCCAATTGTTGCCTCCACTGTTTCCTCTCCCAACAATGGTGGCATCAAACTTCTCTCTTGCTTTGACACTAGCTGCCATTATATCTGTCTGGGTGGCCGTTGATGCCGCCCACCACCACCACACGGCGTCGGCTCCTTCCCCTTCGTCTTCCTCTTCCTCCGTGGACTGCTCCTCCCTCATCTTGAACATGGCCGACTGTTTGGCCTTCGTATCCAGCGGGAGTGAAGTGTCGAAGCCTGAAGGAACTTGTTGTTCTGGCTTGAAAACTGTGCTGAAAACCGACGCTGGGTGCTTGTGTGAGGCTTATAAGAGCAGTGCTTCTCTGGGTGTTACTCTGAATGTCACCAAGGCCATGACTTTGCCTGCTCTTTGCAAAGTCTCTGCTCCTTCTACCACTAACTGCGCAAGTGAGTGACTTAACCTTTTCTTTCCTTTTCAAACCCATATACTACTTTGTTTATAAACATAAATTGTGGAATCTTGACCAAAGTTGTAATCTTTTTTTAAATAGTATGATTTGCACAACTACTTAGATAAAATCTCTAAAATATGCCATTTTTGTTGCAAATTTGTAATGTAGGCAAAGGGCAAGTTTGAATTTTATGTATTATGAAGCATCCTTTTCAAGTTTTCATGTATTCATTCATTAACAAGGGGGAGAAAAAGAAGAGATTTTGGGGATTTAGAACTGATAACTAAAACTATGTTTTTTTTTCCTTGGCAGTATCTCTCACACCTGCTGGTGCACCAGGTCTGTTCTGATAAATCTAATCCTTATCTTTTCTTTGAAGTATTTCGATCTCATCAAATCTTTTGTTCCTTCTTAAAATAAAAATTCTAATTGATGGTGAATCTAGTTTCATTTAAGAACTCAAAAAGCAGTCAAGTCACGCCAATTCCAACCCTTAAAATCCAAACAGGCTTGACTTATGCTGACCCTTGTTTTACCATAACATTTGACTTAGTTTCCCCTATCAAATTTGTAGGAATGCAACCATCAACATCGGCCAGTGCGCCCACAGCATTGTCAGAAGGAGCAAATGAAGTAGCCCCTGCGCCAGCACCTGGTAGTTCAGGCTCCCCATTGCTATCTGTTTCAGTGGGATCACTCGTGGTAGGCCTCATGATTGTTTTGGTGCCTGGTTGGAGGTGAAGGAGAGGGGGTATCATATGAAAAATATCCATTTTGATGTTTAGGGACACGATTATCGGATCCCTGTATTTAAATTAGTTTGCCTGTTTTGATGTGTGGTTGGAGAATGGAGATTGAAGCATTCATTTTGTGGGTTTCTGGAAAACTATGTTTTTAGGTTTTGGACCATCCTTTGGATCCATTTTTTTTATGATTACTTTCTCCTTTTATTGTTACTTATATTAATTATCTCATTAATTGATGAAAATCTATGGGGCGAGTAGTCATCGTTATTTAAAGCGGTTCAGGTTTGTATCATATGAAAGACATTGGTTGTTCGGGAGGCCTCAGGATGTGACAGCGCTAGTCGTGTTATGTTGCTACACACAGCACTTGTCTGCCTGTCTTTGTCTACGGCGTGTGCGAAACTTCCATTGTGAATGGATACAACTAGTCAGCCTTTTAGGCTAAAAAACACAGCCGATTACGGCGAAGTTGACGCCCTAACAAACAAATCAAGGTTTTCACAATGAGAGCGTCGAGTCAGTCATTGAATTTATTAAGACGTGCACGCCATTGTTGGCGTCGCCTTGTTGAAATTACAAGAGGGCCTACCTTCGCCCAGCTGCACTGACACTCTGATGGGCCTGGATATGGACTCATTCATATACGAAGACTAAATTATATCACACTTACAATATGATTAAAAAAATATTTTATGTAAAAATACTTTTTTTTTTTTAAATTTACTCAAGAATGATTATAAACGGAGTGATAAAGAACTTATATAACATTACGCCTCATTAAACCCCCCAATTAGTCTTGAACAAATCAAATAAGACCATTACAAGAAACCCTTAATAAAGACCATTTCGCCTTCACCACGATCCTCTTAGTACCCCCTAATTAGTCTCGAACAAATCAAATAAGGCCATCACAAGAGACCCTTCATAAAGACCATTTGGCTTTCACCACGATCCTCTTAGTTAGGAACTTGTTTAACAGGCAGATTCACTCATTAATTTTCATATTAAGTCTCAAGTATTACGTTCCATTCGAGATAATTTTGATAATATTATAATGTCACTCTACTTAACCTTATAGCGTCATGCCACTTGTCTCTGAGCAACCAATAACAACTTGACACGTGGTACCTCGGGGATAAGGGACGACCAATATATATAAAGTTAGGAGCCTAAGGAGAGAATGAGACAACTCACCACATTACAAAATCTCCACCTCCTTCATCCCTTTCCCTTTGCAGCTCCAACCACCTTATCCAACGACCCTTTGCATTGTCCTAAATAAGCTAAACCATCCATCTGCGCCATTGACTCCTTTATATATCAACAATTGGTGTGATATGCATAAATTCAATCTAATCTAGAAATCTTTTCAATAGTAAACCTCAAAATCAATATCCCAAACATTCAATCTGATCAAAACAATAATTTTAACCCATAAACCGATTAAAATAACCCAATTAGAATTTCGAGGGTTATTATTATGACCTATATGGTAGTACACAAAGCAATATTCCTACCAACAAAGATATCATGAGATCCACCCTAATTACTAACCCCAAAATGAAATAAACACAAGCCAAAACCAAAATGTTAGCTCTCAACATTTCTCAAAGCTCCAAGAGCAATTTAGAAGCTTGTAGGAGAAGTTTAGACAGTCTGAAAAGCTCCAGTAGAAATAGAAAACATACCAACAACAATAAGAGCTCTTACAACATAATATTTAGGAGCTATTAACAACCTAATGTACTGCTAGGAGGCAGTGTAATAATAAGGAGGAGAGAGCCTCTTCGGTCGGGAAGGGGTAGGATCATAATCTAAATCAAGGAATACGTTAACGGAGAAATGAAGCGGAAAATACTAAAAAAATGGCAGGGATATCCCAAAACGTGGGGATTCGGAATATGTACCCACAACATGTTCCTTTGCAAGAAGCTATGTGGAGAAATGAAGTTAAAACTTTGCCCAAAGAAATACAGGATCTGTGAATTGCTCAAATGGGTAAATGGAACGGACGTCGGATGCCAATGACCCTTTGGCTCCACACATTACTAATACGATTTATACAAATAATTTTAAGCTGCCAATGGAGGCCTATGAGGCTATTGTTTGATTATAGAAAAATCAATACAAAAGATTTATTATTGTTATCTTTTTAAACACTTGCAGAGCCTCAGTATATATAGGCTGCTAGGGTAAGTTCAACTGATACAAACTAACTCTAACAGACTAACATACTTACAACTAATTGTAGTTGACATACTATTATTCTCCCGATTCTTTTGACTTATTTGAATCAACTGAAACTACCACTCTTAGTGCATCTCGAAATGGCACAAACTTCTTAGGTGTAAGCGGCTTTGTGAGAACATCTGCTATCTGACTTTCTAAAGGAATGAAGTTCACCTGCAGTTCACCATCTACTACCTTTTCTCTTACAAAATGATAATCAATTTAAACATGTTTCACCTTTGCATGATGTGTGGGATTTGCAGCCATAGACACTGTGGAAGTATTATCACACCAAATGACTGGAACCTGTTGTAGCTTGACACCCAACTCAGCTAGTAACTGTTTAACACTGAGTACCTCTGACACGCAGTTTGCTAAGCTTCGGTATTCAGTTTCACTTGAGGATCGAGAAACTATCGACTGCTTTTTTGAACACCAAGAAACAAGATTGGGACCAACATAAACACAATAACCGGTTGTGGATCTTCTATCCTCCATTGCTGATGCCCAGTCTGCATTTGAGTATCCCACTAACTCATTCTGCCCTTTTGTAAAATGTAAGCCATAAGCTAACGTACCCTTAAAGTACCTGAGAACCCTTTTTACAGCTGTCCAATGCATGTTATATGGGGCATTCATGTACTGACTAAGCTTATTCACAGAAAAAGCAATGTCAGGTCTGGTTATACAGACATACTGAAGAGTCCCTATAATGCTTCTATACAATTGAACATCTTCGAACAGTTCCTCTCCTATTGCCATAATCTTGGGATTTCCAACCATAGGCGTAGGTGTACTTGAAGCATCTTGTAAACCAGCCTTATCCAACAAGTCAGATACATACTTCTTTTGTGTAAGATAGACCTCATGAGCAGTTTGTTGTACCTCTATGCCCAGAAAAAAACTAAGATTCCCCATATCCTTTAGGGAAAATTGACCATGCAATTGTTGAACTACTTCATTCACCTCTGACTCCAAGGTCCCAGTTATTATTACATCATCAACATAAGCCATTAAGATAACCATACTGTCTGACCTTATTCGAAGAAAAAAAGACGAGTCCGCCTTCGAAGGGCAAAAACCAAGCTTCTCTACAAAATGCTTTCGTAGAGTATAGAACCAAGCTCTAGGTAACTGGCGTAAGCCATACAGAGCTTTATGCAATTTACACACAAGCTTGTTTTCAATGCTACTTTGAACCTCAAACCCAAGTGGTTGATCCATGTAAATTTCCTCCTGTAAAGCTCCATTTAGAAAAGCATTATTCACATCCAGTTGCCTCAACTTCCATCCATTCATAACAGCTAAAGCAATAACTACTCGAACAGTAGTTGCTCGAACCACTGGGCTAAAAGTATCTCAAAAGTCTGACCCTGCATGCTGTGAAAAACCCTTTGCAACCAGACGAGCCTTGTATCTATCCACTAAACCATCTGGTTTCTTTTTAATTTTAAAGAGCCACTTACATCCAACATGCTTTCTAGAAGCTGACAACTCACACAAACTTCACGTTTTGTTCCCTAGTAAAGCACCCAACTCATTTAGAACAGCTTCACTCCAATAGGGTGACAACATGGCTTCATGAACATCAGTAGGCGTGGAATCTGAAGTAGTAGCTGCCTTGGTCAAAAATACCCTGGGTTTGAACGTTTCTACCTTACTGCAAGTAACCATAGGATGTACGTTACAGATAGATGGAGCAGTCTGACATTGCACTGAATTTTGATCAACAGAAAGAGAAAAACTAGAGGTGCCTATATTTGGTGACAGACTATTATTAGGTAAACTATAATTCACGCCTGCAGTATTTGGAGTAGGGACTGGTAATGACACGTATGTAGATGGAACATTTGGTCCGCTACAGCTGGTAGAACCTGTTTGGTGCATGATAGGTATTAAAAACTATCTTTGACTAGTTGACATGTGAGTTGGTGAAAGGACTAAAAGCTTGAAACTACATGCATGCGAAGGTAACGTGGTTTCTGGTTGAGAAGACAGATTGCAAGAAGGGAAGATAGTTTCATCAAAAGTTACGTGACGTGAAATATAGACTCTTCCATTACCGTCTTTGCATTTATAACCTTTATGCAAAGGAGAATACCCTAAAAATACACAAGGGATCGACCTAAACAGAAGTTTATTTTTATTATAAGGTCTGAGATTTGGAAAACAAAGACATCCGAATGTTCTTAGAAAATTATAGTCAGGCTTTTGCTTAGAAAGACATTTATAAGGTGAGAGCTTACCTAGAGACTGAGATGGTAATCTATTGATCAAGAAAACAACACTACTGAAGGCATTACTCTAGTACGATAATGGTAAGGCAGTATGTGCAAGCATAGATAATCCACATTCAACAATTCTTCTATGCCTTCTTTCAACTAACCCATTATGTTCAGATGTGTAAGGACACGTCAACCTGTGCACTATACCAAACTTTGCCAAGTAACCCTTCAAAGCTTGAAACTCTCCACCCCCATCTGTCAGAAGCATTTGAAGTTTAGCACCAATAATCCTTTCTGCCTGTACATGAAACTAAGGAAAAATTGCTGCAACATCAGACTTTTTTTTATAAAATACACCCATGTGTACCTCGTATAAGCATTTGTAAAAGCAACATAATACATAAACCTACTTGAACACACTAGAGCAGGTCCCTAAACATCAACAACAACTAACTATAATGGAGCACTGTACTGAGTCTTAGAAGCAGAAAAAAGAAGTTTGTGCTCTTTACCTAAGTGACAAGCAACACAGCTAATAGTTTCTTTATTCGAAAAACCAATTTTACAACTCTGTAATGTTGTTTTAAGAACAGAAAGACAAGGGTGACCTAGCCTAGAATGCCAAGTAGACAAAGAAACTAAACTAGACACTATCAAACATTAAGCTGAAGAGTTTTTAACAGCATCTAAGTCAAGTTAATAAAGCCCATTTTACACCGAGCCTCGAAGTAACACTTCACAATTCCTCAAATCACGAACACAGCACTGTGTAGGAGAAAACTCAAACTGCACCTTGTTGTCCTTAGTAAATTTTGACACAGAAAGAAGATTTTTGGTTATACCAAGCACAAACAACAGTGATTTCATAAGTAAAGGTCGAGACTGTGTAAGCAAAGATGACTGACTACACTTAAGAACAGACAATGCACTACCATTTCCAACAAAAACCTTACCTGGTCCTCCATAAACAGCACTATCTCCCAAAGATGCCACATTATGCGTGAGATGATGCATTGCCCTTGAGTCTGGGTACCACGCATTATCCCCCACTGTCTCTGGTGTTGCTAAAAGAGCTTGAGGTGCCTGATTATGTGCTGACGATGCTCCAATAGGCACAAATGGATTTGACCAAGACTGCTGATTCCAACCTCCACCATTAGGAACCAAGAAAGGTGCCTGCCAAGATATACCTTGAGATCCATTACCAACAACACAAAGATTGGCCTGAGGCAATCTATAGTTTATACTCTTGTACGACACATCAAACCGATGAAAACATCTGTTAACCAAGTGACCAGTTTTTCCATATAGTTGACACTGAATTCTACTATTTGAAAAATGCCCTCTACTTGTACCACGCTGATTTCCTCCGAAAGCCGGACGATAAGAGGGCATAGCAGATTCAGAACTATTTGTTACCACATTAGCAGCAACAAGAAGCATAAAGCATATTATCACAGAGTAATATTAGTAGTATGCATTCTTGCTTTTGTATCAATAAGCATAGTGGTAATGGCCTACACAGAGTAAGTAACTTGACTAGCAGTTATAACCATAATAACAGACTCAAAGTCAGTAGGTAATCCATTCAAAATAGCTGTAATATGCTCATGCTCACTTATCACTTCACCACAGCTAGCAAGACTATCACAAAAACCCTTTATCTTAATTAAAAACTCATTCATGGAGAGATCACCTTTTTTTTTGTGAATGCAACGCTCACCTATAATACATAAGACGCGAGGTTATTTTGCTGCCATATATGCTGGACAATGTACTTTATTTTTGAGCACTAGAGTCTACACCGATCAAATGTGGCATCACACTTTGACTTACAAACAAAAGAAGCCATGACGCTATGTCACTGTCTTGTTGTTCATAAAGAACAAACTCAGGATTTTCTTAAACAACTCCTTCACCATTTGTAACTGTCGATGGAGGAGCAGCATGACCATCAAGAAACTTCTGCAATTTGTGAGTCTTGATGGCAAGAAGAACTTGCTGTTTCCATAAAAGATAGTTAGAATCATCAAGCAACAAATTTATTTTCTTGGTAGAAAAGAACCAGCTATCTGCCACATTGTCACTTGCATTGGACGCCATCACATGCACAGCAGCTGAAGTTGCAGACGACGTGGTCATTGCCAGGATCAAGGCGATACCTCTGATACCATGTTTGATTATAGAAAAATCAATACAAAAGATTTATTATTGTTATCTTTCTAGACACTTGCAGAGCCTCAGTATATATAGGCTGCTAGGGTAAGTTCAACTGATACAAACTAACTCTAACAGACTAACAGACTTACAACTAACTGCAGTTGACATACTATTAGCTATGATGGTAAGAGCGATCCAACCGATCACTTTTCGTAGTAATAAAGCTACATGGATGTCCAGATAGTTTTAGATGAGTTAAAGTGTTGTCTTTCCATGCAAACTATTGGTACAATTCCTTACAACCAGGGCTGGTTAAAAATTTTAGCAAGTTGTCGGTGTTATTTGTCAATCACTTCCTAGCCAACAAAATAGCCCTGAAGTTCATCAATAGCTTGGAGAATCAAACAGAGAATTTACAATATCGTTGGCCTTGAACATAAGCATCTCAAGTACATATTGATGTTTAACAGGTCGAAGAAACTTTACCAGTTATATAAAATATAAGGTCAATTAGCAGAAACTGAAGAAATAGATGGTGCGACAAGTTCAAGGCATAGTTCGAGCTCTTTGTCATAAGATTTTAATCAAAATAGGAGACAGGAGCAAAGTAGAAGCCATGAAAGAACACACCAAGCACTACGATTAAACATGAGGGGCAACAATCTCCCAAGTTCCCCTCTTATCAAAGCTGACGAGGAGCCAGACATCCTCAAGAAAAGCTCCGCAGGCAATTACATTTCACTGATAATCAGAGAGTGCACGAAGGGCTCTTGGAACAAGTTTGAATTTTACCCCCCTTGAAAGCCCCCATATCAAAATATTGTGCCAAATTGAACACCTGAGGGTATTGGAACCCCCTCCGCCTATGAGGCTCGGCTCGAGACTCGCTCCTCGTTGAGATATATAAATGTTGAGTGAGTTTTTTCATTAAAATTATTTAATGGTGAACGTAGTGGAATAACAAATGTTGAGTGCAAAATCCAGAAAAGAAAGATAGAGCGGGATATGCGAGCCTAATGGCCTCTGCATGATTCATTCTTCTACCTCACCATAACCCACATTATTTAAGCTGGCTTGGTTATAAATTATTTTCGTTACTTCACGTTAACATAAATTTTCATATATATCTAATTTATAATTATAATTGTCACTATGAAACATCCCGATCAAGACCATTCCACATACTCCAAAAGACAAAAAGTCCCCATACCTACTCCATCTATATCCCTCTTTTTTTGTTTTGGGTGAGCAACAGCATTGAGGACCACTCAAATTTAAACATTGTAACCAATTTCTAAACATCAAAATAAACAAACAAAACCCAACATCTTACATTTCTTCTCCACAGCCACATTTCCAAGTAAAATTCGGCCCCTCTTGAGTTGTTCAACAAGGCCAAAACTCAGCCTTTTTCACCTTTGAAATGCTCTCCAGGACTCCCACTGGCGATACGTGCCCCATCACCGTCACCCTCTTGCTCTCTAGCTCTATACTGAATGATGTCACCCCTGCTTTTTTCCAAAACAGTCACACTTTCTATTTACTGCTACTTTACCCTACTTTGCAACCGCTTGGCGCAGCCTTGGCTTAGCTTCAAGCTCTGGCTTTTCACCAAGATCGGGTTTTGAAAAGTTCTTCTGTGAAGTTTTAAGGAAAACAAAAAAGGGTGGCATCTGATGCCATGATTTAACTGAAATCATTTGGGGAAAATTTAAATAAGTAGCATGGATTCGTTACAATACCTTCCATTTTGGATAAATGCTTCTTCACTTTACCAGCACAACCTTGACAATGAAGAGCGACTCGCATCACAACCACCTGCAATTGCTTATGAGAGACACGAATATAGAAACCAATGACACCCATGTCCAATACATATTTGAATAGGAGTGCCGGGGGATATGACCTCTCAAGGATATTCCAAATACATTAAGAAACAAAAAGCATGGAAAATGTTGGACATGCGCAACGTAGGCCATGCTTGATAATGTAGCACAGGGCATTGAGATATTCAAGTAAAAGATGGTTATTTAGCCTTAAAAGTTATAACCTTGTTGATATATTTATCATTCCCACATTATTACATGATTCACATTCACATAACTAAATGGTCGTTAAAAGACACAGGTGAAAAACAACATAAAATCTTAATTTTGTGTCAAAAACTAGAATTGACTATCAACAAGCGTAAATAGATCAGTTCTTAAAGTCATACAAAAAAATGGCATATAATCGAAGCCTGACCTGGAAAACATGATCTGATGAAGCTAGCTGAACTGATCTAGAGTGGGGCATTGGCTTCTGTTCTTCATTTCTCTCCTTTCTGACCAAGGGAGTGACAATGGATCTCTTGTCGTCTCCAACAAATCTTTGAGACTCGACGAGCCTAGAGTACTTGTAATTGTTGATCAATCTAGTATTATCTGTACGGATTCTGGCTAACTTTCTTGGCACCACTGCCGTGCGAGGATCAACTGCCATGCACGTTGCATTTACTGCAGCGGATTGGCACATGAAACCTCTCATCTTACCATTCTTCATCTTCTAAACAACCAAGACAACTGTGGAGGAAGAAGGTTACTACAAGATAAGGAAAATGGTAACCTAACTGAGCAAAGATGAAATGAAAAGTAGGGTCTGGTCTTATGAGTTAAATGTAGGAAATTGTAAATAAAAAATAAAAGGAAAATATGCATGTAGTACATTTATGACTTAGCTAACAAGGCCTTGGAGGCTGTGACAGTAGTCAATACTACCCAGATTTGAGATGAGTGTTAAATAAATCTATGTCTTGAATAAGAGCATACTTTGTCTCCTTTTAAATTTTACAGATATCTTGTATTTATATGCAAGTAGATGTTTCTCTGTTAATGCTTGCACCTACCTATCTTTGTCTAGGGTTACTAATGTTGAAATATGTTTATATCCTTCACCTTGGTATATATAATATGTATATGTGATGATACAAATGAAAGCAAAATCCAGAGTATATATTATTCGAAGAACTACATAAAAGTTATTCCAATTGTTGAAGAAAAGTAATAAGTTTATGTCTCCCTAAAAAATAAAGTTCTAATTATGATATTGTCGGTCGTGCCAATTATTGTGTTGAGGCTACCTACTTGAACATGTTGAGAAACATGGATAAAGCAAAGTCCTGAAATTATGATTTGACTGATAAAAGGATTTTGGTTGTAGGAGTATATTAAGAAGAACAATTTGCCATTAAAAAGAAAGGAAAAAATCTCGTGGCTCTAATAGACAAAATCATACTCCAAATGTTGAGTAGTGTATAGAAGATTGGGTTATGAAGAAACGAGCCAAATTGTTGGGCACCGAAGAATGGTGGGGGAAAGAAGAGCAGAGGGAATAAGAGGGTAAAGTGGAAGAAAGGGAGGAGGTAGAATAAATGAGATTGGCGTGGTAAGAGACAGCAATAGATACAGTGACAGAGCTGGTAACAACTAACATTTCAGACCTGTTGCTTCTGTTGTTCTTGCTGGTTGCTGCCTGCCCATCTGTCTAGTGTTGGTCTCATATGAAGATGGTTTTAAATTCTTGGAATTGACCTGCCAAAGTGCGGATGCCAACCCCAATGCCGTTGTTTCTCAAAGACAAATACTTGTGTAAATGTCTCAATCAACCAGCATGTATAGTAAATGCAACATAGATGTATCCATTTACTGCAACGTGAATTTGGTTTCTCTTTTCCCTTTTTATGTTTACTGCCGATAAATATATTAACGATACCCCTCTAGTGATATAAGGTGTGGTGGCGCAGTTGGCTAGCGCGTAGGTCTCATAGTTTTCTGAGTGATCCTGAGGTTGAGAGTTCGAGCCTCTCTCACCCCATAAATTTTCGTTTCCTTTTATGTTTATTTTTTAAATGAGAAAATATATTATATTTCTTGAATATATATTCTAGGCATTAAAGCATGTTTACCACATTTCCTTTATATTTCATAATTTTATACCATCTTTAAATAAAATAATTCAAAATATAATATCCAAATAACCAGCTCGTGATTAGAGGTGTTCATAGGCTGGGTCGAGTTAAGTTCGGAATGGGCCTAAATATGATATTAACATATTTTATGTTTATCCAAGCCTGACTCGAAATTTGGGCATAAAATTTTGCACAAATCCACACATATTTGCAAAAGACTAACTCAAACTCATTTTAAACCCACCCATATTATTTTTAATTTTTTAAAAATATTTATTTTATTTTAATATTAAATAATTATATATATTTTTATTTATTGAAAATTTTTATATAGTCATCTTAGCATTATTTTAATGTTTACATTAGAGTGTTATTATATATTTAATATATTTTTTTAATGTGTTCTAAATTATATAATATATAAAAATAACATAATATAAAGTATTATAAACTTAAAACAGACCTAATTTTTTTCAAACTTATTTTTATGGCCTAATATTTTTGACCAAATCCTCTTAAATTTCAGACAAACATTCGGGCCTGGACGAGTAACCCAACCCATGAATAAATTTACTCATGATTAATAATATTTATAAACAAAATTTTTATCACCATATTTATAATCATTAATTAATAAAATTTAAAAAATATATTTTACATAAAATCTTTTTTATCTACATTGTAAGTGTGATATAATTTTTTTTGCGAGTACGTGTTCATTATATTACTAGATTTTCCATTTTAAATAATCAATCACATTAAATAATAATTTAGTTTTACTAAAATATTTAATTAAATAAATTTCTTTGATAAAAAATTTTATTATGCTTATAAATAAGAATTTTGATTCTATTAAAAAATAAATAAAAAATTTTACATTTAAATTATTATGTTCCCATCAATAAAGAGAATAAAAAGAAAATTCATATTACTGTAGTTTTAAATAGAAACTTTTAATAGTTATTTTATATATACAGATTATTCAACAGTGAGGGGTGGTGGCGCAGTTGGCTAGCGCGTAGGTCTCATAGCTTTCTGAGTGATCCTGAGGTCGAGAGTTCGAGCCTCTCTCACCCCACACATAATTTTTTTTTTACAATGAAAGAATTTTTTTTTTTGGTGTAAAAAGAAAAATATACTTTCTTTAATGAGATATTCGGGTCATTATTTGGAAAATAAAGTGGAATTTAGATTTTGACACATTATATTTATTTATTTTAAAATTTTATAATTACTTAATACATAAATCACAAAAAAAATTAACTTCACAAATAGAATTGAAATTCTAACGTATTCTATTTATTTACACCCCATTCATTTTTTTGTTACAATAAGAGAAAAATATTTCTTCTAAAATGAGAAAAATATATAAGGTTATTATTTGACACAAACACCGTTAAAATTTTTAACTTTATAAGCGAAATTGAAATTTTGAAACGTATTTATATATTCTTAAAATTTTGTCATTATTTGATCCATAAAAAATAGGAATTTTTAATTTTACAGGTAAAATTGAGATCTTAACATATATTCTATTTATTTATTTATTAAATTTTTTAAATATATTTCAAGCACAAATGAAAAAAAATGTCAATTTTGCTTATAGAATAAAAATTTCTACTGTAACAAATAATTATCTAATATATATTTGAATTAGAAAGAAAAATATGCATAAAATACTGGAATCGGACTGTTATAGTTCCCCTCCCTCTTCTAATCATTGGTATATATAAAAGGTTAGAAAATGCATTATTTATTGAAATTAATTTTAAGGCGTTTTGATAGTTAAGTATCGATACCAAAGGTTTACGTATCAATACATTACAAGTCAATAGCCTCAAAAACCAAAATGAAAGGTTAAGTAGCGATGCCTGCCTTGTGTGTATCAATACATGCCTTTATAACAAGTAATTTTATAGCATGTATCGATACCCTCTATGTAGGTATTGATATTTGAGTTGCAAGGCAACTTTTTCAATTTGAAATTAATGCTTGCAAAGTCTCCAAATGGCTAAATTTGAGTTCTTGATAAAAATACAAGTCAGGCACTACAAAATAGAAAAGATCAATATCCAAGCAATCAAAACAAGAGAAAATTACTCAATTATTTATTTCTTCTTTTTTTTTTTTTGTACATATCTCTTAAAAAGTGGTTAAGAGCTTTCTAGTTAAGCGTTTGTAAAAATTAAAGGGTTTTAATTAAGCCATACAAATTAAGGGGAAGTTTCTATCTCAACCTTTCTCACTTCTTTTAAACTATAACTCTATGTTTGGTTCATGGGAATTGCTATGCAGTTCCGTCCAAATTCTGAGGGGACCACTCATTTCATTGTTTGGTTCAAATTATCCCATGGAATAGGTAATTTTCATTCCCTTTCTATTCGTTGAAAACGCTGAATGGCTATTCATGAAGTCATGTAATGGTTATTCAGCAAGTCAAGAAATCACTTAAAAAAATTTCTTCCCAGCGTACCTTTAAAAAACACCACAAATTTACAACTTTATTTGGCAAAAACTTGGGACGACTTTCTTTCACCATATTCTTCCAAACTTTCACTTTTCATCTTTCTATCAAATTGAGTGAAAGGAAAGCTCAGAACGTTGTATTCGTTTCCAGGTAAGCATCAATTTCTATTGGTAATATTCAAGCTTCTTGAAAACTAAACAATATGGGCCTTTGATATTTGAGTTTGATTTGACTTTTTAAATTACTTTTCTCTTAAATTGTTCAAGAACTTGAAAATTGAAAAATGAGTCTTTGATGCTTGGGTTTGATTTGGATTTTTGAAATTTTTTCTTAATTGAAATTTTAACTTTCTTTTACTATTAATTAAACAAAAAGGGTAATTTGTTTCTTTTCTATATTTTGATTTATTTTTCTAATGATTTCGGTAATTCATGTTTGCTGTAATAAGAAATCGAGAGAATTGAGAATTGGGAATTATATAAAATATGGCACCATGTTGTGATAAGATATTGAAGAAGAAACGAATAGAAGAGCCGACAAAAGCATGTTGGAAAAGATACTAGAATCCAAGCCTTTATCTCTCTTCATGAACACAAGGACTCTGCTCTGAAATCCAAGCCTTTTCTTTGTTTCCATATCATTGCCTGACACCTATGAATCTTCCTTTTTCTGAATTTGATGCTTTGTTCTTCAAGGTAATTACTTTTATTGATTTTGGTCTAATTCAGTTTTTTTATTGGTTTTACTATCTGAGTTTTCTCTTTTATTGAATTGAATGCTTTTTTTTTATTGTTAAAGATTGGTGTTTGTTCATGAATTTTGATTCTAACTGTTATTGTGTTTGTTGCCTATTATTTTTCAAGGTTAATCTAATCTTTTGGGTTTTTTATTTACTTCAACTTTTTGAGTCCCAAACTGTTTAAGTTATACTATTTTCCTTTTGGGGGGGTTTGTGTTTGTTTTATGCTTCATAGCTTTGATAAGCAAAGATGGATTGTTTGGGGATATAAAATTAGGAATTACTTCTTGTGAGTTGAAAGAAAAGTTAAATCATGTTAGGATTATGTTGTTTGATAGCTATTGTTTGTATAATCATACTGGGTTTTTTTTTCTTGAAAGAAAAGTTATCTTGTTTTGTGAAAGAAAGAGCTAAAATGTGAGTGGAACAAGTTGAAGAATACTGAGTTGTTGTTTGATATTCAATAATCAGTTGAACTTACTTTGAGATTCTTATTGCATTTTTTTATATTGTAACTTCATAGCCAGGTATGTGATGTTGTAGTGTTTGTATTATAATTGTCCTATTATTTGCCAGTATGTAATGGTCTAAAGTGATGATCCTATGCTTGGTGTCAGGTGTCCCGTAAGTGTTGGACTTAGGTTCAAATAAGAATAAGTGTCCTAAACCTCATCTGGCCATGTGCATTTGATCAGGCATACACTTTGTGCCCCTAGGTACAATGCATAAAAAAGCTTGCTCAGTTGAAATCCTTAATTTATTTTCTTATAACTTTCTTCATTAGATGGACTGTTACCAATGAGAAAGGGGATAACATCAAAGTCTCTACTTCGAGTATTCAACAACATGCATGGACTAGAAGGAAAGCATACATAGTCAAAAGAATTGAAATAAGTTTGAATTTTTTGTTGAAACCCTGGACCAATCCTTAAAGTTCATTATCCTCACTATATATCTTAAGCTTATTATATAAATTTATAGATGTGCATGCAAAATATATATATATATATATATATATGATTTAGAATGAAACTCCCTTAAGTTATTTTAATGGTTATATTTGTATGTGCTTTGATAAAAATTCTCCATAAGTGTTTCATTATTTGCTGCAAATGCAAGCAACAAATTTAGGACCTCAGACTAAGAAGAGCATGTTTTACAATTGTAGCACGTATTATATAAATATCGCCATTAACTCTGGAAATAGACTTAACTTGCATTGTACCATATTCTCTCATCTCTACAGTCTACACATTACGTTACAACCAGAGAAGGTGACAAAGAGAAGAAGAACAACGACAACAAAGTGCAATCAAAAGTAATAAATTCATAAACAACACAAAGCTTGGCTTTTGCTTTTTCACAGTGAGTTTTTTTTCACTTAAGATACATGTGCTTTTGCAAAGAAGGAATATAATATAGTAATCCCTTTCAACCAAGTCTGTTTTGGGTTTAGGCTTTCAATTATAAATAAAATTCTGTTTTAAAATTAATTTATAATGTGATTTGAAGATATCTAACTTAATTTTAATTTGCCTTTTTTAAGATAGTTATGTCTGGCGTTTCACAATTAATTGCTTCTTCTCAAAATTCTCGAGGAGTCAAAAGGAAATGGGTACCTGAAGAATATGTTGCGTTGGTTGCTTGTATGATCGACTTGCATAATATTGGCACCTTTAATGTAGATACGAGATTTAAGGCCGGTTATTTAAATGAGCTGGAAAGAATGATAGAAAAGGTTTTACCTCAAGCTATGTTGAAGGCTGAACCTAATCTTGAATCGAGGATTAGGATATTGAAAAGGGATTGAGCAATTGTTTACGACATGCTCAGTGTGTAACACCTAAAACCTGAAACAGTTGTCGGTCAGAGTCTAGTGTCTTACTGTTTATATATCACTGTTCATCTTTTTTTTTTCATTCAATCTTATTTAATAAAGATATGCACCCAACACATCATAAATCATCAATCGATTATAATCACAATTTAGCAATGGCAAAAAGGTCATTTCCATGATTTTTGGAGACCTCTACTGTTACGTGTGGCACAATTACCGAAACAAATTATGCTTCTACTGATATTAAAACTTCAGAGAGTTAAGAAGTTCTATCCTATAACTTCTCCTTATACAAGTTCACAGACTACCGATACTTCTATGAGTAGTACTATCAATACTTATCTTGCGTTTACCGAAACAACACAAGTCAGTAACTTACATCTCACTTCCTCTGTACTTCTACTGATACAAGCAAGAGTACTACCGAAACAAGTATACAGATGTCAAATATATATTTATAATTTCTAAGTTTGCACAATAATCTACAGCATTTACCAGTTTCTCAAATATTATACCTACATAGGCATTTCATATTGGTATTTAATTCTTCACATAACAACAAAGAATACATATCAAAACATTCATCAAAATGTTACCATGCTATTTAACCATTACCCCAAAATAATTCAAATAACACAATCCTAATACATGCCATATAAGCCAAGTGATATAAAGACTATCGAACGAGCTCCTGGATAGTGTGATTTTTCTTGAGGATCTGATCTTCAACAACAGATGAATCTACAAAATAGTAAACAGATACACAGGTAAGCTTACAAATCTTAGTAAGTTCGTAAGAATAATTAACTTACAGAATTACGAAAAGAGTAATAAAATATCTTCATTATACCGTGGCATTAGCATCAGGTTGATCTCACTGAGTCTTTCAGAAATTTAGCTCATTCGAGCCCAGACAAAATTAGCTCATACGAGCCGAGATAGGTTAGCTCTCACGAGCCCAGAATGGTTTGCTCTTACGAGCCCAGAATCAGAATAACGCTCTTTCTAGCCAGAATCAGATTACTCCTCAAGCCTTCAGTCTCAATCCACCATTAGGAATATATTCAAAATAAATATATAATTGCAAATATCAAATTTGAAAGTTAATAGTACAAACTTATCAAATGAAATTGCAATTAAAGTGAACTCTAGGGACAAATCCGTAATTTTTCCTTTTCCACGATCGATGACACGATCTTGATCTATTACAATAATTTCACTCAATTATTTAAATCAACATGAATTTTTAATCATTTGATGCAATTAAGCATTTTTGGTATTTTTACACAATTACCCTTAAGCTTTGACTTTTATTCAATTTAATCCTTTAGCTCAAACTTACAAATTAACCATTTTATTTTTAATTTTCAGCTTCCCGAATGTTTATAAGCATTTCTACAACACACTTTTTCAATATTTCACCTCAAGTCCTTATAAATTTATTCCTTTAACATAAAAATTATCAAAAATTACTTTACAAAATCATCAAATCTAACAGCCAAGCTTATAAATCTTCCATAAACTTTCAACAACAAACTTATTCATCAATGGAAAAATTTATAACATTTATCAAAATCACAAATTGGTCTTTGGGCTAGCTAAATTAAGCTAAAACGAACTCAAAAACATAAAAATCATTAAAACGGATGAAATATACTCACCCAAATGAAGAACTAAAGCCAACCGAAGCTTTCATCTATGGCTTCTTAGGGTTCGGCTTTCTCTCAAGAAGAAACTAAAAGAAAAAAGGCTTATTTCATACGTTTCATGATTAAAATCATATTATAATTGTTTATTTACAATTTTACCATTTATTCACACCTAATTTCAACCAAAATTTAAACCAAAATTGTTCACCCAAGTCACTAATGGTTATATTACCATTTAAGTACCTTGGCTTACCTTTCAATTAATAGAATTCAACTTTTGTATCTTTGATAATTTAGTCCTTTCCACTTAATTAATTATCTAACGATAAAATTTCTTAACCAAAAATTGATACAATACTAATGGCCTCGTAAATATTAAATAATTAATATTTACTGTCTGACATATCGAAGTTGTGGCCTCGAAACCTCCATTCTTGATCATACTAAATTAAACTAATTAGTAAATCCTCATTTTATTAGGATTTAATTGTAATTTACAAAAATCTAAAGAGTTTCATAATATTTCTATTATTTGGCCTATTAAAGAGGATCCAATTTCATAATTGGTCTTTCAATTACATAAATTCCAATTAAACCAACTTTTTTACAGTTTAGCCTTAAATTAAAAAGGACTAAACGAATAAATAATCCAAAAGTTAGTGGAAGGTAATCATATCCTCCACCGCTTGGACTTTTTGACCATGGTGTAATTACCACTTTGGTCCCTTTTATTTTTAATCAATAGCAATTAACTTTTACCTCTTTTATAATTTACTCTCTTTTCCTTAATTAAGCAATTAATTATCAAAATTACCCAACCAAACTTCAATTCACATATAATAAGACTCTGTAAATATTTAATAAAAATATTTATGGCTCTTAATTTCAGAAACGAGGACCCAATACCTCATTTTCTAAAACCACTTGACTTTGAACCAAACCACTTATACTAACTTTTAATTCCATAATTAAAATTCTTCAATTCAAAATTCCATATAAAATTATTATTGACTTATTTAATTTAAACACTCATGATAAAAAAAATTTCGTTGGGTTTGTGGTCCCAAAACCACTGTTTCCGATATCACTGAAAAATTGGTTGTTACACAGTGGAAAAAACAATAGTGGCTTTGGTTGGGACGAGCATAAGCAGATGGTTGTTGCTGAAGATGCTGTGTGGAACTCATATATAAGTGTAAGAATTATTTCCTATCTTTTATTATCTTGTTTTGACCAAACTTATATCTAATGTGGATTCTTTATTTTTTTATAGAGTCATAAAGCAGCCGCTCAATTCAGACATCATAGTTTCCCTTATTATGAGCAGCTTACTTCCATATATGCAAAAGATCAAGCCACTGGGAATGATGCTCAAACAGCTACAGATATTATTGAAGAAACAGATGTTGAGGATGTAACTACTACACATAACCTTGAAAAAGAAAACAATTACAATGAATGTGAAGATGATGTTTCTTTGGATGAGATGGATGCCTCGGCTACACAACCGCAAACGTCGAAGTCAAACCAAGATGGTTCCACATCTTCAAAAAAGAAAAAAAAATTCTGATGGAAGTGAACAAATTTCTACTTCAATTACTGATGTTGTCATATTTTTGGGGGAAAACATACGAACTATTGGAATTGAATTAAGTTGGAGTATTGCCTCTGAGAAAGTGATTCAAGAAAGTGCTAAAAAATTATATCCGACCTTATGTGAAGTAGAAGGATTAACTGAGGATGAGCGATTTTGTGCGTTGAGCAAAATCTCAGACCATCCAACGCAAATGATCGTTTTCTTTAGTTTACCTTCTTCTGTGCAATTGGAATGGGTGAGAAGATTTTTTTCTGACCATTAAAAATCATGGTTGTGTTAGTGGTGTTTTGTTAACTTTTTGTATATGTAATATTTTGATGATAAGATGCCATTAATAGAACGTCGCAGACTGTTTTAACTTTTTGATGTTATAAAATTTAACATATAGATGATGACATATAGATTTTGTTTAAATGTAAAATATAATTCTCAAGCTATTTATACTTCTAATCTTTTACTTTTTAGTTTAGAAGATAATTAAATTATTTATTTCGCTAATGATATTTAAATATTTAAGCACATTAAATATACATTACAGTTTAAAATTAATAAAGTAGGTTATATATTATTTTTCTAATATTATATATTATGATTTTTATTAATTCATATTTTAATAATAATTATATTAAGAATGCTATTAAATAATATACTGTTTTATTAAATTGTATTTAATAATAATCAAGTTAAAATATGATTAAAATATTTATTTTTTTATTAAATTATATTCAATAACAATCTTATTAAAATTTAACAACAATAACAATAATCATCTACCTAAAAAAATTCTGCTAAAGGTATTCTAGTCATTTAAGCTTTTTTTTCCTTATGCTATTACAACATCTTTCCATTAAACCATACATAAGAATACTATTACAGATTTATTCCATTCCATTTAACCAAACAACTGAAATACTGATTACAGCCCTATTCCATTACAGCTCTATTCCATTACAGCGAACCAAACGTAGTGTAAAAGTTTATAGAAGTTTTTAAAATCCCAATTCACCCACCCTTTTAGTATTTTCAGACCTAATAATTAGTATCATAGTTAGATCGTCATTAAAGGTTTCACCATTAGGAGAAACTATTCGAAACAAAATACCAAGTATCAAAGATGGTACATGCTTTCGATTTTTAGCTTGGTAAGGGGCCAATTCATTGTAAGACCATCATTTTTCGATGGAGAAAGTTATATTGGAAGATAAGAATGATAGTATTCATTCAAGCTAATAACTATCATATTTGAGAGATAATCTCCGATGATGATTTAAAGGTGGCCAAAGATAAAAACTATTGGGATGGAGGGACAAGAAAAATGCTCAAATCAATTTAAAACCAATGCACATTCTCTTTTGTGCATTGAAACCAAATGAATATAATTGGATATCCCAATGTCAAAGTTCCAAAGAAATATGGGATAAGCTAGCATGCACCCATGAACCAGCAAAATCAAGTTAAGAAATTAAAGATTGGACAACTCACATTTGACCATGAGCTTTTAAGATGAAATTGAAGGAAAGTATCATAGATGTGTCAATGTGTTAAACAGTGAATTAGTGATTGAACCAATCAGATCACTAGTTTTTATCTTCTTAATTAATTGCTTGTTGAAATGTTCAAATTAACATATTTTTTTTATAAATGATAAGAAATTAGATTTTTATTAATAATGATAAGAGTTGATCCATTTAATTTTTATAGGTATTGCTCAAAACACTTCTCATACTTAACAAAATTAAAAAAAACTCACGTCATTCTGCATTAAAAATAATATCTCTATCAATCAAATTAAAATTTAAGTGGTTGTACAATGCAACTTTGACTAAGGTAATTGCCTCTTTAAATTATTTTCCGCCTTCCATCTTCTCTGTTTTTTCTCTTGTATTTTTATATGTTAAAAAGCTTTGCCGAATCTTGTTAAAAAAAGTGGAAAAAGTAAAATTTTCCTTATTTCAAAACTCAAAAAACTAAACTAAAATTTAAAAACCCCAAAAAGTAATATTGATTTAACTAGTTTTTCTTTTTGCTGATTTCTTACTGTTCAAAGAATTTCTAATTTGATGAGGGTGATTGAATTATCGAGGGTGATTCAATTGTCAAATTTATTATTTTTTAATTAAATCAATTTAATTGATCGATTCGATCCAATTTTAAAAATAATGAGATATATCAAATAGATTGATGAACATCATCAGCAGTCTTAAGACACTTGAAAAGACTTATCGAAAATCATGAAATTTATGTTAAAATCAAATTTTAAAAGAGTTAATAATATAAATAATAAATAAATATTTAAGTTTAATCACATAAATAAATTATCTGATTAATTTTTTATTTAATTAAATATTTATCTAAATAAATGTAAATTTATCATTTTTTTTTTTTGGTATAAAATTTGTCAGCTTTTAGTATGTATACATTGTTATATTATACATGATAAGATTAGAAAATGTTGTAAAATTCAGTAATGTTCATAGGATTATCAAAATTCTCGAAATATTTTTCCTGTGAAACTTATAGTTTCTAACGACACTATGAAATAGTACTACACATCAGTCGACAGATTAGGGGTGGTGGCGCAGTTGGCTAGCGCGTAGGTCTCATAGCAATCTGAGTGATCCTGAGGTCGAGAGTTCGAGCCTCTCTCACCCCAATCAAAATTTTTATTTACAATAAAAGAAAAATATACCTTTTTAATGAGATATTCGGGTCATTATTTGGAATAAAAGCAGTGAATTTTTAATTTTGTAAGTGCAATTAAGATTTTCGCGCTTCATTTGTTTTTTTATTTTTTTAATACACTGGTGTGATTACATGATAATATCTGTCCATATTTTCTTAAGACGCACACATACCTTGCACACACAGGTGCTCGAACCCGGGACTCTTAAATGAACAACATCCTCTTTTCCATTAGAGTCACTTATTGGGTTCTTTTTTTGTTAGAATAAGAGAAATATATTTCTTCTAAAATGAGAAAATTATATAAGGTGATTATTTGATACATAAACAGTGAAAATTTTTAACTTCACAAACGAAATTAAAATTTTGACACATATTTATATTTACTCTTAAATTTTTATAATTATTTGATCCATAATAGGAATTTTTAATTTTACAAGTAAAATTGAAATGTTAACATATATTCTATTTATTTATTACTTTTTAAATATAATTTAAGCACAAATGAAAAAAAATGTCAATTTTGCTTATAGAAGAAAAAATTCTACTATAACAAATAATTATCTAATATATATATTTGAATTGGAGAGAAAAATATACATAAAATGCTGGAATCCGACTTTTACAGTCTCCTTCCACTTCTAAACACCGGTATATATAAAAGGTTGGAAAATGTATTATTTATTGAATGTTATAAAATTGTTAATACAACTCTCAAAATTCTCAGTTTAGGAATTCATTTTGTTCAATTTGGATGATCTAATTTTCTTATTTATGTATTACAGCTTACGAAATTGTCAGTGAAAAATTTTTAATTTACAAAAAATTAATTTTAAAGGTAATTGAATCTTTGGTTGAATGATAAAATTCATAAATTAAAACTTTATTATTTTGAGTTCGAATCTCATCAAATGTATATTTTTTTTAAATTTTACATAATTTAAGTCATTATAATAATGTTTCAGATTTTATTAAAAAAATATTTGTGATAATTGCTCAACTGAATTGAAATTCGATTGATAAATTATATCGACTCAATCAACCCTTTAAACATAGAATAAATGGATTTGATTAGCCTTACTACCATTTTATGTTATACTGTAGTTTTAGATGGTTTGATAAATAGAAGGAAACTCCATGTTGGTTCCCATTTGTGAAATATGGATGAATAATAAAACAAAAAGTAATTTAATTATTAAATTATTAGTAAATTTATGTTTTAATCATTCAATTTTAAAAAGTTATAAAATGATTATTGAATTATTCTAAAATTTTTATTTAAGTCATTAGGTTATTAAAATTGTTGCTATATAACCTTCTCTGTTTGTACCTCTCGCACCAATCAAAAGTTCTCATTCTCTTTTCTTTTACAGTTTAATTTTTTTTCATGAAATAATTTTGAACGTCATAAATCTACGAACCAAAACTCAAATAACTTTATTCTTTAATTTCATTCAGCAATGATTGTCAGATTGACTTGGATTTAAGGTATATTTGATTAATTGTTGTTGGGTATTGATCCACCGTACGATCGTTAAAAAGTTTATTGGACCTCGCTAACCGAACTTTAAACAAAAAAACTTAACAATCTAATGACTTAAATAATAACTTTTAAATAACTCAATAACTGAAATGAGAACTTGTGAATAACTTAGTAACCATTTTATAAGTTTAATGATTAAAATGTATACTTATTAATATTTTAAGAATCTTGGACAAAATATTTACCCTAAAAAAAACACGTACCGAACCATTTGGTATGTATGTACATAAAAACAATATCTATTAGTCTTGTTATAAATTATAAATACCTATTAGGTCATGATGATGTTTAGAAACTGATGTGAGTAAGATTACGTAAATACAAATAATATAAAAATAAAATAATAAAAACACGTACCGAACCATTTGGTATGTATGTACATACAAACAATATCTATTAGTCTTGTTATAAATTATAAATATCTATTAGGTCATGATGATGTTTAGAAGCTGATGTGAGTAGGATTACGTAGATACAAATAATATAAAAATAAAATAAAAATTCAAATATTCTATCACAAAAACTTCAATTTATAGTTTTATTTAATATTTTTTATATGATTAATATTTTAATAATTTAATTAATATTAATATTTATAATAATTTTATAAATATAAAATAAATTAAAAATTTATATACATAAAACTTAACAGGTGAGTTGAATGAAAAAGAAAATAATGTTCATAATCCATGTAAATTTTTAAAAAAAACACTATATACATAATCAATATAAATTTTTATTTTCACCCATAACAGCGGAAGCTCAGACTCTGCAAAATAAGTGAACTACGAATGGATAGCCTGAATTCCTCATACGAATCCTCTTCTCTATCTCTTCCTCTTTCTGCAAATACTAAGGTTTTTCTTTTCTCTTTTCACTTTCTTTTTTCTGTTTCAACTCCTGTAAAAGTTTGTTCTTTTAGCTTAATTTTGTTGTGGGCTTCAACTTTTATGAATTTTCAGTCAAAAATCTGTCCCTTGGAATAAAACAGAGCTCCCAGTTCACAATAAAGGCTCTCTTTTCTTTCATTTATTCTTCAGTTTGTTTTAACAGTGTTAATTTTAATTGATTGTAGGCAAATGTTGTACTTAATAAAGTTGTTTTTTTTTCCTCTTCTTTTAGATTACTGCAGTTTTCTTTTTTTCTTTTTAATTAATTGTGGATTTATGTGAAGAACCCTTATTGAATTGTTGTAATTGAGAATTTGGGGGGTGTTTAGCTTGTTTTTGCTGGGTGAAGTGTGATTAAAGGAAGGAGCTTTTTATTTGACTTTTTTTGTTTGTTTAGAAGAAAATAAAAAAGGTAAGTGATGAAGTAAATTTTTAATGGTTTCTGTACTGGTCTGACACTCTTACCTGAGTTTGAGTGAATTGGTTCTAAATATCTAATTGGGTTTATTTGGGAAAAATAAGAAAGAGTGACCATTTTTGACGATGTCTTAGAACTCCAAGTTATTATAGTGTTCTTTGTTTCTCCCGGTTGACCTTATATTCGAAGTTTTTAAAGAGGGTATCATTAGCCTCTTCTTTTCTGGTTCACTGTTGTTGCACTTTCAATCTTTTCTTTCTGAAGAGAGTGCTGACACCCGCTATAGAAGAGTTGATGGCTGCAGAGATGGATTGGGGAGAGATAAATGTGGCCATTTTTATTGTTATATACTGAGCTCAGAAGTTCTTGCTGGCTTTATATGAAATTAAGAATTATATCTAATTTACCTTGGGATATCAGCTTTATAGTAGAAAAGGGGTGGGGGGCGGGGAGTTCCTTTTGCTTGTTTCTTTTCTTATCATGCTCATAAGGTATTCCAGTTCCTTTTCTCGTTATATAATTTGCAAAGGGGATTATTTCTCCCCCTTCTTTAGAGCTTTCTATCTATAGATGATAGTTAAATGCTTATTTATCTGATTATTGTTGATTGTCTCCCTTCAATGAGATGGTTATACTGAAACTAAGTTAATTGCCTTTCATCCATGCTGTTGACATTTTGATTCAACTCTGACATCTTCCGTCTTACTCTACTGTTCTGACCTCAGATACCTGATAGAGTCCCGATGGTTTTGAGCAGGTTCATGTAGAAAGTTGGATAATTTGGTGTTGATTTAAATCTCTAGCCATCAAAAGTTGGTTCTTTCTGGGGTTGATATATTAATATATTGCTATCAGTAAGATATTGATGGGGGCCTTCTTAAGTTCAAATTATTCCAGGGCTGGAACGAGTGAGCCCTTAGAGGTTTCACAAAATGAAACATACAAGAGGCAGAAGTTGTCAACATGTCTTTGTGATGAGAACCCAAGATTGATTCCCTGCCTTCCTGATGAGGTATCCTATCAGATTCTTGCTCGAGTTCCAAGGATTAATTACTTGAATATGAGGTTAGTGTCTCGATCCTGGAAAGCTTCCATCATGAGTTCTGAGCTTTTCGATATTAGGAAAGAGCTTGGAACAACAGAGGAATGGCTCTATATATTGACTAAGAATGAAGGCGACAAGCCTTTGTGGTATGCCTTGGACCCTTTGTCAAGAAGATGGCTTAGATTGCCTCCAATGCGCAACGTTGCTTCTGAAGATGAATCCAGGAAAGGTTTAAATGGCCTTCGAATGTGGAATGTGGTGGGCTCAAGCATAAAAATTGCTGATGTCATAAGGGGATGGCTTGTCAGGAAGGATGCGTTGGACATTCCATTTTGTGGGTGTGCAATTGGTGCTGTTAACGGATGCCTCTATGTGTTAGGAGGATTCTCTAGAGCTTCAGCCCTTAGATGTGTTTGGCAGTATAATCCAGTTCTAAATTCCTGGAGTGAAGTAAGTCCAATGTTAACTGCTAGGGCCTACAGTAAGACTGGCATCCTAAATAATAAGCTCTATGTTGTCGGAGGGGTTACCAGGGATCCTGGTGGATTAACCCCACTTCAGTCTGCTGAAGTATTTGATTCTCATAGAGGTATATGGTCTCAAATACCAAGCATGCCATTTTCAAAAGCTCAGGTTCTACCCACTGCCTTTCTGGCTGATCTACTCAAACCCATGGCCACGGGACTGACATCATATAGGGGAAGGTTGTTTGTGCCACAAAGTTTATATTGCTGGCCGTTTTTTGTTGATGTTGGAGGGGAGGTATATGATCCAGAGGTAAATTCATGGGTTGAAATGCCGGTGGGTATGGGTGAGGGTTGGCCTGCAAGACAGGCAGGAATGAAATTAAGTGTCACTGTGGATGGCGAGTTGTATGTGCTTGATCTGTCTAGTTCTCTTGAAAGTGCTAGGGTCAAGGTATATGATTACCAAGATGATGCTTGGAAATTTGTAGTTGGAGAGGTCCCCATTCCTAACTTTACGGATTCGGAATCTCCATATTTACTTGCTGGTTTACTAGGAAAGCTTCATGTGGTTACTAAAGATGCCAACAACAATATATCGGTCCTGCAGACTGATGTCCGAAACCATTGTACCTCCCTATCACCTGCTTCTTCCGATAACTCTTCTGTTGTGCATGCTGAGTCTGCAGAGTCTGCAACAGGATTAGACACGGAAATTTGGAGGGTTATTGCCACTAGGACAGCTCAATGTTTTGAACTAGTAAGTTGTCAGACCCTTAGTATCTAGTACCACCATCAGGGTACACTGGGATCTCAGTTGGCATCAACTTTCCAAAACAGTGGTTCATACAATATTCTGTTGTGTTTCTATTGCCCCTATCTATTTTACCAAGAAGATTGATTCTGCAAGCTGGGAATTACCTTTGTTCTTGTTTTATTACTAGATTTCATGAATTGTTTATTTTTTTAGTCTCTATTGACAGCACAGTATCTCCATTAGTCATTGTTATGATGTGGGAATGATGCGATGCTACTATGTATTATTGATGTCAACTAACCAATTTATCTTGCTAGTGGTCCATTAAAAATATGTTCAAATATGAATAGGATCTACATATGATCGATAATGAGATGATGTGACCTCATTTGAAATAAGGTTATAGGTGTATATATTTCTTAGACACCTGCCATCCCATTCTTTCATTCCTTGACGAGAACCATTAGACACCTGCTACATTGCTACTTGAAGAAGAGCTTAAAGTACTTGGAATTTCCAAGCTCTATATTCAGTTTCCCAGTCTCCCAGAATCTCATCTCCATCTCTAATTCTACTTATGATATGATCAGCACCAATGATCACTTGGAAAATCATATTAATACTTGCTGAAGTGATAACAACTGCAAATCTCCAGCCATGCACATAATGCGGGCCTGCTAGGAAACTTTTATAATTACAGAAACCAGCATTACTTGAACTCAACTAACAGCAATGTGGGATCAATGTGAACTGATTTCAAAGAGCGGCCAGGTCTCAAAACATCCATGAGAAAACATTGAAACACTCAACATCTCCTTGTTGTGTACTCGAATCAAGAGCGATCGAGTTCTTCCTCTTGGAATTGATGTCACTAAACCCTAGGTTGGATGTTTCTAGTTCTACAGGGTCATCATTGATGTTTAGGCATTGGAGGTTTTGGAATTATATATAAGACCAGTGAATGGAAGGGGTGTGATTGGAGCCAAAATCCCATTGGAACTTGATAAGTTAAGCTTAAAGCATGGACAAGGCCTAGAAGTAGAATGTGAGACAAGAGAGCAAAAATTCCTAGACTTGAACTTCAGTTTTAATGATTACCAGAAGTAGCAGAGGCGAGGAATAATGGGGGGGGGAGGGGGTAGGCAGTCCATATGTACACCATAGATAATATTACTTATTGAATGGCTAAACTCAGGCAGGCTCCCTAGGCGTCGGTCGTAGGCTTGTTTTTTGTGTTTTTTTGTAAAGTTGGTGCTTTGGAGTTGTTTTGTAATGTATGATATGGTTTCCACTTTCCAGTTTCCAATGTTTGGTGAAGTGAAGTTCACTTCACCACACCACATTTAGAAATGTGGAAATGTTTCTTTCAGACAAAGGGAGACTCAAAAAAACATACATATCTTTCAACGCTTCCCAGGATCATATATATATATATATATATATATATGAGTATGTTCATAATGGTTCCCAGGAACATGCGATGAAGGTTATATATATTATTTTAGTACCAACTTTGGAAAGTTGATGAATTTCGAGGTTATTGCATTTGGCTACAATTACAAGCAACTTCCATATATTTCTACCACTGCATACACATGCTTTTTTTTATTTATTACATTTTAGTACTAAAAAGTATTCACATTATTTTTTAATACAATTGATGAATCTATCCTGGGATATTATTGTATTTTAGTAACATGTTTTAATGAATTTTCCACTCTTATGACTTCCTTACAACAATACCACCATTTTTTAAGACTATAGCTACAGATTTGCCTTTCTAAATTATTATACTGATTAGAGATTATATTGAAGGATTTTAACCATGCTTTACTTATGAAATAATAAAAATTTTGAAAATTTGAAAAAGAGATGAGGGTGACCAAAATTTTATTCAACTAAACAAAATTAAGTTAATCTAATCGAATTATTTGATTTTTCAAATCATTAATTTAATTTTTCGAGCTGAGTTAATTTTTACTACTAGAATAACAAATTTGTGGAAATATCCCTTTGGTCCAAGTCAAATTCGAAAATGAGCAAATTATCTCCTCTCAACAAAAATTACAGAAATTTCAAAATAATTTTTAAAAAATTAAAAATTTATAAAATAAATACAAATTTTTATAAAAAGATTTAAAGAAAAATCTAAAAATCATCTAAAATTGTTAAATTAAAAATATATTTTTTAAATGATAAATTTTAGCCTTTATACAAGTTTATCATCTTAAAGTATCTTGCTGTTTTCCCTTATTTTACTTTAAAAGAGTTTTCATTTTATCTTGAAATTAGTTGTATTGTCAACAAGATCTTAATTTAATTTATTTAAAATTTTTAATTTAATCCAAACAAATTTACTTTACTCGACTTAACTCGATTTGAAAAAGAAAAATACAAATTAAGTAAGAATAATAAATAGGACTTATGATTAATTTATTTATTTTTATTTGATTCAATCAAATGCTCTGCATTTTTATTTTGAATTATTTTATTTTTGTATCATCTCCATTTCAAAATGCTTACTTTTTTTAATATGAAATAGAAAGATTAAGCACGAAGATCGAGCAATTTCATTACAAATTGATTATCTATTAATTCGAAATTACTAAATGATTTCTGTCGAAATTTCTTAAATCTTACAAAATTATACGATAACTTTTACATTACACGAATATACATATGATAGAAATATCAATCATCTTCTATTCAAATGTAATTGTTATTTTAAGTTTATTTTTTAAAATTAAATTACTTAAATTTTTTTAAATCGAATTGCTTCAATCTCAAATCAATCTAAAGCATTGTGTACGTATTTTTTTAAGGTAGATTTTTCTACTTCTATTCATTATGAAAATTTTCCTTTTTTTCTATAATTGCTTTTCCATGAAAAACGTCAAAATAATACGTCTTTTCAATCAATCACCTATTAAGAAAAAGATAAATAGTAGTAACTAAACAGCACATGTTAATCATGCATACGGTTTATTGACAGGGTTGGGTTTAGTTTGAGTCGGATTTTGTTAAAATTTTAAGCTCATTTGTTAAGTTCAGGTTCAGTTTGAAAATGAATTTAAATATTGCCTAAGTTAGATTCGAATAAAAATATTAAAATTTAGGCTCAATTTGGTTAGTTTCAATTAATTTTTTATATAAAAATTTTTAAAAATATAGTACATCAAAAATACTAAAAATATTAAATGTTTTTCAACAAATTAAAAATAAATTTAAAAAATATTTATACTTAAATAACATTAAGATAATGTAACTTAACAAGAAAATGTCTCAAAAATAGTAACAAAATGAACAATATAAAAAGAGTTATACAATATCGAAATAATAACAATAAAATAGTAGTAACTAGGGGCGTCAATGGGGTGGGTTTTGCGGGGTCCTACCCCATTTCTCACTCAATTAGGCAGGGATAGGTACAAGTTTTGCGGGTGGTGAGATGGAGATGGAGACAAAAATTAGACTCACCCCGGGTGGTGAGGTAAGTATGGGTATGACCTTGTACCCGCTTCATCCCCACTCGCCTGCCCGCATAATATAATAAGCATATTTAAAAAATAAATATTTATAAAAAATAATTTTGATAACAGTACTTAACTCACATTCATACTTTTTTTTTCATAAAAAAATTGGTTTATATTTATTTATTTGATACATATAAATATATTATATGAAGTGGGTCGCGGGGCGAGTATAGCGAGGATTAAGTGAATCTGGGGACCAACGTGGGTGATGGGGCGGAGATGATTTTAGTCTTGTAGGTTGTGTGGTGAGAATGGTTTTGAGTTTTGTACCCGCAATAAATCGTAGGGTGGGATAAATTTTTTTGATGAGGATAGATGCGGGGGAGCACCCCATACTCGCTTCACCCAATTAATATCCCTAGTAATAACATAATAATAAAATGGTAACAAAATAGTAAAAAAACAATAAAAAAATAACATACCTTTTTTATCTTTTTACTAATTTGGACCGGACTAAAAAAATCTTACTCGAGTCCCAATTTATTTTTTAAATAAATTTTAATTTTTTATCAAAACTCATTTTTCATGTTATATTTTTATTTAAACTCTTTTACTTTTCGAATCAACCTTTAAATCCAAATCAAATGACCGTCAACAATCTAATAATGCATTGCCGACCATATTTATAATGCTAAATAAAAGAGTGAAGATGAGACATGTAAATATATTGGAAGGACATTCTTGTATATGTCTAAATCCTTGTAGTCATTTCTGTCGTCGAATAATTTCATCTTAACTTGTATTATTGGACCTATATTTATAAAAGTTAGTTAACTTTCATTGTGCTTGATGTTATTGAAATAGATGATTACCCAAATCCTACTATTCACCCTTATAGTTTAGGCAAAGAAATGGTCAACCAATTCCATAAATACTGGCCTCCGTACTCTCACTCTATCAGCCACAACATTTATTACTTTAAAGAGAAAGTTCAAATTTTTATTTAGGATTTTTGACGTGATCCATGACATATTTATTTACTTTTGATTAAAGTTAAAGATTTTTTTTATAATTAATCTAAAACATATATATATTTTTATTTACAACATAAAAATCATCAATTTTCATTACCGCTCAACACTCACCATAAAAACCATCAATCTTCATTACCGTTCATCCCGTACTCCCTCGTCTTTACCGCTCTTCACTCTGCTGCCCCCGCACCATAATAACCACCTTACAAACCAGACCTGCTTCTCCAAAATGGGTGATGCAAATAAGCGCAAATATAATAATATATAACCTTTGGTGATTACATGATGAAGTTTGGCAAAGGCACACAGCGTGAAAAAAAAAGGTGCGCGTTGCCAGTGCCGCGCTGCCAAACAGGTGTGAACCCCCTTGGATTTTGGATAACTACTGCTTACTTAATCTTGATTTTGATTTCTGCAACCCCACCCGTAGCTTTCTTATAAAGGACCAATGCTTATATTATGCATGTGCTACTTCACCTTAATTAAAACTCCCATCATTTTTAACATGCTAAAATGAGTTCTATGATTCCAAATGGATGGAAATTATATCAATAATAATTTTAGTTTATCAAAATTTATATTTGCTATAATATTTTAAAAAATTATATAAATTACCAACAAATATTAAGTGTAATGGTAAGTTATATTGCATTCTCAACTTAAATTTTAGAGACGATATTATTGAAAAGAATAATCATAAGTTCTAAACATATACTATAAAATGAACATGAAAAACATAAAAAAATATATAAAAAAAATGGGAGACGTGTTTTTATTTTAAAGATTATTTTTTCACAAAATTAAAATATGAATAAAATAAATACAAAAACATTCAACCGCTAGTAACTCTACCTCCTACCTTCTACTCCAATTATCAAATCTACTTCAACTCCTACCCTTACCCTATCCCACGATTTGGATGCTCTGCCCACTCTTATGTACTTACTACAATTGTTGTTTTGCAATTTACCAAACAGGGAAAAAAAAATCTTTTGAAGTGTTGCATATATAAAATATTGTACATCATCTAAACGTTTTTTTATATTTGTCTTTTAATTTTTAAAAGTTATTCAAATATGATTTTGAGAATAAAAAAAAAGCTCACTTAATCATCACGTAATCCATTAAGGAATAAATTTACAATATTATTTATTAATTATGAAATGTAGTGTGGTATGATTGTTGCTCATTTTATCTTTTAATCATAAAGTTGAGAATTTAATCTCCACCCGAAAATTGAAGTACATTTTATAGCCAATCATTTATTTTTTCGAACAGCACCCATAATAAGAGGAATAGTCAATCCTACCAAAGATAGAAATGTTCCATTTCTCCAGCTTTGTAGAGATACTACTTGGTTAATTATTATATTATATAAAACATTAGGGACTGTCTCCGTCTTTATCTTTGTTCTGACCCCATTGAACTTCAGTTGAACTTGAACTCCGTTCTAGGGAAAAAGAAGTATGCCCAATGTGTAATTTATTTAACATAATTATACTTGGGATCCATTAAAATAGAATGACAATTCCTTTAATTTGATTTGATTTTAAAATAAAAGATGTGACTAATATCTAAAATCAAATGACTTCTAACAAAAACCAATCTTCTAAATTTAATTTCATTACTTCATACATATCCACTCCCTTTATTTAAATACATTTTTCTATAATATTTATAATTTATAAGAAAAATCAACCTATATTCCAAATTTTAAAAAGAAGAAGAAGCAATTTTTGGTTTAAAATATTGAAAATTTATGAGCCCTACATTAAAGTTGTAATATATATGGATGAGGACCAAACCCCGAATTGATTAGTGCCACGTGTATGCCAGCAGATGCATGATATAAGCATGATGTATGAGGATGGCCCACCTACGTCCATCATATATATTGATTTAATAAATTAAAAAATGAAGCAGCAATATATATGACAAAAATCTCTTTCTCTTTCACCTCCATATCTTATTAGCTAATATTAGTAACAGATTGCGTTACCTGGAAGTAGGCGAAGCCATGCGTCCCGTTAACCGCCGCCCGCCCGCCTAGTGGAGTGTTTTGGAGCTTTGAGTTGAGAGCACCCAGACCAAATATTATCATCAACTTCCCTTTCCCCTTTGCTATCAAACCCCACCTTCTTTTTTCACGTCATTTAAAAAAAAAGAACAAATAAATTCCTCTCCCACTCACACTATAAATATCACCCCACTACAAATCCTCCTTCTTCACTATTCTTTTATTGCAGTGGAGAGAGATGGGAGAGAATAGCAGTATCAATCTTCCTCCAGGGTTCAGGTTTTATCCAACTGATGAAGAGCTTGTGGTTCATTTCCTTCAACGCAAGGCTGCCCTTTTGCCTTGCCACCCTGATGTCATCCCTGATCTTGAACTCTATCCCCATGATCCTTGGGAACTTGATGGTATCTATCTACTATGTATTTACATCAACTGATCATTACGTACTAAGTAGTAGTATTTGTTTTTTTTTTTTTGTTGTTGAAGTTGATTATGTTTTTTTATAGGCAAAGCTTTAGGTGAGGGGAACCAATGGTACTTTTACAGTAGAAGGACGCAAAACAGGATTACCAGCAATGGGTACTGGAAGGCAATGGGAATTGAAGAAGATGTTATTAATAGCAGGAGCAAGAAAGTTGGCATGAAAAAGTATTTGGTTTTCTACATTGGAGAAGGTCCGGCTGCCATCAAAACCAATTGGATAATGCAGGAGTATCGTCTTTCCAAGTCTGATTCTAGCTCCACCAAATCATCCAAACGCCGAGGACATTCCAAAATAGTAAGTATAAATTTTATATACAAAATACGTCCAACTCGGTCTATTGACTTGTTCCGTTGATTTTTCTGATATGTTAGGATTATAGCAAGTGGGTTGTATGTCGAGTTTATGAAAGAAATTGTAGTGAAGACGAAGATGATGGTGGTGATGATGATGATGATGGAACACAACTGTCATGCTTGGATGAAGTGTTTCTATCTTTGGATGATATGGATGAAATAAGCTTGCCATTCAACTAGCTAATTGGTGGAGCAAATATTTGGGAAGATCTTAGCTAGGCTAGGGTTAATTCCATTTCCATAAAAAAAGTTTTATCCATATGTAGAATGTTGACAGTATTCTGTTTCTTTGGAAATGGTATTATTGTAGTTAAGTATAATATTAATGCTACGGACTGGACTATATACACTATATAGTACTACTACTTGATGTATTATATATATATGGCATAGTATATTTCTGGATTTCACTTTCACCTCTGCTTGTATAATTAATGTTTCCAAAATATGCAAAAACATTCTGCAAGGACGACGGACACCGACTATGTTGGAAAATATCAGATTCATGGAATTGGTAGGTAAATGTATATTTTTATGAAAATAATTGTACGTGCACTATAAATTAGGATACATCCACACTTCGAAATAAACTATGTTTTGGAGTAATGTTTGTGCCAAACTTTTGGTGAGATAATCACGTGCAAGGATGAAAGTGGAGCCCAAACAGCACTGTGAAGCTTGGTAGGGCATGGAGCAATATATAGGATTATATATATATTTCACATCCCCTCGCCCCTGCCCTGCCCTTTGGCCATTGTAGCCTTTTAATAGCATTTTCCACTTTGATGGGTGTTTGGTAGTTGTCTTGTGTCGCAATGCTAAGGAACAAAATTTTTCCTGGGTGCCTACTTAGACAAGCATTCAGTCACATATGATGCAAGCAGTCGCACGCTTTCCTATTTTTCCTACACGTGCTTTTTCATATATACCTCCATAGATATTTAATTAAAATTGTTAGTATTTGGTAGTATTTTCTTTTATTTCACAAGTATTTTTAAAAAAATTATATGTGTTATTTTTTAAATAACATTTTATTTATAGAGCCCAAAAATATTTTACCAGGTACTTTTTCTTAAATTAATATAGAAAAATTAAAGTAATTTTATACATTTTTATAAAGTAATTGGAGAATAAATTCACTTCCATTTTTTCCAATCATTTGTTGGTAATATATATATAAACAATATTTTAGATTATTATTATAGTGACATTGTACTGCTTCAAAAATTTACATACATAATAAATACAATTATGTTGATAAATTAAATGGTTGAATTGTTAAAATATAAATATTATAAAAAGTATGTAACTACTACCCGTTAATAAAGATAAAACCTTCTTTATTATAATTGATATCGATTAAATATATTTTTTATTAAAAAATCATGTGCATAAGAGTTCAAAGGTACTTTAACAAGATTTATCATTAGTGAATACGTCAATAAAGTTGACTATTCTAGTGCATTAAAAAATTAGAATGTCAAAACAAAAAATATTCTAATAAAGTACTATAATTGATCGATGAACTTAATTTTACAACAAGGTTTTGAACATTTTTTATGAGCTCGTCTATGCAAGTAAAGAAGTTAAAGGCCGTTTTTATAGATCTGATTGATAGAATCCTATGAGTACTTGTTAGAAACGGGATGTGACCAAGTTCTTTTAACGCAATGTCTTGTAGAAATTAAAATAACTTTGTGGTACGAAAGTATTGTTTGATGTTTTACTTTCATTTCAAAAGTTTAAGCTTTTAATCACTTTTGATTATGAGTTATTAAGGATTGGTTTAGTATTGTTTCTGAATATAGCTTTTGAAAAGTGTTGTGAGAAAAAACTTTTAAAAAGTTTAGCTTAAGATTTAGGGATTTAGCATTGTTGTTAAAAAGTGATTTTAAAAAATAAAATATCTATTTTAGACATCATATTGTAAAATAAAAAAAATTTTAAATGAGGTTCAAATTCGTTAATGATATTTCAATAAAAATATGTGAAAATAATTTATTGTAACTCATTATTATTATTTTTTGACTATATTAGTGTGATTACATGGTATTATCTGTTCATACTTTCTTAACTCTTTAATAACACGCACACAACTTGCACACACAAGTACTCGAACCAGGGACTCCTAAGATGAACAATATCCTCTTTTTCACTAGAGCTACTTGTTGAGTTCTATTGTAACTCAGTATTAATATTTTGATATATAAAATATAATATTTTTAAGAAATTAATATTAATTATTTGTAAAATTTAATTTGCATATATAAATTTATATTTTAAATATTAAAATATAATCATTGCAGATTCAAATATATAATGCTATATAAATTAAATAAATTTTAATAAAGAAATAATTGTATACTCAATATAAATATTACATAAAATACATTAGATTATAAGTGATTGTTAAAAACGTCATTTGACTCTAAAAATATTTTCTTCCAGATGCAAAAGCTAGAAATTAGAAATAGCTTTTTGAGTTAGTTCATTGTGATTTATGGGATTTTTATGACACTCATTCATCTTATGGATCTCATTATTTTTTTGACATTATTTGATGATTTTTTCTGTGTTGTTTGGTATATCTATTGATTAATAACAAGAAAGATTTCAAGATTTTCATGTCATTTATTGTTACGATTGATTGTCAAATTTCTCGATAGATAAAATTTGTATAATGGGACGAAATATAATTGTTTCTAGGATTATTTTCTTACAAATGATACTATTTTTCAAACATCTTATATTGATACTCCCCAACAAAATGGAAGAGTGGAGAAGAAACGTCAACATATTTTAAATGTAGCTTGTGTTTTGCGTTTCCAAGGAAATTTGCCTATATTTTTTGGGAGAGTGTTTTGGCGGCTTCTCATTTTATCAATCGAACTCCTTCACCTCTTCTTCATGGTAAAAACACTCTATGAAATGTTGTTTGGTATATCTCATTTGTTTGATAATCTTCGTGTGTTTGGTTGCTTATGTTTTACTCATAATCAACGTTCTAAGGGTGATAAGTTTGCTATTCGGAGTCGAAAGTGTGTTTTTGTTGGGTATCCTTATGACATAAAGGGTTGGAATTTATATGATATGGATTCTAAGAATTATTTTGTGTCTCATGATGTGAAATTTTTTGAGGATTTTTTTCCGTATTTGGATAAGAATGTTGCATCTATTAAGCCCAACCATGTTGTTCTGCCATATGAGAGTGCAGACGCAACTTTTGATACATATTTTGGTGAGTCAGAGGTGTCGCAATTTGCGGCAGTTCCTCCGCTTGTCACTTTGCAGCCTATGAGTTCTCCACTTGCGGATTCTTTGACATCTGTGGTGTCTTCTTCTTCCTCTGATGACACAATGGTATAGTAGGCTTCGGGTAATGATGCGCCTAAATTAGGACGAGGGCATAGGGAGAAATTTCTCTCAGTGAAGCTTCGAGATTTTGTCACTCATACCATCATAAAAGTAATATATCATAATAATATCCTAACACCTTTTTTTAATGAAACATTTTTTTACTTCAAAAGCGATCTATTTAACATTACTTATTGCCTTAAAAGTGCTTTTAAAAACATTGCTACACAAAGTCTTAGAAAACTTTAGAAATTTGTGTTTATTTGAAAATAATGAGGGACTATTGTCTATAATATATAAAATAATAAATGAAGGTATTATATATCTATACTGTTATTTTTTTATAAAATAACAAAATCTTATTACGAGGGTGCATAAACATCAGATTTCGCTCAGGTTTAAAATAATGTTTTGTGATAGTAGCCAAATTTCAATTGTTTAACTATTTTTGAACTGATACGAATTTGAGCATATTTTACTTTGGTGCTTAAAAAATTTCAAATTCAAAATCAAATTAATTTCGGATTAAATGTTAATTTGGGTCGACTTGTTCCAACTTAATTTGGGAATTTGATTTCTTTCTAAATTTTGGGCTGCAATTGAAATTTTGTCTTGGAACTATTGAATTTTGAACTGGTTTGGGCCATAAATTTTTTTTATTCCACTTTATTTTACATTATGTTTCTAATGTTTGGGGCCATTTAGTTTGTATTTGAATTTTAGATAAATTACACTCAAGGTTATTCTAAAATAAAATTTATTTTATTTTGATATTTTTAAATAATTTTTTAATTTAGTCACTTTAATTAAAATAATTATTCAAACTAATCACTACCATTAAAATTTTCATTAATTCATTAACGAATTGTTGACGTGACACATTAGACAATTAAATATAAATAAAAAGAGGAAGCTTGTGAAAGCATAAGGAAGCAAGAAGAGTCACAAGATGTAAACAACCTCAACGGCCCACAAAGTCAGTTGAAGGACACTGAAGACGATCATCTTGATTAAGGGTGTGCAAATTTCAGGTAAAACCAAATTAATTCGGTTAATCGACCGAATTCAATTAATTAGTCGGTTAACCGAATTAATTTGATCAAGGGTCGATTAATAATTTTTTGGAAGTTCAGTTAATGGTTAATTCGATTTGAAATCGATCGATTAACCGAATTAACTGAACTTAATAAATAATATTATAACATATAAGTATTCGATCGGGGTCGGTCGGTTCGGTTAATTTTTTGGAAGTATAAATTAATCGATCAGTTAATTCGGTTAATTTTTCATATGTTTTATACTTGTTTTAATCAAAAATAAAAAAAATATAAATTTCGGTTAATTTTTTTTAAAAAGATTTTGATTCGATTAACAGTTAAAAATTTAAAATGATCTATTAATTCAATTAATAGTAATTCAAATCAATTAACTGATTGAACATCTCTAATCCTGATTGCTTCCTTGTGAGGTGGAACTGACGATGCTGGACTTGCGGTGGGATGCGTGGTAAACAATGGGCGTGGAATAGAGGATAGAAAAGGAGATTGTGGGCCTTGTTTGGCCGTAATGTTTGCAGTGGTAGCGACGGGGCTGTGGAGGAGGGTTGGAATTGAAGGGTGTTGGGCTTCGAAGAGCCCGACAATGGGTTTCGCAGCGCAAAGCTTGAGTTTCCAGTACAACCATGGCCATACATGAGTAGATTAATATGCCACGTCAGTAATATATGAATAAATTAATGAAATTTTTAACGATAATAATTAGTTTACATAAAATATTTAAAGTTATCTAATGTGGTTTATAGATTTTCTAAACATCCATACACTGATTTATAATTTTTTTATACTAAAAAGACAAATTTTCACTAATAATTCATTCTTTTTGTAATACTAATACTACATCCTGATATACTTTTAACAGTATACAAAAACACAACTGCATCATAATTGTACAACACACATGCACTGTCGTGTATATTCTGACTGATCATTTGCGTTTGTCGTATTTTGTGTTTCTTATCCATCGATTGTTGTAAAAGTTAATAAATGTTGCAGACCATAGAGGAAAAAACAATAAAACTGACAGACGTGGTGATGAACATGCTATTTACCACGTGGTTACATGCATGGTGAAAATTCCCAACAGTATAGTTGGCATGCGACTAACCCAATTTAAGACAAGGGCATCGGAAAAGGGAAATGCTTATTGGGAAAATTTGTTGTGGTTTCCATGTTTCATAGGTTTAATTTGGTTTGCTATTATATATAATGCAGAATAAATGGAAGATTGGTCTTCAAACTTACAAAGCCACTTACACGGCCTTCGTCAGTGTGAGTAGTAGTTTGCTAAAAAAATTTACGAATCAATATGAATTTGGATCTCTCCAGTTAAACTAATACCTCAGTTTTTGATTTGATTTTCTATCAAAATTAAAATCGAGAAAAAATAAATTCAATCATTGACTCAAATTTATTGATGAAGTCCACTCAACGGAATAAGGGGTATATATGGCAAAACGAGCCAATCTGGTATTTCACAATAAAGTGATAGAACTGTCATTAAACGACTTATTAGCAGATTAATAAATCACTTCGGAATGACATATACATCACACATGCATTCTGGATCAAGAAAAAGCTCTGAGTTTCCAACAGACCATTGCTACACCATTTCATTAAGAATTGCCCTTTTCAATAGAATCATCTTTATAGTATAAATCTGAATTCTTTTTTTAAGAATGTGATGTATTTTATTACTACAATCAACATTTATTAATATATATTATTAACTTTTTTTTTTCTTTCAAACCCTTAATGGAAGGATATAATCTCACTCGAGATTTGATTTCCCTTAAAAAATATCTCGATTGATATAGATACAACCTATAAACTCATAGAAGAAGTATCGATATTATTAGAAATATCAATTACACATGTTACAACTGTGGATATCGAATTATCAACCAAAACTTTATATGCATTAACTTAGCATAAATGATACCCGTTATACACGAGACTAACCTTTCTTCAATTATAATAAATTAGCATATTTGTTTCTAAACTTATTTATTAATGAATTACATCCAATGCGAATTAATACAGTATGTAATTAATTTGCAGGTAAAAATTTGCCAACGTTGTTTTGGGTATTAATTACCTATAAGCTAAAAAAAATTATATATAATGTTGATTTATATATTTATATATAATTGTCTTAAAATATTATTTTTCAGTTTTTAAGGGGTTGTAAAACAAATTACCAACTTTTAAAGGGTCCCGATTTTTTTTTAACTTTTAAGGGCTCAAAAATTATTTTATCAACTTTTAAGGATCTATTTTTTTTCAACTTTTAAGGAATTTAAAACTCCATTTTATTGTTTTACCTATAGTTCAAAAATATCAAAAACGAACCTGAGTATTAATAATTTTTTTTTGGTAAAAGAAAAAAAATTATAAATCAATTACAACGAAATTGTAAAATCATAAAGTCAAATTTTGACAATCATTTTTAATTTGAAGTAATTTGTTTTATGTATATTTACATGTTGATATTTCTACCGTATTAATATTATTTTTCACGTGTATTTCAATTAAATTTTCTATATTGATTTTGTGTAGTATCTTAATTTATTTACTGTTTGCATAATTTATTATTTTGACTCATTTTTAAAAAAATATTTGAGTATTAGTATTGTATTGAAAGCTATTACATATTTATTTTAGTGATACAATTTATAAATATGTATGAGTTGATTGCATCAAACATCTCTAAATTATGATTTTCATTTTAAATCAATCTTCAAATTTTAAATGTTTCAATTATATTTTTAAATTATTGAAATTATATCAATCGAGTTCTTTCATTATTAAAATAGTTAAATGTCGTGTCAAATTATGATATAATTCAAAATAAAGATTTAAAAAAAAAGTAAAATGTTGCCACATAAATTTTAAAAGCAAAAACTAAAAACAAAGTAAAATTAAGAAAAAAAGAGAGAGGATAAATATTAAAGCTTTGTAAAATTTTCGAAAATGTCTTTTCACAATTTTTTACAATATTTATTCTTCATTTTAAATTATCTTGCATAATATCTAATGTGTCATTTAACAATTAAGTTAAATATTGTAGAAATGAAAGAAGTTGATCGATATGACTTTTAATAGTTTAATAATATAATTAAAATATTTTAAAATTTGAATTGAATTAAAATAAGATAATAATTTAAGGATGTTTGATGTAATTAATTTTATTTATATTAGTGATATATATATATATTATCAGATCCATAAAATAATGATGCATTTTTGTTACGAAGTAGTTAGAAGAAATGATAATAAATTTATTTTTTAAATATTTAGATTAAGTTTGAACGTTGAAATATTAAAGAAAATTACCATTATATTATTACGCGTTGACGAAAGAATGCAGAAAGCTCTCTTGCTAGGCTGCCTTTCGTCTTTCTTTTGGGCAAGTGGTGCTTATTTTTTAATGACCTAAAGAGACGGCTAGACTTACACGTGTTACTTTGTCCTCACGTGCGCTAAGGAAAAGACAAGTAGGTTCCTTCTTAAGGGTAAACTACAAAAATAGTCACTTTTGTTTACTTCATATTATATTTTAGTTACTTATGTTTGAAATGTTACGTTTTAATCATTTATGTAATAGTTTTGTTACAAAGTGCTCACTATACCGTTAAGTTCCATTACCTCCTTAACAACAATCTTACGTGACAGTCCAAATAGGTTTTAAATACCAATTTAGATGTCCAACTGAGTTTTTTATTTTCAGTTATAATTAATTTAAAATTTTTAATTAATTAAATTTATTTAATTAAAAATTTATTCTCATTCCAGGTAGACATCTAAGTTGACATTTAAATGCAATTTGAACTGCCACATAGGATTGCTATTAGGGAGGTAATGAAGCTTAACGGCAAAGTGATCACTTCGTAATAAAACGATAACGTATGTGACTAAAACGTAATGTTTCACACATAAGTGACTAAAATGTAACCTAGGATAAACAAAAGTGACTATTTTTGTAGTTTACCCCTTCTGTAAAGCACTCACCAAATCCACTAACCCTGTTAAACGACGAAGTTTCCTCCCATCATACAGTCCACTTTCATTAACAGCGCAGGGGCAGGGCCCGAGATTTAAACGACACCATGGATATCCTCTCCTTCTGACTTTACTTGTCCACCTTATGTGGACACTGGATTTTCAACGGTCCGATTCATCCATCCCATCCGACTTTTCTCTTCAAATTCCCATTAACACCCCCCAAAGAAAGAAGCTACACGTCCGAGGAAACGAAACGGAAGAGCTCTTAGAGTTGAGAGAGTATGGGGCACGGGAGCTCAAAGGAGGACGGCTCTTCTTCTTCTTCGGATGAGGATGCTAAACCCTCGCGCATCTCTCGGGTGAAGCAGAGATTGCGTCGTCACCGCCTTCGTCGCCGTCGTAGAAGCAATTCTTCTCATAAAAAACTCTTTACCGCCGAGGATTTCGCTGGCATTGCTCACCTTATTATCATTAACGTATTCTTAATTCATCGTCTCCTTATTTACTCTTTACTGTTAGTTTCTTCGATTCTATTTTTTTTCCGTTTAATTCTCTCTCTCTCTCTTTGATCATAGGCGGAGATGAAGTTTAAGGACAAATGGCTGGCATGTGTTTCGTTTGGGGAGCAAACGTTTCGAACCAATGTTTCTAATGAGTTAAGCATTGTAAACTAATTCCTATTACGTATTACAAATAGAGTTCTGCTCTTCTTTTTTTCTTTTAATTCTTACTCAGTATTTTGGTCCTACATGCAGTTTAGTCCTTACTTTAGTGCTTACGTTTTTCAATTTTGGATTAACTTTGAACGAAATTAATTTCTTTTCAATCTGTTGCAGATAGCTTAGATGATACATGTTCTTTCATTTTTAGGGCTTGACTTCTTCTTTCGAGTTTTATGCTTGTTGACTTTTTTTTTTTTGGTTTGGTGGTGCAGAACAGACAAGCCTGTTTGGAACTGTGTGAGTACTCCGAACTATAGGCTTATGATTTTATACTTTCTGTCATCTTATTTGATTTGAATAGTCCGTTGATTTAGTACCGATTTGTGGAATGAGCTACTGATATTCATTGTTAAAATGAAAATGTCTGGCCTTCAGTGTACATTTGCTGCTAGCAGTTGTTCAAAGCTGCTAATCTGTTTTATGAATGTTATAACATGGAATTTATGTTCCCAGTTATGTACTATCTGCTTGTTTCAGCTAACAACTTCATCTCTTGACAGGAGAGAAAACTTCTTTTGGAAAAAACTGGACCTCGTGTTGCCAGAATCTCAGTATTTGAGGTGCTTGCAACAATCTGAAAGTGAATTTTCATTTATTTGACTAAGCTTCATTTTCATTTATCATGTCTTGTGCTCAATTTGTCATTATGTCCATTTGGTGCAGACAAACAGATTATCAAAAAATAACCTCATAGGGTACTGTGAGATCAATCTACTTGACTATCTGACACAGGTGAACGATCTTTCTCGTTGAACATCATTATTGTATATTGCTATTCAGGATAACTTCATTGCATAAAACTCTTATTTCAGGATTCAGATTCTGACTTTGGTACATTCGACCTGATTGATCCTGGATCATCTGACAAGGTTGTTGGCTGTGTCCATATTTCCTGCAATGTTGAGGTGTGCACTATGCAACAAATAATTCTCTAAGTTGATTGGAACTATGGTATTTATTTCTAACATCTAGTTGGAAAAACTGTCAGGACCCAATTGAAACGGAGAAAAATTTTGCAAGACGAATCTTATCAATTGTGGTGAGTCATATTTAATGATATGTTTTGTGCCACATTTTATTTGTTTATGCATATTACCACAAAAAGAATTTAGGTCTTGATGTTGTCATTGACCTTTATCACCTAGCTATGGGACTGTGTATATGAGAAGTTGCTATAGCATTTCTATGGTGGACTTAGTTGTGCGTAAGATGTGCTATATATATTTTCCATAGGTTTTCCTTTTTTAGATTTATTTTGTTGCAAGATCAGTAGGTTGGGGTGAGAACGGAAAAGGAAGATACTACTAATCATAGGATTTCATTAAAGTGTGGCACTATAATACAATGTTAACACCCTTACCTCTAGGTTTTTCTCATTTCTTTTTTTGCCATTTCCTATAGTTCTGCTCGTTCTCATCATCGTAAGCACATAAGCCATTAGTATTGCAAAGCTCGACTGGTATAAGTGTATAGCTAACCATGGCTTTTAAAACAATAAAATAAAATCCCTAATGGTTTCAAGTCAGTCTGCTCTGAAGTTCTAATCTAATTCTGGATTCTAATGAGAATGGTTTTGTTTTCCTGTCATGTGTATGTAGTTAAAATTTTTGGAGATATTGCTCTCAGTTCTTATGACAAGATCTTGGACTTTTCATGCAACTTTCTAGTTCAGTATTAAAGTTTGGCCATTATATGTAATTATTTTCAGGACTACGATGAAGATGGAAAGCTTTCACTCTCTGAGTTTTCTGAGTTAATTAATGCTTTTGGCAATAATGTGGCTGCTAGCAAGGTTTGAGCTCCTGTGGGTTATTAGCATATTGTTTTCTACAAAAAATTCCTCTCCTACCTAATGCAAGTGATACAGTTCACAATTTGTTCCTCAAGAAATTTGTCTGCTCTCATTGTTTCAAATTCCTCACCTGTGGTTTAGCCTTCCTGAGTTATATATTGAAAGTCTTCTGAGTAGGCCATTGAGTTTTAATGATACAAATTTAGCATTAAGTTTTCATGGAAATTCATTTTCTTGACTTTTATCTCCGACTGGTTTGCTAGAAAGAGGAGCTCTTCAAAGCCGCTGATAAAAATGGGGACGGAGTTGTGAGCTTGGATGAGCTGGCTGAACTTCTTGCTCTTCAACAAGAAACGTAATGTCTCTAGTATAAGTGAAATCATGAATGATGTTTAGGGATTTTATTTGGCATCATAAACTTTTTTTTGTTCGTTTATTGTTATATTTATTTATAAAGTGTGCCATTCATATCTTGCATTCAGTCAGGAGATTTAAGATTTTTACATTTTGTACACTGTTTCTATTAAGAAAACCTTGAGAAGGTTCTCTAAATTAATACTAATATTCTCTGTCTTTTCAATGTTATCTTTCATGCTGAATCCTTTTAGGTTAAGACATAAGGTGTAAACATCACAGTCCTCTTTTTTTTTTTTTTTATCTATCTCCATTGAATTTCCACATTCTTAGGTGTATTGAATAAGTTTCTTCTTAGTTCGAGGCTCAGGTGTCAGAGTTGGTTACCATTCTAAAGCATTACTCTTCTATCTGAATGTGACTTTTCATAGCTGCTTGATTATCAAGAACAAACTCACATGTTATGATTTTTACTTCGATTATGATATCTTTTCATTGTGGGTGGATTTGTAGTCAGGGTAGTTGGATTTATGAAACATTGTTAATTCAAGTTTCTTAGTTTGAGGTCTGGGTGCCAGAGTTAGTTACCATTCCAAAGCTTTACACATCTATCTGAACATTGCTTTTCATTGCTGCTTGGTAATCAAGATGCTCACAAACTCACATGTTATGATTTTACTTTGATTATGATATCCTTTCATTGTGAGTGGATTTGTAGTCAGGGTAGTTGGATTTATGAAACATTGTTAATTCAAGCTCCCACTTTTTAATTAAAATTTTGGACCTCTTCCTTGGTTTGAGTGCTTACCCTAGCTTTCACCAGGCTTCCATGTTATATGATTTATTTGTGCTAGATATAATAGGTTCAGGTTTATACTTCCCAGTAAAAGAGTGAAAGCTTAGCCAAATTTCTCCAGAAACATGTTACGAAATTTTACTGGTTGTTTCTGTTATTATATTTCTGTATTGCAGAGAGCCGATAATGAACTGTTGCCCTGTCTGTGGTGAGATAGTTGAAGGCGGTGATAAGCTGAACACTCTGATTCATTTGTCTTTGTGTTTTGACGAAGGAACTGGTAACCAGGTCATGACAGGAGGCTTCTTGACTGATAAACAGGCCTCATATGGGTGAGAATCTTATCCTTCAACTTTGTGATTTTTGTAATATTGTTGTGAGTTTCTTTGTATAATCATTGAACTTCATTACCATGGCTTAAATGGTAGGTTCAAATTGTAAATTTGTAGGTGGATGTTCAAATTAAGCGAGTGGGCCCATTTTTCATCATATAATTTTGGTTTGAACTCTGGGTCAAGTGCTTCACATATTTTGGTAATTTCATTTTAATTCTCTTATGAAAAAAAAAATCTCATTCTTGATCTGCTAGTTTTTGTTGGTTTCTTGGTGCTATTGATTCACATCAGTAGTTCCAGAAGATGTTTGTCTTCATGATATTTTTATTTAACAATTTGTTGCTCTAGGTCTTTGATCGAAAGACAAAGAGGCTGGTAGAAGAATTAATTGATACAAAGATTGTTCTGTCAATGAGAACCATTTACCAGTCAAAAATAGGACTTGGCCTTATGGATAAAGGTATACCTTTACGTATTACACATGCATTTATGTTATGCCTGTTAGTATTGAAATTCAACTAAACAGTTAATAACAAATAATTAGCCTGGATGGGTTTTCATGTGATAACAATGATAGCTTAGAAAACCATGCTTATTTGGATCGCAAATTCAGATAAAGTATAAGCATTAATCTTGTAGCCCTTATACCCATATTCAATTTTATGTGAGGATATTGCAATGCCACATTTTCTTTTTTGTGATAATACTTCCAATTTTTTTCTAATATTTGAAATAAAGAGAGGTCATTCATTGTTTTCTTTCATGGCTTGACACTCGTTTTTTTGCACACAATGAAGGGATGCATTGTATATGATGGTTACCTTTACATTCTTGTACTGTCATTCTTACTCCATTTCATCCCATGTTGAGTTCTATTCCTTGCCAAAAGCAAGAAGGTAACATGCTTTGCCCCTTAGGGATGGTTATATTAGGGTTGGGATAAGGGCAAGAAAAGTTGAACCTGATCTAGTTTAGATGAGTCATCTGTTTTCCATGTCATAAAACAATTAATTTATCATCTGTTTTCTAAAAGACTTGATATTTTAAATTTTTTGTCATTTAGTTATAGATGTATTAGTTGAGCATAATTCATTTTATTATCCTTCCAATCTAAATTAGATTTAAATTTAAATAATTTTATGAAATGGCTTAGATCAAATGTCTGAAACCTAAACTGATGTCTCTAATCTATAACCTATTGGTGGATCATTTGGATGCAGGTGCAAAGGAAATCTTGCAAAGCATCTCGGAGAGACAAGGAAGACAGATGAATACAGTTGAATCTGCTAAAGAAATTCCTAAATTTGTAGAATTTTTCAAGGTCTGATACTCTGTGCCATAGAAGAAACCATTGTTTTAAGGTTTTGATCAGGAGAATTTATAAGTTGCTTTGATTGATACTGTTTAAATGATGTATGGTTGTAGGGTTATTTGGTTTTTGAGTTTTTCCGTTTACTTCTTGAAATGGACTAGCTATGTCTGAACTTTCTAAAGTTCCATGACTTAGAAGTTTGTGTTCTTAGAAGTTAACTATGGACTATGGTATTGTAGGATCAAATCAATATGGCTGAAGTCAAGTATCCTTTGGAGCACTTTAAGGTAAAGGTCCATATCCCCAAAATCTGATTTCTCTAGCTTTCTTGTTGAGGTAAGCAGTTAAATTCCTATAGTATTGCTTCTCACCTAGGACTCTAAGCATCCCCCCTACTGCTTCCCGTAGTTGAGCCCTTGCTCCTTGTGGACTTACAGCTCAGTGCATGGATAAGTAAAGAAGGGCCAGGGATACTTCTTATGAGTTTATAGATGTGCCTAATCCATGCTGTAAATTCTATATGGCATTGTATTTAAAATGTTTATGAAGAAGCTCGAGTAGAAAGAATAAAGTTGATTCTTTTTATAAATAATGCAATCTAGTCTGGCATTTATTTTCATTCAATTACCAGGATTTCTTGCTGTTCCAAATTTAAAATACTGAAAAATACTGAAGGAATAAATTTGTTCTTTGAGGCTCTGAACCTTGTCCTTTTTCCCCCTAATGCACACAAATAATTAAATAATATTACTAAACCAAAGACTAATTACTTAGCAAAACTTATGGGCTTATTAGCATGGAGCTTATAAGTTGAGATTTTTTAAGGAGGATGTTTGTTCGCTCTCCCCCTTTAAATCCAAGCCATTGCCCAATTCAATTCTATGATTAATGAAATTCATACTTGATCCTTTCTTCGAAGTGATCTACCATAGGTAAAATTGAACAGTGCTTGTTCTGCGATAATTGATTATTATCATGCTAGGAATCTCTTTACTCTGGATGATCCTTTAGCTAGACTGAGAGAATTGGCACATAACTTGCAAATTTGTTCTTAGTTCTAGTTAATTTAGATTCTATGATCAGTGGCAGCATGATTTATGATTGTTGGAACTTCTGTCTTTTTTCTTTTTGTCATTTTCTGGTTCTCGGCAGCACCAAACTTACATTTTATTGTGTCAGACATTTAATGAATTTTTCGTGAGAGAGCTAAAACCTGGAGCAAGAACAATAGCTTCCATTGAGCATGACGATGTTGCAGTATGTGCTGCTGATTGTCGGTTGATGGCTTTTAAGTCAGTAGAAGATAGTCTACGGTTTTGGATCAAGGTATGATTTACACTTATTCTGCTTCGAATATCTCCCATGTTACAATTTTCTTGGTTCTATATAAATATTTCTTGAAAGAGGTTGAGACCCTTGCATAAAACAATCTTATCTCTACCTTTCACTCAATGCAACTAAGCCAACCATCAATTCGTCTTACACTACCCTACCAAGTGTTCTTTAGTTTTTATTCTTGTTCTTCTTCCCTCTCTCACTATCTAATTTTCCTCCTTTCTCTCTTCGGAAATGCACTTTCTTAGGAACATGCTTTAATTTTGTATGGGCAATTTTTAGGGTCGAAAGTTTTCAATTCAAGGTCTTCTGGGGAAAGATGTCTGTTCAAATGCTTTTATTGATGGAAGTTTGGTGATATTCAGGTTGGCCCCACAGGTAGATGGTGCAAGCTCTTACACTATTTCCATTGTAGCATGAAGTTAGCTAAATTTTTTTATCCTATTTTATTAATATTAAACTCGGACTCCTTTACCCTTGGAACAGGACTATCATAGGTTTCATCTTCCAGTTTCTGGCACCATCGGAAAATTTATAAATATTCCTGGATGCTTATACACAGTAAGTGCGTCCTTTAGGACATCTTGGATTTGGGGATGCTAGGCTTTGTACTCAAGCTCTAATGCCACAAGCTTCTTTCCATGAAGCCAAGATGTTATTGGCATCTTCCCTTAAAATTCTATGCATCTTTTTTAAATTAGTGACATTTGTATTATTCTTGATTGTTTACATCTTATTTCCATTTCCTAGGTTAATCCCATTGCTGTCAATAGCAAATATTGTAATGTTTTCACCGAGAATAAACGAGTGGTGACCATTATTTCTACTGCAGAGTTTGGAAAGGTTGGACTCTATGCTTTAATTGTCTGTGGATCTTTTACTGATATTTTCTTGAAATTCTGGTACAGCTCTCAATGCTCTGCATGGCATTGAGGCATAGATCCATCAACTCTCTTATAACTTCAATCAATAAGGAAATTCTTTCCATGCTGCAGGTGGCATTTGTTGCAATTGGAGCTACCATGGTTGGTAGCATTACTTTTGTGAAGAAGGAAGGTGACTTTGTCAAAAAGGGAGAGGAGGTTAGCACCCCATACATATATATATTACTGATGTTTGTCGTTTCGCATAATGCCATCCCTTTTAATAAGCAATTCACTCATTTGATCTGCAGTTCGGATATTTCTCATTCGGGGGGAGCACGGTGATTTGTGTCTTTGAAAAGGTTGGCATCTTAGACATAGAATGATATTCTCTCTTCATAGTCATCTATATTGCTTTAACTTTTCATTTCCATCGAAGCATTTCCAATGCATATCGTGTGATTGGGTGCAGGGTGCAATAGATATAGATGATGACCTCTTAGCTAACAGTGGAAGATCACTAGAGACGCTAGTCTCTGTTGGAATGACGCTGGGAGTTTCCAAAAAGAAACCAGGGACCGGAGGGTTGCCAAACTTGGAAAACTGTGTTTTGAGGAATTGAGTTTCGCTTGCCTGATCACATCAGCTGCAAACTATCTTTACTACTTTCATAACTCACTCTGGCTACATTGTTAGTATTGTGTTATTAGTGTTTGACATAATAATTTTAAAGTTTTTGTATGTTTTTATAGTAAATAGGAATGGTTAATAAATTACTGGTTTAATGGTAATTAACTTTGTTTAGGGCTCTGGTACACTTAATGTAACATCCAAAATCCGAACACCGTCGTCGGTTAAGATTTTCGATGTTTTACTGTTCATTTATCACCGATCAACTTATCATAATATCATACAACTTTATTTATTAAAATATTTTATTTTACATGTTATACATCATCATTTAAACATAAACTCAAATCAACATGGGTAAAAATGTCATTTTCAATATTTTGGGAGGTTTTTACCGGTACCTGATAGTTAAGTATCGGTAATAGTTTCGTCATAAAACAATTCCAAAACGGTGCAGATTTCTATCGATATCTATATTAGTTCTATCGATACGAGTATAATTTCTACTGATACATGTCATGCAGCTATCGATACTAAAAATTTCAGAGAGCTATAATTTTCACCCTCCAACTTCTACTGATGTGAGCATGCAAACTACCGATACATCTATACATACAACTATCAATATTCACAATTTAACTACCGGTACAACTCAAGTCAGTGTACAACCTCTCTCCTATCTTGTACTTCTATTAAAACATACATTGGTTCTACCGAAACAAGTAAGTAAAATTTTCAAGAGTTATACCAAACACAAGTTCATTAATTTAATACATACACAACTTTTAATTATGCATTTAGATCAACACAAATACCTGATTTATGTCAATACAAGGTACTTAAAGTCTACTTTCAATATTTTATCAAAACATAACAAAGTTTTTCACAAACTCATTATATAAAAGCAAAGGGAAACATCATCCTAGTACATGCCTTATTAACCAAGTGATGTAAAAGTCTACCGAACAACTCCGGGATAGTGTGATGCTCCAAGATGATTCGATCTTCATACAACAAAATTGTATCTATAAAACAAATGCAAATTCACAGGTAAGCACTTCTTAGCTTATAAGTCCATAAAGTTAAATAGATTCATCAGCTTCAAGAGTTTGTAAATCAAATCAACCGAATTGATTTAACTGTATACATTAAGGTAAATTTCAATTCGCATTTGATACTCACGATGACACAAAGTCATTAGACCTTTAATCCGCAATGGATTTCACTTCATTCATATATTCACGATGACACATAGCCACCAGACCTTATAATCCACGAGAGATTCGTATACTCACGATGACACAGAGTCACCGGACCTTTAAATCCATAAAGGATCCATATACTCACGATGACACAGAGTCATCGGACCTCGTAATTCGTAAAAGATTCATTTACTCACGATGATACTTAGTCATTGGATCCTTTTTCATTTACGGCTTAAAGCCCGTTGCCTTTCTTTTTCTTTATTCTCGTCTTCAAACCTTCGATCATCATTTCAATTCACTACAATGGTTTACAATACAAAAATATGAATTCAAAACTAGAATTTAACCATACGAACTTACTGGACTGGATTACGGTTGTGAATGGATTTCAGGGACTACTCCGCAAATTTCCCTTTCCTTGATCGGTGACACGGTCGTAGTCTAAATTCACAAATCATTTCATTTTTCACATTAAATCACATAATCAATTCATTTAACACAATATAGTCCTTTTTGCTAAAATTATGTTTTTACCCCTATTACTTCTTTTTTATTCAATCTAGTCCTTCCAACACAAAACATGCAAAATAACCATCTCCTTTCGAAACCCTTAGCAACCGAAAGTTCCAAGCCTTCACACAAGTCCCTAAATTCCTTTTATTTCACACCAAATACACCCAATTTCATCATTTTAACATTTTAGTCCTAAAACTCTAATTTCACCAAAAATCACTTTACAAAAATATCCAACCCAATCATCAAGCATACAAATCTATCAAAAACTTTCAAGAAAAAACATATTCAACAATGGTAAGATTTATAACATATGAAAGATTCACAAATTAGTCCTTTCATAAGCTAGATTAAGCTAATACGGACTCAAAAACACAGAAATTACTAAAAACGGTTAACGTTTTCTTACTCAAATCAAAGTTTGAAGCTTAGGATGAAAAACCCTAATTTCCTCTTGTTCTTACCGTGGAGAAGATGAGAAAATATGAATTTTCTCTTCTTTTTCTCTTAATTTTTATATTTATACTTAATGACAATTCTGTAAATATTTAGACTTTCATAATTAGCTTCATTAATCACTTGTTTAGCTTTAATTAATCATATTTACTTCTAATATATCTCTTGATAATGCACCCACTAAAATTCTTTAGGTTAATTTGTCCATTTGATCCTTCTAACTTATCAACTCTACTTTTGTACCTTTTATGATTTAATCTTTTTCACTCAATTAGCTATCTAAAAGATAAAATTTTCGAACCAAACTTTAATACTATGCATACGACACCACAAATTTTAGAAATAACAACTTTACGACTCGACTCGTCGGATTTGTGATCCTGAAATCACTATTTCTAACACCACTAAAAATCAGACTGTTACACTTAACATGAGGTTTTTTTTTTTCCCCAACTTCAAATATAATAATGTGAGCTTAAATCCTATAAAAAAATTTAGGAAATGTTTTTAGTAAAAAAATATTAAAAAAAGTATATCATTATTTTAAAATATTAATTTTAGTAAAAAAACATTAAGAATAGTAAGATATATCATTACAATACAAGAAATGTTTATTATTAAAAAATAATATTTTTTACATTGAAAGTATTTAAAATTAAACAATAAAGTCAATAAAGTAACAGTTATCTATGTTTTGGGTTTAGCATCATTAAAGGTTCATTTTCGAAATTATTTACGGAAATGAGCTATTTTGAAAAATATTTAGCGATATGGGTAAAAAATATAAAAATACACTTGCGTGACATCGTTTTTAGGGGATAAATCGAAAAAACGCTTTAACGTAAGTGTTTTTTTCGTTGTGTCAAGCAAAAACGCGCTGACGTGAAAACGTTTTTCAAAAAAACACACATGTGGACATGCTTTTGCCCGTGTTTTCTCCAACGGTCGGCTTCCCCCAACGGTTTTTCAAAAAAACACGAGCAAAAACGATCCCACTTAAAAGCTTTTGCTTGACATAAGAAGAAAAACGCTTACGTAAAAACGCTTTTCTGATTTATCACCTAAAAACGATTTCACATAAGTGCGTTTTTGACCATAAAATTATTATTTTTCAGAATAATCTATTTCCGTAAATAATTTCAGAAATAGGTTTTTATTGGTACATAACTCCTATATTTTTATGAAAATATTAACATAAAATTTCTCGTTAAACTATAAATAATAATATTTTAAATATCTACACTTAGATCATTTAAATATTAGGATTCAAAAACCAACACGTGACTTTTTTAAATTTTTTTGAGTGTTTTCTTTTGATGTTATAAAATAATGACGAAATTTTAGTTTTGGAATTATTTTTGGCTAAATTTTGAAATTAAATTTATGTAATTTAATTTTTAACATAATTTTATCTGTTTATTTTTATAAGGCCATTAATTAATATAAATAGTTAATATAATTAATTATTTTAATTAAAATAGTATCAATTTAAAAAAAAAAAAAACACTTTCAACCATTTTCTAAACATAAAGAGTTTGAATGGGTTTTTAAAAAAAATCATATCTATATTTTAAGTATTTTTTTACATGAGTATCTTGTAAATTTTTAAATACAAATTTTAATAGCTATAACAAAGGAATTTAAGTTTTTAAATAAAAATCGAATCAACTAAGTCGGGATGGGCTGCCCATCTCTCATCTGTTTTTGGTAGATGACTTGGTATTTTTCTCGAGCGGATTTACAGTCGTTTCAGTTGATGTTCTGGGCACAGGGTTAATAGTCGAAAGACTCAGGCTTCCTTTTCAAGCAATGTTGAGGACATGGTGACGAATTAGATTAGCAGGCGGCTTGGTGTTAGTAGGTATCTTGGGGTTCCACTGTTTCACACGAGGGTGACTATAGATACTTATAAGTTTGTTGTAGAGAAGGTTAAAAATCGAATAAATGGTTATGAAGTGAGACTTCTTTCCTTAGCTGGTCCTGTCACTTTGGCTAAGTCGGTTCTTCTGGTTGTACCAAGTTATTGTATGCAATCGACCCTTCTGCCTGTGGGGGTGTGTAGGGAGATTGAACGATTGGTTAGAAGGTTTATTTGAGGATCCACAACTGCTAAGTAGAAAGTTCAGCTTGTTAACTGGGACTGTTGCTGCCAGCCGTTGGACCGTGGTGGGCTTGGCGTGCGATCAGTTCATTATCAGAATTGGACATTTATCATGAAACTTGGGTACGCTTTGGTTGCCCGTCCGGAGGATTTTTGGTTCGGGTACTCCGATCGAAGTATAAATTGGTTGAGCGGTGCCCCCATGCACATTGACTAGCGGTGTTGTAGCTTTGTTTAGCGATCCCTTTCTAGAGTATGGAGGGACTTACGGGTGAACGTGATTTGGCAACTTGGTGATGGTAGAACCCAGATGTTTTGGCATGATGTTTGGATTAAATTGGGTTCGTTGGTTGGCTACTGCTTGCTGTCCGAACCGAGTTTTCCATTGGCCTCAGTTTTTACGATGGTAACGATTGATGGTGAATGGAATTGGTCCATGTTTGCTGGTGAGCTGCCCCATTACGTGTTGACGATCATTGCTGGCAGCCGCAAGGGTTGACCAGTGGATGTATGAAGGGTTCGAGACGGATTGTTTCACGGTGGCTAGTAGCTATTGAATCCTGAGGCAACCACGTTGGGAGCCAATCAGTTCAAGTTGGAAGCTGGTTTGGTAGCTCCGAGTGCCACAGAGAATACGACAATTCTTGTGGTGGTTGATGCATGATCGCTTGCGTACGAACTCTGAGCGACAACGACGACAAATGACTGATGATGGCTCTTGCTTTATCTGTGGGCAGCATGAGGAAACTGTAGTCCATGTTATTCGAGATTGCCTAGTCCGCGGTCAATTTGGAACCTAGTTGTTTCGCGTTTGAAACAACATGGGTTTTATACGTCATCAGTGGGTAGCTGGTTATTGGAAAATGTTTGGAATAGTGATGATGTGGTGGTTAATGGTGTCGGCTGGGAGATAAGTTTGGTGTTTTTGCGGGGAACATATGGAAGAACCGCAACCGGCTATTTTTCAACACCTGCATCACTGTGCAGTAGACATAGTGGCCGCTACCCTTTCTTGGGCTAAGGTTATTGACGAATCCCTTGAAGCTGAGTGACGACTGAGGCAAGTACAATGAAATGCGCCCCGAAGCGGATGATATAAGCTGAATACGTATCGGGGCGTTAGCACTGTCACAGGTGCAACGGTTGGTGGTGGGTTGATACGGGATTCATCAAGAGGAAGGGTGGTCAGTTTCAGTTGCTACATTGGGTTATGCTCGGTCTCACAATTTTTACATTTCAAATTCACGAAAATGGAATTTTTAGAATTTAAGAAAAAATCCCTCAATTTTGGTCTCACAATTGGCTCGTTTTCTATAAAAGAAACAAAAATATAGGTCGCATTAGCCAATTAGGAATTAACATGTGGCTTAATATCTCCCATCGAAAGCTTTTCCTATAATAGAGGAAATAAATGGCAATGCTGGTTTGACAGATATGACTTTTAACGTTTGATTTAAACCTAAAAAACAAATAAGAAAAAAAAGAAAGGGAAAGGGAAAGGGAAAGGATATAGTGAAAGTAGGGAGAGGCAAGTTTTCCAGGAGAAAAAGAAGACCCTGTTCTTCAAAGACATATTCCTCATTTCTCCTACTTTCTTTCTTCTCTCTTTCTTCTCCCCTTCAACAATCGTTTTGTGATGAAAGCGATTGTTGTTGGGGGCTTTCTTTGACTAAATCTTCATTCATATTCTTACGTCCGGCAGACAACGAGGTGGGATTTCATTCCATCATTCTCTCTCTATCTCAGCATTCATTTCATATCATTCATTGCTGTTTAATGCCAAAATTGTTGTAGCAGGAAGGAACACTGAATTCCCCATGGCCCCAAGCAAGCTCAGAAGAGCCATCGGACATGTGAAAGACCAAACCAGCATAAGCCTGGCCAAAGTGGGCAGCAGCAGCTCAGTTTCCGACCTCGAAGTGGCCATTGTCAAGGCAACAAGACACGAAGAATACCCAGCAGAGGAAAGACACATTCAAGAAATCCTGAGTTTAACCTCCTACTCGCGTGCCCACATCAGCGCCTGTGTCAAAACCCTCTCCAAACGCCTCAACAAGACCCGCAACTGGACCGTCGCCCTCAAAACCCTCATGCTTATCCAATGCCTCCTCTCCGAAGGCGATCCTGCCTATGAACAAGAGATTTTCTTCTCCACTCGCCGCGGGACTCGCATCCTCAACATGTCGGATTTCCGCGATACTTCCCAATCCAATTCCTGGGATTTCTCTGCCTTCGTGCGTACTTACGCGCTGTACCTGGATGAAAGACTCGAATACATGATGGAAGGCAGGTATGGCGGAAGACGAACCATGTATGGTTACAGTGATGAAGATCATGAAGATAACGAGGACGCCTCCGTTGTCCGATCCATACCTATTGCTGAGTTGAAGAACGAGCATTTGTTTTCAAAGTTGTTGCATTTGCAACAGCTTCTCGACCGCTTCTTAGGCTGTCGTCCAATAGGTTTGCCTATATATATATATACACATCATCAGCGAGGAGGCAACCATCATGATTTCTTAAAAAGTAATGATATGTACGTAGTGATAATTTTTGTTTTTTGAATTGAAACAGGTTCAGCAAAGGGAAACAGGGTGGTCATTGTGGCTCTTCACGCAATAGTTAAAGAAAGTTTCCAAATATATTACGACATAACGGAAATATTAGGGGTTTTAATCGATCGTTTCATGGAGCTTGATATCTCTGATTCCATAAAAATCTACAATATATTCTGCCGCGAAAGAAAACAGTTCGATGACCTCGAAAATTTCTACTCATGGTGCAAGAGCATCGGCATTGCACGATCTTACGATTATCCCGAAATCGAGAAAATCACCCAGAAAAAGCTCGATCTTATCGATGAATTTATCCGCGATAAATCTGCATTGGAACAAGGGAGGAAACTTCGTGATGAACCGGAATTCGTTAAAGAAACAGACTCACGTGAAGAAGAAGAAGATATGAACGCTGTTAAATCGTTGCCAGAACCCGAGCCTGTTGAAAAGGAAGAATCAGAACCAGAGAAAGAAGAGGAAGTAGATAATTCGAAAGCTTTAGTTGTTGAACCAAAGGGTGATTTATTGGACCTGGCAGAGGGCGCAATGTCCAGTCAAGATTACGGAGACAAATTGGCGTTGGCTTTGTTTGATGGTTATGCACCAGCCGCCGTTGGTACTCCGTCATCGGGTCCAGGATGGGAAGCTTTCATGGATGATGCTGATTGGGAATCAGCTCTGGTTCGATCAGCGAGCAACTTAACCAAACAAAGAGCGACACTCGGTGGTGGGTTCGACATATTATTGCTTGACAGCATGTACCAACAGGGAAACACCATGGCTTCATCGGGTTATGCCGCCAGTGGAAGTACTAGCAGCTTTGCATTGGGTTCATTAGGAAGACCGGCGATGCTTGCCTTACCGGCACCACCGTCATCTAAAAACATGGGAAACACCGTCATCGATCCGTTCTCGGCGTCTCTGACGGTGGCGCCGCCTTCGTACGTGCAAATGTCAGATATGGAGAAGAAGCAGAGGTATTTGGTGGAGGAGCAAGCGATGTGGGATCAATACAGGAGGGATGGATTGCAAGGGTATGGTTCAATGTCGAAAGTACACAATTACCCTTACTGCCCAGGGTACACGCCGTGGCATGGTTATTGAAGCATTGGTTAAATGGACCCATTTAGATTAGTTACCATAGCTCAATTTAGTGATCTATATTCGGATAACAAAGCAACAACAATAGCAAAGATGTGAAATTTAAGAACAAGTCCTTGAAGATGTCAAACTGTACTCTATTCACTCCTTATTTGAATGACATTTGACTTTAATAGTTGATGGGCAAAACCAAATCTATGTAATATATATATATATTTATAATTTATTTATTTTAAAATTTAATTTTTTAATTACCAATAATATAATAAGTTATCAAATTATTATTATTCATTTATCCATACTCTAACTCCAAGTTCAACGGGAGAATGCCTTGAGTTCTTTTACCTTGTGGTTACGTTATAGTTTGATAGCTTTTTCTTATAATATACATATAATAATTTTTTTAATAAATTATAAAAAAAAGTAAAATCCTACCAATAATACGATTAATACTATTCGAATTCAAATAACAGACAATAAATATTTTTAATCATAATATTAAGAAATTCAATAATTTTATAATATAATGTTGCACGACTAACGAGAAAACCAAAAAGAAAAAGCTTCCAGCTTTAATTGCTCCTCATTTTAAAGCTCTAGAAAACTGTTCATCTACTTCCTTTTTCTCTCCAGACCTCTCATCTCTCAGATTTGCATGGCAGATTCATCACCATTAGGAAGATGGGCTTCGCAATCGATCTCGCTCTACCCCCCTTTCTGTGAAAACATGTATTCCTCTGTTAATATTCCATTGTTCCCCTTGTCTCAAACCCTCCGTAGTAAGTAGATGAGCGACTCCATTTTTTAAACGATCCTCGTATTTAAACTTGCATAACTGAAACCTTCTACTAAGCCATTGATAGTCTCTGATGTAGGCATGGATTTCCGATTTGTCATTAGCCACCCGCTGTGCATTTTTATTACAGACAACGCATCTCCTTCTATTTCCACGGCAGTAAAACCCAGATTCGATCCCAGTTGAATCCCTTGAAAACAAGGTAGGGCCTCCGCTGCAAAATATTTTATATATTATTAAAGTTTAAAGTTTTATATATAATATTTTATACATTATTAAAGTTTTATATTATTTATAAGGTTAAATATAAAATTGGTATTTCAACTTGTCAATTTATATCAAATTGATACTAATGATTTTTTATTCCAGATTGGTACCAAACTTTTGTTCTGTCTACTATGTTCATTTTATCTTTTGCTGATGTGGCAGTGCTGATTAGTTGCACGTCACCGCGTGGTATTCTCTTATACCTTTTATCTTTTTTCGTTTTTTTTTATTTCTTTTTCTTTGTCTGGTTTCATTTTAGTCATAAGTGAAAAATTAATTTCTAACGTTTAGTGGTTTTATCATTTTAATTTTTATCATTTTTTTGAGTCATTTTCATACATAATTTTTATTTTTTTGATCAAATTGATTATTTTTTAACGGTCTTGTTGACGTGACCGTTAGTAAACTAACGGTGTTGACGTGGTAAATTTTTTTTATATATAGACACTGTCACGCAAGCATATGCTGAGATGACATATAAGACAAAATATGTCATGTCAATAAAAATTAATTATTTTTTAAAATATTTTAAAATTAATTTAAAATTATTTTTAAATATAAAATTATTAAAATCATAATCATTAAATTTTTTTGAGTTTTTTTTTCTGCTTTCATTCTTCTTCTCTTTCCTCTTTTCCTTTCCCTTTTCCCTTCAAGTTCAACCCAATAAATTGGAAAACTAGGAAGAACGAGCATTACACCAAGCTTCAAATGCTATTTCTGCTGTGGATGTGAAGATGCTATTTCTGCTGTGGATGTGAAGCAAGAAAACCCAAATAATTATGTGTATGGTCATGCAAATGAAGATTTTCATCATCAGGCAAATAAGCCAGCTTGGTCTCATCAAATAATGGCTATTTCTTCAGCTTCATCGATTTGTTTCGATCTCATTCATCAAAAATCATGAAATTATATGGCATCCATTAGAATCGCATCAATTTACAACAAACATTTGCAGAGAAATCTCATACAACAAAATGAACAATAGCTTGGATCTCTAACTCTAGACATCAATCACTTAAAAGCAAACTTAGGCTCTCTCACCTCTAATTCTCCTAGCAAGCTGGATATCCTTAGGCATGATGGTAACCCTCTTAGCATGAATAGCACATAGATTTGTATCCTCAAACAGACCGACGAGATAAGCTTCAGCCACCTCTTGAAGAGCAGCAACAACGTTGCTTTGGAACCTCAAGTCAATTTTGAAATCTTGAGCGATTTCTCTCACAACCCCAATTTCTGATCTATTTCAAGTGATATCAAATTCATGATGTTTCTTCTTTTTCGTTCCTTTTTTGTTTGTTTTGGTAGTGTAACAATAGTGCAAGTGGTGGGGAAGGGGGAAGGGGGAAGGAGAGCAGAAAAAACCCAAAAAAATTTAATGATTATGATTTTAATAATTTTATATTTAAAAAATAATTTTAAATTAATTGTAAAATATTTTTAAAAAATTATATTTTAAAAAATAATTAATTTTTTGCTGATGTGGCATATTTTGTCTTATATGTCACGTTAGAATATGCTTGTGTGGTAGTGTCCACGTGTGAAAAAAATTTGTTACGTCAGCAAGACCGTTAAAAAATGATCAATTTGACCAAAAAAACAAAAATTATGTATGAAAATAGTAAAAAAAAACGATAAGGGTCAAAATGATAAAACCATCAAACGTTAGGGGTTAATTTTGCAGTTATGCCTTCATTTTATCAAGTATTTTACCTAAAAAAAAGCCCATTTCTTAAAATAATTATAGAAATGAACATTTTACTTGATATTTATCGAATGGATTGATAAGAACACATTGAATTAATATTTTTAAGAGAAAAACAGAAAAACATTTTTAACTAGAAGTACTTTTCTCTTCTTACTTGTAAAAAGTGTTTTTGTCACATTAGAGCACTAAAAATAATAACATCAATTTTTTTTTGTCACCTATTAACATGGAAATAAAATTTACAAAACATATTTTTATTTAGACTTAAAGTGTTATTTCTCTTGTTTTATTAAGTAATGCGATATATGAGATATGTGTATATAGACTCATAAATAGATTTATAGTTTGTTTTTAAACAATGTGGAAGTGCTTTCTCTTTTAAATAACAATATAAGATTAGAACACTACACTATATTCTATAATTTTATTTTGCTTATAGAATTTAAAAGTTTTTTTGATAATATAACAAATATTTTCATGAAGTTTATAAAAAAAAAATTGAAAACAAAATTTATAAACCCTCTATAGAAAAAGCAAAATTTATAAAATGTCATGTTCCCTGATGACTTCCTTAAGCTTCACGATATTTGGATGACTCATTCTCTGCAGTGACTGTCAAAAGAAACAGACTATCATGTATAAGAAATATAATGATTAGAAGCAAAACAAGAATAAAGCAATTATTACTACCTTAACTTCTCTCAGATTCACACACTCTTTCCACGAGTAGTATTTCTTCTTCATTCTCTTAATCGCAACCTTCAAAACAGATAGTATTCATTTCAAGATCAACTTAATCAACGAAAAATGCTATTAAAATTTTAAGTAAATAATATCCCAAGCATACTCACAATTCCCCAGACTGCTTATGATTATGAATAGCTCGCCACACCCTTTCTTTATTCAGGAGATTCATAAGGACCAAGGATAGACATGTGACAATTTTCTTAGGTAGAACATGGCTTGTACTTAAAACTATAAAACATAAACAAACTGCTTTGGCGATCAGCTAAATCCACCATTAATTTCTGCTGGAAACATGCAATAACATTAAGCCAGTGTCTTTATGGTGGATGGGCTTCAAAGCCATAGCTGGTACTAAACCCGCAGCATCAACGAAAGGAATGGATGAGCTCCACAAAACATACTGATACGATCAGAATGATTGCTCCAGCCAAAAGGAAGGATTCCAAGCTCAAGATACACTCACTCAGTTCAAGAGCTTAATTGCAGTTAACTCATCTATACTAAATAGAAGCAGTTGCAGAATGCTCAGCAAACCAACATACCCTCATTAATCAGTAGCCATAAGGAGAAACAGCAAAACATTAACTACGAACTACTAATGCTAATGCTTAGTAAGCAACTTTCACTCAATTACTACAAGCCCTGTGATAATAGAAGAGAAAAAAAAAAACCTAAATATGATAAAGGTTAGAAAAGGAAAAGGTCGTTGATGGATTGAGAAAAGATAAATATGAGAATATATAGTGTACCTGGAAGGTGTTTTCTCATGACTGGATGTTGTATCAACAATGCACTGCCAATTACAACATTCAGAGCCTACCTATCATATTCTTTTGTCAAAAAGGGAATAAAAAAACACGTACTTACACAAGTGTGCTAAAGATCCAGCACCTATCTTAGAAAACAAAGTTCATGTGGAGGTATAAACCTGATACAAAAATAAAGAAAACATCAAGGTGGAGGTATAAACCTGATACAGAAATAGAAGCAACCCGTGTGCAAGATGAACCCATCTTGGTGGAGATGAATCAAAACGAGGGGAATAAACCTGAAACAGTAATACAAACAAAAAAACTGAATGGAAAGATAATAGCAAAAGAACATGTACCATTCTCCCGAGCCTTCGAAGATACAATCATACACAACCAAAATGTTTCCTGAACTATATGGTTATCCCTGAGAACTACACAAACAAAACAGACAAGCAAGGCAACACTAATTGTGTATCTAATACAGAAAACAATATTTGTCTGTAAAAGGAAAACATTTTATAATTTCTTTACTTATAGAGTTTAAAAGAGAAATATTTGTTACATTATCAATAAATTTTTTAAACTTTATAAGTAAAATAATTATTAGTTAAAAGAGAGAGCAATCCCACATTATTTAAGGACAAGTTGTAAACTTATTCATCACTTTATATATACACATATCTCATATCTCAGATTACTTAAAAAAATAAGGTAAATAATATTTTAATCTATACAAAGGCTGTTTTGTAAGTTTTGTTTTCATATTAATAGGTGTCACCAAAAAATAAAAAAAGAAATTGATGCCTACTATTTTTAGTGTTGATCTGATAAAAATGCTTTCAGCTGAAACTGTTTTTGTAAAATCGGTCCATTCTGATAAATATCAGGCAAAATAGTCCATTTTTGTAATTATTTTAGAAAATGAGACTTTTTAGGTAAAATATCCCAATTTATCTTTCTTTTTTCTTTCTTCCTCCGTCAAAAACTTCCGCCCGTCTCCATCTCCATCTGATCTCTTAGAAAACGAAATTAGTGACGACTCGGAACCCGATGTAAAGAAGAGCCGCAACTTGAAGAAGCAGGAGGCTCGTCGCGCCTTCCGTTGGGGCATGGACCTGGCTTCCTTCTCAACCCCTCAAATCAAACATATCCTTAGGTGTAGTGCATCCTACAAACATATATTTATTAAAAAACATATTTAAACTTTTCAAATCAAATGGTATAATATTGAAAGCTAACATCTTTGTTTATTTTAATTTCTTTTGCGGCGTGGATGTTTAGAACAAGATGTTTTCGATGCTTTAATGCTAGTTAAGGTACTTAAGGAAGTGCAAGTTTTATAATTATGAAGCTTCTTGGTAGTTCGTTGGAAAATATGTTATTGTAGACAAGGTGTTTGTGTTTTGGTTGTAGAGACTAGGGCCTGATGTATAGTGTAATTCAAGTTTTGATTTGAAGACTTATTGTAAGCTTAAACTGATTACAATTACATGTATTTTCTCTTACTACTTCTGCTATTTTTTTACATGCAGCAGTCACAGGAGTTTGTTAACACTGCAAATAGATGGTTTGAAGGGTTGATCAGCAAGGACAGTGAAATTACTAATGAAGTATTTTCAGCTAGCAGTGTTTTAACATACTCTCGTGAAGCCGTCTGACCCAGGGGAAATGAAAACGACCAATTTGTTACCAACATCATATATATATATATATACGAGCGTGTATTGGCATATGAAAGGTCTGGCAAGCGCAGTGTAGATAATTTTTTTCGCAATTTAAAAAAAAAATTGATTTTCATTACTTTTTTTTGTTGTATCCCTAGATTTTTCAAGGTTTTCAGTGTTCCACGGCAGTGATTTTGCCAACGGTGATCTGTTTTCAAGCTTCCTGCCAAAGTTTCCTCTAAGAATTTTCGTTTTATAAGGTATTATTTATGTGTGTGTATATGTGCTAGCTCTGTTTGGCTTCACCGAGAAAGTGAATGAAAATGAAATGGAAAACGTCAATGCGTGATATGTGTGTGTTTCTTGCTCTGTTTGGCTTTGACGAAAGTGAAGGAAAATGTTAAAGGTATAACTTCATTTTTTTTATGAACACTGACGTTTCTGTTTAATATTTCTATTGTATTAATGGACAATCGAAAATCACATATTCACTGAATGAAAGTTTTTTTTTTATATCAAACCAATAATTAGACATTTTTAATTTATTTAAAATTCTACATGCGTAAACCACTTTAATAACATGAAGTATGATACTAGTGTAAGTTTATCCTCTTGTATATATTTGCTCTGTTCATTGAAAAGTCCTCTAGTTTACTTAATTTGGCTGTTGAATGCTTTTTCTAAATGAAAAGACAATTGAATTTAAGTTTGTAGCTGCTTCATTTGTTTCAATTTTTGCATTTTCTTTAATATGCTCCGCTTGTATATGATTTATTTGCTGAAGATGTGTTTCTAAGAAACCGCTAGAAATGGTTTCAAAAGTTTCTTTTATGCTTAGCTTTTTTTATAATAAAACACTTCACTTTCTTCAGAAGGGTAACCTTCTGAAATCTCTTAATGCTTTTAAGGAATCTTCAAAAGTCTACTAAAGATATGTAATGCTTTAATTTTGAATAGAGGATTTTACTTGCTAAAGGTTTCATGGAATTATTAGACTTTGAGTTAGATACTTGTGTTGTGAATAAGGAATATCTTTAGTGAGTGGGCCATTGGTTCGTTCACTTAGTCATTATACTGCATCATAGCTGCATATACTTTCTAGTTGTTTACAAACTTAAAGATGTGTCTTTGTTTATTTCTTTATGACCAGATGTTTGTTCATCCATGGAAGGGCATCATTGCCAATATTCCAACAACATTGTAAGATGGAAAACATGTAGAGGAAAGTGGAAGGAAAAAAAGGGATTCAATCCATTGAAGGTTCATCCTCTTTGGAATTGGCACGTTCACTCAGGATATGCCATAGTAGAGTTCAATAAAGAATGGGATGGTTTTAACAATGTCATCATGTTTAAAAAGAGTTATGAATTGGATCATCGTGGAAAGAAGGATTACTCGTCTCTTGAGTGATCATTGTGGAAAGAAGGTTACCCTTCTGAAAAAAGTTTATAAGATTTTACTTGCTAAAGGTTTCATGGAATTATTAGACTTTGAGTTAGGTACTTGTGTTGTGAATAAGGACTATCTTTAGTGAGTGGTCTTTGATTCATGGACTTAGTCATTATACTGCATCGTAGCTGCATATACTTCCTAGTTGTTTACCAACTTAAAAGATGTGTCTTTGTTTATTTCTTGGTGACCAGATGTTTGTTCACCCATGGAAGGCATCATTGCCAATGTTCCAGCAACATTGCAAGATGGAAAACATGTAGGGGAAAGTGGAAGGAAATTGAGGGAGGATTTGGCAAAAAAGCTATTCAATCCATTGAAGGTTCATCCTCTTTGGAATCGGCACGGTCACTCAGGATACGTCATATAGAGTTCAACAAAGAATGGGATGGTTTTAACAATGCCATCATGTTTGAAAAGAGTTTTGAATTGTATCATTGTGGAAACAAGGATAACTCGTCTGATACAATTGGTCACTCCAGAGATGAGTAATCTTTCTTTCCACAACGATCCAATTCAAAACTCTTTTCAAACATGTTGGCATTGTTAAAACCATCCCATTCCTTATTGAACTCTACCATGAGTGACCGTGCCAGTGCCAAAGAGGATGAACCTTCAATGGATTAAATCCCTTTTTTGCCAAATCCTCCTTCGATTTCCTTCCACTTTCTCCTACATGTTTTTCATCTTGCAATGTTGTTGGAATATTGGCAGTGATGCCCTTCCATGGATGAACAAACATCTGGTCATCAAGAAATAAACGAAGACACATCTTTAAGTTTGTAAACAACTAGAAAGTATATTCAGTATAATGACTAAGTGCACTAACCAATGGCCACTCACTAAAGATGGTCCTTATTCAAAACACAAATACCTAACTCAAAGTCTAACAATTCCAGGAAACCTCCAGCAAGTAAAACCCTATATTCAAAATTAAAGCAATTACATATCTTTAGTAAACTTTTGAAGATTCTTTAAAAGCAGTAAGAGGTTTAAGAAGGTTACCCGTCTGAAGAAAGTGAAGTGTTTTATTATCATAAAAGAAACCATTTGTATTAGCCATGGAGTAAAACCGCTAAAAAGTACTATGATTCAATTCTCATAGATTTAGTGAACGAATATGCTTGCAAATAATGGATTTGGTCTTCAGCAGTCCTTGAAGATAAGGATTCTTTACAAGGAGGGCGTATTGGAACGGGCCTAATCTTTGTAATTGTATAAGTCAGTAAGAGTAATACTGAGAATCATATCTATCAAGTTAAATTCTACTTGAATTCGAATCCTTCACTACATTGATTGATGCTGTTCAATCTAACTCAATCATGTAAATTTAACACGTAGAATGTGCTAAGGTTTAATTTGCATTCACCAAAAAAAACCTAATACTGAGATTGATATCAATTAAATGTAATTGTACTTGAACTCAAGTCCTTCACATTATATTTTTAATATTCCACCTTCACAACACTGATTGATGTTGTTCAATTGACTCAACAATGTAAATTTAACACTTGAAATGTGTTAAGGATCAACTTGCATTCACAAAAAAAAAAAAAATCTAATGCTGAGAATAATATCAATTAAGTGTAAGTGTAATTGTACTTGAACTCGAGTCCTTCACAACATTGATTGATGTTGTTCAATTTGACTCAACCATGTAAATTTAACATGCGGAATGTGTTAAGATTCAATCTGCATTCATGAAAAAGACCTAATACTGAATTTCACAATATTGATTGATCTTGTTCAATCGACTCAATAATGTAAATTTAACACTTGGAATATGTTAAGGTTTAACTTGCATTCACAAAAAAGACTTAATACTGAGAATAATATCAATTAAGTATACTTGTAGTTGTACTTGAATTCGAGTCTTTCACATTGTATCTTTAGTATTCCACCTTCACAATATTGATTGATGTTGTTCAATCGACTCAACCATGTAAATTTAATACTTGGAATGTGCTAAGGTTCAACTTGCATTCGCAAAAAAGACCTAATTCAACAATATGTTTTAAACAAGAAGTGTAGAATTTCACCACATAGGCTTTTTTTTTTTTTGGATCTTTATGTATTTTTTTTATTTTTTATTTAGAATTAGGATCAAATTGACATAATATGTAAATATTAAAAATTGAATTTTTAGAATCAAGATCAAATTAATAAATTGTATAAATATCAAGGACTAAATTTATCATTATGCTAGTTAGAAAACAATTTTGTCATCTTTTCATTATTCAATTAATGAAAATGAACTAAAAGGACAAAATAAAAAATTTAGGTGATCGTTTTTATAATTTTTCATAATGGACTATCAGTAGTTAGGTGATTACTGTCAATAATATTTTTTATAATTAAGTTTAGGTTAAATTCTGCTATTAGTTCCTACTTTGCAAAAGTTATGAATTTAGTCCTTATACATTAATTTGATCAATTTTGGTCCTTGTACTTTTTAAATTTTGAATTTTTAGTCTTAACCTTAAACAATAGTAGTTAAATTCATTTACTAGTCTTATACTATGTGTACAGTTGTAGATTGAGTCCACATTCTTCAAATAGAGCATTCTGAGCCTCAATATTTTTGAATTTTAAATTTTCATGATGCAAACGATAATTGTTAATCAATTAATTAAATTTTTAGTGAGTAATATGCGGAAATAACAAGCTAACATGGCATTATACATATGATAATATGTTCACCGCATTAGATTTTGGAAATAACATGACTTAATGAATTTAATAATTATCGTTTGGTGAGGTTGAAATTTTACAATGCAAAAAGTGCAGGGACTAATATCAGAATTTAACCATTTAAGATTAAATAAAAAGATTTGTTTATTTCTAATAGTAATTTGGGTTGGGTATGGTAGACCGGAATTCACAACACTTCTCCATGGCTTGATTTGTAGGAGTCAAAATTACCAGGTTGTGCAGATTGCCAGTCCTTGAACAAGTGGCCAACTGCATTTGTCAATTGGATAAAGGTTTTATTATTTTACGACATTACAAATTGGAAGAGACGATGGATAAAATTTAGATTAGTGGATTTGATAGTATCTGTGTCTAAAATTTCATTTTCTTTTGAATTTACAATCTCCTCGGTTCCAGCAGCCTTAACCAGATATTGGATTTGAACATTAAACCTTGCTCCTTGGAAGATCCAAAATATACTTCAGCATTCAGTCACACCCGACTGAATCCCTTCCTCCACATTCATACAACTATGCAACTGCTGGACCATGATGTTAATCTCTTGAGCCCGAGGGTTGGAGCAATCCCCTGCAACAAAGCTACATGCCCTGTTTCCAACTTGAACCATACTGTAACCAGCAGAGAACCTCACCCCTTGTTCTTCTGCCAACCGCTTCATTATTGCTGCCTGGTCCCATGAGCCTTCAGCAGCATACATGCTTGATCCAAGCAAATATCCAGCAGAGCTCATCGGCTCCAGCTCGAGAATATGAGAGAGTGCTCCTCCACCAACTTCCTTGTTTCCATGGCTTCTACAGGCACTTAAAAGAGCTCCCCAAGCTCTTGCACTAATCTTAACACCACTAGGGATCTGGTTGATCAATTCCATTGCAAGGTCCACCTTTCCTGCCCGACCCAACATGTCGATCACACATGAATAATGTTCCATCCCGGGTACTATCCCGTATTCATGGACCATAGATTTAAAAAAGGTAAGCCCTTCTTCAACTAACCCTCCATGGCTACATGCAGATAGTGCTGAGAGAGTAGTCACAGAGTTCGGCTTCAGACCCTGCGATTTCATTTCTGAGAGCAATGCCAATGCCTCTCTAGAGAGACCATTCATACCGTATGCTGCTACCATTGCACTCCATGACACCACATTTTTCCACTGCATTTGATCAAAGACCCTTCTGGAGGTATCAATGGCACCACATTTTGCGTACATATCAACAATTGCAGTTGCAACAGCTACATCGGCCACCATGTCTCTTCTGATTGCAACTCCATGGGCCCATTTTGACCTTCCCAGTTCGGCTGAAAATGAACATGCTTCAAGAAGGTTTACGATGGTAATAGCGGTGGGCTTCTCCTGCATTTTGGTCATCTCGTGGAAGACCCTGATGGCCTCATCAGGCTTGCCACAGTGAGCAAACCCAGCTATCATAGTGCTCCATGTCACCACATCCCTGCCCTTCAAGCCATCAAAAAGTTTCCATGCAAGATCAACGAGATTACACTTAGCATAAGCATCAATCAAAGAATTTATAACCAATTCATTCAATTCGTACCCCCGTCGTATTACTAGACAGTGAACGGACTTGCATGGAGATGCGAGAACAAAATGTTTGCATATTTGAAGAAAATTCGATAGAGTCACCTCATTTACCTCGACCCCTTCCTCCCCCATCAAATTAAACAACAATAAAGCTTCTGAGTACTTCTCATTGAGGACAAATCCATATAACATAGAATTCCATGAAACACTGTTCTTTTGGGATATGTCCCTATAAACTTGAAAGGCAGAATCAACATCATTACATTTCGAATACATATCAATTAAGTAGTTCCCTACAAACAAATCCTCATAGCCTCCTCTTCTGATCACTACTCCATGGACCAACTTTCCCAGATGAATGTCTCTTAATCTCCCGCAGGCCTTTATAACAATTGCAGAAGTTACTGAATCTGGTTGGATCCCATCCTCAGACACCATTTTCTGAAACAACTTCAAGGCAATATCCGCTTCCTCGCTTTGCAAATAACCCTCAATCATTGTACTCCAGGAGATCACATCTTTGTCAGACATTTCATCGAAAAGCTTTCGTGCACTCCCCAAGTCTATATGTACATACATACTTAACAGGGAGTTTTGAATGGAACCCATGGCGCATAATCCACTCCTAATTATGTACCCATGAATTTCCAGTCCTTCAAGGTAAGCTCCAACATTGCGACATGCCTGAGTTACAAGAATCAATGTGGCAGTATTTGGTGCAAAGCTAGCTACCCTAGCTTTATTAAACCACTGTAGACCTTCTTCTATATCACCCCGATTAAGGTGCTCATAAATAATGATATTCCAAGAAACTGAATCCCTGTTTTTCATGCAATCAAACGCACGCAATGCTGATTCCAAGTCTCCACGTTTCATGTAGAAGTCCAAAATGGAATTCCCAATGGAAGTAAATGATTCATAACCTTGTTTGATGAAATGCGCATGCATTGTTTTCCCATAACATGTGGAGGAAAGGTTTAGACATGCTTTGAGAATGGAGGAGAAGAATGAAGGATCTGATGGTTGAACTCCGTATCTCAGCCTCTCCCGATAGTTAGATAACACCTCAACCCATTTCCCAAGACGTGATGACTCTTGGATCCTCCAACTCCAGCCTGGGAGCTTCGAAACCCAGAGGTTTGTTGGGAAGCGCATTGCGAATCAAAACACATAAGTGAAACTAAAAAACGGTAATGGCATCAAAGCAACAAAGAACCATAAAGAAATAAAGGTAATGGTTACTAAACTTCACATAACCAGTATGAATTGCGTACTGGGCGACCAACCAGGCGTATGGTGTCCACTGTAAAGGATGAAAGGCTGCACACTGTCTATCCTGATTTGGTTGAGGAGTGGATCAAACCCAAAGTCCTAAAACATCCCATTTTTGCTCCAGTTGTAGAAAGGGATCAGTCCCGACGGACGCTAATGTGCCAATCTTCCAATCAGTTCTATCCGAGTTTCTGCAAATTAATTTTTCTTCTTCGGTAGCAATCCAAATCATGAATTGAAACCAAAACTAATACAGGATCGATATAAATGCATAGATTCATGCCTCCATACATCTCGATAGAAAGAGAATCAAATTAGCTAAACCGAAAACAGGACTAGTGAAGTCGTAACAATCCAGCCGTACTGAAATGCGGTTGAATCACCAATCAAATTTCTCGAAATTTATTTTCAGCTCAATGGTAAATTAATTTTGTTTTCAAGTCTTCTACAACTTTTAACCTTTTTTTTTATTATTATGTAGATAAGCCACTTTAGCATAACTAGCTTAAATGTCACTTGGAATGAAATGGCCTGAACGAATGATCTGACCCATTATCAGGTTTACTGATAACAGGATTTCATTTGGAATGGAAGATGCACTTGTGAAAAACAGCAAGAAGCATAAAAATGTAATATACTAGGTTGGTCTTATCATCGGGATCCCATTACAACATTGGGTTTTATCTCTACTGTTTGTGATCAATAAATATAGGGATTTGTGGTGTCAAACAGCACAACTTGCTGTACTTACTGAAACAAGTGCTATTTAAATAAACTCCTAGACTCTAGAACAAGATAAGGAAATGGGAGATGTTTGAGAAACAATCGGCACCTTAACATTGAGACCTGCAACCAATTTTGCATAGATGAAGTAAGTTATCTCACCCCATGCTTTGGAGCAAGTGGAGAACGATGGCGCAATGACTGCTCGCCGTGTCTGCGAGCAGAATGTTTTCTTGGCTCTTTTGAGTTCTCGTTGATTGACTTAACCTGTTCCAAAGTCTCTACAACTTGTTTCATTGATGGGCGGTTCTTAGGTTCAGGTACAAGGCATTTTAAAGCAAGCTGCGCTATTTGAAATGCAGCTTTGGGAGGATATTTTCCTTCCAGTCCTTGGTCCATTATGTTGTTTAGCTTTCTTCTATCAGATAAATATGGTTTTGCCCACTCCACCAAATTACATTGTCCACTTGGACGGTTCGGGTCAAGCGCTCGCAAGCCTGTTAATATTTCGACTAAAACAACACCAAAACCATACACATCGCTCTTTACATATAAATGTCCTGTTTAATCAGCAAGGTAAGCAAATCATGAGAATAGCAATGTAAGCTTTCTTAAATTGGCTCAGAAATGCAACTTATGAAAGCACCCAAAATGGTATGAAAAATACCTGTAGCCACATACTCTGGAGCTGCATAACCACATGTACCCATGACCCTTGTTGTTACGTGTGATTGGTTAGCTGATGGACCAAATTTGGCCAACCCAAAATCCGATATCTTGGCAGTGTAGGACTGCAATGTGTAACAATAGTAAAACTATATATATTACCAAATATATAAAATATTGAGGCTATCCTGCTAGTGTACATCTGTTATTACCAAATATTGAGGCTTGTACAGAAACTTACTCCATCAAGTAGTATATTTGAGGCTTTGAAATCTCTGTAAATTACTTGCTTGTTTGCAGTGTGCAAGAAACATAAGCCCTTTGCTGCTCCTATCACTATCTTAAGCCGTATATTCCAATCAAGCGATTGAATGGTACAAGCCCCTGGAGAATGAAGTTAACTCATTGGATATAAGAGATGGAAAGTGTGCACACATAAATATAAGCTCTAGCGAAAAGTCAGATGCATAAACTCTTACTTCCGAATAGATGGTTTTCCAAGCTACCCTTCTGCATAAACTCATACACCAGGAGAAGCTCTTTATCCTCCCAACAGTATCCCAGCAGCCTTACAAGGTGTGGATGTGATAATTTTTCTAAGAAATTCACCTCACACTGCACCAATAAGTAGAAGTCAAAAGCACGTATTAAGATGACATGGAACAACATATTAAGTTTCTCGGTAGGTTAATTCGTTCTCAAGACGGATGAAAAATGACCTGCCATTCATCGAATCCTTGCAAGCTCTCTGGGTTCAGCTTTTTAACAGCGACAAGGGTTCCACTTCCACTCTTCCCTGGTGCTTTCTCATCAAGCCAACCTTTGAAGACTTTACCGAAACCTCCTTCACCAAGTACCATGTCAGGCCTAAAATTCTTAGTTGCAGACTTCAGTTCTGCGAAACTGAAGATCCTTAGGTTAGGATTGGGCAAGATATGGTCATTTGGAGAAGACTCATCGCCACTGGAAGCCGAGAACACGCTGTCCCCAGATATGTTACTGCCCCTGGATGTTGCAGTAGAGGATGCTGTGTTGCTGGTTGTTTGAGACATCACTATTGCAATCACAGATTTTAAATGTGCTTAACAAATGTTGATTGTAAATTTGTCAAACATATGAGGACTTCTAACAATACAGCAAATAGAACACAACACAACAGTCTGTAATGATCACAAACACAAGTCAAAGGTCAAAGTACCATACAAAGCCAGCAGCAAGAACTGGGTTTTTGTCGATGATTACAGAAAAGAACATGGGTTGTTGGTCAACTAAAATTGAAAACTAAACTGAACCCACTTAAGAAAATCAGGCAATCTAATTATAAAACTATACAACAATCTTTGCTTTTAAAAAAAAAAAATTGGGAATCAATATGTTTTGATGGGTACCTGAACTGAGCTGAGCAGTGGTGGTTGGTGTTGGACAACCCCAGCAAATCCCCATCTTCAAAGTATGTCTTTTCCTTTCCTTTTTCACTTCACTTTGTCTTCTTGTTGGAGCATAACCAGACACATAAGTCAGTTCATCTGTTTTTTCCTTCTGCAGATGCCAGAGAATATATATATATATATTTCAACAAGTTGATGATTAAAAATTTCAACTTTCTTGAACCTTTGTTCTCAAGTCAAATTGCAATGGAAAAGGGTTACTGCGTTTTCTTTTTCTTTGACTATATTTTTTTAAAAAATCGGCTTCAATTCTCTGTTTCCGGTTTCCACTATCTGAGTATTGTTTCATAAAAATAAGATTTGTGTAAAGAGAGAAGGAAGTGCATGTGTTAGGCAAATTACCAAATAAAACAGGACTAAGTCGAACGTCATTGGATGTTGTTGGCGGGTAATAAGTAGACTACAACGTTTTATCATGGGTCAACTGCCGTGTCTTAGAAAACAAGTCGGTCAACATAATATTTTCTTTTGTTATATTTCATTATTCAAGGACTTCAATTTTTCAAAGACAAACAACTTCACATTTTATACTTCTATTCATTAACTGGATTGGGTAAAGTTCGAATCTTAATCATATATTTTATATTTAAGTATAATTAGATTTAAAATTTTGTTCAAACATATTTATATTAGTAATTTATTAATCCAAACATATTTTAAGATCTCATATTATTTTTTTTTAATTTAAAAAGATCATATTATTTTTAATTTAATATTTAATATTTTTTTATTTATTAAAATAATTAAACGTTAAAGACGAAATTTGTAATTAAACCAAAAAAAATTGTAGTTGCGATTAAGTGAAAATTTTCATTGATTATAACAGCCAAAATTTTGTAGTTGAAGCCTTGAAGGTTTTATGATAATCTAGAAAACGTATTTTTATAAATCCCTTTCTTTGAGAATCATGTTTAAAATTTTAATTAAAATGATATTTTTCATTTTAAAATAACATATTTAAAACTATTTTATTAATTATATTATTAAAATATTAACAGCATAAAAAATAAAGGTTAAAGTTCTGCATCAACATCTAAAGTTTAAACCTTATTAATATAATTTTACTGGCAATTCCCTTTGTATTAAATAGTTATGAAAATATATAAATTTATTTAATCATAATAACACTAAAAAGATTCGTTTAGATTTGAATCTCGAAAAGTTAGATGGCACTTTCTTTTCTTCTTCTTTTTTTACAAAATTTTATGGTCAACTTTGAAGTACCATTTTTTTTTCATAGTACCAAAAAGTAGATTATAATTTTTTTTAATCTATTAGTAGGATTATATAGTAGTGTTTATTTATATTTTTTTAATCTTTTGACGAAGCACACACATTTTACACATACAGGCATTCGAATTCGAGATTTATAGGATAAATAATATTTTCTTTTTCACTGAACTCACTTGTTGGATTCAAGTAAATTATAAAGTCAATTGCATTTGATATTCTTAAATTATAATTTTTATTTAATTTGGTTTTTAAATTTTAAACTTTAAATTATATTTTTAAACTATCTATGTTATATTAATTTATTTATTTTATTATTAAAATTATTAATTTAATCGTTAAATAACATGTCAATAAAAAAATAAAATATTATCGCATAATTTTTAAAAGTTAAAATTAAAAATAAAGTAAAAAAAGAGTGAATAATAAAATTATAAAAATTTCGAAAACTTTAAAAACAAAATTTTTATCATATTAATTTTTCTATAAATTTTCATTTTGAATTACAATTTTAATAATGGAAAGATGATATTAATATAAAATGAAAACACAGTACAAGACATGTCATGATGAAACAATACGAACAGGACAAATATTTTAAAATCTATAACATATCATAAATCATCTTAAACATCATTATAACACGATACAGTACGCAAATTGTTGAGTCTAATATATTGTTCTATGCTGTCCATAGCATTCATGTTCGTTGTCTAATTCAGCCTGTTCATCTTCATCTAGGAATGAATTAAAGACTAGAATCATGGCTTCCAATGAAACCACATTTGCTTATGTGGCTAGGAATTAGAATACACTGATCTGTACAACAATAATCTATTCGTTTAGAAATAACTGTAAGCTTCATCAGCTCCCATTCAACTGGACTTGCTTTGCACCTCACCATTCTAAGGTTAACTTAATTGAAACAGAAAAAATAGTTAATGATATCGATTATGCTCAGAGCTGCAAAGCTAAATCTGGGTGAGCTGTATCGGCTCGACTTGAACTCGGTGACCCAGGTGACTGAAATCTGATATTAAGATCTGGTGGAACTGAATCTGGTTGCTGTTTTGGTGTCAAGCTTGACTCTGGTTTTTGTCGTGGTGATAACATGGACTCCAGTTTTTGATGCGGAGATAATTCTTCCCACGATGGTGGTGGATGAATCCTTGATCTCGGGGTTGCTACTGTCTCACGCCTGGAATTTTGTGATGGGGAGCTGGGATTCTTTGTGCATGAATTTTCTGATAATTTAGGGTCATTTGGTTTCAAGTTTGCGGTTGCTGGATGCGTCTGAGACGACTGGAAACTGTACCCAGGAGGCCTGGCAGTCCCAATGAGTTTCGCCATATGAGCTGGGAGGTTAAAGCCATAAGCACCATTATTATATCCATTCAGGCCAGGATGAATATGGAAGGGAGGCCTCGGCTGGACTGCTCCTGCACTGCTGTTTGTCATGTTAAAATCAGTATTGGAAAATCCCTCACTGGCTTCGGTCTTTTGATTCCATGATTCCGGAGATCTTTTAGCAGCTAAGAGGGATGATGTAGTAGTGGCAGAAGCAGGTATAGGTTTACTTGAATGGCCACCTGAGACGGATTGGATGGAAGGAACATGCTTCTCAGACAAATTAACTGCTTCAGGCTTGTCAGATTGTTTAACTTCTTGGGTTTCCGGGGCATAAGGTTCAGTGGCAGAGTATGAATTTTGACCAAATGTCTTCTGGTCTGGTGGAAGCGAGAGAGAAGGTAGTTGTAAAGGCCTGGGTGCCGGAATATCATTTTCCCCAACCCATCCAGGACCAAAGTTGACTCCAGCTGGTAAACACTTTTCTATCCTTTTAGAAGCAATTTTCCAGGCAACTGGACCAAGGTTTGCAGCAAATCGAGCTAGACTTCGTGTGTAACCATGCTCGTAGTATACCCCCACCTGCTTCAAATGGAAAAGGAAGATATTAAACAAACACAGGCCGAACCTGGGATCCCCCCCCCCCCCCTCTTCTGCTCCACCAGAAAGGATAGAGCAGCACATCATATGGGCAGTTGTAAACAGTGTAAATGCAGTTTCCAAATCTGCATTCAGAAAAAAAGCACACACTTCCACTACCTACGGAAGAAAATAAGTAGCATATCCATGCTACCATTCTGAAATTATATGGCCTAGACATATTCTGAAGTTTTACTTCATCATTAATGTTTCAAACTTATAGCACCGAGGAGCTTATATTTGATAAAATTAAATGATTATCATACATATATAGGATACGTACAGTCAGTAGCTGCTTCCTCTCTCCATTAAAAGTATTCAACACGGATGCCTCTCGTGCAGCAGATGATGGATTATAAGTGTTACGTCTATTCTCATCCAGCACAAAATGCTTTTTTCCATGCTTCATCATATAACCTACTAAAACAGAACCTGCAAGGAAAGATGATGCTTCAATACCTCTCAAACAACATGGGATATATATAACAAGGGTGAGAACTAATGAGAAAAATAAGAGAAGCAACCCAAAAAGGAGAAATTTCTAAGACTGTTTTACCTATACCTTCATCATTTCTGTCGGATTTGTTTTCAGTGAATGAGCCTGAATAAACATCATTGCGAGAACCATAAAATTTTCCAGACGAATCTGCAAAATTAGACTTGTCAGAAGCAAGAGGTCCTCTCCTCATATCATGATTGGACCATAGGGTATTCTCTTGACCAGTAGCAGGGGTGGCATCCGAGGCAAATTCTGAAGCAGCACGCTCCAAGGAAGGTCTGCCTGGCGGCTTCTTGAAATGTTTGGTTGGAGGTCTACCTCTCCTAATCACCTTTGGCTCTGCTTCATTATCATCACTATCTTGCCGTAAATTATCAAAGTTCTTTTGTGCTAGCTCTTGTATAGATCGTGCCTGATGACAAAATAAAATCTTCAGAAATAACATGAAGTTAACCTCAAATATAAATTAGAAGTAGGTTCCTGACCATACCTGTCGAAAATATATAGTATCAGGAGCATTATACTGCATCGCATTTGAACATATGAGGAAAACATCGTTCTGCAAGATAACAAAAGGAAACATCTATTCACAATATGCCAAAGTTTTAGCTTCTAATAGAGAAAAAACCAAAGCATCAATCACGGATGGCTGATTAACCAGCTTACGCCTTTAAAAAAATCGAAGCATCATCTCTTAAATTTCAAATAAAGTATTAAAATTGCTTCACCAAAAGTTTATTTGAAGTAACAAAACGAAGTGAATATCTGAAAGACATTTTTCCTTTCTTTTCTTTTTATCAGCTCAGCAAGCTTTGTACGTAAACTATAGACATCACCAAAAACACTGTCATCAATGGATGGCCAAAAAGAAGAAAACTAAATAAAAACATGTTCAGCTTTCATCCTTTTCCTTTTTCACACTCCATATGTCGCATCTATTATGAGAAAAAGGAAATGATTCCTAAAGTGAAGCAGGCAAGTTTAAGAAAATGACTAATAACAACAACATAACACCCACGAGTTTCTTGCATTCGCATAAGCATTCTTTTTTATAACCAAAAGAAGGTGAACATTATAGCATATGCATTAAATGCAACCCAATACTATCAAGTAATTTAAAAACATGGCAATAACAGAATTTTGCTTGTTTGCCCTGCATTCAGGTTAAAAATGAAAATCTTCCAGCATGCTGAATTGCATCTATCACCTTAAAGGAGTTCACCATCAATGAACGCAGCCAAACAAATAATAAACATGACGCAGAAAGACAAAGAACCATATCCCAAACTACATATTTGCAAAACAGGATTCACATTAAGCCCACTTGCTATGCTAATTGCCTTAAATTTATCTCTGAGAAGAGATAAAATATTAGTGTATTTACACTTACTAGTTTAGATTACCATCCATCACCTAGCAAATTAACAAGATCTCAAAGTTTTTGGAATAACTACTATTACGGAATCATGAAACATATAGGAAGCACAATATCACACCACCGTCTTCTCCAACTGCCCTGTCTACCAAGTCCAAACTTGGAAAGCCAGTGGCAGGGTTGAACAAGAAAAAGGAATCCAGCTAAGAAGACAACAAAATCCGCAAGGTGCTAAGATAATAAAAAGCTGTAGAACAAATGACGAACATGTTAACCAACCTCAAACTGTTCTAAGTTGGCATAAGCACCACTAGCAAGTTTTTTCCTAATAGTTCCAAAATCCATAGGATGCTCGATAACTTCATGATAGTCTGGCAGCTGCATAAGTGAAACATAAACCAAATAAGAAAAAGAAAGCTTAACAACAACAAAGGTATTTGCAGATCATACCTCTTCAGGATCCACGGGCTCTGAAAACACGCCATAAATGTCCTTCCTGAAAGTATTCAGTTTCAAAAGCAGCACAATTGAGACAAGTGGTCATCAAAAAGCTACATGTAATGTAAGAAATCAAACCAAATGTCATAGGAGCTTATTGAAATACTTCTGAAGCCTGTCTAGAATGAACAGTAACAGCTTTTGGTCCGGTAAAGCCGTTGAGGGTCCAGAATCTAACTGACCACCTACACATATTGACAATGGTTCATAATAAAAAACTTAAAAGCTTAAAATTCCCTACAAAAAAGAAGTGCTTTTTAAGCAAAATGGGTATTAGATCATAAGCAAACCTTGGCTATTACTTGCGGGGTTTACACCAGAAACAGACTTATCTTCCTGAAAGTAAATCACAAATATATATATAAAAAAAAAGAGTACTACAATTAGTATATGAACAAGTAACAGGCTTTATTTCCCTAAGTGGCTGAGGAACCACCATGCAAAGTAGCTATGAAAAAGCAAAGTAGCATAGCATTCAAACTTCAATGTACCAAAAAAGGCAAAATACAGTTGCAATAACTGAAAAAGAAAGGACAAAATCAAACTTTTAATAAACTATCACAGTCAAAATAATTATTATTCTTTCTCTGTGAGTAAAGACCCCAATTAACAAAATAAATATATTTTATTTTATTTTTTGTAAAAAAACAAAAATAAGAAAAAGGGAATCACAAAAATTCAAGGTAGAAATAAAAAAGAAAAAAAGAAAAAGTCAAAACCCACAAATTTACTCAAAATTGTAGAAAACCCCACCAACTCTCCGGCCCGAAATTCAAGGAATCTTAATTCCGTCAAAAAAAAACATAATTGGCGCTTTTTTTTTCAAAAACCCGTTAAAACAGCCAAAACTAAAATGAAAAAAATGCCTAAAGTTATAAGCTTTTTTTCGTTTTAATTTTTCCATTAGAAAACTTCAAAATTTTGCAAACCTTTTTGGAATCAGCAATTCCGGATCCGTCCCCGATTGAATTGATTTTCCTCTTCTTGTGACTCGAACCCGCGTTACTGTCTTCGCGATTCGAATCGGAGCCGCGGGATTCGGAATTAACCGGCGATTTTTGCTGCGAGGAAGGCAACTTGAGAACGAGCTTCATCTTCTTCTCCCGTCGTTTTTTTGGGGCCAATTCTTGCTCCCCCTGCTCTTGTTCATCTTCTTCGTCTTCTTCGTCCTCGTCATCGTTATTCCGATGCCGGCGGGTGGATCGACGGAGAGAAGTGGCAGTGGCAGAGTCGTAATTAAGAGTAATTTGAGGAGTAGAATCATTTCTTTTGGTGTTGTGCTGATTTTGCTGCTGTTCTTTAAGGTTCCGTTTTTGGAGATCTAAAAGAGAAGGTCTCCCTTTCTTCTTCTTCTGCTTCTTCTCCACTATCTTACTCATACTTTTTTTTTTTTTTTTTTTTGCTCTTGGGCCTTTTCTTTTCTTTTTCCCCCCTCTCTCTTTCTCTTTTTTTGTTCCTACATAGAAATAAACCCAAAAGAATACAAAAATGGTGCACAATGCATTGTCTTTGGTTCTTTACCCACTTCTTTTTCCACGACCTTTGCGGGATTGGCACGTGAAGTGCACGCGAGACAGATTTAGGTGAACACGTGTCGAGACAGGATAGGTAGGTGTGCCACCGTTGAGTTGAAAGTGGAGTCGTGTAGAAGCTCAACGACAAGTCAACCAAAACAACACCGAAAGATGGTGTTTTTAAAAAATTATTTATTTTCTCCTTGCTATGCTGTGTTACGCGGTGGTGGCAGTTCCAGGAAATGGGTAACTCTATTTTTCAACCAGATTTGACCGTAAAATTTTCAGTGGAAAAGTCAAAGAAGGAAAAACTCAGTGATGTTGTTCTATCATGGCTGCAATTGCAAAACATGGTAACGCCTTGTTTGTTTTATTCTTATGGGGGTCCTAAGAAAATAGTGGGTCTTTTGTTTTTGTTTTATACATGCCATGAGGGAGAGATGGAGATTGGCTTTGCCTTTCACAACAAATGGTAGTGGAAAACTAAGAGCAGAGCAACCCAATGTTGGTTTCTTTATTTGATTCAACAGTTCACGTTTCATTTCAATGCTTGACTTGTATTTCATCAACTGCGATCTCTTCTCTATACTTGGTTTCCTGTCTGTTGCCTTGTCCATTATATTGAAACAAACAGTCATTATTGGATGTATGTGGGGGGACAATTGTAGATTTATAGCCTCTCAATTTTCATCCTTCGGTGGAATTGAGGGGACTGTGAAGTTCAATTTTAATATCATTTAAGATTTTTAATTTTCGCTACGTGAGGGGAAAAAGCTGAAATTAATTTTATGCTCAACTTCGCTTTGTTTTTATTATTATTGGGTTTAAGGTTGATTTAGATGGGTAATGAGTTTAATTTCAATAAGATTAAAAATAGTTGTAATGGTGAGATACGGTATTATAGCAATGAGATTATATACTCTACTGATGAAATTAAAATAAATGATAGTACATTTGTTTAGATTCCTTCCTTGTGGTAGCGATGATGTTAAAATAAAAATTTCATCAAATAATATTTTTATTTTATTTTCTTATATAGTTATTCTTTATGTAATAATCGAATTGATTTATATTTATTTTATCTTATACAAATAAAATTTATTTAGTAATTGATTTATTATGTTAGATTAAAAACTATTTTTAAAACTTTTTAAATGGAAAAATTGTAAGAAATAGATCTGTTCATGAGTTGAGTTATCCATCCAATTAGAAAGCTCACCTGAAATTTGATAGGTTTTGGGTAATAACATTAGACCAAAAAATAGGTTGACAAAAAAAATTAAGCTCATTTAAAATATTGGTCAATCTCAAGCTTAAATATTTAAGACTCAAACTCAGTTAAACCTATTTTTAAGTTTATAATATTTTATATTATGTAATTTATAATAAATAAAAATATATAAATTTATTAAATATTAAATTAAAATAATGTAAATATTCTTATAAAAATAATATGTGCATAACTAAAATAGATTTAAGTTAATATTAGATACAATTTTTAATTTATATTTCGGATCGAATCAAAATTAAATAAATATAAAATATATTAATATCATTTTTTTTATTCGAAAATTTTTTTGGACATCTTTAGTGAAAAGATACTTTTGGATGATTAAAAAAAAGGCAAGGATGAAATGGGATTTCTAACTTTCAAATGGAGCAGAAAATCTTGATTGGATGTAAAAGCTGCAATGGCTAACGGATGCTGTGGCACGGTAAGAAGAGTTCTAGCGTGGCACCATTTTCAGCGTGAGTGAGTTCGAAAGCTGCATCTATGCTATCTGATTCAACCATCAAACGTCTGCATAGGTATTGAGAATATCTAACTCTGTAGATGAATTAACTACATTTATAATAATTTTTATTAATAAATTTAAATTAATATTATAAAAAAATATTATAATTTACTTATCAACGTGACATATAATATGTATTAAAATATTGAAGTGGTATACTAAGTGTTGCACGGAAAACTAAATTATAAAGATTTCTTAATAATTAAAATTTGTTGTATTCATTGAAAATATAGAAGAGCACTTAACTAAAGGGATTAACCTTCTATCATCTTCATCTTGGTAAGATTGATTCGACTTCCTTTTTCTTAGGGTTATTTTTTTCAAAATCTCAAAACCATCGTCTAAAAAAACTATAGTAAGTGATTCTATCTTTTTTTTTCCAAAAATAAAAATAAAAAAAACCTATAAAATACACAAAATTGGGCTTTGTAAAATGAATGGGCTAATGGACCAGAAAAATATTGGGTATTTAAAATAATAGTGATTTAAAAATCGTGGGTATTACATTTTATTTTCTTAAAAAGAGTTTAGCTTTGAATCTCGTGTGTTGATTTGATAGTTAAAAATTTTTATTGTCTCAAGTGTGATTTGGGTTTCAATTGCATTATTGTTAGGATTTTGCCTTTCCTTTATAATTCACCAAAAAAAAAAAGAGTTTAAAAACATCCCAAACATAATTTTCTACCCCACACTCAATCTTCGTAAAAGATATCTAAATAATTTAAAAACATGATTGAAATATTTTAAAATTGAAAAACTAAAATATGTCACGCCCTGAACCAAGAACCGAGACATGACAGATGTCGCACACTCGTGAGATAAAATCTCACGAATGCGCAAGGATTATAAATGAATCGAGCTTGAACGAACAAACCTTTGTTCGTGTTCGTTTGTTTAATTTTGAAGTTGTTAATGCTCGGTTCGTGTTCGTTAATAATTTTAATTTTTTGTTCATGTTCGTTTATTTAAAATTATGTGCGTTCATGTTCACGAACATATTCGTTTAACTTAATCGAACATGTTCACCAACATTAAACGATCATGCTCATGAACATATAATTGAACAATGTTCACGAACAATGTTAATGAATAATAAACAAACAAACAAGCAAACAATAAATACATACACACATATATCATTTTAATATTTTATAAGAAAATATCGGTAATAAATAAACGAGTCATAAACGAGCTTGTTCGTGGAAATAAACTAACCAAACACACATTTGTTCGTATTCGTTCGTTTATTAAATGAACATAAAAATTTTGTTTATATTCGTTTATTTAGCTTAATAAACGAAGCATAAACGAACGTTATACGAACGATTCACGAACAGTTCATCGAACGTTTTATTCATTTACACTCTTATGCGCAAAACTATCTCTAATTAACTAAAATTTTAGATAAACGAAAATATTTAATATAAAAATCATAGATTCATAATCTCATAAAAGTTTTATAAACTTGCTTTGAAAATAACGTTAAAAATACAACTTATAAAATCGTCACTTTCCAAATTTCCCACATTCGCGAATAAAGTTAGAACTTGTAAAAATATTAAAAGAGGGAATGAGTTTAACTACTCAGTAAGTAATTCGTAACAAATTGTTCAGAGCACATTTCATGACAAAACTATAATAAAGACAAATTAATAATTTTTAATATACCAATAGACAAAAAATAACTCTCTTTTTTATCACTATGATCACCCTTAACCTCGATGGCAAATGTCAAAAACCATAATTAATCTCAATGTCAATGGGTTGGAAACAAAAAGCACAATTAACCCATTGGCAATGGGTTGGAACAAAAACCAAAATTCACCTAATAGCAATGGGTCAAAAACCACTGTTCTAAACAAGTGGCACGATTGAAACTAGTTTTTAAGCATAAAATATATGTCAACGTGACCAATATTTAAACCCCATTGGCAGGGTTGAAACATAGTATATCAAGAACAAATTTAGAATTAGAAAAAAAAAATTACCAAGAATTAGATTCGATTGGCCTGACCCGAAGAGTCACCTGAAAATAGGAGAGGTTTGGGCAAAAAAATGAGATTCGTTTTTTAAACGGGTCGGGTATCGGGTAAATTTTTTTAGCGGTTTTTTTTGGCCTTGCCTGTCTCGAATTTGTCAAAAAAACTACTGTTGTTTTCATTGTTTTGGTGTTGTTTTACCACTGTTTTGCTAGCATTTCGCTATTATCTAAAATTAGACTTGATTGGCTTGACCCGAAGAGTCACCTGAAAATAGGAGGGTTTGGGCAAAAAAACGAGAATCACTTTTTAAACGGGCCGAGCATCGAGTAATTTTTTTTAGCAGTTTTTCTTGGCCTTGCCTGTCTTGAATTTACCAAAAAAAGCTACTGTTGTTTTCACTATTTTGGTGTTGTTTTGCCACTGTTTTGTTGGCATTTCGTTATGATATTGTTATTATTTTGTTGTTATTATTTGGATATTGTATAGCTCATATTTTATTGTTAATTTTATTACTATTTTAAAGGTATTTGCTTGCTAAGCTACATCTATCTTAATTTTATTTAAACATAAATATTAAGTACTTTTTTTTAAATTTATTTTTAATTTGTTGGAAAACATTTATTTTAATGTTTTTAGTGTATTTGATGTATTATATTTTTTAAACTTATTTTTATATAAAATAATAATAATATAAAAATTTAATACAGACAAATCAAGTTCGGATTTTAGTATTTTTATTCGTGTCGAGATTAGACAAAAATTTAAATTCATTTTTTGAGCTGGATCCAAACTTAAAATTATATTGAGATCTAGACCAACCCATGATCATCTATAGGCTCATAATGTCTCAAAAATATATAGTAAACATACCTCATATACAAATTATATTTCGATATTATACCATCTCAAAACACAATTTGATAACATAATTCTAAAAAATAACGTACTAACATGCTTAACTCGATTTTCATAAAGCATATACTAAAACATAATATATAACTGATATAGTATAAAACATTGAAAGCTGATTTTTGACAAATTAAACATCAAAAGAATGTCGAGTTACTTATCTAGTTTACTGAACCAACACAGAAACAGTAATTTACACGGATTTCCAGGTAGTTTAAAATTTAAGAATGGAACTTAAAAATTAGAGCTAAATGGCAAATCAAAGGCAAAGGTATTACATAAAAACAATGGACTTCGAAAAAAAATGTTTAATTTAATTTTTGTAATTTTAATATATTTTTATTTTCAAAATTTTTACTAATTTTTAAAATTTTTGATAATTTTTCAAAATTTCATAATGTTTAATATTTTTTTGCAGTTTTTTTATAATGTTATGATTTTTAATAATTTTTCATTTTTATAGTTTAATAAATTATTATTATTTTTTTAAATTTTACTCTTTTTAAATTTTTCAAATTTCTATTAGCTTTAATAATTTATTCAAAATTTTTATAATTTTTTTTGAATTTTTATAAATTTCTATAATTTTTAAATAAGTTTCTATTATAAAATAAATAGACAGAGAGTAGATAATAAAGAGAATAAGAGAGCAAAAGAGGGAGAGTGTATTTTATTGATTAATAGAAGTGTATTACAATGCTTCTCAAATGTCTATATTTATAGATATAGAAAGTATAATAAAATAGAACTTTGATTCTGATGACTACTATAATTTAAAGTTCATTCAAACTTATCTTGATCTTGATGGACATCCACTTAATAAAATATTCATAACACTTCCTCTTAGATGTTCATTGGTATATAATGTGCATCGTTAAAACATTTACTAAGATAAAAATCCTGTGAGGAAAAAAAATTTCTAGTGAAGGAAAAATAATACACATATCTATAATACGCATAACATGTTGCCTCATTAAAAATTTTACCAGAAAAACCCAATGGGACAAAACATCGGTTAAGGGAAAAAAAGTACAATGCGTATTTACTCTCCCTCATAAAAACATCACATAATATCTCATATTCTATGTATTCAATCTTGAATACTAATCTTTCAAATGACTATTTGAATGTATCTGCTAAGCATTTATATTACCATTCATTTGAAAGTCATGAGAGGGAAAATTTGGGAAAAATATATTTTGATCTCTTCAAGAGTTTTAACAAACTTTAATCATGATTCTTCTTTAAAAACCCAAATAGGTATTTTAGATCATTTTATAATCCTCTTTCAACTATATTGATTAAGTCAAATTTATCACATGTTTTATTATTTCAATTCATATAAATAAACAATTTCCCAATAATTCCAATATGCTTCTGGCATTCCAAATCTTTCACAGATTTTAATATAAACTTTACTATATAGTCATTCACAAAAGGTTGTTACAACAATCATGAGACGCAAGTATGAACTGTCAGTTTAATAATATATCTAAAGGTTATTGCATCTACCACAAAATAATATTATATCTTCTCATAATCAATGCCAGGACTTAGCGAGAAACTTCATATTTTTATTTCGCCTTTGTAAAACTACTTCATTTGTACTCTTACTGGCTTTATACCTTTAGATATTTGGACTATTAGTCCAAAAACTCCACAAAATTATTTGAGTTACGTCTTTTTAATTTGGCCAATTTATTCCATATCTATATTTCCCAAGAGATTTATTCAATATCCTCCTTTTATTTTATTATTTTCATAATAATATTGCATACAAAACCATTGTCGACCACTTTTATTATTGGTTCGACATTTTCTCAAATTGATGTAACTTATCGAGATCTCTAATTTTCACTATTTTAATCTTCAATTTCAGGTACTTGAATATATTTTTATTAGTTATGTCTTGGATCTCTTCTAGAGCACCTACCTTCACTATATGACCACCTAGATTTTTTCCTTTTATGAAAATTTTCATATTTGGAACTTTAATGAGTTATCCTTATTGAACTTCTGATTCAAATTACTTTTCCCCTTAACTCATTACAAGTTATTAGTTTTCACCTCCTAATGTTGAGAAAACTATCCAATCAAAATAGTAATCACAATCATGTCATAATTGAATCTCCAATATATTTAATATATTATAATAAAAAGGAGGCCCATAATATATATTTCCAACTTTCTTTGAAGATTCGCTCATCTTTGTGCGTTGTGGTGGAGCAATTGAAACATATACGCGCATACAAAAATTCAAAGATGAGAAATATTTAGCTTTTGACCTAAAATTAATTGCAATTGAGAGTATTTAAAACTTATTGGCTTGATGCGTACAACACGTAAATCAACATAATCCCATGTTGAAAGAGAAAGTTCAGTTCTCATAAGTAATAATTTGAGGCGTTCAATCAATAATTTCTCTAAACCATTATGCACATAAATAATAAACTTTTACCAAAGTTTTTCAAACTCAATCAATAACACATATGTGATTATTTTGTATATACATATACCAAAATCATATAATATCAAAACTATCCATATGATGGATTAATGAGTCAATATTCATTTCAGAAATTCAAGACATTAAATCTCAACGTTAGCTAGTGAGTTTTTAATAACTAATTTTCATTGAGAACAACCAACAAATGAGAATTTTTTAAATTAAAGAATCTTTTGGTTCTTTAATAAATGTCCATATGAATTCTCAATTAATTTTTGCATCATATCTAGAATGGTCTAACTGATCATGTCAAGTAGTAAATATATTTGTTTCAGTAAACTTCTAGTTTACTTTAATATGTGTTTCAATTTAAACTAAATCGTAACAAAATGGTAATTTTACTATCATTCTTTTCACTTTGTATTCACATACAAGTATCATTGTGACATTTATTATTGGAAATGTTTAAATCAATGTGAAGTTTATAATGATACTAAGTCATATAATATAATTTCCAAATAATTATATGCAACATTTACTTTAGGGAATATGCCAAAAAATTACAACTTCTAGTGCATCCAACCATAACGAGCTTTCGATAGAATTACCATATTCTATTGCTCATATATTTCTTCCACAATTTAAGTTGATATTTCACAGTCAAATATTTTGACTTCAACCCCTTAATGAGGTTAATGACAAAAGAATATCACAAAGATAATCACAATCAATTCAACATAAATCAATAATCCAATCCTCTTTTGATTCATATGAAATATAATATTTTCCTAATTCACAATTTCAATATAAGATCCATTATGAATATATATTAAAACTAATGGATTAACCAGTACAAGATATTAATATATTAGCTCTTCTGACTAATTTTGTTCTACCAAATATTAGAATAATATTGGTTTGTTTCAGTACCAAATAAAATAAATATTTTCTATCTGTAATGATAGAATTCATTACTACATTCTTATATCCTTCCTCAAAGAATATTAATCCAAACAAAACATTTGGGCATGCACCACATATGTGACCAATAACCTTTCATATCATATTGATAACATAAGTTATCTTTGTCCTTTGAAGAGTTTATTGAGAACCCTTATTGTTCTCTTATTCATCACTATGTTCCCATTTTTAATGATCCATGATTATTTTCTTATGTTTGCATTCACTTCTGGGATTGCAACAAATTTAGTAGGACGAACTTATAAATGTCTCACTAGATTATTTATTCCATAATCACCATCGCAAACATACGTATATTTCAAATCAAAATCTATTTATTCATGTTGTCATGATTAGTCTCAAATTGTAATAAACATGATATAATAAATAAATCATAGTAAAATATACCAGAAGATTTTTAACATTATATTTATCACCCTGATTATTATTATAAGCACTAAGTGATTAAAGGCTTATGATTTCCATTTTTAGTGGGCCATGATTCCCAGAAGGGAACTAGGGACCTCTTGCTTATTTAATAAGCTCTCTTCCACTTTATTAATCACTTCATTAAAAGAAAATCGTATTGATAACGTGTTATAAAATAAAGAGACAGAGAATAAATGACAAAGAGAATGAGAGAGCAAGAGAGAGAGAGAGAGCGTATTTTATTGATTAATAGAAGTGTGTTACAATGCTTCTCAAAGGTCTATATTTATAGATATAGAAAGTATAAATGAAATAGAACTCTAATTTTGATAACTACTAGAATTTAAAATTCATCTAAATTTATTTTGATCTTGATAGACATTCACTTAATAAAATATTCATAACAGTTTTACATTTTTTTTAATTTTAATGATTTTTTGACATTGACCGGTCAACGACCCATTAATGATCAATAGCCTTACTAATAGTCAATAGTGTACAGATGGCATGTTTTGAACTACACAAAAATTCGAGTATTAAATGAGAAAAAAAAGTTTAGACATCAATATCAATATGAAAAAACGAATATAATTCAAGAGCATCTTTAGTTGTCATGATTAGCTAACCAATTCAAGGCTGATTCAGTGTGCTATACGAACTCATGCATTTGATTCACTTGAACATCATTCAATTGAATAGCTTATTATAACCAAACCATGAATAAGGCTGCAATAGTCCTTCAGAGTTCACCCATGAGAATAACCTATTCAGCGTTACAAGAAATAGCCTCAAAAAATGAACATATAAACGAACTGGAGCATTTGGAGTGGCAGCCAACATAGATTTAGCTGGATTTTGTCAATTTCTTTTGTAGATTTATAATTTTCTGGTGATTTTTAGAGAAAAAGTAACTGAAAAAAAAGAACTATTGAGATTGAAAAGTTGCAGAGATGAAGTTGGGGACTTTTATGAGTAAGGTTATGGCTATCAGCAATGGTGGTCATGGTGGCTGGAGGTGGAGGAGTCGTCTTTTTTTCTTTTTTTAGTTTTTCTAAGTTTAGTAAAGAGAAGATGAACAAGTTGAGAAAGGGGAAGAATTTGGTTAAAAAAAGCTTTAACTTATATTTTTTTTTATTGAAAATCTAAAAATATTTTTAAATAATGTTAAATATGATTTATATTATATTTGATATGAAGTAAATATAGAGATTTTATTATTTTACAATTAAAAGCATTTTCGTCAAATCGTTTTTGTCTCGTAATTTTTCGAAAAATATTTAATTTAATAATTTTTTTAAAAAAATGGTATTTTCAAAAATTTAGTCTAAATTATTTAATTTCTATTTTATTCGTGAACCAAATTGGTAGTAAATTTTGTTGAAGGAAAACAAAAAAAGTAGAAGGCGCATGTTAGCCAAGTCTGTGTAAATTGGATTCAACCCCCTAGTCAAGGAAAACACAGATTTTTAAAATAAAAACAAAAAGGGCTTCCCAAGTCTAATATTTCTATTCACTGCACAGCTTCTTCTACAATTCAATAAATGAATTGAAGATTGAATTACAAAAAGAATTACAATATAAAATCAGATCGAAATCTGAATATCTTCATCTCAGACAGAGGGAATTTATAAAAATGGCTAAACTAAGCTGCGATTTCCGGTACCTTCTCATCCCTGCTGCATTCGTATTCATATACATCCAGGTAAAATTACTATACTTCTTCTTTATATCTTCGAAATTCAAAATATTTCTAATTTACTTATATGAAATTATATGCTTCTTTCGAACCTTTTGTAGATGCGGCTTTTCGCCACGCAATCTGAATATGCAGATCGAATGGCTGAAGCGGTTAGTAAGCTTAGGTTTATTGCTCCTTTTAGCTTTCAAAAAACTTCAGCTTTTTTTTTTTTTTTTTTAAAACTTTGTAAAACCTAAGCAATATGAACAATATAAGTCTTGAACATGGCGTCTTTTTCATTTTTGGCAGGTCGATGCAGAGCACCATTGTACGAGTCAAATGCGACTACTTATTGATCAAATTAGTATGCAACAAGAGCAAATCGTGGCCCTGGAAGGTGTGAATTTCCATAATTTAATTCTTTATACATGCTTCTTTTCAGTTGACAGGGTCAAATTTGATATTGTTTTTCATGGTATTCAACCCATTCACTATGATCTTGTTACAATTTCAGAGGGGAAGAAGCGAAAGGATCAGGAGTGCGCACAATTGAAGACTCTTGTTAATGATCTTGAAAGTACTTTCTTATCATAATAAACAGTTTATTTCTTGTTGCTTCCTAGTGATTACTATTTTATTTTGCTTGATCACAATCTTATATTACTTAAGACGATCTTCTGTAGTTTCTAGGCATATATAAAGGCTTTTCTTCATAGGAAGGATAGGGATAAGGATGGGAAAAAAGCTTTTAATCTATTGGTTAGGTTTCATAACTATTTTTCTACTTTGTAGCTTAATCATTGGAGTTCAAACTTTACCATCCTGACCCATTTCTATCCTTCTTACCAAGCAAAGCCTATGTGATGTTCAGGTCATATGATCTTCAACAGTTGTGATCAATGTAATTATTGTAGTTAAAATACGTGACTGATTTGCTGTTTACAAAGATGTTTAATTGCGAATAAACTTCATTACCATTTATAAGGTTATTATCCATGTTATCCCACTGAGTGTGGCTCTCTAACTGGGTCTTGATTTAGCCTGTTCTGCTCCTTTGTCAGTGCAGTTTGGTATTTATTTCCTTTTTGTTCTCTAATGTTTTTTGCTAAGCAGCTTCAAAATTGTTCTAAACTGTGTAGTGATCTAATTATTTATTGGGTTTTCATGTCTATATCTACCCATCTTTCTTTTGTATTTTTCCTTCAACAAAGGTTTTTCCTTTTATTTGGTGCTTGGAATGTTTATGGAAACTTAGCATTCTTTCTGTATCTACCCATCTTTCTTTTGTATTTTTCCTTCAACAAAGGTTTTTCCTTTTATTTGGTGCTTGGAATGTTTATAGACACTTAGCATTCTTTCTTTTTGGTTGTTTCAGAGAAAGCTCTTCAAAGAGTAATTGACAAAACACAGGTTCGTGACATGGGGAGCATTCTTATACATTATCTATACAAATTACCACGTGTAATAATTGAAACGATCTTTGGGTTTAGGTACCTGTGGCAGCTGTAGTAATCATGGCATGCAATCGTGCTGATTATCTGGAAAGGACAGTTGAGTCTATCTTAAAGTATGTTCATGTTGACCCTTGTTTTCTTTTTTATAGCTTCTTCTGTTTGACCTGACAGTAGTTAATTTTAAGCCGTCTTACTTTGGCTTAAATCTGCAGGTATCAGAGCTCTGTTGCTTCAAAGTATCCGCTTTTTGTATCTCAGGTATTAAAATTTTTTATCTTATTTTATATTTGCAATAAAAGGTTTGTCCATTTGACTTGATTGTCACTTTATATATCATGCACGATAGACACTATTATTATTTTGTTGTAACTAAAAAAAAGCAATGCTTCTAACTGTGATAGTTTCTTATCAGGATGGATCAGATCCAAGGGTTAAAACTAAGGCTTTGAGTTATAAGGAGCTAACTTATATGCAGGTATATTGTTTTTGTCTGTCCCCCTTTTTGTCTCCATTGGAGAAGTTTATTTGGATGAGTCCTTTTCCTTTTTCCCTGCCCTATTCATATGATTTGCCTTATCCTTATTTATCAAAATCAATCCAATGAATGCTTACTTCAGCTTCTTTCAGCACATAGATTATGATCCGGTGCATACAGACCGGCCTGGGGAATTGATCGCATACTACAAGATTGCCCGTAAGGATTGTTTCTTTTTTTTCCTCAGTATTCACATGGCTTCTACTAGTTTCTGCTCTTATACGTTTGGTTTCTTAAGGTCACTACAAATGGGCATTGGATGAGTTGTTCTACAAGCACAATTTTGACCGAGTGATCATACTTGAAGGTGAAGTTGTCTTCTTTTGGATTATTGCTTCAGATTTCTTCTTTTTAAAATTTCTTACAACAAAATGAATATCGTGCTGACTGAGAATCACTTTTGAAGACAGATGATATGGAAATTGCCCCTGATTTTTTTGATTACTTTGAGGCAGCTGCTGCCCTTCTCGACAAGGACAAGTGTGTTTCAAGAATGAAATCTGGCTTTCTCTCTTCTTCTTCTTTTTTAAAAATTTTATTTGAGAGTTTGCGTTCTTTTTCCCTCCTTTTTCACCATCCAATTATTAAATCATTGTAGGTCAATTATGGCTGTTTCCTCATGGAATGACAATGGGCAAAAGCAGTTTGTGTATGACCCATGTAAGTTTTTTCTCTCAATGGAATTTCTTTTTGAGGAAAACAATCAAGCTGAATGCATTTTTATGTTCGAGATTTGGTTGGTTTGCTGGAAAAGTTGTTTGTTCTAGCTTCCATGACTTTTGATGTTCTATGCTATCTCTTAATCCTCCCATATGATGCTTACCTTAAAATTTGGGCTGCTGTGACTATGAGGCAGAGATTTTAAGTTTATCCTGGCCTCATTTGGATGTTTGCTTATTACCAGGCATCCATCTCCCTTCCTCCCTCCCCTTTCTATTCCCTAATTTGCTTGTAATTGTTCCATGCAGATGCACTTTATCGCTCAGATTTCTTTCCTGGTCTTGGCTGGATGCTTACTAAATCTACATGGAATGAGCTATCACCAAAATGGCCAAAAGCATATCCTTCTTATTGTTATTTCATTTTGTATTACACTAATGCACAATGATGTAGTTTTTCTACGAATTTTCCTTGACAAAAGTTCACTTACTGGGATGACTGGTTGAGATTAAAAGAAAATCACAAAGGTCGACAATTCCTTCGTCCTGAAGTGTGCAGAACATATAATTTCGGTGAGCATGTATGTATCACCTTGTCATTTAGAAGATTTCTTGTTTGAAATTGTTGCAATGACAACTTTTATGAATGTTGTTAGCTTTGACAAGAATGCTTGTTTGGTAGACCATCTGCCTGTGTGTGTGTGTCTTCCTTGGGGATAGGAATTAGGTAGAACATGAATGAGGCACACAGTCCATATGTTTTCTGTGGAGAATTTTATGTGCTATGATTATATTTCATTGATTCTGAAAGAATGTACAGTGAACTTGGACGAATATAATGCCTCTATGGCTTCAGTTTTTTTAGTTGAAGAGTTTCCTTCTTCAACTTTTGGAATGGCTTGTTTTCATGCTTAAACAAATTTGAGATTCCCCAAATTTGATGTGTTTTCATCCTTCATTAACACTGCATAGGCGCAACTTCAGAAAATTTAAAGTTCCTCAAGGCTGTTAACATTTTCTGGCTCTTCAGGTGGATCTTTACCTCCCCCTTTCATGACTTTGGGCTCATTTTGTGTTTTCCAACCTTTGATTTCAATCAGGGTTCAAGCATGGGGCAGTTTTTTGAAAAATATCTTGCACCTATTAAGATGAATGACGTCAAGGTTGGCATCAACATTTTCTATAATTTTTTATGTAAATGTTCTGTATATTGTTGTCATCACCATCCATCTCAATGGTGTTAATTTTTTGTTTGAAAGGTGGACTGGAAGTCACAGGATTTGAGCTACCTAACGGAGGTAAAATCAGTAGAACTGGAAACTGCTTTTTTCTAGGTTCAAACTTTTACATTTGTCTTGTATAATTGTATGTTCTCTTTTCTAGGAAAAATATGCGCAATACTTTGCAGACATTTTGAAAATGGCAAAACCTATCCCTGGAACAGATCCTGCTCTTATGGCATCTAATATAGAAGGAGATATACGTATTCAGTATAGAGACCAATCAGACTTTGAATACATTGCACAGCAATTTGGTGTTTTTGAAGAATGGAAGGTAAATTATTCATCTGATAATTGGGGCATCTTTCTTTTCTTTATTTGCGAAAATGCTTAAGAGTTTTTTATGATAATAGCTAAGAATTGCCCGCATTATGGTATCTGTCACTGCAGCTGATACTATATTTTTGGAAAGTCATGTTTGGTAACACTTCAAAAGTTTGTTTTTTTATGAGTTATTTTCTGAATACAATTTTAGCCTATTTAGTGGCATCTGGCAATTGCATATAGTCTTTGCTATGAAGTTGTATTGTTAGTTTTACCTAATCATTTCAAAGTAACAAGACATATCTATGGTTGTTCATACTGTCAAAATGATCTCTCTGTTCACTCTCATTTCTCGTGCCCTACAAGCATGTAGAATATAATAATCTTACTAACACTTTCATCTGATGCATGTTAGGAGAAAAAAGGCCTCTACTTAAGCATCGCACTTCTACTTCTGTTGTTGCAGTACAAATAAACTGTTAGAAATTCTCACATCTAAGACTGTTTATATCCATTCTTTCCAATTCTCTAAAACTTTTATTGCTTTATTATCCAGGATGGTGTACCAAGGACAGCGTATAAAGGAGTAGTTGTTTTCAGATACCACCCACCAAGACGTGTATTTCTTGTTGGTCCTGACTCTCTACAGCAGCTTGGGATTGAAAATGCTTGAACTTAAAAGGTTAGCGACCATGTCTGGTTTTGATTGTTTCCTTTAATTTTATAATCACAGCAGTAACTGAATTTGGTATGATAGCAAATTTAGGATGAATTAGTGACAAATACAGAGTTTCAGCATGTTTTAGTTTTTGAAGTTGAAAGTTTGAAGTGATAAAGGTTTGTGTCGTAATATTGGTTTTGTAATGTGTGGCCAGTGATCCTGATGAAGTATTTCCAAATGTTGGATGGCAAAGAGGTTCCTGCCGACTAAATATTAAACGGTCCAAAATTTCTCCCTTAGGGAAATTGATGTGAATACATCCGCACTTGCGCAGGCATTCAAGATTCTTACATATGGTAGGCACAAAAAAAGGCCTTTGGTTTTTTGTAGGTTAAATGTTTTGATACGATGATTTTATCATCCAGGTAGAAGTATGATAATATCCCAAAAGGATATTTTCTGGTGAAACCTTTAATTTGAATAAAGGAACATTAAGAATGAATCATATTATTTATTTTGAAGTTCCAAGTTATAATCTAAAATATTGTTTAAAATATTGTTCTTTCCGAGTAAACTTAACCATTTTCTGAACTTTTTCCTTGATGTAAAAAGAATTAAGAAAAACTGGTTAAAGGAACAGCCAAGTGCTTACTCCCCATTCTGTAACAACAGTGATTGGTTGAGCAAAATTACTGGCCATTTGATATCTGTAAACCATAAGGAAATCCATTATAGCCATGCAATACCCCTCCTGCTGCGGCACCAATCACGTTATTCCTTACCGAGCTGTTTGAATTTTTTTTTATCCTCCAAGACTTGGTTAGAACTTCCGCCTGGGTTTAAATGTCGTTTGCTTCTCCCTCCCCAATCAGTAGGTTGGGGGCAACCCTTGTTTGGTATATTGGATTCAAAGTATGATGGTAGGATTTCTCAGCAAGGTTTCTAATCCAAGCCATAGCCACAATAATTATCTACCTGCTATAGCTATGCCCTCTTTCTTGTTTTCCCACAAAACCCAGCAAGAAATAGCAAAGGAGATGCTCCATTCTCCTCATAAACTAATTTCACCGATATTCTGGATATTCCAAATAATTGACTCCTTAAGGCTTAGCGAAAAGAACTGATCAATTACCTATTACCTGAGGATGAATGGCTGCCATCCATGTAATGTTCGCAAAATTGCAGTCTCTCAGTGCATGTAAACTGGATTCAACCCCAGCTCCACATGACACAGCTTCATTTGACATTCCCTTGTTACTCTCTCCATTCGTTAGTAGCCGAAGAAATGCTTAACTCTATGGGGACTTTTGCATCTCCGAATTATTTGTCAATTCCTGTATTTTTGTCTTCAATTACCACTCGCTATATTCTTATAAGTTAATAATAATAAAAGTTTTAAATTAATAATAATAAAATTATACTTTTAACTCTCAAAATGATAAAAATTTAATTTAATCTTTTAAAAATTATAAATATATAAATTATTAAAATGATAAAATTATTATTTTACTAAGTTAAAAACATATAGGATTAAATTCGGGAATGAATGCTGGTCACTTTCTGCCTAATTAATTTTGCATATCCACTTATAGGAATTCGGGACAACCTGCTTGTCATGTTTTAGCCATACTCTAGTGTTTTAACTACCTCAAAAATCCTTACTTTTTCCTTTCCTTTTAAAAAAAAAAAAACACGTGACTAAACAGACTGGAAAAAGCGGAATCCCTGCCTCAAGTTTCGATGAAACCTGATTAAGTAACACACTTACTTTTTTGGGAATAAGAAAAAGGTTAAATAAAATAAGACAGTTATGTTGTTGGACAATTTTTTTTATTTAATGTGTGAAATAAATATATATATTAAAAATAGATCAACTGTAGGAGTTGTATAGGAATAGAACTGATGTCTATAATTCAATAGATTTTATTTCAATATAATTGTGTATTATTTTAATTTAATTTTATTATAAATATATTTTGAAATGTTATTAACATTATATAATGATAAAGTACATTGTACTATACAAATTCGAACTTGAAAAGAAATATTATCGAAAAAAATAAACATAAATATCAGTGATAAAAACAAAGAGTTAGGAAGGGGTTAGGTTAAAATAGTTTCGGATTCTTCTCCAAATAGGAATATATTATTTTGGTGATAAGAATACCAGTTTTTGGGGGGTATCGTATATAAAAAAAAAGAATGGTGGTGGAAGTGGAGGTTGTACAGAATTGCTTTCCATGGGGGGAACTTCAAGCATCACCATTTCAGTGGACCACCGTCCCACTTTCACAACCTCTATTCTTACTTTTCTGTTTTTCTCTTTTAGCGTCCCCCATGGTAATGATATTTGTTTTTATATATACTAGATTTTACCATTTGAGGGAAAGCAAAAAATAATATCTAAATATTAAGTATTTATTTCTGAAAGAAAAACATAATATCAAATTTATAATTATAACAAATAATTAGTAATTGGATTATAAGTGAAATGATGAAGTGTTTATAGTTAAATACCCTTTAGGATTAGGTTCAATACTTAGAATTTTAATTTTTAGTTGTTTTATTTAAACATTTCATATAAAAATAATAAAAAGAATTATCACGAGAAGTTATTTTTCGACTATTTATAACCCTTTTTGCGCGGTCTTCAACCGTGTAGTATCCACCCATTCACAATCATTTTGTCCACTATTAAGGAATCGATTGGTTCTAATCTAATTGAACCAAATTTGATTCTCAACCTTGTCCAATTTCAGTTATTATCGTTTCTTGATTTTTCAGTAAAGATCATCAATTTTTAGTCTCTTTCAATTTAACCCTATGGGTTCCTAGTTTCCAGGTTTAAAGGATTTCGAGTTTGACAACACAATCGAAGCGTTCATCCTAGATGAATTGAAAATGTACAATTTTGATTAAGTGTCTATTACTTTAAATATCAAAGCCAAGTTCTTGTTTTTGAAAAAAATTTAAAACTCTGATTCGTCCTCAAATCTATTTTCCGTTGCATTTTCCAAACTCAATTTTTCAACACAAACGTTTATTTGCATTCTGGTATATTACAATTGTGAAGTCTCATAAATGAGAGCTCTTATGCACAAAGTTGTGCAAGTATATAAGCGATGGTATCTTTGAGGATGTTATACCAAGTGCAAGCGAGCCATATTGTGCAACGTAAATACCACGTCAGTGAGATTGACGAACTGTCCTAGTGTAGACAATCAGACTTTAATTCAAAATCATGAAATATTAGTTTATTTGCATGTTGCTAATACGAGGTGTGGATAACTCACAAAGTTCATTTGAACTTACGTTTGTGATTTTATGTATTGCAGGTAATAAGGAAATTTGATTGCTCATGGAGAGACCAAACCAGAATCCTTCGTGACCAAACAATTGTGTTTTCTGGTCGCAATATGCATAAAACGGGGCGATCCAGAGGCAGAGTCTCAAGATCAATGTCTTATTTTTAATTAGTTTTAATAAGAATATTATTTCTAAGCTAAGCAATATTCGGTATATTTAAACTACTTTCTAAAATATTTTATAACTTAGATTAAAGTTGCATAATTAAAATAAATTCATATGGTGTTATCAATTAGATTTTTTTATTTTAATATTAACTACATTAAATTAGAATGAAAAAATTTACATTAAAGAATGTATTAGTAAACTTTCGGTTATGAAGTGTAGCACCCTGTTATTTAGATTTGATCAGGTCGGGTATGAGATGTTACACTTCTATTGAAGATATTGCAAATGGAGATGGACTAAATGTGTGTGCTTCATTGGATTCATATTATTGATTGAGCATTTTCTAAGCTATTGCCTTTTATATTGTTGTGCCTACAAAGTGTTTGATGAAATGCTTATTGTGTTAAATTTAATCATGTGCTAAAATTGTTTATTGGTTGATTAATTAAGTTGAGTGTTAAATTAGGTTGTTATCTATGTTGATTAATTGGTTGTTCTTTTATCTCGAAATTCTTAATACGTCAGAATTGATTTTTCTAGCGGAATATTTGGATAAACGAGATCGAAAAGAGAGTTTATCATAAGATAGTTTGATATATTTGTATCGGGTAATGAGACTGAGAGAAGAGCTTAGCTGGTAATTTTGAATTAGGATGAGACCGAAAGGAGATTCCTATTTAGGAGTCGTGAGCGATTTAATCGGGATAGGTTATTAACTTAATTAGAAATCGACTAATCAATTGACCATCGATTTATCATTTGCATTGTTCAAAGTAATAGGGAAAAAATTAGTTTAATTTATTTAATTTGTTAATTTAGAATTATCTTAAATATCTATTTTATTGGGTTGCACTAATAATTATTGAATTGATTAATTATAGATAACGGAATTAGAAAAGAAATGATGAAAAAAAGTTGAGCATAGATGACTAGTCTAAATATTTCTACTTACACCCCAACCTTTAAAAAATAGATAAAAAAGTTTTAAAAATGAACATTGAAAACAAGTTTTCTACACATTTTTTTTACAGTCAAATTGAGGTATAGGGAAGCCAAACCCACATTGCATGAATTATCTGTTAGTGCATTCTGAAAACAAAATCTCAAAGGAAAGAAGTGCTCAATTTGTTTAACCAGTGTGGGGGCAGAACTCTTCCCTTAAACCACCACCAGTTGACTAATTTCCTTCCTTTTTCAGCCAGCTAAAGTCGCATGGCAAAGAGGACCTACCATTATACCATAAGAATCTTATGCTCTAATAAAATACTGACAAAAATAGAAAATCATATGCCCAAATGTAACTTTTACTTCTACCTAGAACTCAAAGCATTCTTCTTGTTCCTTTCAACTTAGATGATCTGTAAAAGAAGAATACATTTTTGAAACCTCTTTCTACACTACTATCAGTACTTTGATTTTAATCAATAATCATAATTAAGACTCAAAACCCTTGGAAATCCCATGAACCCCATTTTGATTTTAAGCTTAGAAAATCCATATAAGTGGCCTCCTGTCACTTTCACAATTTTATGGCCACTGCCGTTGTTTTCAATCCCCAGGGGGTCACTAACTATATAGCTTTCATGGTTTATATTCTTTGCTTAAAGTGTTTGTCCACGATAAAAACTCTACTTTGTAATATTATTTAATTAATCGTTGTCTTCATTTCGACAGTCCTTTCACGTACTGACAACCGACAGCTAACGGAGAAAGAGAGACACACTCGGTGAGTCAACTCCACTCTCGGAACACAGCATAAGAACCAAGTTATTCCTTTTATCTATCTTGAAGTATTGGTGTTCATATAAAATAATATTCATTTAATGAGGAAAAAAATAATGGGTTATTTTTCTTTTCAGTAGCAATCACCTTACCCCCGCAGAGCTTTTTTTACTTTGTGGACAATCACGATTCTCTGTCCCATCTTGCTGTTCCGCTTACTGTTCCCATTGGCATCTCTATCATGAGCTCTGTGTATATTAAGGGTTCTTGCCTATCCATTTAGGAAGACTGGTGGTAGTCTGTTTACAGCCACTTCTTCTGAATTCGACCTCCATATGTCTTTGCTTCGACCTTGTGGTAACTGGTTGGTATTGGTTCCCTCGTGAATTTCCAGAAACCTCCTGAACTTTTACTTTTGCTGCTTTGGTTGCTGCTAATGGGGGTATTTATTGCTTTATTCAGTTTGATGTCGCTAAAGTACAAAATTTCATGCTTTCTTGTTGTGCTTGTTGCTTTTTATAGTCTTTAGTCCTCCATGCCAGAACTTCAAATGGGTTTGGCTTGTTCTTTTTTGACACTTTCTTTCATATCTTTAAATTGAATTTTGGTTTCTTAGCCCTTTGGGGTTGGTTTTTTTCTTCTTCTTCTTGTCGTTACTTGCGTTGGAACTAATTCTCTTTACTCCCTGTGGATAGTAATTTTCTGCTGAACTTTTGGATGATCATTGTTAGTCTGTTAATCTAATTCTAGTATTGGCTCAATTTGACTGTCAGTTAGTAGACAACATTGAGTATTTCATTGATTCATTTTGCATTTGATGCTAGAAAATATATGGTGAGTGGTTAGTCTTGTCATTCATTGCCACCATGAACCTGGTTCTGCTGCTGTCAACTTTCAGTCTCTTTATTGGAGTGCTTTCAGAAGAGGGTTTGAATCCTGGTATTGTGAATGTTGGAGCTATATTCTCATTCAACACCATTAATGGGAAAGTTGCAAAGGTTGCAATGAAGGCTGCCGAGGATGATATTAACTCCGATCCAAGTGTTCTTGGTGGAAGGAAATTGTCTATACAACTACATGATTCTAACTTCAGCTCATTTCTTGGCATTCTTGGAGGTATACTAATTGTCAAGTCTCTTTACTCTCCTCTTATCTTTTAATTCTGTGTTTTTTTTTGTTTAATTTCGTTCAAATCCCATTGGCACACCTCTATGTTATACTGTGAATTAGGGTAAATGAAATTACTTATGATGAATCATTACGGATATTATACCTCATTCTTGCAGGAGTATATTCATGGGGAAATAATGATACTCATTATTTGAGTTTCTTTGCTATTCACAGCACTGCAGTTTATGGAGACAGATACCGTAGCAATAATTGGTCCACAAAGTTCGGTGATGGCCCATGTTCTATCAAATCTTGCAAAGGAACTCCAGGTTCCGCTATTGTCATTCACGGCTTCAGATCCCAGCCTGAGCCCTCTCCAGTACCCTTTTTTTGTTCAAACAGCACCTAATGATGAATTCCAGATGACTGCCATTGCTGAGATGGTTAGCTATTTCAGTTGGACTGAAGTAATTGCTGTTTTCAGTGATGATGATCAGAGTAGAAACGGTATAATCACATTAGGCGATAAACTTGCTGATAGACGTTGCAGAATTTCTTATAAAGCTGCGATCCCTCCAGACCCAACGGCCAAAAGAGGTGATGTTTTGAGAGAATTAGATAAGATTCAAATGATGGAATCTCGAATTATTGTTCTGCACTCTTTCTCGAGAACAGGTCTCTTGGTCCTTGAAGTAGCCAAGAGCCTTGGAATGATGGGAAAAGGATATGTTTGGATAGCTTCTACTTGGCTGTCCACTGTTCTAGATTCCTCTTCCCCACTTAAACCGGAGATAGCAAACTCAATCCAGGGAGCACTTACAGTTCGCCCTCATACACCTGATTCAAAAAGGAAAAGAGATTTTATGTCACGTTGGAACCAGCTGAGTAATGGTTCTATTGGGTTTAACCCTTATGGTCTATATGCCTATGACACTGTTTGGATGATTGCTCGTGCAGTAAGGTTGTTACTCGATCAGGGGGGCAAAATTTCATTTTCCAATGATACAAGATTAGATGGTATTAGGGGGAGCAGTCTAAATCTTTCTGCATTGAATACATTTGATGGAGGGAAGCAGTTGCTTACGAAGATATTGGAGACAAATATGACTGGTCTGACGGGCCATGTCCAGTTTAATCAAGACAGATCCCTGATAAATCCTTCTTATGACATTATTAATGCAGTTGGAAATGGGCAACGACTGGTTGGATACTGGTCTAACCACACTGGTTTGTCCATTGTTCCACCAGAGATACTTTATTCAAAAAAGCCTAATCGGTCAAGTTCAAACCAACATTTAGACAAGGTGGTATGGCCTGGAGGAGAAACAGCAAGACCTCGAGGGTGGGTTTTTCCTAACAATGGAAGAGAGTTAAGAATCGGAGTTCCAAGGCGAGTTAGTTACCGAGACTTTGTCTTGTTAGTCAATGGCACGGATAAGGTGCAAGGATATTGCATAGACGTTTTCCTTGCTGCAATTAAATTGCTGCCATATGCTCTTCCATACAGGTTTATCCCATTTGGAGATGGCCGTAAGAACCCAAGCTATTATGAGCTTGTTAATAAAATTAAGTCCGGAGTAAGTAGACTATAATGAAAACTGCATCTGTTTTCTTAAAAGATAAAATGATTGATTAACTTTTTTTTTTTCTCAGTTCTGATATTGTGTTTCTGTAGGTCTTTGATGGCGTGGTGGGTGATATTGCCATTGTGACAAACCGAACAAGAATAGTTGATTTCACTCTGCCATATATAGAATCAGGGCTGGTTGTGGTAGCTCCAGTGAAAAAGATAAGTTCAAGTGCTTGGTCCTTCGCACGGCCATTTACGCCATTGATGTGGGCAGTCACAGCTGCATTTTTCCTCATTGTGGGATCAGTTGTGTGGATCCTTGAGCATAGAAGAAATGATGAATTCCGGGGCCCTCCAAAGCAGCAATTTGTCACAATTTTGTGGTGAGTACATAAACATATGAAATTCATCTTTGATGGATATATTAGTATATGGCACTCATAAATGAAGAGAAAACACAAAATTTAACATCTGTTGAATGTCGTTATCACCACTCCCTCCCCCTCTTTTCTGAAAGGATTATAAAACCTGGAATCTAACTGCAGATGAGTGATTCAAGCTCACGACTGAGGGTCCTTCTAAATGTTAAAAGAAAATCAAGCATGATTTGAGCATTTGCAAATAAGTTCTTATGACATTGTCGTCTCTAAAAGATGCATACTGATGTAACTGCTCTGCCCCTCCCTTCTGATTACAACCTCCAGCACCCCATAACTTGCATGTCTATCCTGTGTCAAAGAAGCTCTCCCAGGAGAGCTTCCTTATCTTTTTTGTGTTTTCTTTTGCTGGAGTGATGAAAATAAGTAATACCACAAAATTATAGGAGAAAACATGCCTGATTCTCGCACACTCACCTTTACCCTCTTAGCCTGTCAATGGATTATTTCTTCTATTTGTTGTGAATGTTCCCATTACCTGTGAAATTATGGATGTTCTTTTTTCTATACTGAACATGCAGCACATGTACAATATATCTATGCATTCATCTTTATTGTGAAAAATAATAGGTGTAAATTCAATAGATAGACAATTAAATGACAATCATGCTTTCTGTATCTTTCCATTTGACCGATAACCTATTCATTGCCCTTCAGACCCCTTACCTGCCATGCTCTATTTTTCCCCTTGCAGGTTCAGCTTCTCTACAATGTTTTTTTCCCATAGTAAGTTCTTTCCGTTTTGGCAATGTCAGTTGCTTTTACTGAATAGTTTAGTACTCAGAATCACCCATCATACCAGCCCCGGATATTTTGAACTTTTTTTCAGGAGAAAACACAGTGAGCTCACTTGGACGCCTAGTACTGATTATCTGGCTTTTTGTGGTTTTGATCATCAACTCAAGCTATACTGCAAGCCTGACATCATTCCTAACAGTGCAACAGTTATCATCACCCATCAAAGGGATTGATACCTTAATTGGTAGCAGTGAACGAATAGGCTTCCAGGTAGGATCTTTCGCTGAAGGCTATCTGATGGAGGAACTGAATATTCCAAAATCTAGACTCGTTCCACTTGGCTCACCAGAAGAGTATGCCCTTGCCCTTGAGAAGAGAAAGGTAGCTGCACTGATCGATGAGCGACCATATGTGGACCTCTTCCTCTCAGAACACTGTGAATTCTCTGTTAGAGGCCAGGCGTTTACGAAAAGCGGATGGGGATTTGTGAGTTATCTCATATCTATATTTTTAATATTGAGTTGAAAGTAATTTTCAACAGTGTGCACACTAAATATAGAATAATGCCATGATAGAACATTTAATGTAAAAAGTTTGTTCAAGTCCCTTTCTTGATTCTATTACATGCAGAAAATGATCTCCTATGGTTTTTATGATTTGTTGCAGGCATTTCCTAGGGACTCACCATTGGCCATTGACATGTCTACTGCCATTCTTTCCCTATCCGAGAATGGTGAGCTTCAGAAGATTCACGACAGATGGCTGTCAAAGCGTGCTTGTAGTTCTGAGAATAGTGAGGATGATATTGAACAGCTCGACTTAAAAAGCTTCTGGGGGCTATTTGTTATATGTGGAATTGCATGTATGCTTGCACTCCTTGTGTACTTTTGGTTGATGTTCCGCAAGTTCAGCCGGCTGCCTCCTGAGGAAGTTGATGCCACCAGTCCTAGTACCTCCCGTTCCACTCGTCTTCAAACATTTTTGTCATTTGTTGATGAGAAGGTAGAGAAACCAAAAAGCAGCTCAAAAAGAAAACGCGAGAGTTTGTCTCAAAATGGATATGGTATAGATGATGAATCGTCACATAGATCTGGGAGGATGGACAGGAACCTGTCCCAGAATGGTGATAGTTGGCTTACGCTATAATTTGGTCCAGTTCTAACTGTATACTTCTCTCACATTTCATTTCATCCTCAGGTTGAAAAAGAATCGGCTTTTGGGTCGATTCCCCCCCCCCTCTCTGCTCTACCAGTTCTCCTGTATTTTCTGCTGAATCCAATCGTCTATACAAAGGCATTAGCTTAAAAATGTAGCATATGTGAGTATTATTCATAAGAAACAGTGCAAAAGCTATGTTTCTAAACTACAGCATATAGAATAGATTACTGCACATCTTTCTTCAAATCTTACTGAATGCAAATCACCATCCCCCCTTCCCTTCTGTGTTGAGCTTCAAGGTTCCTGACAGCCACCATTTCCTCAATCTACTAATGTCAGAATCCAACGGTTTATAGAGCTAGTGAAGCAGAGTCATTTCCCTGGAAATCATCTTATCAGAGATGTTACATTTAGTCCCATCCCATAAATCAGCTTTGATAGCTATTTGGCGTAGCAGATGAAGTTTTGCCATGATGTTGTTTCGTTTCTGAGCAGCAGCTATGCCTGGGGAGACAGATATCCTCCCTATTGAGAACACTGGAAGCCTCTCCATATCCTTTATTTCAGGCCATCAAAACTCTAGTTAGAAATAGAACTCAAGTCAGGCCTGCCCTGCCCCCACAAGAATCAATATTCCTTCCTACATTTAGGTGATTCAAAACAAACTACTCTAGCAAAGGAACATATGATAAACAGGTGATCCAGGGTCTTATATTCTTTTCAACACAGGGAAACAACTCATATCGATTCTTTAGATACCTTAGCCAATTTCATACTGCGCTCAGCTTCCAAAGGAACGTTACAAATTTAAAGGGAACTTACAATTTTCATATCTTTTCCAATCGTTTTTATTCAAGGCCCTATTGTTATTCACTGATTTCCTCTTCTGATAGTCTCCAGCAAACACCATATGCATGGTCCTAACCCTGTAAAGCAAAATTATCATGGTGAACAGGTAATTATTTTAATTTAATTAGGAGATAAATAATAATTTTTACATTATCAATAATTAAAAATAAAATATATTTTTTAATATGTTGCTGTGATTACATGACAGTATCTAATTAATTAAATTAATAAAGTATAATAAATAAATAAATTAAAGAGTTTAAAATTGGATAGAACAATTAAATGGAGAAATTAAATTCTACAAGATTTTTTTTTTATTCAAGTAATGGGCACGGTAAAAAGGGGTTACCCAAAGCCGTTTTACACCTTCACAAGTTCAAGAAACATAGGAGATTTCTACAAAAATCAAAGAACTTGAAGAAATTCTAATGAACACCATACTCGTTTTGAAGAAAGCCAACATGACATTTGAAGCAATTCGCATCCATCCAATATCAAATCAGACGACCCTTGAACCAAAGCTCTACTGAAAGGAAGAATCATAGGAGAATTTCTTTGTATTTAAGAATTTTTCAGAAATTATAACTTCTTTAAAATTATTAATAAAGTTTGGTTCCGAATTTTCAAGTCAATTTTCGACTTGAAATTTACGTGTACTGCAAAGTCATTGAAAATGCTTGACATTTAATTGCATCTCAAGCCCTGAAAATATCCATATGATTATTATAGTGCCCCAAATGATCTTGGGGTCCTCTTAGTCACTATACATCTCCTTAGTAGAGCTGGTAAACGAGGGGACTCGAATTGGGTTTACTTCGAGCACGGATTGTATAATGCTATATTATATCATACAATATATAATATATTAATAGTTTATGTATATGCATCAGTGATTAAACATTGTAATATAATGTAATACTATATCTTTTATTATATTCTATAATATAATAGTAGTACATTATACATTAATTATTATCATATATTATTGTTTATTATTATATTAGTTAAGATATGCTTTAAATCTCTATACTTTTCGTACATTTAAAAGTTAGCTCCCCTATTATATTATATAATGTTATATCATATCATATAGTATATACTATATTAATAGTTTATATATATGCATCAATGATTAAGCATTATAATATCATGCAATACTATATCTTTTATTATAATCTATATCATAATAGTTATACATATATTAATATTTCTAGTATTAGTTATATATTATAATACTCTTTTATGTATTAGTAATATACAAATTTAGTGTATCAATTTAAGGTCGTAATCGATTTCGGTTTCGATAATAGTTCTATAATATATTATATTATATTATCATTAAAGTTTAATTTCATAGATTTTAATAATTATTATATATTTATTATACATATATAATTATAATATTCAAAATATTTTATCTTAAATTAATATTTTTAAAATTTTATTTCACTTTATAATTTAACAAAAAAATTATTATTAATTACTTTCCCTATTAATAAAATTTTAATATAAATATACAATGCTTATGAATACATTTTCAAAAAATAAAGAATTTTTATTTATTTATATTTTATTTTTATTTTAAGTAATATCATAAAATTATATTAATTATTAATGTCCATTATGGTTGTTCAATTATAAATTTGAGGTTTTAGTCGGATTTATTTCGAATTTGGGGTAGATTGATCTCGAGCTCGAGCCTATTACGGGCTCGGACTTTCTCAAGCTTAGATTTTGTCAGACTTAGATTTTCTTGGGTTTGAATCTTTGACGAACTCGAGCATTTTTGGACTCGGATCAACACATGTAGGCTTTCGGGCTCGGGCCTATTTTGCTAGATCTACTCCTTAGACAGCTTAAATGTCGAAGACATGTACTAAGCCACTACCTTCGACGCCAGAGACTTGTTGGAACAATGCCAAGGGAATTTGATAGGCATTGCATTTCGAAGCTCTAGCATCTTTTTCCCAATGCTTACATCTAGTCTTCAAACAAATTTTCCTATCTTTACGGATTATGTTCCTATGGTTGGTATGAGGGATTTGTCGGATTTACATGCACTAGGCTGTTGATTACAACGTCTATTGAGAAAAGACTAAGTTGTCTCCTCCTATTGCACATGAGGTTTCTACTGTTGAGGGTCTCTGCTCGCTCTCAACTCTTCTATGATTTTTTATTTCTCTGTTTAACTTTTTATTGGCGCTCTTTCTACTGTTAGTATAATCTTTGTTGTGTAGAAAGTTGTTCTTCCAACATTCTCATTCTCTCTTGTTGCGAGCTACAATAAGGGTTTTGGGAAGTTTGTTCACCTTAGAGACCACTGGTATTACCTCAGTACATTAAGGATTGAGTTTGATGGCACTGACCATAATATCTTGGAGAAGGATATTTGGGATAATCCCTATAATAAGGATAGTGAAGGCTATACACACCGCAGGGGTTATAATGACGACCCAGTTGCGATTGCGGTTGAGTATATTGCTGTCTAATTAACATTGATTTGAGGTTTGTTTCGGGTTGTCTATGACTAGGTTTGAGTTTGTTGTTGATCTTGCTCTCTTTCTTCTACACTTGTGGGCACACCAATGGTGGAATGAGGTATGTTTGGTCCATCCTCATCATGCCAAGTGTTGATACAGGAAAGAGGCGTGAAAGAGGATGTGGTGAGATCAAGGACGATTCACCCTATTTGGGTGGAGAGCCTTACTATGTAGGTGGTAGAGATGGTAAAAATAGTGAACGAGAGGGATGAAGGGGATGAAAGAGTTAAAGAGAGGATGAAGTGTTCAATGAGTGTAGACTGAGGAATGAGTAAATGTGGCCTCTCTTTGAGGTGAAAGAGGGCTTATATAGATTGATTTTGCGGGACACCGTAATTATTTCTAATTAATTGGTTGATCCCTTCTAAGATCCTTGTTAGGTGCGTAATGTGACATCACTTAGCTTGCATGATATGTGGGTGACAAGTGATGAATATTTTGTCGGGGTGGTTGGCATGCATAAATTTTGACGAAATAGTATTTGTTGCAGAGTTAAATAACGGAACTTGATGAGGGACACCAACTAATCATGATATTTTATTGGAGATCCTCTAGCAACATGACAAAATATATTTAATTTTTTAATAATATTTATATAATTTATTTTCTTAATTTTAGAGTTAGAATACTGAAAAGTAGAGTTGGATTAAATCCCACATTTGAGTTGGATCAACAAAGAAACAAATAATTATATATCTTATAATAAAATTTAAATAAAAGTAGTATTTTTCATTGGTAAAGGGCCCACAGATTTGGAGAGTTAATATAGTAAGGGTAAGGTGGTAAAATCAGGTAGAAGAGATTCGATTAGGGCTTCGCGGGCTTTCCTAATTCGTTTCAAGATTCGCTTTTTGGTAAAGTCGCAGCTGATTTAGTTTTTGGACCCTGTTTTTTGGAACTGTAAACGTGGAAGCATTCCAAACATGGAAAAACCACCAAGTTTTTAGTCACCAATGGCCCCCCTGCTTAATATTCTTTCACACCTCGCTAACGTGCTATTAACGCACTCCTTAATTCCCTGAATGCCATTGCCTGCCTCCATTTTCCTTTTACACAGCTGATCACAGATATGTGGGTTTTTTGTTCCTCCTGAATAACACAGTTGCGCATTGAGAGTTGAGTGTGAAAGAGAGAAAAACAAAATGGAAAGGGTGGAGAGGAGTTTCCGTGAGGAGTTTTCACCTTGGTATTATGGGATTTGTACTGTTGGAGGAATGCTGAGTGCTGGGACTACTCATCTTGCTGTTACACCTCTTGATGTCTTGAAAGTAAATATGCAGGTGGGTTCGTTTTGATTTTATTTTTGGTTTCAAACTGTTGAATATTATGATCTTAATTGTTTTCTCTAAGAATGTCTTTGAGGTTTTAAGTTAAGCTGCCTTGTTTTTAACCTGATGCTTATGCTTATATCTGTATGTGTATCACCCACTGTCCATATGCTTCTTGTGAACTTATGGCTGTTACCTCGTCTTGCTATATTATTGATTGGTTAGTGGAGAACATCAGCTTTTAAGATGGGGAAATCTTGGAATGTCCATCAAGGAAAGAGTTGTGTAGCAACCAGCAAGTTTGCTTTCCGTGGTAGAACCAGTTCATATAGCAGTAGAGAAATAAAATTCTTATATGTTATGTCTGACCTTTATGGCAGCCTGATTAGCATCAAATATAGAGACAGCAAGTGCGTTTTAACTGTTGTATGTAGTTTCATTGTACTTCTTGATCTCCTCAGCTTCCCACCATCTTTTATTCTTTTAAGGTTTCTTATGTAATTATTTTATTTGTTTTTTTTTTCAGGTGAATCCAATCAAGTATAGGACCATATCATCAGGATTCTCTGCCCTTTGGAGAGAGCAGGGGCCATCTTCTCTTTGGAGAGGTTGGTCTGGCAAGTTCTTTGGATATGGTGTTCAAGGGGGCTGCAGATTTGGTCTTTATGAATACTTTAAGGAGCTTTATTCCAATGTTTTGGTTGATCAAAACAAGACTTTCATATTCTTTCTCAGCAGTGCATCTGCTCAAGTATTTGCTGATGTGGCTCTCTGTCCTTTCGAGGCCATTAAAGTTCGTGTTCAGACGCAGCGAACTTTCGCTAAGGGTTTGGCTGATGGATTTCCTAAACTTTATAAAACAGAAGGGCTTGCTGGGTACGTTATGCTGATGCCTGAATCTTTCTGTTTTTCCTTCATCAGTAATTTTTTATCCATTTCAATTTGATTGCAGCTTCTACAAGGGACTTTGCCCACTTTGGGGCCGCAATCTTCCATGTAATGTTAATACTCCACTGAGACTTTTAGAATTTTTAGTTGATTGTTCCTACTAGTAACAAATTTAAGAGGTGTTTACTGATGGTTATGGCACTGGAGAGCCTTCTAGTCTATCTTGATATGCCCTCAGTTAGTTTGTAAGCTTAAGCTGACAAACTGCGAGTTGCAAATATTATGCTAATCAGTTCTTGGTTCAGTATTCTCTCACTATTAGATTAGTAATTACCAACTAAAGCACGCCTTGCCGATATTTTCTATCTATTTGCAGTTGAGATGACAAGATACTTTGGCTAAATAGTGAAGATAATAATGGTGATATTGCATGTTTGCTGGTTACCTGTTTTGTGAATACTCTTAAGTCACCTTTGTCTGTTTTATAGGAGTTTAAGAACATGGACTTTGAGCTTTACATTTCAGAATGAAGTTTAAAGCCAAGCTAGAAAACATAGATTTATAGGCCAAAAGGATATTTTCGCAGTTAACATTGTTGTCAACAAGCAAGTTGCTACAAGCTCATCTGAGTTTAGTGTTGACTGATTACTTGCTTACCTATATAAGTCTATTTTGGCATGTATTGGGGTTGCAAATTCATAGTGCCTTTTATTTCTAACCTTGTTTCTAAATATGATATTCTGATTGGCAGTCGCGATGATAATGTTCTCAACCTTTGAGCATTCAGTGGACTTTATCTATGGAAGTATCGTTAAACAGAGAAAGCAAGATTGTTCCAGGGCTCAACAACTTGGTGTCACTTGCTTAGCAGGGTATGCAGCTGGAGCAGTTGGTACTGTAGCCTCTAACCCGGCTGATGTCGTTGTTTCTTCTCTTTACAACAAAAAGGCTGAAAACGTGTTGCAGGTAGTGCCCATTAGTAATGTGTTTCATCAGCTTAATTTAAGTACAAGTTAAAATGATTAATTTGGGTTATTCGATATCATAACTTTCAGGCTGTTAGAAAGATCGGGCTTGTTAATCTCTTTACTAGAAGTCTTCCCGTACGCATCACAATTGTTGGACCCGTTATTACTCTGCAATGGTTTTTCTATGACACCATCAAAGTGCTTTGTGGACTGTAAGTGTTTTCATGATCTCCAAATTCAGAAATCATTAAAAGAAAGAGTATTAGGTTGTATTTGCTTTTAGACATAATAAATTCTGATTTTCTGCTTCATAGAATTCATAAATTCTTATCAGAGGATTGAAGTGTTAGTCTTTCTTTTCCTTTGACAAGTTTGCAACAAGGGTCTATGTTGCTCCAACTTTTCTTTTTACTTGAAGTACCAATCTCTCACATTTGGATACGGGCATAGAGATATGACCCTCCAAAAACTCGGAAAAAAATTAAACATGCCCATGCCGGACACATACCCCTATCCAACACTCACACCCCAGTCCGAGTAGCATAGATAAGGATGTAATGTGGTTGTAGATACCTCCTTAGCACTGAGCACTGATCACTTTTCTTATCCTCATTGTTCTAACAATGTGAATATCTTAGGCCTACAAGCGGAGGACTCAATAGACAACTTCAAGAAGCCAATTTACAATCTTAATCACTTTGGGCAGTGGAGGAAAATCTATAAAGTTCCATCAGGTCAAGGTATGCAAACATCAAACGTTAACACTGCCTACAATGTTAGCATATGATACATTAGTTAGAAGGGTATTTACATATAAATCTTCAAAAAAGTTCTACAATGTCTTAAAATTGGTCTTTCAATCATTGAACCCCTCCCCCAGTTTTTAGTTCTGAGGGTTAACGTAGTTTGTTTTGTCATGATGAGTTCTACATTTGCAGCAATGTCTGAGATTAAGGATTCAAATAACTATAGACTAGTTTTATGATGTTTACAATTATGTGATCTGTTAATAGAATATTGGATTTTTAGTTTCAATGATCAAAGTTCAGTATTCTTGAGTATAAAATGAAAGTAGTCAATAATATTGCAGGATCCTATAGGTTTGGTTCAACATGAAGTGCCTTTGCCAATTGCCATGCATGCCATGGTACGTAGTATTAGTAGCCTTGACTCGAGAAACTACCTACAACATAAACCAGCCTATGGAAATGGAAAGTAGATATATGTCAATGGATTTTTCCCGTCATTTTAAAAAAAAATTAAAATAAATGTTAATTTTATCAAATTAAACCTTTTTTTTTCCTTCTGTATGGTTGATTTGGCTCCGCTGGAACTTCTATTCTGAACGTGCTTTAAAGCAAGTGTAAATAGTATTTGACAATCTTTACTAAAAAAATTCCTAGGCTGTATTTTTTTGTTTCGTTATTAATTAAAAAATGAAATATTTTATGTGGAATTTTTTTTAAATAGAATAAAAACAAATTAAATCATTAAATAATAGAAAAAAAATGTGAGATGCTATACTTTTCTATTTATTTTTCAAAAAATTGAAAAAATTAGTTTAACTGGTTCGTGGGTTAATTTTTTATATCGAATTGATATTTTGACTAATTCTCGATACAGTCGATTCGATTAATCGATCCAGTTCAATTTTGAAATCAATGATTGATTTTTTTTAAGAATCTTTAAATATTTATTACTATAATTAGCCTTTAAAAAATTATTTATAGCCTCATTTGATGCTCAAAAATTTATTTCGTAAATTAAATTCCTTAAAATCTGAAAACGATTTCTGGTTTTTAACCTAAACGTGATTTTTTTTTAATTTGATTTTTGTTTTTTAATATATATTTATTATATAGTGGAAAGTAAATTAGTCTCTTAAAATAAGCAAAGCAAAAGCAATTTAATTCACATATGTGAGAAAAAAAAATAACAATTGATTATTGTATTAACTATTATAGTTGATAAGCTATTAGGCTAAAAGCAATTTAAATTTTTTTAAACAAATGAATGCAATTTGAACCATATCTTATTCAAGAGTGATATGGTGTTGATTATAAAAGTTTCATGGTAAAAATAACAAAACATATTCGATTTGGTTCGAGTTAGTTGAGTTAATCAAGTTATTCGAAATAATTCGAATAAAAAAAATAAGTTTTTCGGTTTAACTCAAATATGAATTACACAATTCGAGTTATTCGAAAATTAGAATAAGAAAAGGCAAAATTACGTCGTTTTGATAAATGTTTACATTTTCTAAAGTTAAAAGTCAAAACTATTAAGTTAAAAGGGAAAACCACATGTTTTGGTAAATGTTTACTCTTAAATTAAAAGGTAAAATCATTATATTATTTATATTGTTAAATAATCTTGTACTTTGTTTACTAGTTAAATAATCGGTCTATGTAAAGCAACATTGAGTTTAAATAATAAGATTCGTTAACTCAACTCGACTTGACTCGAAATTTTTTTGACTCGATTCAATTCGATTCAATTCAAATTGAGTTCAGTTGTTAAAATAGGATTTGTCAATCGACTAACTCGAAAATTTTTTACTCGATTTTTGACTCGACTCGATCGAATACTCATCCCTATATATGAATATATCTTTAAATAGTTGAATTTTAAAAAATAAAAAAAATTATATTTTATAAAAATTTTAAAAATATAGAAATTCAAGGTCCTTGATAAAATATTTCTAAAATATTGAAAATAAAATAGTTAATAAGTAGTTTGTCTCTTAAATTTGTCTAAAAGTAATTAATTAGTATCAGAAAAATTCTTTTGAACCTAGTTGATACTTTAACTTGTATATCATCACCTAAGTTGATACCTTCGAACTAATATCGTTAGTATGGGTTGGTATAGCATTGGTAGCCAATCTTGTGATGACATATGACAACCTCTCAATATGCCACATAATGAGCATAAATTAAAAAAAATTAAACTATCTTTAAAAATATATAGATCAATAAAAAAATTATATTTTTTTCACATCTAGAATGAAACCAGACAAGTAGTTGTCCAGATACATTTAAATTTAGACACCCATATGTCTAGATTTTTTCTAGATGTGTTTTTTAGTCAATTTATATATTTTATTTTTTTATAAAAAATAATTTTTAGGTTATTATTATTTTAGATATATATAAATTTATAAATTTAAAAAAAAGTATACAATTAAAAATATATAAAAAGCCTATAATATTTTGAAAACTATATAAAAATTATAATATATAATATATACTTTAATAAAAAATAAAAATTTATAAATTTATAAAAATATATAAATATATAAAATAATTAATAATATTTTTAAATTTTTTAATAATTTATATATTGTAATTATTTTAAAAAATTATATATATATTTTTATTTTTAAAATAATAATATAAATAACCTGATATTTATTAAAAAAACAGAAAAAAAAATATAAACTTACTAAAAATACTTTGGAATGAATCTAGACATAATAGTGTTCAGATTCAGATGTATTTAGACAAAGTTAATATGTAGGTTCATTCTTGATGTGAAAAAATAAATTGTACTTTTTATTAATTAATTTATTTTTAATTATTTAAAATTTGTTTCCATCATGTGGCATACTTAGAGGCTGTCATGTATCACCATCGGATTAGCTATCAATGTCACATTAGCATAAACTAACGATGTTAGCGCGGAAATAACAATTTAGGTGATGGAATACAAGTTCAGGTACCAACTATGTACAAAAAAAAAAAAATTTAGATACCAACTAGATACTTTTAGATAAGCTCAGGGGACAAACTGCATATTAACTCAAAATAAAATATTGAGACAACTTTTTTTTAATTTTTGTAATGTTTTAAATATTTTTTGATTTATTTCTTAAAATTTCAAATTTTTTATTAGCTTTAATTGATCAATTTGTGATATAACAACATTTAAAATTAAGGTTATAAACTATTCCTTAAATTATTTGGTGAAAATTAAATAAAAAATATTTTTAAAATAAAACATTTTAAATTAAATTTATAAATTAATTTGATAATAAAAAAATTACTAATAATTAAGTGACTACTAATATAATTTACCCATATAAAAATCAAATTATTCTTTAAGTGATTTTCTTTTCTAAAAAATGACATAAGTTATTCAAAAGAGGAAATCAATTTTTAAAAAAATGTTAATTAGTAAATTATTTTCTATTCACCAAACTATTTTCCATTAAAAAATAGAAAAAAATGCTAAAAACATTTTCTCTAAGTCACCATGTACTCATGTAGTATTTGAAAAATCCATTTCATTGTTTATAAATATATTTAAAATAAAAAATCAAATTAAATATATTTTTATAATCATATTAATATGTTATTTATTAAATAATAAATTATATTACACCGCATCCATTCAAATTTAAAATGTTTTATTTTATAGCCTATCCAATAATTAATAACTTAATTTAATATTAGAAATTTTATCACATGTGTACGCGTATGGAAATTATGTACTTAAAATATAGATGTGTGTTTAAAAATAATACATAATAAATAATGAATATATGCTTTGAAACTAATTAATAATAAATATGAAATATATATGATATTAAAATGAAAAAATAGATTATATCGTGAGTAAAATAAAATTTAAACACGTAAATATATCGGATTAAGAATACTAAATGCACTACAATTGTTTATTTTGATGTTGTAGTCAATCTTTAGTTGGTGTCGAGTTAACTTATAGCATCAACTCAATCAATAACATATTTAATATGTACATATATATATATATACACACACAAACAATTGATGAATGTAATAATCTGTGCATAATAAAATAAAAATTTATAAAAAAAGTAAAATAAAAATTTTATTGAGGGATAAATTTAAGGTTTTACTAATATAATTAGTGTGGGTTCAAATATTACCATATTCATATTTTTTTATTGGTTTTTAACAAAAATAATTAAAATACCTTCAAATAATATAATTTAATTTTAAATATAAAACGATATTTTAGTAATATAATAGTATAGATAAAAATCAAAATTCTAGAGTTTTAATCTTTGGTAATCGTTTTTCCTGCAATTTCTTTGGTAATCTCGTTTTACAAAGTAAATTATATTATATTATATTATATTATTTTGAGGGTGTTTTTATAATTTCATTTATTTTATATAAAGAAATAAAAAAAATGCACACATAATAAGATTTGAATTCAAATTTTGTATTTATACTTTATTATTTACCAAAATCATATTTATTATCCATACTATTAATAAAGTTCTTAACTGAATTGGTGTCACTCAATTAGAAAAATTACGAAAATATTCTTCTATAATTAAAATAAGTTATATCATTCGATGATATTTTAGTCTTTTTATTTTAACAAAATTCAATTAAAATATACATATGATAGGATTTAAACTCACACTAATTAAATGTAACCCACTCAACCAAAGCTTCATTTTTATTTTAATATACACAATCTATTATCTCAATCAATTGTATACTTATTAATTGAGTTGTTAATTGAATTAGTGTTATAAGTCAACTCGACACTAACTCATAATTAATGACAACACCATGATAAATAATTGTATTACATTTATTATTGTTAATTTGATGTATTTATGTGTTTAAGTTTCATTTTAAGAATGTACATATTTTATGTGTTATTATGATTAATTAGTTTTAAACTATATGTTTCATTATTTATTGTATGTTATTTTTTGGACACACATCTATATTTTAAATCCATGATTTACACATGGATAAAATTTATAATTTAGATAAAAAACTCAGATTACACTTAAAACGGTGAACATCCTATTCATTAGGTCAACACACGAATTATTCTTCAATAGTATTTTTCAACATATGGATGCACGAGGAAATTTGTTACGTAAGTTTGCTTAAACTTAAATATAATAATGAAACCCTCTTTATTGTTATTATTAATTTAAGCTTTTAAAACAATGTTTTTCCCCATTTTCTAATAATATAAAGAGAAAATTACATCTGACTTTATAATATAAAGATTTCTTGAGTATTTATCTCAATAAATTAAAAAGAAAACATCCTTTTTAGGAAAGAGACAACTTGAAGATGATGGCAACGACGACAACTACTCAAATTTTCTTTAATACAGCAAAAACTTAGTAAATAAGGAACCTAAAATAAAACTATAAATTGCAAGAGTTGGTTCACCTTACATTTAAAAAAAAAAAACCATTTTATTTTATCAATGAAATATTCTTACGATTTCAATGTCTTTTTACAATTCAACCAAAAAAAAAGTCTTTAAAAACTATTTTTATAATAATCAATTATTATTATATATTTAAAAAATTGTGAATCCAATTTTTTTCATTAAAAGGGGAAATAAAAATCGAGAGAAATTGGAACTAAAAGAGATGTTCCAAAATTTTTTCATTAAAGTGTACATTTAGGAAATTTACCAAAAAGACAAGAGTATTAGGCTTGCTAGCTACGTTTGCTTAAACTTAAATGAAATAATGGAACCCCCCTTTATCAGTATTAAAACAATTGATCGCTAGGGTACAGTTGTACATGAACTCGGTTGAATCTTGTTTGAGTCGGGTCAAGTAAAAATTTTAAACTTGTTTTTTAGGTTTGAGTTCGATTTGGTTTGAAGATTGAATTTAAAATTTTATTTAAATTCGATCCAGATAAAAATATTAAAACACAATCTCGACCAGCCCGTATTAATTTTTTATATAAACATAAATAAAAAATATAATATATAAAACACACTAAAAACATTAAAATAAATGTTTCCAAATAAATATAATTTTTTTTAAAAATAAAAATACTTAAATGACACTAGAATAAATGTAACTTAATAAATAAATACCTCTAAAATAATTGTAAAATGAATAATAAAATAAGAATTATACCATATCAAAATAATAACAACAAAATAATAAAAATATAATAATAAAATGATAACAAATCAATGAAAAAATAACAATAATTACTTTTTACAAATTCGGATAAAACTTAGATAAAATTTTTTTATTTACGACTCTATCCATTTAAAAAACAAACTTTATTTTTTTATCCAAATCTATTTTTTTTAATTACTCCAAATCTTCACATTTTTAGAACAAACTTCATGCCATAGACAAGCCTAGTGTAGGGTTAAACTGCATGGTTGAAAGCCCAACTGCAAGTTTTAATATTTTTCTAAGATTAGATTTTGTTTTCTTTCATTTCTCTAGAATATTAGTCGGAGGATATTTGACCAAAACAACGTTTAAGACAGACATGTCGTAGCATTTTCACTCGGCGTGAGAATCACGTACCAATCAACAACCTACAAACTCCAACGTTGTCGTGAGCTATGAGCAAGGTCAACCATGAATTCCCCTGTTTTGCTTTTCTGGTTTCCTTACCCTTTTTACCTTTCCATTGCACTGATTTGATTAAAAAACAACAATGGCTTCTTTTCATTTCGTTTCCTTATGATTCCGTTTGAGGAAGAGGACAAGGAAAGGTGGGGAAGAGAGAGTGGGAAAGTTAGCTGGTCTTAACTGCTCTCTCCTATCCCATTTTTGTTACCAACAACATTAACAACAGAGTCATAACCAAAAATTCAAACTTTAAAAAAAACAAAAACCCACTAAAAGGCAAAAGTTGTTTTTTTATGATTAGTTATATTCGTCCAATTTAGGCATTTCCTTCTTTGTCTCTCCTTCTATCGTATCTCTTTCTTTTTGTTTTCCAACCCTTTCTTCATTTCCACTCCAAGCTGGTACTTTATCTCTCTTTCCTCCCTATATTTGGTTTTTTTTTTCCCCTTTTTTATTGAATCCTTGATTGTTATGTATGTTTCCGTCTTTCTCAGCTAATCTCTCTTTCTGGTCTGTGAATTTGATTATTGGGTTGTTTTCTTCGATAGATGTCCTTTGTTTTTTCTTTTTTGGGTAGGACTTCAATGATATATAAATGTAGAAAGATGGTGACTTTCGTTTATTTTTCTTTTCTGTAGAAAACAGAGTGGTGCTTTTCCCTTTTATCTCATGTGGGATTCTTTTGAAGTTTAGATTTGTGAGGGGTTTCTACATGAAAATCATGTTACGTTAGAAGATTTTCGAATTGTGGGATCATCGAAAATTTACATTTTCTCTCTCTTTCTTCTTTCATTTTCAGTGTAATTGATGTGATTACATTATTGCATGAGAAAAATAGTATTGTGGGGGAAATAGGGATTGTTTGATGGGAAACACGTGCCGAGGATCCGGCCAACTCCATCAGGGCTTCAGTGAGCCCGAGGAACGTTCTTCCAAGCAGAGCTACGCTTCTTCAGAACATTCCACCTCTGATTATTCCGGTTCCGGCTTAAATGATCAACAACTTGCTCCTCACGTTATCCCCAGACCGACCACAAAAGATGCTCATTTGGTTACCACTGTCCCGCCCAAGAAAGAGAACTCCATGAAGCGTGGCTTTGATTACCATACTTGTCATGTTCTGGGTCATAAGACCCCTAACATCCGCGACCTATACACCATCGGTCGCAAGTTAGGACAAGGTCAGTTCGGGACTACTTACTTATGCACTGAGATTTCGACCCGCAGCGAGTATGCCTGCAAGTCCATATGCAAAAGGAAGTTGCTTTCAAAGGAGGACGTGGAGGATGTTAGGAGGGAGATTCAGATAATGCATCATTTGGCTGGTCACAAGAATATTGTCACCATCAAAGGTTCATATGAGGACACTTTATATGTGCATATTGTGATGGAGCTTTGTTCTGGAGGTGAATTGTTCGATCGAATCATCCAAAGAGGGCATTACACTGAGAGGAAGGCGGCTGCGTTGACAAAGATCATTGTTGGGGTTGTCGAGGCATGCCATTCACTCGGGGTTATGCATCGAGATTTAAAGCCTGAGAATTTCTTGTTAGTTAACAAGGATGACGATTTCTCACTCAAGGCCATTGATTTTGGACTCTCAGTGTTCTTTAAACCTGGTAAGCAATTAGTTTTGAGATTTCTTGTAGCACATTTAAGCCACCACTTAATTTTAACACCTAACCTTAATGCATACTACTTTATGGGTATATGTTGTGAAAAATGCCTAGTAAATGGTTACAGGGAAGAACATTTTCAAGTTGTTTAACATAATGTGGTTTGCATATACTCCAGGCCAAATTTTTACTGATGTGGTCGGAAGCCCGTATTATGTCGCCCCAGAAATACTCCTCAAGCATTATGGACCGGAAGCGGATGTATGGACTGCAGGAGTTATACTCTACATATTGCTAAGTGGTGTCCCACCATTTTGGGCCGGTAATGTCAGATGTTTCTTTTCTTTGGTTCTGCATCAATAATGAGTTTTCAAGCAAATCTATGTGTAATAGGCTTACAACTTTCCTCTGTCTGTTCTTTAGAAACACAACAAGGAATATTTGATGCTGTGTTAAAAGGAGATATCGACTTTGATTCAGACCCATGGCCGGTAATATCTGATAGCGCAAAGGACTTAATACGGAAGATGCTATGTTCTCGACCTTCAGAACGGCTAACTGCTCATGAAGTAGTATGTATGTAATACATATTATTTTTCTATTAGTATCTGGTTGATATTGATGAATGTTTAGAACCGAAAAAGAGAGCATTGCTGAATTGTAGTATGATCTACGTTGCTTCATCCTGGCATGCTGCGTTTTTCTGTTTCATAGATCACAGCTAAATTGTTGTTTGAAAATGTTCCCAAAGTACATTCTTTTCTTTAGTGAAGTAAAGATCAAAATTGTTAGATATCATTTTCTTTCTGAATTGTTTAGGTCATCCATGGATTTCCGAAAACGGGGTTGCCCCAGATAGGGCACTGGATCCTGCCGTACTTTCTCGTCTCAAGCAATTCTCGGCAATGAACAAACTAAAGAAGATGGCTTTACGGGTAAGTTTCTCATTATATATACTTGTCTGATACAGTTACTATATGCATACATACATGTATAATCTCTTTGTCTCATTTAAACAGAGTGCACCATTTTTCAGTCAATATTTATGTAAAACATGCTTGTCTTTAAAGTTAATGTCGTAAAATCCGTTCTGACAGAGGAAGGTCTGTGCTTTCTGTACTATCAGGTAATAGCTGAAAGTCTATCCGAGGAGGAGATTGCCGGTTTGAGAGAAATGTTTACAGCTATGGATACTGATAACAGTGGTGCAATCACATTTGATGAACTCAAAGCTGGTTTACGAAGATATGGCTCTACCTTGAAGGATACTGAAATCCGAGACCTTATGAATGCAGTTAAGTGTGTTCGGATGCTGAAATCGTTGTATTTTCGTACAAAGGCAATATCGATTCAATGCGGCAACCATGCTTGTTAACTGCAAATTTGCGACGCATTCATCTGAGCTATTTCATTTGTTCTCAGGCTGATGTCGACAATAGCGGGAGCATCGATTACGGGGAGTTCATAGCTGCAACAGTTCACCTTAATAAACTAGAGCGTGAAGAACATCTCGTTGCGGCATTCAAATACTTCGATAAGGACGACAGTGGCTACATCACGGTGGATGAACTTCAGCAAGCCTGTGCCGAGCATAACATAACAGATGTTTTGCTGGAGGATATAATCAAAGAAGTTGATCAAGATAATGTAAGCCATCTTAACCTTGTTAACCGGTTCATTACATGCTTATTCCAGTTGAGCAGGGTGCGGGTACATTTATTGATAAAGTTTTAATGCCCCACTACATGTGCTTTATTTCAGGATGGAAGAATCGACTACGGCGAATTCGTAGCCATGATGCAAAAAGGCAATTCAGGCATCGGAAGACGAACGATGCGGAATAGTCTAAATTTGAGCATGAGAGATCCAGTAGGTGCTCAATAATTTTCGGCGTGGTACATCATGTACAGGTATCAACTAACTGAATATTAATATCCTATTTATTAACCAATTATATAATGAAAAACGGAGTCAGTGTTGAATACAAATATGTGTTTGATGACATTAGTATACTCAAAATTTTATCATACATTGCGTAGGATTGTATTTTGTACCTATATTTGTGTATGTATTAAAGGCATGCACTTAAGGAAAAATAAAGAATGCAAAACACATTACTATTTACTACTTACCATTTCAATTTATTAAATGTATATATTGATATTGATACGGTATTAATTTTTTCATTATATGAAAAAAAAATTAAACCATTATAGTATCTAATACAAATTTTGTATTTTATTTTATTTATGCAATTAACTTTATGTTTTTATTTTGTAATGTAAAATTCTATGCACATTTTTTTTTATTTTATCTAATACTATAATCTTTTATGACCATAACTTTAATTCATAAAAATGTACATTTTAAGAAATTCGAAAAAATTAAAGTTTAAAAATATTTTAAAATTCAAAAAATAAAAATTCTAAATAATCTACCAAGTAAAGAATTATAGATACGAGATAAGAACCGTGCCACCCTTGTGTTGGCCACGATAGACCAACTTAGTTTGCCCCTTGTGGTGCCACCCAACTACAGACACTCGTTGCTACCATGGCTAAGCACCTACCACCACCACAGAACTCACATTGGTTCTAAGCCTGAAAATCAGGCAGCACCCACACCAATTCCAACCCTCAAAGTTGGATCTCCCCTCACCACTCAAAGCTCCATCCACAGCCAACCCAAAAGCAAACTATCATATTCCACTGAATCTAAAGCATTAGATGCATTGGAAGTCATTAGCAGTCCCCTGAGTCGTTTCTTTCCATCATCCCTCTTAATGGGGTTGTCCTACTTGTCAAGACCCATGTAGTCCCACATTATCACAATTTGATTTACCCGCAAGATTCAAGCCACGATTACACCAATGCTAGAGTCAAAATTTGAATTTACTTTCTCCTTATTTTCCTCCCAAGAACTAAGGGAAACCAAATTACCTTCCCCCCTTAGTCACACACTAATAGGAGGAATAGCCTACCACGAACCTGCTTAATTGAGAGATCTTAATTTATAGTTAATTCTATTTTTTCATGCACAATTCTTGAAACATCTCAATTCAAAATTAATTCTATCTAACAACTTTATGAACACATCTCGGTGTTAATCACAGTCAAATATAGAGTTAGGACTCAATCCAAGCTCAACTATCAAAATTTAACCAAGTGTCTCGAGACATTAAGAGTCGTATCTCGATATATGCTTCCTTTGTTTTGAACCTACATTCAATGTTTAACTATCTCGAGACCATGAGATACTTATCTTGAGACTTAAAAGTTGATACATGTTTAACTTTTCTTGAAATCATTCCCCGAAAATACTTGAAATGATCATTTTTGTTCATAGTTTTCTCCCGAGTAGACTTTGAACATTTACTTGTCCGATGGCCGCACACCATGGCATCTCGCTTGCACCAAGGAAGTCCCACCAACTAGTCAAGGTGAGAGGGAGGTGGAGAGCTGTCACCTTTCACTACCCCTTAAAGAGCTAAATAGCTTTTATAGTTATGCTCCCAGGGAGCACTGAATATCTAATATAGAGGTAGTTTTCTTACCTGGCACTCTACAGCCATCTCATGGGCATTCTCCAAGCACCCTTGCCCCAAGACTTGGGCTCCTCGTTGTCTCAACTCGTCGCGTGGGGTCACCATCCCCCTTGATTTCGTCTGCTCATGGCTCCCTACCATGTTGCTCACTCAATGCTTCTCGCAAGACACTTGCCCCTTAGGGTCCACCACCAGGGAATTATCGTCTCAAGGCTTTGGCCTCGTCCAGTCCACCAAGCGGGATATCATAATGGCATTGTATAGTCGTAATGCCAGACCATGACACCGCTGTAGACCTGCCTTAATCAAGAGATCCTAATCCATAGCTAATTTTTTTCTTTTCATGCACAATTCTCATTGAAGAAATAACTCTCACTATGGCTTAGCTGCCCATGGATAAAACAAAATAAAGAGTCTTTCATATTGGAAATGGCATAAACTTGTCGATTATTGGGCAACACAAATTTTTCTTACTTTCGAAGGTTGCCAAACATCCAACCTGATTCTCACTCGCCTATAACTTTTAATCTCTCAACTCATAGCTTTCACATCATAATCAACATAAGAACTAAAGAAATTCCCGAATTGCTTCACCATAGATTCCAACATAAGACTTAATGGAAAGTTATGTATTTGGACTCAAAACTCAAGAAAAGAACATAAAATTTGTAATAGATCGTTTCCTTTAACCAACTTGTGGAACACGAGATGATGATTATTAAATGTTCAAAGAATCAGTCATCACTTATCAAAATCTACCTCATAATGAACCTAAATATATAAAAACCTTTTTCTCCCTTATATCAATGATAGTCACACCTCCAACAATCGAAAATGAATAATACTAGCTGTTAAAAAGCTTCTACCCAACAAAACTCAAAACTTGGCTTCGAATCATTTCCTCCCAAAGTGACCTGTCAAGCTTCCTCCTCTCCCTTCCTCAATGCTCAACCCCACTAATTCTTGCTCCATACCTATATCACCACAATAACAGACTTGATTATATATTTTTAAATGCTTGCATAAATTAATTGAATTTTTCCATGAATTCAACCTATTAATTAAAAAAAATTATTAGATTTTGAAGACACTTCTTTCGAAATTTTTTTAAATAATAATAATAATTTGCTTTAGGGTTTTTTTCCTGCATGAAAATGCTATCCTACGAACATATGAAGTTATAATTTGTTTTTCATCAAGCTGTATTTCTAGTCAGTAACATTTCTCTTTTCTATCTTTTCCTTTTGTCACATATATTGTTGTGAAAATTGATAGAATGATGAAGGCGATGATTTGTGCCATGCGATTTAAGTGTTTGTGTTCAATATTTTTAATAAAAAGAATTAATTACAATTAAGCAATCATAAATTTATATGCTTTCCAGTCATATACATAATAATATATTGACAACGTGTATCAAATATTTTTTTATCGTTTTAAGAAAAAAATGAAAATTATTTGGCACACCATCAATACTTGAATTTTTTAGACTTCACAAGTGTATAATAAAATATAGTAAAAAAATTAATTACATAAATAAATAAATAAATGCAATACGGTCACATCCTTAACCCATTTATATTAAATAATAAATCATCATAAGTTTTTGGATTAATATTTGATACACTAATAATGTAGTTTTTTTTAATTCCACAAACATATTTTAAAAAATTATCACTTCCATATATTTAATTTTTTAATTATACATTATAAAACACTTATAATTACTCGATCCTACTTATGAAGTCTAAAAATTCAATCGACAATGTACCAAATGTTTTCTTTAAATTTTTTCATATATATTTATTTTTCTCTATCAAATAAACCATATTTCTTCTCTAATTTCATTTTTTTTACCAAATCAATTTAATTTTACAAAAATTACATATTATCGGACCGTTTCACTAATCACGCAACTTTATTCTTAAATCTCAAAATTTGATGGAATAAAACAACTAATTACATAATTTGATTTGTTTTTTAATTCCCCGAAGTCTGGATCCAACTAAAAGGCTTGTTGTTAGTTGGCATGAAGTAACATCAAACTAGAATCCACATGTAGCACATGCCCAACTTCATCGCCACCAAATTATTTACAGACAATACACAATTTTTTTTTTTAATTTTACAAGTAAAATGATTATTTTATGCCATCATTAAACGGGGTTAAGGGAATCTGATTCTCATTTGCATAAATTATAATTTAAAAAATTATGGTTCGGAATGAATAATTTGAAAATAATATTAACAAAGGTTGAATAAAATAATGGTTATAAATGGTAGTCCCACAGTTTACTCATCACCGACGGCTAATAAATGAGTCGCTATTATGGAGTTATAATTTGCCAAATGCGTCGGTGATGTGACTTTATATAATTTATAGTCCACACATAAATTTATACTAATCCTTGTAGTTTGTATATTATAAGGCAAAAATTTAACCACCGACACTTTTTCTGTTTAGTTTTTATTTTTTATGAAATACCTAAAATCCTTCTACTCTCAAAGCAAAGGCTTCCTAAATGATTAAAGACCTTGTCAAATTTAGAGGAGAAATCTTTTGCATTAGATTAATGTAAAGAATAACGAAAGGACACATAGTTGATTGGCATGTCAAATGGATGGTGCTGGCAAATCATTGGAATTCTACTTTTGTCTCCGCCAAGTGCCACCCACATCTTTTACAAACTCACCCCAGACTACTACACCTACGCGTTATGCGTTTACAACTATGTTTTCTTAATATTAAACCCAAATTATTTACTTGGAATATTTTGGGTACCATCTCCGAGAATAAGTGGATTTAAGTATTTCATTCTTCAATAGTTATAAAGGATGGAAATCCTCATACGAACCACTGAATCTATGTGATGTGGAAGGTATTTCATTCTTTTTATTTGCATTTCGTCTGGTTCTTGTTTTTGTAGAATCAAATTACTTGCAAAATAGAGAGCTAATACATATATTGCATTACATACATACATACATATATAAAAGAGTCTTTATTTACCAAAAATAAATAAATAAATAAATAAAAGAAACACAAATCTTGTAAAGATTATGCAATTGAAGATGAAAGAAAATAATGAAATTAAAAAAGAAAAACAAAAATTACGCTCTAATGACATATTGGATTGTAGCAAACAGATGGTGAGTGAGACAGTGAATTCACCCTGTTTCTGCAACTTTCCTCTTTGAGCTTCAAAGGTCCACTCCATCGCCATATATAGGTTGTAATAATTGGAGTAAACCAACAAGGAGGAGTTTTTAACTCTGCTCTTCCAAGTAAAACCATATTATATTACAAAACAAGTTAACTACATGCCATTGTTTATCTTTTTCACCACTCACTCGGGTTATGGTAAGAAAAAGGAAAAGCTGACAACTCAATAAAGAATAAAACAAGAGGCAGAAGGGGGGGGGGGGGGGAGAATATATAAATCTAGACTGTGATGATGTGATGATGTGATGATCTGAACCTTGAAGCACTGCATTGCTTATTTAATTTCCCGTTTAGGACTTTCTTCGAACACCTCCATTGAAGCATTCCAAAAATCCAAACCATCAACCGTAGATTTTGTTTCCATCCCCAAAATTCTTGGAGTAGGATAAAGAATCGTACCTGCAAGTTTGTGGGAGGCCAACTTTGTCAGATCCCATGAGTTTCTTGATCTCGGATCTTAGCTTGTAGAAAACATGCCTCCAGCTGCCTTTGTTGTGGCATCCTAGAACCCTAGTTTCTTCTTCATTCATTTCAAGGTCTTGAGCAAACATGGGTTTTCTGGAAAGAAACCAAGAGCACCCCCAGTCCCACCATTTCCTGATGGAGCTACCAGCATAGTCTCCCATGGAAGACAAAGACTTGGATCTGGGGAAGGCCCATGACGGCGCGGATGGCGAAGAGATGGAAGGATGAAATTTAATAGACAAAGAGGAAAGCCTTCTTCGTAGGGTTGGCAATGGCGGGTGCTCTTTGGATTGAGTTTGAGAGAGGGGGAGTGATGGGCTCCTTTGAAAGCTCTGCATAATGAAGCTCATTGGTGACCCTCTAACAACAACAAGAAAGCACCAAATCGAGTTGAGGTGAAACGAGAAGAAAAGAAGAAAAAGAGAGGGAGAGTGAAGAGAGAGTTGAAATGCAGTGTTCACAAACCCCCGTCTCTTGCCGATTTATTCTCTCTTTTTTGTGTTTAATGGGATGAGTTAAGTTTTGAAAATTTAGATGTTGTTTAATCATTAATCATGGCAGCTCCACTGTCTTATTCATTTAATATACTGTATGCTTAACTTTTTCAATATAATCGTGCAACTTTATTTCTTTTAATAAATTTAATTTTTTAGAATAATTGTTTATCAATTTTTGAATTGAGTGATATTAACTTAATTAATTATGGTTTAATAATCTATACTTCATCTCGTTATCTAATGATATGTAAATGATTGTAATTTTTAATAGCCTTAATTTTTTTAAAACTATTAATTAATTATTTAAATTACTAAATACATGTTAACAATTAATAAAATTAATGATGAATGAGCGACAGCTGTGAGTGTTTTACGAGATTCCGATGGCAATTGGTGGTAGGATTTCAGAGATACGTGGAACGAAGTTCGATTTTACAGTCAGAATTATAGGCAATACTTCATGGATTTCAAGTTGCGAAAATTCGTGGAATTAGACAAGTAATAGTTGAAAGTGATTGTCTTGTAGCTGTTAATATAATTACAAGTTGATCGGAGAGAGTTCCTTCGGTAACCATTGCTCGTAAAATCAGAGATGAGGTTCAATATTTTGAATCGATTAGGTTCGAACATATTTCCCAAAAGTATAATCTAGTGGTTGACTTCCTTGCAAAGACGTGTGAGCCTACCTTAGTTGATATTCGTATTATTGATACCCCAAATAATCATGTTAGTAATTTATTATCAAATGATATTCATTCTAATGCATGATATTGGAATAAAATAAGAATTAGGCAGATTCACTGCCTCTTTATTTATCAAAAAAAAAAAAGAATGTTAGAAAGAGTCAATAACATCATACATCCAAAGTTTATGATTTTTATTCCTCATTCTAAATTGATCTCCAAATAATCTTAAGGCGTGGTGTAGTGATTGTTCACATCATCCTTTAACCATGAGGTCAAGGGTTCAATATCCACCCATGAAAATAAAACACATTTCATGACCAATTATTTATCTCTTTAAAGAGCACTCACGACAAAAGAATTTATCGCTACCATTACCGACCCTACTTTCAACTAAAAAAATTAGTCTCCAAACTTTAAATATTTTAATTACATACTTAAACTATATAATAAAACATGTTAATAATGTAGGAAGTGAGGACAATGCCAATCCTTTCATATTGTACAACTCCTTAATGATGTGTTCCCATCTTGTTTATCCTTCAGCTTTAATAATAATGGTTTTGAGTATGTTAATATGCTAAAAACTTGAGCTTTTTTCCCTTTTGGTCAATAAAAGAAAGCTTGATTTATTTATTTTTTTTAAATATACTTGTTAAAAGAATGCGATGAAACAGATTATTTAAGAAAGTTTCCAAATGTTTGTAGTGAGTTGGAAGTTGAAATCATGGTTGGGATGTGGGTTGGAAGTTGAAGCTTTTCACCTTCCAATTGACTAGGGTCCAACTTTAGGGTTGAGTTAGGGTTCTCTCTTCAATTTGATTTTCCCTCGCCTTGAAATACTTGAATTTGATCCTATTTGATGTGCCCCTGCTCCCCTTATATCAGTTGGTACAAGATTTCGATCCTCTCAGTATCCCTAAACTCGTGCTTCATTAATTGTCTTACCGAAAAATATTTCATGTGTCTCAAAATTAATTTTCCCAAATATTTTACATTGTTTAATTAGACAGAGTGGGGAATTATATTTTTTTGACCTTAAATTTTAACTCCATACTTTTTGTATAAATTACAGTAAAAAAAATTTTCCAATAAAAAAGTAAAAAAATTGAAAATTTTGCAAAAAAAAAAATGGAGAAAAGACAAAATTCAAAAAATATTCTGTCTTTGGAATTTAGTGCCAAAAATTTCCATATCGTAAATTCATTCATTGTGGAGGCTTACCACAAAATTCATGATTTTAGCATGTCAGGAACATCGAGAACTAAGAATTCGAGTTGTTTGAGGTTTAGGGCAAATCTGAATTTTTCTTTATTTCTTAATTTTAGAATTTCTTTTGTTTTGCTTTTTATTAATTTTTTTACGCTAACTAATGCATTTCCTTATGTTGGTAGAAACGAAGAAGATGCACCTTTCCAACCTCTGTGTGACTTAATTTAATTGGAACGGCTTAATTTTTGCTGGCAAATGACCTCCCTTAGTTTTAGATATATGTGGACTAAACTTGGAACTTTGAGGATTAGCAAGTTTTGGATTCTTATTATTTCTCTTTATTCTTTTGAGTGCTAACTTTTTTTAGAGCTAATGATGAGGTGTGTTTTTGTTTTCAGAACGATTTATCATAATTTTAAACATATAAAATCAAGTTGACAATTAGAATGAGATAAATCGACCCATAATCACTTTGAAAAATGTTTTGGGTCAGTGCAATAAAAAACTCATGATGGAAATAAATTGAGAGATGAGCTTGAAAAGAAGTTTCATAATGTTGATTCTTAGCTTGGCAATCTTACACTTAAGATGTGTACTATTCAACGAACTATGAATGAACAATTTTGTGATCTTTTTGATCAATTGTGCAATTCATCTCATTTAAATCAAATCGGTCGAACTATTAAATTTTCTCCTTGTAGTTGTCACAATACTTATATTAATACTTTTGATGATACAACTATTAATGATTGTATTAAACAGATTTTTTTGGTAAAAATGAAGTTTTTTATCTCTTCTTTTTAGAGTAAGTAGGATTTGAATGTTTATTACGATTAGAAACAATGCATACCCCAATTAAACCATTAAGAGAATTTAGATTCCTTTTAATGGATCAACAGAATCTTGAAAGAAAGAAACAAGTCCACGAAGATTCCGAATGCTACCACTCTTTGGAGTATTTTATTTTAAGGTTCAATTCCTATTTTTATTCAAAAGATTTTTTGTACTTAATTTGCTCAAGATTTTGGGGGAATTTCTTCTAACTACAAGTTGTCAAAGTTTCATTCTTGAAGGGTTAGTTAGAGTCATTGATTTTATTAGAAAATCTTTCTCGAAAGGTTCGATTGGACAATTGTCCATCTATCCATCCCCATCAGTTTATCTATTTTATATTCCACCTTATTTTGATTTTTTTATTTCTCTTTTCTTATTTTCTTGCGTTCAAAAACATTGTTATTCTTCTTCTATTCTCTTTTATTGTTCGGTTTAGGCTTAAAAATCCATTTACTTGTTGCCCAAAACACTAAGATTCGGTCTAGAAACATTGAGTCAAATCGAGCTTCTCTTTTGAAACAATTTTGAATCATTTTGAGAATTTTAAGATATATATGAATGTTACCCTCGCATCAATTATATTCTTCAATTCGTTGTTTCTGTAATAAATTATGCTCACCTAATACTCTAAATGGTGAGGTTTACTAAGGCTTCATGAAAACATAAGAGAATGGTGCAAGGAAGAAAGAAAAGGACAAGCTTCTCTAATTTCTTTCTCTTAGCCGATGGTTGAAAAAAGGAAGAACAATGACAATGTTCTTCGCTGGTTCTCATTTTCCTTCATAACGCTCCACTTACATAATCCAATGGTCAATATTGATTCTTGCATATTTCATAAAACCTTAACGATGGGCTGTTCCACAACCATAGGCTTGGCCTTCTGATAACAATCTCCCAAGCCCAACTACCAATCTTAGTGAAATAAGTTTAATTAACCCCTTTTAAAATTTAAAAATTCATACAAATTATTTTTAAAAATTCATAAAAATTATAAACAAAATTAATAAAAAATTATAAATTTTTATTAAAAATAATAATACCCGCCCCTTAAAATTAAATTGTTTAAAGAAAAAATTGGGATTAGATTTAGAAAATCTTATAACCATGAGAAAAAACAAAATCTATGGTAGTTTTCGACTATTGCGGATCTGGAGAGACTTCCAGTGGGAGGCATGTTGAAGACGTTAGATAGAGAGCAGAGTTCGATGGTGACGACGACAGGAGGGGTTTTGAATAAGAAGTGATGAGGATCAACTATGTGAGCATCATGGTTGCTGATATGATAAAGAATTTGAATGTTAGAGTTCATAGCCTTTACTTGCCCTTTCCTCATGTCGACGATTGATTCGATGTTAGGTGGTGAAGATGCCACGTCGACGGTATTGATTCTGCTGCCAGTGCCACCGGTTAGGTGGTGAAGATTCGACATCAATGGTGTTGGTGCCAGTGCCACCAGAAATAGACGACCCAGGTCAATCCTCATAATATGCTGGAGATTGAAGATCACCGTGGTCTTCGAACTAAATGTAACCCTCGAGATTGAAGATCACCTAGGTCAATCGGATTACGGGATGTTACAATAAATAATAGAACAAGAACATGCTATTTCAATTTAAAAATTCTTTAAAACAATCATTAATTATCAATCATTCAATTAAACATGTTATTCATGCAAGATCAAATTTAAATCGAGTTTACGAAAGCTCTAAAAACAATTCAAAATCAAGCAGGAATTAATTAAAAATTTAACATAAAAATGAGGTAAAAACATAAAATAGGAATCATACGACCGTATCGTCAAGTCGTGTAACAGACTGTGACCATGTAGACCTAATTGTAAAACTTTACAAATATTCACATGATCGCCTTAAAACTATTAGATAAAAAAATCTATGGTACTTTAAGAAATCTAATCTCAATTTATTCTTTAAAAAATCAATTTTAACGGATTGGTATTGTTATTTTTTAATAAAAATAATTGTAATATTTTTATAATTTTTTTATAAATTTTATTAATTTTAATAATTTTTAAAATTTAGAAGGGTTTAATTGATTTTTTTTTAAAAATTGTTATTAAAGTTTTTTTCATCATTTAGAGTTATTAATTTCACAATTTTCTAGTTTACTTCCAATGAAAGAGTAGGGATCAAATTGAATAAATATGTAAAGATTGAAGGTTAAATTTATTATTATATCTTATATATAAACACCAAAATAAATATTTAATAATGCAATTTTAACGAGGAGATATTTTACTCATTTATTTAACATACAAAAATTAATTTATTTATTTTTAATAAAAAATAAAATACAATCTATGATATAATACAAGAGGATTTTGTAATACTTTTTATCTTCAAGAAGTCATCACTTTTCTTCTCTCTAAAGTATCTCATTTTTTTTAATTTAAATATTTGCTTTGTTGGTGACGGCGCTACCTTCAAGTTGGTTGCTGGTCACAACTTCTTCAATAATAACTTTTATTATTCTTTTGTTTTTTTTTTTATTTGAACCCACAACATTGTAGTTTTTTTCACACTTTTATAGTTTTATTTTGTTCATACTTTGGTAATTTTTTTTTTGTTTTTTTTATTTTCTTTGAAGGTAATAGTGGTTTTAGTTTTAGTTTTTAGTCATATTTCTAACGTAAGTATGAGATTTGTTAATATAAAGATGTCGTCAAATCTATTGGAAACTATTTTTAGAAAGCCTTATCACGATAGAGCACAATGATAAGACTTGTAAAATTAGAATCTTAGATAAGGAAGAAGATAAGCCATCTGAGATTTGATTTTTTGTGCATCACTAATGTGGTGGATCTCTTGAGGGCTCTAGTAGTGATTTTTTGGTTGACCATAGTTTATTGTTTGGTAGCTCTGATGATAGCGGAATTAGGATGCAATTTTCAAGGATTTGATTAAGGTAATGCATTTATGGTTTGTTTTTGAATTCTTTTAATGTTGTGGTTTCTATCCGCCTGTCTTTCTCCTTTTTGAGGATTATTTTGCAGACATAGTATTAGGGCATTAATTTGCAGTGTCTTATTTATCATTTGTATTATATATCATATCTTTATGTTTTTATAGTTCATGGTTCTTACTAATTAAAGTATTTCTTTTTAAATTTCTCAATTTTAAAAAAAAATATTTTTCTTAAAACAAACAGATGTTAATACAAGAGGAAGCAACTCATACTACTCGGTTAGTAGTGGTATTCTAATTTGACATAATAACTTATTTGACTTTTCAACTTTATTAAGAAAAAGTAATTTTAACTATTCATTAATTTTTCACAATTTTTAACTTTTAAATTTGTATTATTTATCAAATCACTCTAAAATAGATAGAAAAATTTAACTTTTGTTATCTTTGTTAACGTGACATTGCCATGTGGATGCAATGTCAATAATTAATTAAAAATTTAAAAATTTTAAAAATTTTAAAAATTATTTTATAAAATTAAAAATTATTTAAAAAATACAAAAATTTTAAAAATAATCTTAATTTTAAAAAATTAATTAATTGTTCACGTAACATTTGCGTGAACTGCTATATGGATATCATTAGCAAAATTAACAAATGTTAACTTTTTCATCCATTTTAAAATGACTTTACAAACAATACAAATTCAAAAATTAAAAGTTAAAAAAAAATAAATAGAGAGTTAAAATAAATTTTTTTTTCATAAAATTAAAGAGAAACCATTACCCATTTTAATTTTCATTTAAGCTAAAAGTGCTTCAATTATGATGTTTTAAAACAAGGATGAGAATTGGGTGCGACATGGATAAAGATTGGCTTATTTAATTAGGTTCTGATGGCATATACGTTGTACACATTTAATTATCAATTAGTTATTCAACCCAATAAATAGCTCCAATAAAAAAAAGATGATGTTTATTTTAAAAGATTTGGATTCAAATATTTGTATATGCAATATGTGTGTTATCAAATGATAATTATTTTTTAAATTGTTATTGAAATTATTAAATATAATTAAAATATATTAACTTATTTAATTATTCAAACATAACAAAAAATTCAAATATCAAATTAAAAGATTGATATTTTATAGATTAATAATTATTTTAGTAATATTAAAAAATATGAAGATAGTATCTTTACAAGCAATGGCAGAGCAAGAAAACTTTTTCATTTGGGGGAGGAGGCGGAATTAAATTGTATATTTTTTACGATAGTAAAAATATAATTTCATCATTTTAATAGTTTATATCTTTATAATTTTTAAAAGGTTAAATTTAGCTTTTATTATTTGGGGGGCTAGAATGCAATTTTATCATTATTAATTTAAAATTTTATAAATTATAAAAAACTTAAATTAAAAAATTTTTATTTTAGGGGTTCATGACCTCCTTGGATCTCTTAGTGGTTCCGTCACTTTTTACAAGGTACATCAGATTTTTGTATCATGAGGGACAATGTGATAAAAAATAAATGGCATTCTCGTGAGTAAAATTTTTTTTTCGGACTCGAGCTTTTATATATATGTATATATTGTAAGAGAAATATAAATTGGGTAAAATAATTTATAAAGAAAATTCAATTTCAAAGGAACTACTAGGAGATGGGGTTGCTGAATGGATTTGGAAATCTATTTCTAAAATGTGCTAAAACTATGGACACTTGGGGGGGCATATTTTAAACAATGGACATGAGGAAGTATAGGAATTTCCCAGTCCAACAAATAATGAAGGCGCTGTCGTGAGGCATTCAATTTGTGATTGTTAAGAGTGTGCACGCAATCATCCTTGTTCACAACATTTAAGTTAATGAAAACATCCATCCCATCCTTTTGACGAAACTTATGAAACTTGATGAGCTATGCTTCAGCCAAAAGCCTGTCAAATGACTCAATCGTAAAGCCTCAATTTTCCACTCCCATTTTTTCTTCACTTCAAAGCAACATATCATCTGCTCCTATAAATCTCCACACAACAATCCCACCCTCACATTCACTCACTGTTACATTCCACATTTCCTCCACACCATTCAACAAAAACAAGAAATGGTTGTTTCCTTGCTTTCCAAACCGTCCATTCTAACATTCACTGCTTCTGTTTTCGTTGTTTCAGCTCTGGCTCATGATTTCTCCATTGTGGGTTATTCGCCAGAGGATTTGAGTTCCAGGGATAAGCTGATTGATCTCTTTGAATCATGGGTATCCAAGCATTCCAAATTCTATGAATCCTTTGAAGAGAAGCTGTTGAGGTTCGAGGTTTTCAAGGATAACTTGAACCATATCGACAAGAGGAACAAGGAAATCAGCAGTTACTGGCTTGGGTTGAACGAGTTTGCTGATTTGACCCACGAAGAGTTCAAGAACAAGTATTTAGGACTCAAACCGGAGGTTTTCAAAAAGAACCGATCACCACCAGAAACGTTCACTTTCAGAGACAACGTTGATTTGCCCAAGTCTGTCGATTGGAGACAGAAAGGAGCTGTTACGCAAGTCAAGAATCAGCGTTCTTGCGGTAGCTGTTGGGCTTTCTCAGCAGTGGCGGCTGTAGAGGGCATAAACCAGATTGTAACGGGGAACTTAACTTCCTTGTCCGAACAAGAGCTGATTGATTGCGATACAAGTTTCAACAGTGGTTGCAATGGAGGTCTGATGGATTATGCATTCGAGTTCATTGTCGCCAATGGTGGACTTCACAAAGAGGAAGACTACCCGTACCTTATGGAGCAAGGCACCTGTGAAGAAAAGAAGGTATAGAATAGATACATGCATAATCATATATCATTTTCATGAAAGCTACACCCTGAATTATTTTATAAGCAAAAGGCTTATTTGATTAATCATGTCTATGGTTTCTCTTCAGGAGGAAATGGATGTGGTGACGATTAGTGGTTACAAAGACGTGCCAGAAAATGATGAGAAAAGTCTATTGAAAGCATTGGCTCATCAACCCCTAAGTGTAGCCATTGAGGCTTCTGGCAGAGATTTCCAATTCTATAGTGGGGTAAGCTTGTTTTCCCATAATTGATTATGATAGCATCTGTTAACACATTGGTGGCTCGTAATTTAAATGAGAGTTTACAGGGAGTATTCAACGGGCCATGTGGAACTGATCTGGACCATGGAGTAGCAGCAGTTGGGTATGGAACATGGAAGGGTTCAGATTACATCATTGTAAAGAATTCGTGGGGATCCAAATGGGGAGAAAAAGGGTACATTAGGATGAAGAGGAACACTGGAAAACCTGAGGGTCTCTGTGGCATCAATAAAATGGTTTCTTACCCTACCAAAAACAAGTGAAGAGCTCTAACCTCAACATATGGGTTCAACTAAAATGTGTTTTTTCATTTTATCTTTTTTCCAGACTTGTTTGTATTGACAAAATTTGTTGGCCCTTCTTCGGCCATGTTCCTTGGTTAATAAATTTATAAAAATGGCTCACAGTTCCTATTTCGCTTCAACAAATTGAAGCAAAAAGCCTCTGGATTATAATTTTTCTCCAATAATTAACAGTAACCAAGATTCAGCATCCAAGTTCACTTGTATCAAGCGATCCAGGCAGGGATAGCTAGCATCAATCAACTTCACAAACTGCATATATATACGCAATACATATTTGCTAATTTACTGCAGGGTTACTTGAAAATATATATCAAAATTGCCTTAACACGAAAGCTAAGCACATGGTGGTGGGATTTGGGTGCCAATGTATTTAGCCCTAACATTTTTACAAGTGGAAGTGACTTGTTTCTCCCCTGTTGCCAGCTCCAAGTGAACATCTTCAAGGTAAATATCCTGGCATGGAACCCCTTTGCTACATTCTAGTGCTACTGCCACTGCAGAGAACGATGTTCCCTTTATTTTCTTGAAATAAATGTCACTCAGTTTCACTTGAGATGGTCCCTGCACTCAACTCATTTGGTACCGATTTCTTGTTTAGGTCAGTTTCTTTGCAGATATTTTGGAAAGTGTAGGTAGTTTCATAATATGGAGAGTTTACCATTGGTGTGCAAGATGCGAATGGACAATATGCTTGATCGATAATAATCGGATTGGTCACATTTTCCATGTTAATGTTTTCGAATGTCATGTTGGTTGCTGCACTTCTGCCAGGCGAGTTGGCCCATGTTTTGATCCTAATGCCATTTGAGGTCCCTATCATGGTGCAATCTCTAACCACCAAACCACTTACATCACCTTCATCCTTGTATCTTCCGAGACTTCCGATGCTGTTAACAAGCACTTAACAAAATTAACATTTCTTTAGTTTTGTATATTGAAGCAGAGACTAATGGAGTACCTGATGCCATGACCCGGTCCGCAGCTGATGCTTGTTATGGTGACTTGAGAATTCCCTTGACCTATTGAGATGCAATCATCACCTGTACCTATAAGTGATCGCGAAAAATAGACACCGGAGCTCCGCTGAATGTGGATACCATCAGTGTTAGGGCTATCTGCTGGTGCTGAAATCTTGATTTCGCTGCCCTTGAAGTTCTTGCATTCAACAAGAGCCATATGGAAGAACTTGCTGTTTACTGATGTTATGCCTCTTACAATCGTCCGATTCATTGCCAAAAACTTAACATTCTGTTGAAAAAGAACTTTTTCTTCATTAGTTTTGTAGGCTAATTCGAAGCTTTGGGGAATAAGATTGTTGATAACATGGACAATTAGCAAACATAGTTGATGAGCTAAATGAATGAAACATACAGTTGGAAGAAGTTTGCAATTGAAGTCGGTGGAGCAGCTATTGTAAGGCCAAGCTTTGGCACCCTGACCATCAAAGGTCCCTCCTCCAGTCAAGGTTAGCCCTTCTATCCATCGAAATTCAACCCAACCAGCACCATCTCCGTATTTAAACAAATTTGTTGTTGCCTTGAGATAACCCTGGAAGCTTCTTTCTCATTCATGGTAAAAAAAAATAAGAGTGGAAAATGCAGAAAAGGGTAGAAGAATACCTTCATATGGACTATTATTTTAGACACATTTTCGCAGGGGCCTGCAAATTTAAGTGGACCAACCAAATATGTGCCTTTGGGAATCATAATGTCTACCTCACCAGTAGCCTGACATGCTTTGTTCCATGCTGATAGGAAGGCCTGGAAACTTGAAAGTAACAAGTTAAACAAAAGTATAAATGGGGAAAAAGAAAATAACATACCAAGTGTTTGAATGGAGAAAGAAAGAGAAGGAAACAAAACTTTGGTGTCATCAGTGAGTCCATTGGCTTGAGCACCAAATGTCTTGACATTAAAGAAATGAGAGGTGCTTTGGTTGTTATATGGTAGCAGTTGGGCATGTTGAGATCCTAAACCTGCTCTTGTTGCTCCTGCAGGAACACCAGTGAAGCAAAAGGAGGAAAAGAGCAAGAGTAATTTGAAGGGGATGTCAAGGCTCATGTTAATGCAGAATGTGTTATGTCCTTGCTGTTGAACACTGCAGTTGAGTGAAGAGGCAACCGGGTTGGTTTGAAGTCACCATAACTGCCGTTAACTCCCTACCACTACTTCTCAACTTATTACCCTTAACCTTGTTGATCAATATCCAATCCTAGGATTTGCTCGGTCAACAACTTATGTAAAACACGACATCCCCCATCAAACATACGTCCAAAACCAACATCTAATGAACAAATTGCCTACATTCTTAACCCTTAACTTTTTCTCCCTAAAATTTTTGAAGCTGCAAGAACAAATGAGAACCCTAAGAGACCAAATGATGTAGCAGCATTTGAGGCATGAGCAACAGTGCCAATAATACCAAGAACAAATCTACCAAAATACTAAAATAATAAGATAGTTAAGAGCATGTCAAAGTCCCTCAATTTCAAGCCCAACATGATGAAGCTACTTCCTTTCTTAATGTCTAGGGTCAAGGTCATAGCCCCCCACCCAAAATACTGACCACAACAAGTTTTTTCCCTAGCAACAAGACGCTTGGCATGATGAAATGGAGGCATTAAGATGAGTTATTCAAGCTTTAAGGCATGATGTCGAAGACATAGATTAGGTGTCTTGTTCCAATAACCCCTCTCACTTAAGATTGTAGTAAGATTGTAGTTGTTAACTTGCTGCAAACTTTTGGATTCCCTAAAGAAATTTATGAAGGAACAAGGACTTAGTGGACCACTTGATTCACTACAATGACTATATAAATATTTGGGGAGCCTTTGATGTTTTTAAGTGCAAAGCCTTCCCCATTGCATTGAGGGGAAATGTGAAGAATTGGTATTTGCTTCTTTTAGAAAGTTTTATTTGTAACTTGGATTAGTTTGTTGACAGTTTTTGAGTCCCTTTTGTGCATACAAAATGGTTTTGAAAACAGCCATTACCCTTCTATCTGTTAACTCTCTCTATGGGTAAACTAAAATTGAAATTGAGTTATAATTATTAAGTTGCAATTATAATTTCACATATCTATATCTCAAATACCCACGAAATTTTTTTTATTTAAACTTAAATAAACTTTCACTAAATTTCGATATATCATCTTTAACAAGAAAAAAAAAATTTATTGAAAACTTAGGATTCTACTAAAACTCTAGAGTAATAGACGATACACACGAAGATTCTCCTAGTATGCTACTTATCCCTTGAGAAGAGATTATATGAAACTCTTTTCAATAGGAAAATAAAAAATCTGAATTAAAATCATAATTTCATACAATCCTTTCTTTCTACCGTTTATGCATTGCATTTGAATTAATTAAAATTTAATTTAACATGATTATCCAATTCAATAACCAATTTTTTATTTGCAAGATATTATTTATTTAATTAAAATTAATTAAATTAAATTATTTTCTCAAATAATAACAAATATTATAATTAAAACCCACCGAATATTCATCCAATAGAAATGTTGTTTAATTTCTATCGATTATTGAAATACGAACAGCATTTTGGGATTTTTTTTTGAAAAAAAAAACCTAGTATTAAGTTCAAAATAAGGACAGAGAAAAAGAAAAGCGATTTCCAGGATCAATCTCAAAATTGTTCAATTTTGGTGTGGCAAATAATGGCAAATTGTGCCAAAGTGGCGGCAACCAATTCGGGCAACAATGTCTCACAGTGGCCCACTTTAGCTAATTTATCGTTTTTATCATTCCCGCCGAATTCGACCATCAATATCAACATTTTTATTATTTTTTTATATTCCAACGATTATATCTATATAATCAATTTTTTTATTTTAAAAAACATTTATATTTAGAAAAATGTTTGGTACACTATTAAAGTTAAATATTGACAAGGGTTTTATAAATATAGTAAAATGTGAAAAAATGATTATTTAAAAAATACATAGTAATTTTTTAAAATTATTTATAAAATAAAAAAAATACATAAAGTATAAAATACTAATTTTTTATTTAGGAAAAAATATTTAATATATTGTTAAATTTTAAATTTCACAAGTAAGATCAAGAGTTGATAATTTATTATAAAAATATAGTAAAATATATATAAAAAAAGATAAATGATAATTTTTTAAAACTACTTTTGAAATAAGAAAAATATATTGTCAAATTATCAAATATTCATAAAAAAATATATATTTTAATTATATTTTAAAAAATATTATCTTAATAAATTTTTACATGGATTTAATATTTTTGTAAAAAAAACTTATAAATTAAAAAAAATGTTATTTATCTGTTTCATTTTTACCAATCCCAACAGTCAAAAAGAGATGGTGTGTTTTGGCAGTGAAGTCCCTGGCCTTTATTATATTTCTTGCATAAAAAGAAGAGAAATGGATGAATGTATCTTGACTTTGTTTGAGTGGTTGCTTTGCTACAAACAAATCTAAACTCCCCTCTAATCTTCTTACTTCTTTCAACACTTTCCGCGTTTCCTGTCTGCCACCATCACTAAAGCCTTAAACCTTCTGCCCTCTTTAACTCTCTAGTCTCTACCAAAATGCAGGAGGGGCACCACTCTCTTTTTTGGGGTCTCCAAATTTAATCCCACAATGTGAACTAAGGGCTTCCATCCTCTGCTTGTCTCTTTTTTGAGGTCCTTTGCTAAGGGTGGGAGGCTTTCTTTACCCTTCTTCTAACAACAATCCCAATAAAGAGTTAAAAGCAAAAAGAACCATATTGAAGCATAACTCAAAAAGTTCACTTCAGAGAGATCATTTATCTCAAATGGCTGCCCCTCAACTTCATGTTTTCTCTTTGATTCTACTGCTAACAATATCTTCCCAAGTCATTTCCAAGCAGGGAGAATGGAAGTCAGCTACTGCAACATATACCAAACAAGCAGATGGATCAATCATCACAGGTACTTTTTTCCATTTCCTAGCAATGCTCTTTCAAGTTCCAAGTTAAATACCAGTCACCTGATCTTGCAGAAGGAGCTTGTGGTTATGGGGATCTTCATAAGGCCAGCTATGGGAAATACAGTGCAGGACTTAGTACCATGTTGTTCAACAAAGGGAGTACATGTGGAGCTTGCTTTGAGGTCAGATGTGTTGACCATATCTTATGGTGTCTCCAAGGGAGCCCCTCAGTCATCCTCACTGCTACAGATTTTTGTCCACCAAATTACGGGCTTTCTTCAGATTACGGTGGGTGGTGTAATTTCCCCAAGGAACACTTTGAGATGTCTGAGGCTGCATTTGTTGAAATTGCAGAAAAAAGTGCAGATATTGTGCCTGTTCAGTATAAGAGGTAAATAAAAACATACCCCACTCCAACTACAACAAAACTTTTTGCCATAAATGACTGTTTTTGTTTGCAAACATTTGGGTAGGGTGAAGTGTGAAAGAAGGGGAGGGATGAGATTCAGCATGAGTGGGAGTGCTCATTTCTTTCAGGTCTTGATTACCAATGTGGGATTGGATGGTGAAGTTGTGGGAGTGAAAGTGAAGGGCTCCAAAACAGGGTGGATGCCAATGGCGAGGAACTGGGGACAAAACTGGCACTCCAACATTAATCTTGTGGGACAGCCACTTTCTTTTGAGGTAACAGCGAGTACCGGAAGGACGGTTGCGTCTTACAGTGTTGCACCAGCGAATTGGCAGTTTGGTCAGACGTTTGAAGGGAAACAGTTCAAGTAAGGCAACTGTTTTTCCTTTTTTTGAGATTTTTATGTGTTGAAAGATGGTAGAGAACCATTGGTGTTGGTAATTTACAGTTCTATCTATAATGAAGAGGTGTACAAGTGTAAAACAGGAGGTAGTGGAAGATGATTGAGAACATCTCCAGTCATGCCATGGATTCGGCATGACAGTCAAAAGAGGAGAAAAAGTGGCTACAAAACAGAAAAAAGAAAGTAGAAGAAACATGAACTGAAGGTCCAAGTTGTGCCTTGTGTTTCCTAATTAGTATATTTAATTTTTTAAAAATATTTTTGAGAGGTTATACTTCCCTACTCATATTTCAATATGTTAAGTATAGTTGGAATGTAATTAATTTATTAATTTATGTTTTATTAAGTTGGTGTTATAATTTTATCGGACATTAATTTAATTAGATAAAGATTATTTTTTTTAAAATAACAAATATTTTTATGAGTTTTTTTCTATATTTTTATATAAATTTTATATAAAACATTTAAACACAATAAATCTAGAAAATAATCTAAATACAATTTGTTATAGGTTCGACTTTGTTATTTCAATCAAGACTTTATTGATAATTCACATAATTATTAAAATTTATACTTGAATTATTAAAATTTTAAATTAAAAAAATTAACGCAACATTAACAAAATTAATAGATATTTTTTTATTCATTTTAAAGTGATTTAATAAATAATATAAATTTAAGAATTAATATGCCCCTAACATGGAAGGTGTTATTGTAAAATCAAAAACTCCACGGTATCGATACAAGTTTTAATTTAAATTTTAATTCATAAAATTGAAAACAGTTAAAAGAGGTTTTTTTTACAAATATAATATAAAAAATAAATAATTATCAATATAATATTTTTATCTCATTAATCATTAAAATGATATGTTTAGTTAGATAGAGTGTTATTAAATGACGGCACTCTAGAGTATTTTTTACACAAATTTTTTTATTTTTTTATTATATTTATATATTTAAAAATAAAAAATAATATTTTAATGGTGAAGGGTTTTTAAGTGGCGGGCACTTAGAGGTAAAATACCACTTGTCAACACTCTCTTTGTGCTGTGTGTGTGTAGGATTTGAATTTTTGTTGTTAGGGTTTTGAGTTTTTACCAAAATAAAATATAAAAAAATATTTATACTCAAATAATATACAAAAATTATTTATTTTAATTGACTAAAGTAATATTAAAAATTATTAATTTAATAAAAATAAAATGAAATATATATCATAAAATTAAATACGAGAATAGGATATCGAAAGAGTACTTTAGGATGGTGGCACCAAGGGTTTTCAAATTTTTTATAATTTTTATTTCATTATTAAAAAATTAAAATAATAATAATAGTGGTGTCAATTTAAGTGACGGCACCAAATGCCTATAAAAAAGTGTTTAGAGTTTTTGGATGTTTAAATTTTGTTTAAGTGTGTGAAAAAAACAAAAACAAAAAGAAGAACAAAGAAGAAAAGGAGAAAAAGAGGAGAATTAAAAACGTAATTATTTTGTTATTTTTATACATAGTTTAGGTGATTAATGTTAAGTTTGATGTTAATCTTTTATAAATTTATTTTAGTATGATATATTTTTAAATTTGTATTTTATTTATTTAAATTTTATTTATTTTTAACAGATTTATTGAAGATAGATAATTAATTTTTTTGTAAGCATTTATTTTGATGGAGTAATTTTGAGAACATCGGTTGGATATGTATTTGATTGTCGGCAACAAATAGGAATGAGATTTCGTCGAAATGTCTCAGTTGATATGAAAGCAAGGATTAGTGCAAATATTTTTAAATGTTGTGGGAGAAGGATCTCGAAACTTTTTTACAAGTTTCCAGTTTCGACAGTTCCCATCAAATTCACCGAAATGGAACTTGTAGACGATGAAGACGTGGAGACAATGATCGCTCTTTATTGTTCGAATCAAAGTGACCCAAATGCACCAGTTCAATTGTTTGTCGAGTTAGTTGATGTGGAACTTGTAGAAAATGAAGATCCAAATCCAATAAAAAATGAAGATCCAACTCCAGCAGAAAATGAAAATCCAACTCCGTGTATGGTGGTTTCAGTATCGTACATTGAAAGTCAATCAATTGTACGTGGAATAGACATCAATTTTAATACTGCTGCACCCGAGAATGATGCAGATGAAAATGCTGGATATGATAGTAGTATTCCTTCTGATAATGAGGTGGATATTAATAGTGATCCGGATGTGGATGAGGTCCCGGATGATATTGACGATGAAGGGGCGAATGACGATGAAAATCCAATCGAAAATCTAGTTACACATATTGCGATGCACAATAATCCTCCTAGGGGCACACATGTCGCTTATAGACCCCGATGCGACACATGCTGAGTTCGCGGAGTACCCCGATATACTACCTGCTCACCGATTGGCTGTAGCAGCAGATCGTGAAGAGTTGTTTGTGGGCCAAAATTTTGAATCCAAGGAAGAGTGCATATTTGCCATTAAGCGGTATAGCATGAATGCGTCGATAGACTACAAAGTCGCAGTGTCTAAATCGATATTGTATATCGGGGAGTACTGGAAGTCGATGGAAGGTTGCAAGTGGCGGGTGCGAGCTGCATTTATCCAGAAGTTGCAGATGTGGGAGATAATAAAAATTGATGGGCCTCACACATGCAGTTCAACACGTTTGTCAGAAGATCACCGGAAACTTGATTCCAGAATCATCTGCACACATATCATGCTAATGGTTAAGGACGATCCGACCATCAAGGTTTCTACACTAATTGTGCAAATGCTATCACGATTCCATTATCGGGTTTCATATCGAAAAGCATGGATTGCGAAACAGATAGCAATGGAACAATTGTTCGGTGATTGGGATGCATCATATAATGAGCTGCAATGATGGATAGCTGCAATGCGACAGTATGTGTCAGGGACTGCAATTGAGTTGGTGACACGGCCTTATTACGGCTTAGATAACAACATACAATCGGGAAGAAAAAATTTTCAGTATATATTTTGGATATTTGATCCTTGCGTTCGAGCTTTTCCTCACTGCAAGCTATTTGTCCAGGTAGATGGGACCTGACTATACGGGAAATATACGCAGGTCCTACTAATTGCGGTGGCTCAAGACAGGAATCAGAATGTGCTCCCAACAGCATTTGCTATTATGGACAAAGAAGACATGGAATCTTGGGAATTTTTCTTGACAAACCTGCGAAGGTATGTGATATATAACGATAATATTTACCTCATCTCCGATAGAGGGAAAGGTGTTATTGCGGCCATTAAGCGTACTGGTGTACCATGGAAATCGGTTTACTGCAGTCGGCACATTGCGGCTAACTTCCAACAAGAATATAAGAATGCAGACTGACGGAGACGACTTGTGAAAATGGGTAAAAAAAATAAGTTTCAAATTATATTTTTAATGTTTTAATTCGAGACTGTAACTTATTTTTTCTTAATATTCCTACAACGTACGAGCTAGAGCCACACCGATTCCGGTAAATAATGACCAAACTTAAGCGTGACATGGAAGGTTAAATGAACAAGCCTCTACACGAGTGGTTGGTTACCATGGAACCGTGCCAATGGTCTCAAAGTTTTGATGAGGGGTATCGATATGGTCAAATGACGACCAATCTAGTAGAGTCGATTAACGGCGTGTTCAAGAGAATACGACATCTTTCGATTTCATCTGTGTTCTCGGCTACGTTCTATAGGTTGGCTACCTTGATGCCAATAATAGGGACGCGACAAATCGATCAGATGAACGCCGGACACATGTTTGTCGAAGCTGTCAGGAATGCAATGGATGCAAACTGTCAGAAAGCGAAGACGATGAACGTTGAAATATGTTCACGACAGTTTCAACGATTTCAAGTTATGGAGAGCATTGGGCGTCGACCTAGTATCCCACCTAGGTCATACAGTGTTGATCTCCAAAATAGACACTGCAATTGCAGGAGGTTCGATACACTTCATTATCCCTGTGCGCATGTCGTTGCAGCTTGTGCTAAAGTGTCGCTCAATGTTAAACCGTTCATCGACCTCGTTTACACTCTCCAGCATATGTTACGTATTTGGAAAAATGAATTCTCCGTTCTGTCTGACTTGTCAACATAGGAGGTACCTCCGATGACTTTCGAGCTTATCCCGAACAAAGGTTTGCGAAGGAATCTGAAAGGTCGTCTCCATATCACCAGAATTCGTAACGATATGGACATTATGGAGAAAATAGACGGCAGCAAGTTGCGTGGACTGTGTAGGCTAGCTGGGCATACTCGGCGTAATTGCCCTCAACGAACCTACCATATTGGTCAGTCATCCGGATCGAGTAGTGCTTAAGCTATTTGTATTGGACATTTTTCATTTGAAATTAATTAAGTTTATGAATGAATTTGAAATTAATTATGTTCAACATTTGTATTTAATTAATACTTTTTATATTTGCACTTTGGTCTAATGATTTAGAGTTTTGAATTTTAGGGTTTCAAATTTAAGGTTTTGAAAAAAAGGGTTTGGGTTATGAAATTGAGGTTAATGGTTTTTAATTTAGGGTTAAAGGTTTATGGTTTAAGGTTTAGGATTTAAAAGTATGAAATTTAAATAAATGATCAAATATGTGCAATATATGTACAATTGAAGTAAAAAGTCATCATTACAACTCATCAATAGTCAAATATGCACAATTAAACATTATTAGATACAACCCTAGTATCCATGATTCGATGGTGTGGTTCTCGGGCTATATCTTCGTGGTGGCCGACGTTTACGTCAAGGTTACTCGTCATGCTCATCGTCATCATTAGGGTCTATTTGCCCCGGAGGAGTAGAGTATTACTCGGGAGGAGTAGAGTATTACGATGGCTTGTCAAACTGAGGCTGATATCCTTGGCTTGAGTATTGCGGTTGTAATGACCTAAATTCAAGAGCACCGAAAAAATGAGTTATAGGGCCTCCGTCTTAGTAAATCGTGTTCGTAAATAATTATTAGGAGTAATTATGAGTTTAGTAGTGTGTTTAATTAAGCTTTGATTAGGTGAATTTAATTTAATTTAGAGTAATTAATAAAAACGACTAAATTGAATAAAGGAAGTCTAATTATAGATTAAAAAAAAGAAAGAGGGACTAAAATGGCAATTGTGCCTATTGCATAAATTGAGCCGGCAAACAGTGAAAAATCTAAAGGTTTTTCTTGATTTTAATTTATTATTAATTAATATTAAAATATAATAATATAAATTATTATTTAATTGATATTATTTTATTATTATTAATTAATGTATATATATATAATATAAAAGAACAAAGAAAGAAACAAAAGAAGAAAGAACAGAGGCTGACGAAACAGGGGAGAAAGAAAAGAGAAGGAAAAAAGAAAAAGGGAAAACTAGGATTTTGAAGCTTTAATCTTTAAGTGGTAAGTCAATTAAGTCATTTTCTTTTAAATTAGATGTTTTAGAAGCTTTAGAACAAAGTTTTGATGAAATTAAGTTGAGTTCTTGGAAGTTTTAAGGTTTTTTAACATAGTTCATGTTGAACAAAATAGTGAATTAGGGATTTAATTGAATGAATTTCAAGTTAGAATTGATAAAGGGATTAAATTGAAAGAAATTTTAAATTAGGATTTTATTATGAATATTAGATAGTTAAGTAGAATATGGAAGGAAATTGAATAAAAATAAAGTATGAATTGAGTTAGAAAAAAATAAATAAGTTAATTAGCATTAAATTGGAATTAAGGTATAAATTGGATAGAAATTCAATTATTATTATAAATTATTGCTGTAACTAATAGTGTAAATTTTTTTTTTTTTGTAGCTAGCAAAGAACCCGAAGCATCGGCACAAAAAGGAAAGGAGAAAGTTATCGAGGAGTAATCGTAAAATTCGGGTTTGTATTACTATAATTTAAATTATTCATTATTTAATGTTTATTTCGATATTTATATTTAATAAGTGAAATTGAAATTGAATGTGATATGAATTATAAATTGAAAGTCTCTATTAACTAGTCGGGTTGAGTCGGATATAGTTGGCATGCCATAGGATTGAAAGAGTTCAGGGATACTTCGACCATAAGTCGATGAGACACTGGGTGTCATTATTTTACTTCGGATAGATTCGATGAGGTACTGGGTACCACTTTACTTCGTCTAGGCCGATGAGACACTAGGTGTCAATTTATTGCTTCGAACTATCCGATGAGGCACTGGGTGCCATTCTGGTGTGTTTTGTTGGATCCGTGTATCCGCTAAGGTCCGAGTCTTGTTAATAGGGGTAAACTATGTGAAAAAGAAAAATTGAATAGTAATGAAAAATTGAGGCATATAAAATGATATGTGATGGAATTGAGGAATGAGAATGAAATGGTTAAATTGATTTGATATTGATATGGAATGAAAGTGATGTATAAATTAAGATAATATGTGTTCATGTATTATATGATTGATTATGTGAAAATTATTTGATTATTTATAATTTGAATTATAGTAATACCACTGAGTATGAAATACTCAGCGTACGGTTGTTTCCGTGCGCAGGTTAGTAGAAATTAAGGTCTTGGTTCAGCATCTAGATCGATCCCGACCTCAGTATAAACTCGGTGATGTAATTCTCCTCTTTTGGTAAAAGTGGCATGTACTAGGTGTTGTATATACTTGTAATGTTGGTTGTAAAAATATATATATACTATATTTTGATATTAGTTTAATAAAATGGTAAAGAATATTATAAAATTTGGCATTATGTTTGAATGAAAAATGAATAAAGTTATTAGTAAATTTTGAATAATATTAAGAATGTTTAATTATTGAATTAATATGTTAATGAAATGATTATGATTTAGGTGAATTTGAGTATAAATTATTTTGGTTGCAGGTTGAAATTGCAGGGAATGTTAGATGTTTATAAAGGGGGTTATATCGCGTTCGAAATTTTTTTTACTAAAAATCTGCGGAGCACCAGAACAAGTCTCAATTCCCTTTTAATACGTGTTTTGAGCCTCGAGGGTTCAATTAAGGAATTTTATGATTATTTTATAGTATGTTCATTAATTATCTATTTATTATTTGTAAGTTATCCGATATGTCTGGTAATACCCTGTAACCCTGTTTCAGCCATGGTTTAAGGTTTGAGGGTGTTACAGCGGTGGCTCGTCAAACTGAGGCTGATATCTTTGGCTTGATGAGCTATGCGTATGTGACGATCCCGTAAAATCTGAAAGATAAGAATTATCGTCATCCAATGCCTCTTCCTCTTGCTCTTGCTCTTGCTCTTACTCTTGCTCTGGCTCTGACTCTAAGGCAGAAGTTACATGATAGGGGCGACCTTATCGAGACATGTGTGAGGAAATTATCGTCGATTGTGCACCGAGTAAATATGGTTTCTCTACCTGAATGAACCACTGCATGTACTGTACCGATGGCTGCAAATTCGGAGTGTACTTCATCGGAGGTACTCACATTATCCGGTGGTTCCACACATAAACATATTGTTCATGCACTCTCCCCCAATCACAATTTGGTTTCCCCTTTTTTTCCATCCCATGGATAGACTCTAATTGGAATGACGCTTGTGGGATAGGTTGTTTACAACCAAACTGCCGGAGTACTCGATCCCCAGCATACCACTTCACTGTTTGAAAATTGATTATTGGTGCATTAATGCACCATTGGTTTGAGTGGAGGAATGTCGAGGCCAAAATAACAGCGACAATTTCTGACTGTATATATGGCGTCTAGATGAACTGCACAATTAATAACATGTCAAGATATTAATAAGAGTAAAGTAATATAATTTAGTAACATGCAATCATATTAACACGAGTCAAGTAATATAATTTAACATGTTAATGAATAACATACCCCTTCCTCGACATATTACTCGAGCATCAAACGATATAAGTGAATTGTAAGCTGCCTTTTGATCCCCGATTTTGTTTTCCATTTAAGAACACAAAAAACAACTTGTTAGAATAACAAAATTAATAAAATATGTCAAATAATTGAAATTTTGGGTATATGGTAATCACCTATTAATGAGTGGGAAAACAAATGTTTGGTGCCTAACGGATGCTAGGAATGGCATCCGATAAGGTGCCCAAGACTGTAATAGCAGTAGGCATCCACTTATATCTCGGGAAGAAGTGTTTGTAGCGCGACAAAGTTCTCGATACAACGTCACAAGCACCGCAGATCCCCAGTTATATGAACCAATTTTTCACAAATTAGTTAGTAGGGGCAAGTACATCAAGTGGACCTTATTGTTGTTTGCATAATATAGGCTCGAACGGCCCAAGCCACCTCAATTTCAGTTGCATGGCAACTGCTGAAAATTGGTCCTCAACCATGTAAATAACAACGACGTAAAATCGTTGTTATTACTAGGTGAGCGACTTAGTAATTGGGTGCATATCGTTGCCAAGTCTTGAAACGAACTAACGCCGGTGACCGGTAAACCACTGATTGGGAGCCCGAGTTGGAGCGCAACATCCTTCAATGTCACAGTGCACTCCCCACAAGGCAGATGAAATGTGTGGGTCTTCGGGCGCCAACGCTCCACCAATGAACTTATTAAATCAAATCGTAACTCAAACTTTTTGATCAATGGCGCTGATTCAAATCCGGCATCCCGCAAGTACGGAAGTAGACGTTCATGAAGGGGATAATTAAGGCCCTATGCACGACCCCTCAATGAACGGTACGCGAGTTCTTCCTGTCAATTTACAGAAATAGTTAGTATAACCTAAATTAATTTTATAAACAAATAATAATTTCGCAAATGACATAAGGAACGAATAATACTTTTATTACTCTAATTTTATTTGAATTAAATTATTTAATTTTATATTTGTAACTAAATTTAATTATAGCTTAAAAATGAGTTATTGTACCATTTTGGTAAATAACCCATTTTAATATTTAATTATTAAATTAATTTATATTATTACTTACTTACTATTAGTAACAAAATAAAAATTATTTACTATCAAAATTAAATTAAAGTAAATTAATAATAACATAATAACAAAATTTACATTTCTTTCTCCTCTTAATTTACTCAACTAAATAAAAATATTAAATAATAAATCAATTAAAAATTAAATTAAACAAAATAAATAACTTAAAATAATAAATACTAATAATAATCAAACTTACCTTTATTCCTTTCTTTTAATTTTTTAATCAACCTACTAAACAAATAAAATTATAATAATAAATCAATCACATTAAACAATAAAATTAAAATTACTACTGTTAACTAACAAATTAAAAAATTTTAAAAATAAATACATTACTTTTCTCTCATTCTCCTCTCCTTCTCCTTTCTTTCTTCTCATTCTTCTCATTCTTCCTTCTTTCTTTCTTTCTTTTCTTTCTTTCTTTCCTTCAAACCTGTTGGTCCCCTCTCTCTTACTATATAACACAAAAAACTCAATTTTATTTTTACCAACATACATTAAACCCCAACCACCCAAATTAAAACACCCTATACACACAGCACAAAGGGGTATTGACAAGTGACATTTTACCCCTAAGTGCTATCACTTCAAAACCCTTAATGAGTGTCGCCACTTGGTCTCCTTCCATTAGGTTGTCAAGTATTTTTTTCGTATTTTTCTCGTGTACAAAATTTTTCCTTGGTGCCGCCACTTGATAACCCTCCACCAATAAAATATTATTTTTTTTATTTTTAAATATATAAATATAATAAAAAATAAAAAAATTCGTGTCAGAAAAACCTTAGAGTGCTGCCATTTGATAACCTTCCACTTAACTAAACATACTATTTTGGTAATTAATGGGATGAGAGTATTATTTTGATAATTATTTATTTTTTTATATTATATTTGTAAAAAAAATTCAGTTAAAAATGTTTCTTCTCAATTGAGCTTGTGACACTTAGTATAAGGATTTGAAAGTTTGAAACAAGTTCGCTAGCATTAGTTGGAAATTGCTTTTATAAAATAAAGTAAATTAAGTATATAGTGATTCAATTATAATTTTTTTTATTTAGGCACTTAAAATTAAAAGTTGGTTACATAGTTCGTTTATTTAAATTACTTTCGTTAAGAACTCTAACGAAAATATGACATGACATTTTTTTTAAAATTGATTTTCTTTCTATTTTCATTTTTCTTTCTTTCTTTTTGGTTTCCTCTTTTCTTTTATTTTCTCTCTATTTCCTTTTGTATAAAAGATGACAACCTTACTGTATAATGTAGTTCCATTCATTCCTATTGATTTTAATCAACTAATCTTCAATGAAATTGATAAGCATACAGAGACCAGTAATACCAAACGTGCATTGCCTTACCTTTCACTCATCTATCGAAAGATAAGGTTATTGAACCACCAATACCTGAATTGAAATACTTTCAAAAGAGGAAGAGGGTTAAACATAGAGCTACATATACTAATGTTGGAGTGGATTTAGAAGATGATGAGCATTATGAACCAGCTGTTGCTTTAGTTGCAATTGCCTCAACATTTGAACGACTAGTATTTATAAGGCCGAACTTATGGAACATCTTATATTCATAAGTAACTCCAGAACTTAGAGAGCTAAATGAACCTGTTAGAAAAATCGATTTAGAAAATAGTGTTTTTGGGCAAAACACAAGTTAATTTTTTTTAAAAATAAAGCCTTGTGATATTTCTAGTAATAACCTTTTAACTGAAATGGTACTTGTGCTTTGTACTAGGCAATCTAGGTCACTTCCCATCTTTTTACCGGTCAATCTTTTTCACTATCCTCGAACCTCGAATTGTTTTGATATAAGCTTTCATACAAACCTTCCAATAAAGGGTAGTGGCAAGTCTCCAACTTTGGGGGTCGAGAAGTTGATGATCTTTCCATAGCTTGTAAATAGTAACACTATGAATCAACACTAGTTATGTTAAGTGGGAAGTTGTACTACCAATTGTTGACCTAAAATAGTTGTTAACTAACAAGCTAAGTGTTGGCCAAAGTGATTGAGGAAGTTGACACCTTTTCAAGCATTACAAAGGATTGAACAAAAACATGGAACATAAAGATTGTTTACGCAATTCGCTTTCCTTGTGTTTGCAGAATCTAACTTAGTAAGAAATATTCACTATCTTCAAACACTTACAACAAGTGAAATTAAATCTATCACACCCTAGTGACAATTTTCTCATTTCTGCACATATGAAGACTAGAACTCTCACCATTAAAGTCTCCCCTAAGAACTTAACTTGTAAAACTACAACACAAAGGTTTTACAATCAAATGCACTCATACAAATAATGTTCTTCAATTAAATAGATTAAGTTATCTCAAATTCAGTATGTCAAGCTATACAAGTCTCTCAATTATATAGAGTTTTTTGAAACTTGCTAACATAACAAAGATCTATCATAATCCTTATTAAACAGTAGCTAAACTAGCTAAATACAATATAACATTAACAACCAAGGTAAATAAGGACGGTTGGAAGTTTTTAACTTTCCAATTCGATCCAACTTCCTTGATCTAAGGGATTAGATAGACTCGATCCAATCCAGTTCTCCAAATATGTTTCTCCAAGTGATATATCTTTATTAATGAGATAGATACAATTCACGATTTCAACTCGCTTAGTCCAAAGATATGATTCAATAAATTGCACTATAACAAAACAGGCCTACCGTGGCACTTTTTTTTTACTTAGAGCGAAGCAAAAAAGGTTGGCATATGTTATCTCGACGATTCTCTCGATGCTTCAGAAAATATCGTTGTTAGCACCGTTGGCATAGGTGTCGAGACGCTTTTGGAAAAGCATTGACATTATTCAACATAGGGCGACCTTTATTAAAGGGTTGACAAATACCTAATCAAGGTTGACTTTTAAAAAAGGTTGGGATAGGAGGAAATAGACGACCCAAAAGAGGTTGAAATAAAACATTCATATGCCGACTTTTGAAGAGTTGGCTCATGCCCCCGTCAAAGGCGACTTAAAAATAATTGGCTTAGGTCGTGCTTACGCCGGCTTTATAAAGTTCGTACTCGATACAATCAAAATCAACCTTAAAAAGGTTGGGATAGACCTTGCTTGTGTCAATACCTTACATAGTTGGCTAGGTCCCATGTTTTTATGATTTCTTTTTCCCAACTTTTGAAAAGGCTATTTTGGCGAAATATGAACAACTTTGTATGTGTTGGATTTGGACAAGTTTGAGACGATATTAATTAAACAGTTAATTAACATAAATATATTATATTAATACAAAATTACCACTAAATAATACAGTTATTAGTTTAAATACAAAATCTTAATAGAAGTAATTGAGTCAGGTAAGCCTTGTAGTAGTTCATCCTTGGTGTCATGCAATCCTTGGGCAAGTGTCACGTTCCCCAGGTCATCCATGCCTATAGTACCCAAAAGAAAAAATAGTAACCGTATGAGATTCAAATAGACAATACACTATGAAATTTAATTAAGTTAAACTAAATCATACCATTCTCAGACAAAATTACAGTTAGATTCCCATACTTTTCCTTTATATACATTAAACATTTGTATAATCCCCAAGGTACATTGTAGAGCCAAGGAGAATATACGTGTAAGCAATAAGATAATCATATCAAATGAATTCAACACCTATTCTGCAGGAGCCAATATCCCCAATGTGATTTCTCCTAGACTTATTCTTGGATTGATTGCCACTCCTCTTTTTGCACTTGTACAGATGACAAAGAAACAACAATTCAAGCCTTAAAGAATATGCATTAGGATAAAACTAATCACATTTCCAAACAACAAATCGAGTGTCTTACAAGCAAATCCAGCCTTCCAATCTTGCTGATAACCTGTAACTTTTGGTTTAGATTGATGTGGGTAGTATACTAGTTAATGCCCATAAAGTCAAATAATCCTTTCACCATTTTCACCTCTTCTTTTGTGAACTTGGGTAGCCTGTTTCCCACAATCACTTGCACTATTCTCGGATACTCTCCATATACAAGGGGATGGATGTACCTGAACAATTGCAAAAGTTGCCAAATCTTTTGGCAATCACAAAGTCAAAAGATCGCGACCATATACTTATAAGATTTTCAGAATCTTACTATTTGGCAAATCCCCTACCCACACACCTCATCGATCTCCCTTGTTAACTCCCACGATACACCTCGTCGATCTAAACCACCAATTCTCCTAATGTTGCTTGCTAATCTAAGTTGTGATTTTGTCAAATCATAAGAAAAATTGTCAGATTACTCTCAAAAACAAACTACGATCCCTTGCAGATTATAAAGTACACAAATATCATCTACTTGGAGATGTTACAAGACACTTTATCACTCCTCCATACGAATAGCCTAACACCATAAAAGTTTATATATTTGAGAAGTTAAGTTTCATTTGTACATCTATATGATAATAAGCACTTTGTGAACTTGAAGCTGGTCCAGGTTCGCGAATCATAAACAAAACAAAAAGTATAATAGAAAGCAAACACGACAATCATCTAAGCTTGCATAAAGTCATAACTAAATTTTGAACTTCATTCTTAATTCAAAGTTGAGTACAACTAAGCCTTCAATTACACAGATGATGCATGCAATTGTATCTCAGAAGAGTCATTTTATAACTCTTCTTTAATAAAGTGGGGGACAAGTTGTTATAAAATACCTCATAACCCGAAATCCGACCCATAATTGGTACCCTCGTAATCTTGCGAGGTGGACATTGACATGAAACGCCTCGCAAACATCAGCACCTCGCGAGGTGGAACATCAACTCCTCATGAGGCGGAACATCCCGCAACCTTGCGAGGCGTTACATTAGTCCCCCGCGAGGAAGACATGCGAACACGCCTGGTGTGGGACACACAAGCACATATGATAACACCTGGGTGCGAATCCTGTTAGAAAGACACGTATAAAATACATGTCGAACCTAAAAGAGGTTCGTGTCGTCCTGAGTTATATGCATGACACTTAATTACCTCCCTTACACGTCACATCAAAAGAACCATATCTTATAAATAAGAAAGAACTGCTCCCAAATAGGGAGAGCATAAACAAACCTCAACATATAAATATTACATTGAATGATTATTTTGGTAACATATTATAAAATAAAGAAAATTAGCGAAAAATAAAAAATAAAAAAGAACAAAGAATAATAAAAATGTAGCTTGTTGTTCTATTTAGGGGTGAGTATTCGATCAAGTTGAGTAAAAAAATTTCGAGTTAGTTGAGTTGACAAATCCTATTTTAGCAACCAAACTCAATTTGAAATTTTTTTGAATTGAGTCAAAAAATTTTGAGTCAAGTCGAGTCGACTTAACGAATTCTATTATTTATACTCAATGTTGTGTTTACATGGACCGACTATTTAACTAGTAGACAAAGTACAAGATTATTTAATTACATAAACAATATAATAGTTTTATTTTTTTAACTTAATGAGTAAATATTTAACAAAATGACATAGTTTTAACTAAATGATTTTGAATTTTAATTTTAGCAAAGGTAAACATGTATCAAAACGACGTAGTTTTGCCTTTTCTTATTCGGATAACTCGAATTGTGTAATTCATATTTGAGTTAAATCAAAAAACTTAATTTTTTATTCGGGTTGATCTGAATAACTCAAATAACTTGTACTATTTAATTCAAAACTTAAAATTTTTATCGAATTTTCGAATCAAATCAGATTTTACTCCGTCTAATTCTATTCTCATTCAGGTACACGTATTAAGGGTAAATGTTACTTATAAAGCCTACAAAATTAGAGATAAATACAAGGGATGAATGAATAAAAAAGGTAAATTTGTTATAAAATAATAATAATGATGTAAAGAACACAAGGATAATAGAGGAGAATAAAGAGAGAATATGTATTGTATTCTATATATTTCATCCCATTTACAAGTAGCATACTCCTCTCTATATATAGGGAGATTCAACTCTTCATATTCTAATACATAAATAGGAAAAAATAGTTACAAGAATATGAAAGGTCAAAGTAGATGGAAGGTTAAAGGTCAAAGGAGATGAAAGTTTGAACATCCATTTAATAATATTCATAATACTCTCCCTTGGATGTTCATTGTATAAAGGATATGCCTCATTAAAAATCTTACTAGAAAAAACCCTGTTGGACAAAAACCTAGTGAAGGAAAAAAGAGTACATAATCCTTTGATACATAGTATATCACAACCCTATATATATAGTGTGTGAATTTACTCCCCCTCATGTAACCATCACTTAAGATCTTTGAAACAACGAAATCCAATATTGAAAATTAATTTCTCAAATGTAGCAGTAATTGTTTGTTTCATAGAGCACCAAGAAATTGCAGTACCACCATATGTGAAAACATAACCAGTTTGAGATCGAGTATTGTAAGGATCAGATAAGTCCCCTGCATCTACAAAACAAACTAATTCTGTTTTGAATAGGTTAGAGAAAAATAAATTCATATCTCTTGTACCTTGAAGATAACAAAAACATGCTTAACTTCATTCCAATGTCTTCGGGTTGGACAAGAACTAAATCTTGCTAATAAGTTGATCAAGTCGTGTATGGCTAGCAAGATATGTCAATGCACCAATAGCACTTAAATATGGTACTTTAGGACCAAGAAAATCTTCATCATTTTCCCGAGGATAGAAAAGGGTCTTTATTTACTTCAAGTGACCTAACAACCATTGGGGTGCTCAATGGATGTGCGTTATGCATGTAAAATCTTCTTAACATTTTTTCTATATAAAATCTTGTCTTTCCAAGGTCTTTCATTTCAATTTTTTTTCTTTAAGCACTCCATTATCACTAAATTCTCTTTAGGAGTCTCAATGATATTTAAATCATCAACATACACAACAATTATAACAAATCCTAATCCAAACCTCTTTATAAAAATGCATGAAGAAATGGGATCATTCTTTTAGTCGCCCCTCAATAAGTATTCACTAAGGCGATTACACCACATGCGCCGAGATTGTTTCAATCCATAAAGGGATCTGTTTAATTTGATTGAGTAATGTTCTCGAGAACTTGAATTAGCTGCTTTTGGCAAATTAAAACCTTCTGAGAGTTTCATGTAAATATTATTATCAAGTGACCATATAAATAGGCTGTAACTACATCCATTAAGCGTAGATCAAGCCCTTCTCTTATTGTCAGACTAATTAAAAACCTAAAAGTAGTTGTATCCACCACAAGAGAGTATGTCTCTTCATAATCAATATTAGGTGTCTTGTGAACATTCTTGTTATAAGTCAATTTTATATATTATGATTTGTATTTTTTTCCGCTATTATGGTAATATGTACTCCTCTTGGCTTTACACCTTTCGGGTGTTTGGACTTCTTGTCCGAGATACATTTAATAAGTTATAATAGAAAAACTTATTTATTTTTTATGACTTGTTCTCATCTCAATGCTTTCAAGTATATTTTTATTCAACATAACAATAGAATATCCCAAAAATGTTTTATGGAATATTACCTAGAGACATCATATTATTTTATTTACTATAATCAAGATTTCCATAGAAAATTTCATCCGCAAAGAAAGACATAGTCATAAGCTATATCATATGTTTTTGAATATATATAAGTGTAAATACATTTACCTTTTTCGAAGTTTTTCATATGACATATCCAAATATTGAACATGAGCCTCTAGTGTCAAAAATAATAATCTAATAGGCAACGTAGTACATTTGGTAAATGTCACCAAATAAAATAAATTTTTTAAAAATGATTACTTTATTTTTAATCATGTCAATGACATATGTTATGAAAGATATACATATTTAAGAAAGAATATTCAAGTTGTTGATACTTCAATCTTATTCAAAATCTTAGATCATAAACAAGCATATCATGGAATATATAAAACATAAATTCATATTTAAATACGGGGAAAAAATGAGCATCATTTTAACTTTTTTTTATTAAGAATATTGAAATCTCAAAATCTTTGAAGCATACAGAGAAATTCACATAAATTAATTTTGTTACTTCAACAAGAACGTTGTACATTTGGATTACTTGTTCTCCAACAAAATATTGAATACTATCGAGCAAGCTCGTGCTGATAACGTGTTATAAAATAATAATGATGTAAAGAACACAAGGATAATAGATGAGAATAAAGAGAGAATATGTATTGTATTATATATATTTCATCCTATTTACAACTAGCATACTCCTCTATATATATATATATATAGGGAGATTCAACTCTTCATATTTTAATACATAAATAGGAAAAAGTAATTATAAAAATATAAAAAAAAGATTAAAAGTAAAAGAAGATGAAAGTTTGAATATCGATTTAATAATATTCACAATAAAATAAATGATTTGTTTAAATTCAAATATTAGTATAAATAAATAGAAAAACCGGGTCCTAACATTTCGAACCGAATCTGATTGTCTAATGTGGGAGTGGGAGTAAGGAATAGGGTATAAAGGCGGGTTAAATAGGCGCCTGTCGGCTCGGCTGCTCAGCCTTGGACAAATCAAATTAGCCTTTCTTCCATTCTACCCTCTCCCAAGAATTAGTCGTTGTCCAAAATTCAAAGATTAGATTAGAAGGGCTTTCATCCCATTGCTTCTATCTCACGCATTTCGATTTCTAATGACTTTTGCATTTCAACCAACATTCCCATCAGATCTGCAACTGAAACCCAATTGCGACTGATGTCAGCTCCGCAGACGCTCGGTGGTCCTTCCCGGTGCGGCCGCGTGCTCGGCCCATCCCTCGACAAGATCGTCAAAAACGCCGCTTGGCGGAAACACTCTCACATCGTTTCCTCCTGCAAATCCGCCCTCGACAAGCTCGACACCCTTTCCGACTCCGCCTTATCCGATCCCTCTTCTCCTCTACTCGGCCTTTCCTCTTCCGACGCCGACTTTGTCCTCAATCCCATCCTCCTTGCTCTCGACTCCAATTACGCCAAACTCGCTGATCCCGCCCTCGAATCCCTCTTCAAGTTATTCTCCCTTGGCCTCGTTCGCGGTGAGATTGAGAGCAACATCCCCAATTCCATCCTCTACAAAATTATCCAAAGTGTGTGCAAAGTTGGTGGCATTGGCGACGAATCGATAGAGCTTGCTGTGCTACGTGTTTTACTCTCCGCCGTTCGATGCCCCTGCGTTTTGATCCGTGGCGATTGCTTGCTTCACGTCATTAGAACTTGTTACAATGTATATTTAAGTGCTTTAAATGGAACCAATCAGGTCTGTGCTAAGTCCGTTCTAGCTCAGATTGTGCTTATTGTATTTACCCGAGCAGAAGAAGATTCCATGGACGTTTCTACCAAAACAGTGCCGGTGAGTGAGCTTTTAGAGATTACTGATAAGAATTTAAATGAAGGGAGTTCAATTTATTATTGTCAGAATTTTGTTAGCGAGGTTGTGAATGCTAGTGAAGGGGTTCCAGATTTGAAGTTTTCGCAGCCGATTACTGGACCGGAGTTGCAAAATGGTGAGTCTAAGGTGTCGAATGGGGAAGAGAAGGATGGAGTTGAGGAGGGAGAGACGAAGGAAGGGGTCGAATCGAGTTCTGATGGCGTTACTAGTAAAATTAGGGAGGACGGATTTCTTGTTTTTAAATATTTGTGCAAGTTATCTATGAAATTTTCGTCACAGGATAATCCTGACGATGAGATCCTTTTGAGAGGGAAAACAGTGTCTTTGGAACTCCTCAAGGTTATTATGAATAACGGGGGTTCAATTTGGCACACAAATGAGAGGTAAGTCAACATACTATGTTCATGTAGGATTCTGATATTTTATTTCCTTGAAATATTGACTTATTATTTGGTTTATTTAGTTGTTATGGTTGTTTGCATTTAGTTTGAGGCTTTGAGCTTTATCTTTGATATTCAGATTGTTGTTGGCATACTAGTACTTTGATTTTTGTGTTAAGAACTTGAAAATGGTATGTTTGCTAATCTTATCAAGATGCGGATACCATATAATTGAGCAAATAAGAAGGTATTTAGGCTTCTTCTTCGCAAACTCTACCAGGTCACATGTCCAAGACCTCAACGTGGGACATCACTTGGGGTCTTGATCCTCCAAACATAAGGGAAACTTAAAACCTGAATGAATGTCACACAACGTTTCCGAGACCCGCTGCTGATTCTGTGCCACATGACACCAAATAAACCCTTTCTTATCGAGTGCTTATGTATGCTGGGTACTGCTATTTCCATGAATCAGAAGAATTTCTGTTTAGCTAGTTCTTTTATGCTTATGTATAGTACAAACACACACAAAACAAAAATCTCACTAAAAGAAAATCAGTTCTTTATGTATGTGTGAGTGTGCTATTTATTCTTTACCTTGCAATTTCTTTTATGTTATGTACTACTTCGGATAAATAATTCACTTGCTTCCCCCTCCCCCTTTTAATGGTCTTCTGTTAAATTTATTCTAGTGTTATATGCTGTGATATGTCATGCAGGTTTCTTAATGCAATTAAGCAGTATCTCTGCTTATCATTGTTAAAAAACAGTGCTTTGTCAGTGATGTCAATTTTCCAGCTCCTGTGTTCTATTTTTATGAGTTTGATCACAAAATATAGATCAGGGTTGAAAGCTGAAATTGGAATTTTCTTTCCCATGCTAATCCTCCGAGTTCTAGAGAACATTCTCCAGCCTAGTTTTGTACAGAAAATGACTGTCCTTACCTTGCTGGAAAAGATTGTTGGGGATTCACAGGTTATCATTGATATATTTGTGAACTATGACTGCGATGTCGATTCACCAAACATATTTGAAAGGTATTTTTTCCCTATTAATTTTTTGTACAATGTGTTTGGCATGAATGCTGGTCCTATGTCCTCAAGTTTGTTTATTATGTGAATTTTCACCAAACATATTTGAAAGGTATTTTTTTTATTAATATTTCTTTGTGCAAAGTATTGGATCAGTGCTCATAACAATGTCCTCTAGTTTGATTACTATGTCAAGTTTTATATAGAAGTGTCCATCTAATCATATGTGGATCCTGTATGAATTTGGTACGTGCTTTTCAAATTTTGTGAAAGAAGGGCTGGTCAACATAAAAATTAACTCAAGCACCTGTTATTGGTTACTGTTCTCAGAACTTCCTTTAGCTTCGTTTCACATTATATTTATTTTGATTTCTCATCCTCTTTTATTTATTATATGGAACTTTAGTTAAATGTATTAAAAGTCTAATAATCAAATCATTTGTTAAATTGTATATAATTTGGAACCTTTTGCAAAAAATTGCAAAAAGCAGGTCAATGTGGTAATTAGTTATTGACCAAAAAGAACACAGGAATTAACTTGAGCACCAGTCATGTGTGATGTTCTCAGAGGTTTCTTTAGCTTCTTTCCTAGTTTATATATTTTTTTAATTTTTCATTATCTTTTATTTCTTAATGCAGTGTGCTTTAGTAAAATGTATTAAAACTCTTATAATTCCATCAGATATTTGCAGGATTGTCAATGGCCTTCTGAAAACTGCTTTAGGGCCTCCATCCGGTTCAACTACAACTTTGTCTTCAGTTCAGGATATTACTTTTCGGCATGAATCAGTGAAGTGCTTAGTTGGCATCATTAAGTCAATGGGAGCTTGGATGGATGGACAGCTGAAGATAGGTCATTCTGACTCACCTAAGAGCTTTGAGAATGACACTTCAGCAGAGAGCCATTCAACCTCAACTGCTGAAGATGGAACTCTTGCTGATTGTGAGTTGCATCCAGAAATGAATTCTGAATTATCAGATGCTACTACAGTTGAGCAACGCCGAGCTTACAAGATTGAACTCCTGGTTAGTTATTGCTTTAAGTTTCTTCAAATAGCAGAAACTTGTTTGGTACCCAAATTGTCACAGAGAGGGCTGCCTTAATAAGTCATGATAATTTGTCATATTTTTTTATTGAAATCTATTCTTTTATGTATTTTTAGGCAGATAAATTAAATGTCTAGGTTTCTCCTTTTCTTCACAAGCTTAGTTTTAGTGATAATTTTACCGGGTTATATGCAGAAAGGCGTCTCATTGTTCAACAGGAAGCCATCCAAAGGCATCGAGTTTCTTATAAACACCAGGAAGGTTGGCAACACTCCAGAGGAAGTGGCATCTTTTCTAATGAAAAACACCACTGGGTTGAATGAAACCATGATCGGCGATTATTTGGGTGAAAGAGAAGAATTTGCTTTGAAAGTCATGCATGCTTATATAGATTCTTTCAATTTCAAATCTATGGATTTTGGTGAAGCAATTAGGTTCTTCCTACGTGGCTTTAGGTTGCCAGGCGAGGCACAGAAAATTGACCGCATCATGGAAAAGTTTGCTGAGCGCTATTGTAAATGCAATCCAAACTCATTTACTAGTGCAGATACAGCCTATGTACTGGCATACTCTGTCATAATGCTCAACACTGATGCTCATAATAACATGGTCAAAGATAAGGTTTGTTTGTCAAACCTATTTTTGTTTCTTCCGCACATCGCTGAGTTATGAACTTTTGCTTTGCATGCTTTCTTAATATGTACTTGTCTTTTGAGGGACCTTTCTGATCCATTCTGGGGCTTGTAAGCCTTTCAGGTGCTTTTAATTTTCCTGTCAGTAATGGAAATTTTCCTTGTACAATTGTGATTATGGTTTTAGTTGTACATAGATAATCTCACAATTGTTATATGTTGCTTCCACATTCAGATGACTAAGTCTGATTTCATCCGAAACAACCGAGGAATAAATGATGGCAAGGATTTACCTGAGGAGTATCTTGGTGCTCTTTATGATCAGATTGTGAAAAATGAAATTAAGATGAATGCTGATTCTTCTGTTCCTCAAAGCAAGCAAGAAAACAGCTTAAATAAGTTGTTGGGTTTGGATGGTATACTGAACATGGTCAGTTGGAAGCAAACCGAAGATAAGCCATTGGGTGCAAATGGTCTTCTTATAAGACATATTCAAGAGCAGTTTAGGGCAAAGTCTGGAAAATCAGAGTAAGTTTTTTAATCTAAAATGTTTTGCTCTGTCGAAGATGATTGGTTGGGCAAGGAATAGTAGAAGCATGGCTCTTGTTTGGGTTATATATTGGTTGTCTTGAATCATAATTTTCCTTCATACCATTACTGAGTGCCAGATAATTTTTTTTACATATTTTTGTATACATAAAAATTGTTATGGTACATTTTTCTGCATGCCCTAGGTTGTGATATGTTAGGAAAGGAAGTCTTTTGATCTTAGGTGATGCTAACATAAAGACTTAAAAGTGAAATTGCATAATTAAACAAAGAGAATTAAGTTCTTGTATGCTTCTCTATATATGTTCTCGTCATATTATTTCTGTTTTAAATAGATCTTTGTTCTTTTATCATCCCAATATCCCAGAGGACCTACTACATAATATTTGTTAATAGTAGCCTTCTTTCATTCTCTCTTGCAGGTCTGTTTATCATGTTGTTTCAGATGTATCAATCTTGAGGTTTATGGTGGAGGTCTGCTGGGGACCCATGCTGGCTGCATTTAGTGTCACTCTTGACCAAAGTGATGATAGACTTGCTACCACTCAATGCTTACTAGGCTTTCGATATGCTGTGCATGTAACTGCAGTATTGGGCATGCAGACGCAGAGAGATGCTTTTGTCACATCTGTGGCAAAGTTCACTTTTCTCCATTGCGCTGCAGATATGAAACAAAAGAATGTTGATGCTGTAAAGGTAAGTAGTATTTGTTCGCACATGATAAAAAAGAAATGGAATCTTACCCCTGGTATTCTCATATGCTACATCACAGGAAGAGTTATAATTGCTATATCAGCCAATCCAAATGTTTGCCCTTATGGGCTCTCTCCACAGATACGATAAAGTTCATTTGTGTGGACTAGTCTTTTATGCATTTTAGTTCCTTTTTCTGTGTGTTAACTTGTTTATAGAGAATTGATAATCTAGTAGTTTGAAATCAAGTTCAAGGATGCCTAATGATGTTCGGTTTTTTATTGCTCTTGTGGTCTTTGTTTGACTTTATGTGTTATATTTTAGCTGTTTGAAATCATAAGCATTATTTTTTGTACAGTTAATATAATTATGAGTAAATTTATCAGTCATAAGCCTGATATTAATTTTATCATTGATAAATAAACAATAAGTTGAAGCAGGCAACTGTTGTGGCCATGGGGTTAGTCATGGTATTGATTGAAAAAGGCAACCTTTTGAGGGCTGTGTTTTACATGCTTATGAGACTATGCATGCATAATAACCATTTAGCCTAAACTGTGATGGATGGATGATAGTTCCTTTTTTCATTTTGTTGGCAAAATAGATGAAAAAGAATTAACGCATTAAATTTCGGTAGCCTGTTGCCTGTGTATAATATGATTTTCTTTCTGTGAAATGTTCTTTTTATATCTCACTTGTTGAAATATTTTACTTGATACAGGCAATAATATCTATCGCCATTGAAGATGGTAACCATCTTCAGGAGGCCTGGGAGCATATATTGACATGCCTGTCCAGAATTGAGCATTTGCAACTGCTGGGAGAAGGTGCCCCAACTGATGCATCTTTTTTATCTGTGTCAAACACTGAAACAGATGACAAGATGGTAAAATCTGCTGGTCTTCAATCTCTGAAGAACAAAGGAACCCTCCAGAATCTGGCTGTAATGGCAGTTGTCCGAGGAGGTTCTTATGATAGCGCCTCTGTTGGTGTCAATAATTCTGGGTTGGTATCTCCTGAGCAGATTAATCACTTCATTGCAAACTTGAATTTATTGGAGCAGATTGGAAGTTTTGAGTTGAACCATGTTTTTGCACATAGTCAAAGGTTAAACAGTGAAGCAATAGTGGCATTTGTGAAAGCCCTTTGCAAGGTTTCTATATCAGAGTTGCAGTCTCCAACAGATCCCCGTGTTTTTAGCCTCACAAAACTAGTTGAAATTGCGTAAGATTCTTACCTTTTTCTTTTAGAAAATTTCCTAAAATATTAGCTCCATTAAGACCATGTGTTTACCCTTACAGATAAGGTTGCCCTAGATTTCTCCTGCACAGATATCTCCCTTATTCTACAATGTTGTATTGCAGGCATTACAATATGAACCGCATCAGATTAGTTTGGAATCGCATGTGGAATGTTCTCTCTGATTTCTTTGTTTCGGTTGGATTGTCTGAGAATTTATCTGTAGCAATTTTTGTAATGGATTCATTACGGCAACTTGCTATGAAATTCTTAGAACGCGAGGAGCTCGCAAATTACAATTTCCAGAATGAATTTTTGAGACCATTTGTGATTATTATGTGGAAAAGCAACTCTACAGAAATAAGGGAATTAATAGTTCGGTGTATTTCTCAGATGGTCCTAAGCCGCGTCAGAAACGTGAAATCAGGATGGAAAAGTGTTTTTTCGGTATGCTAGTGGCTTATCTAACATTTCTATTATCATGCAGCTCCAATATTCTTTTCACACAATTCTGTTCTCTCAGGTGTTCACAGCTGCTGCTGCTGATGAGCATAAGAATATTGTCTTGCTGGCTTTTGAGACAATGGAAAAAATAGTTCGAGAATACTTTCCTTATATAACTGAGACAGAGGCTGCTACATTTACTGATTGTGTTAGATGCCTCATCAAGTTCACAAATAGCAGGTTTAACAGTGATGTTAGCCTTAATGCTATTGCATTTCTCCGGTTCTGTGCCTTTAAACTTGCCGAGGGAGGACTTGTTTGCACTGATAAGAGCTCTGATGATGGTTCATCTGTTTCAACTGTAATTAAGGATGATTCAGGTGTACAAAGTTTCACGGATATTGATGATCCTGGTTCTTACTGGGGCCCTCTGCTAACAGGTGACTGGCTAGTTTAGTTCCTTGCAAATCCTCAAACATTGTTATGTCGTTATGCAGTATGGATGGCATAATAGGCTATTTGTATGATCAAATTCTTAGGAATCAAAACTAAGCTGATTATATGGTTCACATGACATGTTTGATTGATGCATACTGTTCTCTTATAACTAGCATGTTGTCACTCTCTCTGTTTAAGTACCATGTCAAAGATGCATTCTTGGTGTTTAAATCATTGGACAAGATCTTATTTTCATTATTAGTCCATTAAATGCCAAAAGCAATTTGCAGCCTGTTTTGTCCAATCTGTTCTCTTTTAAAGGCAACATGAATGCTATCACTGTTAGTTTTTGACATTGCAGAAAAGCACATTCGGTTTTGAAGTTATAGAATTTTTTATGTTGTTTCAGGTTTATCAAAACTAACATCTGACTCAAGATTAGCTATTCGGAAGAGTTCGTTGGAAGTGCTTTTCAACATCCTGAATGATCATGGTCATCTTTTCTCACAGACATTCTGGCTTGGTGTTTTTAGTTCTGTTGTTCTCCCTATATTTGATGGTGTTTGTGAAAAGAGAGACAAGGCTCTACAAACTGAGCAGGATTCACCTACTGCTGAATCTCCTCATCGTGATGCAATTACATGGGACACTGAAACTTCTGCCGTGGCAGCACAGTGTATAGTAGATTTATTTATTAGTTTCTATGATGTATTGAGGCCCCAGCTATCAGACGTGGTATGCATACTGACAAGATACTTAAGAAGTTCAATACAGGGTCCTGCAATCACTGGGGTTGCAGCATTGTCTCGTTTGACGGGAGAGTTAGGAAGCAGACTTTCAGAAGATGAATGGCAAGAAATATTCCTAGCATTAAAAGAAGCAGCCATGTCTACTTTGCCAGGGTTTAAGAAGCTTTTGTCAACCATGGATGACATCAAGGTGCCACACAATTCTCAATCCTATTCTAATACTGAAACTAGTTCTGATCATGGATTGACCAATGATGATCTTGAGGATGATAATCTACAAACTGTGGCTTATGTGGTTTCGAGGATGAAGAGTCATATTTCCGTCCAGCTACTCATTTTAGAGGTTCTGTTACACACTATATTCTTGCATGCTAACAATAATTCATTACAATGCTATAGTCATGACATAATTGTCTTTCATTTCAGGTCGTGACTGATATGTACAGATCACACCTAATATTCTTGTCAGCTGCCAACATAAATATCATTGTTGAGATATTTTCTTCCATTTCATCACATGCTCTGCAACTGAACTCTGAGACAACAATGCAAAAGAAAATACAGATAGCGTGCTCAATCTTGGAGCTCGCAGAACCTCCCATGCGTCACTTTGAGAAGGAGGCTTATCAAAATTACCTCGACTTCCTCCAATATTTAGTCAAAAAGAATCTGTCCATTTCCAAGGAGATGAACCTAGAATTACTGCTTGTAGCAGTGTGTGAAAAAATATTGCAAATATACCTCAACTGTACTGCTGTGAACCATAATGTGCAACAGAAATCGGGGGACAAGGCAGTAGTGGTGACTCATTGGACTCTTCCATTAAGTTCAGCCAAGAAGGAAGAATTGGCAGCTAGAACTCCATTACTTGTGTCTGCATTGAGGGCATTGAGTGGGTTGGAAAGGGATTCCTTTAGAAAATACATATCGAATGTCTTTCATCTGTTGGTAGATCTTGTCCAGAGTGAGCATAGCTCGGGCGAAGTTCAATGGGTTCTGAGCAACATATTCCAGTCATGTATAGGTACAATAATAATGCAATGATTTAAAATTATATGTTTCAGAATATATAACATTTAGATGTCACAGTTTTGATCATAGAGTTGGCTTGATGATTAGCCAAGATTTATATATATATATATATATAGTTTATTCTGAGTTGTTTTCTTTTCTTCTTATAGAAAAGGAGTGTACATGTTAATGAATATCTGGATAATATGAATTGAAATTTCCTTCACTTACTCATCTTGGATGGTGTATATTTGTTTGTTTGTGCATCATGAATTATGCTTAATTTAATTGCAGCGGCCAAAAATTGCTGGCTGCGGCACCCTTCATTTCCCTATTTATTTATTTTTATTATTCTCTACTTTGAATTTGAAATCCTGATATTATAGGATATAAAAATCATGTTGGTAGGTCGGACATGCATGCCCCTATATTCTTATAGCATCTCTCATCTTTTTCCTTATGAAACAAACAACTTACTATTCGAAACATTCCTACAGCCTTCGACATTATTACTTCTCGTACACAGCTTCGGCTCAAAATCATTCAAGTTTACATTTAAGTCACCGAATTATTTGAAAGATTACATTTCAGTTACTAAATTTAAAAAAAAAGTTACAATATGGTAATTAATTATTCAAAGGTTTTCATTTAAGTCACTGGATTGTTAAATCTTTAATGAATGATTGATGTGGTTGTTAAATAATTGTTTATCATAATATATATATTAGCTATGCATTTTTCACTTGACTTTTAAAAAAGGTTAAATTTTACTATTAATATTTTTTGTGAAAGTAATAGGTTTAGTTATTATACTTTAATTTGGTCATTTTTAGTTTTGTATTTTTCAAATTTCAAAGTTTTAGTCCCCATCAAACGATGATTGTTAAATTCATTCAATTAGTTTCTTTTATTTCCAAAATTTGATGGGACAAACATATTAACATATGTGTAATGTTGTGTCAATTTTTTCCCCACATATTACTCATTAAAAATTTAGTTAATGGCTTATGAGACTAAGATTTCAAAATTCAAAAGGTATAGGGACTTAGAATGATCCAATTAGAGAATATGTACTAAATCTACAACTGTACACATAGTACATGACTAGTAATTGAATTTAACCAAACAGATTTAATTGCTATTATTTGAATCAAGACTAAAAATTCAACTTTTGAAAAATACAACTAAAATTGACCAATTCAAAAAATACTAAGACCAAAATTAATCAAGTTAAAAAACAAGCATCAAATTGACATTTATAAAGTACAAAACTAATAACAAAATTTAATTTCTTTTGACAAAAAAACAAAATTTAATCTTAAAAAAACGTTCTAGGTGCTTTTTTTTTTATCCTTTAATGAATTACATAACCTAAATTACTGTGTTTTAGGTTTTCCTAGTAACGTCTTTAAGTTTAATTTAGTATTTCTAGAAAAAAAAAAGGTTAAATTTAATTGCAGAAAGAATTAAATGAAAATTTTTAAATAATTTTTTAAAATTAAATCTTTATAGTTTACGTGAAGTAAATGATTTGAGTGAAAGAACGAAAATCATGTCATCTTTTCATGGTTTCACCTTTCAATTCAAGCTTAGCTTTTGGCTTCTTTCTTCTTTCCTGGAATTCAATATCATGATGTTGCTCCCCCTTCAAATGCCCACATTTTTCTCTCTTTTTTGAAAAAAAAACCTTTAACGAATAATTTTAAACATTTTTAATTCACAAGTTCGATCTTAAAACGAGTTTAGGGAAATCATTCTAAACGTTTTTTTATTATACTGGTGTAATTATATGATAGTATCTGTTTATACTTTTTTAATCCTTTAACAATACATACATACTTTATATACATAAATACTTCAACCCGAAATTTTAAAAATAAATAATATTTTTTTCACTAAAATCACTCATTGAATTCATTCTAAACGTTTTTTAATTTACCTTAACAATAAAGTCATTCAAATATTGATGTCTCTTTGTCTACAAAGCCTGAATATCATTAAATATCATCGGGAGCTACACTTTAATCAATTGCTTTATTTTTTAATGAATTTGTTGCCTTCAAATATTCTTTTGGTGATGCCTAAATTCTCTTTCTGTTTGTGCATATTAATTGAATTATATTTGTATTCTAAATTTAATTTAATTAAAATAATGCATTAAATATGAGAAGAAACTTTTAATTAGAGGTGTTTATGAGTCAGGTTGGGTCGGGATCGGGTTAGATCTAAGCATGATATTAATAGATTTTATGTTTATTTAAACCCAACTCGACTCAAATATGAGCTTAAAATTTTACCTAAACTCGTCTATATTTGTAAAAGACGAACCCAAGTCCATTTTAAACCCGTCTATATTATTTTTTAAAAATATTTATTTTATTTTATTTTAATATTTAATAATTTTATACATTTTTTATTTATTGAAGATTTTTATATAGTCATATTAATATTATTCTAATGTAAAATAATATTTAATATAAGTATTTTTTTAATGTGTTTTAAATTACATAATATAGAAAAATAACATAATATCAAATATTATAAACTTAAAAATAGGTCGGATCAAGCCGAACTGGAACCTTGAATGTTCAAACCTAAATCCAACTCATATTTTAAATGAACTGAATTTTTTCTCCCAAACTCATTTTTTAGATTTAATATTTTTTTTCTCAAATCACGAAACTTTACTCTAAGCATATAAACATGTCTGCTTCTAACTTATTGCTTCTTAATTCAATCCATATGTTAATTCATTCTAATCTAAACAAAAACCAAAATTGCTTAGCATACCAAACAAAAACTAATTAATTTTATTTGCTTTCTTTTGAAAATAACTAATTAATTTTTCTAGTTTATCCTATTTCGGTATTTTCCATTTGTTTCATTCATAAAGAAACAAAAAATTAGGTGATAATTTTAAAATTGCTCAAGTCTCACTACTCTTTCTACTTTTAAATTTTAGTTTATTAATTTTTATTTTTAGAAACTTAATTTAATTACTTTATATTTCAAAATTGATTGAGTTTTACTTTCGAAAAATAACATGGTTATGTATGTTGAAGCGTGCAATTTATTTTTATGTGAGAAAGTGATATAGTTTGAGTGAGCCTTACTTGTGTGTGTTCATTGGTTAGAATTGAGTCTCACTAGTTTTTCATACTATTAATAAATTAATTATTATGTGCTTCTCTATAAGATTATTTGTTAATAAAGAAAATAATTTCAATGGGCTTCCTGTCGATTATTAGAAAGGAAATAATAGATTGGTTGCTAGATGTGACATCGGTAATTATAACTAATTTATCAAAAAAAAAATGATGTTATCGTTACACTGATGATCAAATTCATGAATCAAGATTGAGATTTTACCTTTAACTAGATTTTACTTATATTGAATTTTTAAATTTTATTTTTAATTTCTCTTTTGGTAATTTTAATTTTTTATTTTTAATTTTAACGAGATGTCACTTATCAGATCAACACATTTAACAAGAGAAACCATAAGTGAAGAATGCAAGCACACACACACACACTAGAAATATTTAGTTAGTTTGATAAATTACCTACATCTGTGAGCCTTACTCAAAGAATAAATCTACTATTAATTCACGATTCAACTTCTAATTACAACTCAAACAATCAAAGGATTAGTGTAGCCTTAAAGTTGCACTCATTCATCGAACTCTTTTACTACTTAACCATTCGGATGGAAGATTTCTATCAACTCTCACGATTGAGAGTAAAATTAAATCTTTAAAGCATAAATGATAAATTGTTTATTAAACAAATAATTCTCTCTCCCTCTATGATGAAAAACTCTTTAAATAAATTTGTCAATGCAACTTCAAACGATGCTCAAAATAAAGATTAAGTTGACATAAATCATCCCTTCCATTACTCAATCTCCTCAACCATCTTGATTGGTAACTTTCAAGTATAAATTCCACGAAATATGAACGTTTCTTATAACACAAACCTTAGTAAAAAATCATAAATAAATGAAGTTGAAATTGTCAAAACATAAATACGAACTCAAAATGTTGTTGAGATTGTTGCAACATATGACTTAGCAAAAACAAAAGTAGATGCCTTAAATCAAAAGATTGCTCACTAAATTAAGAAACCTTTGGTTGTTTTTAAAAAAAAAAAAAAATACTAAAATTTGGAACTCTTAAGATATAGTCACCTTAATTTACCAACATTAATTAATTGTGCTTCAGATTTGACTGAATGGTTGTTTCTTCACAAACACTTCGACTTTTATGAATGGATTTTTGTGGAGGTTTGAATCACTTGAGCTAACTTTGCCCAAATCTATATTTTTTTAGGGTTTCAAGTTAAGTTTTTTCAAAGATAAATGCTTAAAATAATAGCCTTTTTTTTCCAAAGGATGAAGTGTACAAGAAAACAGTCAAAGTGACCTTTTTCAAAATTGGAGCATTCAATAATGAAGTTGAGTAGTTCATGCACAAATGTAAATTAGGGTTTTCTTTCTTCAAATGGCACAACTTTGTTGAATTCTTCTTAAAATGGGAAGGCAACGTATCAAGTGTCGAGGAAAAAGAATATTATAGTTAGGGAAGTGTTAACTGGCATTGATTAAGGTGATTTGTTTTTAAAAAAAAGTTACATCTAGATAATTTTTTGATATTGTTGGAACTTTGTTTAGGTTGGAGATTTTATTGAGTTTAAAATTTAAAATTAATTCTTAATATTTATATTTAAATAAAAAAAATAATATATATTTTCAGAATAAAATTAATTGAAGGAGGTGAAGGGTGGCGAGTGAGAGATAGTAAAATGCAGACATTTTTTTATCATATGAAAATTACAAAAATAAATATCATTAATTGAGTCACACAATAATGAAAATGGGTCAAGGAGAAAACCTTGGAAAGTTCGAGATTTTACTCTTTATTTGTGAATTTTCTGAGTTCATTAACTGTTCATTACATAACTTTTTTATTTAAAAAATATGTATTTCTAATCTCATTTATATAACTCTGTTATTTATTTTAACTTTGAAGGAAGTACAAATATATAAATGTCAATCTGAAAATTAGAATTTTTTTTTGAGATATTTAAAAGAATAAAATGAAAAATAAAAACATCCAAATTTGGGGTCGAACGTGGAAGTGAGTTAAAATAATAGTGTGCTGAATTCAAATCACAGCTCTCTTGTTTTGACCCCAAATGAAACACCCAAGAATCTTGCAACATGCATTGCCCACGTGCCCAATATTGTCTCTTTTCCCTCACGTGCCCCTTTCTCATATTTCATTTTGCTTCACGCTCTCACCTCTGCTCGCCACCCATCCACCTTATATATTCTCTTCCGCCACCTCTCCCTTCTCCACTCAACTCAACCTCTTAAAACCGAACCGGAACCGTTTCTCACTCTCGCCGGTCCTCAGCCACAAACACCCATCCAAAATGGAAGCCCGCCGGCGATCATCGACTAAACCGGTTCAATCTCTGAAGCCAATGAAGACGGTTTCAATAGACGAAGATCCCACCAAAGCCTCCGACGCATTACCGCTTCCTTTGCATCTATCCAATGCTGTCTTCTTCACCCTCTTCTTCTCTGCGGTTTATTTCCTTCTTTCCCATTGGCGTGAAAGGATCCGGACGTCCACGCCTCTCAGCGTCGTTACCTTTTCTGAGAGCATCGCCATTCTCGCCTTCGTCGCTTCCTTTATTTACCTTCTGGGATTCTTCGGGATTGACTTTGTTCAGTCTCTGATTCTCCGACCGCAGACTGAAGTTTGGAACTCTGAGGAGGATGATGAGGTAGCTGAAGTTTTGCTTCGTAAAGAAGATGCCCGTAAAGTCCCTTGCGGCCAAGCTCTTGATTGCTCAATTCCTCCTTTGCCTCCTCCGGCACCGATTGTAACTGTTCAGAAAGTGTTGGATGAAAAGCCTGTGACAGTTTTAACCGAGGAAGACGAAGAAATAATTAAATCCGTTGTGGAGGGAACGACTCCTTCGTACTCTTTGGAATCGAAATTAGGTGATTGTAAGAGAGCGGCAGCGATCAGGCGTGAAGCATTGCAGAGACTGACAGGGAAGTCATTAGAAGGTTTACCTTTGGATGGATTTGATTATGAGTCGATTTTAGGGCAGTGTTGCGAGATGCCGGTTGGGTACGTTCAGATTCCCGTGGGAATTGCAGGGCCTTTGTTGATTAATGGAAGAGAGTACTCAGTTCCTATGGCAACCACGGAGGGGTGCTTGGTGGCTAGCACTAATAGGGGTTGTAAAGCTATTCATTTGTCCGGTGGAGCTACATGTACTCTATTGAGAGATGGGATGACTAGAGCTCCTGTTGTAAGGTTCGGTACCGCTAAAAGGGCAGCTGATCTGAAGTTGTACTTGGAGGATCCTGACAATTTCGACACTTTGGCTGTTGTTTTTAACAGGTTTGTTTGGATTATTATTTTTTTCTGGATCTGAATGTAATATTTAAATCAAATTAATATTGTAGTACTGGTTTGTTGAAAAACTTTGGATTTCTGGTGGCTTGCAGATCGAGTAGATTTGGTAGGCTGCAAGGGATCAAATGTGCAATTGCAGGGAAGAACCTATATTTGAGATTCACTTGCACTACTGGTGATGCTATGGGGATGAACATGGTTTCCAAGGGAGTCCAAAATGTTTTGGATTTCCTTCAAACTGATTTCCCAGACATGGATGTCATGGGCATCTCTGGTGAGCTTACTTTTCGGAGACTTATATAATTATACTATTTTTTTTGTTCTTTTTGGAACTAGATAACTGAATTTATGGACTTATGATGGATATAGGAAACTTTTGTTCCGATCAAAAGCCAGCTGCAGTGAACTGGATTGAAGGGCGAGGCAAATCTGTTGTGTGCGAGGCCATAATTAAGGGTGATATTGTGAGGAAGGTCTTGAAGACTAGTGTTGAATCTCTGGTGGAGCTTAACATGCTTAAGAACCTGACTGGTTCATCCATGGCTGGAGCTTTGGGTGGATTCAATGCCCATGCCAGTAACATCGTGACTGCAGTCTACATAGCTACTGGCCAAGATCCAGCTCAAAATGTCGAAAGCTCTCACTGCATCACAATGATGGAAGCTGTTAATGATGGCAAGGACCTTCACATCTCTGTCACAATGCCTTCTATTGAGGTAATTGATAGTGTAGCCGTTTGATTATCAAACACAAGGGATATTGAGCAGCAATATTGTCTAACTATTTTCTGATTTATGTTGTTAGGTTGGAACTGTTGGTGGTGGAACTCAGCTTGCATCACAGTCGGCCTGTTTGAACCTGCTAGGGGTGAAAGGTGCGAGCAAAGAGTCAGCTGGAGCAAACTCTAGAATGCTGGCGGCCGTGGTAGCAGGCGCTGTACTTGCCGGGGAGCTATCACTAATGTCGGCACTCGCAGCTGGGCAACTAGTTAAGAGCCATATGAAGTACAATAGATCCAACAAGGATGTTTCCAAGGCTTCTTCCTAAACAACACATAATTGGAGATTCAGCTGTGTGAAGCCTGAATGAAATTAGCATGAAGTTGCAGGTCCCATCAAAGCCAAGGAGACATCATTTCTTAGTAATTTTCTTTATTCATTTTGTATATTCTTTTTCAAAGAATGGAATCCATGTAGTCTGAGATTTGTGTAAAATGATGAATTAAATTTTCTCTTCCATCATATCTCAGAGAAGAAACATAGAGTGAGATGAGTGTCCAACCAGCCCATCTGACCAGTTAAGAATCGGTGATGTGTCATTGCACTTGGTTGTTCCTTATTACCATTAGACGCGTGTCTTGTCTATATTTTCATTTATACTTTTAACATACTTTGCTCTTGGTTCTTCCTTATTAGGAATCTTTTTCAACCGGTGGAATATTGGATTCTTTTATCTCACGACAAGTTCTCAATTGTGTACACAAATGTTTATAAACTGCCCTCCATTCCATCTCAAGTGTCGATATTTTAACCTAATTCAATGACATTCATGAGCAAAAAGTGCTATTGGTCACGATTTCATCTTATAACAAATGTTCAAATTGCAAGCGATTATGAGAGTTGAAGGAATGATTGTTGGGAAATTGTTTTCAGAATCTACATTTCAAGTGGCAGTTCCTTGGAGTAGGCTATAGATGAATTTTACCATCTATAAACTGTTTCACACTATTAATGAAATGCAACTGTTGTAGTAAAAAAAAAAAAAAACCGTAGCTACTTAATAAGGATAAAAAAATTTCAAGTATATCCGGATATTAAAGTGACCATTGAATCTAAACTTAAGTATCAAATGAAGGTAAAATCAACTCAAGTATCAAATAGTATATTAACCCAAAAATAATTATAAAAAATAATGAAATTAAAATAAATAGTATAAAAATATGCATTAGGGTATCATTATATTTATAAAAATATATAACTATTTTAAATAATATACAATATGTAAAACAATTATCTACCAAACACTACGACTATGAACACGGGTATAGTTCCAGTTTAATTTTGAAAAGGAATAATAATTTCTTTGACTCTTCAATTTTATAAAAAAAAGGTTATTTTAATTAATTAATTATTTTTTTAATCATTAAATTTGTATTTTTTGTTAAATAACCTCAAAATGGATGGAAAAATTGACGTTTATTAACTTTGCTGACATGATGACATGCACGTGAATTGACACATAGATGACACAATCATTTAATTAATTTTTAAAAAAATTAAAAATATTTTTTTATATTTTTTTAATAATTTTAATTTTTAAAAATATTTTTTTTTGTATTTTTGAATTTTTGAATTTTAAAATTTTAAAAAATTAATTAAATGTTGAAGTGTCATCTATGTGGCAATCTCGTGTATGCAATGTCCGCAAAGTTAAAAAAAGTTAACTTTTCCATTCATTTTGGGTGATTTGATAAAATTTAAGGGTTAAAAAAAATGTGAAAAATTAAATGGAAGGTTAAAATGATATTTTTGTAAAGTTAAAGGGCTAAAATGATATTTTTGAAATTTATTAAGTTCAATAATGCCATTTTTCAAGTTTAAAAAAAATCAGTTGATTTGTGATGTATTTTTGGATAGATGCAAGCATTTCTAGGTCAATATGTCTTCTGACCAACGATAGAGTCATCACTTAGTTTTAAACCGCACTTTAAATCACCTGATTTTGAGTTTAGGATCACAAGTTATGACTGTTTTAGTGAAGATTGCACGAGCAAAATTTTTGGACGAAATTATTACGGGGAACTATGAGATTCAATTTTAAAGCTTAATTTTTTTTATTTCTCAAAGCATTTATTGGAACGAACTCAATAACTAAATCTCCGTATTTTATAGGCTCATTAAGGGGTAACTTAATTTTAATTATATAGTAACCTAATATTGTATTTATTAGTTTTATGCAAACTCTATGCACAATCATCCCAAATTTATGCAAAGCACATCATCGAATATTAAAAAAAGAAAAGAAAAAGAAAGACATCATCGAAGCACACCGAACCCTAAAACCACCAAACCAAAGGTGATAAGCAAGTTCAAAGCTTAAACACCCGACCACTCAGACCATGGAAAACAACACACGGTGGTCTAGCAAGAGGAGCGCCCATTCAAAGCCAAGCAACGGATTATTCAAGCTAATTCCTAGTTTGTATCATTATTTAAAAATTATTTTCCACCAATATTTCATATACTTTATAATTAAATTAAATAAAAATGTTTTTGATACATAAATAATTTGAATTAAATTTTTTTTAAAAAAACTTGTTCAAATACGAATTAATATAAACTGATCGAATAATTCAAATATTTGAAAAACTCTAATTACCATTAGAAGTGTTGATGAACCTAATTGAGTGAATACCCAACCTCAAAAAGCTTTCCATCCTTGAGCCCATTTTGCCTAAATGGCATATTTCACTGTTTAAAAATAATAACAAATTATTACATATTTAAATTCATTATTAAAAATATTAAATTACAATTTTATATTTTTTAAACAGTAAAATAAGACAAGCCAAGCTAGTATGAGCTTAAAAATATAAGCCTGAGTCCATACCAAAAGTGGTCGGGCCAATTAGGCCCAGTGGGTTGTAAGTTCATGAACATCTCTAATTACCATTTAAGAAGTAAATAATATATTTTTGGAATTTTTTTCATTATTAATGAATTTATTTTTTTAATTTTAAAGATTTTACTTTTCCTAATTTTAAAAAATATATTATTTTTAATTTTTAATTTTAAATATGGAAAAAACTTTTAATTTCAATTTTTATTTTTATAATTTTATGTATTTTTAAAGAATACAAATCAAATTAACAAAAAACTGTAAATTTTGAGGGGCTAAAAATTAAATTTACCACTTTTTTAATAGGTATATCAAAGCATGTGTATCACAGATTGAATATTTGATGGAAGTTTATACGAGAATCGTGCCGATAAGTGCGGATACTTTACTTAGTTGAGATGATAGTCTTATCAAGACAGAGTTCTACCAAGAGACTAAGCTTAAAATTGTTTGAAGATATATTCTCCTTTGAGGGTCTAATCTATTTACTTTGTATCTTTATTTCCTTAAAAACAAATACAAGAGATGCTGCCATAGACGGTAAATATATTATAAAGAAAGAAAGAGAAATGGAAATTGAATCATTGCTATTTTTGTTGGGACTTGGGTAATTAAGCATCAGTGGTGGCTGCTGGCACTACACATCAAATGAAGCTCTATTATCATAAAATCCTAATCTGAGCACTCCACTATTTCCATCGATATTTGGGGGGGGGGGTAATTAGCATAATTTGATTACAGTGTTTGCTTTAGAAAATGAACACTTATTCCAGATGATGCAATTGGAAATTCTCAAGTCTGCTAAGTTGAAAGAAGCAACTGGTCAATGTTTTACACCTCTGAATCACGCTGCTACAACCTAATTTCAACGCATCTATGGCCACAAACTAAATGATAGTAACCTTTTTGTCTTCTGTTGCAACAACCCGGTGTGGCTGCATGCATTATAAATATTATAACTCCTGTTTGGTTACCACCACTTGTCTTTGTACAAATGTCTTGCCAATTTCGGCTGCTCATGTATCGGTGTCTATCACATACTAAGATATGGGTATAAATTTGATTTTCAAATGTGTCAACTTTATTTTTAAAAAAATCATAAACTTTTTGCCATGGAATGTGATTACAAATTTTCATTGTTAAAAGCCCATTTTCCTGTACTTATTTAATTATAGTACTTAAATAAATATTTAATCTTTATTTTTCATTGAATTGAGTTTAATAAATTGTGATGAGATCGAGTGAAGGTCATATAATACAAGATTGATGACGTATGTCGATTACACAATGTTATACATAGCTCTTTAGATAAGTATAGCTAGTACAATGAGTATCCGCAATGGGTGAAGTTTGCCTCATGAGGGATATATCTTAACTCCATAAATACTCTGCTATTGCTAATATTCATAACCAAAACATTGTCCGCCTTTCTTACATATTTTTTGCACAACAAATTTCTAAAACAAAGGCAAGCTTGGACATAAATGATTTTGTTGAGAAAATTGTTGTTGCTCGTTCCATGTATTATTATAACGAAATTATTTTTCTACTTAGGGTCATTGAATTGGATCATGAATACATTTCATTTGTGCTGAGTTTGATCTATCTAAGCGTGACGTATTTGACAAAACACGAAGCATGGTTCGATTAGGATTATAAAGACACATAAAGACTCCCAATTGAATTGCTTAAGGTGATTGGATAAAAATGAAAGTATTCTCTTATCTCTTGAAAGAGTTATGGAGATGTTAGAAGACTGATTTATGAAGACTTTTATATAATAAATACTCAACATAATTAAATGGATAATTTCAAGTTTTAAATAGGAGTTTAAAGCATATCAAAACTCTGTTGGCTAGACTTTTGTATTAGCCTATAAATAGACTACTTGTGGCATTACTTAGAGAACAGTTTTGGAGTGTTTTTATCGATAATTTTGTTGTGTTTTATTGTGGTTATTTTGTGACACTCTTTTAGGTATTCATTGGAGAGTTTATTGTTTGTGTTGTAAGGTATTTGAGAGTGATTTGTGACAATTCACTAGACGAAGCTCATGAACGTAGGATCATTGTATTTGAATTGCATTAACAAAAATCGATTTTCTCGATCTTGTTCTACTTTTATTTTTTACATAGTTTATCTTCATTCTAACTGTCATTACATCGAATATTAAAATTTATCATATCTGCAAATTAATTAATTTTCAAATTTCATATGACTTCTCTAAAAAACATCATGGACAAATTTAGTAATCCAAAACATAAAAGCCTTATCATCTCGAACTTGAAATCTACTCTAAGTGATTTGATACAAATAAAGCTAAATGCAAGGATCGCATAAGCTAAGATTCGTTCAAATTCCAACCTACAAAATGCTAAATTAATCAATTTATTTTAGCAGATGTTTAACATTGTTTATAGTTAAATAGTATGTTTTAACAACAAAAACAATACTAAAATGATTCAGTAATTATAAAAAAAACACACACACTCTTCAAAAAGTGTTGAAGCTAAAAACAAAAGTTAATTTTAATTGCATTTTCAACAGCAACAACAATAATTTTTGGGAAAGGTGAAAAAATCACTTTTAATGAAAATAGACAACCAATCGGAGGTAGATGTGTTTATGAGTTGATTTTGGATAAGGCCTAAGAATAATATTAATATATTTTATATTTGTCAAATTTAGCTTGATCCTAAATTTAAATTTAAAATTTTATCTAAATCTGTACATATTTATAAAATATTAATCCAAATCCATTTTAAGTTCGTTCATATTGTTTTTAATTTTTTTTAAATATTTATATTATATTATTTTAATATTTAATAATTTTATATATTTTTTATTTATTGAAAATTTTAATATAGTTATCTTATCATTTTTTTAATGTTTACATTATAATAGTATTATATATTTAGTATAGGTTTTTTAATGTGTTCTAAATTACATAATATAAAGTATTATAAACTTAAAACGGACTCGAGCCTTGAGTATTCAAAACTCAAGCTTGATCCATATTTTAAACGAATCTATTTTATTTACTTAAACCCCTTTTTGGAGCCCAATATTTTTGTCCAAACTTTTTCAAATTTCAAACGAACCTTCAGATTTAGATGAATAACTTAACCCATAAACATGTCTAATTGAAGGTGATAACATGTGTGATGGATTTAGTAGATTTTTGGGAACTTTGGCTTGCAAGTCAAAATTGTTCCTCTTACTTGCACCACTTGGCATAATGTTCCAGCAAGCAAGAAGGAACTTTTATGGAAATATGTGAATGTATGGCATCTTTTAGACTTATCTCTTACAAAGATAATGATGATTATTGTTAGAGGGCAAATGTATTGTCCTTGATGTAGGGTAAAAGATTGATGGAGAAGTTACCAATGAAGGTTCAAGAAAAGGATTTTGTATCCATGTAGTATAATCATATTGTATATGAAATTGTTATGCTAATTTTCTATCAAAATAGTATTTGTTGCATGTTTATATAACTGCATATTTTAAATATTTTTATGAAATTACATTTATAATTAAATATAAAATTTCTTATGTTATTGGATTTGGTGGCTCCAAGAGAATCCGATCCCCACCTTGTTTTCTACGTACCAAACACTTCAACAAACCAAACATCTTCGATTCTTCTTTGCCATCATACATACTGTTGACTACATTATAATTTACCAAAATTTATTATAAGCATAATATATTAAAATTTTATATAACACCAAATTATTCTTATTTTAATAATTATATAAATATTAAATAATTTAAATACAAAGAATACATCTATAACATTTATTAAAATAAAATACACATCATTATAGATTTGAGTAGGGATAAGTAAAATCTGATTCGATTAAAAAAAAACTCAATAAAAAATTTAAATTTTGAATTAAATAGTTCGAATTATTCGGATCAACTCGAATAAAAAATCAAAATTTTCGGTTTAACTCGAATATGAATTACACAATTCAAGTTATCCAAAAATTCGAATAAAAAAATACAAAATTATGTCGTTTTGATAAATGTTTACTTTTTCTAAAATTCAAAGACAAAACCATTATGTTGTTTTAGTTAAATAATCTTGTACTTCGTCTACTAGTTAAATATTCGGTCCATGTAAAAGTAACATTGAGTATAAATAATAGGATTTGTTAACTCGACTTGACTTGAATTTTTTTTACTCGAATTGAAAAAATTTCAAATTGAGTCTTGTTGCTAAAATAGGATTCGTCAACTTGACTAACTCGAAATGTTTTGGGTCGACTCAATCAAATACTCACCCTTAAATATGAGTAGTTGTCGAGCCACATTGAGTGCTAAAAAAAAATAAAAAAAATATTATTATTTATATTTTATATGTGTTTACCTCACAAAATATTTAAAAAATGTTTCATAAAAAAATTGATTTTGCAAAAAAATTAAAAAAGTTGTTATCAAAATCTTTGAAAAATAATTACTTTATATAAAAATAAATTTTTTTCTCTCTACTCATTCAAACTTAAAAATCGTTAATTTTTTATTTTCTTCATACACTATCACTTTTATTATTAATTTTTTCTTATTCTCTCACACTCTCAATAGTGTTCAATCTTTGAATACTTTAGGTCTCCCTAATTTAGTAATAACTCTTATTTTTTTAAGTTTTAGTGTTTAATCTTTTAGAAAATCAGGATTGTAAACTTTTTTGTTATAGATTAGGATTTTTATGTAAGATTTAGTTTTTCATTTATTAAATGGTTATAAGATTTTTAATATCATGATTGGGTAATAATTTTTAGAGGTTGATTAATACGAATCATCAAATAAATTAAGTTTGATTGTATTTATAATATTGAATTTTTTTAAAATATTGATTAAAAATTTAGCATTTTTATTCAGAAATTATTGTTGCAAGTGAGATTATTGTAAATCTTGGTGTTTGAAAAAAATTGATATATTGCATTCGCATGGCATCAAAAAAAGTTTTTTAACGCTTTTATACGCTTAAGGGTTAAGTTTATTTGTTCTAAATGTTTAACATGAATGAGGAAATATTTTAAAAGAAAATTTACTAGTGAATTAGAGGAAGAACAATAATAAAAAAAATATTAGTTTTGTAAATATTTTAATTTTTAAAAAATCGACTTACAATCCAAATTTTTTAACTTCGTCCCTGAAGATGAAGCTTTAAAATTGAGACAAATGACTTCTTTTGAGGAGATGGGTTGGCCGTTGGGGGGAGAGGGAAGAAAATACGAAAAAGAAGAGAGTAAAGGGGGGAGTGAGAAAAAAATAATAATTTAGTCTTTAAAGTTATATTTTTTCTCAGTCTAGTCATTAATTTTGACAAGATAAATTTTATTATCGATCTTTTAAAATGAGTTAAATTATTTTTAATGGAAATGATGATTAAAACATTAATATTTTAATAATGTTAGTGTGAAAATATAAATTACAATCATTAATATTTCATGTCAACAAATAATTTAAAATTATAAAAATATCTAAAAATTAAAATTAAAAAATATATATAATTCATAAAAATTCAAAAAATAAATACATGAAGTACAAATGGATCGTATGCAGATTCTCATATTTAAAAATTTAATGTTTTAATTAATATTTTCTTTAAAAAACAACTTTTTTTTGAAGGCTTTTTGAATAATTAATATAATTAAATAAATTTATTTATAATAATTTTTAAAGCCGGGTATAAAATTCTAGTTAACCATCAGAAGTTGATGGATTTGGCAAGTGTAAAACTAGTCGTAGTAGTCTCACGAAGACACGTATACGAGTGTTTGACTCATGTTTTTTTTTTTTAATCCTCAATAATCTTTCTGTCTTCTCACAAGACAAGTTTGGGTTTTTCCTTCATTTAAACAGTGAAAAGATTACTATTAAAGAAGGAAAAGGACAAAAAGAAACTAAAGCTAAAGCGACAAACAAGCTTAAAGAGAAGTGTAATAGAAGGGGTTTCCTTTTAGTAGAAAAAAGGGGTAGAGAAGGCTATAGCTATTAGGTGGTGGTGGTGTGAATCTGTGAAGTCCAGGTAAGGCACCCTCGGAGACCTTGCCCTTTAAATCTGCTTCTCTTATTAAAATTACCTTCAAACCAAACAAAAATGGTAACTAGAGGCAGAATGAGAAATACAAGTCTATCATGCACCAAATTGATGGAGATTATAGCTCCATGTCATGCTGATAACACAAGCATTTGCTTTTTGCTGGTAATCAGGTTTCAGAGAGACATCCGAATAATCCACGCAGATACTTTTTTTTTTTTTCCTTTTATATTTGGATAAACTATAAAAATAGTCACTTTTATTTACTTCAGATTATATTTTAATCATTTATGTTTGAAATATTACGTTTTAGTCATTTATGTTATCGTTTTGTTATAAAGTCGTCACTCTGCCATTAAGCAATCCTACTTGACAGCCCAAATGAGCTTTAAATGCCAACTTGGATATAGGATTGGGATGAGAATAAATTTTTAATTAATTGAAATTTTAAATTAATTACAATTGAAAAAAAAAACTCAGTTGAACATCCAAGTTGACATTTAAAATCCATTTGAACTATCACATAGGGTTATCGTTAGGAAGGTAACGAAGTTTAACAGTAGAGTGACCACTTTGTAATAAAACGATAACGTAAGTGACTAAAACGTAACATTTCAAACATAAGTGACTAAAATGTAATATGATGCAAACAAAAGTGACTGCTTTTGTAATTCAACCCTTTATATTTTTGTATTATTATGATGTTGAATTCCTTCGAGTGGGGCAATTTATGATACATGAAACTCATTCTGTTGGGGTCAGGGAACACTCTTCCCCTTTATTCTCTTTGTACATTTTTAAAGGAAGAGTATAGGTGAATTTAATCCAAGCTATCATTTCCCAAATTAGAATCTTTTGAATTAACCCTTCTCTCAATTCATTCATGCTCTAAACCAAAAAAGAAAGAAGAAGAAATCATCATCAACTTACATTTCATCTTTTTCAATTTTGCTTTCTTAGGTTCTCACCAACTCTAATTTTTCAAATTAAGATAAATCCGAAAATATAATTCGAAAGAAAGAAAGAAACAGTATAGATGCTAAGATTCAAACTTCAAAATTATTGTATATTATCCTATAAAGAAAATTAACCCTAAATGGATCAGCTTAATGTAGTTATATTCTTATCTAGTGAAACTTAAGCAAAGAATCTACCTGTAAGACCGTTCAACGCCAAGCCAAATCAGCCTATCTGCTCCCTTGTATAAAAGCCACGCCTGTCTTCCTTGCACTACAACTCATTGGAAGTGAAGTGATAAAACACAATGAAGATCGACGAAGGAATCTCAAACCCCATCCATCCACACCACAAACTTAAGCTCGAATATACAGAGATACCCTTCAATTGTGATGGTTGTAAGGAAGCCGGCATTGGCCTCAAATACAGCTGCCGGCAATGTGAGTTCGACCTACACAAGGCCTGCGCTATGCCATCCCCTAACATCAATCATCCATTTTATAAAAAATGTGAGTTCCAGTTCAATTATAGACCCCCAGGGCAACATATGAGGATATGCGATGCATGTAGAAACGACGTTCTCGGCTTCGTCTACCACTGCAAACGCTGCGATTTCGATCTTCATCCTTGTTGTGCCAACCTTCCCCAAGTCCTGGACGATGGTGAACATAATCTTTACTTGTGCTTCAAGCTATCGAGCTCGTGCCATCACTGCGGCGGAAAAGGAACCGGTTGGTCTTACAGGTCTCAATGCAAGAGCTATAATCTTCATGTGGCGTGTCTTAAGGAGTTGCTGGTTGAAAGCTGGCAAGCCATGTACTTGAATGCTGATAAGAACAGGGTTAGAGAGATACAGACCAGGATCCCGAGCCTCAGTGGGAAACTACGAAACCATCATGCAGGAAGAGGGGGAAAAGTGAAGAAATGTTGTCAAATGGCTGGTGGGGCTGTTCGTCTTATTGTCGCCGCCATTCTTGGCGATCCTACAGCTATAATTGGTGCGGTGGTGGCTGGTTTTATGTCCAAATAATATAAGATCCAGGAGACAAAATTAACTACCTTAAAGACCTCTAGTGGTTCTATAAAAAAAAATGGCTGTGGTTCTCCAGGAAAAGAGATAGTAGGCTAAAGAAGAAAAATTAAAAATTAGCTATTTTCAATCTTATTTTTCATAAATATTTTTGCCCCGTTGGATTTATTATAATATGAATAAAGAGGAGGGATTATATAAAATTGTGATTTCATCTCGTCCTTAATCTTTTTAATAGAAAATGATAAATCAGATTTTTCCTCTTAATTTTTAATCTCTTTAATTGAATTTAAATTTTTTTAAAAGGAAAAAATTGAAAATCAAAAGTAAAAAATTGATTGAAAAGGATTCTCTATGTGAAGAAAAAAATTATATGAAACAATACTGCCATGTCATTAATATTTTTTTTTAACAATTTAATATCATATCAATAAATCAGGATAAAATTCCTCTGTTTTAGCATCTTCCAGGAAGAATGGGCATTGGTCTCCTATGGTAGAAGATTGGTTGGTAAGGGGATGCCGTATTTCCCTCGCTACCTACTCCGTTCGCATGAGTGGAAGCTTCCAAATTATTATTTTTTTTTGAAAATCGTTAATCTAATAAGTAAATTGGAATAAAATAACTTCATTTAACCAATGACTTTACTTTTATTTTTTATTTTTATTCACAGTTGACTTCCTAATTCCAATATTTCAGCATTTCAATTCTTCAAACTGCTGCCGTTGAAAACCCAAGTATTTAATGACAAAATGTGATTTAATTTCTTCTTAGGAAGAAAACTAGAGATGATAAAATATTCGTATTTCATCAATTATAAAATTACAGGGTTTAGATATGGTGATGCATGAAATGTATATTTATATAAAAAAAATATTATCCAACAGTTAATTTCTGAACTTTTAATTTTTCTAATTTCTTTAACATCAACACTTTGGATGATAAATTTTAAAGTTTTGAACAAATTAAAATGTTAATGTTTATGGTTATTTTCTTTTCAAACATAATTTTTAAAACAATTTAGACGACTGGAGTTAAATAATTATAAAAGAATAATATTTGTATTAAAAATAAATAATATAACAACAATATACAAATGGGATATAATTAGATTTACAAAAAGAAAAGGCTTTATAGTACTTTAGTTTAATATTTTTTAATTTAGTACTTTTGTCATTTTTTGGTTCTACCTGTTTTTTACAAAAGTTTTATATCTTGATACTTGAAAGTAGTGATGTTAATTTTTTAGTGTTCAATTAAAGTTTTAAGGTTGATTTGAAGAAAATTCATAAGTAGCTAATAATATTAGCAATTAACTTTTATCACTCAACTTTAAAAATCCAAATTAAATCACATCTATTGGATTGTATTTGACAAATTAAATATAAAATTAAAAAAAAATTCACAATTAAAACTAAATTTGTTCTATTGACAAAATCATACAAAATTTAGACCTAAAAATATTAACAATTAACAGTTACCTTTACATACCAAAATATAGAATTTTTGTCAAATATAGATACCAAATGGGACAAAAAGATAACACACATATCATATTAAAAAAGTGTCTAATTCATGTATCAAATAATATATTAAACCAAAAAATATAAATATTTCTAATATTATAAATATAAAAAAATTAGAATTAAATAAAATATTTTGGAGTTTAAGTTTTACTTCATTTATAGCGAGACCATATATATTAAATAAATTCATTTTTATAATTTTAAAAACTTGATAGAAATGAAATTTTCCTCCAAACACATAAATTTCATTAAAATGAAATTTAAGAGGTGTCCGTAAATCAGGATTAAGAGGATTTCAAAATTCCTCTATTTAGACTTTTTTTTAAATATTTTTTATATTTAAAATGAAGTGATAAATGAATTTTATTGTTTAGGTCATTGTTGCATAACACCTTCTCATATAAATTATTACAGTAATAAACATTTATAATTTACTTTTAATTCTCATATAAATGACGAATTTATCTCTTATTTACGGTCCTATCCAAATTAAAAGAAATAAATAAATTGCAAATTATTTTCCTCTAGAGCCTAACTCTGCTTTCATGAGAAACAACAAAGAAAGAATCACATTGACATTTATATCGTAAATAATGAAAACAATATATGGTATTCAAACTTCAAAGTACGCGTATATAATACTTTTTTACAAAAGTTATGTAAAACTTATTATTCTCTACATCGGAATTAAAAAAAAATCACAAAAGAAATATTATTTATATTTATGATATAGTAAAATAATAATAATTTAAAAAAAAAATAGACATCATTCTAGATTTATTTTTGAATTATTAGATAAAATAATTGTTATATATATGTTTTCAGTAAAAATACTATCGAGATCCTTGTACTCAGAGTTAGATTGTATTTTGTCTTTCTACTTAAAAAATAGGTAAATTAACCTTACATTAAATTAAAAAGTAAAAAAATAATTCTATAAATAATTTCATTCATTTCTATCGTTAAAAATTGGTCTTTTTATGTCTGGTAGCTCACGCGTAATTATATGATTATTTTGTCAATCACAGAAGTTTTTAACCATAATAATGAATAAAATATTTAACAGATAGGATCAATTTACTCTTTAATTAACATATAAAAATAAATTTATTTTTTAATAAAAAAATACAATTTAAGGATACACCACTCCTTTCCTTGGAGAAAAGCAAAATGGGGTAAGTGTAGAGGACCGGATCAACGAAGGGGAAAGTTTACTTGGTTTGAATTGGTAAGGGAAAGTTTACTTGTTTATATATATGTAAGATAGATATCAACTAGATCTCTTGTCTACTTTCCTTCTCGCCCACGAAAACCCTTTTCACCGATATGAAATAGCTAGCTAAAACTTAGAAGAAGATGAGGTTGTCATATGATAATTCCATCCCAACCATCGTCATCTTGGTCTGCCTTCTACATATAACCCCTGCAACAGCAGCAGCCTCATTCATCAAGGAAAGAGTGTTCGATTTTGATAGCTTCCACGACACCCATCGATCATCCCTCACCCTCTTGGGAAGGGATTCATCCAGCATCGATGGCGGAGCTCTTCAGCTAACCCCTGATACCATCAACGACGACATGATCGAAATCCACTACAACAAGTCTGGTCGTATTATGTACAATAAACCCTTCAGGCTTTGGTCCAACGACGACACTTTGGGTTCTTTCTCCACCGCCTTTCTCATCAATATCTTCAGGGACAAAAGCTGGACCCCGGTCATGGCCTTGCTTTTCTCATTGCTCCCAATATTTCAGCCATGCCGGACAACAGTTTTGGACAATGGCTTGGTCTCACAAATGCCTCCACCGATGGTAGTCGAGACAACCACATCGTGGCTATCGAGTTTGATACCCTAAGACAGCCAGATTTCGAAAAAGTTGGCAACCATATCGGGCTCGACATCAACTCCGTGGAGTCAAAGAAAGTCGCTTCTCTCAATGAATATAATATTACATTATCACCGGATGAAGGCACCAATTACTCAGTCTGGGTTGACTACAATGGTACCTCGAAGATGATGGAGGTTTTCATGGTGAAACAAGGGGAAGATAAACCCTCAGATCCCATTCTCAGTGACATCATCGACCTGAAAGATTACGTGAAACAGGATTCCTACTTCGGTTTCTCTGGTTCAACAGGTTATCCACAGATCCAGCTGAATTGCGTGTTGAAATGGAGCTTGGACATAGATATCCTGCCCAAGGATGAAGGAAGGAATCGGTTGATAATTGGTCTCGCCATAGGCGTCCCTTTGGTGACAATTACGATCTCGGTACTGGCCATAGGCATCGTATGTATATTTAAGCACAGGAGGAAAACAAGAAAAGGATTAATTGAGGGCGGGGATGATCGGTTCGGGAAGTTGAAATGGTTGCCTGGGATGCCGAGGGAGTTCAAGTACAAGGAACTGAAGAAGGCGACCAATAAGTTTGATGAGAGTATGAAGCTTGGGGAAGGTGGGTTTGGAATAGTGTACAAAGGCGTCCTCCATCTCCATGACAACAAGAACATGAATAACAGTGTGAGTGGTAGAAGAAACAATCACAATCAGGACATCCAAGTAGTGGCTGTCAAAAGTTCTTACGGGACAATATCAAAGGCAAGGATGATTTCTTGGCTGAGCTCGCCATCATTCATCGTCTCCGCCATAAAAATCTCGTCCGCTTAGTCGGTAATTTCCTTCTTTATTCTTTCATTCATACATTAATTATTAACCTTTCATAAACTTCAATATCATAGATAAAGTTCAAAACACTCGAGCTATGAATAAGATTAAATGATTCTTCCATAATTTTTGAAATCGGGTTAATTTTCTATTCCTATTTTATTACAACTGATTTTTTTTTTTCTTACACCAAACCATTATGTTGATCAATTTACTATTCTAATAAAAAAAATACCTTGATTATATAAAAAAAATTATCCACGTTTATCACGTAAGTCAATGTTTACATGTGAGCAGCAGTACGGAATATAAGTTAAAAAATTCCGATTTGGAGGGGTGGAAGAATTCAAGGATTCAATGGATTAATAGTCCACCTTACATGTTCAGATTGATTTTTTAATTCATTTATTCTTTTTTTTTTAAGGAAAAATATATATTGTTTTGTTGACTTCATCTTAGAAAGTCATCGTTACAAGCAATGATGAGATGCAAGTTGCTATATACAATGTTTATCCTAATCTTATCCACGTACAAAAATGACAAAAGAATATTATTTAAGTCTTAGCCTCACCCCTCTTCCTACTCCGATCCGATATAGTTAATCAGGTGAAATTATTTTATTTTGAATGGGTTGGAATCATCTATTCCATTAACATCAAATATAAAATTTTATAGCAGACGCATGTCTACCGGATTTTCTTTTACTTTTTCTTTTGGGGTATTTCTTAATTTTGATTGATATTTGTATTGCATTTTCAGGTTGGTGCTACGAAAAAGGGAAGCTTCTACTAGTGTACGATTTCATGCCAAATGGCAGCTTGGATGATCACCTCTATGGGGATTCCAGCCATGGAACCCTGAATTGGAGTCATCGTTACAAGATTCTAACTGGAATTGCATCGGCTTTGCATTACTTGCACAATGAGTATGATAAAAAGGTAGTGCATCGAGACCTCAAGCCTAGCAACGTCTTGCTTGATGTCGACTACAATGCTCGGCTCGGTGATTTTGGTCTCGCCCGTGCCCTTGAAAACGAAAGACATTCCTATTCTGAGCTTGGAGCTGGTGTCCCTGGTACGATAGGATATGTTGCTCCAGAGTGCTTTCATACTGGGAAAGCCACTGTTGAATCCGATGTTTTCGGGTTCGGGGCAGTTGTGCTTGAAGTTGTTTGTGGCAGAAGTCCTGGAATCAAAATCCCACACCAGCAAGATCTTTACACTTTAGTTGATTGGGTTTGGATGTTGCATCGCGAAAGGACAATCATAGAAGCTGTCGACGAGCGCCTCAACAATGAATACGACGTCAATGAAGCAAAGAGGTTGTTGCTGCTGGGGTTGGCATGTTCACATCCTACTGCTAGCGAAAGGCCTCAAACTCAAGACATCTTCCAAATTATGAATGGAACCTTTCCAGTCCCTCATGTACCTCCATTCAAGCCAGTCTTTCAATGGCCCTCTGGTGTTCCATCACCTATTAGCTCCATTGACAATTCGCTTTCCAGCTTGGCATTGTCTTCACAAGATAGTGCTGGAATGTCAATATCGCAGAAGAATTCGATGCGTGCATAGGTTTAAACTCCTTCGGATTTATATGAATGTCTAGACCACAAGGATCAGCTAAAAGTATTGACTTCAATGAGCCCTGGAAATTTAAGGCATTCCCAGTCAGAGATTAGATTTTCTAGGGTCCTCGATACGATACGAAAACGGAGTAGCACCTAAGAGAGATACCAGCAACAAGATCCCACATTACAACATCTTTGTAATAGGTTGATGTTGAATATTAATTAATCATTTGTAATGCTATGATTTTAATCTGAGCTTACATTTGTTAATTAAACGGTTATGCTCATATAAATGCTTAGAAAAATATACAAAAGATGCATTTCCTGTACCAAGGTGACAATCAAGCTACAGTACATAAAATGATGGATCAAGTGAAACTGGAATGTGGTCCAGTAGATCATCAGGCTAACCCTTTAAACAAACCAAACTTCTGTAAAAACTTCTTCTGATTGCAGTCCAACATTTCACTTAAGCTACAGCTGACATCCTTCTTTAAACCGTGCTGAAAAAAATCCGGGTAATTAGCTGCTTCATCAATTGGTCTCTCCCTCACCTCAACCAAGAACCTGATCCTAGATTCTAATGAATTCTTGATGCTCTTGATAAGAATAGGGGGATAGCCAGTCACCAAAGTAGCTATTTCTTTAGCAGAATAACCAATGAAACTGCAAAAAGAGGAACAAAAGGGATGCATGGAACACACGATGATTTGTTTTATTTTTACTTGCTTTAGCAATTATGAATGTTGACAAAGATGGAAGCAGTCTCCTGTTCCTGAAAATTATGTGGAATTATGCAATTTGTCACAACCACTTAAATTGAAAATCTACATGCAGGTTTTGCATTTCACATATGCTGATATTGCGATAAGAAAGTCTAATTATGGCCATTCACTTCCGAATTCTCTTTACCATTTTAGCCATTAAAAATGGAGATCCTAACCTTGTTCCTGCATAAGCATGTAGTACTAGATTGGAAGTGTTGTTGATGTAATTAGATGAAAGGTGCTGGTGTGGTTTCAACAAACAGTAGCAAGACACAAATTTTTAGGTCAGGCTTGGTGAAGTGATGTGTTTCTGTAGTCTTGTAACAGGTGTTGGCAATGTTTACTAATTTCAGATAAACCAACTTTTGGTATTGTAAGGTGGTGTGTGTAAAGTGACAAGATTCCTATAGTAGAGGTGGGTTAGGCGCTTAGCTATTAGCACTAGCAGCAGATGAGTTAATGATTCGGAAAATGAGTAAGGCCTTTGTTGGAAAGCAAAGGAGATGGCAATGCCGTAGTTTAGGTCCTTCACAAGCACTTACTGCAAATGAGTTAATGGTGGCTTTAGAGTCGAAGCAGGGGAGGTCCGAATCATAGTTTCAATTGCAGAAATTTTCAACTCTACCATGACTTGTGGGGTTTGAACTTGTTGCAGGGTTTGGAACAATGAATTTAGAATTGAAAATGTGTTGAAATAATTGTAGAGAGTTCCTAAGCTTTAGCCAAAAATTTAAAAATTTCATATTAGTTAATATGTCACGTTAGTAATCCTTTAGTGGAAAATGGAAGATTTTAATGGTAGTGACCTTTGGTATAATTTACCTTTAATCAAACTCCTTTTATTATTATTTTTGAACAATTTCATTATAAGTTCAGATTATATATTCTCTTTTTGACATAATATCTAGAGCTACCTATATTCCCTTTCAATTCATGAATAAGAAGATAATGTGCTTCAACGCACTCGAATCGACGTCCTCCTGCATTGATAATAATGCACATGTCAATCAAATTAAAGACTCAATCCACCAAAAAAAACTTATTTCGAATTATCCGAATGTAATTTATGCGGATTAAAATTGATTTTCTTATATTAATTATGAATGAGACAGAAAAGCTGAAAAGTATGGGCTAAGCAAATATTGGGCCATGAGTTGCTTCTCATTATGGGTTGGCTCAACCAATCGATGATGACCTTAGGATTAAATATTATTGTTTAAAAAATCTACAAAAGAAAAATTTCAAATAACTATAAAATCAGTTCAGCTGCACGACTTGGAAGGGGAAACCGTTTTCTGAGCTTTTTGTTTTGAATCCCCTGAGCTGCCTATCCTCAACCATGGTAATCAATCTCTCCTTTTCATATTTCTGATCCTCTTCTTATGATTTATTCGCTGAATTATAGTCGAATTCCTTCCTCATTTTCTAATCCTAATTATGAATCTGCTTTTCCTTCTTGGCGCTGTTTACATTCGTCATTCATTTGGCTTATCATGAATTTTATGTTACATACTATGTTAGTGTGCTTGTTTATGTGACCTTCAATTTCCTTTTCCTTTTTCATAGTTGATTGATTCTATGCTTCTCTCCTCTTCGTATCTCTTTGGATCTGCCACTTGGTTCAGCTGTTTGTTTTTTTTTTCATCTGTAGTTTACGTATTGTAATTGCTTCATTTTGATGCTACTACCGGTTTATTGCTAGATCCGGCTTACTTATTTTCTTCAAAATTGTTTCTGATTTCTTATGTTATTTGATCATACTTAAGCATTTCAGTTTGTGCTTTGTTGTTAGTTCTGTTGATTCCTTTGAAAGTTTCCTGTTTGGTATTGTTACAATGATTTTGTGGCGCATTAACTTGTTATGTCTATTTGTGCTTCTTCTTTTGTACTAGTAGTGAGATGAAACTAACGTTGATATATATAACGGATATTGTCATGATGTATACGTTAATGATCGAAATAATTGTCAATGAAGCACAGACTAGAGGATGAATAAGTCAAATGTTTTAATTGTAATGTTGTCTAGGAAGTACAAGTTCATATAGTTCAGATTTGGAGCTGAAATTAGGGCTTCATCAAGATCTGCTAGGAACTAGAAATCTTTCATGTTAATACAGCCAAGTTACACGATATATAGGGTGACTCAGCAGTCAGCTCTCATGGCGCTGGCACAATGCGATCTTCATTTTACCTTTTGATTATCACAGCTAGTATTATTCCGTTTTAATTGTTCAATTTTACTTTAGAAACTTAAAATCCAGCTTCACTTTTGAGTTGCTGTATTGCCTTATCTGGAAGACTGGAATCAATGAGCCTTTTTGTGTTGCAGATTCACTTTGTACTTCTAATTAGTCGACAAGGGAAAGTTAGATTGACGAAATGGTATTCTCCTTATTCTCAGAAGGAAAGAACAAAGGTATGGCTAATACATTTGATTCAATTCAGTGTTATTTATGCAAATTGCAAAGTTTGCACATCAAGGACAAAAGTCTTTAAGGTTCAAAATTTTCTTTGTCAGCTCTATGTCATTTTAGTACTTTTGTTGATGCTTTTTTGAAGCTGCTCTTGTCTTCATTGTACTAATGCTTTTTGACAATGCATTTTGAGAAGGTTATCCGTGAGCTTAGTGGACTGATTCTCACAAGGGGGCCCAAACTCTGTAATTTCGTGGAATGGAGAGGACTCCGAGTCGTTTATAAAAGGTAATGCTACAATACGTTTTTAGCAATTTTACCTTTTCAAAGATTATCAACTAAGCTGGGATAAATTTGGCAGGTATGCCAGTCTTTACTTCTGCATGTGCATTGACGAGGATGACAATGAATTAGAAATTCTAGAAATTATTCATCACTATGTGGAGGTTCTTGATCGATACTTTGGCAGTGTGAGTGAACATTAAACCTGACCTTTCATGGGAGTATGAATGGCCCCTTCGTATTTTCAACTGATTGCAGTTTAATTTTATATCCAGGTTTGTGAATTGGACTTGATCTACAACTTTCATAAGGTATGTACAGTGTCGTTAAGAGCACATGGTGTACTCTAGGTGCTAGATTATATGGTCCAAGGCAAAAGATGTAAAAAGAGCTCTGGTGGAGTAAAGTTTAATGAGTGTTTGTATGTGTTCTTTTATAAAATTTTCTTGTGAACAATATATTACTTTAATGTTCTGGAATCTATCCTTCATGTTGCGGTGGACTGATAATTATGTGTGGGTTTTTTGGGTCTTCCAAATGAATTTAAGTTCTGTGCTATATCAACTGGTGAATTTTGATCATGATGTCAACAAAAGTATTGGTGTTGGAATAATTGCATGCATCAGGAAAATAGGAGGTACATGTGTAATTCTGATATAGATTCAAGGGTATTGATGATTTCTTTTTTACCCTTTTTCTTATAGATAATTTATAAATGCTTTAACTTTTGGTCCTGTTTGACATTGAAGGCCTACTTTATATTGGATGAACTCTTGATTGCCGGTGAACTTCAAGAGCCGAGCAAGAGAACTGTTGCACGTTTAGTAGCTGCACAGGTAAATTTTAATTTTTATTCTCAAACTGTCTTGGCTTTGATATAATTTGGAATTTGGGTTTGTTGAGTTATAGGATTCACTGGTGGAGACTGCAAAAGAGCAGACCAGTTCCATTACCAATATAATTGCACAGGCCGCGAAGTAAGTTTTGACGACTCCCCCTGCCTTTTTGTTTTTATTGATTTTTAAATTTTGCTCTGAATTTTGGAATATCCACGAAATTCTTTTCGAGTCCTGTCTTGTGAAATGAATTTTTGTGTTAGGAAAGTATACTGTAAATTGACTGACGGCGTTTCATATACAGATACCATATTTCAATTATGAATTTGTTGGCTACAGCATTTAAAATGACAATTTTGAATACAGCACACTATTACACGAATATATAAATACGATTATAATAAAATATAAGATAAACACGACATCAATACTGTGGAATATTTTATTGATTTTGTATGAGTTTAAACAGAATTTTCAACAGACTTGTATATTTTTTTAAAATAAACATATATCTCATATTTCCGAGTATAAATTTCACGTGATTTAAGGTTAAAAAGTTAGGAGATTAATATTATGTTTCTATATCTCAAAGATTTATATTTTTCTGTCTGACTGATCAATTTTAGTAATTTATAAAAACAGAAATTGATTTTTTCGATTGAATAGTGCTTATATTGTTAGTCCAAAACAGAAATATTTACATTCAGAGTGGGGGCTAGTTTGGATTAAGAAAAGCTTAACATTGTTTTATTCTCTAAATTAATAAGGATATTTGATACAATAAATTGATTGGAATTCATATAATATCGACAAGGATTACTATTTTTTTCATTAATCAAAATCTCATAAAACTTTTTATTTAGAGCACAGCTTCACTATAAAAATGTTGCACAAGGGCTATGGGCCATGGGGCTACAATCCGCATCATCTTGAATCCCTCTTGTTGGTCGATGTCTGTCCCGCTTAGTCGATCAACATTAATCAGTACACTATAATCTATCCTTTTTCCTGTTTCCAAAATATTGCAAGCGAATGAGGTCAATCTACATCTATACTTGTTTTTTGTTTTATATTATAAAAAATTTCAACCAGTTTTTTACATTTGTTTCATGAAAAATAAGAATATCGATTTCTATTGTAAATTATTTTGTGAGACTATCAAATAATCAGCAAAACTTAAGGTAGAATTACTCAAGCAACATAAAATATTAACATTTAATCTTTTTTTTTAAATATGGTTATTTTTCGAAACCCATTATTGGAAACAAACAAGACCAATGAAGATATCTACCTAATGACGTAAAAAACTTTTTATACGAACCTTTAGAAAATATCCATGTCAATAGAACTAAACAGCACTCCTTCATCTTCCCAATTTACTTCTTTGGCGTCACTGTCTTTCCCGGTAAATTCCAGAGGCACTTCTAATGGCGGTGGGCTCTGACAAGCGAAAATGTCAATCATTATAGCAAAAAACTTTGGCCCATCATTAGTATAATAGACAAGTTTCCAATCCTCCAATGTAAAAGGAAATTGTATGTATTACCATGCAGCGTATTAGAGGCCAATGGATGCCACGGAAGAAAGGGTGTTCTTTGATTTCATTGGCACCAGTAGTCGACCCCAGTCGGCTGGCCGGGTCTCGGTTCAACAATGCATTAATCAACTGCCTAGCTGCAAGACTAACCTGCATTCACCAACGTAGCTGTGTTTTCAGACAACGAAATGAGTCCTTGATACTTGCCCCCATTTTTTTTTACTTCCACCTTGTGCTAGTTACCCGAACAGATACTTTCCAAATATATGAAAATCTAGGAAAAGAATTAGCCATCAACCAAATAAAGATTTAGTCGGGGTAGCAAGCATTCATGCTGAGCAATCTCGTTCGAACATCAAATCTAATGAATGTTACCTCTTAAAGAACTAAACTGAGGTTGTAAGTTATGTCATGTGTTTCCTCTAGTGAGCTAGAACTTGGTAGAAATTATTACCGGAATGCTACTGGGGAAGGTGAGATCCTTGTGCAAGATGTTGGAGAATGTCTTCTGCCTGTTTTTACCCCTGAAAGGCGTACGCCCATACAGCATCTCATACAGCAAAATACCTGAAACTCCAACCATAGTTCCATGAATGTTATGTTTAACACAATATTAACATCTTTAGAATAATTAAAATACAATTGGAAAAGGGAAAAAAGAGTGAAGAATCAACTTACCGAGTGCCCACCAATCAATTGCACTACTGTGTCCTGCACCTGTAATAATTTCCTGAAACCAAGTAAATTACAACCATGTTTAATAGATACTAACAGTTGACATTATTTTCTAGCATCCTATCTCACTTCCACTCTTTTTTTTTTTTACTTAAAGTACTGATATCCGATTCATTTCTGACCTGGAACTTTCTAATATATGAAAATCTTGAAAAAGAATCGATTACATTCGTATTGGATACATACCCATATCCAACACTCACACCCGAGCCTAAATAACATAGGAAGCATCTAATAATTAATTGAGTTGATCCAACTGAGCATTGGTTTTTTCAGATGACATGCATGTTGGACAAACTCTTGAAGGATTAAAAATATAATTGATTGCCAACATTAAGCATGAGAAGAGTGGGTGTAATGTATACAGGAGCAATGTATTCTTCAGTTCCAACAAATGAATTTGACTGTGTAGATGGTTCAGCAACAAAAGTTGGAGGAGGTTGATTCCTGGATCTCCTTCTCTTGTTAGGCAAGGGATGCTTTAAAACCTGTACATTTCATTTTCAAACTTTAATCTCATGCAAAACTATATCATATTTTTGTCAAGATCATCCATATGTCTAAATTCTCTAAAATCAAAGCTACGTACTTGGGGTTTACAGGGAGTCATAAATGATAAATCAAAGTCCGTTAAGACAACATGTCCATCTTTCTGGAGTAGAATGTTTTCTGGCTTCAGGTCTCTGTATACTATTCCTATCATACACCATTGAATAGTGAAAAGCATAGTCAGCAGTTGTATATATGAACCCTTTGGATATCCGTTATTCGAATTAGGAGTTTTATCAAACATACCTAGACAATGAAGATATTCCAAACCAATGACAACCTCTGCTGCATAAAACCTGAAACATACATGAAATGTCAGATATCCAAGTGGTTTAAACATGATTCAGTCATATTCACTTGTAAAATACTAGGATTCGGTCATAGTAGCCGAGTGATACCTTGCAGATTCTTCCTTGAAAAGTTTCATAGGCTGCTTGTCAAGCAAGTTAAATAACTCACCACCAGGACAAAAGTCTGTTATCAGACAAACGTGGGTGGGAGTCTGTGGAGATATAAGAAATCATTAGTACACAATTTCGATAACAGACAATCATGTATGATAACTAGATTCAAATGAGATTGGTTTGAATTTTTTGTTAAACGAAAAAAGGGTTTGAAAGTTTTTCTTAAGATTTTCCAATGGCGAAAAAACAAAGAGAAAGTGTATATGAATAGCAACTTGTATAGGGGGAACTAAGAATTTGAGGAAAAGAAACCTGGAAAGAACTGTATAATGAGGGAAGAAATGGATGATCCAGGAATGAGCTGATTTCCCTTTCAACGCATGCTCGATGGACCTGCACAATTTAACTCAGTGTGTCAGTTCTTGAACACTCAAATGTTGTCTGTTTTATACACAAACAAACAATGTCCATCATCAATGTCAAAAGCTTCCATCAACATTCATATACATAATCCACAATGTAAACAGAAGACAACATGAGTTATTATAGCAAATTTTATAGATTTTATTTATGTCTATATCTGAATCCACATACACACACATACAATAAGCAGACCTTGTTACGATTCAACATCATTGACTTCTCCATTGCCTTCATAGCAAATAATTCCCCAGTACCTTTCAGTTCCACCAGATGAACGCTGCAACCCAGTAGTTTTAGACATGGAAATCAACTAAGAATTCACCCAATAAATAATGATTTGAGGGTTAAAAAACAATCTGCACTTCTAAACAGTACCTTCCAGTGTCACCACAGCCCAAGGGTTTTATGGGTTTAAAATGATGCAACCCAATTTTTTCACCACGGGAAGTGATCTGTTAAAACAAAACCAAAACCCCCAAACCATTTATATAAGACTTCATCCAAGAAGAAATAATGAGATAAGAAAATTTTCAATTTGGAAAAAGGGTACCTTCTGAATTGCTAGCCAAGAAGAACTATGTCTTTTATGAGGCCTTGGAAAGACTGGCTGAGAATGGAGAGCCCACAAATCTTCTGGTCTCTGAATATATATATATATATAATATCATTTTTACATGGATGACTAAGACAATGAATGCTATTAATATTCCTAAGAGAAAGAAATAAATACCTTACCAAATTGGCATCAGGAAGTTCTCTAACTGCTTCATCTACATTTTCTGCTGTGGCTTTCACCTGATATCACAACATCAAATCACTACAAGTTATTACCTACCTTACCTACACTTCCGGGTATGTGTTTGACATGATTATGTTCAATGATTACATACCAACTTAGCACTTTGTAGCTCCGTCTGCTCGGAGAGGCGGTTTTGTAGGGGTTCAACATGACCACTTCCATCAAGTTGGACGCCTATGAAATATTGAAGCTCACCCTGTAAACCACCAAGAGTTTCACACAATAATATATTAGAAGAATAACACAAAATCATAACACCAATATCTCAAAATCCATATCCATATCAGATGTAACTTTAACCACCTTATGATCACGCATAGGTTGCAAATGAAATAAGTTCCAGAATTTCTTGCCTGCAAGTCATATCATACAAACTGTAACAATTCAGTCAAATGATGTTTCTTAACGGTATGCATATATGTATATATTTATACGAACCGCTCTTTGTGTAGTTGATCAACTGAACGGTGATTTCCTTTTGTTCTCTAATAGCATCTCTTATCCTTGAGACAGTCGCTTGATCAGTTTCAGGTCCTTGAAGAAACCTGTAAAAAGTAAAAGGCATGTTGTTGTTTTTATATATTCATCTGACAATGGAAAACAACATATATCTGACAGTTGATTGAAATAAGTAGATGATGAAATTAACGTAGTACAAATTACATACCTGCAGTTCCTTCCCAAGATTTCTTCTCGTGTATATTCAGTCAATTCAAGAAAGCTATCGGATGCAAATATCTGCAAACATTGTAGTGGTTTTTCAGATACTACATATATAGACTAAGTAAGAGCTTTTTATTGTGAATTGCAACTGAGTTTTCGGATGAGAAAAATGGTACTGAAATAGTCTTCCTTACAATGGGATTATCAGGGAGTCTAGGATCTGTGATAACAAAGTTCTTTTCAATACGTTCCAGGGTGGTTGCTAGATCGATCCCTTGGCGTATGTCCCTTTCTCTTTCAGCACGTTCCCAACTGTCGGTGTGTTCAATGTCTTTGGTCATTAACTCCTCTGGTTCAACAATTGGTTGCTTTTCTTGCTTGGCTGCAGAGCTGGAAGTCCTGCCTTTAAACCTACAGGAAGATATCATGCATCAGATATACTGATTTATGATTCACCATGGAGATAATTGTTAAATGTGTTTTGAGTAGCAAAGCTCAAAGCATGTCATAGCAAGCTTCAAGATAAACAGAATTTGAGTAGGCATAATAATGAATATTTGTGGGAACTTAAACCAGAAAGACTCACCCCATTAAAGAAACACGCGCTGATTTTCGACTTTTCTTGTCAAATTCCTGCAAAGGAGTAGCAGTACTGAAGTCGAACTGCGGAGTATATCTCCCAGGGATACTAGTGTTCTCGATTTCAGCAGATTCAGGCAGGACATAATCAAGGTTGAATTTTTCCTGCTCTTCAACCATGTTAGTGGCATCATTACTTATCGTCCGATTGTGAGAGTGAGGGTGTTTCACAGTTTGGACAACCTCCGTCATGGAATCTAAAGCCTTATCCTTCTGGCGAGCTGTTCCAGAATGTTGGGTTATTACATGTTAAAAACTGAAATCACACTGCAAAATAACCCCCCAACAACTAAGTATAATTTACCGTCATAACGAATCAACGACTGGGGCAGTCCATTAGGCCTCAACGCCTTTTCAACGAGACCTTCTGTGTATTTGCTGACCTCCACCTGCATTCTGCATAAAACAACATTCAATAGCTATGCATGCATTTGGGAAGGAAAAAGATACCGTATGATGATAAATTATGCAGAAAAGTAAGGAAAACTAACCCAATGAATTTGATGGTTTTCCCATTATCATCTTTTATGGGAGTGACTGTTAGAAGATTCCAGAATGGAGTTCCATCTTTCCTGTAATTCAAGAGCCTGCCGCAATAACTTTTTCCATTCCGAACCGCATATCTAATCTTGGCGACCTCGTTTTGGTCTGTTTCTGGCCCTTGTAGAAAACGGCTAAACAACAAATATGGTGATTATAATGATTGCATTGCATATCAGTTAAGGTTGTACAGTACTCGAAATGATTAGTACTTTACAGCAAGTATAAAAAGAGATGGTCTACAATCAATCATGTGCCACTGACTAGCAAAGAAAATTGCGCTGCAGAATGATTGCAGGTTGTCCCATAGGCAGTCAGAAGACTCAGGACGGCTCCAATATCTGTACATGTTTAGAAGCAAGAACTTACCAGTTTCTTCCTATGACCTCCTTTGCTGAATAGCCGGTTGTGGTGAAAAATCCGCTGCTTGCATACATTATAGGGCAGTCGGGTTTTGTGGCATCAGATACAACAAAAGTTTGCTGCAGGGTAGCTAAAGCATCCTTCAGCTCCTGTGACACCCTAGGAAGGGCTCCTTGATCCAACCCATAACTTGATTCATTTGATGTCCTTGCTGATTCCACTGAAAATTTATCGAACGAGAATTTGTACCGATCACCATCTCCACTCGGCTTCATTGTTTTGCTGGCCACTTTGAAGCTACCTTCTCCAGAATCTGTCTGCAATGCAATACCCCATTCTGCAGTTCTTTCAGCTATGTTTGCTTCAGTTAAAATTCTATGCGATGACTTTCCATTTGAATCTTTCCCTCCCCCACTCAAGTTTTTGATGGAGTCATCAAAGCTTATGTTGCTCGATTTGTCGTCAGCCTCTCCTCCAAAAGCCATCCACTTGTTCACAGGTTCTTTCCTTGCTTTAGAAACTGCATCCATTGATGATCCTTCCTCTTTCACTTGGGCTTGTTTGCCAGAACCCTCAACTGTATCACTAGATTGTCCAACATTTTGAGTACCTGCTGATTCAAAAACCTCAGTAGACCTCTCTTGCTCTCTACGGCTTGATTGATTGGCAGATGACCCCTGCAGTCCCCCGGCCATCGGTTTCACTTCAGCTGCATATGATACCAACTCAGAATCAATACAAATGACCCTCAGAACTAAAATTCAGGGTTCTTTTTCGGCTTATGAATTGGGAAAAATACAGTAGAAGGAAACCCTTTCAAAGTCTCTAACTAGATATGCAGGAAAGTTCCAATTTTAATGCAGTTTATCCTCATTTCTGCACTATACAGTCCTATCTACTTTTAACAATCAAAAAAACCCGAAATAAAGCCCCAGAAACATGAGCAAAATAAAAAGACAACGCATTTCTGGGATAATAATTAATGGAAAAGGGAGCATGCAGTTGAAAAGTTGAAAAGAGTTTGCAGTTTGAAACCCTTTAAAGTAGGCAGAAAAGTTGCACTCCCAAGTTTAACAGGATAAAAGATACATACGGATGAGGATAATCAAGAAATGAACACAAAGAGTGGTAATTGGTAACAACCTCAGGAGCAGAAACTTAGACAGCAAGCAATCTCCAACACTACTTTCTGATCAAAATGAGTTAAAAGCTTGCAGGACTTTGACAACAATGGTGTCAATGGCACTGTTGTTCCATGGGGGGAAAATTGAACCGGTAGAAGCTTCCGGGTTCCTTTTAAGAAGTCAAAAGTTACAAGACCTTTTTTCCCCCTTACACATGCAATGTAACATGAAGAAACATATCTTTTTAAGTTTCTGGTCCTGGATTGTCCTGGATTGGGTGTCAAAGAAATGAGAAAAAAAGAAAAAAGTTAACATCAGGATAACGTTCCATAAATAAAGACTACCAAGTTCCAACTGCGCCCATTGGTCCCATTTATGTGGAATTTTGCACTGATGGGATCAGTGTCATCAATTTGCAGTCATTTTATCCAGAATTTTACATGTACTGGCCCCAAAATAGCATCCGGTAAATCCGAACGTTTACATTTCTTTCAGTTTTTCAATTACGGTCTGGTGTTGTGTATATATATTACCATGGAGTTCAATAATGGAAAGAAAAGACACTTATCATGTTTGTAAGGCTACTAATATCCCCAAATGTCTGCAATTTTTTGAAGATATATTTCGCTTTCACTTTTTTTAAAACAATTGTTGAATTGTTTGGGCAAAAAATGAAAGTTAAATAGTTGACAGCCAAAATGAAGACATCAATGTGAAGGACCACAAGGAGGTGGTGGTGCTGGTGATGGAACAATGGTACGGTTTTGTTATCATCCACGTTCAATGCTCCATCATCATCAAATGAATTAGCCTTAGGGGCCATCGGCGACATCACCATACCCTACACCCACTTTTCATTTCTCTATGAACATTTTCTTATTTTCGACCACACGATCCCATCCCCACCTAATTCAAACAAAATTGGACTTTGTTCAGTATTTTTTTTTTTTTTGTCCTTTGATGAGGTTTATATATTTATATGATATAGGTATTCAGGGGTAAATCTAGGAGGGCTAGTAGGGACTTCGGCCTCCTTAAAATAAAAGATTTTCTATTCAAACGTTTGAAATTTTTTAAAATTTTAAATTAATAAAAGTAAAATTATATTTTGACCCTTTAAAATGATACAATTTTAATTTAATTCTTTAAAAATTACAATTTAATTTCTAACACCAATGGATGAGCCAAGAGGGATTGGAAGTTGCCTCAATCCCCCTTAAATTGAAAATTTTTCTATTTAAGTCATTTATAATTTATAAAATTTTAAATTAGTAATGGTAAAATTACATTTTGGCTCCCTAAAATAATAAAAATTTGATTTAATCCTTTAAAAATTATAAATATACAGACTATTCAAATGGTAAAATTGCATTTTTACTATAGTAAAAATATACAATTTAATTTCGGCCCTCAAAAAAAAACTTTGGCTCTGTCACTGCCTAACACGTGATTATGTGGTCTCATGCGCAATCTCACATGTGACTTCGTAAAAGAATGTAGGTACCCATCCTGCGAACACCTATTATCATGCGAGCTCAATCTTCAAGCTCTATGCACGAGCTCGATAAAATCCGACCCGAACTAATTGAAGTTTTGGGCTGATGATAACAAATATCATTACAGATTTGTACCAATTTATTTACACTTCCTTTTTGATTTGGGGGGTAAGTTTTAGAACAAGCCTCAAATTTATTTGACTTCAACTGCATATTAAGTTATAAAACTAGAGTCAACAAGATATAGAATCTTCACTGCTTTACCTGCTGAGTTATGGGCTGTGTTAGATATGGTTTAAAGATAGCTTGACACCAAGGATAAAAGAAGCTCAATTTTATAACTTTTTAAAATTTTTTAATGATTTTTATTGAAAATATGAAGAATAATTAATTTTGAAAAAAATATAATTATATATTTATAGATTTAAAGAATCAAATTTCTATAAAAAAAATCAAATTGATAAAACTGTGAATGTTAAAGAGCTAAAAAAATAATTTTTACTTTATTTTTACTAGTTTTAATCACTTGTGTTGCACTTGAAGGACAATGTAACAATAAAAAATATTAAAAATATAATTAACATTAACAAAATTTTATAAAATAAAGTAAGTTATAAATTTATTAACCACTTGATATTAAAAATATCCTATCCTTGTTTTAAAAAAAATTAAAAATACTATCTTTTTAGTTTAAAATCTTATATATCCAAATAATTAATTAATTAATTAAAATTTTAAACAAAAACTCTTAACATAATAATGATAATGATACATGTAAATATAATATAATTCATGTTTATGATCATATATAAGATTTATTCATAATGTATTAAACAATTAAAATAACTAACACGAATAATAATATGTAAGATTCGCTTGATTATAAAATATATAATAAAAAATACTTTTTTTTGTAAAAATTATTAAATTATTCTTTTTCTCAACCAAATAGAAATTTTATTAATGAGAAGTACAGTCCATGGACTCTCCTCGTAACCTTATTGAGGAATTTTAAATTAAAGAGGGACTCTTTTGTTTACTCATAGTTAATTTTAAATTTTAACACCTTATCTTTTTGTTGAAGGAACTTGATTTTTTAGTAAAAAGTCTTCGAAGTATCGGTGATTTCTTTAACGGGTTTAGTATTGATCTCGAGGTACTTATATTCAATTTTATCCTCGAAATTTATCTCTCTTCTCCATTGAAACCGTATCGAGTTCATGGAGGAAAAATACATTCGATTGGAAAGCGTTGATGTCGAAACACGTCAAGATGATGCGTGTTGAATCTCATGATCAAGGCAATCATCTGCATGAGCATATCAAAGGCTTGAACTTGGTCATTACCACCTATATGTAGGCCACCAATGTTCTTCATAGAACATTGTATAATTTTTGTAAAAAAAAAACCATCTTATTAATTTATTAAACCCTAATATTAAAACTAAAATACTGAAAAAAGTACTTCACCTTCCATAAGTAAAGTTTTAGTGCAAGTAAATGAAAAAATAATCTTAGAAAAACAGATAAATTTTAAATAATAAGAAGTTTTATGATATAATACCACCAAGATTAATTTATTTTAATCTAATAAGAATAAAATTAGTTACTATTTGAATATTTAATTTTAAAAATTATATAAAAGATTATTTAAATAATTAATTTTAAAAATTATCAAGGGCATATATATGTTCATTATTTATAATTTTAGAGATGATACTTTTATATATATATGGTAGAGATAAATATAGAGACAGAAATAATTGCCACATCAATCATTTTAATGATAAAAAATATAGTGATTTAGGGTTTTTTTGAATGAATATTTATTTTTAATATGATACGTTTAATTTTTTTTATTTTATATTACAATATTGCTATAATATTTAATTCTATCGTTATTATTATCTATTCAAAAGAACTCTTAATATCTCGAAATTAAAATATAAAGATTAAATTTTGAATTCGAAAGGATTAACATATTTAAACCAGTTCTAAACTATAGCTTTGTTTATAAAGAAAAGATAATATAGTAGGTGTAGGCGTAGGTAAGGAATGAAATAGGAACAGGAACAGGGGCATTATAGATAAGATATGCGGGGGATTCAATGTTCTGCCGTCAAACAAACTATACCTACATTACTTGCATGCATTATGCAGGTTATCAGTATTTTCTCCTCATGTTTTGCATTTGTGGGTGTAGGTGATGCCACCGCACCACTTGAATGGTCACTATCCCATTTAATGCTTTTGGCGTTTTGGCCCCCACTGCTCACTGCCTGTGACTCAGGTCTCACCCCCCACGATATTTTTCCTATATTTTCTCAACGTCATACCCTTCCTCTCGCTCCTCCTCTTGTCCCTGACTAACCCTGCCATATGCTTTGGGGCAGTAGTACAGATTTAGCATCAGATTAATTGAATGTCAAAATCGTATTAAATAACTTACCCATTCATTTAGTGGAAAAAACATTTCACAGTTTTTGGTCAACAAGTTTTTCAAGCAATTAAAATACTTGAAAGTGCACATTTACTCAAACTAAATTAAACACTAATATTAAAACATCGAACTGTAGACTGCGACCTCAGAGCAAAAGATGACCTTGCTCTACCAGTGCTTTAATGCAATCATCAAACATTTCTTCAATGGGCCTGAACTTGAATCCTAAACTTTTTATCTTGGATGTATTGAATTCATAGTATGGTCTGTCAAGTTTCGCAAACCGCTTAGGGACAGGGAGTGATGGATAACGAGCTGATAAGATGGATACCAACTCGTCGTTTTCGATCACCGTTGAACTGCAAAGGTATCGCCCGCTTGCACCTTCATGCTCGTAGACAAGGATATGGCAAAGTGCAACATCATCAATGTGAACTTATCCCATCCTCCCATGCCACTGAAATTGCTCGGTTTCCCCTGTTCGTTCACATGGACGAATACCTTGGTGAACCGATCATGAATGCAGATTATTATAAGAAAAACTTTATGACGAAATGTTTTGTATCAATACCTTTGAGCAAGGCAAGGACATCGGATGCAGTGGAACATAGATCAGGTGGAAGACTGGGTCCGACGACAAAGGCGGGAAGGACAGTGACCAGATCAATCTTGTTCTCGGTGCAGAACTCCCATGCAGCCTTCTCAGCTTGGGTTTTTGCTAATGCATACCAAAGCTTTCCACGGTCAACAAGAAACGGTCAGCTCGGCTATATATGTGTTGTATGATGAGAAACATTAGCAGAAAGTGTTAAGGTATTTTTGGTTGATGAATTGCATCAAATTCAAAAACAAAGATTGTTATGAAGATCCATGTTAAGGTGCAAAATTTAGTTACAAGAGAAATGAAGACAAAGCATGAAAGCAGTGAGTGAAGTGGTTATAAGAAAAGAGAAAATTCAAATGAAAGAATGGTACCTCCAGAGACTGACATAGTTGAAGGGAGCTCCAAGATGAATCATCAAGGGGCGTATTGGAGTCAATATCATGTTTAACCCTCACAGCTGAGGAAGACGATGTGAGAACCACACGCCTCAGAGATGGGTTCTTCTTACATGACCCTAGCACATTCACTGTGCCCTTCACGGCCGGTTCCACGATTTCTTCCTGTTGCCCCAAGGGACAACAAATTTAAAATAATAGATTTCCATTTCCATTTAATTTTTTAATTATGATATTTAATTAATATGATACAATATTAAAAATAAAATGAAAAATAAGGGACATGAACCTTAATTCAATGTACAATTATATACATGAACTTTAATTGCGATTCAAATGTATACTTGAAACTTTAATTTTGATTTAATTATATATATTTAAATAAATCAATTTATTTTTATGTTAGGTAAATATAATTATTTATGAATGTAACATATAAACATAAAACGATGTTATATCAATAATTATGTTAATAATTTATAAAAATTGAATCAAATCAAAATTTTATGTATTGCACAAAATTAAAATTCATATATACAATTGTATATTAAATCATAGTTCATATATAATTTTGAAATTTCTTCTAAAAAATAATAACATTAATTACAATATCTATACAGACCTTTCCATGAGTTAGAATTTGATTTTACCTAACAGCATGTTTTTGCTGTTCATATATTATAAAATATTAAATATTTTTATTTTTATTTAAATACTTTTTTATTATTTAATTTGAATTGAAGCTAGATGCCAAAAACATTTTATCCAATGCATATATAAACAAGATTATATGAATGCATGAATATAATAAAATATACACTAACAATTTTAGTAACACGTAAAAGTTTATATAAAATTTATAGCTTTTTGTGACAAAATATACTTGTGAAATTTTGTATAAAGTGAATAGTATTTTTGATACACGAGCTAAAATTTAATCTTAATCATGAAAAATTATGGGATAACATTTTAATTAAGGTACAGATGTATAAAATTTCCAACAAACAAAAGATTAAAAAATGATAAATAATTATAATTTATTATATCATAGATATTTGATTAATTTTAAATTTATATTCAAGTTAGTGTTATAAGTTAATCGAATATTAATTTAATTAGGAAAATGATTAAAATATTCTTTTATATGTAAAATATATGAGGATATTTTTATCTCCTTTATATTTTTAATAAAATCAATAGAAAAAATTCATATATAATGACATTTGAGTCAAATCTAAACTTGATTTGACCTGAAATATGAATTTAAAATTTTACTCAAATTTGTAAATATTTGTAAAAAATTAATCTAGATTCATTTTAGGTATGCACATATTATTTTTAAAAAAAATATTTATATTATATTATTAGATAAAATATTTATATTATATGTAGAGTAGGGTAGTTAATTATTAGGCCAAAATTAAATGGAAGAACATGCCTTGGGATGAAGAGAAGATTTGATTACAGGGGAAGCAGTGTGGAAGACGCCCTGGCAGCCCATGATTGCATCGTCAAAGCTGCCCTCTTCTAGTAGATCAGCCCTCATCAATTTGAGTCTCTCATTAGCACCTTCCAGCCTCCACAGGTGTGCTACTTACTTCTCGTTTGCTGCTCCATGCACAGATAGCAGCTACACAAATTAAACTCAACCCATTACTACGTAGTATGGGGTGGAAAGGTACAAACCTGGATCTCTCACCGTTCCAAACACATGATAACCGCACAATAGAAGCCGCTTTACCAGCCAAGAAGCCAAAAATCCCGAAGCCCCTGTCACGCAAACTTTGCCCTTTACCACTTCCATCGACAACCAAATTTGAGGGGGTTGGGATGGCAGCTTTTATAGATGTGCACCCATGCATCAATGTTGTATCTTGATGCCCGCCCCCACTTGTCTTTCAGCCCCATCCATCCACGTATACCCAACTCATGATTTGTCTGTACTCTTTACAACAAACTAACTTTCTTTCCTTTTACTTGAAAAAAAAAACTTTCTTTCCTTTTACCAAATATGGCAAAACAACTTTCACATATACATCACTTTTAAATAATCTAAAGTTAAACTATATCATTAATCATTAAATTATGAATAAAATTTTATTTTAATTACTTTTAAAAAAAAAAATTACCCACATGGTATTTTGGACCAGGGGTTTTGCTTATCCTTCCCCTGATATTTCTTTGCTACCCACATGGTATTTTCTGGTATATTTTGGTGAAGCACAGTGGGGCAGCGCCGGTCTCTCTCTCTTTCCCTTTTTGGCTGTTTAGTTTTCCTCTTGTTTTGCTGTTACTGCTTTAGTTTTGCCCATGGTTTTCTTATGACCATCCAGTGGCTGTTTCTTTATTTTCAACATTAGTTAGGTGTGTCTTTCATACTTTTTAATAAAGGAGGCTGGCTTTTAATCAACAAACCAAAATTACAATTGGATGATTAAAGTTTTTGAAATTGTATTTTTAGTGGTAATTGGTAAAATAATAATTTTAATCTTTATTTTTTTTTGTACTTTCTATCAATTTGACCTAATTATGTATAAATGATAAAAATTTTAATTTCTTTTTAAAAATTAAAATTAAAATAAAGTAGATAAAAATTTCAAAAAGTAGATAAAGTGACAAAAAATAGGGAAACTTGCTTTTAATCCCTCTAAATTTTCTCTATGTATAATGTTGAAGCCCAATTTTAATTGGGCCTAACATTTAAACCCATTTTAAGATTTATTTTAAGTTTAAATTGATTTTTGAATTTAAATTTATTTTAAATTTAAATTTTGTTTTAAAATTTAAATTTAATTTAAATTTAGACTTATATATGAATTTAAAACTTATTATAAATTCAAAAAGGTACAAGCCCAAATAATGTCCATTTACAAATAAAGTCCAAGTACAAGCCCAAGTTTACAAGCCCAATTAGACTAAATTTATTAGCCCAAATACCCCAAAATTACAGCAGCCCAAACAGAAGGTCAACTTGCCACGTCAGCAGCCCAGACAGATTCCACTTCAACCATCAGCTCACCTCTGCCACCACCTGCTATAGCCGACTGCTACAGCCACCCTTGCGCCGGATCTGCAAAAACAAAAAAAAGAAACAAGACAAGCATTAATTTGCAAGAAATAAATTGTAATGATAGAAATTTTAGTTATAAAAGCCAGAATCAAAATTGTAAAAAGGGGGCCATTTTTTCGAAAGATCAATATACGAACCCTTTTCAAGCTTTAAAAATATTTCACATCAGCCAAAGATAGAAGCAGTTAATCCAAGCAGAGTTATTCGAAAGACGCAGAAAAATCAAGAAAACAAAGCAGTTATACAAGTAATCAATATTTCCAGTATTTTCAGGTATTCATTGAATGCATTCATATATCCTTCTTTAATACTGCCTTGCTCATAATAAATGTATTTTGTTTGAAACTTCAAACTCATTAAATAAACCCATACGTTATCATCACTTGTCAACATACAATGTTCATAAATAAATAAAAGGGGTATTAATAGTTTTTTTAATAAATGTATTAATTATCATAACACCCATATTCAATAAATAATAAATTTTTATATTATTAATAATAATATTTATTAATATTAAAATAAAAAAGGAAGATAAAGGGACAGAGGCACTCCCTTAATGCGCGTCGCCGTCGTCGGAACGTTACACCGGAGCCCTCCACTGTCGTCGTTGCGTCCATCAAGATCATGATCTGCAAAGGAAGAAATCAAAAAAGGGTTAGATAGATTGAACGAAAAAAACATATCATAAAACGAGAGATTAGGCTTTTAGACAAAAAAAATCAACTATTAAAAGGAAATAACAAAAGGTGAAGAACAAATCTGGGGTTTTCAAGTAAAAGAGATTGTTTTAAAATAAAAAAGAGGATTTTTAAAAGAAAAAGATGCTTTAAACTCCCAGATCTGGGTTTTGATTTAAAATAGAGAAAACGAAGAGAAATGAAAAGCAAAATGAAAAAGAAAGAAGAAGAAATGTTTTTACCTTCGCCGGTGATCGCGCGTGGAGGCGTGTGGATTGAAGACTACTCGGAGGACGGCCGACGGTGGACGGCGATGACATGGGCTAGTCGCACAAGGCGCGCGTGGCACCCGACGCGCGACGGACGGCCGGGGTTAGCCTGGTCGGAGCTTGGCCGGAAAGGGACTGGGCATGGGTCTGTTTTTTGAGAGAAAGTTTGGATCTTTTTTTAAGGAAGAAGCAAAATAAAAAAAAAAAAGGGCTTTAAAGTGACCTTTATAGGACCCATAGACCCGACCTGATCCGACCCGGTGGACCCTCAAGATTCGCGTGTTTTCAACAAACGGTATATTTGCGCCTTTAGTCCTTCCGTATTTTTAATTATTTCAATTTCATCCTTTTTATATTTTTAATTAATTTTAATTTGGCCCAGTAATTTTAATTACTTTTTAATTTAATCCTTTCACATTTTGAAAGCACCAGAGGTCACCACGTGTCACTATTCTGGCTTATTTATGCAATTGATCCTTTTTATTTTTAATTTATTTTAATTTGGTCCTTAAATCAACTTCTGTTTAATTACAAAATTGGCCCAAGAATTTTTTAATATTTACAAATTAGTCCTTTGACTTTTGGATGCCTATGAGGTTGCCACGTGTCACCTTATTTTGGTTTTATTACCCTAAAACCCTAAACTTTTCCAAAATTATTTTTTAACCCCTAAACTTTTCCAAAATTATATTTTGACCCCTAAACTTTTTCAAAATTATATTTTAACCCCTAAACTTTCCCAAAATTACATTTTAACCCCTAGATTTTCTAAAATTACATTTTAACCCTTAAAATTTCCAAAATTACATTCTAACCCCTAAACTTTTCCAAAAATTACCATTTTACCCCAAAACTTTCCAAAATTTCATTTTTGACCTCGATTTTACCAAAAATTACCATTTTACCCCCAAACTTCCCAAAATTCCATTTTCAACCCCAATTTCATCAAAATTACCATTTTACCCCCGGGTATCCAAAAAGTCCCATTTTCAATCCCGATTGTATCATTTTTCTTCCGTATTAATATTTGCATTATGCACTCGTATATCGTGTTCGTTTCGTATTTGCTCATCGTTTTATTTGCTTAATCATTTTATTTCGTGTAGTTTAATATCCGCCATTAATAGCTCATTCATATTAAATTTGCATATACGTCTTCAAAAATTGTTTTCATAAAAACTTTTAAATCAAGGCAATATTCTTTTATTTTGAGTTTCGAAATCTTGCGCCTTAACTTACTAGGTGCAATTTTTCTTCAAACCGAAATAATCGAATACCCTTAATCAAGGCGATATTTCTTATATTCGATTCTGAAAATTTGCGCCTTAACTCACTAGGTGCAACCCTTCTTTAAATCGAGATAATTGAATATCCCTTTTCCAAAAATTTTAAAACTTTTTACAAAAGGAAAACTCGTTATTTTTGGATCTCGAAATGTTGTGTCCTAACTCACTGGACGCAACTTTCTTCTCCGATCGCTTTGAAATAGCGGAATTTCCAAACAAAATTGGTTTCTCTAAAAATAGCTCATGCATTCGATGATAGTATTTTAAATTTTATTCGAACTTTCAAAGTTTACAAACAAAACCCAAAAGTAATCAATGTGATACCAATTTTGGGCGTATGAGGGTGCTAATCCTTCCTCATGCGTAACCGACTCCCGAACCTGTTTTTCTGGATTTCGAAGACCGACATTTTAAACGTATTTTAAACGTTTTGTGGTGATCCAATCACACCCAAATAAAAGATTGGTGACGACTCTCATTTTTCTGAATTTTAAAATAATTTTTCGAAACTCCATTTTTTAAGGTGGTTTCGACATATAATATTTGTTCTTTAAAAAACATAGAAAATAATATAATAAGCAAAATTATTGATTATCTGTAAAATAGTGCAGCTCACTATAGATAGTTTGAGTTTAATCACAAATCAAGCTTTCCAAATTGTGAAAAATAGTTTGAGTTTAATCACAAATCAAGCTTTCCAAATTATGAAAGCAAATCAAAATATAACTAGGCACTAAATTATCGATAATTTATTGTCCTTAAATAACTGAATTGATTCTAGATGATATTAAAATTTTAAAATTTTGGTACGCACTCCTTTTATATTTTTCCAACAGCTCTAGGATCATGAGATTAATTTTTCTGTTGCATCGATTGTGCTCTTACGGCTCAACACATTGACCCATTCAAGTACACTTTGCAACCTTGTCAGTGAGTTCGATCATCTCTCTCACCACAGAAGAGAATCAAATATGATGAAGATTATAGAGCATGAGTCGAATATCACCCACAATGGAAGCTGACGAATTAAGCTGGTCGATCGAACTCTTTATAGTCAGGGTCTATGTGACTTTTATTCAGCCTTTAAGAATCACAATATTACAAGCTTCATGGACTACTAGGACTTCCAGTAGCAACAATTGCGTTTCTTCCATCAATAATTGACCCATTAGAGTCTCTGCAAACTACTACAATCTTGACCATGGTGGAGTCTTTATCCAACAGTGCATCATAGTTAACCTTGACTTCAAGGGAGATTTTCCAAGAACAATTAGCTCTATAAGTATGGGTTTTTTGAACATTCTCTCGGCCAACCTCTCAATATTCCGAAAAGACTGAAGAACATCCTGCCACACTGCGATGTAGTCCCCACACAAGCTCATTTCTAGCTCTCCAAATAGCCTAACACAAGGACACAATAAGGGATATAGAATTAAAGAAGTCAAATTCGGAAAACGAATAGGAAACTTCTTCCCACCACTTCCGAAAACAACTTAAGCCATCTCTTTTCGGTAAGTAGCTAAAGTTTGAAGTTGACCACCCCACCCTAACAAATGGAAAGGAGAAAAGAATATGTTTAATGGATTCGATCTCATTGCACCCTCTTGAGCAACTATGATGACCTTGTCTTGAGCATTTGGCCAAGTTTTCTTTGGCGGCAAAATCATTATGGTAAGATTTCCATAAAAATGTTCTTGATCTTTAGGTAAGTCTAGAGCTTCCATAACTTGGACCAAGCTTGTGACAAGCTATCGATGGCATTACTAGTAGATGTCCTATTAAAAGACTAAGCAAAGTAGTTTTAGCTATGGTAGGCCAATTGCTCCTCATAGGCATTGTTTTTGTATGATGCCAAATCAAACAATCTTGATGTGTCATTGTGCCTGTAGCAATCTTATGAATCACTCGGGCTTTCTCATAAGAGAAAAGAGAGTGAACAAGTTCAAGATTTCAAGAGAGCAAGTTCAGCAAGAAGAGTTCGCTAACCAATTTTGAGCAATCCTTCATATAGAGTTTAAAAATTTATCTTTTAATAGAAATCGGCACATATTGTGGAAAAGAACCGCAAGATGTTTTATATTGAAAGTTTTTTATTTAATTGTTGGTTAAACATTTAGAATTTAATTGAAGAGTGATGATGTAAAAATGTTATAAAAGAAAAAGTGTTGATTCCCCCAAAATGAAATCGACTTCTCTTATTCTTCCCCATAAATGAAAAGCTTATTAATAAGAGGAAGTGTAATCCTTACATTTTGTTTCGTAAAACTTGTAACAACATCAAACTTACTGATAAATTTAGACTAAGAAAGTGGCCTCTGATGGGCAGAGTGAAGAGAGAGAAGGCCCTTCTCCACCAGTGATTCAATGCAATCATCGAACATTTCTTCAATAGGCCTGAACTTGAATCCTAAACTTCTTATCTTGGATGTATTGAATTCATAGCACGGTCTGTCCAGTTTCGCAAATCCCTTAGGAACAGGGAGTGATGGATAACGAGCTGATAAGATGGATACCAACTCGTCATTTTCGATCACTGTTGAACTGCAAAGGTATCGCCCACTTGCACCTTCATGCTCGTAGACAAGAATATGGCAAAGTGCAACATCATCAATGTGAACGTATCCCATCCTCCCATGCCACTGAAATTGCTCGGTTTCCCCTGTTTGTTCACATGGACGGATACATTGGTTAACCAATCATGAATGTGGATTATTATAAGAAACCTTTATGATGAAATGTTTTGTTTCAATACCTTTAAGTAAGGCAAGGACGTCGGATGCAGTGGAACATAGATCGGGCGGCAGACTGGGACCAATGATGAAGGCGGGAATGACAGTGACCAGATCAATCTTATTCTCATTGCAGAACTCCCATGCAGCCTTCTCAGCTTGGGTTTTTGCTAGTGCATACCAAACCTTTGAAACGCACCCCATTTCCATTTTCAGTATCAAAAAGGAACAGTCAGCTTGGTATGATATGAAAACACTAGTACAAGCGTAGACAACAGAACATGTTTTGGTCGACTAATTGCGTAAGAAACAAAGAATCATTCTCGTTAAAATCCGTATTTGAGTTCATTCAAAAGAAATGATGAGAATTGAGAAGGTTACCTGCAAAGTCTCGCAGAGTTCAAGGGAGCTCCAAGAGGACTCATCAAGGGGAATTTTGTAGTCAAAATCATCTCTAGCCCTCACAGTTGAAGACGACGATGTGAGAACGACACGTCTGAGAGATGGGTTCTTCTTACATGAGCCTAGCACATTCAATGTCCCCTTCACAGCCGGTTCCAGGATTTCCGTCTGATGTTGAAAGTGAAAATCACATTACAACCAGAAAATAAAATAATCACACACCATTAAACCATTTACATTAATAGCAAACCCGTAAAGTATAGAATAAATTATCTTCTTCTTATGTAGATGTATACATCTGCAAATATGTATATATATAGTGTAGAGTCTAGACCTGACTTCCTTGGATGTTCATGAGACCTGGAAGGCAAATTTGCTGCTTTCAAAATTACTCTCTGTACTAGTTTGAGACACTGACATAATGTTAAGTATTCCCTATGACCTTTTTTGTTTCATGGATTGTAAAATATCTTCGTTTTGAAAAATCAGGAATATTGGTACATGATTTACTAGGTCAAAAATGGAAGAACATATGCCTTGGGGTCAAAGGAAGGTTTTATGACGGGGGAAGCAGTGTGGAAAACGCCTTGACACCCCATGATTGCATCGTCAAAGCTGCCTTCTTCCAGTAGATCGGCCCTCACCAATTTGAGTCTCTCCTTGGCTCCATCAAGCCTCCAGAGGTGGGCTAATTTCTTCTCATTTGCTGCCCCATGCACAGGTATAACCAGACAAATGAAAATGAAACAAGGCAAATGCATTAAACAGTTGAAGATGTGATGGAAACGTACAGACCTGGATCCCTAACCGTGCCAGTCACATGATAACCCGACAAAAGAAGACGCTTAACCAGCCAAGAAGCCAAGAAACCAGCAGAACCCGTAACGCAAACTTTGCCACCTTTCACCCCCTCCATTTCCACTTCCCTATAATCAAATATCATGCAAAGGCTGCTTTTTATATTTGGACAATGCCTTGATAGTTGAGAATTGAGGTTGGACCGGAGAAGGTAAGCCACTCGATGCTCGTGAGCATTGAACATTATTTTTGTGGTATTTAACAAGTTTGATTTGACTTACCTACTCCTAGTTTTATAATTTAACTGCCAAAAACACAACAAGGGTTTGGGAAACTGCCAATGCCTAATATGTTGGGGTGTGCTAAAAATCTCTGATTAAAGCGTTTTAGCCACCTGTTTTGTTTTAATGTTTACAACTAGATTATACCCTTCATATAAGTTACATGAATTCATGTTAGTACAAATCTCCAGTAAAGAAAATCTCAAACACACAAATGAAACTCGAACGAAAAATGACAAAAAAAAAAAAAGACTCTAAAGCGTGTATCAAGTACATAATAAGTTACTTGACAATCTCTCAATGCTTCAGCATGCATCAAGATTTCAAATTTTTAACCAGTCAAGAAATTTTAATCATTGTCGACAACAATGGTGATTCATGAAACAACCATCAATACAAGTCAGCATACAACTACAAAATTTAATAGAGAAGAATGGGCTGTGCATTTACAGTGATTAGTACTGCTGATGTTGGAGACAGTAAAATATTTGTCCCAGAATTGGATGTTTAGTAGGCTCTCTCAATCGGTACGATTATACAGACATGGAACATCCAGTTTGAATCTCTCCCCCATGATGATTTGTTAAGTCCTTCAATAGAATATTAAAAGCACGACAAAGTATATACCTGTTGTGGTGTAACTACCTTTACTGACTGTGGTGTAAGGTAGAAAAATCACGAGAATAGCTAACATAAGAAAACAATTTCGGACAGGACGATTATACCCAATATAAGAATCCTATTTGAACAATTCTCTTTTGCCAATTTTCGAAGCCCCAGCCTGTAAAATCTTAGACCTTAGGGGCTGTAAACGGTCCTGAACATCCTAAGGCAGGCTATGTTGGCTACTCATCTCCCAGCTTGAAGAAAAAGAAGTATAACAGAGCCCTTCCAGTTGGTCCAGCCGTGCATAGGAAAGTTGGACCATATCTCAGCTCCCAGTGGTTATCTGGTGTGTGTTTTAGCTTCCCTCCAACTGATGGCACTATTTGAGAAAGAAGATTCTGGCCACACAGCCAATTCCGTTTTCCAAGGCTAAATTGGAAGGATCACCAATAATTGAAATCAAAGTACAACAAAAATCTGCCATGTAAATCACTCTCTCGTCCTATATCGTGTACAAGGACAGGCTTCACCCTTATTCCACAATTGCCTTTACTGTGTCAAAATCAAGAGATTCTCTTGTGGCCAAGGCTCTGCAGTAAAAAAATTAAAATTAAAATTAATTAAAAGAATAAAAAACACCCTCCGCCACAACCCATCCACCGTGTGCACCACCCATCAGTCAATAAAAGGCATATCCTCGGATTTTCCATCTAAATATAAAATTTAAAACTCGCAATTTGCTCTACTACTACTGCGACTTCTTTAAGATACAAATGTCTATATCATTGCCGTAAGTCAAACTATGCCTTGGGAAAGAAATGGATATATAATGGATATGTCACTCTAAAACATGACCATTTGCAGATCATATAGGCTAATTTGCAAATATGTCTAAGATTAGCCTACTAAAGAGTTGGTGGACAATCAATGTAATAGTTAAAAGAGACGCAAGAGAAGCAGTCCAAAGATATAGTTACAAACCTGCAAGTAAGGCTGATACATTCTCTGTCCAGAAGGCCAATTGGCTGCCCTCTGCAGTCTTTGACATGCTTGGATATCACTGGAACATGACTCAGATCATATTTACTCATGATCATTTCTGCAGACAGAATATCCATAGTAGGTGTAGCTGTCCATGGCACTTTACATTTTGCACCATCTGATGAACATATTTCAGATACCAAAAGCACCTATAGCAGGGATTATTAATAAGTTGGTGGTGTAAGAATCATAGAAATGAACTGGAATTAAACAACAGTGTGATTTTAACACATCTTTGGTGTGGATGTACACCTAAGATGGTGATTTCAAGATATAGCGAAGCAGAAAGCTTTACATATACCAATTGATTCAGATGAATTTCACTCTTCCAACTTTACCATTGTACCCCCGAAGAAAGAACAACCACAAGACAAAATCCTATGTTGAAGTTAACTTTAATCTATTTTGAGTTGCAATGGGAACTACTTTAGCATTTACGTGAGAGGGGACATCACTCAAATTTCATCACTCCTTCGTCCACCCTTACTGAGTAAATCTGTGTTTTCCTTTTTCCCCCCTTGTCCCTTGAATTGCAACATGCCAGACTATAAGTTGTTAAAGCACGTTATTCTTGAAAACTTGAAATAAATTAAAGAGTGCACCATACCTTGGAGTCCAAGCTTTTGTCTTTTGCAAATTTGCTGAACTCATGAATATCTGTTAGTGTCAATAAACCCAATAAAAGATTGTCATTATCAACAATTATTGCACAAGACTGCTTTTCCGCAAGCATAAGAGTTACTGCTTCCGTAAGTAAAGTACTCGTCATTACTGTCACATATCTCGTCCTCATGGCTTCTTTAACAAAAATTCTCTTCTCTAAATCCTGGGTTCTAATGCTGGAATCATCAACGCAGAGTGAACTTTCAACTTCACAAAGGTTATTGAAATAAGGTGGCACATCGGTAGAAGATAGACTAGTTGTATTATCTGATGCTTCAGGCTGTTGATTTGTATATCTGTTTCCATCTTCAAGTGCTTTGGTCCCTTTAACATCCTTTCTTTTCATCCGTCCAGATGTAATCCAAGAAGAAAGCCCAACAGCTCCTAGTAAAGGCAAAACTATCCGATAATCCTGAGTCAACTCAAACAGAAGCAGAACCGCAGTGAGTGGTACCTGACAGACCCCTGCAAGCATTGCAGCCATGCCAACCTGCAAAAGGCGCTGCATAATGGTCAACCACATCATTGATTATCGTTCTATTCTAATGTAGTAGATTAGTGAACATAAATTCCAGATCCAGTTGTTTCTAGGAAAAATACTCTTTTTGCAATGTTTCATTCCTGTGTCTGCAGTTTATCTCAATTTAAACATCTTTTAATAATTGCCGAGAATCATTCTCAAGTCTCAACTTGATTTAAAAACTAAAAACTTTTGAAAACTTCCACAGCATGTGTATGGCAACCAAAGATGCACAATATCATCTATCAGAGGTTACTCAACTATTTATGGATTCAGTGAGCATCCCGTGATGTACTAATCCCCAGCTAATCCCACTAAGGTTTTATCATTCACCTTTTTCATACATACATGATGACAAACTTCCATGATCATACCACTCATTATCCTTATTGTACTATTTTCTACATTACTAGTGTTAGTAGGCTTACTTTCGAAATTTAAAGCATCCTTAATGATATGCATGTTCTGAATAAAATATAAATGAATAATAAAAGCTCGACAACATGATAATTTCCTTCACAACCAACTCCGGGTTTCAAATTGAAGCATTTACAAACAAAAATTCATCTAACCACTATTCACAGAAAATTACCAGGCCATATGCTTGTGGTGAGGCCACTTCCAAGATTGACAGGTGAATAGCTGGATCAGACTGAGCAATTGCGAAACTAATGAACTTCCCATATGCCATCCCAGTTGCTGCACCAATAAAAAGTGAAGGGGCATAATACCCTCCTACTAACCCAAAGGCCCGGCACAAAGAAGTTGCAATAATCTTGACTGCCACCAGCTGAAACAAGAGATCACCCGAAAGACCTTTCACGAATGGCCGAGATTCTATCAAAAGATCGACATTCTCGAAACCCCAGTACAGAATTTCAGGATATGCCAAGGCTATTACACCAACCGTTAGTCCCCCAACTATAGGAAACACAGGCTTTGGTATCCCAACATCCTTGTTAAGATTGTCCACAACACCCAGTAAGTAAGATGTCAATTTAGAAAACGCCAATGAAACCAAGCCACAAAGAAGACCCAGCAATAGATAAAGTGGAAGTTCTGCAAATAAAAAAAGAAAAAGTTTTGATCCAATTAGCATGAGAAACGTGAAAGAATGCAGTTTCAAATGATGAAGATAATTTAAGAAATTTACCACCAGGAGACCGGAAATCATACTCAGGAACCTTAAAGGCAGGTTCAGAACCAAGACCAACTTCAGAGATCACGGAAGCGATAACTGCACTGAGAATAACCATCGAAGTTGTGTTAGTAAGTGACACTGACGAATCGGCCAGCGATGATGGCCACAAAACCGACTCAACGGCGAAAAAGCAACCAGCAACGGCGGCATTGAAACCTGAAGGTACATATAGAACAAAGTAGATTAATTAAAGAGATTCAATTCCAAAAGAATTACTGTCTAAAATTTCAAAAACGAACCAGATGAGATTCCAGCAGCGGAGCCAGCAGCCAAAAGGGAGAGCTTGGTTTGAGGATTTTTATCCAAAAGAGAATGGATTTCTTTAGCAATGGAGGAACCAATCTCGACGCTTGGACCTTCAGGTCCTAAGGAATTACCAGTCCCGAGCGTGACACAAGCCGCTAAAGCTTTCAAAACAGAACCCAACGCAGCTTTGGCGTTATAACTAGCTTCCGAAACGGCGTCCCTAGCAGCGTTCAAAACGCTGACGATTAAACCGCCGCAAGCGGGCACAAAAATGACACGTACCCAAACGGAGTCGAGAGGCTCCTCTCGCAACCAGGAAGCACCTCTGTAAGGAATCCCGTCCCAGAAAAATTCGCGAATCTCATGCACGCCGTTGTTGAACAAAACGACGGCGATTCCCGTAAAAACACCGACCAAGCAAGCCGAAACGATGACCCCAGGATCGTTGAAATTATCTTCGGAGACAACAGAATCATCGGAGACGACGGTTTGTTCGTCAGCGGAGTCGGGTAGGGCAGCAGTGACGAAAGAGGAGCGTTGGTTTAGAATGGGAAAGGGGGAAGAGGAGAAACGGTTGCTGTTGAATGGAAAAGGGAGCGGGGATTTGCAGAGAAGTGAGGAAAGGTGTGGTGGTGAGGAGGGAAACAACCGTAGGGCGCTAGCTAAAGCCATCTTCTTGCTTCATCCAAATCCGTAACGTGGACTAAACAAGCTTAATGGGTTTAAATACGTTGTTATAAGCTTTCCTTTTTAACTGATTATACAGCTTTTTTTCTTACTAACATTTAATTCAACTCACAGCTACTTTGAAACAATTGATTTATATAAATTTATCTTTCTTCTCTATTAATTAACTATTTTTCAATCAAATAATAAAATTATTTTTTTTTAAATTCATCCTAAATATTTTATAATTCTTTTTCTAACATTAATCTTATTATACAATGCATAATTCCTCTCTAACCCTTAAATAAAAAGATAATGCGCTTCAATTAGTAAAAAAATAAATAAAAATAATTTGATATGGTATAATTTAAATTTAAATTTTAAAAACATGTGTACTTATTAATTTTTATTATAATGATTTTGTGATATTTTTTTATTATTGTCCTTATTATTTTTTATTATTGTGCTTATTAATTGGAATTCTTAAATTATTTTGTGATATTCCATTAAGATCACAAATCACCACAAGCATTGAATTGGAGTTAAAGTACTTTTCAAATGAATTAAAATCAATGTAATTTCTACATTTATCTATCTATTTGTACTTGTCTATATTTATATTTGTATTAAGTTTTTTTTATTGAGTCAATATGACAAGTCAATTAAGCCCCAACTCATTTATGAAATTATTAAATTATTCTCTCATATATATTCTACATTTATCTATCTTCACTAACATATACTTGTATTAAAGTATTTACTGAATTGATATCACATGTCAACTGAACATTAACTTAATTGTGAAATTACTAAAATATCATTATATAGAAATTAAATTATATTGAAATGTTGGTGTTTTTATTTTTATTAATAATAAATCAATAAAAAATTGATCATAAAAATATTTAAACCCAAAACATCATATGCAATAAATATTTTACTTTATCTTATAACTTTTAATAAATATATTTGCTACATAATTTTTTTTGACCACATTAAATAACCAAATGATATATTCTCATCCTATAAATCTTATGTCATTTATTTTTAAATTTTAAAAAAACATTTCCGAGTATATAATAAAATTATAATTGAAATAGGAAAATAGGGCGAATGGCCCATGCAGGTCTCGAACCTGCGACCTTGGCGCTATTAGCACCACGCTCTAACCAACTGAGCTAACGGGCCACCGAAGATTTGTTGAAACAATTATATTTGTATAGGAACAAACAGGTAATGGGAAACAAAGTTATGCATTTGGCAATTTGTTCATTTCTTCTGGACAGATAAATTTGGCATCTTCAAAATCACCATGTCATATCGATTTATTAGTTGGATAATTGTTATATGAAAAAGATAATTAATTTTACTCATGATAGCTCATTTAAATTCATTTATAAAAATATATTACAAAACATTTATATTATAATCACTTTTAAGTAGTGTTTGATTTAAATTACCATCATAAAGTTTGTCAACTTTGATAGCTTGAATTCAAATCGACGGAACACATGGTCAATGTCTTTGATAATATTTCAACATGTAATATAAAATAAGTTCTGATGCGTCATACGCTCTTCATTCATTAATAAGTAGTTTTTATTTACTCACAAACAAAACAAACACTTGAATTCTTTAGAGATCCTGAAACTACCATCGCTTATCCTCCTCGCCAATTCGGTAGCAAGATGCATAGATTTTATTGAGAATCTACGATATTGATCAACAACCCAGCTTGGGAAGGTGGTTTAACGGCCACAATGCAATCTAATAAAGCATCAGGGACTAAATGGCTAAATTTACCCTAATCCCAACATCCATCCACCTTCATCATGCTTTAGGGACATGAAAATCAACTGAGAGAACAGGGGTTTTTTACTAAAATAATATAAAAAAAAATAATATATACCAAAATAATATATTCTCCCCATTAATTACCAAAATGGTACACTTGGGGGAGTGGTGCCTATCTGGTAGGCGGCATCACTGTGCACTCTGACAAAAAAAATAATTTATTATTAAAAAAACACCCGGTAAGTATAAACCCGATACAAAAATACGAAAGTAATATAAGTGGGTGGTGCCTACTTGACAGGCGGCACTAGTGGTGCCTACCTGTCAGGCGGCACCAATGGTGCCTTTCTGTCAAGTAGCACCAACTCGTATTTTTATTACAAAACTAATACAAAAAAAATTATACACCAAAATATAATACAAAAAAATTAATAACTTAAATAATATAAATATATATATATTAATCCATTCAAATTATAAAAATTAAAAAAGTAAAAAAATATTTTTATAAGAATTGTAGAAAAAAATATTATAAAATTAAAAAATTAAATTAAATATTAAATGAGAATAACTCAATATTTTTAAATAAAAATATAAAAAATATTTATTTATCAAAATAATAATAATCTTGCATAAAATTAATATCCCAAAACCATTCCACCAATAAAACTTAATCTTGCATAAAATTTCTAATTTATAACAAGTAAAGCCACAAAGTTAATTTTTTTAAAGATTAAAGCTTGAAAAAAAAAAAATTACCAAACTAGAGAAACCTACTTAAAAGCATTGAAAGATTGATAATCTATCAGTTCTATCTTATAAAAACCATGGAGAAAGTGTGAGAGAACAAGAAAATTTTGAGTGAAAAAAATGATGAATGTTGAAAGAAAATAAGAAAAATTAAAGATTTTTTTAATTTTAGTGGGTGTTTTCAGATAATTTTGGGGGTTAATAACTCAATTTACTATTTATATTATTTTTTCAAAATTCGTTTAAGTCATCTTTACTCTCGAAAATAAGATTTTATAAAAAAAAAAATTAAGACATCGAAATAAAACGAAAGCAAACTCAAAAGATAAATGAACTCGAATCGAATAAAAATGTCACAAGAAAACAATAGCACATCAAGTGAGTGAGTAAATAAAAGTGAGAGGACTCCATTTATAGTTGAGCTCTCCCAAATCCAACAGATCAGATTGAGTTTTATCAATAACTAAGGTTAATGTCTATCTACAAAATGAGAGTCCTAAGTGCTTTAAATTCTATACGTTCTTATCCTTAAGAATTTACAGTAATTATCTTAGTAAAAATATAAATTAATGAAGCTTTTATATTTTAACCAAAATTTAAGTAGATGGGTCTTAAAGTCGATGGTACATAAATAGAGGGATTATGTATCAATAAAAGCTCATTTTCAAAATTATTTACGAAAATGGGTAGTCTTAAAAATTAATTATGGATATGGGTCAAAAACACAAAAATGCGCTTATGTGACATCATTTTCAATGGATAAATCAAAAAAACGTTTTCATGTAAGCACTTTTTTTCCTTGTGTCAAGCAAAGGCGCTTGTGTTTTTCCCAGTGGGTTATTTGCTAATTAAGGCAAAAGCGCATCAACGTGGGCGTTTTTTTGAAAAACGCTTCCACGTCAACGCGCTTTTGTCTGACACAAAAAAAAAGTGCTCACATTTTTTTATTTATACTCTGAAAAATATACCACATAAACGTATTTTTATGTTTTTGACTCATACCGGTAATTATTTTTAAAATGACCCATACTCGTAATTATTTTTAATGGTATTAAACCTTGAATAAAGTTACTATATTACTATCAAGCTTATATTTTTTTTGAAAATTGATGCACTCCTTTAAATTACTTTGCACTCTTCTCAATGATTCCCATGCTTTTTTTTTTTGTGAAAAGAAAACCTCAAGAAGTTAGATTACATGATTAAGATTAAGAGATTGCAAAATCCTATCTTTATCAGCGTTAATAATAGCTAAGACCTCCTCCGGATGGTCTTCAATTATAATAAACTCTTCCTTCCTCATAAAAGCTAATTTGGTGACGCAATCCGCACACTGATTATCGTCCCTCGGGATGTGTCGAATAGTCCAGTGCTCCTCTTGCGATAGAATGCGACGAATCTTTCTGGTCAGGGCACAGTTAGAAGAGTTTAAAGTGCTATCGCGAATGGATTGAACAGCTTCCAAGCTATCTGATCGGACTTCAACTTTGTCATGCCCTCTATGTTGGAGAATTTTCAATCCCTCCAGGATGCCCCAAAGTTCAGCATCAAAAACTGAACAATTTCCTAAATATCTATTATAGTCGATGATCCAATCTCCGTTTGCACTACGAATAACTCCACCTGCAGCTGCGCATCTTGTAGATGTCCGAACTGCTCCGTCTGTGTTGAGGATGACCCCGTCCCTTGTCGAAAGCTCTCTACTGGTGATAAAGTCTTCCTCCCCAACATTTCTAGCTATCGAGAGGTAGTGTTTAGCCCAACAAAGAGAAGCGTTGATGATCTTGCGAGAAGTCCATGATTTATTCTGAAACACGAGCAAATTTCGATTCTTCCATAATCTCCAAGCAAGGATACCAAATAGACACGCCCAGCTACTTTCCCCATAATGAGATTTTGAGTTATTTTGCAAATTAGTGAAAATCCAAGCATACAGAGAGTTAGAGAAAAAATTAGCTTGATGGTTAATCGAGATTACTTGGGACCAAACGTCTTTAGCCATAGGGCACTCACGAATAATATGGAGTATATCCTCTGAATCGTGGCCGCAAACGGGACATGAAGGGTCAACTACCATTCCTCGTCGAACTCTTTCCGCATTAGTAAGCAGTCTCTGCTTTTAAGATAACTATTCATGTGCAATTTTTTTTCAAAAGGTTATATAATTTTTTACTCAAATGAGGGGTGTCTATACCTAAAGACATTTAAGCCTTTTACATTTTACTAAATAATTTCCATAAAAATAAACATTTACCGAAACTTAATTTTTTATTAATTGGATATTAAGCTTGTTATTTTCATATATTATTCATTAAAAATTTAATTAATGGATAGTAATTGTCATTTGTTTAAAGATTAAAATTTTAAAATTCGACAAGTATAAAGATTTAAAAATGATTCAATTGAATATTATGGACTAAATTTATAACTACGATTAGTACAAGACTAATAATTGAATTTAATCAAATAGATTAATTTTAAATTTTGAAAAGTATAGAAACTAAAATTGATCAAATTAAAAAAAATGAAAATTAAAATTGATCAAATTAAAATATAGGGACTAAAATTATAATTTCCATTAAGTATAGGGATTAATAACATAACTTTTTCCTCGAGACCTCCAATTTTAGTTTTTAAAATATTTAATTAAAGTAAAGAAAAATACAATTTTCCCTTCAAACATCCAATTTATCTGACACTCGTATACTTAAGGAAGTTTAAATAAAGTTGTAAATATTGAAAGATAAAGTTATTATACGAATAAAAACGAGACAAGTTGACAAAAATTTGAATACTGTGATTAATTATCTTTTTCACTCATTTTCTAAATTATCATCGATTAAGCTGTTTTTTTTTCTTTAGAAAGACCAATACCCTTAAAACACTATTATTTTATTTTATTTTTCTTTTAAAATGTAATTACTTATTAAAAAAAAGTTATTGTTCAAAAAATTTGTTTTCCAACCATAAAACGAATGTGCTGAATTCTAGAAATACACCATACACTCGAGTATTTTAGTATTTAATCCAGGGGCAGATACAAGAGATTGTAAGAGCTTCGACTCCCTTTAAAATGAGAATTTTTTTCATTTTAATTCTTTAAAAATTAAAAAATTTAAATTAATAAAGATTAAATTACATTTTAATCTTTTTAAAAATAATATTAATTTAATTAAATTTTTTAAAAATTATAAAAATATAAAAAATTTAATTTCAGTCCCTAAATTTTTTCTTTTTAACTTCGCGGCTGATTTAGCCTTACCTATCCACTCTCATGTACTTCCCAAGTGATATTAATCATATTATTAAGGGGGCCATTCATTTAAGCTTGGACTGATTTCCTTGTAATTGACTCAAAATTACCCATTTGCTCTAAGGCTACCATATACTTTCGCTAGATTTATGCTCGGTGAAAAAAAATATATTAATTAAATATTTATATAAAAATTAAATGATAGATTGATTAAAGAGGTGTCATCGGTAGGGTCGGGTTTGATCTAAGCATGATATTGACATATTTTATACTTGTTTAAGCTCAATTCGATCCGAAATATAAGCCTAAAATCTTGCCCAAACTAGTTCATATTTGCAAAAAGACTAACTTAATCTCATTTTAAGCTCGCCCATATTATTTTTCATTTTGTTTTAATATTAATATTTTTTATTTTAATATTTAATAATTTTATACAATTTTTATTTATTGAAAATTCTTATATAGTTATTTTAACATTTTTTAAATGTTTACATTAGAGTAGTATTCTATCTTTAGTATATGTTTATTTTTTTATTATGTTCTAAATTACATAATATATAAAAATAACATAATATAAAGTATTATAAACTTAAAACGGGTCGAATCGAACCAAGCTCGGGACTTGAATGTTCAAGCTCGAGCCCAACCTATATTTTTTGCCCAAATCTTTTTAAATTTCGAGTAAATCTTCGGGCCTGAATAATTAACCCAACTCATAAATAGATCTATAGTAAAGTTAAATATTTGATATGTATGGTGTTTTTTTTTATTCAAATCCCGTCATGAATAATTTTTTATTCATTAATAGTTTTATTTATAATTTTTCAATTAGTTTAGATTCGATTAATGGGCAGTTCAGTCCGAAACTTTATTATAGTAGAGGTGAATCCATAACAAAATTATCATTTACTTGATATTATAGCAAGCTATTGAAAAAAATCAATTTTCATTATAACTTAAACTACAACGAAATATCAAGAAATAAAAGGAGAACAACCGGTGGTTAGCCAGTTATTGGAGAAACAAAAATCTCTAAGATTTTGGGCAACAACTATCCTTGAGATTTGCCAAGTTCAACGTCCTTGAGTAGTGATGAGCCGTCCACTTGCTTTATCAATGGCTTTACATCTTCTGATGTAGCATCTTTTCGGTATTGCATTGGCTTATCGGCCTCAACTGCCCAACTATATATTATCATCCCATTCACAGCTACGCTCATCCCTAGTAGATTTTTCATTGTCAGCTCTGAATCAAACAGTATCCATCCTAATATCAACACGCATACTGTTTTCATGTGTCCCAGCACTTGGAAAGACACCGCCGAGAATCGCCCAATGCACAGGTACTGGCTTATGTTGCAGAATACAGCCAAGGAACATGACAGTAGTATGAAAAACTGCATTTCATACCCTTATCAGATTTCTCCTCGTAAAAAAACTCAAACTTTGATTTTAAGAGACAAGGAATACTTACAAATGCAGCTGAGGAGATCTTATAATTTGCTAGTAACTTGCCGGTGAGGAAGTAATCAACGAATGGACCAAGCAACAAAAGAGATAAAGCTTGGATTGGAGCTGTTTGGCTAAGCAGTTCAAAAGATCCTATGGAGTACTTCTTCTGTAAGGACCCAATTGACTGTTCCACAAACATTGTTAATCAATACCAACAGAAGCATACATTGAGTATTAAATGATGATCGAAGGGGTAAAGGAGAGACGCTTTCGAGCAAACAAAAGAATGGTAGAATGAGAAATGCTTACAATTTGTTGTAAGGAGGTACATAGGACAGCTACAGAGGCACAAAGAAAGCCATGCGCGTTCATTTTTACATCAGTAACTGTACAAACACCTACACCAACCACCACCACCACCACTGCTATCTTGACTTTACTCGAGTAATGTTTACCATTGAGGAGCCATTCCAGAAAACAAACAACAGGGATCATACTTAGCTTTGAAATCTGTATTAAAATGATAAACATGGAGGATTAGCTTTAAAATCTAAATCATAATGATAAGAACTTGAACTTTTATCAAGTAAATAGGAATGAAAGTTAGTACTATTTTTCTCCTATTGTGTTTACTAAAGAGTCATTTTACCTGATAAAATCCAACTGAATTCAACATGAGGCTCAAGTTCATCGCGGTAATTGAAGTATTGGCGACAACAGAGAACCAAAGAAGCTCCCACAAAGGAATATTCTTCTTTGTTGTGTAACCAGAGGCATTTGACACCAAACCAATTAAGGCAGTTGTACCAAAGTGGAACCCAGTTAATGTTGTCGCTGTAAAAGCAGGACATTTTTTAGATTTACAGAGGCTAAACCATGGCAAGACTAGTTAAGATGGGCTAAACTACCACGAAATGTTAAAAATTACAATATTAGCAAAAGAAAAAGGTAGTGCCTTTCTCAGATTTGATAAATTGGGATGAAATATATAATAATTTCATTGTCTTGGGCTAATCTGAGCTTTCAGATTGAATACAAAGATTAAGATTCTGGAAGATCAATAGTCATCTCAACTCATCATCCCATCAAAAACTTTGAAGTTAAGGGATAGAAGTAAAGAAGATTACAAGCAGAAGCATAGACTAGGATTGTTGAAAGTTGGTGTGTATCTATCATGGCCATGCCATGAATCAAGGGAAGGAGGAGGGTTCGAGGCGAAACGACGAGGAGAGTCAATAGAGGAAATGGAGTGATGAGGTAAATTTACAAGTGGTTCAGCTCCAGAAGTTGATTTGTGTGTATATATATACACGCAAAAACAGAAGGGAACATGAATTTGAAGATCTGGATCTGGTTTTGGATTATGAAATGCATGGTTACGTATAAATTATCTAAAACTTGATATGAATTTGAAGAGGAAATGTTTTCTTGCTTGATAAAGCCAAAGAAAAAGCAAAATCGGAAGGGTAAAAGCCTTTCATCCAGCATATACGCAATTGCTGAAAGCTAGAAAGGGAATATGTCCAAACGGCTTGCCATTTCCCCCAGAATTTCATTTATAATAAAAATTTCGAGAAATTCAATCATGATAACGACGTAACATTTGAGAAATCTGCCGGCGATCAAAAAACAGAAACCACAAAAGAAGGGAAGAAAGGAAACAGACCAAAAGCGAACGCATGACCGGTAGGGGACATGAGTTGCTTGTTGACCATGATTAAGCCGACGGAGCTAATCACGTTCATTGCCCAAGCTCCCACATTAGAAACGGCTGATGAATGTTTCTTCTCTGCCTCCATTGTCGCAATCCAAATGGAATATTAGCAGTCGATTGGACTACAAAGACAGATCTGAAACTTCGCCGAGCAAATAATCTCCGATTCTGCCCCCGCACGCAGAGGCAGGTCAGAGGAAGATATATGAGACAATGTGAAACATGTAGAATTTTAAGGATCAGGAGTTTATATACAGTACTTGGATCCGAATTATGTTCCATTTTTTTATTAATAGTTACCTTATTTTATATTAATACGATTTAAGACTCTTCGAACAAGAACGAATTACATGGTGAGTAGTAGAGAAGTGTTAGGAAAATGTCAATTGCCGTAATCTTTTTTTAAATTTGTTAAAATAGATAAAAATAGGTCAAGAGAGAAAAAGAAAGAGTGTGGATCCAATTTTTACTCCAAATTGGCAGATGGTAGCTTCTTGGCCTCCCCCCTCCCTTTTCTATTTGTTCTTTTTTCTTTGTTTAAAATAATAATATTAAATTAAATTAAAATTTCATAACATTACAATAAACTCACATTTACATATGTCACTTACATTTCTTTTTATCTAAATACAAATATATTTCAATTAGTTGTTTTAATTATTGATAAATGCTAAAAGTAACATGTTTTAACCTCATTTATGTATTTTTGGGTGATTATTCAATGTTATTTGTGGATTTTATATTTCTAGTCATTTGAATTCATATTTCAATGCTTAATAGAACACTTGAAAGCAAAATGAGCGAAAATCGGAGCAAGTTACAAGAGCCACACGAGCAGAACCATTCCACACGAACGTGTCGTAAGTCATGTCAATGTCACGGGATTACGCACCAAACCGCAGAAAAACGCTATTTTTAGGTTTTTCGGATATTTTAATACGTATATATATGACAAAAATAAAAATATATGAGAGTCGTCAGAGAATACTCAATAAAACAACTCGAAAAACACTATTGAAACCGACTCTAAAGCAGATTTTCGTCAAGATTGAAGATTCTCAATTGCTTTCTTAGGAAGTTATCATGAGTTTATTTATTTCTTTTGGTTATACTATATCTTGGATGTTTCTATTTTCAAGTATGAACTAATTTTTTAAATACTTAAGAATATGAACCCTATAATGGATTCTTTCATTTGATTTTTATTTGAGGCAATAAATACTTAGTTTTTTGTTCTCAATTATGTATGCTTAATTCTTGGTTTAATATTTATAGAGTATTAATCCATGTTTGATGTGTTTAAATCGGTAGTTGAATAGACCCTGTTTAAGATTAAGTCTTACGTAATTGAGTGAAGTTGCATGTAATCTTAGAAATAGAACGACATAAATCTACCAAATTAAAGTCAAATCTAATAGGAGAATCTATAGCACAAGTTAATACGATAATAGATGTTTTAATTAGAAAAAAATTTCAATTAATCAATTTAAAGTTAATTGCTCTTATGTGCAAAAAAAATATTTGCATAATTTAGAGATTTTTATTGATCAATGTGTTAAGTAAAGAAATTGTGTAATTTAGATTGATAGTGACAGAGGAAATTTAGACGGATTCTTTCCTGAGCATTGTTTCGCTTCTCCATTGTTACTCGATTGTTTTCACGATTTATTCTTTGTCATGTGTGTTAGTAATTAAATTTGTTAATTTTAATTTTAATCAATCGGTTAAACTATTCGGTTAGAAAATAGAAAGATGATAATTACTAATACTTGTAGTTATCGTGAAAACAATATTTTTACTTACCGTAACTATACGATTAATTGATAAATACACTTAATTTAATAAAACTTTAATTAATTTCGTGATACATCAATTATAATAATTTAACATTATTATTTGTGATTATACTCTTTTATAAAGAGACGTCATAGCCGCAAGTGACGATGAAAACTATACGAGTTCGGTTTTTTTTTTTTTTTTTTATGAATCAAAGAAGTCATAATTGTACTAGCTTTAACTCTATTGATAACATTGTATGGAACAATTTTATTTAAATATTTAATTGTAAATTAGGCTAAGCTACAGAAATTATAATTTTACTTAAATGAACCCTTACCCTTTTAATTTTTATTTCTTTATAGAAAAATGTAACCTTATCCTTGATTTATAGTTTTATACACAAATAAGTCCTCATATATAAAAAAAACAAAAAACATAGAAGGTGAAAACTAAAAGTTAAGATATCTTGAATAAAAATTAGAAATTAAAGATTTATTTGAATACAAATTAAAAATTAAAGCTTATTTTAAGACTGATTAAAATAAGTTAATAAAGTTTAGCATTCCCTTAAATAATTTATAAAAGTAATATGGTTGTAATCCTGAAGGCAACAATTGTAGAAATAATTGGAAGAAGAAAAGCGGAAGGGATCGGCCAAGCCACTAGCATAGAAGATTTTCCCTGACAACGATAGCCTCAAATTTCAAACCTCGATACATTGTTTTTTTTTTTTTTTTGAAAAAGAAAGACTTGGGCTTTTATTATAAAAGCCTCGATACATATAAGTAAAAGTAAAAGAGATTGAAATCTTTTTGCTATAATAGAAAATTTGATATCAATGTAATATATTTAATTAAAATTATATAAATATGTATTTTTAAATTTATATTCAATAAATGAATTTATATTTAAGATTTTGATAGGTTGGTAACATATTCATGCTCTTCGTCAAATTATAATCTCGTCAGTTATAATTTCGTTCAAGGAAAATATTTGTCAACCATAAATTTTATAGGTGTATGTATATGTCATACATAAAATGTCTCTTATTTACTTTATTAAAAATAAGTGTTGAACTCTTTTTTGCATGAAGCACACGTGAACTTTATTTGATCCATACCAATCCTATCATCATCTATCTAGAAAATGAATATGCTCTCGAATCCTATGTATTGACGTGACGATTAAGGATGTTCATTGTCTCAGGTGTAATCTGAGTTCGAATCGCGTTAATCATTATTTATAATTCACGAAAAAAAATTGAATATGCTCCCTAAGTAATCAATCGTGACAAGATAAATATAAACAACGTGTCAAGACTAAAGCCAAGAGATGGTCACCCTCGCCTATAATTTATAAATGTCCATACCTGACTTTAGGAGAAATCTTGTTCAACCCTGCACTTCTATGCTTGATTAGTTTCCCTCTCCTAACAACTCTCAATACGTCTTTATTATGTGAACCACCGTCCTTCCTCCTGCATCTATTTTGCTCTATCAACAAATATTATTATGTTGTTTAACTAAAATAAAATATTATAAAATGATTATTTACCCTTATAAAATTAAACTTATCTTTTAAATATCTTATAACTTGTTATTATTAGTATATAAAAATATTTAAACACAATTGTATGTATTGATAAATTGTTTAAATTTGAAATAAGGATGTTATAGTAAATTAGATTAATATTTTCATATAATATTGTTTCTTAAAAATATAATAAAAATAAAATATGAAAACATTTTAAGACTTATATTCACAAATGATATAAAAATAACACGTAAATTTTTTTATACAATTAATTAATTCTTTCATATTATAGTTGCATAATAGAAGGGTCTTGTTGACAAGAAGAAAGTTACTTGCGCATATGCCACATGCCATTACCATTTATGAAGATAGAATATGAAATTAAAAATTAACAAAGATTTTTGAAATCAAGCGAAAAATCGATCAAATCAAGAATCAATAATTTAGCTGATTGGACCATCAATCTAGTTTCAAAAACATTGCTTTTAAGCGAACTGTTTTTGGGTATTAAGCCCAGCAAATTTCAATTAGATTAATTTATATACAATAATTCTAAAATGTAAGAGATGAGATGACCACTTGGTTGATCTCCGACCTTATTGTTAACTGTGATTAACAAAACACAATAAACATTGTTGTTGTCTACCAGTCTTCTAGAACTAAAAGTTTTCAGCGTTCATATAACTTCTATGTTTTCATGTAAATTCTGGCATACGTTTATTATTGTATTCAGTATAATTTGTTTATTTATTTATTGTTTTGAGTTTACCACTTTACCTTCATCCCATACCCTTTTCCTTGAGGTACAATTTAATTGACGGGCCTTCCCATGCACATATGCCACTGCCCCTTCCCAACTCACAAGAACGCATCCTTCTCCAACAACTTTACTACCTCATGCTGATTGTTCAGCTTGGCTACTTCAATGGGGGTCTTGCCATCCATGTTTCGGAATGTGCTGCCATAATAAATAAAATAATTTACATGAACAAGTCGATATCCATATCAATGGTTACCAAACGAGTTTGTTTACTTACACGGCAGCCCCGTTTTCCAGTAGGAGGGCCACACAGTCTTTCCTTCCATAGCCAGCTGCATAATGAAGTGCTGTATTCTTATTCTTGTCCAAAGCATCCACTCTTGCTCCAGCTTCAACAAGAATTTGTGCACATTTCATCTACAATAATAAAATCACTAGTGTATTTGCTTTCTCCCCAGGTAATAAACATGACATTAAATCCATCCCTTTGCCTGAAATCTTTTCTCAGAAACATAACCTAAAACTAGCCCAATAACCCAATCTCCTACAAACTCTCTTAAACTACTAGACTAGAGGTGTCCACCGGCATTCGAGACTAGTATTGAATGTAACAATCAGTTATTAAACCCATCAGATTTTCCACACAAGTTTGTCCTCGATAGACAAAACTACTTCATTAGTCAGGTAATGCAGCAGTAGGGACTAGGGACTACTCAGATTTCAGTTATAAAATTATCATACCTTGCCATAACCACATGCAAAATGTAATGCCGTCCTCCCCTCTGCATCTTCTTCATCCTTGTCAGCACCAGAGGCTAGTGCAGTTTTCAGACCCTAAACCACGAATATAGTCGAGGCTTTTTAGGTTATCTATCAACGGGGAAAAATACATGTACAAAAGTTCACTCTGTCCTACCTCAACATCACCAACACTAGCACAATGATGTACAATTGACTCATCCTCATTCCCTACTTCATCATCTTCATCAGCTGCAGCGTTACCAACAGAAATGGCTGCATCTCCTGAATCTGCAAGACCCATTGCTGCACCCAACTTCTGGAGAACTTCTTTATCATTCCAGTACCTAATCCAGAAGCCTTTCTGCTATTAATTTAGTGAAAAATAGCTAAATGCAGACATCTACATACATTCTAAAGAAGAAACTGTTATGCCCACAACATTATAATACTATGATGCTACTAGTACTTTGATCACCCACCTCATCATTGCTGCGGGACCACCTGTCTCTATTTCTTCTAGAATATGTTTCAATGATGGATCCTCTTTGATACGTGCCATTCTTTCCTCAATCTGGTCTTTTTGCTGAGGATTGGACAAACTTTCAAGCATGCTAGACGTAGCAGGATCCTGAAGACAAAACTAAAACTTCATCTGCCAGAAGCAAGTTCATGTAATGTGATAGAAGGGTAAAAGACTAAAAGAACCGCGAATCCGCTTAAATAGGCAACTGAGGCCACATGTACCTGCATTAATGCATTACCAAGGCGTTCAGCCATGGTCATAAACTGGGGATTCTGCATAACCTGTTGCATGGTCGAATAGTACTGCTGTGGTTCAAACTGAGGCGAACTCTCTTCGGCTGATGCCCCTTGAAACATCATAGTGAGCTGCTCTGCCATTTGGTTAAATGAAGGATCTTTTGCTATCTGCTCAGCTAGTGTCTTGATGCTTGGATCCTAAAATAGACCAAGATGGTCAAGATCCACAACACATAAAATTAAAATTTGTTCAGACTTGAGACTTAAAAGACAAGCTATTACGGAAACCGAATTGCGCAAAAATGAAAAACGAGATTAAAATCAAACCAAATCAGTCACAAGAAGAATAAACTGCAGAACCCACCAGAGATGGATGGACAAAAAAGTTAAAAGACCTGACAATGAACTCCGGACGTAATCATCTAGACTTGATACTAAAAACTAAACTTTTCCATTAAACTTAATTACAACTTCATTTTCATTTGAAGAAACAATTCAGAGTAATCCATCCAGAGATAATAAAATTAAAAATAGAGAAGCTCACCTCAAGAAGGCCACTCATGGCTGAGAAATCAAACGGATTGGTTGGGACAAATCCAGGTCCCATATTGGAAGGGGAGGCTCCAGCCTGAGCTGGTTGGAAAGCTTCTGGTTTCGAAGTTTTGCTGTCAATGGTGGATGTTTCTGATTTCAGACCTTTGGTGTCTGTTGTCAAAGCCGATTTCTCATCTAACAAAGACAAGAGAAACATAAAGAACAACCCACATATCAATTTACAAACTGCCAAACCATGCGATATGGGGTTTCATCAACATTAAACGAAATTAGTGCTGAAAAGGTACAGTACAATTACAAGGCCTAAACTTAGCACTTGGAAGGTACAATATAATTAAAAGGCAGTACTGACATTAACTACGAAAGGTTATAATTTTTTTTTAAATTCAAAACCAGATAAACCCAGTGCTAAAAGGGAATAATTAGAATGAGCTGAAAGAGTAAATTCATCTAATAGCCGATTAAGAAATAAGGAAATGGAGCTCGTATTGATTCCGAACAAATTCAAACCCAACAGAAAACGAAAGAAAGAAAGAAAGCTCACTGGAAGAAGTGGAATCGTGATGCAAATTGGAAGCCATGGAGGAATAATAGCTTAATTGAAAGAAGAAATCAGTATTGAAAAGGAAAAGAAAATGAAGAGAGATGAAAGTGCATTGGTTTGCGTCTCTGGGAAAAATGAAACATAAAATGAGGAATAGAGAATCAGAAAACTCACTCAGACAAGTAAAGTGAAACACAAGAAGAGAGGAGAGGAGGCTAAAGCCAAAGGCAGAGGCAAAGCACCAATGCCTTTTAAGAGTGAACTGTGAATGCAATTAACACAAAAATTGGAAATTGGAGGTGAGTTTAGTGAGCTTACTCTTCTGCATCATAATATACTTTACTTTGTTTGACCTTTTTAACAAAATTCAGGAACAGTTGATGTACTTTAGGATCCTAAATAAAATATTATTTTTTGGGAGATAAACTACACAATCACCGTAAGTTTTATTTTGGTCATTCAACTATTCGAATTTTTCTTTTTGATCGTCAATCCTTAAAAGATTGATGGGAAGGTGGCAAGATAACTTTTAAATTTGGTATAATAACAATGTTAACCTTTAATATTTATACATTGTATCAATTTAATATTGATTCTAAAAGAAATTAACTCTTAACATTTACACATTGTGTAATTTGATCTTTCTTTTTCAATTTTGTTACTCTTTGTGACCTTTTACCTAACAAGCTTTAAAAGAAATTTATCAATTAAATTTGATCGAAATATATCAAAAATGAAAACACCCAAAAATCTATGATAATAATTTTAGTATTTTTCTTATTCTTTTAAATTTATCCTTAATATCACAAATAAAAGTAAATATACAAAAAAATACAAAATGTGTAAAATTTGAGAGTTAAATTTTTGAAATCAAGACGAAATTAATATAATTTATAAATGCCAAAGGTTAAAATTATTACAATTCCAATTTTAAAAATTGCAAAATTACAGTTAGTAATTTAACTACTAGTGACCAAAAAAAGAAAAAAATAATAATTGAGTGACAAAAAAAATATTTACTAATAATTGAGACACTAGTAATGTAAGTTTTTTTTTTTACATATTTTTAATGCATAGTTTATTTTTTTCTTAATTTTCATTTTAAATCAAATAAAGTTTAAATTTAAAGTAGACCTGATCATATGCTAGGCCACTCGATTCGATTCAAAGGTTTGCCCGAAAAATGAGAGGGTTTGGACAAAAAATGAGGCCCATTTTCTAAATAGGCCGAGCCTCGGCTAAGTTTTTTGACCCGAGCTCGACCCAACCCGACATGAATAAATTAATCATTTTTAATAAAAAATTATAATGTTATTTTGGTGCTATTTTTTTACTGTTTTGATGCTTTTTTATTATTTTGATTGTTGTTTTGATGTTATTTTTTACTGTTTTGGTATTGTTTTTGTTGTTATTTTTTTTTACTATTTTTGTTGTTGTTTTGCTGTTATTTTTACTGCTGTTTTGATTGTTATTTTTGTTGTTTGGATATTATTTTTATGCATTTTTACTATTATTTCGTTGTCTTTTTTTAATATTATTTAAATATTGTAGAATTTATGTTTTATTGTTTATTTTTCTACTACTTTATTTGCAACTATCTTAATATAAAAAAATTTAATGTATTTTAAATTTGTTTATTTTTTAATATTTATTTTAATATTTTTAAGTGTATTTGATAAATTTGTTGTATATAATAAAATAATCTAAAAAAATTAATATGGGTCAGGCCGGGTCGGGCTCGAGCTTGACTTCTATAATTCGAGTCGGATTTGGACAAAATTTAAAGTCCATTTTTCGGGTCGGGTCGGGCTCGGGCCTACCAATTGAACCTAAAATTTTGTTGAAATTCGACTCAAACTCGATCTGACCCAACCCATGATCAACTCTAATTGAGTGGATCAACCAGGCCGAACTTAGGAGTTTGATTCTAGTTTTCACTAATGACCATATTTTAAAAGATATTTATGTAAAATAAACTCATTGTTTTCTTTTCATTCTTTCTAAATACCGATATGTAAAAAGATGTATTCAAATTCACTTAATTACATATTAATCTAATATCTCTCATTTTGTAAAAATAAATAAATCTAATAATCTCTTTAACTCTTTTCTTTCTAAAATAAATATATTAAAATTTAATTACTATTTTATTTGTTATATATTATATTTTGAAATGGCTGGAATCTATTAATTTCCAATCAATGCATTTACAATTAATTAGTATAATTTTCATCCAACATTAAGTTAATTATTTGTTTTTTAATTAAATTATAAAGTAAAATTTAATAATTACAATATGATCAAGGTTTTTGTACTTTTCGTATATTTGAAATTTAATTTCAATATTTTTAATTTTAGAAAAAAAAAGTTTACTTTTCGAATTTAAAAATTTAAGTTAATTTGTTAACACCATTAGATTTTTTTTTTGTGTTGGTGTGGTATTTAAAAAATAAAAATAAACATGATATTCATGTAAAAAAAAATATTGTAATGAACTTGAATTTAACAAATAGTTTTAATGGTGCTAACAATTTTTAAAAATTCACATCATCATTTTAATTAGAATAAAATATTTAGATTAACTAATGGTATTATAAAAGTTGAGGTATCAAATTATGTCAAAATTAAAGCATATAAATTAAATCTCAAATTTGAGAGAAATATAGAGATCAAATTGAGATTTAATCATTCTTATAATCTAAAAAATAGAGGGATTGAGATTGAAATTTACTCAAAAAATGTTCTCATGGCAAAAGAAAAGAAAGAGAAAAAATTGAATAGGTGTCCATTATGGTATGGCCTTCCTTTTTTATATATAGTTGTATAGACACTTTAATTATAGGTTCATCATGTTAAGTGAAATTTAAATTCTCAAAAATAAAAGCGAATGATTTATTAAAAAAAGGATATGGTTAATATTATTTTAAATTTGCAGCTTTAAAATTTCAATACCAGGAACTCAAGGAATACAAATGACGTCATCAAAAAGTAAGACAGTAAAACATGAAAAACCAAACATAAAAAGGAAATGAATAGCTGAGCTTTGTCTTTCATTTTCTTTCAATCTTACAGAACGAATCATGCAAACAACACAACCCCAATTCACCAATCCAATACAAGCAGCTAAATATTGCTCTATTTTCAGGCTTTGCAACAGCTTTAACACACGTGTATAGATATTATATGTATTATATTATATATTATGGTACACGGTTAAGCATTAGATGCCAAAAAGGTGCAAATTGATGTGCAACATATTATTGGGTTAGAAGTTGAAAAAACTGTGCAGCAACCGGCAGCAGGGTGACACAACTCAATTAGCCCTTCACTCAATGCAGTAGAATCAGCTTGCAGCTTAACTGCCTCCATTTACAAGGAGCATTAGGGCTTGACAGTATGCATGGAAGTAGTCGTCGATGCTTCCACCGGCATGCGTTTTAAATGCTAAAAACTTGCACTCCACATCAACAAAAGAATTTAATCCATAAAAAGCACACAGAATAAGCTTAGTGCATACATTCATGATTCTATGCGTTGGTTTCGGTTATGATACTTCTTGAAATGCTAGATTCAATTCCTGGGCAGACTTTGCCACCAATCCCCCTCTTCTATGGATAAAACGGAAACAAAATAAGTAAATAAATAGATAAATGAATATGGAGATCTCAGGAAAATGTCAGACAGTATAGAAAGTTCGTCTATAATTAAACCCTAGTAAAGCAGTATCTGCATGCTTAAATAATCACCATGCTCACCTAGTAACTGTGGGGAGACATCGCTTTACTTTTTCAAGTTCTACAAAGCAGAGGTTGCAACGTTCAAACCTAGGACAATCAGCAACATGATCTCAGTTAATAATCCAATAACTGAACATTTGAATATTAAATTTGCAGTTAGGAAGCAAACAGGCAGACCTTTGCTCTGCCTCGATGTCTACACCAACAGGTGTTGAAGCAGATAATGTTGAATATATCATTGGACCAAATACTCTGACCAGCTTAAGCAGCACGTCAAGACAAATGCTCAAATGCCTATATAGGAGCTGCAGTTAAATACGAAATCTACTCTATTGGAAGATACAATGAACCGAGTGAAGAGAGCCTTAGAAAAGTAATGCTAAAATACTACTCATTTTAACCACCTTACGTGTATTGCAGTTTAAAGTTGACCAAAATTACCACAGAGAACTACTGAAAGCAATTGGTGTTTCCAGAACAATTTGAGAGCAAAAAAAACAGGCAGAGAAACTGCAAAAATGCATAAAAGTGCAAGGTTATGACACTATTCTTACCTATCCATCTCACTTCCAAGGAGACTAGACAGAAGGGGCAGAAGACAAGTGCAAATGTCAAATGTGACAATGTCTATTTTCTCAGTGACAATGCTCAAGACATCAGCAAGCAACTGCAATTCCCATCCTCAAAACAAACCAATTGTAGCTCTTCAATAGGTTCAGGTTACACAAAAGTTTGAATCGAGATGCATGTATTGACAAACTTAAAGTACTTACAGCATGATCAGCCATCTTTTCCATTGCACTGATTGCACCCTTTATGTCATTCCTTTCCCAGTATCGATGAACAACCTAAAACCAATATAATAAACAAGGTTCAGCAATCTTCTGTGAAAACTTCAACATTGCCAACATCTTGATAACAAGTGTAAAACAGAAGTATCTAAACAATCCATAGCATGATTTCCAGTTTGTTTAGGATTTTACCTGTAACTTAGCTAAATGAGACTGCATGGAACCAATGAATTGGTCATGATGCTCCATTACATCTGCAACAGCATCCTCATCACTGGCAGAAGGCATTTCTTTTTCAACAGAGGGATGGTATCCTCTTTGTTTATACTTTCAAAAAAGATAAGAATATGAAAACATAAATTAGCATTGGGAACATATTAAAAAGGGAAAGAAAGTGAATACAAACTTAGGTATATTTTTACCGAATTGAATGAAGATACATTTGACATAGATGCATTCCCCGGAGATATACCAAAATTAGGTCCATCATAATTAGAAGGCCTCCCTCTTTTCTCCAAATTTATGACTACATGTGTTCTTCCTGAAGAATTGACCAAAGATAGTGAGTTGAGACTATGGAATTGTGCACAATATCCACCAGCTATGAAGAGATATACCTCCTTTTTGGCTTTCTAAAGGATATGCATCTCTATGTGTTCTTTTCACTTGTGAATCTGAAACAAAGAATTCAGATTCAGCATGAATAGGTAAACATTTCAACTTGAGAAATGCATAACAACCTGCTTTAACCTTTTGCATTCCAATTTCTATTGGAAAAAACAAATGGCAAAAGTACAGAGGCCATTGCTCCCAAACATGACATTTTCTTTATGCAACCAAAAGTACAGATAACGTCATTTGGATTTATATTAGGTAGGTTCAGAGTTGTTCCTATTAAGTCTCAAGAACTTATGGTTGCTATCAAACAGTCATTTACTTAAAGCATTGTAATAGAAAGATTTTCAGTCATAATCTAATTCAGAAACTAATCTGAAAGTCGAGGTTAGAAGCAAACAAGTTATAGCAATTTTAAGAAGTCCAGAAGAAGCTAAATAGGAAAAGCTACAACCAAAGAAGAGTGAATTGAGAGTTTAAAGAACATACAATTTTCATCCCAGTAGTTTGGAGGCAACTCCACCACTGAGTTCGGTTCACTCTTACCAGAGCCATCACACCTATCTTCTCTTGTATTCCTTTCAGCAACAGGCATTCCTTTAATTGGGCCTTTAACAGAAGGAAATGTACTCTTGTCCAGAACACTGCTGAATCCATCCACCTTTGAACCTGCACCTTCAGATGGAGCAGAGATAGCTGGCAGATCCATGTCTTCTCTGTTATTTTGAAACTTCCGAAAACTAGAGGTCATTGACTGCAAAGAAAATGACATTGTTCTTCCAACAAAACCCAATTCTTTTCTAGGATCAGCTACTTGCTCCAAAGTTCTCCCAGCTGGTCCAGTTTCTTTTCTAAATTCAGCAGCTGGCTGGCTTGGCTCGAAACTTCTCCCAGCTATTCCAACTTCTCTTCTAGATTCGGCAGCCTGTTCCAAACTTCTCCCTGATATTCCAACTTCTTTTCTTGATTCAACAGCCTGCTCCAACCTCATATCATTTCTAGGTACAATCACAGGTATGACATCTGACTTGTTAAAATTTGGAGCATTGGCAGATGAATTAGTCCTCATGGAACTCCTCTTTGGAGCTGCTCCACTAGGAACTGTTACTGAACTTGGTTGAGTTGTCTTAGGTGCAGTGTTTAAATTGACTCTCTGAAGGGTATCAGGCGCATTTCCTGTGGCTTCAACCATTATGCGAAAACCAGAATAAGATAGATAACAGCTGCAACACAACCCCCACCTGCCCCCGCCTCCTTCAGGGGGCACCATTCTTCCAGATATTTCATAACTTCTAGAATAATTGTTTACTTAATTGGCTGAGCATGTTTTTGCTAATTAGCAAGTAATCATTTTTCTAACATTTTTCCTTTTTAACAAATTGACCTATTACTACTGCCTGCTTACCAAAAGCAATACCATAAAGTAAATCACTTACAGAAAAACTAATGGACGTAAAATAAGTATAAGAGAAAATTTGCACAGTTCTACCATACATTTTTCGATTGCTTAAAAAGAGTTGTGTAATTTAGTTGAGAGTAACGGATTTCACTAGTCTTTCCTAGGACCTTTTTCAACAAATATACTTTTTTTCAATGTAAACTGCATAAATGACTAATTCACCATGAAAAGTATATTTAATGATATGGCTTCTAAAGAAATTTGTGAGAATCAAGAAACATGAAGTGAAAGTGCTAAACCCCAAAACAAAATCAAATTAAAATGTAACATACATGCCAAAATTTTAGACTCCTTAGCAGGATCTGAGTTTTGCGAAATGGATAACCTTCCAAGGGACTTCGTTTCCTTCACTAAAGTATCAGAATTTTGTGAAACTGATAACCTTCCCATACTAGCTTTGGTAGTGTTCTCATTCAGTACAGTGGGGTTTCCACCAGAACTAGATTTAGGCTCAGAATGACTATTCACACTATTAGCATCAGGAACAGCATGAGGATCTATGCGCTGTACCAGAGACCAAAATTTTAATGTTCAAATCTTTAACACAATAACTGCCAATAAAGAAAGCTGACTGGTTAAATAAATTAAAGTGCAGAAAACAAAACTATACCGAGATGTCTACAACCCAAACACCAACACAGCTTTGATTATAGGAGCAGCCAAGAAGCTTTCCTTCATGAACATTAAGATCTGACAATCTAGACCACCCCACATCCACACTATCATGACATCTTATTGGTTCCCATGAGAAAACCTGGAATTTGCAAAGAAAAATGAAGTAAAATGGGAGTAGCAACAATTCATTGTAAATCATTATAGTCTGATGGAAGTTGAATCATAAAACACCTTCAGACTTTCATGAAATCCACAGAGTACAGTCCTCCCATCAGGGTTGAAGGTCAAGCAACGGACTCCAGTAGTCTAAAGTAAATAGAAAAAAAATCATGTATAAGCTCCTCCACAATAAAACAGGAAATCAAAGATCCGATGACCTCAGTATGGAACAAAGATCTTATGATCTCAACAGAATCTCTAACTCTGCTAAGCGAATTGGCAGGTATCCAAGACCAGCTAAAGTACCTCAGGCCCAGTCGAACCAATAAGCTCAAAGGTTTCTAGGTCCCAAAATTTAACAGTCCGATCAGCTGAACCTGTGAAGGTGAGAGAACATATAATGAAAATTAGAGCGCACAAGAAGGATCTATAACTTCCTCACACAATATAATGATACTTTAGGACAACATCATAGAATGACTTCTCAAGTGAGTAAGTAAGAACTCTTTTCATAGAAGGTGATAACCAACCTGTAGCCAGTAGAAACTCATTGGGATGAAAATCTAAGCACTGAATTTGGCCTTCATGAGACTTGAAATCATGCAACAGTTTTCCAGCAGTCAAATCCCAAACCTGTTGATATATACAACATGAAAAATATTATTGTAGAAGTTATCTTGAATCAACATCCAAACTCAAAACCTAAAATGTGTATGTGCATTTAAATCTGTTTATAAGGTGAAAACTAGTTTATCAAAGAGAACTGAAAGCAGGCAATCTATACACCAGTCTGACCATTATGACGTATAAACAATGAAATAGCATGCAGATAATAAAATACAAATGGGAGAAAGCCAAAGAACTGCACCTATGGATCCATTCATAGTTATATAACAGAACGGCCAAAGTTTCGGAGTTGGCTGAATCAGAGAATTAAAAACAATGTGAAATAAAAGAAGGCATGTAAGTTCATTCAACACCCTCAGCTATGCATAGCCTCACTCCAAAGTCTCAATTCCAGTCCCCAGGACATAAGAGCATTGTCATGAAACAGACTGCAACTAAAAGTATTGAAAACCCTTCTTTCTTTCTATGTTTATTCACCTTACCATGCCCCCAAAAGAAAAAGGAAGAAACATGTATACGATCTAAGGATCAGATTAGTACAAAATGACCAGCATCATGAACTAAACTACTGCAAACTCTGACCTTCACAATGTTGTCCTCGCCACCAGATAAAACCCAACGGCCATCTGGTGTAAACCTGATTGCATTGACTCCTCGATTATGGCCCTTGTACGTGTGGATACATCCTTTCTTTCTGATATCCCACACCTTGAGATTTGTATCAAGAGAACCAGATGCAAAAAACTCACCAAAGGGATGGAAGTCCACAGAGATGCAATTGGATCTATGACCAGTCAGAGTCCGAACAACTAGAAAAGTATCAGATTGCAAAAATAAATAAGTAAATAACCTGACACATATTTAAGACCGGCATTTAACATACAGGCAGCAACATGCATATTTAGATTTAAAAAAGGGAAAACAAGTCCACGGATTTAGATGTGCATACTTTTTGCCTCCTCCAAATCCCAAAGCTTGATAGTGCCACTTGCAGCACCTGCAGCTACCAAGACTTCTGAAGAATCAAAGCTCACTGAATCTATTCCACTCGTGTGTCCTGACAAACTCTGACATAATGGTTCACATACAAAATTGTACGGGAATAATAAGAATTCACTGGTCACCGAATTGAAAATTTATCAGAGGTTGAATTATTTAATCCTATTATTTGCCATATCAAATATTCTTTTCCCCCCTTATTGCCTAGTGAGCATATAAAAAATTGCAACAAACCAGTGACAGTGAAAACACTGGTATTGACAGATAAAAGAATTCAAAAGAAAAAGTATTTGAAATGAATTGCATTAAGCAAACATATAGCGAGAACTGACCAGTATGGCGTTGGGTTTTCCAATAGCCCAGAGATTAACCTTGTGATCTTCACCTCCAGTCACAAGAACCCTAGACGATTTCCTTCCAATCTTCAGGCAATTCACACTTGAAGGGTGTGCGACAAATTCCTCTGGTTATTACAATTATTAAGGCTACCCCGGGTACAAAAAATACTAAAAAAAAAAGCTGAAAGAGACCTATTTCAGGTGATCGGGGTAACTGTAATGAAAAAGTCAGATCAAGTATATCAATTGTAACATAATTTAATAAAAACCTTACAAAAAAGGATACGTAGCTTGTAAGCGCGTTTGGTAGTCATGGCGGAAACGAAACTGAAGACAATACCCTAGCAATGACTACAGCAAACATTCAATTTTGTTTTTCTAAAAAGAAAATCCGTAGATCTCATCTTCATTTCATTATTTTAGCCATTTCCAACGACTGCATAATTGAGAACTTTTACTGTTAGACCAAACTTATACAAAAAGAGAGAAGTAACCGACATTTTTACCAGAAGCCACAGACTTACAGGGAAGACAATAATTGGAGAGATTGTCTCATTGTTGAATCTTCATGCTTGGATTTCCTCTAAATTTACAGTTTTAAAGAAATGGAGGAGAAAGAAAGTAGAAGTGGAGTTTGCTTTGGTTTTGTAAACTAAAAAACTTCTCCAATTTTTTTTCTTAATAAAACCCAAATCTTCAACTTCAAAATCAAACTCTACCAAATGAGATTATTCCAGATATAGAACACAGAAACAGAAGAAAAAAATGAAGAAAATAGGGGAAAAAAAGAAGAGGCCGGTTTTAGAATTCAGGTTTCACTTTCACCACTATTGCTGCTGCTGCTTGGGTTTTTTTTTTTTTTTTTTTTCAATTTTGCTGATTAATAAGGTTTGGGAAGGGAGGGAAATTAAAATGAAAAATGAAAATTCAAAAAAAGAAGGGCCCAATCCAAGAATCCCTCCATCTGCAACTCAAAATCTGAAAAAGACTGGACAACCATACCCCACCATCCCACCACCTTCATTCTCAATGAAACTCTGCTTACCTTTCCTCTTTTATTATTTCTTTTCTAATTCAATCTTTCAAATTGATTTCCTCTACTTAGTTTCAAAGTTTTTGACTTAATTAAAGTGGGAGCCACTAAAAATTATGGCTTGGATCTTCTTGCATTGATTCATGTCAATCATGTTATTCTAATTGCACGCCACCTCCTCCTCCACCGCAAAACATGGCTTCAACTCGTATCCCTATCTTTTTCTAACCCTTCTCTATTTGGGAAATTTGTGTTAAGCCCATCGATATTTGACGGCACCTCTTCAACTTATTACAGTAATAGCTGATACATTAGTTTTGACTTCGCATATTCCAAGCTTTAATTCAATTCTACTGCAGATTTACAAGCTCGGTTTGTACATACCAAAATTGTTGATTTGGACAAAATAGGGATGGGAATAAAGACAAGAATCATCTCATCCACCTCTGCTTCGTCTAATGTGTGCACGAAGATTGGAGATACTCAAGCTTATACATCCATAATCACTGTTTATGCCGCTTCACCTCACTTCCTTTACTAATTATTTTATATTTTTTAAAGTAATAATTCTATAATTAATTAATTAATATAATTCAGTACATAACATCTATACTTACTATTATCTATATGCTTAATTAAATTAATATTACCCATTAATCGGATATCAATTTATTTATAAAATTATCAAAAATACATTCATTTTACAAAGCAAAAGAATAAGTGCTTATGCTTCTTATATTTTTATATAAAATTTAACACATCTTAAAGACAATGTAATTTTTAACATCTCGATTCCACGATTTTAGTTAAAACCTCCTCAATTTTTTTACTTATTTATATATATATTTTTTTTTCATTCACGTCAATATTTACATATACGCTAAAAATATATATAATTTATAAAAAAAATAAAATGAAATAGAACAAAATAAGCATTTAGCATAGTTGTCTTGCTCCATCAACATTCACCTTTTTAAATAACAAATATCCTTACTCAAAAAATCCATACAAAATTCACAAAACAATTCCAGATATTTTGTTCGTCAAATCTTAAATTACGTTCTGTAATAAAATTACTAGAATATAAAATTACAGATAAAATATGATATTACATTATTTGATTTATTTAGTTAGAATGTAAAATATATCTTTAATTGACAGAATGTATAATTACCTAAATTACATTTTATTCAATTGATTTTCTTATAGAATTTTTTTATCCTTTATAATTTTTAGTTTCAATTTCCATAAAATTATGATATATTATTAGAATTTCTACTTTTTATTATAATTTCTATATTAATATTTAAATATGTTTATGTTAAAATAAATTTATAAATCATAATTATAATAGTTCATGAAAAGTTATTACAACACCAACTATAATTAATATATTAAATAAAATATAACGATTATAATCGTCATGCATGATATCTACTATTCACTATTAAAAAATATAGTTTTTGTTTTTAATCAATCTTAAACTTTATTTTTAAAAAAAAGCTTAAATTAATTAAAATAATAAAAACATTCAACAAATTGATTCAAAATTTAACATTACACTTATAATCTAAGATTATCTAAGAAATAAATTGAAATGAGATTACACCATATATTATTTAATGTTACATTTGGCAAACCAAACAATTCCGCTCATGTTTTACCATCCCTACCAGCCGTGTTTGACCCGACTCATCACTCTTTGGGTCAAATGTGCAAATAGTCCCCTGTTATATCTCGTTAAATAATTCAAATAATTTTGCTCCATTTCCAGATTTTGAAATTCAATTAACTTTTACTTCAAAAAATTAAATGATGTCAAATTTTCACCATTGGGGAGGTTAATGCCACGTGAATATACTTTACCAGTGAAAATTTAACACCATTTAAAATTGAATTTAATTTTAAAATCTAGAAAAGCAAAGGGAGCAAAATTATTGTCTTAATATGGCACTAAATCTACATTTTGACTAGGATAGGAACAATGTGCACAATTTACCCACTCTTTTCCTTTCAAGCTTGAAGAAGCATCCATGATTCAACTTTCAAAGAAAAAACCATCATTTCTACCATACCATAACATATACTTTAAGATACAACCGACAGTGAAGATTAGACATGTGGGGCAAGCAATCCATTTGATTGTGTGAAAGTGAACGCAGAATTTTGGAAGATAAAAGATGGAATGCCACTTCTACTAACGTTTAACCAACTCATATTGGGGATCATTACAACTAGGGGTTTAAACTAAGTATGTGGTCGAGTTAGAAGAAAACTCATTAAGCTTGATCATTGTCAACTAAACTCCAGTTATTGAGTCCTAACTTATGGCTCAAATAGCTAATGTCACTAGAAACACTATGCCAAAATGGTAAATTAGGTGCTGCAGAAGTGTACATATCTGCAGCATATTCCACTGTTGCATAGAAATAAAACTATTCACATACTGATACGTGAGGATCCACTTCAAAGGCATCAGCAACCATCCGTACCAAATCACCTAATAGCATTATGCCAAACCTCTCGATGAAATGCAGACACTATGCCTCGCATTGCTACCTCCTTACAGAAATAATAAATAAAATGCACATTTTAACTGGGGTAGAATCCAGCATGATAAGTGTATATCATTCAACTGAAAACTGCAAGTCTAAAGGGGCATAAAAAGGCTGGATATGCAAGCAACCATACTGCTCCCATTTTTCACTTGAAATTAAAGCCCTTGTGCTAGCAAACTAAACAAATACCCAACTAAGCTTTCGAGAAAACAGCAAGCTTCCTGTATAACAATTCATAGCCATAGAAAAGCATAGAATCACATATAATACATTCAATGAAGAATTAAAATGCTGAAGGGTTAAACCCTATTTGCTTTTGCAGTTCATCATTGCTTTCCCAGAGTCAAATATTACAATAGCAGGGGAGTTAGATACACAACATGGGGTAGCTCTCTGTCGAATGAGATATGGCTAGAAATTCAGGAATGAAATATTCTCACAAAATAAACAAAAAAATTATGAAGGAAAAGGCATCTGCAGACATACAATATGAAAGATCTACTTTTGATTGAGTCATGCTTTTCGGCAAATTAAATGATAATGCCACAGAAATTAGCCAATGCATCTGAAAAAAATGATGACAAATGTGAGATGAGCTCAAAATGAAACTACCTAGATAAATAGCCGAAAGAACGCCTAGCATTGAACAACATGAATGGGCAACGATAGCATGTGGAAATCATAGTTTAAGGAAACTATTTAATGATAGCACATGTAATTATTTTTATCAGCAATGCTATTTATATTCTGCACAATAAATATTGACACTTCAGCAGGAAACCAAATGGAGATGCTATGCTATGTTCTCAGGTAAGAAAATGCTAAATTGAAAATTTGGTATCCAATTTATATATCATTCACCAAGCATTATGTAGAGAAGTAACACCCGCGACATCAAAGGTAAGTGATCCTAACCCATTCATACCAATAACCTATGTTATCAAGGCCACTTCCAAAGCAACTCAAGTTTGCCATCTTGTTTTTCTTTCTTTCCTTCTTTCTCTATCAGATGTGCAAGCACTTGTTTAATTACAACAAGTAGAGTCTTTTCCTTAATTCACATTGCTGCAAAAATATGTAAAAAATACAGTATTCATCCTCCATTTTAGTATATAGTTTTTTTGGAGATGATTACCACTAAGAATCAACAAAATCACTAAAGCCAAGGAACCAACTTTTGCACAGTACATTCTAAACCATACTCTCACTGGTCACTTTTATTCAATTGTAGTTTAGTGTTTTGAAAGCATAACGAATCCAAACCAATTGTGACAGAGCACACAATAACTGAAAAACTAATAGAAACAGAACAGGAGCCAACATGAGACCTTGTAAAGGGGTAAAACAAAAACTCAGCATAGATACCATGACAGGTTCCTGATGGCATTTTAAGTGTAATTAGAAAAGATAACCCATTTTGCCTGAAATCACACAAAGGAGAAAACATCTAATAGTTGTTAATCTTACCATATCATTACAGGAATAAATTCTAGCAATAGGTATGACACCGGTCCCAGTAAACCTAATACATTATACATGATAGTTGGAAGACATACAATTAAGTACAAATCATATACATAAATAAGCGGTAAGATGAAGGTAACCCTTGGATATAAGAACTTCAATTCTATTTAAGGTATAGGAAATTCGATTCTACAAAGTAATGAACAGAAAACAAAAACAAAGAAATCAGATTCCCAGGTAGAACTGAACGGTAAAGGTAGAATATATACAACAATGAGCAATTATTGGCTTTTGGTTATAAGAAAGAAAGCAAAGAGACGCTTAAAAAAGGAGTAATTTTGCCTGGCGTACGGAGAAGAACCGAGATTTCTAATCAAGGAATTCCAATTCCTCCTCTTTAAGATGGGCGAAGAACTTGACAGGTCCTCGGCCTTCAATTTCCTTAAGAAACTCCACCTTGTAAGGAAGATTAGCTGAGATCGGTTTCCCTTTCCAGATCCCGGCGTACTGCTTAATCACTCCTTCCATACCGATCAGATCCAACTCCGGCACACGAGCGACGTGATACACTTTGAGCGGTACCTTCACCTTAACCTTGGCCCCTACTTTAGCTTCCTCATTGGCTTCGGCGGACCCCGAAACCGACGCGTTTTTCTCGTCCTTGTCTAGGGAAGCGGTGGAGACAGCTTGGCAAGAAACGATCCTCCGCGCCCCGGCAGACACAATGACGGCGGTTAAAGGGGAAGGAAACAATGCTGGTTTCGAAGTCATGAAGGTCGTTTTGATAACCGGGGAAGGCTTTGCATTACGACGAGTGATGAAATAAGAAGCAGACGTTGCCGAAGAGAGAGCCAAAGTCATTATCTCTAGTCTTCTTTCAACAGCGGTTTCTTCCTCTGGTCCTTTGCTTTGGCTTTGGGTTTTCTACGGCAGGTATGCTTGCTGTCGGAAAAGAACTTTCTAAATCAAAATTATCGAGGAGCAGGTGGAGGAGGGAGCGTGGAGTCTTTTATTACCAATCGTTACTTACTATTGTTATCTTTGGGACGTGGCGGACCTTCAACGTCCTCTATTTTGTTCTTCAATTTCGATTTCTTCAGACTTTTATTAAAAAATATTGAAAAAGTACCTCTCAAATCAAGTGTACCTCGAAATCCAAATCTTAAATCAAATCATTTCAATATTATTTGAAATAGAGTTGTGCCTTCTAAAGCCCGATTATGTTTTTTTAAGAAAACGACTAAGAATTGATTAAATTTCTAATCCGGAGTTAAGTAATTCATTGGATATTTAATAAGCTTGCAAATTTAGATATTTGTAACCCAATCCGAAACACTTGTACTGAAGAGAAAAATCTGAAGATCAAATGGTGAACGGGAATCTAGATATCATCAGTGCTTGCGACAGAGAATGACAGAATGGTGGCGAGGGGATGAGGAATGAGAGGTGGGAAACGCAAACCCCCACACTATACAACAACAATTATTTTATGGATAACCTACGAAACCCATGCCAACCTAACCTATTCCCATCCAGCCAGACATCACCCGACAGCGACTCCAAGTTCCAACTACTGCCACATTCAAATATCTACTCCACCAAATCATCCCACACGAATCCTCCCCAACTTAACTAGCAAGTCATAATAACACAAGGGATTTAAGCAATAAACAAACAACTCAAAAACTAAAGCTTAAAATTAATCCAAATGCCTGTATCAAAAATAATCCATGCATACATGCACCATTTTAAAACCAACTTACAAAGGCGATTTGCCCTGCCATGGCATGGAAGCTTCCCTCAAATATGATATTCTTAGCACTGATGAAACCAAGGACATGGAAAGGAATGAGATATCAGAGGAAAAGCTCTGATGATGAATGATGTTGTGAAGAAATTTAAAAGGTAAAAAAAGATCGGTAAATGTTTGATACATTTAGAAGCTCACAGTCACACAGAATCTAAAGGGAGGAAAGTGTATTTACCGTAAGAGTAAGAACATAATAAACAAGTAACAGATACATAAACCAAACAAAAATTTACAGGGATCCTCACTGTACGTATGTAATGGCACAAATGGGGAGGGATTAACATGAAGAATATATCACAAGACATTGTTTTTGTATAAGGATACTCACGAGAGGAGAAGAGAGCACCGGCATCCAAGATATTGGCAAAAAGAAATTTTCAAAAAACACATCTCTTAATCATTATACATGACGGTCAGGGAAGCGACCAATTAGTCTGCACTGTTCTGGAAGCAAAGATGATGCTACTTGTCCATTGAGGGGGAAAAACTCACCATCAATGCCACAACCATTATGCGTGTGTTTCCCAGCCTTAATCTTAACTGATTTCACCTGTATTTCAGTGGAAGTTAAATCATAAGTTGATATTTATGCGTACTGGACCCAGTTAACAGATATAACATAAGAATCAGCAAAACACCCATCGTACATCCCAAATCAAATTGAAGAAGATGGGGCAACTATTCTTATGCGGAAAACAGTGCACAAACTACAACAAGCATGCTCAAACCATCCATAACTCTGCCTTGACAATTTTACAAAAAACTTTGGATGGGATTTATGGGCTCAACGACAATGTTTCTATATTTGAAATATGAAGTTTTTTATTGACTAAAGGAAACTGATGCCTTTACCTTAACATATTCAACATATGGCAGTGAAACGTGTTTACCCATCTGTAGCAGCAAGAAAAATCTCATCAATCTCAACCGCCCACTCCCATGAACTAAGAGCATATCCATGGTATTGTCATCATGTTCAGCTCTTGGAGCAACCACCTGAGAACTTTGCACAGTTCTGCATGCGTGGTTGCACACAATGATGCCAAGAAATGGCCCCTTGGTCAATACCCATTTATCTTCAAGTCTTGGGACAACTTCCTTATTTATTCCTGAATGAACATCATCTGATGGCCCTGGTAACTCGATTGAATTTTCCACATCCCAATTAGCCTCAGTGTCCCACTTTGGTTCAGCATCCCAAATTGGACCAGGATCAGACAATGTTGAAGATATATCCTCTCTATCATTTGTTGCAGCATTACCCCAAGAACATCTTGAAGGATCATGTGCTGAAGTCAATCCACTCCATCCTTTATCTGTCCTTGATTTTGATCTGGTCCGTGGCCAGTTTAGAGTTGATGAGAGTGGTAACTGAGGATGAATAACTTCAGGCTCAGCTGTTACATTGCTTCTGCTAGATGACAGCCGTTTAGTCTTAGGATCAAGGCCTCGTACATACTCAGATGGTTCAGTGCTGGCATGCATACTACTAGAAGTGTCCATCTCACCTCCAGACAATCGGCTAGGAGTCATTATTGAATCGATACTGGATAAACTTGAGGCTCTAGGAATGCCATCTATGTATGACCTCCTTATAACGTCTGTGTACAGGTCAGACATGTCAATTACTTCCCGATCAGCAGAGGTCTTACCTTCTCGATCCTCTTTTTCTGCAGGAAGGTACTCCACTTCATAGTTGTACGTTGGCAAACACAAAAACTTGAAGAACCCAGCAACAAAATATCGTAGAGGACCAAATCGTTTCTGATATTTCTCAGAAAGCTTTAAGACTGCAAGCCAGAAAAAATGACACAAACATACAATTACAATTTCCTCACTAAGAACCCATAAAAGATGGGGAAATTATTTTATGCACTCATCAGTGTATATGCTAATAAAAGATTTCACTCAATCATTCTATACATAGAAAATCATATTTTCACCAAGTCTAATTTGCCTTCATTGTTGTTAATAATAAAGATCAAAGCCAAAAGTTACTAGAATGCAAATTCAAAGTAAAAAAGAACCATCTGACATGAGTAACTAAGAATGAAAATTTTCTAGTTCAGGATTACAGATAATTTTAAAGGAGTACAAGGTGCTAAACCTTAAATAGGCAGATTGAAACCAAAATATTCAAACAAAATCTGCAAATGATAAACAATGGCTAGTCTAGGAGTAATTCTGGTATGTGATTTCAATTAGACACAAACTTATGATGATGTTAGAACAGAAAAGGATGAGTACAGAATATAGCATTTTCTTAATGCAGAGAAAATGGAAACAAGTGAAAAGGAAAACTAGCCACCTTCTAAAAGCCAATAATAGCAACCAGTTGATGAGTGTAACATATGTGAGGTTGAATGCTCAAGTCATTCTAAAAGGATAATCATAGTCTAAGTGTAACTCATTCGAAATTGATGCAACATAGTAAATATTATTTGGACAACATGCTCACATGGTAATGCCTGTTAGACTGAAGCATCAAAAAAGCAAACATAGGCCATTCAAAAAGGAATAAGAAAAAAAAGGATAATTGAAAGAAGACAACAGAGCCAGGGTGGATCATGTCGTCACCAGTACATACCATCACTGACAAAACCATAATAGGAAACCGTCATTCCAAAGTGAATAATACCAGTCTGAATCCACTCAACAGCAAAAACATCTGTAGCTGTAAGACCTCCCTGAAACAGAAAAGGGAGAACCACAATTGTAAGCAACAAAATGATTACAGGGAATTTATTGTTTCTATAACAAGAAGCATGTAGTATTCTCAACACTTTTCCTTATTTCGCTGGTTATTAAAAAGAGAAGTTTCCAAAAACAGAAACACAACAGCATGAGATATTTCTACCAAACTTTGCATAGCAACATGTTAGGATCATTAAGGTGTTAAACCATTTCAGACCCATGTTTCAAAAAGGTTTTGAAAATCAATCAATAAAAGGGAGAAACAGAATAACTAGCAAGTAAAGCAAATCCCATCTTGAATTTCCTAAGCAGCTTTACCTTCACAATAGAAATCGCAGCAGAGACAGGATCTCTAACTCCAAGAACAGTCCAAACCAGTGAATTGTCTGACCCCGCTGGTATAATTCCAATGGGTATAGAAATTCCTTCTTTCTGATTGTCTCTACTAAGCAGACCATTTAGAACCTACAAATATGAAATATATCAGGATGACATAACTAGTTAATAATGAAACTGAAATATCAGCAGAATACCTAAAAGAACACAACCCCATCCAAAGGACTATATATTCTATTACAATGCTTTCAAAAAAGCATTGAGTCCCTATCCAGTACTGTAAAATCCTCACACCAGTCCCCCCTAGAATGAAAAAGGAAAATCTGATGGTTTATGTACTAATAACAATGAACAATCACAGCGCTTATTCAGAATCCTATATAATAAGTAGGTCTCAACTAAATAAATGGACAAAACTTTAGTGTAGGAGTGAAAAAAGAACCATGGGCAATGCTCAATTTGACATGGGATGTGACAATGAAAAAGGATATAATAGAATCCAATGTAGTCAATCCATGTTGCTGGAACGAGGATAGCTAACTAACAATTTCAGAGGCTATTAACTATTAAGGAGTAATACATTTCTAAATTTAGGTTGATGAAATCTCAAAATAGACAATTTTGTATGATGTTGAATGATTAGGAAAAACTTCATTCGATACAGATATTCAGATACAGCCTCAATTGAGTAGAAGTCCTCTCTACATTAAGAGGACAAGCGGTCATACCAGACAAGAACGTTAAGAATATTAATTTGAAAACCAAAGATGATTTATATTACAAAGAAACCATTCTATAAGATGCATGCATAGAGAACCGCACGGTACTCTTCCCTTAATGAGGTCAAATAAGTTCATGTTTATTTTGACTCCAAATCTTTAATACCATTAATAAGCAGGGGGTATATACTACCATAATGAGTAAACAACAACCACAATATACTTACAGAAAAATAGTTATTAGTCCTTGCCTAAAACTATGTTCCATAAATAGAAGGTCACTAGAGGTAAGTCCCACAAAAAGTTGATCCAGGAATCAGCCAATGACACAACAGAATACCAGTTACCTTATAAGGTTTTTGAGTTATTTCACTCGTCAATTTAACCAAACCATAATAATGGTGTTGAAATGGGTTTATAAATAAATAGAGCACATGAAGCGAAACGTTCTCTAGAAAAAGAGAAAACAAATAAATAAAAACAAATATAAAAATTTTGAATAAAGTTGAAATGGCTAACCTCGTTGATAATGCCATCACCACCGACGCATATTATTCCTGAAAGGAAGTAGAATTATTTAAATTCGTGCTAATGGAGATGATGATGATGGCAATCTTTAAAAATATAAGCAAAGCTAGAATAACGAAATAAATGATCAAGTATTACTACCATCAGGACATGCACTGATATCAACTGTAGATGCCAGCTTCTTGGCATGGCCTGCAGATGTTGTTTTAACTACCTCCAATTTAAACCCTGCAAGCTGCCACAGTTTGCATACAATGTCAAACTCTATAAAGCCCGAACTCCAAATTAGCTTTTTCTTGACAATAATATATATATGAGAAAAGGGAGGGAAAACAGTGATTTTTACAGCAAACGAATGAAGCAATACGTTGTAGAAAAAAGAAGATTAAGCACGTGACAAAACAAAATATCATTATCCAAAATATGTACCATATGATCGTTCAATATTAAATACTAAAGAAATCAGTAAGACATATGATGCCTTTCTATATTTTACTTCAATGATTTCCATCCTTATAAGGAATTTCTATCGATCAAAGTCTGCCAAACATATGTCGTAGAATTGAAAGGGCCAATCACATGCAATGCCAAATATCAGAGTATCCACGATACTTGGGAGGAAATAACAGAGGAAAGATAAAACATAATTCAATATTTATCAAGACTTGGTCAAAGGCTATACATAGCTAAGTAGTTTTGTTCCTGATTTTCATTGTGACTATGATGTCATAGTAAAATATTCAACCTACTATAACTGTCGCAAAGACTCCTACAGCATCTTCAGTTCAAAAATTCCATTATCCAACCACACTTTTTCCCCTACAAATATTTCCCAACAGTAAAATCAAGGCGTTCATACTTAAAGCAATTACACAGAAATGCTCCAATTAAGATCATAAAGAACGATTTGACCAACGAACTCCAAGATTTAGATGCATCCAAGTAAAGGTAATCTAGCAATCTGAATATCTGATTCCCAAAGCATCAAGTTCATGTAAGAGAAAAACACACTAAGGATTTTATTTACTTATGGGTTGATATGGTAGAGAGGAAGTGAACTACAAAGTAACAACCAACAACAGTAATTATGATCAATCACAACCAATTCCAATGTATTAAAACTATAAATCATGTTGAAAGTAACAGTAATAGAATCTATACAAATCTGTAAAGATAGAAGACAAAGGGCATACCTTAAATATTGGTTCGACAATTCCATGGAAAACTTTACTAGAACGACCCCGACCTGACCTTGGATTCAATATGACGAGCATTTTTGGTGGATTCCTGCACCTGAAGACGAGCTCAGGAGGAGCATCCATTGGAAACAACTCAGAAGAAGCTTGCTTCTTTGAAGAAACTAAAGGGTGAGGCAAACAATTGATGAAACATTGCTGATCTGCAAACCCACCAACCCATTGAACAGCTTCTTCCACACTAGAAGCCAAGAAACGAAAATCCTTTCGACTTCTCTTTGGTTTAATAAAGCATGAAAGGCCATAAGAAACCTTTTTTAGAGGGTATGAATGCACAGTGAAATGTCTAACACCGACATTGTAAGATACCTATAAAAAAACACTGAATAGACTGATTGCAAACCCAAAAAGCCCAAAAATAAATACTTAATTCATTGCAAGGGTCGATTTCAGAGATTAAATGTTTACCGAGATAACATCATCAAGAGACAAGACATGCGAACCCCAAACCAACGCCTTGCTAGTGAGTTTAGCAGCAACAGATTCTTGTTTGGCAATATCGGTAGAAGAATTCTGCTCTACATCGGCGGGATTAGCAATATTTGGGGAATTCTTTCTCTTGTCCAAAATGAGCTTCCCTGAGTAAACCACATACCCAAGTAAATCAGACTTTTCATCCCCTCCGATGTCGATTCGATGCTCTTCCCCCTTAGATTTATCAGTCTGATCATCCGTGACAGGGGCTTCGCTGCGTTTGGAGGAAGCCTTGAGCTTCTTAGTACGCTTCTCTGGGAACACTATTGGGGAAGAGTGGGTTGCTATTTGGGAGCACAAGCTCAGCCGCCTCACCGACTGCTGAGAAGGCGGCGGAGGCGGCGACGACACTCTCACTGAAGGACTATTACTACTTCTCGACAGACTCCCACTCTTCTGCATATCCGTTCACGCGCTTCTGCTCCGTAATTGTAACCACCAAATTTCACAACCACGGAGAATAAATAAACAGATGGAGACATACAAAAGAAAAAAGGAAATCTTTGTTTTCTTTTCTTTTTTTGGTTTAATTTTATTTTTTTCCTTTCTTATAATCACACGCCAGCTGTAGTAGAAGACCGGGAGATTATGATGACGGTGGGAACTCGAAAGCCGCGAATTGCGATCAGAGGTCCCCCGCAGCGCGAATCGTAGGATTAAATCTGGCAGATCAGCTCACGATTTTCAAATTTTAGTTCTTTTTCTTTTTAATTTAGCTTTAATTTAAATTTTGTTAAAAAAATTATGAACTCACTTCGAGAGTCGACATGGTTTAAAAGAAATGAAAATTGAAACCTCACCTTAAAAGGAAGAATACGGCGGCTAATGAGGCGGATTGAGCGGCTGCCGGAATGAATTGAGTTCAGGTAAGCGGATTCGTTGATTAAAACCTAAGGCGATGATGGTCCCTTCGTTTGTCAGTCTCATTTTCATGTGTATAATATATGAGCCTACCTTTTTTAAAATAAAATAAAATATTATTTTACTCAACCACCTTTTGTTCCACTATTTTTTTAATATTATTAAAAAGCTAATTATTTTATAAAGATATATATAATATTAAAAGGAAAATTAAAGAAGGAAAAAAAAAATCGATTTGCGAGACTTACCTACGCACTGGCAGCCATTGGCTTTTTTTTTTTTTAAGGTAAACTACTAAATTAATTATTTTGTTTCTTTCAAATTATATTTTAGTTATTTATTTTATCGTTTTGTTATGAAATAATTATTTTATCGTTAAAATTTGTTATTTTTCAAACGATAATTCGACATGACAGTTAAATTGAGTTTTAAATGTCAACGCGCGGTAAAACTATATCACTTACGTTTGAATTTAGAAAATTCAATTAACTAAATTTATTTAATTAAAAAATTAATTAATTTACTTGATTGGACATGCACGTTGACATTTATAATCTATTTTAATTATCACGTTAAACTGTCATTTGAGAAATAACATACTTTAATAACAAAATTATCATTTTGTAACAAAATGATAACGTAAATGACTAATAAGTAACATTTCAAACAAAAATAACTTTTTTAATAGTTAACTTTTTTAATTTTTCAAAATGTTTCATAACTTATATACCATAAATGTGAATAAGAATTACAACGATACTATGTGTGTAATTTTTTTTATTTCAAAAACTTAAAAATTAATACACGATTCTCAACATAGCTTCGAGTTTTAATAATTTCTTATATAAAATTTAATTCATACAATATAAATATTATAATAACGTTATTTTAAAATATAATTAATATGATTTTTTTTCGAAATAATTCGATGTTCCAATACATTATATTTGTATTTAGAGTTTGGTCTATTTAATATGAGGAGAAATAGAATTAGAGTAATGTAGATTCTTTTTCTAGATTCCAAATTATATTATTAGATTAAATAATCAATTTGTAAAATATATTAATTGTATAAAATCTGTCGTTGGATATTTTATATTGGGAATTACATTTTCTGTGATTCTTGATATTTATTTAATGTAATAAAAATATTTATTTTTACATTATCAATAAAATAATACAATTCAGAAGGTTGACATTTTCTTTTAAGTTTTATTAATAAATGATAAGAACACATTATGAAATTCGAAACAATTATTTAAAAATTAGATAATGATTAAATTAAGGAATAAAAGGTTAGAGATAAGCATCAGCATTCCTTTAGATTAATACGTAGTAATCAAAGGATAAATTTCATGATTCTTTGAATTAAATTTATACCCAAAAGGAAAAAGTTGGTTAAACAACCACCTCTTCCCAAAATTCATTTTAATTTTAAATAATGAAAGCTTCATTGTTTCTATTTATTTTTTAGATTAAGTTTATATTATATTATTTAAGTTCTTCATTGAATTTTCAGGTTGTGTTAAATATTAACCTAATTAGAAAGTTATTAAATGTCTATTAATTTAACAAATTAATAAATATTTCATTTCAACCAAATTTCTATTTGATTTTTATATATTTTTATAAATATATATTTTACATATAAATTTTATCCTCATCGTGACTCGTGAGTATGTCTATGAAGGAATAAACTATTCTTTTTTAATTTCATTGCGCAGCAAATATTGAAATTGTATAAATTATTTACATTGTACCCACTATTATCAACTCGAGAGAAAATATAGAATGAACATGGATAATAATTTCATACTAATCCATATACTCCCATTTTTAATAAAATTCTAGCTAGAAGCATATAAATACAATAGTGGACCCCTTATGGGTATCCGATAACCAAGCATGTAAAGGTATAATCAGTGATTTAATATTATTTTCAGTGCAACAAGATATTATTGATTAGCTAATGTTTCAAATTTCAGTGTTGGTTCATTAGATCCGTATAAACCAAGATTCAAAACTCCCATTAATAGAAAAATGAAACCCCTATGTACAAAATATATTTTGTAACAAAACATAGACGTTTCTCTCCCTCCCCTCATACACCAACCAACATGGATAGAAATAGATAAATGAGAATTAATTCGAACTCCCACAATATGAAAAAAAGTAAAAAGTCGAAAAATGATTTTATTTGACTACTGGACATTACTAGCATCAATAAATGAAATAATCGTAAATCTTGAGCAATTGGCCAAGCCACTAAAGTTGCTAATGTGATGATAAATCTTGTCAATAAAATGGAACCTATAGAAAGTCCATCTATTCCTAATCTCCATCAAAAACAAAAAAAAAATTATCCATTTATAATCTTCTACCAGCTAGATTAATGGATCCAATCATGAAGTCATTTCGCTATAGTATAATAACTGAATTCTCCCTTATTATATATCATTATGAAAGTTACTTTATTAAGTGCTCGTCCAGTAACCTTGCTATAGGTGTGCTACTCTCATAGGATATCCTTAATTTATTTGGGATAAAATCCGGTCTCCCAATATAATCCTATTTTATCTCATGGTTTTCATTATATTTTTCGATATAAAAAATTCAATTATTAACACACAGTTATTAAACCGTTTGTCTTTAAGACAAATGACCCTTGATCACGTTCTTTTTATCAATCATACAATGTCAATGAGATAATATCATTTACCCTTATAGCTATATGATTCCACTGTTGTGGAATAACGTTACGTCATGCAAAAGTTATATATCCAACATACCAGCTTTCGGTTTCTTATCTATTTGAACTCAAGCTTTCAATACATCAAAATATGTAAGTCACGCATAACATAGTTTGTCATGCACTCATGATTAAGGTATGTCACACTATGAATATCACAAGTGAATAAATCCAACTTGGACCCTATCAAATGTATTGCTAGTCTAGACAATGATATTTATGTCTCTAAGTTCTAGAGTTATTTGTTCTGATCTCTAAGATAATGTATCTTTCCAATTGGATTTGATAGACGACCTAATAGTCTTTCAGTCGATTTTCTCAATTTTGATTAGACTACGGACTATTTATGATCCGATCACATAATGCAACTTAATATTAATTAAATATTAGATAATCAATGATTCAATATTTACAGTGTGTTCTATCGTAGAGAGATAATAAAGTGTTTATTAAGTCAGTACATCAAACTATTCCTACAATGTTTCCTATTGCCAAATTCTTTACGCAAAGAAATGCAAAGAAATGGATGTTATTTATCAATTTTTTTTCCTCAACAAAAATCTCATAACAAACGAGACATTCGTTGATGTAGATAATCTAAGTTATATGATTTGAAAGCGAGATGAAAATTGAGATTTCATGATTTATTTAATTTTAATATTATTTTATCAGCGAAGCAGGGATAGAGATTGATATCCAACCCAAGTTCTTCAGTGGCACGTGATCTCAAAGCATAACAATATCAATTTTGGAGAACAAATATAGGTTCTTACCCTTGCCTTCCCTAAAGGAAGAATTGGAGTGGGAGGGGATGAAAAGTAGGCAGGAGCCAAAACATATCAATCTGGAAGGATTGTTGGGTTCCAGGGTCAGGTAGCTACAAAATACAAACTCCAAGAGGCAGTAATGAAATCATTTGGGTGTGGAATTTAATGGTTCTTTACAAACATAGATGGAATGAGTCTATAGTTTTCACCTTGTTCAATAAAGATGAAGCTTAACAAATCCTTTGTATTTCAATAGCTCTAAGTCAGGAAGAAGAAGATATTCCGATGTGACAGAAAAGTAGAGGGGAAAGTGGTGTTACAAGGCATTAATTACAGTGGAATGTTTCCCTAATACTTGTAATTAGTCTGGTCTAATTCTTGTTATCAAGAATCAAGGGCAAAATTAAAAAGTTTTTGAGGAGAAGTCGAAATTAAATTGTATATTTTTATTATTTTATTATTTTAATAGTTTACATTTTTATAATTTTTAAAAAATTAAATTATTTTTTTATTATTTTTTAGTTCGAAGTACAATTTTCTACTATTTTAAATGAAAATTTTACTCATGGATTCATCTGTCTGAATCGCCTTTATAGGAACACATTTCTGTTTGCCATTCTTCGGGTATCCGTTCCATGCATGTAATTTCCTCGCATTTCTTTGAATGATGCAAGGCTTCCGGTGGGAAGAGTTTGAGGTTTCATCCATAAGTCTTGCTACTTCTCTTTGGTTTTGCACTTTCTTTTTTTATTTGTGTGGTGTTGGGAATGGCCAAAGTAGGTGGCCATCTATTGTTTTTTTCCAAGTGTTTCTTTTCTCTTTTTTAATGAATACCAACCTTCTTACACTAAAAACGAAAAAGAACAAAACAAAGAAACAAGATAATGTGAGACAACAAATCATGATCTCAACTCATATTCAACCAATACCCAAAATCACTTCCCATCATGAAATAAAAAACCAAATCCCATGTCCAAAGGCTCCAACAATATTAATTTTATACATCAATAAGCACATACAAAAGAAAAAAAAAAGCATCAACCATCATCAGCATAACCTTTGAGGTGGTTTAGGCCTGAAACACAAGCCATTAGAGCTCTCAATCAACCACAAGGAGCTTTGGTCCTGCTCAATGAGGCCCTTGCTCTTCTTACTTCTCAACTTCCTTGTTCTTGAATTGGAGGAAAAAGGAGCTTTGGTCTTGCTACATGAACTTTAATGATGTGTTTAGTAAGAGTATTACTTTTTACATATATTTTAATATATGAGTTAGCAATTAATTAATTAAATTGGTAAGTTTTTTGTTACTCTCATGACTTATTTTTAACAAAGAGGAGGCAATTTTTTTACTTATTTTGAAGAGGTCTTGTTTTTTTCCAATAGTTTTTACACATCTTTTTAATTTCAAGTTTAAATTTGTATTAGCTATTCATTATTTTATGTCTAACTATTGTAATGAATAAGTTTTTTCCTTGTATTATTACACTAGAACCAAACGAAGCATATGAAAATGTCACGGGCCGCAGTTCAAAACCCGTGACCATCGCACAAAATGCATCACTTGGAGGTTTATCATTTAGATGGGAATCATTTAACCCACGAGAACTGGCTCGATTTGAAGAACTGTTGGAGAAGCTTGGGTGGCCCAATGATGCAGATATGAAAAGTTAGGTTATTTGGTAAATAGGAAAACTAATATTAGAAGATTGAGAGGAATCATATCTGATAATATTTGATTTGATTTGATTTCATTAAGTAAATTTTGTAAATCACTTAATTGTAGGAATTGACTTAATCTCGTCCGTAGATATAAAATTAGTTAGACCGTTGGATTTGAGAGAGCTCAACTATAAACAGAGAACCTCTCCTCATTTGTAAATCATCCATTCATCCATTGTATCATTGTATTCTTTGAGAGTGAATTCAATTAAAAGCATTTACTCAAACGTCTAAGGCTGCACGAATTGCTATACTAAAGTTCAAGTCTCATAACAAATAGACCCTAGTTCAAACACACAGAAATGTAAAAATATTCTTTTATTAATAGTTTTTCAAATATTAAATCTAATACTTTAATTTAAATCCATATAAATGTTTTTTTATTTTACTTCTCATGTTTTTAGTATATAAAAATAAGTACCAAACATGTTTTTATGTTTTCACAAAAACAAATTTTTATTTCTATTTAACAAATATGCTTTTCAATTTTTTAAATAAAAATATTTTACAAAAATAAAAATAAAAAACACGTCGGCAAAAGAGTTAAAAACATAAGAAGAAGTCCATAATCTTAGAGAAAATAACCCAAAAGAAGAAATGGTTCAAATTCGAGTAATAACGTTCATGAGGGGATTCCGTTTCTCGTAAAGGGAGAGAGAACACATAAATCAATCAAATTTAAATAGGTAAATAGATTAAAATTTAATATTATGGTTTCAAATACATAATATTAAGGTGCAGTGAGCATTGCATTTTAAAGGGAACAAAAAAATTTGAATTTTGGAATTGAAATTGTTAGGAGGATTAGTCACGATTCTTAGCATGAATTGTAAAATAGGTATGAAAAATATAAAAAAAATAATAATCAAATTGAATAAAATTATAAAATAAATATTTAAATTTCGTAAAATTGAATGGTAAATAAAGGGCCAAAAGCTCATGGAGATTAAGTATTTGTAAAAGTACTATAGAGGTTTCTGTATTAAAAATTAAATTATATTTTTATCTATCTACTCAAAAATTAGGTAAATTAATTCTTGTACATATAAATTGATCATTCTATTAAAAATTTCATTCATTTGTGTTGTTAAGTGATGATTTGCCTTTTTTTTTTATATATGTAAGTGACTTGAAATTAAAAAAAAGAGAAGGGTTAGGTGAAAATACCATGAAAGCCCTTATATAGATTGCATTTTACTCTTTTACTAAAAAAGGGCAAATTAATCTATATAGATTAGATCGAAGAGCAAATTGATTCTTTTGTTAAAAATGTTATTCATATCTACTGTTAAGTGATGACATGGCTGATGGAACAATTAGATAGTGATATGTGGTACGCCATGTGTACCTTGAGCTAACATAGCAAATGCCACATCAACAAATATTTAAAAATTAAAAAACCTTTAAAATAAATAAAGTTTTTCTATAATTATTTAAAAAATTATAGAAAGTTATTTAAAAATTATAATAAATTATAAAAAAATATTACAATGTTTAAAAATCACATCCAAAATGAATATGAACAAATTATTATCTAAATTAAAAATTATAAAATTATTTAAAAATTATAATAAATTATATTTGTGTATATATATTTGAATTATAAGAAATTATTTAAAATATTAAAAATTAAAAGAAATTAATAGAACAGGATTCATCAATATGATTAACTAAAAATATCACCTCGATTAAGAGTATATACGTATGTATATGTATATTTAAATTCTTTAAATATGTTATATATACATATATATATATATATATTTAATAATTTTTAATAATTTTAATGATTATTTATAATTTATCATAATTTTTAATAATTTTCTATAATTCTTTATAATTATTTAAGAAATCACTTTTGAATGACCGGAGAGTTGGATGTTGTTTTTAATAAAATTTAAATACTTTTCATTAGTTTTTAATAATTTCAACAATTTCTTATAATTCTTAAATAATTTTTTTATATTTTTAAGTTTTTATAATTATTTGAAAAGCTATGATGAAAATAAATCTAGACAAATAGTTGCTTAGATTGTTAAAGTTCATCTTAAATGTGTTTTTTAAATAATTATTAAAAAAATATAATTTTTAAGTTTTTTAAAATATAGATATTGTCATGTTAGCATGAGATATAAATATGTGTCAATACCTAATTGTTTTGCCATTCATATCAATATTTAATGGTAAAATAGATTGTTTTTTTTTCTAATAGAAGGAATAGTTTGCTATTTAATCTAATATATAAAAATTAATTTATTTATCTTTTTAATAAAAAAAAATACATTTCGACTTCTAGTACAAGGCCTCGAGCGCAGTTTTAGCATTAAACCATTAGAAATCAATAAACCATTGATGTCATGTGTAAGCAGCCCACAAACTTGAGGTGGCTGATGAAATCGCTGTAAAACTCCACTAGGATGAAATTCAAGTCTCAACGTAAAATAAGCAACTTTATTAGCTTACAACCCCCTGCTGTTCTCTAACAAAAGCTGAAAGAGGCATCCCGCTTGTACACAATGTTCCTCACCCGATTGAAAGCATTTTGTAATAATGTCCACACATTTGAAATTCTGGTTCTTGAAAGGGAATGCATTCCTTTGTTCCCATAATATGCTCCACCCTAAGATTCCACACAACCATCCCAACTCAATCTTGCGATTTACCCATCATCCAATTACACAAATTCGATGAACTGAGGCTAGATTTCTAGATTTCCAAACCCATGTATGCAGGCAGATAGCATTTGGTTGCTAATCCACCCACCAATGCTAATATATTCTTGGGCCGGGTTTAAACATGATTAAGCATGATATTAATACATTTTATACTTGTTAAAGTCTAATCCAGCATGAAATATAAATTTAAAATTTTACCTAAATCAGCTCATATTTGTAAATGGTTAACTTAAGTTGATTTAGACCTGTCCATATTATTTCTTTTTAATTTTTAGAAAACATATTTATATTATTTTAATTTTATATTAACAGATTTATATATTTTTTATTTTATTAAAAAATTTATATAGTTATCTTAAACTTTTAATGTTTATATTTTAGCAGCATTATATATTTAGGATAGATTTATTGTTTTATGTGTTATAAATTTCATAATATATAAAAATAACATAATGTAAAGCATTAGAAATATTAAATAAAGAATCGGGTCGGCTTGAGTGTTGATCTATATTTTAAACAGACTTAATTTTTTTTGCCCATACCAATTTTTAAGGGTTTGATATTTTTGCTCAAACTTTCTCAAATTTCAAGCGAGTTTTCGAACTTGAAAAAGTAACCTGAGCCATGAATGGTTAAAAAAAAAACTTCAATCACTACTTTCATTACATACAAATGCATAGGCATTGGTATTTTATTGAAAACACACCAGCACAATGATACTAAAATTTAATCTTTCACAAAAGCCAACACGGTTTGCATGAAGGTGAGGACGACCACCATAAAAGCTACAACAGTCCCTGTTCCTCTCCAAAGATTGGGGAAATAAACACGCTTCAGAATTTCATAATTCTCCTTGATGAATAATGTCACTTTGTGCTTCCGAGCCTCTTTATAAAGCTGGTTCAATCGGTTCGCGGTTTCTCGGTAGCATGAAGGAGAGGGCTGCCCAATTCCCACCATAAGTTTCTTAATCATACGTTGCACCGCTATATTCGTGTTTATTATGGTAACCAGTATTCCTTCGTTTTTGCCTTCCTTACTTAAAATCTCTTTTTCTATTAACCGTTCTACATCTTGGGCATTTTGAACGAGATAATTCATTAGCTCTATGTAAGCACAAACGTAAGCTTCATCTGGACAATGACACATCTCGAACGCCATGACGTTCCGAAGGTAAGCTTCAGTGTTGGAATGCACTGTCAATTTGGGGATTTTAAGCTTTTTGCCTTCAAATTTAACATCAAGCAAACATGCAGTTTGATTAGGTTCAACTATAAACTCAACACCAACTTCATGCAAACTTGTGGCACCATACACTTTTTTCAACGTTCAGATATTAGTCTTGGATGATGGATTTTGTGTTTTGGCCATTCCCATATGGCATCTTTGCAAAGCGGTGAAGTGTGGGATTTGTATCAGCTCGAACTGCGGGTCCCATAGAATGTCAAAGTAGGAGCAAGCTAGTTGAAGGAAAGAAAGAATAGAAGCATCCGATTCTAGTTTGTGGTTTTGATATGGTTTATACACTTGTTCAAGCACGAACATTGGGATCTGGTTTTCAAGTAAGATCAAGTCCCTCCGTAGACCAGCCGACCATGTTTCTTTCAACAACAAGTCTTTGATTTCCGATTTTTTTTCCACTTCCTTCTCATAGTTCCTCAAGAAGAGCTCCACAATAAATAATGCATCATAAAATATCATCTTTACGAACTCGTCCTCATCGATTAAAGCTTCATAACAGTTGAGAATAATTTTCTCGTTGCGTTCAATGAAGCTCCAAAAGCCTTCCAATGCCTCCTTGGACACGGAAGTCCATTGAAGAAATTTATCTTGATAATCCACTTTATACTTGACCATGCTACCCAAACTTGTTTTCCTACAATGAATAGGGCCAATAGAAATTAATAGAGGAGTGTAAGCTTTTGGATTTCCTTGACGAATGTTCTTGGGGACCTCGTAGATAAACACTTGCTCCAGCCCTCGCTCCAAATCCTCAACTTCCGAATCATCTGATGCTTCATGTTTCTTTGTCGCAAATGATGGGGCATCAATTAAGCCTGATTGTCTCTTCCTTGGAGGCATTTCTTCCACCTACTTTTTCATGTATCAAGCATACATATCAAGTTAGCATATGTTGAATGAATCATTTAGTATCATTGTGTGGCATGCAACAGTTCAGTGCTTCGAAATCAGTATGTACCGACCAGACCAGTACTAGAATGTTATTGACTACTGTAGATCATACACATAGAGACTTAAAACTTACCGGAAATCCGATAACCTTTGGCTTCCAAAACTAGAATTGACTGCTGAAACCTGGATTTGAAAATGAACAGAAATGGAAGGGAAATGCTGAAGGAGATAATAATAGAATCTTGTAAGTTAATCAGAGTGACTAAGAATATTTATATAGACGCAAACTAGAATTGGGTAAGGTAAATCTGGTCCAACTAAACATCAACAAACATATTTCAACAAAGGTGGCATATCTCAAAATTATTTAGTTAGCTTTTAATGTCTCCTATATTTAATATATTAAAGGGTTAATGTATTTTCCCTTTTTTATTTTAATTTTAAAATGTATGTTCATTTTAGTAGCTAAATTTGAATTTTAAAAAATTGTAGCCACCTAATATTATAAGATGATGTGATACCATTAATTGAAACATTAAATAATAGAATTTGTTTTATTTTTAGGTTATATGTATTTTAAAAATTTTAGGTAATAATGTGGTATAATCTTATAATATTATGTCATTGTGTTTGTATGTAATCCAAATTTAAGTACTAAAAAATTTAAAATTAATTTAATTGTTAAATTCAAATATCAAAATGAACCTCCAAAATACAAATACCAAAGTAAATATAATTGCTAAGTTCAAAGATAATTTTTTTTATTAATCCTATATTTAAATAAAATACTAATATTAATATCAAGTTTATATTTAACTATTGAAAATTTATAAACACATACCCCCAATCAATGAATTAAACAATGTGAACTCATTAAAATGAATTTATTTATATTAACAAAAATTATTTATTTTTAAAATATTTTTAATAAGATGCTTCTGTTTGATTAACTCATTAATAATTTAGAGTTATTTAGACGGTGCATCCATATAAACTTTATGCGGTTATGTACTCTTTATTAAATATCTTTTAATTTTTTTATATTTACGATATATTAATATTTTTGATAAATTATATCATTAATCATTCAATTATGAAAAGTTACAAATTAATTATCTAATTTTTCGACATTGTCTTCGGTTTGTTTCAGCATTGTCTTTGCTACCCAAGTGATTCCAAAACGGCTATTAAGATGTGTGCATTATCAAAGGAGGATAAATTTCGGATTAGTGTTTAGATTGCGAATGAAAAATCTTTATGTATGAATTTTGCAAAGTGTTAATTCAGGCATGCACGTAGAGATTAGTGGTTTTTCCCTCTTTGAGAATTTTCCACATAAAATATTTGTGTTTGTTCTTCTTCATTTTTATCATCTCGTTGTTTATACGGATCGATTCCCAACAAAAAAAATAAAGTTTTTATATAATTATTTAAAAAGTTATAGAAAAATATTTAAAAATTATAAGAAATCATAAAAAAAGTATAAAAATGATTAAAAATCATGTCGAAAATGAACATGAGCAAATTATTATCCAGATTCAAATAAGTTTAGATAATCATTTGTCCAATTTATTCTGAATTAATTTATTAAAAAATTATATAAAATTATTAAGAATTATAAAAACTTTTTAATAATTATTAATTTTTTAAAAAGTAAAGAAATTATTATTATGAAAGTTGCTATTGTTTATATTTGTGTGTATATATTTGAATTATAAGTAATTCTTAAAAGTATTAGGAATTAAAAAAAATTAATAGAATAGGATTCATTATGATTAACTAAAAATATTATCTCGATTAAGAATATATGCGTGTATTTATGTATATTTGAATTTTTTAAATATGTCATATATATATAGTTTTAATATTTATTTAATAATTTTAATGACTGTTTACAATTTATTATAATTTTTTAATAATTCTTTATAATTATTTAAAAAATCACTTTTGAATGACGGACAGTTGGATGTTAATTTTAATAAATTTTAAATACTTTTCATTAGTTTTTAATAATTTCAACAATTTCTTATAATTTTTAAATAATTTTCTATATTTTAAATTTTTTATTATTTTGAAAAACCGTGGCCAAAATAAACCTAAATAAATGGTATCTTGAAGTTGATCCTAAATGTGTTTTTCAAATAATTATTAAAAAATATTTATTCTTATGTTTTTTCAAATAGATATTATCATATTAGTATGAGATACACTTATCATACCATGTCACTATTTAATTATTTTGCCATTAATATCAGCACTTAAGAGTTACTGGCCTACAGAATGTGGAAAATTAATTACTGAGCTTGCTCCGATAAATAAATTGAAAAACAAAAAAAAAATATGAACACTTAACAGTAGAAATAGTTTTGTTTTTTTATAAAAAGACTAATTTACTATTGAATTTAACTCGACTCGATCAAATACTAATCCCTAGACTCGTCCATATTATTTCTTTATAATTTTTAAAAACATATTTATATTATTTTAATTTAGTATTTAACAAAATTATATATACTTTTATTTATTAAAATTTTTTATATAGTATCTTAATATTTTTTTAATGTTTACATTCTAATAATATTATATATTTAAAATAGGTTTATTTTTATGTATTATAAATTACATAATATATAAAAATAATATAATATAGGGCATTACAAACATTAAAAAATGGATCAGGCCAACCGAGCCTTAACTCATATTTTAAACAGGCTTAATTTTTTTATCCATGCCCATTGCTCGAATTTAATATTTTTGTTCAAACCTTCTCAAGTTTCAAGTGAATCTTCGAGCTTGAATGAGTAATAGCTTAACAATCTAAAAAAAAAACTCACCCTACCCGTTATATTCTAATTGATTTATTTTCCATATTTCAATTCAGTTCTAAATAAATCTAACTGTTTCTTGAACGAGAATCAATCTAGGTGATTGAAAATTTTTGTTTAAATTTGATTTTAAATAAGCCTAAAAGTTCAACTCAAATGATCTCGGTAATAAACCAAACTAGAGAAATTTTGTAGTGTCACGTCACGTAAATCAGGAAGCGTGTCGAAATTGAAATCACTAACGAGCCACGTAGAAGGGGCGTCATTGTTAAGCAAGTGAAGGGCAAAGCTATGGCAGATTCTCCACTTTTGGTATGCTATGAATGTGGAATTAATGGTGACAAAACCCTTAAACCTGGAGGATACAATGGTGATTGCCTTCCGACAGAACATATTGCCAGCAAGGCAATTCCGATTGAGAATGTTGCTAGAAAGACCGATCTGGTAAAGAGCATGCCGGCCGATATAACTATCATGGATATATAATATTTGAAAACTAGCAATACAGTAACCCACGTCAGGAAGGGAGACAGTGAAGAAAAGAAATGGTTATCAAGCTGAAAGTGCTATATCAGAATAGCATTTGGCCTTTTACCTGCTTTAGGATGTCAAAGAACAGAAACAAATAATTGCATAATTTACACCGATTTGAGGAATCATTTGATAGACTATAAATTGTTTCATTTAGCTCCTTCCATTGCACAGGTGGTTGCTACCATTGCTCTGCTCTCCACCTTTCAGGTTAAAGCGATCTAACCCCCAAATCCGGATTGTTCCGTCATCACTAGCTGAAGCTAGCATGTGAAGGTTTCCTGGATTCCAGCTCACACAATTCACTGCTCCAGAATGTCCAGGCAATGCCAGTAGGAGCTCACCTGAGCATCTGTGCCATATATACACCTGCAACAAGAAACGACACACTGCTTCATTGTTTACAAAAAGCAGTCTTCTTGATAACTGTTTGATAACTGTGTATGTGCACACAACTTCATTAGCGTTACAGCGGTTACGTAATAGTTAACGGAACATAACTATGTGCACGCAACTTAATTAGCGTTACAGCGGTTACATAATAGTTACGGAACATACTCAGTTGGAAAAAAACATGCACCTAAATGATATACCAGCAGACTCTCTCTTGGACTTACTCTACAAATGCATGTGCAAGAAAATCAACTTTCAAAGCATCAAATGCAACAACTTTTACAGATAGCAACAGTTCAAAAATAGTCTCATCTATTATGTTCACCTAAAGCTCCTTTCTAGTCAAAGAGGAGTACCTGTGAATCCTCACTGCCACTGGCAATAAAAGATTGATCGAGTCCACCAAAACAAGATCTAATTACAAATCGGGTACGTTTGTGACCTTTGTATTCAGAAATAAGTTTAGGATCACCTTCTATGCTCCAGAGATGGATTTCTTGGTTCATAAGATTAACCAATAAGAACTTGTTGTCTTTTGATAATGAGAAGGAAGTAATCATATCCACCTCTTCGATCAATCTATCAAAATTTGCTTCCCTGTCGAGCAATAGAATAGCAGATTCTCTGCATACACTAATAATCCTCTTTCCATCATCAGTTATGGCCATATCTGAGATTCTAAGCGTCCTCTGTCCTTTCCAGCACTCCAAATCTCTTCCATCCAAATCCCAGAGACAGATGCTCTTGTCAGTCATCCCCGCAAATATACCTCTACCATCCGGAAACCAACCACAAGAAATCAAACCGACACCAGTTTTTTCATAAACATGGAGGCATTCTCCAGAACTAACATCCCAACGCCTAATAACCTCGTCCTGTCCACAAGTAAGTATTTGACTATCATCTGGGCTCCATGAAACGATTAAAACTGGTTTCTGATGACCGCATAGGGTATGCTTCAATAACACCTGACCATTTTCTTTAACCTAAAAAGTTAAAAATGCTAAATTTATTAAAACAAGATGCTATTGGGTTGCATGGGATGCCAAATTCAATATAATCATTTTAAATAGTTTCCTCAAAATACTCTTAAGAAAGTGTAGCTCAATTCAAACCCAATAAAAATCATGGTTACAGGTTGTTCAAACTCTGCAACAGCTAGGCCAACAACATTTGATAAAATGACTATAAAAGTTTGCATGCCAATATGCAAGAGAAATAAGAAAATTACTAGTTAATTATTTTTTAAGACCAATAACATGGGAATCATTGAGGTCACACATAACAACTGTTAAGCTATTCCCAACTTTGTTCATCATAAATTATTTATTGTCACTGAATTGTAACAAGTTAACCAATAAAGCAAACTATAGCACATATCATTTGATCTTATCCACATTTTTTCTTCGCCCCATAAGAGTAGCACATTACCACAAAAAAAGAGAACAAATGATCACTAAATGGAAAAATCCCACGAAGTCTTAGCAAGTTAAAACACTAATACCTTGGAATAGGACAGAAAAGGACAAAGCAAAGCCAATAATAAATAAAAAGCCTACCTCCCATATAATTGCTGAATGATCTTTAGATGATGAGCCCAAATAATTGCCATTATGTGAGAATTGCACAAACCAAACTTCATTTTTGTGTGCTTCTAGTATCTGATTTCATTTATATAAACATAAAGTTTTAATTATGAGATTCCTTTGTTAGCTCACAAAAACGAAATGCACAGTAAAATTATGAGAAGTTATAATGCATTAGGAAGCAACTAAAATTTAAATGAACAAATCTGTTCTTGATCAAAACCACGATGAGATTAATAGCAACAATAAGAATACCAAAAGAATAAAAGATGTCCACCGAACATAGCTGAAATCCTAATCAAAGGATACAGTGTCTCTATGGCATAATACAATGAATCAACACATATGACCAATCCCACGTGCTATACCCTTGCTAAAATAAATAACCTCCAGAAAATATTACACCCTAAACCCAAAAGAGAAAGTCCAATTTATCATCTTTGAAAAGAAAGGACAGCTATAACTAATGCGAAGGCAGCAAATTGAACTACCATCAAACTAACCTGCAATGTCTGGGAGGGAATCTGATTTTTTCCACACTGGTGATCAGAGTACAAAGAGAGATCACTATCTGAGGTATTGTGGAACACGCAAGCCTCTCGTTGAACATCAAGAGCCCTTTCAACTAGATGCTCTAATCGTTTTGCAGGAATCATGATTGCAGCAGGAAGCAACTTCTGTAGTTTTTCTAGAATCTTTGACCCCGACTTTGTACCCTCAGTATCTTGACCAGAAATACCAAGTCTTATGCATTGCGAAGGAGAGATGATACAGGAAGCAAGCTTATGAACACGGTCGAGATTGACATGAAGAGGAACGATCTCATTCCTTAGTGTATCCAATGCAGCAGCAACTTTTTCCATTTTAAGAAATTCAAGGAACTTCTGTTCCAATATCAAGAAGGATGCTGACTTCATGATTTCATCTGAGAGACCAATCGTGTGCAATGTGGCCACACTATCATCCCATTTCCCATCAGTCACTTGCCCCATAAATAGATTAACCACCGAAGAATGCAATGGTATTCCCGATTCCTCCTCTAGAAGGGCACCACTTTTGTCATAACCAAGCGAGTACAATGCCCTAGTTATAATTTTAATAAATTCTGCTTTTCTTATAACACCTTGTGAACCAATTGTTTCCCCATCCGCTTGGGAGGTTAGAGGCCTAGCCATCTGATCTCCCAAAGAGCAAGAAACAGATTTTGTGGTTGAATGATCCTCCGGCAAGCTCTTGGATTCTTCCAAGGGCCCTTTCACACGTTTCAAGGGTGGTTCACTATCTTCGGCTACTCCCATGAAATGCCTAAACCCATAAATTTCCTACAAAACAAGCAAACTACTGCCATAAGTAACAAAATCACCCGTAACATGATATAAACAAGATGGCTAACATCAAACATTGACAATAATAACACCATTGTAATCATCTAACAGAAAAAAAAAAAAGTTCCAAGCAACAATTTCCTAAAGATAGTAAAGGGCACAGAAAATTACTTGTTAGTTGGTAGCTAACAACCTCATATGGCCCTTCACCAGTCAGGATTAAAGACTCCTTTAACTGAGACATGAAAAACCTTAAAAGTTAGTGAAATTGTACTATATAATTAATCAAAATAATGCAGCTTGAATCATACCAGATTATCTATTTCACAGTAATTTTTACATAACATAAATCAAATTGCCTAATTGCTAAAATGGAGAGTAAAACCAAACTTAAAAAATCAAAACTCACCAACTTCCTAAAACAAGCAGAGAAAAAAGGGGCAAATTCGATCGAATCATATATTCAGCATAAGTAAAATAAAAATGGAACTAAAATAACTTCATTAAAAGAGAAAAAAAAAATCATTCATAGATAGACGAGCAGATTCAATGATGAAAGACAACAATCCGGAAAGTGTGAAGATTATAAGAAGTACAAATAATACAAAAGCGGAAAGGGAAATTTATTACGCAGCGAAAGAGATTCGGAGAGAAAGGAAAGGGAGAAGGCAAAGAATGAGTTGGAATAAAGAGAAATGAAGGAAAATTAGAATATGGAAAAGCACCCACCACCGAAAGCTATGGATAGAGACCGCAGCATGGAGAACTGTGACAAAATTAGCGATTTTAGTAATAATATTTGATTAATTGCCCTTTTTCTGGTTTCAGTTTGCAGATGGGAAAGGAATTATAAAAAAAATGGTGATTAATATTAAAAAAGAATGAAGAAGATAGACACAAGGGGAGGTTCGGGTTTTGGCTAAACTTGTTGCTTTACATTTTGGCTTTACATTTGATACGGATAATTAACACTACACGCCATCACTTTATTACAATGATACAATCCAATGCCAATTTTTCTTTCTATCTTACTACTAATCATAATAAATAAATAACACATCTATATCTACACCTACATCCACAGACCAGAGACACAGCTGTCCTTTTTGTACTCTTTTTAAGGTAATGGTCTATTCTCAATTTTGGTGCCTTTATTATGTTCAAATTGGCCTCCATATAATGGTCGATTTTCAGTTTTGGTGTCTTTACATGTACACAAAACATAAGATCATCAAGTACAGAAACCCTTGAAACCTTTATGAAAGTCCAGCAGAACCAACACTCCAATACCAGTTGTCATCGGCTTGGATATTAAATTAGTTTTGATCCATTCATATTCAATATGTTCAACTAGAATGAGAATAATTTTTTCAATCAAAATGAAAAAGAAAACTAAAAGAAAAAAAAGACGAACGGTTTTTTCTTTTTCAGTTCAAAATGTAATTAATTTAAAATTTTCAATTAATTAAATTTATTTAATTAAAAATCTATTCTCTTCTCAATTGAACACCCAAGTTGACATTTAAAACTCATTTGGACCGTCACGTAGGATTGTCGTTAACGCGGTAACGGAACTTAACAGCAAAGTGACAACTTCGTAACAAAATGACAACGTAAATGACTAAAACATAACATTTCAAATATAAATAACTAAAATATAATTTGAGACAAATAAATGTGACTATTTTAAAAATTTGCCCTTATAATATTTTTTTAGCTTCTTATATATTCTATGCTACCATATCAAGGAGCGCATGACCCCTCTTTTTTCCAGTATAAAATATAATTGTAAAACTTCAATGTTAATCCCTCTATAATGATTACATGTTGTATTTAATATTTATATTTTAATTCGATATAATTTAATCTTTTATTTTTATAAAGGCATTATTCAATCCAAATAATTATTATTCTCAACTATTTCGATTAAAATATCGACATATATTTTTTAAAAACACATTTTCAATACACACATAAAAAAAACTATATTGACATGATAAGTTAGAATTGATATTTTTAAGGAAAATTTTACTCAACATTTTAACTAAAATAGCAAAGGTCATAAATTAAAATATAAATATTAAATTTCAAATTTAAAAATATAAAAGAGATCGCAACAACAATTTAAACTAAAACAATCTATATTTAACACGATCACTTTTATTTTATTTTCTTTAAAAAATAATATTTTTTTTATTTCTAACGAGTGGCTCTAATGGTAAAGAGGATGTTGCTCATCTTAGGAGATCCGAGTTTAAGCACCTATGTGTGCAAAGTGTGTGTGCCTTGTCAAAAAATTAAGAAAGTATGAATAGATATTACTATGTAATATGTAATTTAACACATCAATTTATTTTTACATTGAATAAATATAATTATTTTATGTATGTAACATATAAATATAAAATAATGTGAATGAATGATTAACGGAGATAATTAATAATAAAAAACAAAAGTGGATGATAAATTTTATTAACTTTGGGGAATACAGAACTAAAAAATTCCCCATAAACTTGCAATGGAGTAGTACTACCACTTGAAGTGACGATTATCGTCTGAAAATGATTACTTGGAATCAGTAGAAACAAGAGTTTCAAAGCAATACAAGCCATCAAAGATGGGAGCGTAGGCTAATGCTCCCCTGTTGTCCGCCAATGCCATCTTAAACCCACAGTTTGTGTCCTTGAGGGCTGTATTACCCGACTCCGATGGGTGGGTTGTTGCTGCTCCGTTTTTCATAATGGAGCTTGGCGGTGGGGGCAGAGGCAACCCAAATTCATCCCCAAAGTAATCAGGGGGTATTGCATTGTTTAATGACCCCAAAATCGACATTATTGGTTCAGGCTAACAAAGTGTTAAAAGCCTAGGAGATTATGCAAGGAACAAGAGTCAGGCATACATCTCTATTTATATATTCAAAATACAAAGAGAACCAAGCAAATTTGACCATAGGAATCAAATCAACCGACATGTAGTTGCTTATCTGCCGGGTTGGGTGGGTTTTCCTTTTTAGTATTAAAATTTATTTTATTCTTAAATTTAAATAGTATTTTATTCTTAAATAACAAATCCAAATTCCAGTCCGACTAGCTAAAATTACGAAAAATATTTATCTTTACCACGCAACTTTTGAATGAATTTAAAGTTTGGGGAGCACGCGTTAGATATTATTGCAATCGTTCGTCTTTTTTTCTTTTTCACTAATATTTTTTTCTCATTCACTTGACATAACTTTTCTCTTTTCAGTTTGCATATATGTTTTGTGGATATTTTTATTGTCTTCACAAATTGTGATGGACAGATGACAATATCTGTTGTTCACTAAGGGTTAGTTTAGCAATGCTTTTTAAAAGTGCTTTTGAACTAAAAAAAACACATTTGAAAAAAAACTAAAATTTTCTCCAACTCTTTTTGGCCAAAAAAGTACTTTTTCAAAATATTTTTGGTGTCAAAAGCACTTTTGAAAAACTCAAAATACTTTGTTTAGTAATGTTTTTATCTCAAAAATATTTTTTGTTCCAAAAGTGCTTTTGAAAAGCAATGCTAAACAAAGCCTAAAACTCTCTCGATCACCAGTAATTTTTTCTAAACAAGTAGGTAGCTATTGGTCAGTTTCTTAATTTGTTTCTATTTTAAGAGTATTTCAGAATAACAAATGATTTCACGAGTTAGTTTTGACCCGTGTTGTTTAAAATTTTATATGTCTTTTTTGTTTGTTTTTTGATTGTTTAAAAAATTTGATTTTAAAAGTTTTTGTCTGCTCTTGTAGCACGTTTTTTTAATCTTGCTTATGCATATAATCTTCCTTTTGCAAGTGATTTTAGGGGTGGTTTTATTGTTGTCCTCTCTAATTTGACAAATGCTCGATTCTTTTGTTGATTTTTGTTCGTCACTTTGGCCCATCCGAGACTGATTTTCTTATCGTATCAAGTGCTTACAATCACTCCATAAATATCGTACTTGAGTTGTGATAAAGCCAATTACAATGTGCCATAATGTTCTATTGAAACTGCTACTAAAACTTTTGTTGTGTTGATGAAACTTGTCCTTCATCTTCTAAGATAAATATTATTATTTTTTCCTAAATTATATGATTTCATTTATTAAATAAATTAATAAATTTTCATTTTAAAAAAAATCCTTCATCACAATCTATTCAATATATATCGTTATAACAGGAATGCATTATATATCTTTGAAATCAAATTTGGACATGAGATGAATGGTGGTGAGTGATCTGACTTTGAAATTTGAAATGGATTTTCTTTCATCAGTTAAGTGGCATTATCAACCATTTATGTTTCTTTCACGAAACGATTACCTTAGATTACTCATTTTATATATCCACCACAATCCTATTTTTTACGTTAATATCATGTTTCCACATTTTTGCTCCTTCATCTCATCATTCGCTTTACTTTATTCTATAAAAAAAATTGAATTAATATTTTATATTACAAAAAGCCTCTTTTTAATAAATTAGTTCTTTTATTGTCATATGATTCTACGCGATTAATTTTTAATTAATATAATTAATCATAAAATAAAAATATTTATAAAAGAGTTTTTTTTCCCGAAAGTGGGTAAATCATTTTATAAGAAAAAAGAGTTTAATTTACGTAGACTTGTAAATTATTTTTCGTTGACAAAATTTTTTTTATTAAATAAATATAGGTATTTTTCGTAAAATCTTTTACATGTAAACAAACGGATCCTAATTTTTCAATTAGGGACGGAGTCAGAAATTATTTTAGGGGTTGAAATTAAATTATAATTCTTTCGATAATAAAAATATAATTTTTAAACGATTAAATCAAAATTTTATTATTTTAAGCGAATAAAGCACAATTTTACCTTTATTAATTTAAAATTTTTAAATTTTTAAATGACTTAAAAAAATTATTCCATTTTAAGAAGCATCGTACGCACGTCCTACCAGCTCCTAAATTCGGCCCTGTTGTCAATGTTGATCGTTACCGCAAATTTGCAAACGTGGCGAAGGAGATGAGGTGATTATTGATTAGGGTTATGTGGAATTTGTTAATTTTGAATAATACATTTGCAATTGAATAATGTGGTAATTTTCGAACTGAGATTCATATAGCTATGCGTTGTTTCATGAATCCATCTACTCTTAATACGGTTTGTAAGCAGAATAAATCAATTAACCAACATTTGAAATAAATGGACGCCACTTTTCAATGATTAACCAAAATTTTCAATAAAATATTGAAAAGGTAAAAACATATTTTTAAAAATTAAAAAAAAAAAAAAAGCTGATGGGATCAGATAAGTTGCGAGGTTTTATTGATCATCGAGGCATTACTTACGAGAGTCGTAATTGTAATTTGTAGGACGTGTTAATGTCTTAATGCTTCCTCACCCATAAATGTTGTCTAAAGTTCACAAAATTGTCATCAATGTTTTAATTTTTTATAATATCTATAAAAATTTTAAATAAGTTATAAAAGTAAATAACAAACAAAAATTTAATAAATGCTATCCACGAAAAAAACATAATCATTCATTTCATAAATTATAACAGCAATATTAAATATTTAAATTAATTTAAATTCGATTCAACAATTGTTAATTATTTTTTTTCGATCCAGTCTTTCTTTAATTTTGGGATATCTATTGAACTACTGATTTCCTCCAACATCATTTTTTCTAGAATATTCCTCGTTTTAATATCAAATTTTATATCATATCTACATTTACCAATGAAACTTCCGACTTAACATTAGATTCGCCCATTATATAAAAAATGGACCCCTAAATTGCATGTGTATATAAATATAAAAGATTAAACTTGTTTCCAACCCTAAAAACCTCTCCGTTTGTCAACCGGCAGCTGGTCATCCCTCCTCCTTTCTTCCTTTCCCCTCTTTTCCTCTCCTTTTGTTTTTCCCTTCTCTGTGAAAAATAGCCTTCCCTTCCCATGGTGTTTGTGGTGACTATGCCGTGGCAAATTCAGGGTTTTGATTAAGATATCATCCATAGTCATCTCTCGCTATACGTATATGTTTCTACTAAGTCGGTTCTAGCTTATTTTCCGTTCCCTTGTTCCGGTCCGACATCCAGTGCAGTAGCTTGTATAGTCTCTCTCGCAACGAGTGGATTTTTGGCGTCAGTGGTGTGGTCTGGTGGAGCCTCTCCCTCCATGCATCCCTTTTGTTTGTGCTTATTGTTATCATCTTCACCATTTGCTCTTAGGGTCCATTAGTAAGTAGAATTAGATCCTTGAGGTAACGCATTTATACCCTCTATATGAATAGCTAAAGCCTCTATACATGGTGATGATCTCTCTCACAATTTCACTTTTAGAAGGATGAATAGGACTCCTGGAGATGTTGCTGTTTGTTTCTACCCAGTTAGGCTGGGATGTTGTAATGGTTCTGTTTTGAACATTTCCAAAATGAACTCTTCCAAGTGACCAAAATTTTTTCATAAAAATACAATGATTCAAACAGCCTGTACATATTCCAAGGACAAACCTGGTTAATCACACATTATCGGGCCAAAACTCCCTAAAAAATGCACGCTCAAATTCCTTCTCTTGCATTTGCTTTTCGCGTTCTTGCATCTTCCGCATCCTTTTGGAAAGTGCCTTGTTCTTCTTTGTTGTTTTCTGTTCCTGAAATTCATCGCAATTATCAATCAAAGCATGCAGCATACAGAGTTACAGACCCATCAAAACATGAATACATCACGTCAACAGTCAAGGCTAATATTACGGGGTTTTGCTTGCTTAATAGCAAATAATGCTTTCTTCTTCTTTTCAATAGTTAGTATCATATCCCATTTAGTAAAGCTAACAATCCCACGTACGCATATCATATCTAATGTTTTTCTCATATCAATCATATATGAAATAAACATAAAGACAAATTATGAAATGTATCAGCCAACGTGGGTTGATTCGGTTAGTAGAGCACTCATTAGCACCTGGACAAGCGCTAAGGTTCGAGTCTCACCAGGAGTACCATTTGGGGGGTGATCTAGGACCATTTAGCCCTGATCCTGGACTAGATAATCTTTTCTAAAACTAATAAACCCAATGTATAAAAAATCTTAAGCACAAGCAAAATACGTGTATTAGTCATATTGAGTTAATCAAACTTCAAAATGGTGTATTCTGCTCATTGCACTGAATTTTAACTAATATTTTACACAATATAAGTTCTAACCCCCCCCCTCCCAAACACACACACAGGAGAACCTGCAAATCGAACTCTGTCTCAAGCATAGATGAACTAACTTCAGCCAATGGGCCTACTGCTCGAGTTCATTTATCATTTAGTTAATACTACAGAAAACATTCTCTGCATATTACCAACAATTCATTTTTCCTATTCCTATTAAGACATGGAAGCAAAGTATAATCCTTTAAATGTATAAGAAATAACTTTTAAAATATCATGTGGAACGAAAGTTTACTTGTATTAATTCTACTAGCAACATAGCTTAAAGATAGTATTAGTGAAAAGAATGAAGGTTACCTCATCATTTCTAGGCTTGGAATCAGGAGGATCACTGGGCTTTGGTGCCTTTCTCTTCTTCTCTGCTCCAAGGCCTTTCTTATTGTTCTTAGGATATGCTTGTACAGGTTCTAATCTACCCTGATAACATAAAATAAACCAATCTAAAAAAAATCAGATGAAAACAATATTCTAAAAGAGGGCATGGAAATTTTAAGGAAATTTCATCTTAGAATTAGGGCTTCAAAGAGGAACCTAACCTGCTCAGAAACACCAAGACCAGTGCCTTCTTTCCATCCATGCTTCTTTAATAGCTGCCAAAAACACAAGTCGATAACCATTAAAACACGACTATAGAAGAAAAAGAAAGTTGCAATAAAAACCCAAGAGCTGGAGGAGAAGAGAGAGATTGAATACCTGGAAGCCGATGTTGGAGGAATCAATGGCCGTTGATGAACCCAACGCCTCTCCCATTGCTTTCCTCCAAAAACCAGAAAATTGGCCTCTTTTCTCTTCCCCCCTTTTACTTCCCAATTCTTTCCGAGGTCGGGATTTGCCTAAGGCTTCCGAAGAAGAGAAGAATAGCAGGGGATTCAACAAATTCGATTTTATTTTATTTTGTTTTAAGAACAATTTGTTATTTAAAAAAAAAAACACACACACTTTTTTTTTCTGTTTTTATGTCGGCAGTTTATCGAGCTTTTATTTAGCCCAACCGAGAAGCCAGAGTCCACTTAACAATCACATTTGCAACTTCTCAGCCCAAACAATAAATTTCTTTTATTCCCTGGAAACTCTTGCATATTTACAACTGAAATTTATTTTCAAAATAATATACATAAATAATAAAATACATTATTTGAAATTAATTAATAACATCACATGAAATATATATGATATTAGAATAAAAAATTATATTAAATTGCAAGTAGAACGAAATTTAAACTCGTGAATACATTATATTAAAAATAATAAACGAATACAATTATTTATAACGGTTTGTCACCAATTCTAAGTTGGTGTTGAGTTAATTTATGACACCATTTTAATTAAAAAATTTATTTTTTTTGAATAATATACCGGTTGAATTTATTAGAAATTAAAATAAAAAAACATTCCAAACGAAAATAAAATGTAGCAGAAAAATAACAAAACAAAGAGAAACTAATTAAAAAAACTAGAAAACGAAACATAAGGCCAACAAATCATGTCCATGGGCTACAACAACAGGGATGAGATGAAACACTGGACAAAATAAGGATCGAAAAGTGGTGAGCGAAACCAACAATCTTGCAGGCTGTTTCGCAAAACAGATCTAACTGCATCAGTAAACGAACCACAAAAAGGGATCAAATTATTGAAAGATCACCGATAATCGCAAATCAGAATCGAGAGTTGTGAAAAAACTATTCACGAATGCAAATCTATCACAAAGGTAGACGAAAACGTGCCATAAGGCAGAAGCGTGCCACAATGTAGAAGAAAAGTGTGCCACAAGGCAGAAGAAAAACGTGTCACAAAAGCATATAAAAACTAGAATAAAATCAAAATATAAATTAAAATAAGAATTTAATATAAAAAAATTAAGGGGAAGGAATACCGATGGTCGACAACCAGCATTAAAGCTGACGTCGTCACCGATTGATCAAGAACGAAAGAAAAAAATAAAGCGACGCAGAGAGCTTAGTATAGAATTAAAAAAATTATTAATATATACAATTAATATAGGTAATAACGTTTGCATAATATGATTAAAATAAAATTTTAGTTGAATGATATATTTAAAGTTTCGTCAAGAAAATTGACATGGGTTCAAATATCTCACTACGCATATTTTTTATTGTTTTTAAATACAAAATTTAAAGTATTTTTGAAAAATATATCGTATTTTAAATATGAAAATATATTTTTGTAATTTTTCTAATCAACTTGATGCACGATTGACTTGTGACACCAACTTAATCAAATATTTAAATAAAAGTATAGATGTATCTATTATATCAATCTAGAACATTGTATATTAAATATTTATTAAATAATTGATTTTTTTTTACTTAAATAGTTAAAATTTTTAAATATACATTAAAGTTTACATGCATGCATCATCTATATGAATAAAATATGAAATATATAATTAGATTATTAAAATATTAAACGTAAAAAATATAATATCAATAAAAAATTAAACCCAACTTGAAAAAAATATTAAATCTCTCAACTTATATTAGACATTTTCTTTAGACAGTTACCATATTGTACATTAAATGAAAGTTTAGGGGCTAATTGTCACATTAACCCTTTTATTTTATAATATCAATCGGAGAAGAAATTCTAAAGGTGAAACATTGAATATTAAAGCCACTGGGTGTCGCTCCAATCTTAATGACGAGCTCCGCTATTTTGGTTGAACGGGTAATGAAGGCTTTCCATAAAATAAAACCGATTCCACTTTACGATCCCTCCCAGGCAACCCCAAACAGCGGTTTACAGCTTCCACTCACATATCCATTTACAATCCTTCGCTTTCCACACTCCATCGATCTGGTTCGTCTCTTTTGTCCTTTTTCATTCTTTTGCTCTTTTGAAGAATCTCTGTTGTTCTGTAAAGTAAGTAATGTCTAGGATAAGTTAAGATTGAAATTCAAGAGAGCAGGGGAAACATTATTTGTAATATCAATTCACCAGTTTTTGCTATTTCTATGAATAAAACCTTTCAATTGACAGAATATAAGAATGTTGATGGTAAAAATAGTCGCAGTGAATGGATTTTTCATTTTTCGTTTTTCCGGTGATTAATAGTCAAATTATATACAAGGTCTGAACTATGTTTTTTTTTTTTTTTCAGATTTAGTTATTCTAGTGTAATTTGATGGTGGCTTATTCTTGTAAACATGGAATTAATGGAAAAAGTTTACTTCTGCACATTTCAAAAAGTAGAAGATTAGAATTGATGAAATTATAGTAAATGTATTAAATCAGTCAAAAAGGCATAATACAGGGACCATCTATAGAATTTGACCGTGATTAATCATACACAAAAATGAAAAACAATATTTATTGTTTTCTCCATTTGGTTGATGTTATCATAAGATTGTTCATTCTTCAATTCAAAGCTACAATTTCTTTATTGTTCTAATTTGTATTGTTTTGGTTCTATCTTGTGTCTGACTTCAAATTTAATGAGTGCAATATCTAATGCTTGAACATTTTTGTCTTTTGCCTTTACTTTAGCAGGAGATATGATATTCATAAATCATCTCTGGGAATATGTTGTGACTCCACTTTCGGTGCTGCAAATGCCTAGCTCTATAACTTTTGCAGGTCTAAACTAAACTTTAGAACACTTTTTTGATCAGAGTTCTTCGCTGAGATCGGACTCGGGGACACAAATTGATTTTTTTTTTTTTGTAACAAAATGACAGAAATTTTGACAGAAATTTTAAGTTATACGGCTTGCAGACAGTTATCTCAGATGTTCTTGGCCGTTGTCTTCTTTCATAGTTCAGAATACATCCTGGCAGTTGCCATTCATGGGAGATCAAATGTGACTCTCACGTCACTTCTGATCAGCAAAAATTATCTCCTTGCAATGATATTTTCCTTGCTGGAGTACATCGTTGAAATTGTTCTATTTCCCGGGTTGAAAGAACACTGGTGGATAAGTGACACAGGTCTTGCATTGGTGGTAATAGGGGAGTTTACACGAAAATTGGCTATAATAACTGCTGGTCGAGCCTTCACTCATCTTATCAAGGTTTACCATGACGAGCATCATCTGTTAATTACTCACGGCATCTATAGATTCGTCCGTCATCCCGGGTACTCTGGTTTCTTCATTTGGTCAGTCGGCACTCAAATAATGCTCTGTAATCCCATATCCACAGTTGGTTTTGCAATTGTTGTTTGGAAATTCTTTGCAGAAAGAATACCTTATGAAGAGTATTTCTTAAAGCGATTCTTTGGGTCGGAGTATGAGGAGTATGCACGTCGAGTACCTTCTGGGGTGCCATTTGTAAAATGAGGATTTATGTTTTCATAGTTAGCTAGCTTTTTATCTTCCTGAAGGTCTTTTGGGCAGGGATTTGGTTTAACTTTTATGATTGGAAAGATTAGGTGCTACTGAGTACTGACTGAAGTGAGCTTTTGTTGTAGATTTTTATCTTGGGTAGGATGATAATATTAAGTTATGGTAGAAAAAGCATCCAAGAGTTTGGTGTGAATTGGTTCTTAAATACTAATTGAACTTTTTATTTTTAATTATCGAGCAAAAATTATGAGTTTGAAATCAAGCATAGGAATCTGGCTCAGTTTTACTAAGAAAGCTTAATCAAGCGAATTCGAGCTTCAAGGTGCAATTCAAATGAGCTTGAACTGAATACCGTGTAATGCCCCATGCGATTTCAGTCATCATACGACAACACATAAGATAATAGGTTGACAATTACTTTTCTAATGCAAACCATGCAATGCACTCCATTTCCAATTCTACTCGTCAAACTAGTTCCAAAAGTCTATATGTAGGGTTCATATGAAAAGTAAGGGATGGCCCAAGTGATACCTGTGGGTGAATGCAATGCTGTGCAACAAGGCAACTGCATAATTTAAGAAAATATATTGGCACTTACTATTTTCTTTTCGAGAATATAAGATTAATGGTTCCGGTGAAAGTTTGTGAATTTAGAGATGAAGATAGAAGAAGATAAGGCCAGGTAGAAGAAAATATCTAAGTTTTCAAGTAGTTTTGGTTGAAGTTACTGAGAAAATTAGTAACAGTTATATTTATGAAAAATTAATTAACATGAAAGATAATTTATATATAGACGCGTAGAGAGAATGTTCAAAATTTTAAGTCATTCAACGTCTTAACTTACCAATCAAGATAAATATCTCATATTTTTTTTGCTGCATGACCCATAGGCATAACTCCATTGGTTAAATAAATTAAAAAAAAAAACTATAATTTGAAAAAAGCAATGTCCAATGCAAATCCACTCTTGATTTAAGTTAATTTCCAGTTGATGATCTATATTTGAGGGAGAGAGAGTTGGAAATATAAGATTTTGATGATTGAGATTGCAAAAAAAATCAAAGGAGCGTGTAGGACGGAGATGGAGAGCAATGGTGTGATATGCAAGACAAAAGTCTCATCCACTCTCCCTCTAAGGCCTTCACCTATCACACTGCATGGAATGGCATGCCATGCCATGTTGAAGGCGAAGCCCTTGAGGGAGAGTGAATGTGAAACGCCTTGTTTAATTATATGTATATGTTGCTTGCCTAGCTGGGAGATACACCAGTACTCCCTTATATAGCCCCCATCAGATTCTGGGATAGATTACAGAATAAGTTCTCTGCTTGTTTTGGTAAGCTAGATATATATATATATATATATATATTATCAAATCATCAAGCATCTTTCTTTCTCTACTCTCTGTGAAAACTTGTTCATCACAAACTAACATCTTTTCACGCCACGTGGCTAACTAATATGTCTTTCTATTCCTATAGATATATGCTCTACTCATTAGTCAACTGTGAATATTCCAATAATCACCACCATGCACTGAAACTAGTTATAATTAATAATGCATGCTCATATATGTTTATATCAAATAAACAATTCATTTACTTGATTTGCGAATTTCAAGTAGTTAATCAGCTGGCTGTAACCCATATAAATAGTGTGATCTAAGATTTGGAAATCAAATCATCGATAAAGTAATATACCCCACTAACAAAGTAGCTAAACTGATATTGCAGAGCTACAAGTAGCAGTCTAGGTTGTCTCTTGAATGAGCTTAGGAGATAGGCCATGACAGAGATAGCAAAGGGAGAGGAATATATATCGGGAGGAGGTGATATAAGAATCTTAATCCTTGGATCCTCAGTTGACATTCCAAATCTCCACATTTCTTTTAGGTGCCATCTTTCGAAATTTCCAAAGTGACCAGCATTTCAATGGAAGGCAAGTCTCTCCACCATATTCGGTACGGGCACCTGGTACTCTTAAGTCCTGAACCTTGGAAAGAGTTGGGGTGGATGCAGAGTTTGAACTTCAAGTGATCTGCTAGGGGAAAAGTAATCTACGAGGGAGGCATCAAAACTTACGTTTTAGGACCGTACTTAAGTCATATAGAGTAATTGTAATATGCAAAGAGGAGGACATGCATAGGTTTGCTTGAGAGTATGGATTGGCAGAGGCAGGCATCCTTGGCCCTATAACACTGTACCTAAAGCCTTCTGTGGCCTTTGTCTGCGGTTTTTTTTACTTTGATAATACAAAAAAAGAAAATTAGTTAAATATCAAAATGGGTACCTTCATGACATTATTTATAAAAAAAATTATGTATAAAAATAATCTATACTAAAAATAAATGTAGAATAAAAATAATGTATAAAAATTAGTTAATTATTTACCCTAAAATGTTTTTATTTTTATTTTTGTAGTATACAAAAAATTTATTTCTTAAAATATAGATTACAGTTAATTTAAAATTTTAATGAAATAGATTGATGGATAACATGTGGAGTACCAAACATCATCATTTTGAATCTCATGGATGAATGTATTATTATTTTAGCATGGCGGTGGTTAACTTTTTGTTGCATAATAATGAAACATAAAAAAAAAATGGTTAATTAAAAAAAACATAATTAAAATATTTATGGACGGAACCAAATGCAACAGGTAATCTTAAATCAATGAAGAAGATGTATACCATATATAAAAACTATCTCCAAGTGAAGGAGAGATTTATGACACCTAGCCTTAATCCATAATTTTATTGGAGAATTCATGGTGGTGTTCATTTTTTTTTATTAACAAAAAAGAAAACATGTGTAAAGGAATAGGAGGAAATACAACTGAAGATAAAAAATTAATCAAAATGAATATACTTAATTTTTAAAATACTTTTATATATTTAGAGATAAGATTTTAGTATGAGATATGACTACTTTTAAACTTAAAAGATTACACAATATATAAATAAAAGCTATCCCAAATCATTGCATGGCTTAATTTAGCATTATGAATTTGATTTGTTATTAAAATTGTTTTGGAGATCAGAATTATGTTATTTTGGATATTTTTATAAAAAATGTTATTGTTGATATAAATTATAATAAAGAAAAAAAGTAAAGAGAAGCAAGTGATGGCTTTTTAGGCAGAGAGTCGAAAAAGAGTAAGAGAACAGGTTGATTACTAGAAGAGGGGACAATTACTTAGAGTAACTTGGATTAGGAAATCAATCTATCACTTTTTCGTTGTTGGGAAAGTATTTTTAGGAGAGGTCTTTTTGTCTGTTAGCATGATTTTGTAGGATAAGTGTCTAGCCTCACTGTTAAAATTAAATGACGACACTGAAGAAATACCGCAAAGAAAACGGGAAAAATAGCGCACAGATTTTACGTGAAAACCCTTTCGGAAAAAAATCACAGGCAGAGGAGAAGAAGATTCACTAATGTCGAAAATCGAATAATTATAAGAGGAGATGACTATGCCTATTTATAGGTTAAAAAATCTTATTCCAATCAACAACTAATAGAAGTAACGTAATAAGGTTGAAACACTTTATTCTAATTAAAATAAAATAGATGACCTACTCTAATTAAAATAAAATAAAAGAAGTCTAGTTTATTTGGACTTTACTTTTATTTTATTTTACCACTGAATTTTATTTCAGCAAGAATTCTAGTCACCCAATTCTAACAATCTCCACTTTGACAAGAATTCTTTACGAACAAAAACTCTCAACGAACAAGTTCTCCACCTCTTCCACAAAACCCCTTGAGGGGTATTCTTCAACAATGAACACCAACCAAAGTCCAAGCAATACTCAAACTTGGTTATGGGAAGTGACTTAGTCATCATATCTGCAGGATTTTCATAAGTACTAACTTTGCTCACAACAATACCTCCACGAGCAATAATATCACGCACAAAATGATACCGAACATCATTGTGCTTTGTTCTCTCATGAAACATTTTATCTTTTGTAAGGAAAATGACACTTTGACTGTCAAAAAATATTGTACCAATCTGAAGATCTTTATTGAGTTCACCAAAGAGTCCTTTTAACCAAATAGCTTCTTTACAAGCATTGGTAATCCCCATGTACTCAGCTTCAGTGGTAGGCAAAGCAATTGTAGTTTGCAAAGTAACTTTCCAATTAATTGCACAACCCCAATTATAAAGACATGCCCTGTAAGAGATCTTCTTCTATCTAGGTCTCCAGCAAAATCAGTATTAACATACTCAATGACTCCATCTCTAGTTCTTCCAAACTGTAAGCAAACATCAGTAGTACCTCGTAAGTATCTCAAAATCCACTGAACTGCTTTCCGGTGTTCTTTACTAGGATTCGCCATGTATCTACTAACTACACTAACTGCATATGATAAATCTGGACGTGAGCAAACCATAGCATACATTAGAGAACCCATTGCATTAGAATATGGAACATGTGACATGTAATCAATCTCATCATCTGATTGCGGAGATAAAGTAGATGAAAGTCTAAAGTGGGCTGCTAATGGAGTACTAACAAGTTTGGCACTTTGCATATTGAACCCGTAAAGAACTTTCTCAATGTACCCTTTCTGACTTAGGTACAACTTACATGCCTTTCTATCTTTAAGAATCTCCATCCCAAGCATATTCTTTGTTGCTCCCAAATCGTTCATCTCAAATTCTCACTAAGTTGTGTTTTAACCTTTCTTATCTCTTCTTTATCTTTGATTGCTATCAACATGTCATCAACATAAAGGAGTAGATACACAAAAGAACCGTCATTATTTTTCTTAAAATAAACACAACTATCAAATCTGCTTCTTTTGAAATCACGGGTAGTTATAAAAGAATCAAACCTTTTATACCACTGCCTTGGTGACTGTTTCAAACCATAAAGGGACTTTTTCAATAAGCAAGCATAGTCCTCCTTTTTTGAGACTATAAAGCCCTCTAGTTGTTATATGTAAATATCTTCCTCAAGTTCTCCATGCAAGAATGCTGTTTTTATATCTTACTGATCAAGCTCCAAATCATACATGACCACAATACCAAGTAAGGCTCGAATCGAACTGTGTTTCACAACTGGAGAAAACACGTCTGTGAAGTGTACATAGGGAATCTGACTGTAACCTTTTGTAACAATTCTTACTTTATATCTGGGTTCTTCAATTCTTGGAATCCCTTCTTTCCTCTTGAATACCCATTTACAACGAACAACCTTTTTACCCTTTGAAAGCTTCACTAAGTCCCACGTTTTATTCTTATGGAGTGATTTCATCTCTTCTTGCATGACAATCATCCACTTTTCTGAGTCTTCACAGCTAACTACCTCGGAATAAGTAGATGGCTCTTGATTTGCATTTATATCTTCAGCCACGTTTAAAGTATAAGCCACTAGATCAGCCTTGGCGTACCTATTCGAAGGTTTAATTTCTCTTCTAGGTCTTTTTTTGGCAATAGAATATTGTGGTGATAAAGTGATTCTATTCTGAACTTCTGTACTAACTTGAGAAGTTGACTCTATTATAGATACTGAATCAATCTGAAACTCTACCTGATTTTGTTATTCTTTATTGGAAGAGTCTTTAAGAGATAAGTTAGGTAACATACCAGTTTCATCAAAAAAATATCTCTACTAATCACAACTTTTCTATTTTCAGGACATCATAACTTATACCCTTTTACACCAGCTTTAAAACCAAGAAAAACACATTTAATGGATATTGGTTCCAATTTTCCATTATCAACATTAGTATAAACAGGACACCCAAAAATCTTTATATCAGAATAATTAGTAAGCCTTCCAAACCATATCTCTTGTGGAGTCTTTTTCTCAATGGTAACGGATGGAGATCGGTTGATCAAAAAACATGCAGTAGAGGCTGCTTCAGCCCAAAACAACTTTGGTAAATTAGCATTTGACAACATACATCGAACCTTCTCCATGATTGTTCTGTTCATTCAATCTGCAACGCCGTTTTGTTGTGGAGTATGACGAATTGTCAAATGTCTCACAATCCCTTTTGATTTGCACAATTCATTAAATTCATCAAAATAGAACTCCAAAGCATTATCTGTACGAAGGTGTTTTATCTGTTTTCCTGTTTGTTTTTCAACCATAGTTTTTTAAGACTTGAATGCGGAAAACACATCGCTTTTCTGCTTCAAAAAGAATGCCCAAACTTTTCTGGAAAAATCATCAATAAGAGTTAGCATATAATTAGCTCCACCTCTCGAAGGCACTATAGATGGTCCCCAAAGATCAGAATGAATATAATCCAATGTTCCCTTCATGTTATGGAATTCTCTGGTTAATTGAACTCTCTTTTGCTTCCCAAAAATGCAATACTCATAAAACTACAGTTTGCTAATGCCTTGCCCATCAAGAAGTTCTCTTTTACTCAATTTTGCCATGCCGTTTTCACTCATATGCCCTAGACGCATATGCCAAAGTTTAGTAATATCATCATCTGACAAGGAAGAGGAAGCGACTACAGCATCACTAGTAATAGTTGAACCTTGCAAAACATATAATTTGACAGTCTTTCTTTGCCCTTTCATCACAATGAGAGAACCCTTACTAATCTTTAAAACCCTACTTTTAGCTGTGTACATGTGTCCTTTTGAATCAAGAGTACTCAACGAAATCAAAATCCTTTTCAATTCTGGTACATGTCGTATGCCATTAAGAGTTCTAACGACCCCATCAAACATCTTTATTTTGATTGTTCCAACACCTGCGATTTTACATGAATTATTATTTCCCATCAAAATAACACCTTCAGATACAACTTTATATGTTGTAAATCAATCCCGATTGGGACTCATATAGAATGTGCAACCAGAATCGAGGATCCACTCATCGCTCAATTTAGAATTGTCAACAGAAGCAACTAGGAGTTCATCATCACTGTAGTCTTCTACTACATCAGCTTCACCGGATTGTTCTGGTTGTTTTCCCTTTTGATTCTCTGCTTCCCTTTTGATATTATTTTGTAACTTGTAGCACTCTTGCTTAATGTGCCCTTTCTTCTTGCAGAAATTACAAGTTTTACCTCTGTTTGAAGATCTCGATCTACCTTTAGATTTATTGCGGGGATTTCGTTCCTGTGTCCTCCCACGATTATCATCACTATTTCGATATTATCTTTCACGAACAATAAGACCCTCTCTCTGAGAGCCAGATCCAGCCACAAGATGCTCCATCTTGTCATTTGAGGTTAAAGAAGCATAGACTTCATCAACTGTGAAAGATTCACAACTATACAAAATTGTATCTCTGAAGATTGAATATGACGGTGGCAACGAACAAATGAGAATTAACCCTAAATCCTTTTTATCATACTTAACCTCCATGACCTCCAAATCCGAGACAATTTCTTTAAACACAGTCAAGTGTTCGTGCACAAAAGCACCTTCTTCCAAACGATAAGAATACAGACGCTGCTTCATATGCAATTTACTGGTTAGGGTTTTCGACATACATAACTGCTGCAATTTTGCCCATAATGCAGCAGCAATCTTCTCCTTTAACACATCTTGTAGAATTTCATTCGTTAGATGCAGTTGTAATTGCGTCAAAGCCTTTCGATCTTTACGCTTATTCTTTTCATCTGTCAAATTCGAAGACATCTTATCTAATCCTAACAGGGCATCCTCCAAATTTATCTGCGCAAGAACTGTTTGCACCTTTACCTGCCATAACGTGAATCTGGTGTTGCGATCCAACAGCAGAATATCATACTTCAATGTCGCCATTATCGTGATCGAGACTAGTAACCCGAAAAAACTCTGATACAAATTTGTTAAAATTAAATGACGACAATGAAAAAATATCGCAAATAAAATGGGAAAAAACACACAGATTTTACGTGAAAACCCTTTCGGGAAAAAACCACGACAGAAGAGAAGAAAATTCATTAATGTCGAAAATCGAATAATTACAAGAGGAGATGACTATGCTTATTTATAGGTTGAAAAACCTTATTTCAATAAACAACTAATAGAAATAACGTAGTAAGGTTGAAACACCTTATTCTAATTAAAATAAAATAAATGACCTATTCTAATTAAAATAAAATAAAAAAAATCTAGTTTATTTAGACTTTACCTTTATTTTATTTTATCATTGAATTTTAGTTCAACAAGAATTGTAATCACCCAATTCTATCACCCACTGAGTGCGTAAAAGATATTTATGAACGCGAAGGATATTCATGGTTAACCAATTCTATTATTCATTTGGTTAGTATAATATTGTTATGGTTAGGTGGGCCATTCATTGACTTGAGAGCTGTATGCACTTGAAAAGTCTTCACACCTAAAAAATGAGTGTTTAAGAAGCGAATGCTTATTTCGTCATCGAAGTGTGAGAAGAGTTGTCAAGAATATTTATTCGACGATAAAATTCATTTGGAGTACGCCGCAAAGGTTGTTCATTCAAATTATGCCACAAAGCTGTTCATTCATAGTACACTACAAAGCCTGTCCAAAATTATCGTGTTTACGATATGAATTTATCTAAACTCAATTGCTTCAGGTTTGCCGTATCACTTGGGGGGGGGGGGATATGTTTGCTCCCTTGGGAGCTATGACTCACTTTTTCTTCTTTCTTCTTATTTTTAACCCATTAACGAATAGATAATAGAAATATAATATGGTTTAGGATAAATTAAAAATTAATGATAGATAACACGTAAAACTTCTCCATAGTTGGGACCATGTCTTCCCAATGGTCGTCGACATCAAGATCAAAAGAATAAGGGAAAAAAAAGAGAAATTGAAACCGTCTGCCGCCAGTAGTTCGAAAATAAAAGTGGCAAAATCGTCTTTTCAGCTTATAATCCTAAAACGTTAAAAATATTCTTTTAATTTTTGAATTATACTGTCTGTATAGTATCCGGGAAATTAAAAACCTCCAAAATTCAAAATTTTGAGAAAACGTAAATTAAATTAAAAAAAGAAAAATTTCCATAATTCCCTTTTTTTAAAAACGGATATTATTTTATTTTAATCTTTAAATCAGAGGGAAAAAAAAGAGATAGACAAGCAAAAAGCTGCATCCTTCTCCTGACACATTGATTTTTCTATTTGATTTTCTCTTTCCCTCTGTACTTTCTTAGAAACCAAACACGATACACCATCATTCTACTCTTTTGATACATAGAGTATATACATTGAGCTTCCTTTTATGGCTTTAACTTAAAAAGAGAATACTTAGCTTTTGCCCGCATTTTCATCTGCTTCTTCCCTAGTAACTTAATTATTTGGAATCTCATACCTTTTTCTAGGGTTTTGAGATCCATCGAGGCTTTGAAGTAGTTAATTTTTTTTAACAAAATTTTCTTGAGGTAAGTGAATAATGTTGATGTTTCTGCTTTCTTTTTCTCTTTCTTATTTGCTATTTTATTGCTTGCTTGGTTCGGCTTTGATTTGGTATATATATATATATATATATATTCTCATGCCAATGCTTGTCTGTTTTCCTTAGAAAACTGAGAAATTGAAGAAAAGTTTCTTATTTATGACAATTCTTTGCTGCTACTATGAGTAGTTTTAATTATTTATTTCCTTATTATTCACATTATTTTTATTATTTATTTTTTTAAGTAGCCAAATGGTAAGGTCCGTTTATGAAGAAAAAATATGAAATTATTTGAAGCTTGAAGGTTTGATTTAAGATTTTAAAGAATTTCTTAAGTTAATATTAGATTGGTGATTTGAATTTGCTCAAGGTTGATAGGAAGCTGTCGTGTAACGTATAGTAAATTCTAGCTGTGATAGTAAACCGTTAACCACCTTTATGCTTTGAGCTTGTTAATGGCGACTGAGGATTGAAGAGCACTAGGGTTTGTATCTTAAACAATGGTCCCCGCCATTTGCATTGCCTGGATAAGTCTTCAAGTGGGGTCTTTTATTAAAGCTGGATGAAACTTTTGTTGAAATCTGAAACAAAGTGTACCTTTTGATGTCACCCTTTTATATGATTACATCCTCTTAAAGCTCAAATCTCAGGGTTGATGATTGTGAAACACTTAGGAGAAAATGTCTAAGAAAACTGGGGTTCCTCCTTCCCACCGGCTTACTAAATCTTTGCCGGTTGATTTTAGGTTCATGGGTTCTCCGACTCCCGATCCCGTCAGATTTGCTGATGTAAATTCTGGAAATAATGGCATAGCCAGCTTGAGCGCCCCTGAAAATGGTGATTCGGGGGCAAACGTTGTTGAGAGAGTTGAAAATGGTGTTGCTGATACTGATCAGGCACATGAAGATTCACCATATAATGGGAACACTTTGGTCGTTGAGGACAGGCCTTCTGTGGGTGAAGAGGACTTGGTCTCTGCAGCTGTACCATTGCCTTCAGTGTCAAAATCTAACATTGAGCACAGGTGGAGTGATATGACTTCCTATGCTACAAAAAAGGTACTTTGTTGCTCTTGGTTTAATAATAGGTTAGCTCTTTTGGCTTTGTCAGGATCTAATCTTTGTCATGTTAATGGTAAACCTCTTGTTCAACTACTGAATTACATAATCTTGATATTTCAGAAGGTTCAGTCTTGGTTTCAACTTCCAAATGGGAATTGGGAGCTGGCAAGGATAGTGAAAACTGCAGGGAGCAAGTCTGTTATTTCTCTTCCTGATGGGAAAGTAAGGAATATAAGAAATCTTGAAGTATAAGTTCTTGCATTAAGTAGACATTTGATTCATTTACTTGTATTCCAATTGTAGGTTTTAAAGGTAAATTCTGATAGTTTGATACCTGCAAATCCTGATATCCTTGATGGCGTGGATGATCTCATGCAACTTAGTTATTTGAATGAGCCATCAGTCTTGTTTGATCTCCAATATAGATACAGTCGAGATATGATATATGTAAGAGCTCATACTTATTTCTATTAATTTTGAACCAGCACTGAAGTTTGGTTTTCACTAATGCTGTTAGTGTTATAATCATATTCATTTTAGACGAAGGCAGGACCGGTTTTGGTTGCTATCAATCCTTTTAAAAAGGTTTCTTTATATGGAAATAACTACATTGAAGCATACAAGAATAAATCCATTGAGAGCCCACATGTCTATGCAATTGCAGACACAGCTATCCGAGAAATGACACGAGGTACTTTCAGTTTCTTGAAGTTGTTATATTGGTTTTTATTTTTATTAATTTTGATATTATAAAAATTTGCGGTTGTAATATGTTTTTTTCCCTTTTCTGCAGATGAAGTAAATCAGTCTATCATCATAAGGTTGCTATTTGTTCGCTTTCCTTCTCTGAGTGTATTTTTTCATGGATTCTACTTTTATTGAGTTGGGATGCACAACAATGAAGATGAAAAGTGGGGGGGGGGGGGGTAGAGTTTTTGAAGGATGACCTCTAACTTTGTGCCTATTAAAGACGGTGCTCTAAGTTTTTACTCACTCTATGTTTAGGATGTCTAAGGTTGTTCCTAAATTAGTAAAGTATTTTATTTACAGTTTCATTTAACCAATTCCATGTTAATTTTCGGTGGTTCCTCTTTTTCTTTTTTAGTAAGTTTTCTAGGAAATTCTCTTTATTTATCCTACTCAGTAGTCCAATTTATCTTTGAGTAAACACTTTTCTGCATGTTTTTTAAACTGGACCAGTGGTCGAACTGGTCAGACCACTGGTTCGCTGGTCCAACGGGTCCGATTAAAAATTATTAAACATAAAAAAATATAATAAATTAAAAATCCGCTTCAACCGGTTCCTTAGTCAACCGGTTCAAAGCCCCCTTCTGGACTGGTACCCCGGCCAGTTCCCAGTCCGTCTGGCTGGTCCGGTTCGAACAACATTGGTTTTCTGTGGATGTGTAATATTTTATTCTCTGACTAGCATCCGTATGTTGACTTTTTAGTAGTTGTAGTGGTGCTGCTTTGATGCAGTTTGGAAAATAAGTGGTATGGAATGAAGTCTTAAAATTCAATACTTCATATTACATTTGTAATAATTTGTATTGTGAAATATCTGATTATAATCAATGGAGCGTATCTCAGGGATTTATAACAGTTGGTTTTGTTTTCATCCCATGTTTCTATGCGTGTAATGGTTGTTCTGCTATTTTGTTTTTCTAGTGGTGAGAGTGGAGCAGGGAAAACTGAGACAGCGAAGATAGCAATGCAATATTTGGCAGCTCTTGGTGGTGGTAGTGGAATAGAGTATGAAATATTGAAGACCAATCCTATCTTAGAAGCATTTGGTAATGCAAAAACATTAAGAAATGACAACTCAAGCCGCTTTGTAAGTCTCCTGCCTCTCAAAAAGATTTTCCTTGATGAGATGGCATTCTAAGAAGAATAATTTGGGTGTATATTTCTCAGGGAAAGTTGATTGAAATCCATTTTAGTGAAACTGGAAAAATATCCGGGGCCAAGATTCAAACTTGTAAGCTCATTTTTGCTTCTGATGTCCTGTATTGAAATTAATTTCTTTGAGCATATTTAATTTTCCTTCTTAAAATTTATAACTAACATCAAGTTTGAATATGTTTTCTCCTCCAAATGGGCAGTTTTACTAGAGAAGGTAGTTCTTATAACACCTTTTTTCATTATTTTGTGCCATTTGGTCTATTATTTTACTACGTATGAGTTGATAATTTAATCTATAATATGAACAGTCTAGAGTGGTCCAATGTGCGGAGGGAGAAAGGTCTTACCATATTTTTTATCAGCTTTGTGCTGGTGCTCCTCGTACTCTCCGAGGTATATTTTCTCTTTGGTCTAATATGCTTTGTTTCAATAACAACTAGGGATACAAGTGTGCTCTTTTTTGCTAGGTTGCATATTCTTCTCATCTTTGAGCTTATCTTAAGAGTAATTTTTTTTCTATCATCAATAGCAAATGTTTTCCACAATGAATGCCTCAATACATATTTTGAGTTCGACTCTCCCAAATATGGTAGTAGAAAAGTATCCATGAGATAAATAGCTTTCTCTGTTTCCTTCCCTTTTATGCTGTTAATTTCTTGGAATAATCTCCTAATTATGTTATTCTAAAGAATCGTGTCCAACCTTTTGCAATATTCAATTATGTTTTTTGCCTTTGTTCATTCATTTTGGGCCTACAGAGAAGCTAAATTTGAAGGATGTGAATGAGTATAAATATTTGAATCAGTGTAATTGCTATGCTATTACTGGGGTGGATGATGCTGAACAATTTCACATTGTTAAGGTACTTGCTTGTTTCTCATTAATTATATCTCTTCCATTCATAGTCACTTGCCACAATACATGATTTAAAATGAGAAAGTAAATGGTATATACTGTTTTATGGTCTAATTTCAGGAAGCTTTGGATATTGTCCATGTTAGTGAAGAAGACCAAGAGAGTGTCTTTGCAATGCTTGCTGCAGTACTATGGCTAGGAAATGTCTCATTCAACATGATTGATAATGAAAACCATGTTGAAGCTGTGGCAGATGAAAGTAAGAAATTTCCAAAAGCCACTTTGAAAAGATTCTTACTAATTGGATTACCCTCATGCTTTTCTGTTCTATTATTGTTGTTTTATACCTTGTGACCCTTCATAGATGTTAGAAAACTCTTCCATATAGCTTTTCCCGTATCCTTCCCCTTCAAATTCCTCTTCTTAGAAAGGGAAAAAGTGAAATGGAGGCTCAAGATAAATTCAAATTAAACACCATTAAGTGGTCTTACTCTGATATGGATCTTTGGAGAACCACACCCCAAAAGCTAGCTATTGAGGTTGGAGAGCCTAGGTCCATATAAACCCCACTAGGAAATCCCATACTTTCTATGTGAGGTCCACGTCCCCTACCTTGCAATTGTGCACATAACGGTCCACCACGCTCTGCAGTCCCAATGCCCATGCGGGCTGGGTTTGTGTTAGCTTCATGTAGCCCCGGGTGAACACTGCAATACTGACATCACCACCCACGTTACACGATTGCAACTGAGAGAGATGTGGACTGGCTTTGATACCAATTGATATTGACTTTTGGAGAACCACACCGTAAAAGCCAGCTATTGAGGTTGGAGAGCCTAAGTCCATTAAACTCCACTAGGAATCCCATACTTCCAAGTCCTATACCTTTGCAATTGTGCACATAACATTCCCCCATTGGTTAAGTTTAAAATTTTCTGTGGCCTTACACTTAAGTTATATATCTATACTTATTGCCAATTGATTTTAGGTTGGATGCCTAGAAAATGGTATTAAAGGCTAGTTTGTTTGTTAGACCCGTTTGTTATTTTAGTGATTTTACTGGCAGATCTTTTATGGGTGAGAATACTTTGTGCCAGAGCCAAGATTCCATTATACTAGATCTTCTTGTTTTTTAGTTTTTATTTATTTTCCTTTGTATTAGGCAGTTGCAGTTCAATCCTATCTCTTCTTTCTTTTAAATGCTCTGCTGATATGCCTTCTTAAATTTCTTCGTTGGCATGACATGTAATTTGTTTTGCTTGAAAAAGGGTCTTCTTACTATTTTTCTTCTGCTGCTTTGCTTGAGCTTATCTGATCTCTGAAGACTATAATATTACTTCAGGTCTAATCAATGTTGCTCAGTTGATTGGATGCGAAACTGTGGACCTTAATCTGGCTTTATCTACTCGCAAAATGAGAGTTGGTCATGATAATATTATCCAAAAACTAACACTATCACAGGTAAGAATCCTTCATTGCACAAATATTTTACTCTCTAGTTGGTCTTTAAAAGTGTAAGTGTGGTATCTAGGTTTAAGGTAGAGCATGTAAAAGATGGTTTCTTTTGATAAAAAATTTTCTATGTGGAAACTTTGATTAACATTCCTGTGACTTAATTTTCTTCCTCATGGCTTTCCTGCGTCATGTTTGAAGGTTTGCCCGTTTACTGAAGCTGGCTGGAAGAAGGCTTGAGTTGCTTTGATCTCAATATTGTTCTAGTTCTATGCTACCTGATATCCGTATCTCTCCTCTTAACCTGGAGGAAATCTCTAAGATCCATGATTATGGAAATATGTATATGACTGCTCTGCCATGTTTTGAATAATCAAATTAGAGAACTAAATATGAAAGTATTTGATGATATAACATTTTTGGGTTCACATGACTGAAGAATTTGATGATAAAACATCTTTGGGTTCATGTGGCTGCTGCAGCGTTGTCTATGCTTATCTAAATGAAAATGGGATTTATAATAAAGGTTTTACTCTCTTTCGTTCAAACGGGATGAGTTAAATTATCTTATTATTACGTTTTGCTGTGTGTTTCATGCATGACACTTCAGCTTCACTAAATCTCTAAACTGCTTACTCTGACCTACTCCTATAGTCTAACCTGTTATTGTTGGAAGCATTTTTCTTGGTATTCTCATTTTAAGACTTTCTGACATAATAAATATACTCTTTCATTTTTCAGGCGATTGACACAAGAGATGCCTTGGCAAAATCAATTTATGCATGTTTGTTTGAGTGGCTGGTAGAACAAATTAACAAATCACTTGCTGTTGGCAAGAGGCGAACTGGCAGATCTATCAGCATTCTTGATATTTATGGCTTTGAATCATTTGGTGTATGTTTTGCTAATGCCGAACACGTGTGTGTGTGGCTCCCTGAGTGTCCAAATTCACATTTGACATTTTTTTTGTTATCCTTCCCTCCCTGTGTGTGTAGTCCTAATTCACATTTGACATTTTCTTGTGTTATTCATTCAACATCATTTGTTTATACAGAGGAATAGTTTTGAGCAGTTCTGCATTAATTATGCAAATGAGAGATTGCAGCAGCACTTTAATCGTCATTTATTCAAGTTGGAGCAGGAGGTACCTTCTTTCTGCATCATATGATTGGATTAAGAGTTTGATTGATTTGAATTGTCATGGCATTTATAGAATCTGACTGAAATTTGATAGATTTCTTCTATCTTTCTGAGTTGGTATGTCTTATACTGGGTTAATAATATCCAGTGGCAGCTTGAAAGTTCTATGAATTTGTATAATGGCAAATATCTATTCACTTTCTTTGGCTGGGATGAGTTAGCGTAGTGATGAATCATTGAGTATTCAAGATAATTATTGATGATTGAAGTTATGCAGTTGAAGTGAGGGCATGTAAAAACTTTCTCCATCATGAACTAATGACGAATGGTGAAAGATAACCTTGCTCAAGAAAAGTTTTAACTCTTGAATTAATCTTTTTATAAAAGATAATAATACATTGATTTGCTTTTTCTCTGGTCAGTTAGTGTTGGATGAGAAGTAATTTGATTTAATCCAAACAAGACCTGTGAATTTTACAATGATTTTTAATCCTTTTTCTCCCTTTTAGGAATACATCCAAGATGGCATTGACTGGGCAAAGGTTGATTTTGATGACAACCAAGATTGTCTTAATCTTTTTGAAAAGGTGAGGAGTTCTTTTTTAATGCTTCTGCTTAACGGTATGCTTTCCATGTATGTGCTTGGTGTAGGAAACATACTTTCAAGCAGATGTTGTTACTTGAGGGTCCTGCAAAGGCTGCTTGCTTTGGTGTCATTTTGATCTTGCTATTCTTCATGTCTCATAACCTCTTCAGTTTGGTTGTATAAAAAGGAAAAAACTTGACATATAATTTTGAAATGAAAAAGTAGCTTTCATGGTATGTTTCCTGCGTTCCTGTTATTTGGTTCAACAAAAGTTTCTTGTGTCCTACACATGATATGCTAATTATCGTATTACATTGTACTAAAGCAAAGAATGCACATAGATATATTGTATATTCTACATTTCTAGTATGAAATGCATGTATATTTCTTTCCCCGTCTTTTTCATTGAGTTGAAGGTAGAAATTGTGGGAATGACAACAATAGTTGATCTGAAAATTTGATGCTTGCCTCTATTATGTTTATATTTTATTCTTTGCAGCATCTATTTATGAACTGTGCTTCTTCAAATCTTATTTTTTTTAAAAGTTATATGCAGAAACCTTTGGGATTATTGTCTCTGTTAGATGAGGAATCCACTTTTCCAAATGGCACTGACATCACGTTTGCCAACAAGCTCAAGCAGCATCTGAATTCTAATCCTTGTTTTAGGGGAGAGAGAGAAAAAGCTTTTACTGTCTCTCATTTTGCAGGAGAGGTATTTACCTTTCTAATTCATTGGTTGTTAATTCTAGTGTTCCTCTTTTTGTGTTTCAAAGGGGCTTGCATCTAGTTTCTCATTCTCCATTTCCTCCTCTTTTGTATAAATATTGGTGGTGGAAGAAAGATGTGTCACTTGCGGTTTTTATTTATTCTTGCTACGTGACAATTTGACATTTCTTCCTGGTCCCCAACCCAGGTTACATATGACACAACTGGATTTCTTGAGAAGAACAGAGACTTGCTACACCTGGATTCAATTCAACTACTGTCCTTGTGTTCGTGCCACCTTCCTCAGATATTTGCATCAAATATGCTTAACCAATCTGAAAAGGCTGTAGTTGGTCCTATACATAAAGCTGGTGGTGCAGATTCTCAGAAGCTAAGTGTTGCAACAAAATTTAAGGTTAATTCCTTTCCAAATTTCAAGTGCACCGTTGGTTCAGAAGGCATATCTATCATATAATTAATAAGCATGAATATGTGAAAGAAGCTTCTCTGGAATTACAAGCACAAGTATGTACATGTTAAAATTTGTATCTTCTCATTCTTTCTATTTAATAAAGGATACAGATAGTTTTGATTTTCTTATTTGTATATCAATTCAACACTTTTTCTTGGCATTTTATGAAACTCTTTAACTTTTATCAGAATTTGTTACTGATCAATTTGGGATGTGTGGTCCTTCTCCAATGTGACTGGATCCGGTTGATCCGGTCTATATTTAGATCGTTACCAACTTTTACCGTGCAGCATTTACAACCTTTTCAATTAAAACAAATCTCTTATTTTTCTCATTCATGGAAAAGACTAGTTTCATTGCTTATTGGCTGATCTTCTTTTGCTTTTGATGACTGTTTAATTATTTGTATGAGGTCTACTTGCTGTTTAGAGTGAAGTAAAGTCATGTCTTCAATAGTGGTTGGTTTGGTTTGATTTTCCATGAAGCCATTGTGCATCCATGGACAATCCCAGTGATTAGTCAAGTTTTTAAGATTCAATACATGTGGAGGTTGTCATCCTAGTAGGTTAGCACTTTTTCTCATGCTGTGTCCTTTGATATTATTTTCTGTGAACTTAATATAGTCTCCGTTGAATTATTGATTCAACTTTTTTATGTGCTTGGCTTTCTTGTAAAAGTAGTTCAGCCATTTTGTGAATATAGAATATGGTTGAAGGAGTATGAAAGAGACTAGATTTCTGTCCTTAGAATAGAAATCATAGTGTTAATATAAACTCTGCTACTTTTTGAATGGTACTCTTTTGGATATCATAGTTACTTTTTTCCCTATAATGCAGAGTCAACTCTTCCAACTAATGCAACGTCTAGAGAGCACTACTCCACATTTCATACGGTGTATAAAGCCCAATAACTTACAGTCTCCTGAATCATATGAGCAAGGACTTGTTTTGCAGCAACTGAGATGTTGTGGAGTCCTAGAGGTGGTTCGTATATCGCGGTCTGGCTTTCCCAGCAGAATGTCTCACCAAAAGTTTGCAAGAAGGTAACAAAGGAGAAATTATTTTCTGTTTGTTGAAGTGAGATGCATTTACCTTCTCTTTTCTTTCTTCTTACACAGTTTTGACTTTTAAGAGTTACATAACTGTCAGGATTGATTCATTTTCACTTTTTCTTTGGGTTTTAGCTGTTTTTAGATATTAATGTTTGTTTTGTACCTTTCCTCAGGTATGGTTTTCTTCTATTGGAAAATGTTGCCTCCCAAGATCCACTTAGCGTTTCAGTTGCAATTCTTCATCAATTCAACATTTTGCCAGAGATGTACCAAGTTGGCTACACAAAATTGTTTTTCCGTACTGGGCAGGTCAGTAAAAGGATCATGATTGGTTCATCTTGTGTGGTTTACCCACTTTTTTGCTCCCCTTTTTTATGGGGCTCTTTTTAGGAAAAGGGGGAGTGGGCTTTGTGTTTTTAGACTTGCTTGGCTGCTGAATAATGCTGAGCCAGTTAAATAGAATGCATGTGGTGAAAACGGTCCTAGACTGTGATTATGCACTAAAAAGTTTAAGTAGTTACCCTTTGAGCATGAGTCCTTAGTTGAAACTATTTATGTAAAAGAAGATTATCATAAGCATACTTTCATTTTGGCATTGTCTATACAAAAATAGAACAAAATAATATGGATTTCTTAAATAGATAAATACATTCTCTTTATAATGCTGATATTGCTATTTGACTTGAGTCAAACTCAATTCCAATACCTTGGTGCTGTAACTCTTCGCCTCAAAAGATTTGAAAGCCAGGTGAATTTTGAAAACATTGATGTCAATGCTCGTAACTCAAAATAGAAATGCTTAAGAATGTCTATCTACTTCATTATCTTGAGTTTGATTGATATAACAAGGACATTCTTAGCAGATTGAGGTTCTATCTCTTGATTGTCAAAATTGTAAAATATCATGCAGTATGTTTTATTGTGTTTTTCTTGATATGATGAACTGATATAAGATTAATAATTGATGCAGATTGGGATTCTTGAGGATACAAGGAATCATACTCTTCATGGCATTTTACGTGTTCAAAGCTGCTTCAGAGGGCATCAAGCTCGGCGCCACTTCAAGGAGCTTCGAAGAGGGATTGCTACCTTGCAGTCATGTATTCACATTTTCTGATTTTTATTGCTTTTAAGTTATATTATACAAAATAAGAAACTGTCAAGACGTGATTTTTCTATTTCTCTTACTACAGTTGTCAGAGGAGAGAAAGCCAGGCAAGAATATGCAGTCTTACTGCAGAGACATAGAGCTGCTGTTGTTATACAAAAGTGGATTAAAGGCAGGAATGCGAAGAAAACATTCAAGAAAATTAACGATGCATCAATTGTGATACAGTCAGGTTATTTTCTCACCTTGAATTTGAAGTACAAACATGCAAAGCAATGTAATGCCTCTTTTGTTTCCTGGCTGCCATGGTATGGCCAATTTGAGGATAGAGATGTTTCTCTGCTTTAACCATGAGTTTACGTTAAAGATTTTCAAATACATCCAAGTGCATTTCTTATGTAATTTCCAGGAAATTTAAAAATGATGGCTGGCAAGCATTTAATATGTATGAAATTGATGGCCCTCCATAAGAGAATTTTGATAAATTAGGTTTTGGCTGCCAAGACTAGAAAGATATATGCCAACGCAGGTTTAAGTTGGACATTTTCTTCTATTAAGTCGGTGTTTGAAAATCATGTTACTTAAAATTTCACTATTATGTCTTCTCTATGCTGTAGTTATTCGTGGCTGGTTGGTCAGAAGATGCTCTCAAGATATAGGACTACTCAAATCTGGGGGCTCTAAGGTACATTGGCCAACTTATTGTGTTTAACTCAAATTTTACTTTGTTTTGAGTTTTCATATGATTCATTATTACTATGATTTATCAAATTCCTTCTTACTTTATCTGGGGAATGATGCTAAATTTTCTTTTGTAACAATGCATCTTTGATCCATATATATTTTTTTTGAAGATGGTTCTCCATATTTTATTACTGAAGCTTAGGGATATTATTTGAAAATCGGCCTTGACTCTCGCAGATCCTCCTGTCTTCTTTGGTTTCCTTGCATTTTTCTCAACTTTTCTTAGTTCAATATAGACTTGGTCGATAGTCACACTGCTTGGAAAACGTCTTATATTGCAAAAGAATATAAAAAACTGTTTGGGGATCAGTGTGTTCTGTGATCGTTTTTTGGTTTTTGAATCTTTCTTTTGACTGTTATACAGACTAAATTTTTAGTATTCTTCTTACTGCTGGTATTTGCACTTGGGACCTTAAGTAATAATAGATTTTGATGCAGGAAAATGATTCAGATGAGGTGCTGGTCAAGTCATCATTTCTCTCTGAACTACAGCGCCGAGTTCTCAAAGCCGAGGCTGCTCTGAGGGAGAAAGAAGAGGAAAACGATATCCTCCATCAACGACTCCAACAATACGAAAGCCGTTGGTCTGAGTATGAGGTAAAAATGAAGTCCATGGAAGAAGTATGGCAGAAACAAATGAGGTCCTTACAATCCAGTCTCTCGATAGCAAAGAAGAGCCTAGCAGTTGACGAGTCGGAGAGAAATTCAGATGCATCAGTTAATACAAGTGATGAAAGAGAATATTGCTGGGATACTGGAAGCAACCATAAGGGTCCGGAGAGCAACGGGTTGAGACCAATGAGTGCAGGTTTGAGTGTTATAAGTCGGCTGGCAGAGGAGTTCGAGCAGAGGAGTCAAGTTTTTGGTGATGATGCCAAGTTCTTAGTGGAAGTAAAATCAGGGCAGGTCGAAGCAAGCCTGAATCCTGATCGTGAGCTTAGAAGATTGAAGCAGATGTTTGAAACATGGAAGAAGGATTATGCGGTAAGGCTACGAGAAACGAAAGTGGTGTTAAATAAACTTGGAAATGAAGAAGGTGCACTTGACAGGGTGAAAAAGAAGTGGTGGGGCAGGAGGAACAGCACAAGGTATACTTGAACAAAATATATGTTATAATATGTTTGATGTGTTGCTGTTAGCTGCATGTTGTAGGTAAGGAATTATTATTGCTATGTTATTTGGATTCAACTCCAAGTGTTAGATGCAAAAATATGTCATGTTATTCTAAATTATAGTGCACACATACCCAATGTTTAAAATTTGTATATCATCATCATCATCATCATCATCATTATAACAAGATAGTCTAATTGTATAAATTTTTTAAAATAAAAAATTATTTTTTATAAGAAATATAGGTAGAGGTACTTTTAAAAAAAGAAAAGAAAATAAACAGAGGTATGGCTTTTTAAAAAAAATAGAAAAGAGAGGTAGAGATTACCTAAAAATTGAATATGAAATTGATGTTAACCGAATAGTTTAATGCAAGTATTTTGTCACTTTTGATTCAATTAAAAGGGAATTCAAATCGTTTTGTGCACAATTTCAATTTGTTAGTTAAAAGATGATATGTCAAAATCCAACAACTCATTAATCAACCCAAATCCCTATTTCGATTTTTTTTTTGGGATGGGAGGGGAGGGGAGGTGTTGAGGGGGCAAGGGTTCATCCAATTGAATTGTCTTTAGTAATTTAATTATATTTTTTTTCAGTTTTAATCAATTACTAGTTTTAGGCCTGGGATATGCTAATTAATTATATGTTATCATGATAACATATAATAATATTTAGGGATAAATATGATTAGTGTAAATTAATTACTATGATAAATTGCTTGTTCAAGTACAAGTAATTTGTGGTCACGTTCCATATTTATTAATCGACACAATGCCAATGAGAGAATATCGTTAACTCTTTAATTAAGCTATAAAAATTCGTTGTTGTTAGTAAAGACATGTCATACACAATATACCGGTTATCGACTCAATCATTTTTAGAGTATAAGCTTCCACTTATATAAAAATACATAAGTTATATACATATGGTCAGTGCCTAACTTAGTATTTAGGTAAGTATACCATGAACGGCACAAATGAATAAATTCACAAACGGATGCAAAATTAATTCAAGAGTCCAGTCTAATGTATCATTCTTCCAATGAGTACATTTATGTCTCTACGCATAGAGTCAACAGTTCTGATAGCCAAGACTAGTTATTTCCTAATTAGAATTGTAGACGACATAATAATCCTTCTAAGTATTTGAATCAAATGCTCACTTTGATTCTTTTACGGAATTATGAATTTGTTTAGATTATCCATTAAAGTAAGTTATTTTTCTCGCAATGTAAACATTCTCAGAGTGCCACTTATCATCAGTTGAACTTAGACAATCAATGAGCTAACATTTGTTTATTATAATTTCGCTATGTATGCAAAATATGAAAGATAGAAACACAAAAAATATAATAGTAAAATATAAAATTAACGTTATTTATTTATTCATCATTCAATATATATAAAAAACAATTATATGTTTATTACAATATGAACACATTTCCCAACAATGTTTAGTCTAGGTATTCTCCTTAAAATTGGAGTTTTGGAAGTTTATGAGCAAGAGGTTTTACTTTAGTTTCGATTTCTTTCCTTCATTTGAATTTTATACTTTAGCTTCGATTTCGTTTGTTCTTAATATCTTCGAGTGTTGATTGAGGTTGGAGAGAACAAAACTTTTACAAGATTTGGGTGGAGTATCACGATATTTTAGGGTACAGCAAAACTTCTTTTTCTTTTATTTTTCCCTAAATCCAATTAAATTAAAAAACCCTTTATTTTAGAAGGTCGATTTTCCACCATGAAATTTTTTTTGTTCAAAAAATATTTATAAATTTTAACTCAGCAATATTAACAAATAATAATAAGCAGAATATTTTCAAATTCAAAAAATACATAAAATCAATGTTTTAAAATTAAAATATAAAAATTAAATTTTAAATTTTAACTTTTAATAGATTAAAGAGACTTTAGGCATAATTAAATTTTTTAAAATAATCAATTATAGCTTGCAATTGTTAAAAACATAAAAAATCAATAATTTGAGGATCCATATATGAATATTACTGTTCCTTTTTTCTACAAAATTTGGTTTTAAATATTAAACAGTATATACATAAGATTTCATCTCAAAAGACGAAAATTATTAAATCATATATCAAAATTTAGTTAATACTAATTATGAGGCATTTCTGTTAATCTTTTAATTATGATGTCGAAATTCGATCCTTGCTCATAAAAAAATACATATTTTATAATTAATTATTTAATTTTTTGAAAAATAAGTACGGAAAAAGAATTAATCATTGCAACGATGATGAACATGCTTATATTTTGGAAAAATATTTGAGTAATTTGTATTCAAAATTATAACCATATATCCAATGTAATTGAAGGTATAAATAATTAAATAAAATAGATAATCCGTCCCTAAATATCTTTTAAAATTTAAATAGGCACCTAATCTCTATGGGATTTTGCATTATTCGAATTTCATTTTTCAAATCATCCGACACCTTAACCGACAATTTTAACTTTTACTTCTGAAATGTTCAACATGCCCCTGCAACATGCACCGTTACTCCACCACCAACATGGGCGTTTCCGTAATCCCAGCACCTTAACCTTTGCGTTTCTCCTACATCTCCACTCTGTCTACTTAGCTTATATAGTATATTCCCTTTCTCTCATTTCATGTTCCATTTATAATTTATTATATTTAGAGGTGTGGATTCATTCAACCCTAATCCCCAAAATCCCTCCGCCCTAATCATCTCTCTACAATTGGATCCAATTCGATGGCCGATGCAGTTGCGCCCTCGGTTTGCATAAACGACACATTGACGGACGACGAGTTGAGATCGATACTGTCAAGGCTGGAAAGTGATAAGGACAAGGAAGTGTTCGGTCTGGTCTGCAAGAGATGGCTGCATCTGCAGAGTACCGAGAGGAAGAAGCTCTCCGCTCGTGCGGGATCGCACATGCTCAGCAGGATGGCTGCCAGGTTCACACGTGTGCTGGAGTTGGACCTCTCTCAGTCCGTTTCCAGGTCTTTCTATCCTGGGGTTACTGACTCTGATCTTGCCGTCATCGCTGAAGGATTCAAGTGCTTGAAGGTCCTCAAGTTGCAAAATTGTAAAGGTAAAAGTGTTTGCCTTGGGCTTTTTTTTTCTTTCTAATGGGCATTTCTTCTTCTATTTCTGTGGGGAAGTTTTTTGATTGCTTTTGGGGGTTTCTTTTTTGTTACTGACAATAGTGCTTGATAATCCCAATTTGCAGGGTTGTAAGATGTTTGTTTTTGGTTCTGGTTTGATGGGTGTTTCTCTATTTTGAGTCTTTTTATATATGTATTTCAATTCCTTACATACCTGTTATTTATTAAGTTATACTATATTACATTCTGAATTGGGGCAATTTGGCTTGCCTCGTCTATGTGTTACAGCTATTACAGATAGAGGATTGGCTTTGATTGGTGGGGGTCTTCCTTCCCTACAATCTTTGGATGCATCATATTGCCGTAAGTTGACAGACAAGGGATTTTCAGCTGTTGCTGACGGCTGCCATGACCTGAGGAGCCTGCATCTTGCTGGCTGCAGATTTGTCACTGATGGATTGTTGTTATCTCTCTCTAGGAATTGTAAGAATCTAGTTGAGTTAGGCTTGCAGGGATGCACCAACATAAGTGACTCTGGACTAGTAGATCTTGTAAATGGTTGTCAACACATTAGGTTTTTAGACATTAATAAGTGCAGCAATGTTGGGGATGTTGGGATTTCCAAGGTTGTTGAGGTTTGTTCATCTTCTCTGAAGACACTGAAGTTGTTGGACTGTTATAAAGTTGGGGATGAGTCAATATTCTCCTTATCTAAATTCTGCAAAAATCTTGAAACTCTTATAATCGGTGGTTGCCGGGATGTGTCTGATGAGTCTATAAAGTCATTAGCTGCTGCATGTAAAAATAGTCTCAAGAATTTGCGGATGGATTGGTGCTTAAACATTTCTGACTCCTCATTGAGCTGCATTCTTACACAGTGCAAGAGCTTAGAGGCGCTCGATATTGGATGCTGCGAGGAGGTTACAGATGCTGCTTTTGAGGATTTAAGAAATGGTGAAATCGAGTTCAGCTTGAAGGTTTTGAAAATCAGTAACTGTCCAAAGATTACTGTGTCAGGAATCAATATGCTTTTGAATCAATGCAATTCTTTGGAATACCTTGATGTGAGGTCCTGCCCTCATGTAACTAAGGCAGGTTGTGATGAAGCCGGATTAGTTTTCCCCGAGTATTGTAAAGTGAACTTCACCGGTAGCTTAAGTGAGCCAGATGTTCTTGTTTAAGATCTTGACGATTTGAACCAGTTAGTATACAACTGACCAGGTTTCAAAGCCAATGGGAGGGAGTGCCATAGCGACGGCTTTAAGAAATTTCATTACGAGTTCTTGTACATGTTATGCATAGAGCTTGGATCGAGCAATGTTTGTGTTGTTTTATCTGCTTATTATTTTGCTCGGATGTATGTGTATTTTGCATGTATATTACCCTTTTCATGACTTTGTGGAATTAGGTAATTTGTTACTACATCACCATTGATTTGTATCTGGCCATGACAATAAAAATTGTGTAGCATCTATAAATTTTCTCTAACTTGGCATGTTCTATCTCTCTAATCCATTTAGGACTAGAGAATAGATGAAGTGGTGGATTGTTTAACCAAAATCTATTCCATTAAGATCAATGAATAATTGGATACCATTTCACCAAAATTTAATTTGGATGATTGGTAAAAAAAATAAACAGAGTCAAATTTGTTTTCTATTTTTTTGGTGTTGCATCAATGCTCAATTTAAATAATAATAATAATAATAATAATAATAATATTATTATTATTATTATTATTTTTGGATGATTAATTATAATTTTTTTTTCTCAATTTTAAAGTAAGCAAAAAGATATAAACGAAAAGTAAATGGATGAAATATAGATATTATGTTTTCCATAAATATAACAACAGGGCTTAATATATTGATACATTGTTTTCTTTTTTGTGCCATATTAATGTTGCATGTGTCATTAAAGTTTTGTTTCTTAATAAACTTCTTACAGTATTTTTTTCCTCAATGTTGCTAAAGTTTAACATATTTGGTTCAATTGATATGTTAATATACTCTGGAAATGTTTTTTATAATGCTTTCCTTGACCTTGAGATATTCGATAAGTTAATATTCATCCTAAGATTTTTTTTTCCTTCAATGTTTTCTCCAACTGACGGAAAATATTTCAATTCATTTTCACTATTTTCACGGTTCAACAAATATCTTCTCATTTTCTGAGTATATATCATATACTAAATCTGGATTCACAACTTTCTATGACTAATACGTCCATTTCTCATAACAACACAATTTTATCATATGATTTTATTACTGAATTTGCTCAATTATTAAAAGAAAGTTTGTCTTCATAATAATAAAGAAACCTAAACAACAACACTAATCATTATAGTCGATATAATTCTTGTTAATCTCTTATCTTTGTGAAATGATTTAATGTAGGATAGCATGCCAACAGCAGCCACATTAGTAATTTTACAAGAGAAGATAACACTTTTACTAATACACAATACAATTACAATGTGACACACACTCTTCTATTGCATACACACTTACAAAAATGAAAGTTATTATCCTTATTTATAAAGTTTAGTGACCATTGGATTGTTGACATACATCAAAATCCTTACCATTAATTTTACAAATATCTAATAACTAGAATGTTCATGTATAATATCTAGTCTTCTAAATAATATCCTATTTTTTTATTTTATATTCTAGAATATTCCAAAAAAAATTATCACTTAAAGATTAAATTTGATTTTTATTTAGGAGTTACATTGGCTTTCAACATTTGCGTTAATAGGATGATTACTTACCCCTAACAAGTAATATAAACATAATTATTCAAATTTAATTTAATATTTGACACAATTATTGAATTTTAATTCTAAAACTTAAAAAAAAAAATGCATTGGATATATTTTTCATTCAAATGTCACTTCATTCAAATTTATTAAAATAAGATATAATGTTATTTTACACTATAATATTTACCTCATTTTCATAAATGTGTTTTTGAGCTGCAACATGTTGAGTTTTGATTTTCTTTCTCACTGTCAAACAAAGCAAAATTATTATGATCTTATAACAAACCATTTGAAAACACGCACATATACATAAATTTTCAGTAGCATTTTTATATATCACAAATTTAGTACTTGAAACTTTTAACTACAAAAACTTCAATACTTAATTTGACTTGTTTTAACCCTTTTACTTTATCACTTAGCACCTTAGTTATTTACTTTGCAGTATGATTCAAATTATTGCTAACTTTGATCCAATGTTATCAGATCCGAACAGAGGTGGGGCTATCACGGCTGACCATTTGAGAAAATTTGAGTCGATTGTGAATGAGCAAATCCAAGCTGAGTTGGATGTTTATTCGTAGGAAGCAACACTTGCTGAAGCCACGAGCGGTGTTTGGAGAAGTAAGCTTAAGCATTTTCTTCAGTATGTGGTTTCTAATTTGGCTTTGAACATTCCTTCTAGAAGTTGTGTTATGCTTTGAATGTAGGTTTATCCTGATCCAGTTAGAGTAGTGGCAATTGGTCGCAGGGTGGAGGACCTCCTTGCAAATCCAGAAAACAAAGAATGGTCATCAATCTCATCAGAACTATGTGGAATGTTGTGTTGACTTGAGGCTGACTTCAATGCTGTTTATAGGTACACGGGAAGCAAAGCAGTCGCTCTTTTGTCCGAGGAGGGAATTTGTTAAAGGAGTGAGAAGGATAACTGTGCGCCTTGAAGGCAATGGAATTGGGTGACCTTTTACAGGAAGTAGATGACGCAGGCAAAATGGAAGTAAACTTGCTAGAGAAGGTTGTTTGTAGGTTCTTATTATCAATGCCTTTATTTTTATTTATGTTCATCTTTTATGCAAAATTCGCTAGGGGTAAAAGCTTTTTCTCTCCTTTTCATCGCACATGGAGGATTCATCCTTCTACATGGGCGTAGCATACCGATTTCCCTTCCATTTTGAAATTTTATTTTGCTGCTTTACAGAAAGTGGCCTCTTTAAAAACGAGTGCGGCTTCTGCATCAATTCCTGCTGCCAAAAAAGCTGTCATTAGGGGCAAGATTGCGCAACTTCAGGTATCACAGCTCATCTATAAACACCATCAAATTTAGTTTTCATCACCTCAGCTTGAGAAACCATGTTCCTTTTAATTGGTTTGTTTTATCAGAATCAACTGAAAAGGGCACAAAAGAAGATTGCTGAACAAAATATGCAGAAAGCAGTCACAATGGCAACTGAATTGGCTGACCTTGCTGCCAAAGAGGGAAAAACCTTCTGTATCTCCTGGATTGATGTTGGTTTAGATGCAGCTGCTCTACGTGAAGCATTTTCAAAAGTTATTCAGCAGAAGGTTTCTAGCTAATGTTGACCCGTACTTCTAATTAATTGAATCTATTTATCGAAGTTTGCTTCACACGTTTGTGCTAAATGTTGCCAATTAATAAACAGGAAATGCCAGTTATGGTTTTCAGTATCGATGAAACTACAAACAAGGCTGTTGTTTATGCTGGTGTACCAGACAAATCTGAACCTATCAAACGATTGGAGGTATCAGAGTGGTTGACAAAGGCATTTGGGCCTCTGAAGGGGAAGTGGGGTAGAGGCTAGGGTGGTTTGGCTACAGGACAGGTAGGTAACTTGTTTCAAAATTCGGTTCTGTAAGAACTGTTTGGATTCTTAGCACTTAAATCTTGAATACAGTCGCATGTTGCTCTTTAGACTCCAAACTCCTTGCTGTTTTGTGAAACCCCATCTTCTGTAATTTACGAAAATCTACAGTTCAATTCAATTATGAACATCAAAGGGATAGTTTAGGCTTACAGTGCCCCTTTTTTTTTCTTTGAGAATTCAATTGCAAATTGACTTAACTTTCCCTGTTGCTATTCTGATTCTTTTCTCCGACGCATTATTGCAACATCTTTTTTATTTTTTATTTATTTCAATTTATATTTTAATTAATTATTGTTAAAATCTTCCCATCAATTATGCCCAATTTCATGAGTAGTCAAATTTCCATCTCGCTTTAGACTGATAAACAATCCAGTAGAAAGCCATGAAATGCGAACTCGCATGTAAAAACCTTCATTCCAGTATTTATTGTTTTTCTAGTTTAGAAGACAGATTTCGTCATCTCACAAAATGTATAAACCAACTCACTGATTCTGGATTGTATATGTCTTGTTTGGGTATTGGTGACTTGGGTGAGCTTTATAGTATCTATGTTGATAGGGGTATGACGGAGCATATTTGTTGTACAGATCGTAGTAATATTTTCCAAAGTTTTGGTTTTGTTGTTGGGTTTGGTTGATATTTTGAGCTTCAGTAGTTTGGTTGTTTTGGTTAACTTGGTTGGTTGGAAGGGTGGTTTCTGGGGTTTGCATCAGAAAGATTTTTTGACAAAGAGTGAGTCCACGCTCAGCTTACTAGTTATTGATACACAGATGTGTAGGCGATGGTAATGGGTAGTTCACCCTCTTTAGAATAGAATGGAGAGTTGTCTATTAAGGTGGCTCTGATAGGGTGGCTTGAGAAGGGAAAATGATGTTCTGTTCAAGGTAGTAAGTGGAGGAGTATATGTTGTTTGTCCTTTGCTCCAGGCTCCAAGTCATTAATATATATATTGATCCCATCTCGAGGTGCATGTGTTGGGTTGTTGTTGACTGATCAGAAGCAAATGGTGAAATGGTTTGACGCCATATCCCTAGGCCATCTCAAATAGGACGTGGTGGTTGAGGATTGTTGTGGTGATTAATAAGTAAGGCTCGTTTGTTCGTCAAATTGAGAGGTTTCCTAGAGGATTCCAGTACTGTTCATGGAGCCGACTGCCCGGACCGCTTGTACTATTCGCAGAGTTGACCATTGCTATCCCACTAGGATCTAACAACTATAATATGTCCAACTTTCAAACATTATACAAATATAATAAAATATTAAAAAATAAATATAAAAAATTGCTTATGAAATAATATTATCATAGCAAATAGTAACTCATATTTTCATATCATATGATAATTTTAAGGGTAATTATTTGACACAAGAAATTTTTAGACTCCACATGGTAAAATATTAAAAAAAAAAAACAATAATTTTTAAGATTGTTTGTGAAATAAAAAAGCACACGGTTAGTGCACCAAATACTAACTAATATATTAATATCATATGATAATTTAGTAATTATTTGATACACCATCAACGGAGTTTTTTAGACTTCATAAACTAATTGAAAGTGCGACAAATGTGATTTATTTGTATATTTTTTTATTGTTGTACTACACCTTATAATACACTTGTTAAACTTTAACAAATCTAAAAATTTGTATAAATAATTTTCTTAACTTTAATTATGATTTATTAATTTCTTTTTAGAATAATTTATATATAATTGAACGTCCATACTCACATGCATTATGCGACATATTGAATCATTACAAGGAAACACATGGTATATATGAGTGGATATGGAGCCTTGGGGGATTGAAGAATTAAGCAGTCTATATATTGAATCAGCAACAGTAACTTTTTACATTTCTTAGACTGATGGTTTTTTCCTGGTTTCATCAACAATAAACAACTTGATGAACACACAGGATAAATTAATAATTTTGTAAGCCACCTAGAAAGTGACTTGTTCATCCTCTACTCTTTGGCTTTGGGATACTACTGCCTGTTGCAGATACTTAAAAGCTTTCTGATAATTCAAGAAACCCATAAACCAGAAATCAAAATCATCAACTGTCACAATTTCCATGTACTTCTGCGATGGTTTCTTCATGTTTTCACTCTCATTAACTCCCTTGATTTTCTCAAGTGGAATCAAAACCTGCGTCCAATTTCACACCACAACGTGAGATGATGCCATTACAGGGTGCAACTGCAAAATTAGGAAGACAGATATGATACCTTGTAATGTACTCTGAGAAAATCTCCATTCGGAGAAGGGATTTTGATGGATCTGTCGCTACAAAAGGCGACCTTTGCAGAGGAGATGAAAAGAAGGCCTGCGATAGGACCTGACGACGTTGATAAATAGCATTGGCAAGCCTTCAACAGCTTCTCTCCTTCTTTCACACTAAATAATCGTTTGAAAATTTTCTCCACCCCTCCTACTTGAAGAATTCTTGCCCCAAACTCAATTTTCCCTTCACAGTTTCACTGATCTTTGGCCCCAGTCTCACTGCAAATTTCACAAGTAACAAACCAAAAACTTTAGCTCTCATGTCACCATAATCTCATGTACTCCAACATGAGTGTCAGATACATATAAGCCTTGAATACGGTACTCGTATGTTTCTTACCATGTTCTCGGATTCCATGTGCGAAATTATCAGCTTTCTTCCCTAGCTTGTTCATTCTTTTAAGTACAAAATTCCCTTTGCCTGCAATTCCAGAACTTTCCCATTAGTATTGTGAACATCTTCGCTATATTACCACAAATTATTTAAGAGTTAAGAGTAAAACTTACTTGTCCTAAACGTTGCAGACCCTTCAGCATCAGGTAAGTACCGTCTCGGCGTTCTCTCAACTCGATATACGATTGATTTCATTGGAACTCCAATAACTTGTTCTAGTGCCTGGTTCTTCATCTTCATGAATGAAATTTGAATCCTTGATTTTCTGGTTTTCTCTTTGGGATTACGTCAATGATGAAATGGAGAGATGGTTTGTGATTATGGATGAATGTTGTAGATTGGCAAATGGTTTTTAAAGGGATATAAATGGGGGTGGTTGGTTGAATCCTAACCTTTACTGTTGCATGATAACTTATAAAATGATAAATAATATTTAAAACAAAAGATTTGGTTCCTTTAAGAAAAAGATGCTGAGGAAATGAAAGTTGAGTCCAACTACATGATTTAAATTTTTAACTAAATACCTAACCAAGATTCCAAATCTTATTTATTTTGAAAAGAAAATTAAAACTTTATGATTAAGAGGCGAGATGAACTATCACCACGCCAATAACATATTCAGATATTTAAAACCTTTTAAAATTTAATGAATAATTATCTTAAAATTTTGATTTTTCACTTGTTTAAACTATAGTAGTAAAACGGAAAAATAAAGATGATGAATTGAGAGATAAGTTATTAAAATGTAAAAAATTAGCAAGAGAAGCAGACATCATGGATTGGCATGTAAATGAGAGGAAGAGGATGTGGATTTGAAACTTTCTGAGTTGGCATTGTAACTTTCTGATGTCTGCTCACCTTTACAGGCTGAGATAAAGGAAACATCCAATTTGGTAACCAATTGGAAACCTCAACCAAACAAACTGCAGACCCAAAATGATATGTATATATATATATATATATATGCAGTGACTTCATGGTGACTCAGTGATGCTTCAAGTTTTTAGACATGTCATACGTAGACCATGTGGGATCAACTATCTTAGTACCAACTGCCACTACCATCTTTCCTTTTAGCATGGCCAAGTCGGATTTCATTTCAAAGGATCGATGATAAATGTTAGAATTAAATTCTGGAGGATCTAATTAATTTTTTTTTAAAAATTTTTAAGAATTAAAAAAGATTCTTAAAAGTATTGGGAATAAGAATAATTAAATTGGAAAATATTGGTTAAATCTACTATTGTACATGTAGTACATGACTCGTAATTGAATTTAGCTGTAATTGTTTGGGTCAAGACTAATATTATCAATGTTTATTATAAAAAGTTAATACAAGTTGAAAGAGCTATAAATATAAATTATCTGTTTCTACAAATATAAATACACAGAATTTATCCATTTGACTTTTCCTTTGTTCAAGGTCGTAGTCAAATAGTGTATTCATTTTTTTTTCCCAATTTTTCCTTTTAATCAGTGGAAAGATATCGAGAGCTGACTGACGTAAGAGGGTAGCAAAATTGAGAAACTTCCAAATACTATGTATGTATGTATGATGTAGGAAGAAACCTATTTTGCAAAGCAGATTTGTTAAGCATAAAAGCTTGATTGGTCAAAACAAAAGAGGCAAACCTAACCAAGCAACAATCCATGTGCTTATCTTTAATACAAATCTTTCTAGCTTTCTTTTAAATCTTCAAATCCAAATCCTGTGGTGGAAATGAATGACAGTAGGCCCATGCTGATTAAAGATTGCCTCACCAGCTTTCCATTGCTTCAAATCACCAAGACTTAAACTATGTTAATGTTAGTGAATGAATGCTTTTGCTTAACATTAAAGAAACACAACACGACGATGATGGAATCACTGGCCGGTTTGTCAACTTTAAAAAACATACCATATGACAAATGTAATGTTGGTTCCAACATGATGGCATGGCAGTAGGAGTACATATATCCTGATTCTTCAATCCATTCAACAAAGTAGTTTACAAAGCAACAAAAAAGTAGAAGTCCCTTACAGTAGTTAAGTCTCAAACAAATGTGCCTTGCCTGAAAGGGTCATTGGCACTTGCTTAGCCCCACACCTTACCGACTCTGTTTTAAGAGTTCGACTCCTGATCAGTTGTTTTTATCAGATTTGTCATCCTTGTTCTTGCCTTCAATTCTCCGAATCCGAACATGAAGGTTGAGTAAATCTAGGCATTGCTTTAATTGCATCCACAACTTTCACCATTTGCATCTGACACCCACCCTTCACAAGGACTACATCATTCATGTTCAAACAGTTCAAGATTTTAAGAATAAGATTTTCTGCATCAACAGCATGTACAACCTTCATCTTCTTCATTAAATTCATATTATCGGCTGCTAATTGAAACCTCCGCCCAGCAATGGCAAGTACATCAATACAAGCATCAAGACAATAATTTAACACCTCCTCATGATACTCTATCTCATGAGTACCAAGTTCAAACATGTCCCCAAGAATAGCAACTCTTTTTCCATCGCAATTGATGCTTTTCAACGTGTCGATGCCAGCTTTGGTGCTAACGGGATTGGCATTGAAAGCATCATTCACTATCTTGATGCCACTTTTAGCTACAACAAACTCGGACCTCATACTAACAGGAACGTATCGAGATAAGGATCTTCCAACTTGAGAAAGAGGAACACCCATAGAAGTTGCAACTGCTGCTGCTGCACATGCATTGACAGCCATATGCAGACCCAAAGTCGGAATCACAAACTCCACCCTGGATATGAAGCCAATAAGCTGTTTATGTATCAAAGAAATAAATAGTTTCAAGTGATTTATATCAAATAAGGATGCAATCCTAGAAAAGAAGCACAAACTACAGAGTACAAACCTAAACATTCTGCAAGTTTTGGTCTATATGAAATAGTTGTTGATAAGGAAAAGTTACAATTTACCCAAAAAAAATTGATATCTGGTTTGAGTCCTACCTCTTAGAACTCATTTGCCACTACCTTTGTTACTTTGCATTCCATTTATAATTATATTCCAATATAATTTTAATAACCATTGATAGATAGGCCCTACTCTTGTGAATGGTGATGATGAACGTATTGAACAATAGCACAACCCTTTGGTACCAAATGATCATTCACTTCAGTTTCGAAAAGTGGATTTCAAAGCAAGAATGTAACCGTTTTCGTCGAAATTTCAACTCTAAAAGGGAACCATTCATTGAGAGAAAAATTCCTGCCTTTCAATTGACTTTTCCAGAGTTGCCCCAAATAATTAGTAAGGATCTATTCAATTCAAACACTCTTTGGTCCAAGAGTAGTTCATTATGAAAAAGAAAAACTTACATCTCCATATTTTTCTGTAAGACAACTCGAACTCCAACGCCGCCGCCACTGCCTACCCTTTCTGCTGCTACCAACCGAACATCAGACTCCAAACTCCGACCAAAAAGCACCTGAAGCACAGAAAGTCAAACTACAGGGCCAGCTACGATGGAAGGCAAAAAATAGAAACCACATTATTGACCACCAAGATTAACTGGAGAGACATACAGCTTAGACAGTCCAAAGACTTGGACACACACCTTTTACCATGAAACCGTTTAAAAGCATGCTGCTAATAATTGCTTGAATACTTTAACATGTCTATGGTAATATGGTAGGGCAGGGGGAAGAGCCCAAATGTTAGCATCTCATACATTGGGGCTCTTAGAAAGCATAAGCTAATGCCAATGCAGTGTGTAATGTTATATACTATGTTTGTAATAGTTTAACTAACATGGATAACAATTGTTGGGAAGAACACGATTAGTGTGACACAAGCCTATCTTACCCTTCTAACTCCTTGTGGAACCGGAATGCTCTTGACAAAAGGATCATCAGCATTGGCTACACATATATCTCCTGGCTTTGCTTCTTGGAACATCTCCCCTTTTGCCATTGCAACTCCCTCCAAGCTTACAAGATTCTCCAAATGAGCAGTGCCCACTTTAAGAATCACTCTAATATCAGGCCTCCCCAGCCGTGCCAATTCCAATAACTTTCCTTTCCGATTCACTCCCATCTCCAAAACTGCTATCCCTGCATCCCTAGGAATCGTTATCAATGAGAGAGAAACCCCGAATGTAGTATTCCAGTGCTCATAACTATGATAAACTTTACTCCCTAAACTCTCAAGCGCCAAAGCTATCATAGCTTTTGTGCTAGTTTTCCCAACACTTCCCGTAACTGCTATCACTTTACCGACAAACCTGTTCCTTGCAAATGCTGCCATCTTCAGCAATGAACTTACAGTGTCGCCATCAACCTGGACGAAACCCATTTCCCAGTTCTCGCAAACACGGTTTCCAATTACCCCGACGCATCCACTTTTCGATAAATCATGGGTTATAAAATCATGGGCATCAAAATTTTCCCCGGTAATGGCGAAGAACCATTGGCCAGGTTCTATGGTTCTGGTATCAATAGAAATAGTTCCTGGAGAACCCCATTTTACAATCCTGCCACCGACAGCTTGGGCTATGTCGGTGACAGTCCAAAGGGGGGAATTTGAAGGAGCACGGCGGGTATTTTGGGCGCTGCAGATGCAAGTGTTTGAGGTGTTTTTCCTGGTCGTAGGTGAAACCAGAAGCTTTACATGGTAACGGGTAGTTAAGGACTTTGAAATGGAAGGCATTGAGAGAGAGAAAGTGTAGGGAAATGGAAAGGCGGCCATGGAATTGAAGCTCAACTGTAGTTTCAAAAATTTCTGTCGTCCAAGCTAACAAGATTCTACTGGTGTTATTGGTTTTAGGATTTAGGGATCGACAATTCATGGCATAGTGTGGAGTATGTATGGAGTAATCCTCGAATTCCTAAAGGTACAAGTGTATGATAATAAATGGTATCAACTACCATGTGAATTATTGTAGCCCTGAAAGAACCAAGGTCAGCATAAAACCGGGAAAAGCTTTCGATTTTAGAAAATAACATAAAGGGTAAATTGGTTCACAAGCTCCGCTAGTGGAAAAATTAAATTATTCAAACAAATAAAAGTAGAAAGAAGCAGAAACAAATAGAAAAAAAATTATAAAATTATAAAAAAAATTAAATTACTCAAAACTAAAAAAAATATGGGGACAGATTTTATAAATTAATAATAAATTTTTATTTAAAATTATGATTTAATGTGTCATGTCAATTTAACGTTACACCGTTAACGGTAATTAATGATTTAATGACTAAAATGTTACAATATGATAACGTAAGTGACTAAAACGTAATATTTCAAATATAAATTATTAAAATGTAACTCGAAATAAATAAAAATAACTATTTTAATAATTTACCCTAACATAAAAGGAGGTAGTTATTTTAAAAAAATCCAATTTGGATTTTCATCAGTAATTTCGACGGGAGTATTTAGATTAATTAAACTATTTAATGTGAATATTTAAAATTAAATTTTTTTTATTTTAGTGGTTAATATTAAAACTTTTAACATCTGAATCATTATCTATATACTTTTAAAAGAATAAGTAAAACATGTTTAAAATCTCATAAATAAATTTGGCTTAAAAGAATCACGAGAGTTAGGTGAGATGGCAAGGGTCTCTTATGCTTTAATCAATGGTCAAGGGTTAGATCATCGTTTTGGGTTTAGAGTAGTTTTAAAATTTATGATCAGCATCCACCTCTTTAATGGACTTACAGAATGCGAAAGATTAGTTACTAAAACTTGCTCCAGTAAATATCTTGAAAAATAAAAAAAAATTAGCTTTAAGGGTTTAAAAAATATCAAACTTTAAAAAAAAACAATTAAGTTACTGCTTTTATTTTGCATTCACTTGAATACTTTAACTTTCAAAATGCATAAAAGGCTCTCAATCTTTTAAAAAAAAAAAAAGCAATTAAGCTCTTGTTTTTATTTTGCACTCAATTGAATATTTGAACTTTTAAAATACATCAAAAAAGCCTCAAACTTAAAAAAAAAAAGTAATTAAGCTCTCGATTTTTTTTACACTTAATTGGATACTTAAACGGTCAAATACATCAAAAAGGCCCTTTGACTATTAACTTTAACAGTTGATCATTAAAGTTAATTGTCCTTAAAAATTTTCAATTAAAGCCACCTCATATCATAATCACGGTGTGGCATGTGATAAAAATTTAAATTTTAATAAAAATTAAAAAAATTATAAATTGCATCCAAAAGACTCTTTAACCATTAATTTTAATTGTTGACCATTAAAGTTAACGATTCACATTTTTTTTAGTTAAAGTCATCATGTGTCGCAACACATCATGACATGTGACGAATGATAAAAAATAAAAATCAATAAAAGTTATAGAAAAAATATAAAATATTTTTTAGTACATGATTTTTATAATATCTTTAAGAATTTTATATTTATTTATATTTATTTATAATTTTCTTATAACTGTATAAAATTTTATAATTTTTCTATATTTTTTTATATTTTATAACTTATTACATTTTTATGATTTTTATAATTTTTTATTTTTTTCTAATTTTAAATAATTTCTATATTTTTTATAATTTTTATTGTTTTTTATTTTTATCATTTTTTTGCCACATGTTTCGTTGTGGTTGTGACACGTGATATTTTAATTGAAAAATTAGGGATGGTTCAAGTATCCAATTGAGTGTAAAAAATCAAGAATTTAATTGTTTTTTTTTAAAAAAAAGTTTGAGTATCTTCTTGATATATTTTGAAAGTTCAAGTACTCAATTGAGTGCAAAATAAAAGCAAAGACTTAATTTTTTTTTAAAAAAGTTTGAGAGTCTTTTAATGTATTTTAAAAGTTTAAGTATCTAAGTGAATACAAAATAAAAGCAGGGACTTAATTATTTTTTTAAAAAAAAATTATGACTTTTTACACCTTTAAACTAAATTTGTTTATGAGATTTTACACATGTTTTACTTATTTTTTTTAAAGTAAAGTATATATATAGTGATTCAAATGTTAAAAGTTTTAATATTAACCACTAAAATAAAAAAAATTGTAACTTTAAACATTCACATTAAATAATTTAATTAATCTAAATACTCCCGTCGAAATTGCTGATGAAAATCCAAACTGGATTTTTTTTTTTTAATTTTAAATTTTCACTTATTTCATGTAATTTCCGACTCATTGTTATACATTTAACTAAACAACTATAATTTTAATCACCCCAAATCGGAGTTATCCTAATAATTGGGATATTTGTATTGCTTTTGCCCTTTTTCTCTAGTGATGCAGCAGCGAAGACAACAAATTGAGAGGAGAAAAATGAAGAAAAGCATTCTCCAACAGCAAAAAATAAGAACCCGATGTTTCCAATGTGTTACTGTGAAAATGGAAAACTCGATATTTGACCCCCTTCAGATGTCGGCTTTGAGCAACTCAATTGCAGGCAATGGTGAAAGCTCATAGTTCTAAGCTTGAATGGGTGCATGATTTTTTATGGGAAATACAAGGTCAAAAGGAAGGAAAAGAATAAGGTGAAAGTGAAAGTGGATGTTTCACTTTGGCTTATTGAAATGAAGAAAGTATTGTTTGTTACCGGCTAAACAAGGGGTATATGCTGATTTTGAAAATTAATAAGATTTTTAGGCCGGTTTTAAGATTATTTAAATAAATAGAACGATTTTAAGAGAAAATTCGCCCAGTTAGAAGCAGTCCCAATGATACCTTGTGTTTACGTGCGGGACTATCTTTAATACAAATCTTTCTTTCTTTCTTTTTTTAATCTTCAAACCGAAATCCTGAGGTGGTAATGAATGGATAGCAGGCCCATGCTGATTAAAGATTGCCACCTGCTTTCCGTTGCTCCAAATCACCAAAACTTAAACTATGTTAATGTTAGTGAATGAATGCTTAAAGAAACACAACACGACGATGATGGAATCACAGGCCGGTTTGTCAACTTTAAAAAACGTACCATATGACAAATGTAATGTTGGTTCCAACATGATGGCATGGCAGAAGGAGTACATATATCCTGATTCTTCAATCCATCCAACGAAGTAGTTTACAAAGCAACAAAAGGGTAGAAGTCCCTTACAGTAGTTAAGTCTCAAACAAATGCGCCTAGCCCGAAAGGGTCATTGGCACTTCCTTAGTCCCACACCTTACCGACTCTGTTTTAAGAGTTTGACTCCTGATCAGTTGGTTTTATTAGATTCGTCATCCTTGTTCTTGCTTTCAATTCTCCGAAACCGAACATGAAGGTCAAGTGCATCTCGGCATTGCCTTAATAGCATCCACAACTTTCACCATTTGCATCTGATACGCACCCTTCACGAGGACTACATCATTCATATTCAAACAGATCAAGATTTTAGGAATAAGATTTTCTGCATCAACAGCATATACAACCTTCATCTTCTTCATTAAATTCATATTATCGGCTGCTAATTGAAACCTCCGCCCAGCAATGGCAAGTACATCAATACAAGCATCAAGACAATAATTTAACACCTCCTCATGATACTCTATCTCATGAGTACCAAGTTCAAACATGTCCCCAAGAATAGCAACTCTTTTTCCATCACAATTGATGCTTTTCAACGTGTCGATGCCAGCTTTGGTGCTAACGGGATTGGCATTGAAAGCGTCATTCACTATCTTGATGCCACTTTTAGCTACAACAAACTCGGACCTCATACTAACAGGAACGTATCGAGATAAGGATCTTCCAACTTGAGAAAGAGGAACACCCATAGAAGTTGCAACTGCTGCTGCTGCACATGCATTGACAGCCATATGCAGACCCAAAGTCGGAATCACAAACTCCACCCTGGATATGAAGCCAATAAGCTGTTTATGTATAAAAGGCATAAATAGTTTCAAGTGATTTATATCAAATAAGGATGCAATCCTAGAAAAGAAGCCCAAACTACAGAGTACAAACCTAAACATTCTGCTGTTGTCAAGTTTTTATGAAATCAAGAACCTAGAACTTAGCTCTTAGAATTTAAGGTAAGACTTTGTTTCACTATTAGGCTAGACGTTTAGAAGTAATTTTAGAACTTTTAGAAAGGTTCGCAACAAAGGGAACTAGGTTCGCCGATAGGCTAGTATGTGCGATCCTAAGTTTGCTTGCGTTTATGTATGAGTTTTAATGTGCTTCGTTTGTTAATAACTTGTGCATATTTGTGAAATTACAAACCCGATAAAACCATCTACAAGGAAAGACAAGGGAAAGGCGAAGTTTTTTTTTAAAGATTTCAACAAATTGGTGAGCGTCCAGGGATCATCACTTGTATGTGCGAACCATAGTGTTAATCAGGAGCTTAGGATTTTATCCTAAGTTCCGGGAGTAAGTCTTCTCTATATCTTTGTTTTGTAATTGTGTTTAAATATGTGTTTTATGAACAATGATATGCAAGCTCTATATTCCGAGCTAGTTATAAACAGAGTTTTGCGAGCTCCTCATGTTTTGCGAGCTCTATGTTTAAATAAATGTTTCGACACTAATTTTTTTGCAATGGTTGGATATAATAGCATGCCATAGGAATGTGTGTACTCGCCTTTGTGTTTTGTGATTTGAACGAGAGGCCTTGGGACAGGTTAGGAGAAGTAAGGAAATAACGAGCTAAGTTTCATTCAATGACATATGCTGGTGTGTTAAAGAGTGTTGGCTTAATGCTACACTTATGAGATATGTCGAACTTTTAAGTCATAAAAAGATCCATTTATCCAATAGAAAAGAATATGTGTATAAGATTATGTTTTCCAAAATATCATGTTTCACTTCTTTTAATTAAATGATAGTGTGTAACCGCGAGCCAGGCTTTGCATAAGTATGGCGAACCTAGTTCGTAGAATAATAACCTTCTTAAAGCTCTTGTTTAACTTATTTTTTTGTGCTTGCTATGTGGTTTTTTTGTACATTCACTAGGCTCACAAGAGCTCACACGCTCTTTATTAAACACTGCAAATAGTTAGATCTCATAGTGTGTGGCGACGATGCGAGTGATTCAGGTGAGGCATAAACACTGAATAGGTGGTACAAACGAACTCTGGACTTAAAGGCAATGTGGGATTATGCTTGGTCTTAGAGATATCTTTCTATCCGTTGATTTTGCTAATTGTTCTAAAACTTGGTTTTCTTTTATGTTCTTCTATTTCAAGCTTGGGAACCAATAACACTATATGTACATACCTGAATATTAAGTATGTTAATTCCTTGTCAATATGAATATAATTTGAAGTAGTGTTTGATGTTTCTTAAATTAAGAGTTCATATTTAAGTATTTAATTTATAAACAAAGTGTTCGCCATATGTTAGAGCATGAAATAATCAAAATTGACTAACCTATATAGAGTTCACCAAAGTTGTTGTGAAGTGATGAAGTCGTCAAATTGTGCAAAGTGTGAACCCTAATGATTGACGAACTGTTACCTCGAACCCTTAATAATTTACGATATGCAGAATAGGAGAGACCCTACGAAACATGTTCGCAGAATCTAAACGCGTAGGGGTCGTTTGTGAGACCTACCCTATTTAAGGAGACTTATTCTTCGAAGACTCGGAACTAGTTAGCTATGTAAGTAGTGAGCCCTAAAATTAAGTTATTGTGTGTTAAGAGTCTTCCGTTTGTTTACGTGTTCGCATGAGTTCTCCTTTTGTTACATGACATGTTGCTGTGACATGCGCACCCCTATGCTTGCGAGGGTTGTGAGCTCGCATGTTCCTTGTTTTATTTATATTGTTAAAGTTGTGTAACCCAAATTCCCGTTAAATAAAATAAGAGATTATTTGCGAGTCAAGTTAAACAAAATATATTTTTTTCTAGAAGATTTAGTATTTATTAGTATAATATATTTTGCATTTATTAGTATAATTTATTTGGCCTACGAACTTGTCTATAAATAAACTCTTTTACAACCTTAGAAAACTTTTACAACCTTAGAAAACACGCTTATTAAATATTAAAGCTCATAACACTTTTGGAGAATTTTATATTTACGTTTTGAGGGTTCTTTGTTTTTGGGTTTTCAGGTTTAGTTTTTATCTTCATCTTTTGTACTCTTCATTTTTTTTCCATTATAGTAAAATTATCTTTGCCCGTGGTTTTTTATCCTCATTCAAAAAGGTTTTTTCTCATTAAATTTATGTGTTCGATTTCTCAATTTCTTCCGCAATTCCTACTCTTTCATTGTTTAATCGGATCGATCCCCAACAAGTGGTATTAGAGCTAATTTAATTTTTCTATATCAGTCCGTTCAGAGATGGCAGTAACAAGGTTTGACATTGAGAAGTTAGATGGTGTCACAAATTTCAATCTATGACAAGTGCAGATGATGACAATTCTAGTTCAGACTAGCCTTGAAAAGGTCGTAATCGAGAAAAAAACTTGAGAATCTAGATCAAATAGAATGGGAAAAGCTTGATGAAAAAACCTTATATGGAATCTAGTTTTGCCTTGCAAATAAGGTATTGCAAGAGGTATTGATGGTGAAAACATTATCCGCCTTGTGAAAAAAGTTAAAAACTCTTTATGCGACTAAGTCTCTAACTAATCGTTTAGTGTTTAAACAACGTTTATTTACGTTTCAAATGAATAAAGGTGGCTTCTTATCGATCACATCAATCAATTCATTATCCTTTTAAATGATTTAAATAACATTGAGGTTCAGATTGACAATGAATATCAGACTATGCTATTATTGTGTTATTTATTCATTTTATACAAATCTTTTAAGGAGAGCCAGATTTATGGTAGAGATAAACTCTAGTTCAAAGATGTGTAGGGTCATTTGTTGAGTAAAGTCAAACTCAATAATAAGTTTGGTTCGGATAGCAAGGCAAATAGGCAAGCTTCCGTTTTGGTAGCATCAAAAAAACAAGATAAAATGTGTCATTATAATAAAAAGTTAAGTCACGTCAAAATATATTGTTATAAATTGCGAAATAAAATGACTGCTAAAAGTAACGAGGAAAATATAGTTGGTGCTAATTTGATCGACGAAAGTGATGATTATTTCTTTTTAGTGTCAACGAGTGATAGGTCCGAACTTACATTTGAGTGGATCCTAGATTCGAGATGTTCTTTCCAGATACAATTCGGTTGAAGGTTGAGTTGTGCACATGAGAAACGATTCATCTAGTAAGGTAATTAGTATTGGTACTGTTAAAATTAGGATGCATGATGAGACGATTAGGACACTCTCATATGTCAGGTATGTACCTAATTTACGACAAAAATCACATTTCCTTGAGTATTTTAGACTCGAAAGGTTGCAAAATCAAAATCCAGTGGAGCGGCATTAAAGTGTCTCGTGGGGCTCTCATTTTGTTAAAAGATAAAATGACCAACAGTCTTTATATTCTAGAAGGTTCCACAGTGACAGGTGAAACCAGACGTCTCTCGTCCGTTATGGAGTGAAAGTCAACTCGTTTGGAATGGAGGTAACTTGGCATAGGAGGGAAAAATGTATGATCGTTTCGTTAAAGAGATGTTCTCTTTTGGATGCAAGTTTTTAAAAGTTAGGACGTTGTGTTCGTAAAAATCAAACCCGAGTTAGTTTTGATTTTACAGTGCACAAGTCGAAGGCTAGAAGTCTTCCAGCTTCTAAGCACATATTCAACTCAGTAAATTCCTTGCATAATTCAAGATAGGCCCGTGGCGGGCTTTGGCAAAAATGGAGATTGTTAGAGTTGTGTTACCCAAATTCCTGTTAAATAAAATAAGAGATTGCTTGCAACTTAAGTTAAACAAAATATATTTTCTTTCTATAAGATTTAGTATTTATTAGTATAATATATTTTGCATTTATTAGCATAATTTATTTGACCTACGAACTTAGCCTATAAATTGACTCTTTTACAACCTTAGAAGACACATACATTAAAGATCAGAACTAATAACATTTTTTGAGAATTTTGTGTTTACATTTTGAGGATTCTTTATTTTTAGGTTTTGGGGTTTAGTTTTTACCTCAATCTTTTATACTCTTTCTTTTTTTGTCATTATAGTTAAATTATATTTCCCTGTGGTTTTCTATCCTTTTCGGAGAGATTTTTATACGTTAAATTTATATGTTCAATATCTCAATTTCTTCCGCAAGTTTTATTTATTCGTTGCTTAATCGGATCGATCCTCAACACATATGGTATGCGGATGTGTTAGAGGTTCGATAGGTGTTGCTCGGAGAGTCACTCCGATTAGGGGTGAGCGTTCGATCGAATCAAATCAAATTGAATGAAAAAATTTTGTTAATCAAGTTAACAAATCATATTTTATCATCCTAACTCGATTTGAAATTTTTTCGAATCGAGTCAAGTGTAATGGAATTTGAATCGAATCGAATCAAATATATTTGTTTGAGTTAAATTTTAAAAAAATAACTTTAGGTCATTGTAACCACTGTCACCCACCGTAATTAAATTTGTTATTAACTTTTATAGTCTCATAATTTATTTATTAATCTTTTATATATGATTAGTTTTTTTGCTTGTTTAGTTGCTTCAATTATTTTCTAATTCTTGTCATTATGTATTTTGAAATTAAAAAATATATTAAATGTAAAAATGTGATTTTTTAATAAAAATTATTTTAAAGATAAAATATGAAATTGATACTAACATAAAATTTTAACACGAATATTTGATTACATTATTAATAATTCAATTTTAATATAAATATTTAGTATGATTAAATAATTCAATAATAAATAGTACAAAATGTGAATTTTAATTTAATAATATAAATAGTATAGATAAATAAAATTATTAATATTTAGGTTTAAAGATTTTTTTTGGATGATTTTAATTTTTTTTAATTTGGGGTAAAGGGTGAGAAGTAAAAGTTTAGGGGAAAAATAAAAAGTTGTGGGGTTTTAGGGAGTAAAATTTTAAAGGAAAAATATTAAAAAAAATTTAAGAGTGGACTGAGTTTGGGGTAAATGGAAGGTGGGATGAGAATGACGTAAAAGTTTTAGAAAAAAAATTGGAGGGAGTGAAAGTTTTGAGGGTTTTTGGGGAAAATAAATGAGAAGAATAAAATTTTAAAGGGAAAATATTAAAAAAAGTTGAAGGGAAATGAGTTTGAAATAGATTGAGGATGAGATGAGAGGGGAGTAAAAGTTTTGGAAGAAAGTAAGAAGGAGTAAAAGTTTTAAGGAAAAGTAAAAATGTTTGGAAGTTTGGGGTAAAATTGTAAAATATTATAGTTTGTTATTTAGTTTATTCGAATTATTCGAGTTATTCGAATTCGAAAACTCAACTCAATTCGAACTCGAAATTCGAAAAAATTTCGAATTGACTCGAATAACTCGATTCATTTAACTCGAAATTCGAATTTTTTTCAATTTTTTCAAATTGAATCGAATTTTGTTCACCTTTAACTCCAATGGCTATTGTTACATTTCGAATTCGGGTCGAACCGTTTCGATCGAGTTGAGATAAACCCTGGTATTGTGATGAATGTGTTGAACAATAGCACAACCCTTGGTACCAACTGATCACTCACTTCAGTTTTAGATTCAAAGCAAAAATGTAACTGTTTTCATCAAAATTTCATCTCTAAAAGGGAAACATTCATTGAGAGAAAAACTCCTTTTCAATGGACTTTTCCAGAGTTTCAAACACACTTTGGTCCAAGAGTGGTTCAGTATGAAAAAGAAAAACTTACATCTCCATATTTTTCTGTAAGACAACTCGAACTCCAACACCGCGACCACCACCTACCCTTTCTGCTGCTACCAACCGAACATCAGACTCCAAACTCCGACCAAAAAGCACCTGAAGCACAGGAAAAAGTCAAACTACAGGGCCAGCTACGACGGGAGGCAAAAAATAGAAACCACATTATTGACCACCAAGATTAACTGGAGAGACATGCAGCTTAGACAGTCCAAAGACTTGGACTCACACCGTTTACCATGAAACCATTTAAAAGCATGCTGCTAATAATTGCTTGAATACTTTAACATGTCTATGGTACTATGGTAGGGCAGGGGGAAGAGCCCAAATGTTAGCATCTCATACACTGGGGCTCTTAGAAAGCATAAGCTAATGCCAATGCAGTATGTAATGCTATATATACTAGGTTTCTGATGGTTTTACTAACATGGATAACAAGTGTTGGGAAGAACACGATTAGTGTGACACAAGCCTATCTTACCCTTCTAACTCCTTGTGGAACCGGAATGCTCTTGACAAAAGGATCATCAGCATTGGCTACACATATATCTCCTGGCTTTGCTTCTTGGAATATCTCCCCTTTTGCCATTGCAACTCCCTCCAAGCTTACAAGATTCTCCAAATGAGCAGTGCCCACTTTAAGAATCACTCTAATATCAGGCCTCCCCAGCCGTGCTAATTCCAATAACTTTCCTTTCCGATTCATTCCCATCTCCAAAACTGCTATCCCTGCATCCCTAGGAATCGTTATCAATGAGAGAGAAACCCCGAATGTAGAATTCCAGTGCTTATAACTATGATAAACTTTACTCCCTAAACTCTCAAGCGCCAAAGCTATCATAGCTTTTGTGCTAGTTTTCCCAACACTTCCCGTAACTGCTATCACTTTACCGACAAACCTGTTTCTTGCAAATGCTGCCATCTTCAGCAATGAACTTACAGTGTCGCCATCAACCTGGACGAAACCCATTTCCCAGTTCTCGCAAACACGGTTTCCAATTACCCCGACGCATCCACTTTTCGATAAATCATGGGTTATAAAATCATGGGCATCAAAATTTTCCCCGGTAATGGCTAAGAACCATTGGCTGGGTTCTATGGTTCTGGTATCAATAGAAATAGTTCCTGGAGAACCCCATTTTACAATCCTGCCACCGACAGCTTGGGCTATGTCGGTGACAGTCCAAAGGGGGGAATTTGAAGGAGCACGGCGGGTATTTTGGGCACTGCAGCTGCAAGTGTTTGAGGTGTTTTTCCTGGTCGTAGGTGAAACCAGAAGCTTTACATGGTAACGGGTAGTTAAGGACTTTGAAATGGAAGGCATTGAGAGAGAGAAAGTGTAGGGAAATGGAAAGGCGGCCATGGAATTGAAGCTCAACTGTAGTTTCAAAAATTTCTGTCGTCCAAGCTAACAAGATTCGTAGCATAGTATGGAGCAATCCTCGAACTCCTAAGGTACAAGTGTATTATATAATAAATGGTGTCAGCAACCATGTGAATTATTGTAGCCCTGAAAGAACCAAGAACAGCATTAAAAGCGGGAAAAGCTTTCGATTTTAGAAAATAATTTTTTTTATGAGATTTTACACATGTTTTACTTATTTTTTTAATAGTTAGTGATTCAATATATTAAGCATTAAAATTAAAAAAATTATAATTTGAGAATCCACATTAAATAATTTAATTAATTTAAGTACTCCCATCTGATGGAAGTTCAAACTGGATTTTTTTTTCTAAAATTTTAATTTTTCATGCAATTTCCAACTCATTGTTATACATTTAAATAAACAACTATCATTTTAATGACTCAAAATCGGAGGAATCCTAATAATTGGGATATTTCTATTGCTTTTGCCTTTTTTCTCTAGTGATGACAAAATAATTGAGACGAAAATTGACAATAAATCCAATGTGTTATTGTGGAAATGGAAAAAAATAATGACAATAAATTTCAAAAATAAAGTATCAATTTCAACCAAAACATATCCGTGATTGCGTAATGATGATTAGTACTGATAAAAGATGCTACTGAAACACTTTTTTAACGTGTACAAAAATTATCTTTTAGTAAAACATCATTTCATCACTTAGTAAAAAAAATTTAAAATCTTTCTCATCATTTAGAAAACTTGAATACATTTTTAAAATTATTTTGAAACATTTCATAGATATTTGGACTTCTCAAAACTTAAAATAAGGTCTTAAAGATTTAAAACGATAAAAAAAATACAAGTTATGTAAGTGCAGTAGTGTAAGTCTCGAGACTTAAGCAGCAAATCTCGAGACTTGAAATATAAGTTTCGATACTTAGCATTAAAGTCTCAAGACTTGTAAGGCTTAACATAGCTTTTTAGCAACTGACTTGCCAGTCTCGATACTTAAAAGGCTAATTCTCGAGACTTGATGCAGAAGACCTCAAAATTAGTTTAAATACATTTCAAATCATCCCAAACATTAATAGATATCAATAAGTTTTCACACATGAATAATTCAATTTATAAGTCAAAGACTATAGGAACTTTCAAATGGGATTCAAATCGCACTTAATTTCACAAATCAAAATATTTACAAATTATTTTAATATTCCAAGCCTCCTTGTACATGCCAAAATACAAATAACAATTATAACTTCAATCTTTAATGGTAATGTCATGCTCCCAAATTGAATTCACAAGTTTCTAAATAAGTCCACAATTTACACGTTTAAACAATTAACACGTGAGCTCAAAGAGTTTAGTAAGTACATAAGGATAGACTTACTTATCCTACTTATTACTGTTGAACCCACTAGAAGTGATGATTACCGATTTCATACATGCCACTATTTAGTGTTACAAGAAGATTCTTTTCTTGATATCGATTTTTAAGGGCTCGCCTTACATATTTAAGATTTATTAGTCAGCCACATTAAGGAGTTCACATATGAGGCTTTTATGGAGAGTTCAGTGACACTTAAACAAACATATGTTCCTTCTTTTTAGAGTTACATTAATATAATTATTCATAATGTGACACCCTACACTCGTCTCGATCCTTGAGTCCGAATGCGTGACATCACATTACATTGTTGAAGCAACTTATATTAAGCATACTCAATACATCATGTAATTAAATCACATAAGCGCATATTAAATATGATTTAAATGATCTAGATGAGATTATCTCGAGACTAACCTGACAAGTCTCAAGACATTAAGCTTTTGATTAAATAATAAAGTAAAATTTGTTCTAACGGTCTCGAGACACGCTCTTATTATCTCGAGTCTTAATGACTAAATGACCTAAAATGCACATTTCTAAGTCTTCAAAACCATACTATTTTGCATATTTCTAAGTAATGATATAATATTGTTGCAAATTGTTTGTGTACCGTTGGATACGCTATTGTATTGTATTGTATTGTATTGTTAGTATTTGTACTGTTCTGAATCTCCTAATAGTATTGTTTCTATATGCGTACCGTTTAGTCTACTTTAATGATATTCCCCTTTTTCACCCCAACAAAAACCCCTCTCGACGTAGTTGCAAGCACAAGAAAAAGCTTATTTGAGTTTAATTATTTGGGTCGAATTACTTTTACTTTAATTTTATGTTTTTAGTTGGGTTAAATTGGGTTTTAGTTTAGTTGGGTTAAGTTTTATATTGTTATTGATTATTTAGATATTGGGTTGGGTATTTAGTATTTATAATTTAAAAAATCTATCGATTAAAATCGAAAATCGAACAAATAAATCATTTGATCCGGATAAACCAATTAACTAAATAAACTGACTTGATTTATAGTTACATCGATTTGGTTTTTTCAGTTTAACCCCTAACCCTAATCTACATGATCATGAAAAAGTGGTTCAAATAATATTTTAGCATTTTCTTGCGAAAATGATGATCAATTCATAAATCTGTCATATTTAACATTTTCTCTCTCCACAGTTGCCAATACAGGTACACGGAAGTCCTCTCCCTCTGGCTTATTTAGATTGAACCAAATGACAGGCACAACCTGTGCTTGCAAATAATAAAATCTTATTCCGGCTAAAATGGAAAACCCAGAAACCCCATATCGGCACAAGCAAGCATGTCTGCTATCCTTTGTACATTTAGCGGCTAAACATCACATTACCTATGATCAGATTTATGAGGCATTGAGTATTTGACAGGACCCATGTTCATCGGTGCACTAGGAACCACCGCTCCATAAGCTAAATGCGGCGGGGAAGGAAGATTAACTGGCGTGCCAACTGCTGAGACAAGGGGACCTCCTATTGCCAGCCCTATAGTTGGAGAAGAATACATGCCAACACCTGGTGGTGCAGCAGGACGCTGAGAGGCTTGTTTGGCTGATTTTGCGGAGGAACCTCCAGTTGCTGCACCATTCGGTTCACCAGTGATTGGTCCTTGGGTTGCTAGAATCTCTCCATTGCCCACGCTAGTAATATCATGGATGCTAGATCGCCTCCTATCTTTGTTAATTGAGTTTAAGCGAATGAAATATTTTTGCGCGTGACTTGCAACTTGTGTTGGCGTTCTTGTGACCACAAAGTTCCGGGATATGCTTCGCCAGTCACCTTTCCCATACTTTTCCAAACCAAGAAGAAATAACCTGTTTTTCAAGGGACAAAGAAAAGATACAGTGACCAAACATACCAATAAAATCATAATATGACAAGCCTATTGGTCAAATGCAACATCAAAGTACATCTCACATTCATAGAAAAGATCCTCATTAAGCAAAATTTCAATTGACAAAAATGAATAAAATCATAGCACCTCAACTAAACTCAATAAAAATAGAGTCTCTTGATTAAACGAGCATATTACTAAAACAGAATTTTTAATAAGAGAACACAAGTCGGGTTTTTCTTTCTTTCTATTTTTTTTTCTTCTTTAAGATGCAGGAAGCATAACCGTTGAACTTTCCAGAAACATAATATTATTTGCGAGTTCACAAAACCATGGCAACCAGAAGTCTAAACACTGAAACACACACCATTAGGAGAGGGAGCAAATAAGAGATGCTGATGACAAACACAATGTTCCAAAAGCCTCACATATGACCCAAGGTTATATCAAGCTGCCTGAAATTACAGCTGGATTTTAAACTTTAAACAAAAATGACAAACTCTAGGCACAAACTCTGCCAATAGGTGACTCGAGTTATGCAAGCCTAGAAAACTATCATTTCTAAGAAAATCAATGTGTTCTTAAATGTTACTAACTGTAAATATAAGTTACAGAATATATTCCAATATGACTCAGATTTGTCTCCTTCAAACATACCGTAATAGATCCACTTCAAGGAGCATTCAACTACATTCACCATATATGCTTTTTAACTTCCTTCAGAAATCCTAGCTGTTCCTGACAATTAATCCAAAAGGGGAACAACTTTAATTGCAAATAAAGCACAGAACCTAACTTTTTCTTCCTATCCAATTCTTCCAAATAATTTCTCAGTATATATCTACTGAATCTTCCGGAGGATCTCCTAACTTTGCCTTCCCAATAACAAACTTCATATAAAGCTAAAAAGCCAAGGCTTCAAACAGACAAATCTGCAAAAATACATGAGTTGTGGAAGGAATGACAGTAGCACTAACACTCGTGTTAATTCAACTTCTGCATTATGGACTCATGAAAAAACCCACCATAACACAACAAGTAGCCCATAAGAAAAGCTTTAATTGTATGCAATCTTTCAAAGTGATCTACCCAATGCTTTAAAAACTCCTAACATAGTTTGCAGTTTGCACATAAATCTCCAGGAGACTCCTTATCTTTACCATACAGCTTTTAGCATCAAGACAAACACCAATCTTCATTATATACAGAAACTGACATCATATATCCACCTGGAGCAGTTACAATTGAATTCTACATTTATCCTTTCTTCTACAAGATTCTTTTTCCCCAGATGTCCTTTAGATTTCCAAATCTGATTGCTGCCTTTCTAAAACAAGATTACAAGTAATCCCAGAATTAGCATCTAATATCATGCAACAGTTACTGAACATTCTATATGGAAAATATCCCCCAGCTATATTAATCATCCAATATATTTTTCATGCAGGGTTTTTCTCCAACAACCAGGGTCTTGACACCCTTTTAGCATGTCTTCTTTCGAACAGAGAACAAATATTTTGATTATTCAAACACAGTCAATTATTGTTGCGATGATGTTACTTTACAACTGAGACAAAAATTCAAGCCATCATACATCCAAAGGGGAAGCATTCAACACTTACTTCCAACTTTACCAAGCACAAACTTTAACACACCAAAACGTTAAGTACATGTATTATCACAGTAACCTTGCATCTTTAATGCCATCAGATATCTATGTTTTAGGTTGAGAGCTATTTCTAGTGCATACCAAATTTCCCAACACAAAGTAAAAGTAAAATATCTGTAATATCTATAGGAACTTATAATTAATATGATAGAAAAAAAGGCAGACTTTAAGCTTTACTTGCTCTTAGTTATGGGCATTCTAAATGGGCAGTGAACTTTCCAAATATTGTGAAGTGAGACAGCTCATATAGGTAAAATATCCACAATTTGTCTAAGGCGGAATTCAGATAGAAAGTGGTATAATGGAAATAGGAGGGAAAAAACAACCTAAATAGTTAATTCGTCAAATTTGATGCAAATTTGACCACAGCCTACTGTAGTTCTCACTTGGAAAGGCTTGGTTTCCAACATAACACGCGAATCAAACTTACCCAATAAAGCAAACGTCGCTGTACAATCTAAGCACCAATTCATGATACTTCATGATGCAGCAAATAACATAGGTTACTATCATTATTTTTGTAAATTCTTTTCTTATAATGTAGCCTGATGAGAAGCTATTTCTCTACAATAACCCTTCTCATGTTGTCCCTTCCCTTCCATATCAGAATCAAATTTGCAAAGCACTTTGATGATGGAACCACAAACTGCTATGCAAAAAACTAAAAAAACCAATTGTACATTAGAGGCGCACACCATCCTAAAGAAATCAAAACCTAAAATGCCAGCTTTAGGTCAAAAGTAAGGCTATCATGGTGGTTTCAAAAAGATTAACCCACATTAGACAAGGTTAAAAGGTTAATCCGCAGATAAAGGCCACAAGTGTTATACAGGTCACATTTAAAGATAGTGTAACTATTCTTTTCAGGGTAAAGTTTTCTGGACAGAGAATGAACAAGCACTGGCAAGATCTCTATTCCATATCATAACATCGAGATTCTCTGTTCTCTTCCATTATTTCACATAATTTAAAGACACATTATTCATCTATTGACCTTCAACAAAAATCAACAGCTTCATAGACTCACAGTGGAAAGCAATTATTGGGAACTTTTTTGTCAAATAAAAACCAAAAGATTCTGAACATGAACAAGATAAGAGATTCCAAGACAATCAAAACATAACAAATGTACCTAATTAATTAATAAAAAGCATAAAAAACACTAAGTACTAAAGTTCCACAAGCAAAATAAACTTAACCAAGATACTTCTAAAGGTACATAAAAACAATCTAAATGAATACAGAAACTAAAAATAAAATGGGAGCATCTAATTCACCTGTGCTCATCCTCTGTCCAAGCAACCCCCTTACGACGTTCCTGATCTGACCTTGAATTCTTACTCCCATGATCTGACTCACTATTAAACTGCCCTAAATGGCTGCTTCCTTTCTTGCTAGTTACTTCATCACCAGCATGGCATGTTGAACCCTCAGAAGAACTATATGCTGGTAAAGGCACGCAACCAGACTCAATCCGGTTAACATCATCCTCTAAAAGCTCATAGTGCTGTTTAATCTCTTCCAAAGTTTTACCAGGCACATCAGCCGCAATTTTCTCCCACCGATCTGAGGTGTCCGCAGGATAAGTTACAAGGGCATTCTCAAAATCCTTATCTTGCTCTCTACTCCACTCGGAGCTGTTGCTAGCTTCATCTACAGTCATCTAGGCTTGTCTCAATCCACAACTAAAAAATAAGTGAATTAACAGCACTGCCTAATTAGAATAACCAGAATCCATGGATTTTCAACCATAGTTATTGGGTTATTACATTACTGGGTTTCACTGACAACGGTTCTAGTGTAAAATTAAGGTGAATAAAAGACAAGAGAGCTAACCAGAGATCAAGCCCAGTAAAAATGAAGAAGCCCCCAGTGGAGAATGAGAGGAATCAAATACTGATTTGGTCCACCATTCAAGAATTAGTCTCTTGAGAATTGCTGACCTATAGATGAACGAAAGAAGCAACACAGTGTGTGTCAGAAATGAGAAATATATGAAAACCAAAGATATAATAATAAATAGCACTTTAAAAAACAATTTTTTATTGTGAAAATGATAAATGCAGGGTGAGTTTCACATGATTCTTTTTACTGTGAAAAATGAAAAACCCAAAAAACCCTGTGCTGCAGATACTGCGAGTTCCAACAAAAACCCAGTAAACCAAAAAGCATACCAACAGTAATGTTGGTGCAGCGGAGCGATTCTTGAATCTGAAATTTCCAAATTCTGGATTCTTTATTTTGTATTTACAAAAATAATCCATTCGACAGCAAAGGTTGACTCTGTAAAACCTCAGCTAGACAGTATCGTCCATTATTTATTTTCATAATTTCTTTTTTGTCTTTTTAAAAATAATTTTTTATTTTTCTTTAAAAATTTGATAAATTTAATGAAATTTGCAATTTAATTATTTATATTTTAAAAAAATTGAAATATTCTCTTCTTTTCATTTAAAAATATTAATTTGAATTTGAATTCTTTAAATATAAAACCAAAATCTCAAATTTTGTTTATAATATGAATTAAGTGTGTATTTTGACCTTATAAATTAAGATTCCAAATTAGATTTGACCAAATCCATTTAATTCCCGCTATTACCTCCATCAGCTAAAATCCTGTTTAATAAAAAAAAAAAAAAAAACTCCAACCAATAATTCAGAATCGCAATAAAATATTTAATTAATTACTCAGAATCACAATAAAATAAAAGTTTAATTTAGGATTTAATTTTTGAAGTATATTAATATTTTCATTTTCATATCTAAATTGTTTTTCTGTATATTTAAAGTATCAATTACTTTTTAATTTGATATCTAAAGTATGTCTCTATTATATTTTTAATCTATTTTTTGACAGATGCTAAAAAGAATATGATAACTAATCATAAAGTGCCACGTGGTGGCTTTATGTAAAAAAATATATTTTTATTAAATGAATATACACATTAAAACATATGAAAAATAGAAAAAAAATGTATAAATTATAAAAAAATTACAAAAATACAATAATTGAAAAGAAATTACTTGAAATTAATAATATTATTACAAAACATGTAAAAAAATGTAAACAATGATAAATAATTGTATTCATGTGTTATTATTAATTAGTTTTAATTTGAAGTATTTTTGTGTTTAAATTTCGTTATACTCACAATTTAATTTTTTTTAATTTTAATATCATATATATTTCATGTGTTATTATTAATTAATTTCAAATGATATTTATTATTATTTATTATATGTTATTTTTAAATACACTTCTATATTTCAAATAAGTAATTTTCACATGTGTCCAAATTAAATCTGAATATTTTTTTGGTGAATAAAACTAACTATTACATCAAGTTAACAAACCAAAAATCATATTTTAGAACCATAGCATTTCTTGATTCATTGGTACATCGACTTTGAATCTTTATTAACCAATAACATGGTTAAGGCCAAACACGTTTGAAGTTCAGATGCAGCAGGATACTCTTTCTACTACTATATTACTAAAAATAGAAATATTTTTAAAATAAAAATATTTTTTTATATATATAACGTTTATGTCGATAAAACGATTTGAGTCTATTTTTCTAATATTGAATCCACGAGTGAGAAGAATTGTTTCAATTTGAAGGAAAAAAGAAATAACTTTACTGGAAAACTACAATTATATAGCATACAATTTTAAGGATAATTAGATAGTCCAAATTATGTGTAAATTTTTAGTTAATATAAAGTGTTTGATAATAGATGAAATAATTTAATGCTCGAGTAATGTGATATTTGTTTACATGATGAATTGATCTGCCGTTACCCATATAAGTAGGTAATATAAATGTATAAAAATTCGAAAAATGGATAAATGTTTTTAAAAATCTCTTTTGAATTTTTTTAAAAGTTAGAAAATTATATTTATCTTGAATGAAATTTAAATTAAACAAGATAAAATATTAAAGTTAATAAAGTGATTGAAAGAAATGAGAGTTAATATTTTTTTTAAGTATTTAAATTAAATTTAAATTTTAGAGTTGTTATTGTTGAGATGATTTTATTTAGATATCATTTTTGGCCGTAAAGCAGTGGACGAAGACACTTGTAATTAAAAATTATTATAATTTAATTTTGACATAAGATTAATTTTTAAACAATGAAAATTTTGAGAAAATTAAAAATGAAAATCTATTCAAATAACTAACATATTTTTTAAAATTTAATTACATAATCTTGTGAATTGAAAGTAACAAATTAGAATATTTTGAACACCCGATAATAAAATTACTATTGATAGAAAAAAATGAATTTATTTCTCAATATTTAAAATTATCGTTTAGTTGAACTCAACAAGTGATTCTAGTGAAAAAAAAAATGATGTTCATCCTTAGAGACTTGAGTTCGAGTACATGTGTATAAGATGTGTGTGCGTTGTTAAAGAGTTAAGAAATCTTACATAGATATTACCATTTAGTCAGACCACTCAAAAACACAATCCCACCCACGTTCGTTTGTCTCTCTGGATTCACCTTCAAAAACCCTACAACTATGCTAACAAAGGAGTTGGTTTCTTGAAAATTCTGGGAATTTGGTAGCTGGTCAACCACATCATTGCTTAGTAATTTTCATCAATGGATTTTTCAGTCCACAATATTGTCCCATCAGACTAGAAATACCCATCATGCCTACAAATCGTAACAAAAAACCAAACCCAAAGCCCAGAAGTTGTAAACAGAAAAGCCGAATCCAAACCCAACTACTTGGATCATGCAAAACACCTAGCAAGCCTATTGCTGTTCAGTAATTTGGGGAACAGTACAGATAAAGACAGATATCTTATAGAATCACTATGCTCAACCTACCAGAGTGGGTAACACAAACCCAACACTGAACTGCCATTTTTCACACAAAATATGAACCTTGGGTCTCTTTTTTCATGAATCACGAGTGCATATCTAGGCTACTTTGCTATATTATTTCAAGACAGGATGTCATGGCAGAATAGTTGTTGCACCTAACACCAAAGCACATATCTAGACTTCAATCTTTCTTGCCTTCATGAGTAGTTGTTTTTCACATTCGATGGCATCTCCACAAACAAATCCTTACTCACTCACCACCTCTCAAATAGTAACTCGAACTCATCATATGATAATTTGTTCACAAACAAACAATCTTAGACCTCATCAATTCCTTACCAAACAAATTCCAACAACTCTCAAACAAGTCTAGCTAATTCCACATTGGAAATAACAATGAAAACTGAATTTGATGCACTTGTTCGCAATTGGACCTAGGAATTGGTTCCATGTGATCCTCCCAAGAATGTGCTGGATTGTAAGTGGTTGTTTCCTACTAAGCAAAATCCTGATGGTACTGTTGACAAGTATAAGTGGATTGTAATCGGTTTTCATTAAAGGATTTAGGTTCGGTTAACTATTTTCTTGGTATTTGAGGTGTTTCGTTCCACTGATAGTCTCTAGCTTTCTAAACAAACATATACAAATTATCTATTACAAGAGGTTGACATGCACAATTGAAAAGGAATTTCCACGCCTATGACTCGCCTTGATATTGCCTATGCTATAAGAAAGTTATCACAAGCTATTCATCAACAATTTATGTCTCATTGGATTTCTCTCAAACGACCTCTTTTTGTGGTCTTCAAGTTACCAAGGCACTTGATCAACACCTACTTGCATATTCTGACTCTGATAGGATCAGTAATCCTGATGATCGCACTTCAACAACCGGATTTATAATCTATCTCGGTAACTCTCCTATTTCATGGTCTTCGAAAAAGCATCACTCGGTTTCTTGCTCATCAACAGAAGTTGAATATCAAGTTGTTGCCGCAGCTGTATTGAGACTGTTTAACTCATTCACTTACTTCATGAACTTCTTGTTCCACTTATAGCAGTTCCTCGGGTTCACTGTGACATTGTGAACACAACTTACATTTGTGCCAATCCAGTTTTCCACAGCCGCATGAAACATGTGGCCATTGACTTTCACTTCGTTCACGAACAAGTTCAAAATGAATCACCAAGTTAAACATTTACATCCATTCAGCTCATCAAGTCATGGATCTTCTAACAAAAACACTGCCACGAGCTTCCTTCTGTCACCATTTTTCCAAGTTGGGTGTGGTTGATTTCAACACCAACTTGCGGGGATGTAATAGCAACCATTGTTCAAAATTTAAACTTCCTTGTCTTATCTTATTTTCAAAATTTGTAGTTATTTTTTAAAAATTCTCTCTTCTTTGTGGTTTAATGAGCGATGTAGTCATTATAAACTCATCATTCTTCCACTATTTTAATACTTTTTACTTCGAAGGACTGCAATGGTGGTTGTTGGTTAATTTTGTTTTCTCATACCATGATTCAATCACATAATAAAGGATGAATAACCTTCAATATGATCATATTAAACTTTGCCCTCAGTTATACATATATAGAATACCTTGTAAGTTAATTAGTGTATATCGATATAATATTTATGCCATATTGCAAAACATGTCAACCTAAATTTCACATACCCATGCATGAGTTGCATGTTGACATTCAGAAAGAGAAAATAAAATAAAGATATTAAGACAAGTTTTAGGTGGTAATAATGGCCCAATGATTGGGAAGTGGTGGTGCTGTCTTATGTGTTCCCAACTTCAGTTTTTCTAACATGTATTTGTAACATTAATTCCCACATAGGGTTTCTTTCTTATTTTTCTAACATGTCACTTCTGGTTGGCCTTGTCGTATTTACAGCTGTTGTCACAATTTTTCAATATAAATCCTCCATCCTTGTCTTAACGATCTAGTGCGCACTCCCACAGAATATTTCATTGTTTTTTATTTTTATCATAACATAGAATCCAAGTGACTCAAAAAAGGTTTGAGAGACAACCTTGGCTATAAAATCCTATATATGCAAGCGACAAGAACCTAAAGAAAGTGGAAAACAAGCTTAATTAAAATGTTTGTCTATAATTTTATGGTAAATTGCAGTTAAATTCATCCACCCATTCATTTTTTTTCATTCTTTTAATTAGCTTTTCAAGATTTAAATTAATAAATCTTTCATGTCTTGTAAGCATACTTGGAAGAGGCATCTTCCTTCTTTTTTCTTAATCTAATATCTTCCAATATATGTTACTATTAGGGTGGTTCCGATTAAATTTAGAGACGATTTTTGCCGGACCTCTAAATGAGAAGCAAAATTATTTCAGTCCTATTTTTAATCCGCATGCAAATTTTAAATGTGAAACCTTACTTAAGGAACATCAATCTTTTTAGTTAACGAGTTGTTGTTGTATAAATACCATGGGTTTGGTTCTCTAGATTCAGATGAGTTTTCAATCAAAGAAATAGACTTTGCTTCTCTCAGACTGTTAGTTTTCTGGATTTTCTTGTTGTTCTCGTGCTATCTCGACATGGTACCCCGGCCAAGATCTTTATGCTGAGATCGCTGGACTTTTTAGTTACAAGTGTTTTTTTTTTATCATCATGGCACCAGAGGTAGTTGAAGGTAGTCCAAATCACTCCCCAAATGGTGGTGGTGGTGGTGATGAGCGGGTGAATACATCATATTCAGAGCCTTCAGTGGCTTCTCTTCTTGGTAGGAAAGTTCGGCAATTTCCTAAACATGATACTGTCAAACTTAGTGAAACCAATTTTCTTCTATGGAAGCATCAAATCATGTTGATTCTTGAAGGATATGGTGTGCAAGGTTTTGTTTTAGGCACTGTCAATGTAATTCATAGTTGATAAAGATGGGAAATAAGTTGAGAATCTTGAATAAATACTGCATGTACAACAGGACAAGCCGTTAGCTTCTTGGTTGTTGTCAATCGTGTTTGACGAGATCTTGATTAATCTTACCAATGCTCATACCAGCGTTGATGTGAAGGCAACTATAGAAAGAAAGTTTGCTACCAAGTCTACTATCATGATTTCAAGCTTAAGGCATGCTTTGTATTTTCAGAAAAAAAGGCTAAATTGACTATCCAAATTTCAATTCACCTATATAATAACTCCGTAAATATCTTTATTTAATATTTACGGACTCAATTTAAGAAAATGGGATCTCGAAACCATAATTTTCGATACCATAAAAAATCGAATCGTTGCAACAAATGTGCTCACTAAGCCTCTTTCACCTGGATGTTTTACCCGGTTCAGATCACTGCTCAAGGTTGTTAGCAGAGAGGGATCCTTGCTGTTCAACAGTTGGAATTGATTTGGCAATGAGCCGCCATGCATGCATATGAATATCATATACAAGCCACCTTTGCTTTTAAACCAATCTTCCACTCACTAAAGGTAAAAAGCTCCTTGTATTATTATTATTATAAAGTTAATTCTTTGTATTAAACGCCTAATTATACCTGATATGACCCCAAAAGAAACATACTGTATGTAGTTAATGTACTAACATCTACTATTAGATGTTTGCAGGAAAATAATATTTAATATATTTGAAATTCTAATTCAATCAACAAGTGAATAGAAAAAGTGACATTAAATTTTTTTAAGCATTTAGATTGATTTTAGAATCGTTATTTTTTTTAAATATATTGGTGTGATTACATGGTAATATCTGTTCATACTTTTTTAACCATTTAACAAGGTATTCATATTTTGCACACACAATTGCTCGAACCCGAGACCTCTAAGATGAATAACATTTTTTTTATTTTACTGAAACCACTTGTTGAGTTCAAATATCATTCTAGTCTTTAATTATAAAACGAACGAGAACTCAGATCATGATATGTATAATTACTTAAAAATTAAACTAACAAAATAGATTGATGATATGGAAATATGTTAGTAACATGTATACAAATATAAATAAAAAATGGGTAGTTAAAAAAGATGATAAAAAATAAGTAAAAACTTAACAAGTGTAAGAATCCCGTGCTTTGGAAGTGAGGTATAACTCCGGCAGAATTCCAAAACTGATTAACCAAAATTAATATCAGAAGCTATTTATTAGATTTCTTGAATTAGAAGTTGGAAAATAAAAGGTTAAAGTTCAATTTGAAGGGATGGCAAAAAGATATTAAATAAATGTATGTAAGCATTTATATTCAGTGGTATTTTAATAGATTCATGTTTTGAAAAAGGCACAGATTTCAAGTTGTCAAAGAGGGCTTGGCTGCCTTTATGTTTGTTTCTTTTAACGCAAAAAGCTAGTGCATTTGGATACTCGCAGCATTACGTATAAAAACGTCATGAATAATATTAAAGATCAAATTTTTTTAGAAAAATTGTATTAAAAAATCAATTAAATTATTAGGTTTTTGGAGGTGCTAAAAACCAACAAATTACATTTAAAAATTAATTTAAAAAATCATAGTATGGCATCTAAATGCAATAAAAAAAGTGTGATGGGTTGTTCGCGTTGCCATGGTAGTCTTGCTTTTTTATTTTCTTTAATTTCTTGAATAATCAGCCAACAGCAACCAACCATGCTGGAGCTTAGGAAGCAAATTGATTATGATGGCCCCATCCATCCATCCATCCATCCATCCATCCATCCCATGGAGAATATAGTCACATCATTCCACATTCACATCCCATGCAATTTCATGATCATAGTCTGGTACTCATGATCATCATCATATTTAATGCTTGGTTCGGTCCGTGGATTTACAAGCTTTGGAAGCACCTCTCATTATGAAAACGACCAAAAAGAAATTAAAGGAAATTTGATTGATGGATTTATATTTGTTGATATTTTTTAATTCCACTTATATAATTATGATAATAAATAATTAGAATCTGATGTTAAAAAATAAGATAAATACATTATATATATATATATATATATATATATATAAAATTATGTTAGCCTTCTATTTAAATTTTTTTTTTGAACTCTTAAATTGTGTTGTTTATCAAATCATTTTAAAATATATAGTAAAATTAACGTTTGTTGACATGGTAAATACATGGATTGCTATGTCATCAATTAATTATTTTTAAAAAGTTTAAAAATTCAAAAAAAATAAAAAAATTATTTTAAAAATTAATAAAATCATTTTAAAAATATAAAAAATATATATATTAAATGAATTAATTTGACATCCACTTGTACGCCACATCAGCAAAATTAATAAATTTTAACTTTTCTCATCTATTATTGGATGATTTGACAAACAATGTAAGTTTAAAAACTAAAAGATGTGAAAAATTAAATAAAGAGCTCAGATAATTTATTTTTTTGAAAAGTTAGAGGATCAAATAAATCATTATACCAATTATTAATATGAAGAAATTAATTATAAATAAATTTAAATATAGTATGATTAAAATAATAATATAAACATGGCATACAAGAAGACACATAGTCAAACCTAAAAGATTCTATTACTTGGTTGAAGTTGAGCTTTATATATAATATAATTGTACATATTTAATTAAGTAAAGTTTCTCAAAGCCATAATAGTAATTTAATTGATATTAGTATGGTTTTCGTCTCACGCTTCATTAATACTGTTAAGATTTTTTTATTAAATTTGTTGGTGTGACATTCTATTTCTTTTAAGTATTTATTTGATAATCATGTAAAACGATGACATTGTAATGGTCTTGAATTTAACATAAATTTTAATGATGTTAATATATTTTTAAAATTTACGTCGGCAGTTTAATTAGAATAAAATATCTAGACTAATTAATATCATTATAAACATTAAGGCACCAAATTATGTCAAAAATTAACGTAGAAAAACCAAATCTCAAATTTGAGCATATATAAGGATTGAAATTGAAATTTGATCAATTTTATATAATTAAAAAGTAGAGGGATCAATATTGAAGTTTAACCATTATTATTAATAATGTAAAAAAAAGAAGCAAGAACATGTGTCAAAGGAGGAAGGTCTTAGAATCTTCCTTTTATATATAGTAGTATAAATATGCTCATATAAAATTTTTAATTTGCTTAAAAATTTCCATTAAAAATTATAGCGGTAAAAATCCTCTTTAATTCTCTCAATTTTAATATTGATTTCGTTTTTATTAATTCTGAAAGCGTGAAACTAAAAATAATTAATTATAATATTAATATTTTTCATCAAATTTTACATAATTTTAATTAGTATAATAATAAAATTAATTTTTAATATTTATATATTTTATCAATTTGATTTTACTTTTTAAAAATTAATAAAATTAACTTTTGACCTTTATATATTTTATCAATTTGGTTCTAATTATAAAAAATATATAAAATTTTAAGAAAATCTAAAAAAAATTGAAGTATATAATTAAATTTCAATATATATAAATTTGAGAATTCCTGAAAATTAAAAATATAAAAGATTCAAGAAATTAACAGATTAATGATGGAGTAGATAGGCTGAGTAATAACTATAAATATAGGAAATGTAACATGAAATTGTCAAAAATTTTCATAAATAAACAATATAATTTTTTCTATAATTTCATACAATTATTTTTATAAATAAATTATGATAAAAAAAACTATTAACATTTTCTATGAATAAGTATATTGTTTTTATAATATATAGCATAGAGACAAAAATAAATTACCTCCATATTTGGTCATTTTTTTTATAAATAAATATATTATAACACTTTTATAATATGTAAATTATTTTTTATAATAATTTTTTTGTCATAAATTTAGAATTTTTTTATAATTTAAATAATATTTTTGTTAAAACTTTATAAAATACACAAATTATTTTTATAATATATATATTTTAAAATTTATAATATAAGAATTTTTTTTCATAATCATCCCAAACACTCATACATGTTCATGCTTATAATATAATTTTTATGACTTGTATAAAAATATTTTTTTTAAAATTAGATTTAAGTGTAATTATTTATGTAATTACTTTAATTCTCACTCTCCCTTTAAAAATTGGAAAGTGTAATTGGAGTGATCCAATTACACCCAATTCCGTAGCACTCAATAATTATAATGGTTACCTAAAAATATTATCCTTATGCAATTACAAATAATTACACACAAATTCAAATATTAAGTGACTTTTCAAACATTACCTTAACTATTGCATTCCAAAATCTCTAAAAGATAATCATTAAAATAACTTTAGGAAAAAAAGGGTTACAAAGAAAAAATATGAAAGGAAAGGATAAATATGATGCTTATTCTACTATGTGAAGGTAAGAAAGATAAGGTGTTAATTTTTCTAAGTCGTTTGTTTTTTATTTTTTTTGTTTTTATTTAGCGGTGGTGTTAATATTTGGGTTAGTTATCATCTATTTTTTTTCCTGCCCATCAACCCTTTTTTTTTTCTTTTTCTCATTCACTTCATGTGTTTTTTTTTTTCAGTTTGTAAGTCTATTTTGTGAGTATTTTTGTTGTCTTCACAAGTTGTGATGAATAGATGACGGTGTTTAATATCGCTGAAACATCATTGACCACCGACAGTTTCTTTTAGAAAGTGGGTAGCTCTTCGTTGACTTCTTAATATGTTTTTATTTTAAGGGTATTTCAAAATAATTAATTATTTCATTAATAAATTTGGACTCATGTTGTCTTTATGTTTTTTTTTTGTTTTTTTTATTGTTTAATAAGTATTCACTTTTAGAAAATTTTGTCTACTCTTGTAATACTCTTTTTAATCTTGCTAATGCATGTAATCTTATTTTTTCGAGTTATTTTAGGGTTAGTTTTGTCGCCGTCCTCTCTAGTTTGGTGGATACTCGATTCTTTTGTCAATTTATGCCCGTCGCTTTGGACCATCCAGAATTGATTTTCTTATTGTATTAAGTGCTTACAATCACTCTTGATATGTTGTGCTTGAGTTGTAACAAGGTCAATTATCAACATGTCATAATGTTCTATTGATACTGAAATTAAAATTTTTGTTGTATTGATAAAATTTATCCTTCAACGCGTACAACAAGTATTTATTATTCCTTGAATTATATAATCTCATTCATTAAATGAATTAATGAATTTCCTTTAAATTAAATTAAAAAGATAAGGTGTTATATCTTGGGGGTTTCCATTGATGAAAAGAAAAGATTGCTTTTGGTAATTGATTAACATCTAGGCTTTTTCAAGGACAACATTAAAAAGGTTAACACTATAAAATTTATAGAATATAAAATTTTCCCCTACTTTTGCAACTTCGATTCCCCCACTCACCTCAACAACCTAAAATATAAAGGCAGGCGGTGTGTTTGTCTTTATACACCATGAAAGGGAAGCTGCATAAACACCCACAATTTGGACCTATCTAGTACTGTAAATCCAATGAAATCTGGACAAACTCTATCAAAATTACCGCAAGATAACCTATCTCTTATTCTCTAACTTAATATTACATGTACAATTAAGAATTAGATTACATAATATTCTTTTGTGTTGTTAGATCATGATTTAATGGGAGAATTTTTTAATTTTATATTCAAATTTATTAATAACTTTATTTTACTTAAAAATATTTGGATGGTATTTATAACTTGTTTTAAATCTAAAAAGAAATGGGTCAGCTGAATGAGAAATTTCGCTTCCGCAAATCATTCACCATTTGAGAGAAGGGGATAATTTACTGCAACTAGAATGATCAAGTACTAGCTACTACTCACGTTGGCCTTTGTAAAGATGAATAAAAAAGCCAAAGTTTATGGAAAGAGAAAAAAAAACACCCAAGTTTATTAAACCAATCAATCCAAAGCTTCAAGGCATGATCTCAAAGGTCTTCTTGTTTAATGGCTTCTGTGGCAGCCCTAATAGCCATCCATTTCATAAGTTAATTGCAGGTACAGATGGCGTTTCTTTGGTTTATAGCATTTTCTGTAATTGCCATCTCCTTCAGTCAATCAATATAGATGGATACGAACCAAACTAAACTTGTTTCCTCCAGCTTGTTGAACGGTTCGAAATTTAGAAAAGAAATCAATCATTCGCACTTGGGTCAAGATAACACCACTCATAAAGCGAAAGAGAAAAAGTAACCCCCCCCCCCCCCCCCCCCCCGAAAAATAAAAAGAGAGTTGGAACATAAACAAGCACAAGACATTCCCCTCAAGCTCTTGGTCAGTCCAAAAACAAACCTATAGATACTGCTTCCTTTGCTTTAATCCTCAATTATTATTCCAAACCCCACATGTCTTTTCGCCTCTATATATGCACACACTAACCCAAAACCACCCGGCTCAATTGAACCCCCCAAATAAACCACCAAAGCTCTCACCCATGTTAGCTTCAGCGCTGCCAATAGTCCTAGTGGCGATACTACACTTGACTCTAAGTAGCGTAGCCACTGCCTCCTACCCCGACTTTCAACTCTTGAACGTCAAACAAACTCTCATTGGGACAAAAATACCCAGGCCTCTCCAAACATCTGAACATCACCAAGTTTCTGATGTTAGTGAAACTCAAGGGAAATGGAAGCTGAAACTTGTCTATAGGGACAAGTTATCTTCCAACACGAGTGCTACTTTTCGCGACCATAGCCGCCGTTTTCATGCACGCATGCAGAGGGACATGAAAAGGGTTGCAACTCTCCTACGACGCCTCTCCGGCGGAGGAGGCCAGGACCGAGGTGCTGCTTATGAGGTGAACGATTTTGGGTCAGACGTCGTTTCAGGGATGGACCAAGGAAGTGGGGAGTATTTTGTGAGAATAGGCGTTGGTAGCCCACCAAAAAGTCAATACATGGTCATTGATTCGGGCAGTGATATTGTTTGGGTCCAGTGTCAGCCCTGTAGCCAATGTTATAAGCAATCCGACCCGGTTTTTGATCCGGCTGAGTCTGTTTCTTACTCTGGCGTCTCTTGCAGCTCCGCCGTTTGTGACCGGATTGAGAATTCGGGTTGCAATGCGGGTCGATGCCGATACGAGGTTTTGTACGGTGATGGGTCTTACACAAAAGGGACCCTGGCGCTTGAAACACTCACTTTCGGTCGAACCGTGGTTAAAAATGTGGCTATTGGGTGCGGCCACATTAACCGGGGCATGTTCATTGGGGCAGCCGGGTTACTGGGTCTTGGAGGTGGATCCTTGTCGCTAGTGGGTCAATTGGGTGGTCAAACAGGGGGTGCTTTTAGTTATTGTTTAGTCAGTCGGGGCTCCTATGCATCCGGATCACTAGTGTTTGGTCGTGGAGCATTGCCAGTAGGTGCTGCATGGGTCCCTTTGCTACGTAACCCACAGGCCCCGAGCTTTTATTATGTAGGGCTCTCGGGTTTGGGAGTAGGTGGCATCCGGGTGCCTGTATCTGAAGACATTTTTCAGCTTACCGAATTGGGGTATGGAGGGGTTGTTATGGACACCGGCACCGCCGTGTCAAGGTTTCCGACCTTGGCTTACAAGGCCTTGCGCGATGCTTTTATCGCACAAACAGCTAACCTACCTCGAATCTCCACAGTATCCATGTTCGATACATGTTACAACTTATCGGATTTTGTAACGATTCGGGTTCCAACGGTGTCGTTCTATTTTTCAGGCGGACCCATCCTGACCTTACCGGCAAGTAACTTTCTTATACCAGTTGATGATGTGGGTACTTTCTGCCTTGCATTTGCTTCCTCCACATCCGGACTCTCAATAATAGGGAACATCCAACAAGAGGGGATCCAAATTTCCTTTGATGGAGCCAACGGATTCGTTGGTTTTGGCCCCAATGTTTGCTAAGCTGATGATGTGAAGAAACAGTGAATTTTGGTCGGTATTATCCCTAGTTAAAATATATATTATTAGTACATAAGAGTCTGATGTATTAATAATGTCATGTGCTGCTTGTATCATACTATAATCTATGGTTTTCTTTAAAGTTTTTGCCTCATTCTAATGGCAATGATCAATACATAAATAAAGTTGCGGGCAAGCAATTAAAAGAAAGACACATAGAAAAGAATGTTCTACTTGGATAGTAAAACTGAGTAGTCTATTTGGGTTATAGGGTTTAGGGTGGAAACGACCTTGATCGACTGACATGCACAGCACATTCCTCATTGCCCATGATCTTCACACATGGAGATTCCTTTGGCTCTATCTGTCTAGCAAGGCTGTAGAGTGGAGGGTTGGAATGATGAGGGCTGTGGCTTTGGGTTTGGGGCCAGGGGGGAGCCACCACTATGGTGAACATGTGAAGGCATCGCCATCACTAGGCCCCTGTTTAAGCCCTCCCAACAAGCAATGAATTTTGCAAGATTTTTCACACCACTTTTTCAAGACGAAACCCCAACTTAATATCTCTAATGAAGGCATAAGGGGGGCATTTTACGAGTTCAGATTTGGAACTGAAGACCGCCCAAAAGTTGCAATTTGTTTGGTTAAAGGAGGGGGTATCAAGAAAAAGAAACGGCGTTGGCAGGCAATTAGGATCCTTTGGGATATACTTGAAAATTTTTTCCTCTCACCCTGTCTTCAAAAACCAATGCTTGTGAAAGCCAAAAGTGATGGTGGTTGGGCAGTCATTATCACCTGTCAGTGCCTGTCTGTCTTAAACGAAGATTAAGCCCCTAATATGTATAAATGAATTAATGACTTCTGCCAATTTGATTACCAAAATTCAATCCAGAGTGAGTGGATGCACAGCAGCTTTAACATGGGAATTCATTAAAAGCAGGAAAACGAAAATACAAATACCAATGTATGTAATGTAGATTGGGTGCAAAAGAACCAAAAACTCTCTTTAACAAGTCATATATAGTCTGTAACTCTATAATCTTGTTTTCTATCACTAGTAGGGTAGAGTTGTTTGTTTGATCTCAAAATTGTTAACCCCCAATCATTCAATCTTTTGTAATAATTAAAATAATCGATTTGATTTGTGGGTTAAGTTGAAAATATGAATTTTGTGAATTTGGATTCATATATTTTAATAGCCGGCGCTATATACGTACAAAAGTGGCAAATTTATCTAAAAACGCTCAATTATGTATCCATTTACTATTATTCCATCCATAAATGATTAAATAATCAAAAACTTTCTTGTAAAAAATATTTTAAATAATAAAAGTTTAGAATTTAATGATTTAATCCTAAGTTAACCTTTTTCTTTAATCAAAGCAATGGACTTTATTTTTATATATTTAATTTATTTAAATTTAAATAAATTAATAAAAAATAAAGAACATAAAAGAGCGGTGGTTAAAACTCTCTTGTAGGCACCCCAATGACCAAAACTCAAATCATGTTGATATAATTTAACTTGATTTTGTAATAAAAATTACATACTTAAATAGAGAAATTTTAATTAACTTTTTAAATAAATTAATAAAATGTATATTTAAAGTTTATCAATTCTAACATAGATTAATAACATCTGAACTTTGTTTTGAAAATTTATAAACTTAAGTTTAAATGAATAATTATGTATTTAGATATCATAACTTTGTTAATTTTAAAATTTTAAAAGATATTTATGTCATTCACTTTTAATAATTAATTTGGTGTATATATATAATTATTGTTATAATCCATACATTCTTTGCTTTCAAGTGGATGAATAAATATTAAAAATGTCATTATTATAACATTAAACATTATGAGATTCGTGTACACATTATGTTACATGTTATTTTCTCATTTGTGTCAGGACACGTGATAAGTTAAGAAACGTCAACCAGTAAGCCTATCACTTGCAAGTTGGGAGGTCATCTACGAGCTCGCCCTTCCTGGATGACCACCCGAGCAACAGATGACCTAATCTTCATTGGAAACATGAAGTTGTTGATCACTAAACATCATGTGAACCCAACTGTTTTATCTCATCAAGTCAGAACGAATGGCAATATTTGTCCTATCACAGACATCCCTATACTATCGAAGATATCCCCCTATGCACTCTGTAATGATGGCTAGATAGCAAGTCAAACACGATAACATCAACTTACATGGAACCCAAACTTATAAATACCTCTAAAAACAATAAAGAAGAGATTGACTCTTCAAGAATACCAAGCCTATGCTTTGCCAACACTCATTCAGCTTCAAACCTTTATATTCTCTTCACCCCTACTCTCCGAACATCTAGCTCTCCGTCCCGACTGAACGAACCAACCTTCGTAGCAACCACCACTACTTTTTTTGTACTCCCTCCTTGTTGTGTCATAGTATCAAAGTACAAAATGTATCATCCAACTACATTGTATTATAATATATGTCATCGAGTATAATATATTTTGAAATGTATCCTCTAAACCAACTACCATAATTAAGTTTACTTTAACTACGTTCTGCGAAGTCCATGGCAATTCAGAAAGGAAAAAGATGAGTGAGGGAGCTAGAATTTGGTGCACATTCATTATGTCTCAATTGTGGTGAGGTTGAAGGGAAAAGAAAGTGAAGTTTGTTCATAGCCATTTGCTCAAAAGGAGGCCAATCTTCCCTCCCTATAGATTCTCCAACCAGCAAACTTAAAATGGAAAATGCAGGTTGATTGGGTGAGCGATTGGGTGCTTTTCATTATCTTCCTCCCAACCTTTGATGTTAAGTATAAGCCTAATGAAATAAGTTAACCATATATTTATCCATAAATGAGAAATCATCAAATCTAATAGATTAAAAGCTCTCTATTATTCAATTCTCCATTACAAATAAAATTAAAACTTTTATATAAAATTATTTATATTTAAATAAACCCTTTTAAGATTAAGGTTGTTTTTTTTTTTATATTTTTCATGTTTGTTTTATTGCTTATGATTGGGGTTCGTAGTTATCCCTTTTAATAATGTCTAATTTTGTTTTCCTTCTATAGTGTAATGTGCCTTACCATTGCATTCAACACCTATTGATAGGTTTTTTTCTAAAAAAAATATTTGTAAAGTTGTAGCTATTTTTGTATTAGTATTACTTTTATCATGTTTAAATAGATAAAAATTTTGATATTCTTATTTTCATATCATATTTTAATTTATTTTCAAGGGTGAACTCAGAAAATTTGTAAGGGAGGCGAAATTAAATTGTATATTTTTATGATAGTAAAAATGTAATTTTATCATTTTAATAGCTTATATCTTTATAATTTTTAAAAGATTAAACTAAATTTTTATTATTTTTGAAGGATCAAAATGTAATTTTATCATTAAAATTTTAAAAAAATTAAGAGATCTAAATAAAAAAATTTTATTTTAGAAAAGTCGGCCCTTACTAGCCCCTTGGGCTTGTCATTGTTTATTTTCTTATTTTTTTTTTGTTTTTGTTTAAACCCAAAAAAATCGTATTTTTTTTTGTTATGTTCATGTAGTTTATGTCATACTTATGTTTATGTTACTATATATTTATATAAATTTTGAAAAATTAATAATTATAAAAAGATTTAATATAATATTATTTCGTATTTTTCGTGTAATAAGCGAGCGAGTAATTTAGGCCCCAGCTTAGTGTGAGTTTGGATGGGTGTGATATAGAATCATAATTTCATATAATCCCTCTCAATTGGATAATTGATCCACTAGGAATTTGCAATTTAGTTTTTTTTTTAATTGGAAGTTAAGTTTCATTTAGTTTCAAGTAAACTTATTTATGGGTTTGGTTATTCATAAATATAAAAAACCAGCTTAAAATATAGAATGGGTTAATAAAAGTACGAGGCCCATAAAATAAGCTTGGACAAAAAATAATAGGCTTGTTAAACATATGGGTTGAACTTGAGTTTAATCATTCGAGACTCTAGCTCGGTCAAACACATTTTATATTTTTAATACATTTTTTATATATCATGTAATTCATATAAAATTAAATTATATATATAATAATATAATACCACGTAAACATTAAAGCATGTTGTTTGAATTTATAATTTTAATAAAAATATTAAATTAAAAATTAAAAATTATATATATTTTAAAAATAATATGAATTGGCTTAAAATGAGTTTGAATTAATCATTTATAAATATGGGTGGGTTTAGACAAAATGTTAGACCCATATTTTGAGTCGAGCTGAGCTAGAGTAAACATAAATTGTATTAGTATCATACATAGGTAGGATCCAAATCTGACCGAACCCAACCAATGAACACCTCTAATTTTTTTTTGAATATACTGGTGTGATTACATGGTAGTATTTGTTCATACTTTGTTAACCCTTTGACAAGGACGCACACACAGGCGCTCGAACCCGAAACCCCTAAAATGAACAACATCTTCTTTTCCACTAAAACCACTTGTTGGATTCGAACACTTCTAATTTTAAGGAAAGGAGGTAATGTAGATTTTCATTATCTTAAAAAGTAGAATTAACTAGAAAAGGTGTATGGTTGATTATTTTAAAAATAATTTTAGGAATATAACAATAAAATTACGTGGAAATTAGAAAAAAATATTATTTTCACTAAAGATACTTTATAAAACTGAAAAAGTAAACATTTGAAATTTTTTCCTTTCATCATTCACAACTTTTGATCAAACTTAAAATTAATATAAATACGTAGTAATCAATAATCAATATTATGTAAATTAGTTAAATATTTAATAAGTAAAAATTTAATACTTTTCGTCAATAAAATTTATAGATTATTTAAGCGAGTTTAATAAAATGATATATAATTATTTTAAAATTAAAATATTTAATTATTATTGTAAAAAAAACTCGTAAACTTAAATCATTTATTGTGTGTTAGAAAATTGTAGAGTAAATTGAATTTGAATATAATTGTTTGTAATTGTGTGTATAATTATTTTAATTTTCATCATATCCTTAAAATTAGATTCAATTAAGAAAAATCGATTAAATGCAATAACTCATCAAACGTACTAAGCTTGTGTAATTACAAACAATTACACTCAAATTTAATTATTTAAATAGTTTTTCAAACACAACCCAATTGAAAAACATTGGTTTGATTTGTTGGAACAATTATTTTGGCAGCTCTTAAAAAGTAAAACAGAATATTAAAGTAAAAGAGAAAGAAAGAGACTAAAGTTATTTATGTAGTTCAGATATATCCCTACATTTTGAGAATAAGAGTTATAAAGTAACTCGTTTTTGACAATATGAGAGATAAATTGTTATACAATGATAAGAAAGATAATTCGACTCGGGATTCGATCTAGAATCTGACCTGAAAAGCTGACCCGAAAACCTCTCGTAAAATACAATTTCAAAAACCCTCTTGAGGGAGACGATCCAAACCCTCTTTTTGGATCCTTTTCTTCTCTGCTTCTTCACACTCTTTTTCCATCTCCACATCCATTGATCCAATGTATCAATAATATACGAACACTCACTCTCAGCTGTTATACTCTTCCCAAAGAAGAAAATAATCAATGAGTTCACTAGGTCAACTTACAAAGTAAAAGTTGTAAAACAAATATCCCAAAACTAAAAAATAAATCTCTCAATCGTAAATGTTCGTAAATATTCTCTATTAAGATTAAACAATCAATCACCAAATCTCTTAAAAGTTATAAACTTTCCATGAATTATTTATTTATTTTTTACAAAATAATATTATATTTATTGCACAATCTCATAATATAACAATAAATATTAAAATATTTCTCAAGTAAAGAAATTACCAATTTAAAACACTAATAATGATTGTCAATTGAGTCTTAGGTTGATTGGTATGGTCATTGTTGTCAATATAAAAAGACATAGGTTCAAGTGTATTAAATTGCATTATCTTTTTATTTATGAGTTGGGGGAGAGGTTATGAGTAATTTTAAGTATTCTGTGAAAAAAAATATAAATATAATCAAAATTTATAATAAAATTATCAAAAAAAAAAAAACATTAATGATGACTATCCCAAACACTATTGAAACTAGTATTGAAAAAATTAGTTTGGATAGATAAAATCTTCCCACAACACCACACTAGTTGTTAAGTAGTGGGTTGAAAATAGCCAGGCTCTGGCAGTGTCCGAAGAAATTACTCAACCACCAAATATAATATGGCTTACATTTTTAATGCTACGGTTAAACACCCGTGGTTAGTAGATATATTGTATGACAGTATCTCATCAGATATTGTGTGATGAAATCTCCAACCAATAAACCTAAATGAAATGGTAGTGAAAAGTCACCCACCCACCCTGTGTAAGTGTAAGGTCCATTTCCTCATTTTGCTCCGCCACTCCTCCCCCATTTCTCCACAACTACTCCGCTTTATGCCCTAAAACAGAAGAGACAACTCCTTTGCTTTTCACTTCCTTTTACCAGAAACGCCTTGTCCTTTTACCACAACTTTCAGGTTAAAAGTGAAGGGTTCCGCGTTTCTTACCTTTACCATTTTCATTAATAGCTCAAGTTTTGAAATATGGGACACTTGCTTCCCAATTTTTTATTTTTCTCCCCTCCACACACGCCTTATATTATATGTCCGGGTGTCTCTGCCTACTCGCCATCCCGCATTGGCTACTACTATCTACCTGCCTTTTTACCTCTGTACAAACCTACCTCGGTTAAAACTCCTCATTTACACTTTATCACACACGTGATAAGATTTTAATATGATACTAGTAAAAAGTGCCTTTATCAATTTTTTCTAAATTTGAGTAAAATTAAATTAAATTTTAAAAAAATTATCTTTTTTTTAATTTTGAATTAATTAAATCGAATTATTTGATTTTTTTATTCAAATCGAATAAGTAATTTAAGTTTTGAGTTTAAATCTAGTTGAATTTTACAATTCAAATAACAAGTTGACGTAAATACCTCTTTAGTCCATGTCAATTTTGAAAATGAACTAACCGCTCTCTCTCAACAAAAATTACAAAATAATTCAAAATAAATTTTCAAATTTTATATTTTTAAAAAATAAAAAGAATATATAAAGATAGTTAAATTTTTTTTCTAAAATAATAATTTTGGGAACCTAGATAAATTATTTAATGATTAAAGTTTATCATATTAAAATATATTTTTTCTTATTTTGCTTTGAAAAATTTTTCAAATATATATAGTTTCAAATTTATGTGATCTAACATGGAATTAGTTACATTGTAACAAGATTTTAATTTGACATGTTTAATTTTTTTTAATTTAACTTTAACAATTTCACTCGATTCAACTCAACTTGAATTTAATTTCACTTGATTTAATTCGAAAAAAAAATTCAAATTGAGTTAGATAATAAAATAGAACTTGTCAACTTGATTAACTCGAAAATTTTTCATTCGATTTGATCGAATGCTCACCCTTATAATATAGGTATAACTAGTTATTTCATGATTCGTGATTGTTTCTTTTAATAATGGCGTCTTTAATGTTTGAGCTTGAGTTTTCTTCCTGAGGGTGCAATTCTAACACCTTTTGCTTAACTCGATCATTGGGTCTGAGCTATAGGATGTCACAATCGCTGACGGAGCAACTACCGTCAAATACATTGAAAATAAATCATTTGAACATTAAATCATATCATAAGCACATTCACATTATGATACACAATTAAATCTAAGTCTTAATCGAGTTTACGAAAGTTCTTTTGTTGACCTGAGCATGAACTAGTATTAAATTGCAAAGTTTCAAAATTTTAGGGCTGACATCGTGGTCGCCAAATAGTTTGTCACGTCACGACTTCTGGCCACTTGACGTCGCGACATGACTCACTGTCGGTCAATGTGTCGATGAGGAAGATTGTTTGTCAGGACGTGAACTTTGTCTTTGGTAAAATTTAAGTCATAAGGTACCTGTTTCATGCTCCAAACCCAACCTATTCACAAATTCAAGTAACACCAAACTTTTCCTTGAATCAAAACAATACCAAAAGCTTTTCAAAGAATTCAATCACCTATACTAAAGTTTCTATCAAAACATTCTTTACATATACATCATTTGAACTTCAACAATTGAATACCAAATATCACATGTTCAACAAGTTAATCCATTCCATTTTTACCAATATTACTTTACCCTAAAGCATGTAAGTTCATACACCATACATCTTAAATATATACAAGTCAAAATATGTCAATTCAAAAGCATCAATTAATAACATAGCATAACATGATTCAACTCACTAAATCTTATATAAATATATGTAGCAAAATAACTTGAAAGCATCCTATGTACATACATGTCACAGCTCAAGACTCAAATGATAAAAAAGTTACCGATTCTGCGATAGGATAGTGTGAGCTTAGAGTCAATCCGGTTGACACGTTTCACAAGATGATCAACAAGGAAAAAGAAAAATAAATGTGATAAAAATTTTTAATGCTTAATAAATTCATAGACATTTAACAAAACTTACCTCATTTTATAATTAACACGACAAGCTACATAACTTGGCAAGGTTTGCCTAACATGACAAATCACAACAACAAAATGAGCTTATTATATAATCAACCATAATGTCATATAAACATCTACCGATTCAATTTACTTCAAAATCAATATCTCAACATCATGGTTTTGTTCAATTCCACGATTATTCATTCAAGCATCAATCTCATGTTAATTATTTTCAAAAAAAATTTTCATTAGCTATTTATCCCGATGAACTCTAGTAAACGAATCTGGTTATATAAGTATCACATGATCAGTCCAGACTAGTATTTTAAAACGACATCAAGTTATTAGTCCAAACTAAATCTATGTAACATATATCTACGAATTTGCAACAAATATTTAAATAATACTCTTAATATTTGAATATGAAATATAAAAATTATAATTGATAACTATCTAATAATATATTTCATATATGAATAATTTATGCTCAAAATTAATATTCTTATATTTTGTATTTGAATTAGGGTATTGCAAACTCTGGTTGATGTGAAGCACAAAATCCCACTCTATCATTTAACCGATTCAATGGTTTCCTTCTAGAAAAAAGAAGATAGTGAAATAAACAGAAAAAACGAAGGCATGGGGGGAGAAGTAAAAAGATATCCATGTTGACAACACTTTTGGGAGAAAGAAAAGAAGAAGCAGGTTACAGTATAACTGCAAAAGGAGTTTTAAAGTCATAACGGAAAATTCAACAACTTGCAGGATTGAGGCAACTAATGAACAAACATGTCAGCCTACTTAAATGCTTCTTCAGAAATGAACCCTTTAGTCGTCGTCGTTGTTGTTATTGGAGAATTATTATTTCTTTATTACTAGGAGCAGCTCTGAATCATTTGCTTCCCCCTTAGGACCATCATATTTCGAGCTAATACAATACTAATTAATCAATTAATTCCACTGCTAATTTAATTTAATAAAAAAATAATATTAGTTTGAATTTGATAATCACAAAAAAGAAGTCTGTTAATTAATTAATGCAATTAAAGGGGGGAGAATGACAACAAATAAATGCGAATTTTTGTTTAAAGAAAAATGAAGAAAGGGACTGGACAAAAGGGTATACGAATTGCCGGGTGGGATGGACCGGTCTAGCTCGCAACTCGAGGTCTTCCCCCTTCCCTTCCCATTTAAAGTCGGGAATTTTAGATCTCCCAGAAGAATTTTTACAACATACCTCCTTTCTCATCCCTTGGGGCTTCAATGTGCAAACTATGCTGCTATTTTACCTCTATTTTTTGTAGGGTTGCAAATTACAAATCTGTTAAATGATCCGTGAATTGTGGGATCATAAATGTTACAAAGTTGGTTGTCAAAAATGATGAGAGGATGCATCCATTGGCAATGAGCAGTAAAGTAAATAAAATAATTTACCAAGTACAAATGAAAAGATAGCTAATCTGAGCATCGGTCCATCGAACCCCCAAAAGGTGAAAACTGAAAAATCTAAAAGAAGCCCTGTAAATAAACGGGCGTTTAAAGCTTCCAAATCCAACGTCTCCCGTATGTCATGGCCTCATTGGGGGCATCTTTGCTTTTATGGATCTTGTATACACTAGTCTGTCAAAACCCTACTTGTCATCTTGTTTCGATTCAAACCCACTCACCCCATGTGACCAACCCCGTAATCTTTCCCTTGCATGCCTCTTTTACAATAAGACCAAGGACAGAGACACACAGACAGACAGCGCCGTAGGCTTTCCTTGGCAGCGACAAGACACTAGATAGATGGATGGATGGATGGATGGATGGATGGATGGATGGAAAGATAGAGAGAGAAAGAGATTAACTTTTGCCTCGGTTACTGTTCTACACGACCAACACTTTTTTGCTGTCCAGAAGTTATAACTGGTCCAAAACACACCCAGCTTCTAGCGTACACCCCCTTGGTCTTGTGTGTGTTCTAAGCTTTAAGTTAACCCTTTATTTTATTGTTTTTAACTCCCTATATAATTCCTTCACTGCGACCCCACACTTCATATCTGAGTGGCCTGCCTGTTGGAAAAATGGGAGTGATTGGGTTGTGTTTGTGTGGGAAGAGGAAGCTTAGGAGCTTGTTTTGGAGGGTTAGAGCTGAGTTAAGGAGACAAGTGAAGAGTGGGACATCCAAGCAGAAGTTTAGCTTCCACTATGATCCCTTCAGTTATGCTCTCAACTTCGACAATGGTAACTTCGGTTTCTTATGCTGATCATCACTCCCAAACTAGAATCAATCAAATCATAGCTTGTTATGTTCATTTTAGGGTCTCTTTGTATTCTAAGCTTTCTTCTTCTTCTTCTTTTTTATCAACTTTCCCCCCTTGTTTCTAGGTTAGCTTTTTGATCTTCAGCTGGGTAATGATTGTAACTGAAATCCAACTTCAAAGAAAATGCAATCTACCTTTTAGCTAAACAACAAAATCCTTTCCATAAAGATATGTAAATGGTTTTCTTTTTCCTGTAATGATCCCACAATGATGCTTACCAATTAGCTTAAGTATCAAATAGATAACAATGTGAAAAGAGATACCTTCGAAAAGGAGAACACAATGCAAATGGAGATTTGGGTTTCGATGTTTGAATGTTATGAATTTGTGTAGATTAATGAAATGCAAAGCTTAGTCTTTTTAAAAGTCAAGCGGGTAGCTAATTTGTTGATGAGAAATGTCTTAGAACTTGTTTTTAATTAGTATTGACAGTTCTCTGACCATATCTCAGCTGGGGTTTTCCTCTTGTGGATGGATTTTTTTCTTCCATGTGTAATGGGCAATACGGCACCACAGTGGTCCACAACTTCAATGCACTACTATAAATGCTCCAGCACCACCACTAAAATCTCTTCCGTTCCTTTTGTCTTCTTATATAACACCGTTTTACTTCACCACCTTCGCCATTGAATAATAGCTTAGGGTTTGGGGTATGAGCCATCCGTTTTCATTTGGAACATCCCTCCATACGTGTTGTACTGTAAAAAAGGATCATTTGTGCCTATGTTAAATGGAATGTTGAAGGTGGTATTGTTGTGTTGAGCAGCCATCAGTTGTTTCTAAATCTTGGGGCGAAACAGGAATAGTAGTCGCGTATAGGTGGAGATTCTATAAGGATGCATGGTTGTTTTAAACTTAAACCGTCATTTAACGTGTTCAAGATGTGATTAAGTGATGATTTGGTAGTAAAGACGCTGGGTGGTGGGTTTTAACTAAATTGAGGCAAACAGTCAAAAAGGAGGCCAAATATGAGTACAATGAGGTAGAGGAAAGAAATGGTTAAATCTAACTGCACCGGCATTTAGTAAATTTGACCTGTTCAAATTTTAAATTTTAGTGTCTCTATGTACTTTCTTCTTTCTATTATTGGTCCTTTTGTAAGAAAGGGTATAAATAATAATAATAATAATAAAACCTAAATCTTTCACATCTCTTTCGATTTCAACTAAAAATAATTGGATCCATTGTGGGGGCATTCTCTTTCCGATCAAAATTGATTTGGATCCATTTGGTGTTAACACGGGCATTTCTAAGTGGCAGTACATGATGACTATTCTAATCTGTAGTGGTTTTATATAGAAGCATGAAACACAACTCAAATGCAATGATTTCTGCCTACTTAAAAGCTCTCTGCCAATTCTCAAAAAATAAAAATAAAAAAAAATTACCAACACCATATCAGTTTTGAAGAAAATTATCTTCTGATCTTGTCCAACTGATTAATGTAGGTCAACTAAAAAATAAGATCAAAACTCGTTTCATTAGCAAGTCATCATTACACTTGAAGTAATTTGCGTGTCTTAAATCAAAACTAGACAACCATTGGATCAAAGCTCTCTCCAATTCAGTTATATCAACATAGACCATTGAGAATCAACTCGATTAAGCAATAAACAAGTAAAAATAACGAAAAATTGAAAAATTTAACACACAAATTTAATGTGAAAAAACCTCTCCAAAGAGAATAAAAGATCACGGGTAAATATAATTTTACTATAATGGCAAAAAGATGAATAGTACAAAAAATAGAGATAAAAAACTAAACCCGAAAACAAGTAACTCTCAAAACGTATACACAAGATTTTCCAAAAGTGTTATGAGTTCTAATCTTTTAATCAGTGTATTTTCTAAGGTTATAAAATAGCCTATTTATAGGCTAAATTCGTAGTTCAAATAATAATAAAATAATCTAGACTAATCAGAGTTTAATTGGGAGATTAGCTATCAAATTTGACTGAAATATGAGGCATACTCAACGAATCTCCACTTTGAGTCATATTTCCACAATATCATCTTTGTCAAAGCTCGTCACAGGCCTATCTTGAACTATGTAGTGAATTAAGTAAGTCAAATATGTGCTCAGAAGCTGGAAGACTTCTAGCCTTCGACTTGTGCACTGCCAAATCAAAACTAACTTAGGTCTGATTTTTACGAAAGCAGTGTCCTAACTTTTCAAAACATGCATCCAAAAGAAAACCTCTCTTCAACAAAGGGATCATACATTTTTCCATCATATGACCAAGTTGCCTATGCTCCAAACGAGTTGACTTTGACTCCGTAACGGACGAGAGACGTCTGACTTTACTGGCCACTGTATAACCTTTCAGAATGTAAAGACTGTTGGTCCTTTTACCTTTTAACAAAATGAGAGCCCCACTAGGCACCTTAAGGTCGCTAGACTCAATGTTGATCTTGCAACCTTTTGAGTCTAAAATGCTTAAGAAGATGAGATTCTTTTATAAATCAAGTACATACTTGACATCTAAGAGTGTCCTAATCGTCCCATTGTGTATCCTAATTTTAATCGATTATCTTACATGTGGAAAGAACATTCCTAATCTAGGATCCACTCAGATGTAAGCTCGAAGCTATCGCTTGTTGGCACTCACAAAAAATTATTACTGATGTTGTCGGCCAAACCAGCACCATTTACATCTTCTTCATTACTCTCAGCAGCCTTTTTATTTCGTAGTTTATAAAATATGCTTTGACGTGACCTAACTTTTTACAGTAGCGACACATTTTGTTTCGCTTCTTTGATGCTACCTAAATGAAAGTTTGCCTCTACTTTGCTATCAAAACCAAACTCATTGTCGAGTTTGTCGTTACTCAACAAATGACCTTTCACATCATCAAATAATAGTTTGTCTTTGCTATAAACCATAATATCCTTGAAAGACTTGTATGAAAGGCCTAATGAGCATAATAATAGTGTAACCTGATCTTTAGGGTTTAAGGTTAACCTCAACATTCTTTAAATAATTCAAATGAGTAATAAATTGACTAATGTGATCTCTAAAAAGCTCACATTCGTTCATGTGAAACGTAAATAGACGTTGTTTCAACACTAAACGGTTAACCAATAAGGTGGATAGGATTTTCTCAATCAATACCTCATGCAATACCCTATTCGAGAGGCACAACTAGATTCCAGTAAAGTCCTTTTCATCAAACTCTTCTCATTCTGTTTGATATAGGTTCTCAGGCTTTTTCCTGATAACAACATTTTTCAAGCCGATTTGAATTAGAATTGCCATCATCCGAACCTGTCACAGATTAAAATTTGTGACACCATCGAACTTATCAATGTCAAACCTTATTGTTGCTATCTCTAAACAGACTGATCTACGAAAATCGAACTAGCTTTGATACTACTTATTGGGGATCAACCCGATTAAATAACAAACAAGTAAAAATAGCATAAGAATTTGAGAAATTGAACACAAAAATTTAACACGGAAAAACCTTTCCATAGAGGATAAAAAACCACAGACAAAGATAATTTTACTATAATGACAAAAGAATAAATAGTACAAAAGATGGAGATAGAAAACTAAAGTTTGAAACATGAAAATACTCAACATAAAAATAAAATTATCTAGAAGTGTTATGAGTTCTAATCTTTTAATGAGTGTATTTTTAAATATTGTAAAAGAACCTATTTATAGGCTAAATTCGTAGGTCAAATAATAATAAAATAATCTAGACTAATCAAAGTTCGACTGAAACAAATAAACAGAGTTTAAATGGAAAATTATCTCTTAAAATTGACTGAAATATGAGACATACTCAATATAAATAAAACTTGTTCTTCAATATCAAGGCGATGCTAGCCTTAAAACGAAGTCATTTATCCAATATCAAATGTTGAAAACTATTAGATCCAAACTCTCTCTAAACGTGTTTTTAAGATCAAGTCTCGACGACCTTTGAAGCAAACATCATTAGTTTAATATCAATTTTTAAAGACCCTTGAATTTTATCAAATTAAATTTTCAAACATGCATCTCACCAAATCTAATTTCAAGATTAAGTTTCAATGATCATTTTGAGACATTAAGTCCGAAATTCTATTGAAAAGAAGAATCAAATTTTGTAACTCCTGAGTTCATAAATTCATTTTCTTTGATTTGCCTTAAATTTTCAAGACTTATGTTGCCTACATAATGTTAAGATTGCTTGTAGTGAATTGGGTTGATGGGTCGAAGTAATTTGCAAAAGAAGATAAAATGGTGAGGGGGCATCGGAGCTTTGTCTTCAATGTGAAAGATGAATAATGGGAGATACTTTTGGGTTAAAGGGCCATTTACTGGGCTCGGAGGTATTTATAGGCTTGTTTTTCTCTACCCAAGATTAGTCGAATCTAACAATATAATCCATAACTCTCGTACGAATTTCAGATCATTGGATCGTTCATGCATTTCGTGCTCTTCGGAGAGGAACTTGTAGAAGCTTCAATAATTTTACAGGAAGAGGAGGATGCATTAGAGAAGAAGTTTGGGCTTGTGTTGGATGATGTTATTTTGCCATCTTGGGTTTCTCTTTTAAAAGATATAAAAATCTGATAGTTGTCCAGGGTTTAAAACGTGATTGAGAGAGAGAGAGAGAGAGAGAGAGTGAGTGAGCAGTGAGAAGGAATTGGGGAGAGGGCGAGAAAGAGGAATAAGTTGATAAAATAAAAATCAAATAACGAGGAAAGACATGTGGTTAAGTATGTGTCAAATTGTTTAATGTGAAGGCAACAAATGTCTTGCGTGCATTTTATTCTTCCATTTCATCAAAGCTTGGGAAACAGAGAAATAGGGCGTGTCAAAAAGCCTTTTGCATTTCAGGTAACCTATTTTAAAAAATGAAAAATAATATATATTATGAACTTGGAAAATTGAGTCACAGCTCAATCTAAATAGAAACACGAGCCCTCTTACATTTTGTGCCAACTTAGCCCAGCAATAAGAGTGTAATCGAGGCCGATACTCTTGGCCCAAAGGTTTGCTTCTACGTTTTCACAAGAAACGGTGACCGTCGATTTCAAACAATCTGAAAGTCTGTAGGGTGATTAATGAAGCCAACTCATGAATCCCAGTGAAAGACATTTGGTTCCAAAATTTCAACCAAAATCCAAAAATGTTGGGAATAAAAGAAAAGCAAATGCGCGCTTCTAAGCTGGCGCCAAAATATCCGAACCCCATTTTCCATTTCCCTCTATTTTTCCCTTTTCTGCTACTATTAATTGTTTCCCTCTCCCCAATCAACCCATTCAGTTCACTTTCTCCATTCATTGGTTCCATTCAAGCAAGAAACTCCTCTTTTCGTTCTTTGTTAGTGTTACAGTGAAAAACAAGGATCATGGCAGGCGGGTCCAAACCCAATCCACCAAAGCCTAGGAAGAGAGTCGACGCTGCTTCAGCCTCTGCCCCTGCCTCCTCTCTTGTCCGCGCTAAAGATGGCAGTGCTTTTGCCAAATGGTAATCTTATTCTCTCTTACCCTATGTTTTTTGTGCTGATTTCCTTTCTGGGTATTTTCAAATCTTTGTATATTCGTTGCTAAATTTTCTTTGTTTCGTTTCACGCCCTGAAATTGCAGTGATGAGTGTAACAAAACCGTACCCATGGCTCTTATCAATATGCATAGCTGTAGCCTTGAAGCTAAAATCAAAATGAATTTGGGTTAGTCTCTTCGTTTCCAAGTTTAATTTATATAACTTTGGTTACTGGTGGTGGGAATTTTTCATAAGTTTTACTTTATTTTTATTTTCTAATTTAGAGTCTCAAGTTCTAGAGAAGCCTGCCGAGGCCAAGAAGAAACCTGCAGAGAGGTATTTTCTACTTTCATCGGGTTTCTTTGGGGAGATTGGTCTTCACTTTTGGTTTACTTGTATGTTTCCGATAAATGTTCAGGAAGAAGCCTCCCACAACAACAGAGTCAAATCCTAAAAAGCCGAAGAAGTTGAAGAAGGGAAAAAATCCGAATGCCCCCAAACGCCCTCCCACCGCCTTCTTCTTGTTCATGTAATGACTCTTTGTTTACCCTTCTTTGTTCATGAGTTAGTTCCACATGGTCTTTAATTAACGGGATTTCTCTTTTTACTTTCCAGGGACGACTTTAGGAAATCTTACAAGGAGGCGAACCCTGATGCAAAGGGTGTTACAGCGGTACTCATTTGTCACCGTGGTTGAATATTATTATTATTAAATGATGGTAAGTTTATAACGTTTCTGTGATGAAATTTAGGTTGCAAAGGAAGGTGGTGAGAAATGGAAATCTATGTCAGAAGAAGTAAGTTGTTCATATTCGTTATTATGATTATAGCTTGGTTATACATTAAAAAATGAGTTTACTAATGAACTTTGTTTAAATCAGGAAAAGAAGTGTTATGTGGATAAAGCAGCTGAGCTGAAAGCAGAGTATGAGAAGGCTATTGAGGAGGCTAAGAATGCTGACCATCAAAATGAGGAAGTAAGCCTTCATTCACCTTTCTCCTCAAACCATTTGGTGCTCTGTTTCTTACGTTTACCCATTTGTTGAGAATTGAGACAATATGCCTAACCTCTCATTTGGATTTTCTTTTTGATTAGGAGGAAGGAGGTTCGGACAAGGAAACCCCTGCTGCTGAAAAGGGAGCAGAAGAAGAAGTGTTGGATGATTACTAGTTAAAGGCATAGTTCTTTTCGAGTTGCCCCAAGAATTTATTCTTATTTTGTTGGGGGTAGTGTAAATTTTTCAATCAATTTTTGGAGCTAATGTATTCTGGTAGGCGTTAGAGAATTAGCTTGACTTGTCTCTTCTCCAATCAAGTTCTTATTTTTGTTTGATATGTGAATGCTGAAGCAGTTTTTCCTGTAATGCTCATGACTTTTCAGTAATGATAACGAAATATTATCTTTAGAAATGGCCTTCCATCTACATTGTTGAAGATAAGTTCTTTCATAGTATTTGATTGTGGAAATGCAATGGTAATGCAAGTTGGTAAAGTTAGACCTTTGAATTTGTGCGTTAATGTAGAATACATTAACAATAAACAATGTTAAATGAAATAGAGTTGAATAAAGGGTGGGGGGTAAACTGCTTTAGTCGGAAAATGAAGATGGACCATGGGACTTTTCCACCATTGATTAAGGTTCTGCCAATTGGCCCTAAAACTTTTAGGAGTGGCGTTAAATATGTGGTTTAATAGAAGTAATCAGCAAGTGGAGTTCAAAGAGAGATGCAGCTTTGAAATATCCTCTCCATGAAGAGGGTCTATTATTTTTGTAGTGGCATTCAAGATTTTGGATTCTAAAAGCAGGAAGAACAGGGGCAGCTGTAAGGCAATGGAAAGTCCTAGAATGGAACAAATAACCTCGGAAACACCCATGCTTTCAGTAGCTCCAAGCTACTCCTTGTGCCTCGTCCTTCCCTTTCAAGTCAACATAGTTTCTCTAAGAAAAAATGAAAGTCTTAACGACGAAGCCCCTATAGCTCAGTGGTAGAGCGTCAGTCTTGTAAACTGAAGGTCTGTAGTTCGATCCTGCATGGGGGCAACTTTTTTCATAGGCCCCTGCCCTCTCCATTTTCCTTTCTTTATTTTTCATGTTTGGCTACCATTTTTTATTTATTTTTAAAATTTTCTTTTCTCTGTATAATTTTTTGGTAACCGATAAACAAAATATTATCTTCTAATTGAATTGCCAAATGAGGGCAGCAGAAGCAGATCAATGAAACAAAAGAGGGTCAAAATTGTGTTGCACCCAAATTCTTAGCTGTCTAAAATCAAAGAGGCAAAGGCAATTCACATCATAAGCCCATCCCATCCCATCCCATCCCATACTCACTCTTTCCTATTGCAATCATTAAAAATGAAGTGATATGTTCGGAATGATTAATCATCTTTTTTCTCACCTAACCATTCCTATATATGATTTCATGTTTTCTTCACATCATTATTGTTTTTCGTTGTGAAGTAATAAATATTTATATAACTACATTGGAATCTAATAATTGGTTAGGTCATTGCTGTTTTAGTTGTCCTCATTCAGAAAGAAAGAAAAAACAAGTGATTGGCATTCTGAAATGCTGCTGCCATATCCATCATGACCCCATTTCTTTTCATGTAAAACACCCTTCTCAATTTCAAAACCCATATAACACTTCACTTGTTGCACCTCATCCCTATTAGTGTTGTGTTCTGCAATTATCATTTTAATTGACACACATAGGACCCAAAGTATTAAAGCAGAAGATAGGAGAAGTTGCTGTTACTAAAACATGTCCAAACATACCATTGAAAACACATACAAGACCCAGTGAGTGAAGCAGCCAGTTATGAAAACACTACATAATAAATCAAACCAACTGAGAAAGAAGCAGCCACTTGCATGAAAGAAGACAATTATTTGTTGGAGGCTGATAAGTGGCTAAAAATGATCCAAATGAGAGGGTCTTACGGAAAGGAAGCAGAGCACAGCTGCTGATTTTTCTTTGTTAAATCATTGACACAGCAGTCTCCTTTGAGATCATGTGATCGACATAAAGACTGACACTGAAGGCAGAGAGAGAGAGAGAGAGAGAGAGAGAGAGAGAGACATCAATCCAACACTTTGAGAACCATAAATCCAATGGCATGCAGCACACTAACTAATGATTCTCAGAAACAGAATGATAATTAAGAAGACCATATGCCACAATAGTGAGTCAATTGCTAGTATGATCCAGGGCAAATCTCCCAATCACCCAATGATGTGTAAAACAAGAAGAATCGACCATTCATTTTGCAGCTTCATCGTCTGAAAAAAAGTAGCTTTAACGCCATTCTTAACATGCCATATATATATATATATCCCCAAGTACCATGATCTCTCTGTCCGTGTCTCCAACCCTGTGACGGCTCTACAACCCTAATTAATCATCAACCAAATGTGCCCAAAATTTACCCCTAATTCCCTGACCCTAAAGCTGCACCTAAAAACCCTCTTCCACATCCACACGCATCAAAACCAAGCTATATATATACTCCCGACAACAAAGGGTAAACTTGTCCAGCCAATTTCAACGAGGATCCTCGCCTCTCCGACCCGAACTTCCCTGAGCACCCGACAACGAGGCTAACAAGTTCAGATGACCAGGAAGATAATTACCAACTCTAGCCGCCGACGCTTCTCCCATCGCTTGCTGTTGCTGCACGAACAACGCAGCAGCAGGTTGATGAGCCGCCATCTCCGCTGGGGGCGGGAAACTCCACAATTGACCAAAGTCGGCCCTGCCTGGAAGAGCCCAAAATCCACCAGTGGTCCCCACAACTCCTGGTCCCACCATGACTCCTCCGGTATCATACTTTCCGGGGTTATCATCGTCGGACCTGACACGTTTCCCGAGTATAAATGGGGTGGGACCCAACAGCGGCTTATGATCCAAAGACGGAGAAGAAGTGGTGGACGATAGAGAAGTAGAGTTAGCTCCGCCAAGGACGGAAACGGACATGGTGGAGAAGCTGGCGGGAGTGGTCCCGGTGCCAGTGGCGGCAATGATGGAAGGTTCAGCCTGGCGTAAGAGCCACTCGATTGTCTGGCCATCGGATTTGTGACCCAACTCACGTGTCAACTGGAAAACACGAGCGGCACAAATGATAGGCATCCTGATTCTTCGGCCACGACCGTCGACTTTGCTGTGACGGTCTTTAGAAGGAGGTTTTTTTATGGCAAGGGAAGCATTAACCGTGGCTTGCTGCCTCTGAGGGTCCATTATAGCTCCGTTGGTGGCACCACCCTCGGAATTAGACATGGTGGGAGCAGGAGTATCACACTCTTACCCAGAATTGGTTTGTTTGTATAGCCCTTATAGTTCAGTTGTGGGGTGAAACTAAAAAGATTTGGGGTGCTGTTTGGGGATAAAGGGGGATTAAAAGAAGCAACCGAAAATTTAGAAAGAAGTGGAAATGGAAATTGGAGAGGAAATGAAAGAAGAAGAGTGCCAATGATTGAGCGGCAGGAGCTGGTGGAGACAGGAAGGAGGGCACATGGGTGGTGGCTCCCACTCCAATCCCCTCTTTTCTTCCTTATTTTCTCTCTTTTCTTTGCTTCACGCGCCACTCCTCCGAGTTCAACTCACTTCATTATTCTCCATTTATTTTTCTTAATTTTTTTGAAAAATTCAAAAATGAATTTTTGAATTTTTTTTAATTTTTCAAATAAAAAATATAATATAATCCTCCGTCCACTACAAGTCAGCGTTGGATATAATGCAATGAGCGGAAGAATTATTTTATTTTTAAAAATGAGATCATTCATCCAATTTATGGATTTTTTTGTTCCACTATAGCTCTAACAATAATTAATTAATTTTTTTAAAATTGTTATAAATTTATAAGTCGATTTATTTTTTTATTTTTTTTATTTTTTATCAATTTTAAATATTCAATCTTTTTGTTCGGACTAGTATATTAATCGGTTCACAATCTAATCGATGTAATTCTAACAAATGTTATCATATTTTTTTAATTTAATTTGAAATTTTTTTGAATCAAAACGATTGAAATGAAATTCGAATGTCAAATAGATTTAATCAAATTAATTTTAAAAAGAAAATTAAGCAAGTCAAATTAAAACTTAATTGATAATACGATTAAAACGTGAAATTTATCATCTTGAATTTTTTTATAATTTAACATTTTCATAGAATTTTTTATTATTTTAATTTTAGGTTTTTTATTTTTATTTGAAATTTTCATAATTTTTTAGACAAATCAATTTGTTTATTTTTGAAATTATTAGGAGTCCAATGAATATTTACACCAATTTTTATTTTGATTTTTCAAGTTGTAAAAAATTAATTTTACTCAAATTAAAAATAATAATTATTTATTCAAATTTATTTGAAAAAAAAATCAATTTGATTAAATCAGAAATTAAATGAGATTTGAAGAGATATTGGCTCATGTGATTATTTAAGTTTTGTGTGCTAATTCCACGTTCATGAACTTGTATCTTTGTTGATGAAAGATTTTTTTTAATTTTTTTTATTTGTGGTTGCCTCGTTTAATAATATTTGGGACTGAATCTAAATTTTACTTTGAGAATGTAATATGTTTTATCATTATATTTGTACTCAGTACGTTTTAGTGAGTATAATTGATTAAATCCAATTTGCTATGTTCAAAATATAATAGGTAAAGTACAGTAATAATCATTTAACTATTCAATTAGTTCTATTTTGGTAACCTAATTATTACTTTTTTTTTGTTTTGTTTTAATCACTCTAATTTTCGAAATTAAATATTTTAGCCTCCCTTCTTTTAGTTTCCTAACAAGAGTCTAACATGGACCTTGTTTTATTGGCTTAATAATAAATTTACCCTTCAAATATTTACACATTTTATTAATTTGATCCTAAATTTTTAAAAAAAAATCAACAAATCTAATTCTCAGTGTTTACAAGATTTATCATTTTAGTCCTAATTATTAAAATATTTAAAAATGTTAATTTTTTTTAAAAAAAGTAAATATAAAAAATATATTTTTTAAGATTTTTGCACCAAAATGACTTTAAATAATATCTTTCACTTACTTCTTTCTTTCATTCAATTGACAATGATGAAAATATCAAATGTATAGTCTTACCTTCAATCTCTCTAATGCTTTAACTAGAAATGATAAAGACATGAGAACACTAAAGTTTGAAATCCGTACTATATTTGTAGCCAAGAGTAAGTTGTTAAAATTGGTGTCATCAACCCAATTATTTTTATAAGTTTATAAATTTATTAATTTTGAGCTTCTTTTTTAGATTCAATTAGGCATATGAGTGAACAATATAACAAAAGAAAAATGAGACTAAATCAAAAGAGATTGAATAAAAAATAGCTTTAATTTGAATCCAACAAGTGGCTTTAGTGAAAAAGAGAATATTGTTCATCCTAGAGGTCTCGAGTTCAAGCGCTTATGTGTGCAAAGTGTGTATGCATTGTCAAAGGGTTAAGAAAATATGAACAGATACTACCATGTAATCACACCAGTATATTAAAAAAAAAATAGCTTTAATTTTTAGGTTTTTCACATATTTGTTTATTGAGAAAATGAGCATGATTGGTAAGAAAAAGTAAATATAAAATTTTAAATTTTAAAAAGTAAATATAAAAGTATTTTAAATATTTTTTAAATAAATTTTAAAATTTTTAGAACTAGAAATAAAATGACAAATTTTGTAAACATTGAAAATTAAATTTGTTGAATTTTCATATTTAAGATCAAATTAATAATAGCATATGTAAACATTGGAGGACCAAATTTGTTATTAGGCTAATAAAAAATCCAGGTTAAACTTATGTTATTAAGTTAACGAAAGAAGAGACTAAAATATTTAATTTCGAAAAATTGAGTTGTTAAATTGAAAAAAGTAAGAATTGAGTGAACAAAATAGAACAAATTGAATAGATGAGTGACTATTCTTGCATTTTACCCGAATGTAATTGAACCTAATTTAAAAAATATGTATTATGTTTATTTTTTAATTTTTAATGTAGGGTCTATTTGGACAAAACAGAGTAATTGAATGAAAGTAATTACAAAAAATTGTAATTTTCTAAATGTATTTGTCTGATAGAGTGTAATTACATTGTAATTTTTCGTGTCATGTTTGGTAGCACAAAATTGTAATTACACAGTTACATAATTTATATTTTTAAAAATATTGATTACTTTAAAAAATTATTAGCACGAAAAAAAGTTCTAAACAACTAATAGAAATTAAAATCAAATCATTATATGCATTATGTTTCCAAAAAAGTAGTTGGTAATACAATTACTAATAAAAATAATAAGAAAAATATCATATGTAATTTTATCTAATTGTTCTAATATTCCATATTTGTTGGGTTATTCCCTCTTTAATATTTAACATAAGCTCATTTTCATAAAATGTTGATACTTGATCGAGTTTTTCATTATTTGAATTTGAATTGTATCATTAAGATTATCAAGATCTTTTTTTTTTCATGTATTCTTCGAAGTATGGATCATCCCAAATCCACATATGATGAAGATATGAAGTATGCAAGATCCAGCCTTCTTTTCACGGTACACTAAGATGATGTTGTTAACATGAGAAATATAATTTTAGAACAATAAATATCCTCTCAACCACATTTCGAAACCTTAAATGTCTCAAATTAAAAAGCTTGTGAGATGTCTCTGGTGCATGTGTCTTTTTCCATTCTCTCAAATGATATCATACCTCATGATATTGTGCGAAAGAACCTTTTGAATTTGCACAATTAATATCTACAATACAATATGAGAGTTCACAGTACAAATAATTTGTGATCTTAATTATAAAAACTTATATAAATTTAAATTAAAAAAAATGCTAAGTTATAACCTTTTTTATAATATGTAAATTAAGCGAAAAAAATAATTTAAAATTTATAATATATAACCTTTATAAAAAGAGTTTTTATTGTTATAGAAATAAATACACTCAAATCTAATTACGAAATAAATTTTCAAATATTACCTATTTAACGAGTTTTAGGTTAAATTAGCCATATATGTTGTTGTTGTTTTAATTGGCCAAATAGGCTTTTTTTGAACAATTAGGAAAATATGTTGATTTTTGAGAGAGAGTATGAAAATCACGTCCAACTGGGCACTGTTTCCACACAGTTAACAGAACGTCCATTTGACAGAAAAGCTCGTATAATTGAGCGAGCTTTTTGCTCATTTAGAAGAAAAGCGTGTCCAACTGAACGATTTGTTGTTGACATGTTAGGGAAAGCATGCTCGGTTGGATGCCTTTTTTTTGAAATTTTCAAAAAACACTTTCAATTGGGCGTGTTTTTTTAACATATTAGTAAAGGCTCGTTCAACTGGATGCGCTTTCTGTACTTTTTTCAAAATCGAATTATTTTTCTAAATCTTGAAAAAAACGATTTATTTGATCTATTAAAAAAGAAGAGGACATATATACCTAATTTAATATGAGTTTTATAGCATTAGAAAGAAAAATGTAAAACACTTGTAGTCGTCAGCACACACCAACAAACCCAATCCCTAAGAAAGTGGATTCGTCTAAAAAATATTAGTATTATAAATAAAGTTTTAACGAACAGTTTCATTTTGTTGCTAAATCTGTAACCCAAACGGGGCGCAAGAAATTATATTAATTAAAAAAGAAAACAATCCGAAAGAGATAGGAGGAAACGTGATGCGCGAGGAGGGAGCGTGACACGCACGAAGGGAGTGAAGGAGCGTGAAAGGAACATTTTATTAAAATGGCATTTTAAATTAAGTGCGTCAGTAAGCTAGTCAGTACGTCGTTGCAAATTGACATCTAGCCAGCTGTTTATTTACGAAATTTGCCACTTTCCCCGAAATTCAACAGCAACGAACGAGGCCCCCTCGTTTTTTTTTTTTTTGCGGGGGTATGTCGTGCCTTGTATCATTACGCATCTGACGGCTAATATTGCTTCTTTCAATTATGTTATTGTAGGTCGTGTTTGAGTTATCATGTACACACTGAATAGCTTTTCTGATAAGGACTATACTGTCATTTTGTGGTCATGTGTTGTATTTTTTGTCTCACTTTTTCCAATTTTCTCATTGAGATTACATGGGCAACTGCTTGGAAGAATCCATCCAACAGAAGAAATTCATACGTTCCCCTCAATAATTTTCTTTTTAAAAGTTGAATCATTTACTTTGAATTTTGGTTATATTTCAATTGTATTGCTTACATGTTTACTTGGGTTATCATAAAAAAAAATTTATAAAATCGTAATACAATAAAATAAAATATATATACTAATAATTTCATTAAAAATATGTTTTATTACATTAAACGAATAAAATATTTTTCTAACAAATTTTTTTTCATTCAATTTTTATTATGTCATCAACTACAAAAATATAAAAATCATAAAAAATTAGTTTTACAAACACTTCGAGATATAAAATCATTAATGATAACATCAATATCAACAACTTTTAAATCTTTTTATAAACGTTATTATAAAATAACATGTAAATATTACTTTAAAATAGATATTTAGTTAAAATTAAAAACAATGTAAGATTATATTGACTTTAAAACAACAATACATAAAATTATAATTAATTAAATATTAAAAATAAAATCCCAACAATTCAAGCATTCAATATTTTTAAAGATACGATATGTATTTAACATATAACATATAATTATAAAATAAAAATGCTTTAACTTACTTAAAAATTAATATCAAAGCAAAGGCTTCAAAGAAAGAAACAGTTTAGGGCTGCTTTGAATTTTTTATTTAAATTAGGATTTTTTTTGTATGAAAAATTTGGGTGTTTGAATGATTAGTATTTATAGAAGGAAGGTGATGAGAGTGAGGTAGCGGGTGAAATAAATATTTGTAATTAAAAAATGAGAAAGTTCACTTATTTTCATATTATATTAAAGTTATAAATATGTTAGAGTAATTTTTTATATATTTTATTAATGAAAATATTTGAGTATTTATATGTATTGCTACTGTTTATGATATGATTTCATTGTTTATGATTTAACCTCAATACTCTTAACATTGACGTTCTGAGCCGAACTTAGGCATGTCGAACAAGTGTATCGTTTTGGGTCGCTTGCTAGACATTACGGGCCCCACATGGAACTTCTTGGGTATTAAGCGAATTGAGACCGCGAATTCCCTTCGACTCGTGCGAGCTGAAATTGCGAACCCCTCTCGTTGTCCTCTCGTTATACGTCTCGCACACGTCTACCTAGTGGGGCCTGATTGAGTAGCAGGTAAGCAACCCGAATTTTATATGAATTTCGGGTTGGTGGTCACTCGTATATAACAATATATTTTTTTAAAAATAAGTAGTAACATAAACGTGGTAAAAATATAAACATAAATTGTAGTAAAAAAGTTAAAAAAATTGGAAAATAAAGTATTGGGGGTGGAAAAAGAAGATATGAGTCCCTTCCCTACCGACCTACCAAAACTAAAATCCTTGTTGGTACTTCACATTACAAGCTTTTAATGGAGAAAGGGACTCTTCACTCTTAACTCAAATCTATCCTATCCTCTCTTAAGTCTTATCCTACACAGTTAAATCGCACCCAAATTTTCACTAACACTAGAAATAATGATCTAAGTTTTTTTTGTTTTACGTGAGTGGATTAATCAATATGATACATAAATAAAAAAGTGTCTATTCCATTCAATCATTTGGTGTGAAAATGCTTAAATTTAAGTGAGTTTGGATGGGTGCGGTATAGTATGCTTAGTTTATTTTTTATTTCACGTTATAGTATTTAATTTTATCGTCATTATTAACATTAAGAAGTTGAAACCTTTCATTTAAATTAATTATTTTATATCTTTACTTCAAAACTTCTATTTTCGTTTCTATCTATATGACATGATTATTTATTTATTTATTTATTTTTGGTTTTAAAGCATAAACAAATAAGAATTCTCAATATGTGTACATATCAAATTCGTTATAATTAGCAGGAGCCAATATAATTTAAAAAATAAATATAAGTTCTATTGATGATAATGAGTTGTAGGAAGATGCAGTCACATGTGATTTAGAGCAACAAATAGATTCATACTTACCAACATCATCAACAGTAAATTATAAAAAAAAGGGTCGCCGGCCTGCCGTCTTTCAAAACAGTACATTAAGGATTGGGACCCCAAATCAGAACTTCTTTCCTAAACAGAATTTAAGCCCTCTTCTTCCCCAAATTTAGCTGCGATCAGACTAAAAATCACTTTATCGATTAAACTGGGTTTTTAAAATAATAATTCTTCTTCTTCTTCTTCTTCTTCTTCTTCTTCTTCTTCTTCTTAAGTGTTAAATTGGATAAAAAAAAAAGTTTAAGTACCAAATTAATGAATTATACTGCTAAGTTCTCATAATTTAAAATTCAAATGTTTAATAATAGTTGCACGCTAAAACTGATTATAAAATTTTTGATCATTTATTTAATAGCGAATGTAACTATTAAAATGATATGTAATTATGTATCCATTTACTATTATTTCATCCATAAATGGCCAAAACTTTATTGTAGAAAAGTATTTTAAAAATTTAATGATTTAATTGCAACTTAACCTCTTACTTTGACCAAAACTCATTTACGTTTAAATAAATTAATAAAAGTGGAGAGTGTAAAAGAACAGCGACTAAAGTCACCTGGATGATCAAAATTCAAACCATGATGTAATTCATCCCCCTAAACTATAACTTGACTTTGTAAAAAGAATAAATTAATAAAAGTTTAATTCATTTTTAAAAAAATAAGATTAGTAACATGTGAACTTGTTTGTTAAAAAGGAAAAAGAAAATGCTGCATCTGTTAATAAACCGCCATTACTTGCTCATCCTACTCACCTTTGTACACATACAAGAACCATTTTTCAAAATGAATTTGACGTCAGTTCAAAATTTCAACGCTTTGTTCTTTATAAAAAAATGTGTAAAAATTGTCAACCCAAAATCTACCTTTTACGTTACAAATTGAGATAATTATAAAGAATGTAATTGCCAGCCCAACACAAATTCTATTACCAGATTTATCTTAAATATTTATTTCTTCTCCCTTCAAAGATCAGGTGGTTCATATGTGATAAGTTGATGGCCTAAACAGACCCTGACTCAACATTTGGAAGTTGTTAGGTTTCAGTTTCACTAAGTCCTATAATTTATAAAGAAAAGGCAATCATAATAAAGGCTGCTACATGCCAATAGTTTATGCTTGTAAAAAAAAAAAAATGAAAATCAGAGGTAATATTTTGCTGATATAAGAGGAAAGAGAATTGAGCATCGACCAGTGACTCTATACAATGTGACCAAGAGTAAATGTAGCTGTGTCACAGACAAGCAAATCTATTATAAAAAATAAAAATAAAAATAAAAATCAGATGTGCATGTAAATATGAAAATAGCAAAACTAGCACTTCCTTAAAAAAGGTTACCAAACTAATCTTAGTTCTCCATGTGTACACATAACTCAGAATATCCCAACTTTGAAACAGGCTGTTCTATCATCATGACTTATACAAGAAATGCTGATACTTTTGCTGTATTTCAATCTGCCATAAAATCAAATCCAAGTTAGGGTGCCATTCTACAAATATGACTCCACAAAAGTACATTCAAAATGGCCCCGAAAATGCAGGCAATTATCTAAATCTGCATCACAAAATTTGAATCCAAGTATTGCTGCACCATGTAATCATAAGTGCCCCCATTAGGAAGTAGCTTTGATTTGTGTACATCACAAAATGCTTAAAAGAGTTCAGAATCCATCAATTCAGTAACTATAGCCTTCTTCCAACTCCAGTATTTAATAACAGAATCACACCTTTCCATCAAGTATACCCTAAATTCATGAACCGAAGTACAAAGGAAAACAAGTATAGTTGGAGGCAGTTCTATTTGTAGCCAGTAATAAGGAATGGTTGTAGCGATGGGTCTTCATGAAAAAACTAATAAAATTCTATTACATAAGATATGAAACTTTTCTCAGTATAAATTGAACCTAAGCCTACCCCAGACTCACTCCAGCCGCACAGTTTGACAATAAAGTTAAACCTTATCGTCATAGGTCAGTCTGTAATGCAAGTAAAGCCATATGCTGCATAAAAAGTGAACAGTAAAAGATCCTTGCCATTCTTAAGCATCAAGTATGACATTTCATCAAGATATTGTACTGAAGAAATACAAATAGATTCAACCCCACCTACCATGACAAGTTCAGACAGCTTAATAATGAAACAAAATCAAGAAAATAAATATCGAATCAAGTGACAACACATAACATAACCTAGAAATTACACGACCATTATAACTTGTGAGGAGTTTCTTCCAATGAATATGTTGTTAATGCCACAAATCATATCTTGGAAGTATGAAAATAACTTAGGCTTTTCTTATTCCTGACACTCACCGGTAACTTTTTTCTCCTGCAAGTTCTTTGCATGCTTTCCTTAACAACACGTCCTAAAGAAAAAAGAATAATCAAACTTCTAGTTTTACATTGGAGGAACACCTAAATAATCTTAAGAGAATTCCAGAAGAAAATGACATGCTCCTATAATCTTTCTACTTCTAAATATTTCTGAAAACACATCTTTCTTCAGCCACCCCAAATTTCAATGGTCCTGAAAATTTTGCCTTTACTGAACTCGGAGAATTACTATTGCACACGAAGCCTTTCAAAGCTAAGATATAGTTAGATTCTCTAAGAAATACACTAACTAAAAGCATGAAACATGAGAAATACATTTGTTACAATGAAAACAAGTCAGAAAATATAATACCAGTGACTAAATAGTTATAAACATTTCCACAATATAAACCATCATAATGCCCTCCCAAATCAATACGACCATAATCCATGGATAGAAGAATAAAAACTAGAAGATGTGTCCCCCCTCCCCCCACACCACCCCAAAAAAAAAAAAAAAAGAGCATCCTTGACCAAAACTGGCAAAGCTTGCATATCAGAAATTAAAAGGTCCATACAAGCCCTCTGTTATTCCTCTAATTTTAATTTTTCATATCGGCAACTAAGCTACAATTTAATTATTGGAAGAACATGAAAAGAAAACTTTTGATAAGGATTGGGCAGAAAGCATCAATTGTCTTGATCTCCACCTGCATAATTATAGACCAAACTGTATGCAAAAATGAAGTACTAATAACCTCAAAGTCTAGCTCTGGCTCAGTTATTATAATTAGTGAAATTTTATAAATATTTTTTTTAAAAAAATATTAAGATCGTTTGGGAGGCATTACATAAAAGATAAATGCATGAGAATAATCTAAAGGGCCATGCGGGCATAACATTTGAGTGTATGGGACTTCAAAGAAAAGAAAGCATAAATATGATTACTTTGACTAAATACTTCGCCATCAAATCCACACAAATTATACAGGTAATCGCCAATGCTGCCAGCCTGCAAGTCCTATCCTAAAACTCTAAAAGAGCATCATCACATAGATGAAAATACCATGGACCAAAGGCCTGTAACCAAACATACCAAAAGCTATCAGGTGAGATTGTATTAGCAGTTAAACTAATTTCATGATCATAACACACAAGAAATTGAACTATAATCCCAATTCTCAACTACCAAAATTAAAGGCCAAGACAAAGACAGCACCAGTAAAGGGGATATAATAATACACATACTGTTGGGGGGGGGGATTACTCACAGTTCTCAATCCATATATTCTTGCCTGGTCTCTGCATTATCGCCTGATCCTGAACCCGACCCACGAGCCCTAAATGGCCAAGGAAGCGATATCCTAAAACTCCTCTCCACCGTCCGATTATCCCCGGCAGACCTTTGCGCATTATCGGCAAGACCACTACTACTGCCATCATTGCCACCACCAGTCCCCTGTGCCCCACGAACCCTCCTCTCATAATCAGGATCATCTGTAGGCAACTCGTGACGACACACAGGGCAAGAATTATGCAATTCCAGCCACGGAAATATGCAATCCTTATGATAAAGATGCTTGCAGGGCATCTGTTTTGCTTCAGTCCCATCCTCGAACTCGTCCATGCAAACTGCGCACTGGTTGAACTCCGAACTCAAGTTATGCTTCGAAATCTTCACCGAAGGTAGCGTGTCAATGGCTGATTTCGATGCTGGTGGGGTTCCGTACCGGTTAGGGTCGTTTTCGGCCAGCTGCTGGATCAGTTGCTCGAGGCCCGGACCGATGAAATAATCACCGATGTTCACCGGAAGCCGAAAGCCCGGCTCGGAGGGATTGTTTTGGATCACGAACTCGATTTGCGCCCCGCGTGAACGTAGATCGCTGAGATGACCTTGAATGAAGGCAAATGGATCGAAAGCGAACGGGTCGCCACTGCCAGAACGGGTCGACCCGACGGAAGCAGGGGATGATGAAGAGGAGGAAGGAAAAAGGAGCTGGAGGAAGGAGGAGACAGGATCCGACATCGTTAAATAGGGGTCAGAGAATGGGTTAAAGTTCGGGTTCGGGTTATGGAAGGCGGATCCTGGATTAAGGTTAGGGTTTTCGTATTCTTCGAGAAAGCCCTCGTTGCATAAGGGACAAGAGGGGTCAGATGAAGGGGAGATAGTTATACTGACGGTACGGTTGCATTGGTAGCAAAAGAACTGCTTATTGTTTACGCCGACGGTGCTAGCGCCGCCGCCGCTGCTGACGTCCCCGACGAACGACATTTTTGGGGTATGGGAAATGGTTTCAAAGAGACAGACAAAGAGCGATAAAATTTTATTTTTAAGGTTTTCTTTAAAGAAATGTTTCTCTCACTCTCTCTCTTATGCTTTACGGCGTCGGCCAGATATTTCAGTTTTCACTTTCAGGGCTTTTCTACCCACTCTAATTAAGGCGAAAGATTAAAAAAATTCTTAATAAAAAATAAGTTAAAAGTAGAGCAACAATAACTCAATTTTGATTAAAATAACAAAACAGACCTTAAAATTTAAAAAGTTACAATTCAATCACTAAATTCTATGAAATGGCACATCAATCACCTGAGCGGCCGACCCCATTTTCCATTACAGGTTGACGTCACCCGTTAATGTGTCACGTTGAACATGATCCCACCATCAAAATTTTTCTTTTTTTCTTTAATATTCTTTCCTCCCTTCTCTGCACCTTCAATTTTTTTTTTTTTGTTTTGAAGCAACCCAGAACAGTAGCCAAACAACTCAAAAATCGAAGTCGGATTATCGCGCCGGCTTGCCAACGGTGGTTGAAAAACTCCAAACTCTTATCTAGTCTCTTTTTGACCCTTTGAACATGAATCCGAAGTTGAATTCTCCAAAAATTATCTCGAACTACTCAAATTTATGCTTGAACGTTCGAACTTCTCTTTGCCCGACTCGAAATCCAACTGTTGAATCAGTCTAGTTCCAAGGTATGTGGTTGTTTTTTGCGACCTCTTCTACGTTCCTACAGTTCAGATTTCCGAGATGACGACCCGAGACCACAAAATTGGCCTCAACGTTCCTCTTATTTCTTTTTTTTTTATTTGTATGTTGTTTCTTCTTTCTTTGATTTTGTTTCCTTTCTCCCATTGCAAGCGTCCACTTGGTTTTCCTTTGGAGTTTTTTTTGTCGTTCATTTTGAATTTTTTGTGTTGTTGTTGGTGTGGATTTTTTGGTTGCTGAGGGTGTGGTGAGGATGTGTTTATGGTGGCGATGGGAAATGGAGTGGTTGTGAGGGGGTTTGGATTTGACAGTGGTAGTGATGTATGGCGGTTGGTTAACTGGATAGTGGTGGTGATTAGCGTTGAGAGAGGTTGATGATGGTTTCGTTAATTATTATAGTTATAAAAAAGTGACAAATTAATCGTTCACTAATATTTTTCGTTATAAGTCTAATAGGAAAGGTGATGTGATTTAAATTATAAAATTTAGTAATTAAATTATAATTTTTTAAATTTTAATAATTTTTTATTATTTTAATTAAAATTGAGTAATTATTAATGCATTTTACTCAAAAAAATCAATTAAGCTTTTACTAATATTTGGTGTTTAAAAAAATTAATTGCCCCATCCTGTCAATGAAGATCTATCACTAATTGATTTAACCGGACACATGTGCATACCATGTAAAATTATATTGACGTGATATATCAAGTTAATAAAAATAAAAAAATATATGTGTAGAATTAGAGTGAGTAAAATTTCATTCGATTAAAAAAAAGTAATTTTTTTTTGAATTTTTAGTTAATCAAATCGAGTTATTCAATTTTTTCAAGTCGATTCGAATAAGTAATTTGAATTTTGAGTTCGAGTCGAGTTGAATTTTACAATTTGAATAACTCGAATAATTTAAACATTTCGAATAACAAATTGATGTAAATACTATTTTGATCCCTGCCAATTTTGAAAATGAGCAAATTGGTATCTCTCTCAACAAAAATAAAAAAAATTCAAAATATTTATAAAAACTCCAAAATTTATATTTTTAAAAATATAAAAATTAAAAAAAATCTAAAGAATATATAAAGAAAATTAAAATTTTAAAAATTTTCTAAAATGATAATTTTGGGACCTAAATAAGTTAATTAACTATTCAAATTTATCATACTAAAGTATCTAATTTTTTCTTTGAAATTTTTTCAAATATATACGGTTTCAAATTTATGTGCTATAACATGAAATTAGTTATATTGTAACAATATTTTCATTTGACATACTCAATTTTTCAATTTAATTCAAACAATTTCACTTGATTCAATTTGACTCAAATTTCATTTCACATTACTCGATTTGAAAAACTTTTAAATCAAGTTAGGATGATAAAATAAGAATCGTCAACTTAATTAACTCGAATTTTTTACTCGATTCCATCAAACGCTCACCTGAATGAATATAAACAAATGAACATTCACATTTATCTGAATATAAATATCTATTTGTCCAAATTCATTCTATATGTGGTTATTAAAAAAATCATAAAATACATTTTTTTATATTTTATAAGTTATTAAAATGGTAAAAAATAAAAATTAATGAAAATAACTAATAAAATTAAAGGAAAATATTTAATACACTATCAGTAGAGTTTTTTAAACTTAATAAGTAAGGCCAAGGAGTTGACAAATGTCCTATAGGGGTTGATACCCCCGAAAGTGTTGAGTTGAAGAGGATTAAGGTTTTTCCCAGTGGTACTGCAATATCAACTATGGATTTCGCTATCCCCAACTCCTAATGGCTTCCTCATTTCAAGACTAGAGTTGATATCGCGATACCTGACCCCTAATATCGCGATATTACTGTCGAAGGGAGACAAAAAATGACAAAAAAAATAGTCATTGTCCAACATGTTCCCCAATAAAAAAAGACACGCTTAGGAACAACTAGGTCAACCAAATTGGATCTAATATCTGCTAAAAAGCCAAAGAATTGGCTGGAGAGAGAGAGAGTCACTTATACACTTGACTTAGAATAGTTTTCTCTTCATCTTCTTTAGGGTTTAGTTTTGTTCATAGCTGTAGCACTTAGTTTTCTGCAATTTCTTTGTTTTCCTAACATTTTCTTAGGTACTTAAGTTAGTTATTACTATAGCTGAGGTTTATTTACAAAATTGGTACTTTAAAGTTCGTTGTAATCACATTTTAATCTTGAGTTTAATGCTATTTCAGTTTGCTTTCTTTTCATTTGTAAAAAAATTAACTTTAGTTTCCTGGTTCTTTATTTTGTTGCTAGTTGTTTTCCTTTACATTTTCTCAAGTAAAAACCCAACCTTTTACCTTCTTTTTGTTGAGTTTTATGTCAATGGATTCCATGGTTACTTATTTGTTGTTTGTTAGTTTAGAACTGGTAATGAGTAGTTAAATATGTAAGGGTTGGTTGATAGAAATGTTAGGTAATTGATTTTTAGGTTTGGTGATTAAATTACAAAATTAGACTAAATCAAATAGACTTAAAGACTTAGGATTGACGCCTCTAAGAGAAAACTGAGATAAGTAAGACCGAGAGGAGATCTTATTGGACACCAATTTGATAAGTCTCGAGTTGGTCAATAAGATCAAGAGATAAATTGGACTAATTTGTCTAATTTGGTGAAGTTGAGGCTAAGAGGTAAAATGGAGCCAATTTAGGAGTAATTGCAATTTAGATCCCTAATTCGTAAGTCAACCAACCAGTCTTTGTTATCGTCGTATTTGATAGTTGTGTGATTTGCTTTCTTTACAATGTAGTCCTTTTCTGTTTTAGGTAATTGATTAGTTTTAATCAACTTCATTTATAGTTTATTGTACTATAGTGGCTAGCTAGTAATTGTTTAGACTCTTTACTTATGTGTTTGTAGTTAGAATTCACTCATGGCACGTTTGGTTCATTGGAATTGAATAGGACTATAGTGGAATAAAGCTGTAATAGAATAGAGTTGTAATAAGTAATTCAATTGTTTGGTTGAATGAAATTAAATAGAACTGTAATAATATTCTTGTGTTTGGTTGAATAGAATAAATATTGTAATAGCCGAAAAAAATTGAAATTACTAGAGTACCCTTAGTAAAATTTTTGTAGGTAAATGATTATTGTTATTGTTATTAAATTTTAACAAGATTATTATTAAATATAATTTAATAACATTCTTAATATAATTTTTTTATATTAAATTATATTTTGAAATTAAATATTTTATATTAAATATTTTATTTTTATATTTTTCAAGTCTAAGTTTTAAAGGACTAATCTGAAAATTAATTTTGTTTTACTATTCAATGTTGCATGGAATAACCTTTTTTTGGTATCACCAAAGAATAGTTATTATGGGAGGGCAAGTAATAAGAAAGTAATGGTCATTCCATTGAATGAGCATTACGTTTAACCAAACAAAAAAATAATTTACTATTCAATGAATAAAGGGGAATGCTATTCCATTCTCCCAACCAAACATGGTGTTTTGAGTCACTTGCAGACACCGCACGTAGTACTTGATTGATTGTTGTTTTTGTGTTGATTTCTCTCGTGGTCCGTGAGGATGGAAAGAGGCGGTTAATATGTTAAAGATTGAACGAAATATATTTCCCAAAAGTTATTTACTCTTGACCTTAAGAAGAATGGTAATATAGTTGTTCAACAAATGATAATTTGAAAATCTATTCAATATTGATATGCATTGGTTCTAGGATATTACATATTGTAATATTTTCTCTTAACGGATGTTTTGTTCTGTTGAGTTTTCCTTTTTATTTTTATTTTTAAATTCATATATGATCTATATTTAGAGAGGGGAAGCATGAAAATGTTCTGGTAAATAGTATTAAAGAATGAATGGGCACAAAGCTTTAACTTTCTGTCACTCTTTAATCTCACCACATTTTTTAAAGGAAAAAATGATTTCTCCCAGCTCACATATAATTCGTTAAATGATCCACGGGTTGGGAGGGGGGGCTGTTGAGGTGAATTCAAGTATCTCTTCTTTCATCTTTGCGGTTCATTCCAATGAGGGCCTCGTCTGGGATATACTTTCCCCAAAACCAGTGTTGCTTCCACACATGGTTTATCTCTTCTATTGGCACGTTCTTTGTCTCCGGCAAGAAGAAGTAGACGAAGACCGTCATTATTACCACGAACCCAGCAAAGAAAAAGAAGAGGCCAAACTTCATGTAGCAAAGCATGCTCAGGAATACTTGACCAATGATGAAGGTGAAGATCATGTTTACAGCCACGTTAATGCCTTGTCCTGCTGATCGGATTTCCAAGGGACAGATCTCACTTGGAACCAGCCATCCCAATGGTCCCCATGACCATGCAAATGCTGCCACGTATGCACAGATGAACAGCAACAGCATGTTGGCATCCCACCTTGATAACTCTCCATCTCCATTCACCCCAAACCTCACTGCAATCAGCGTTCCTATCGCAATCTGTACATACATAATTATGTTAATCAATCAAACGGTGCATATATTGTATATAAGCTTAAATGATGGTTGGTTAAAAGTAGTATTATATATGTACCTGGAAAATGAACATTTGTGCGCCACCTTCGAGGAACAACACCCTTCGTCCAAACTTATCGACTGAATAGATGGAAACCATGGTGGCAAGGACATTGACGATGCCAGAGATAACTGCGGACATGAGCGAGGCATCATCGCCGAAACCCAAGGTCTTGAAGAGAACAGGTGCGTAGAACATGACGACGTTGATTCCGGTGAGCTGTTGGAAGAATGGGATGAGGATGCAGAGGACAAGTTGAGGCCTGTATCTTGGTTGGAGGATGTTCGTCCATGGGTGTTCCACCTTCTTGGCGGCTTCGGTGGCGTCGATCAAGTCCTGAAACTCAGCATCGACATGTTGCGTGCCCCGGATTTTCTGCAACATCTGCCTCGCCTTTTCTGGTTGGCCTCTCTCGAGGATGGAATTGGGAGTGTCTGGTAGCATGTATGATCCGGTGGTCATCACTGCAGCAGGAACAACTGCCAGAACTAGAGAAAGCCGCCATCCCCATCCGCCTTCGATCTTTGCTGTGCCATAGTTAATAAGGCCCGCAGCTAGAATACCAATGGTAATGGCCATTTGGAAACCAATGTTCAAAGCTCCTCTAATGTTTGGAGGTGCCATTTCGGATAAGTATAAAGGAACAGACTGCCATGCCATGGATAAATTAGTACGTAGTTGGAATTGGAGCATGCAACAACTTTTAATTCAATTACCTGATTAGCAAATCCAACGCCAATGCCAAGCAACAAACGGCCAACGATTAGGACACCAATGTTCATGGCAACACCATTCAAGATGGAGCCGATGAGAAAAGCAAGACCTCCAGCGAACATGGAAATTTTGCGCCCAAAGTTGGTGGTAACAATGGAGGCAAAGAAGGAGGCGACCAAAGCAGCAAGGTAAAGGGAAGAAGTGAAAAGAGTGAGTAGCTGGCTATCGAATTTGCAGTACTGGTTCTCGGTTTGGGATGCCTTACTCTGTTCTTCCAAAACACTAGGGAAGAACTTGTTCAGAAAAGGCTCCATTGATGTGACCCCACCTGAGATACCCAGGTCATAGCCGAAGAGCAGACCACCACTGGCAGCAATGAGGCAAGTGCAGATGACGAAGGCGGTGACACGGCCTTCGTGGATGTTCACTTTGCTTGCGGCAACATATCCTCCGCCTGCCATTGCTCCACTACTGCAACACCGTGAAGCTAAGCAGGCCTTGAATCAGATTTGGAAATGAAATGAAAAAGACAAAAAGGTTAATTAGAGACTTTTGGGAATGGTGATATGGGTTTAGTGTGTTTCAATGGAGGAGTGCCGCATGAATCACCGTTTGAAGGAAAGGAGAAAAACTCTCCCTCTCCCTCTCCCTCTCCCTCTCCCTCTCCCCCAATCCTATTCCTTTCCTTCAAAACCCTGCCTTTATATTACATTTTGTACCGTCCTATTCCTTCTTCCAAAAAATAGCCACAACAATATTTTTATCGGTTTGACCACCCTTTTTTGTCGCCAAGTGTTTGATTCAAACCTGTCTCCTCAATTAGATTTTTGTCAAACCTAATCTTATCTGGTCAACAAGTAAAATTTTAACATCCCTCACATTCAACTGCTTTCAGATTTTTCCCTTGTTCTTTATTCCTTTTTGTTGGGCATATCCCTTTTCGTTAAGGGGTTAAATTTATTTAAAAAGAAGTTACAAATTGAGGGACATCAACAACACTTGAACCTTGGCCATTGAGACGTCAACATAATTATAACGAGGGACATCGACAACATAATTCCAAACGAAGCCTGCAGGTGTAGTGACTTCGCTAAACATCACCCCAAACAAAGGATCTATTGGCCATCCATTCTTTGTGATGGGCCACGATGATAAGTAAAAGAGTTCCTTAAAACAGGGCACCATTTGAACTCTCCTCGTCAAAACAAAATCTCCAAAAATGGTTTAGAGCTAAAAGGTCACCCCTATTTATGGTGCTCTAATTGCTGGAGAAGGCCATTAATGTCCATGGAAGAAGCATAAGCATAGTGCTTGGAGGAAGGAAATGTCTAGGATGGTGGGAAAGGAAACCCATCGCCTAGCATTTTCGTTATATACACATACTCAATACTTCTCAGCATGTAATTTATCTCGACCCAAACCCAAAGGTGAAGCCATGCCACCTTGCATCACAAAGCGACACATGCCCCAACTCTCTTCATCACTAGAAAACTCGAGGATGGAAATTTTTTTAAAGCTAAAAATAAAACGCCATTCACGCATCTTTTTACAATATAAAAAGAAAGTCGTTAAAAGGTGGCAGACACACCTCGCCATTTGACTCAAAGCAATTTCATTATCAACAACACAACTGCAAACCACGAATGCAACAGTGATGAAGCTATGCTTCTAACGAATAAAAGGGAAAGAAAAAAACTGCTTCTATCTGCAAAAGCATCACTCAACGGAGGGAATTGCAAAGCCATAGTTACAGTGTTTCAACTCTGTACCCCTCAACACCAAAATACTCACCACCTCCTCCGTCCAGATAACGCTTTCTATGGGAGTGTCAAACTCCCTATACATGGATATCCTTCATGGAAAACCAACATCAACCAGTGGAACAACCTTATCTTTCCCTTCTTCTCGATGCACTCTATTCAACATGGCACAAAAATAACGAAACTATTGGTTTTAAAGAGGTTGATCGACAAAAGAAACAACGACAATTGACTGAGAAAGTTTTACATAATTGGAGCCTAAGCAATAGGGTCTTTACTCGATGGGACTCACAACAAGCTCTAAACTATCTATAACCCCTTCCTATCCACCAAGCAGGTTGGACCACCTACTATTACCAAAACTCTTGCTACTTCTCCCAACACTTAAAAACACCACTAGTGCAATGTGAATCGCATCCAACCATTTCATTATCTTTGTATTAACATATTATATTTCATGTTTTACATAGTTTTTCAAATAATTTGATTTTAAGTTTAACTTCATTTACTTAAGATATTGAATTTTATATTAATTGAGTCGTAGTTCAATTAATACTTTTATTGTTACAATAATCAAGATAATACAATTTTTAGACAAAATATATTTACATAATTTACATATTTATTATATTTAGATATTATTTTATTGTAATTATAAACGTTGTATTTAAAAAAATTCGTACGTAAATCAACTCATGAGTCAATTTAAGATTCATATATGACTAACTAGGAAAAAGTTACAAAATTTAACAAATCAACAAATTTATCTATTAATGTTTATAAAATTTATCATTTTAATCTTAATTATAAAAATTATAAAAAAATATTTCAAAAAAATCTTAAAAATGAAAAAGTAAATATAAATTATTAAAACAATTAAATTTTTTAAAAAAAAAAGTAGATACAAAAATATTTTTTACAATTCTTGTACCTTAAATGACTTTCAACAATATCTTTCACTTTGTTCTTTCTTTTATTCAATTGACAAAGTTGGAAATATCAATAACTTACGACCTTTCTTTAATGTTCGAGCTAGAAATAATAAAAACATGAAAACCTTAAACCCTAAAATTGATACTATCTCTATAGCAAAAAGAAAAACAAAATACAAGTAGATATAATTAACGCTTGTTTGGACATTGCTTCATCGAGAAAGATTGTCAGGAAAATAAAAAGGTAGCCCGACACTTTGAAGCTATTAAATTCCAATTCGTTAGAAGGAAAGGTAATTTAATGACGAACTAGTTAATCAAGAATTTACTAGTTGATGATTATTTTGTGAGTACAAATGTTTGATTAATCTTCATATCTGGTAATAAAATGCCCCTATTTCTACCAAAAAGAACGGAGTTAGTGTCAACTCATACAAACATTCGAGTTTATAAATTTATTAATTTTAATAGGTATTTGAGACAAAGGAACAAATTAAACTAAATAATTGAGTTACCATTCTTACACTTTACCCTTATATTTTCATAGATGTAAGCGTATCTATTTTCTTACCAAAACTTGATTGTAGCGTGTATATTTCAGGAAGAAACTTCAGATAGATTACAATACTTTTTTCATTGTTTATTTCTACTACTTTTTAAATAAAAATAATAATAAGAATTTTGAAATTACGCAGAGAAAGATAAAAGAAGGGCCAACATTCATTTCAATATTGCAAGAATCGAATAAATAAATCCATCAACTTCAGATTTAATGAATGCAATCATAAAAGAAAAGAAAATTCAGAAATTATATCCAATTCAAACAATATTTTTTTTTAAATAGATTTTACATTGCTTTAATCCATATTTAATTTAATGGCACCGAATGAAGCATAAGAAATTCTAGCCTCCGTGCAAAACTACAACCCTCGACTGGCTGTTAATATTTGGACACACTCCCAAAAAAATAAAAGCGCCATGCTTACACTACATTTGACCAAACATATTTTCTTCTACAAAAGTTTTTTATTTTTATTTTTTTTCTAGAGGAATATATGTTAATACTCATGTTAACACAAACCCAGGCATATCATCAAGTGTCAGATAAAAACCTGCTCTAAATCCTAAACCTCACCAAACATAACAACAATAGACTAAACCTTGAACATTACAATAAATAAATGGACCCCAAAAAATAATTATCTAAACCGCAACCAATAAACTTGAAACCCATTTTTTTACCATTGAACCCATGGCATGATCAACCATTTTCTTTTCGGTATTCCATGTTTCGTTTGGGTATACGCACGGAAAGGAAAGCTACTATTTTCCGTCTTATAGAGCAGGCTGCGCTAAAATACACATTGACCAAGTAAAGCAACATTACACCCTCCAATCCTTCATTGCCGTTTTCAAATAAAATTGTGGAAACATCAAAAAAGCTGCAAAAACTAGGTTGTGCGTTGTTTATCAATAGCACTTGAAACAACCGGCACAACCTAAACATATCCACCAAGCTCAGCCCAGAGAATATAAAAAGCAAGCAAGATTTAGGGTTATATAATATACACGGCAGTTACTTTGTTACACCAACTTACTAGATGCTGCAGATAAAGCCAGTCACGTTCTGAGAAAACGCAAAACCAAAATGTTTGCCCACTTACAAGTGTGTGTGTGTGACTTTCAGCTAAGATGTCGGAACAAAGTTGCAACTCATCCACCTTTAGTCTTGAGCTTAATCCTGAATCAGGACATGCATTAACTGAATTGAGTTAAATTTAATCTACCATCACCAACCACAACTTAAAAGGGCATAGAGATCAGTATTAGAAGTTTTATCAATTTTATTTTCATGCTGTGAAAGAACCAGATGTCAGGCAAATCGCATAAAGAAAACAGGCACTTATTTGGATCCTTAAATTTTCAATGAACAAACTGATAGATGCAGAAACAAGGGTACATGAATAATGGAGTAGAAAGGTTTCTAACAGATATACTCCAAGCATAAAATAATAAAATTTACTCAGCCCAGAGGCCCCAACAAGATCATCCAAATGGTAATAAGGGTATCATCTTATAAAACAACTGCAATATTCTTTTTCAGCTTGCCTTGCATAAAAAACAAACATTTCAGTTTCACATTTAGGCTTTGCTTGGTATGAAGGATTGAACGGAGCAAAGATGGTAAACTTGTTAATCAAATAATTAAGATACATAACCACTTTGCTATTTGGAGCGTAACCATTAGATTAACAAATTTTCTATCCTCACTCTTTTCCATCTTTTATACCAAGCAAAGCCTGAAGTGAATCATAAAGAAATAAATTCAGGATCATAGCTTATCATATTTCAAGGGAAGAAAGAAATTATTGCTGTTATATAAGAAAGGTTCAGAACCAAACAATACATAGTACCAATATTCAGAATCAAACAAAAAAAAAAAGCATATAAGAGACTCACTTCGCATTTTTATCCAAGTTATTCACAGAATCACGCACTGCATGTACAATCATTTTCTTCACCTGTTATAAATGGCAAATAGAAAGAAGCAACATTCAAAAGATCAATAAAATCTAGTAATTGAAAATTCAAGAAAAAGTTACGTGCAGACCATAAAACCTTTTATGACTTTGCTAAACTCCTAACTATTTGTTTAACAAAGCATCAACCTTAGTTGAACTCCAATAACCACATTGGATGTAATGAAAAGAATTAAGGCCGTGTAAGAAACAACTATAAAAAAAATGCAGATGGTGAAAAAATCAGGTAGAAACCAATTCATTGAAGGAAATAATTTGCATGGCTAGGAAATGTCACAATTACCAGCTGCAGGCAATGGAATACTGCAATTCAGAGTATGTTGTGCTACAGTGATTAGGTTACACCAGCATTCATTGATCATTGGTGCAGGTGACTAATGTTTGCACAGTCTAAGTAGCAATGATTCATAATTATGTCGTGGATACATACAAACTGAAGTAGGTATGATAATTCAAATATCAGCAAGAAAACTGATAGTCTATGAAGGCAAGATAAGCATAAAGCTAGCCATTTGCCCTCTTAACATAGGACTAACAGAAAAAGCAGAGATATTATCAATTTTTCAACACTCAAGGACTATGCACATACCTCTAATTTATCCTCATTTGTCCTATGATCACGAGGAAGCACACGAAATTCTTCAGTCAAGCGAACACACTCACCAACATTTTCAGGTGAAACAAAATCAAGAGCGACCTTTATGCAGGACTGTCGTATATAAATAAAAAGGTTAGAGCATCAAAGAAATAGCCTATACATACTGAATTACCAGAACAGGATATCAATTCTGCATGATTGCTAAAAGAACAAAACATACAGCATTATTAGTTTTTACTGAACATAAACATTATGAGTGAAGTTCTAAAATATATACGTGGGCAATTAAGGTTTTTACCACAGAAGGTATGACCAAACACAAGAATCCATCAAGGATATCAAACATGACACCAAGAAAACAGAAGTGCTTTAGAATTTCAAAAATGCCCTAATATTTCTTCCCTATTGAAATGTCAAACCATTGACTGGAATTTCAAATCAGTACACAATTCAAATTGATTAAAAAGCAAGATTCATAAATACTTCTCCAATCATTAAGTTGATGTTTCTATTACTTGCTTGAAAGATTCTTTTTCTATTTTATTTTTTTTATATTTGATGTTGCCAAGTTTAGACCCTTGATCACAGAAACTAAAAGTCTAACTTTCTATCAACAAGCTACATGGCTGTTAGCCGCACGAAGCATTCCTAATTGAGACATTTGCTCAAGTGAGAATACACCATCATAGAAGAGAGTAACAAGAAAACAGACTCCAGAAGTTTCGACTGTTTAAATTTGTAAGCGTACATCTTTACCGATGGATATTAAGATTATGATTTGAAGTAGAACTTATTTCTTTCTTAAACTGCAAAGGGATATACTAAATGAGAGGCATGCTAATAAAAACATTCTACACAATATAAGTTGGCAAACCTCTTTCCTTGAATATGTTGCAAAAAATTTTACATGACTTGTGTTAAAACATTCATAATACATATAGTTTATATTGTTCAAGAGATTCGCTATACAATTAAAACTATATTAATGTTGAAAACACTAGAGATACATAATCTTTTTCAAATAAAAACATGACAGAAGATACAAGTAATTAGTATCACCTTAATGTTCCGCACTTGATGAGGACAACCTGCAGGTATAAAAACAGCTTCCCCAAGTTTCTGAACAAAAGTCCATGGTTCAATTCCTGTGTGACAGCATCTCATATAAACATGACCGAAGATTGAAGTTTTGTATTTTTGTCCCAATAATATTTTCTATACATTTTAACATACCGTATTCCTTCTTGAGCTTTGCTTTATGATCCATAGTCAGGAAAAAGGACTGATCATGTATGGGGTGAAAAACCTATATCACCAAGAGACAGTAAATTGTATAGTATAAATGAATCATCAAAATCAATTGCCTATAAAAGTTAATGCAGTAAATTTTTAAAAATATATATAAAAATACTAATAACAAACAAGTATAAATTCAACAGCCTTCTCTGTGAGTTCTCATTAGATTCTGCTCTTTACCCAGCTCAATAAGCACAGTACATGAGATGTAGAAGTCACCAATTTTCCAAGTCTAAGAATCAACAGCCTAAAACATTTAATGCATTAAAGTTTATAGCATATAAATATGCTAACAACAAATAGTTATCCAAGTGCCCTCTCTGTGAATGCCCATTAGATCATATTCTTTACCCAGCAGAATATGGACAGACATGAGTTTCTGAAATCACCAATTTCTCCAAGTGTAAGTGCTGTGACTTTAGATTCCACAACATTTCCAGTAGAAGTGTGCACACAGACACTATATAAAGATCCATTTCTTTCGCTGTTCTCAAGTAACTATAATAGGCCACATCCATCTCTTGGCCACAGCTTTGAGATCAGTGGATTTCAAAAAATAATGCAATGGGAACAAGGGGAACAAGAGACTATAAACATGTAGAAAGATCCAATGAAGAGGAAGTATGTGGCTCCCATATATTATATTATAATTCAATAAAAACCAAAATGCTTCTGGCTCAATATATAACGTAGAAAATGTACCTGTGAAACAGGGCGACAATGAACATATCTAAACTCCCTAAAATGCTTTTTAAGGTAATCCTGCAGCTTAGGAACATCTTGCCTGCGGAAAATGTCCCAGACAGCACCTCCCTCAACAGCTTCCAGCTCTTCAATCTTATTCCCAGAAGTTTTAGATGATCTGCCATTATCCCAGCATTCTTCTTGAACCATTTTGGCCTTTCCACTCTCCTCCATTTCAAATTCCCTCACCAAATTATTTCCATTCAGACTAGAATAACCATCTTGACCTTGCTCAACAATAACCTCACCTTCTTGAAAACCACCTCTATCACTGGACTTATTCCTGTCAACTTTTGAACTCATTCCATAAAGTTCCTGCTGGTCTTGGATAGAGTGCCTTTTTTTTGCCTTGTTGATGCTAGTCAGCTGTTCAGGAGTAAGCTTCACTTCAACAGTGTGTGTTAAAACATTCACCTAAAAAAAAATCCCAATACAATCAAACATGCATTAGGAACTAGCTAAAGACAATTATTATTGTTTTAGCATGACATTTCATAGCACAGGTGGAAAAGCAAACCAAGCCACAACCACAAGTGACAGTCAGCTTAAACAGCAACATAAGCTCATTTTTCCACGTCTTATAAAGAACAGATGCCCTTTTTTTTTTCTAATAATTAGCAAAAGCGGGGATTTGAGCATGAGAGATCCCATTGTCAAGAGAAGTGGCTATACCATTAAGAATGTGCTTCAGGCCAACCAAAATAATTGATATATTGGTAAATTTAGACATACCAATTGAGCTATGTTAGCAGAATGCAGCAAAATCTCATTAACCAAAACAATAGTACAGCACTCAATGCTACACATTAATTGATTTGATCCCTGACTTACCACTTATAACATCCAACAGTTTACTAACTAGTTTTTGCAGTCAATTTATTCAATGCAATGTCCTTACAACCCACACATCCGCACACAAAAAGCAAAGGTAAAGGCCACCAACAAATGATGAAAGGAAAAGAAGTTAAGGATATGCAAATGCATAAAGAACTTGAATAAATACAAAATCATTCTTAGAAGAAGCTATGCCAGTACTTATGATGTCCTTGAAAGGCATAGAAGGAACAAGAATTGTTCAAGAATTAAGCATCAAAGATGAACACAAACAGTACATAGTCAAACCATAAAACAGAAAGAATGGTCTGCCATTCAAAGCATTTTCACGTTGAATACCTTCTGGTTATACTTAGGGCCAACAAAATAAACCAAAGAGATAATGGCCTTTGATCCGGATGATGAATACTGGTTTTCTGTAACAAAAAGACACCTATGTACTAAAGATATCATTCCAAAAGCACTTACATGGTTTACTTTATCTGTCCAACTTATAAAACTTATAAAATTCTGGTATAAATGCATAGATAGATACTTGTAGAGAAACAGGAACAGATATGGAATTCACTAGTTTGATGCCTAACAACAATCTCAGTAGCCCATGATTATATAGCTATATAAGTGGTAACTCATAAAAAAGAGGTAGCCACAAAAAGAAAACTACTTCAGTTACACAACCTAATTAACATTTTTTCACTCCAGCCAAATAAATAATCTACAATGTATTAACAGTAAATTTTCATGGAAAAATAAAGGAAAAACTGAGACTAATACCGCATCAGACATATCACAATGAAGCCTGGTTACAGAGTCTCCACGCCCCAGCTCTTGAAAAAATCCATAAGCAATATATGACTTTGGCCCCATATCTGGGCTTAGAGTTTTTTCCGGCAATTTGGTAGCAATATTAAGAAGCCCACTTTTAGGGTGAGTATATTCTTTGAAAGGCAAACAACAAAGAAACTCAGCATGATGACGTGGAAGGAGCTCCTCAAATTCAGTAGATGGAGGCCAATCTTTTAGCTTCAGTATCTGAGGCCATAATTTTGCATCAAAACGACCATCTGTATACCCTTTAAAGAATTGGTGAATATTGACCACTACCTACATTTCATCAAAAAAGCTGATTATAGAACCAAGGTAATCCAGCCAAAAGCAATTGAGAAAAGACAAACATGCTTTCCTAGTTTGCTATAAAAGGCAAAATAATAGGAAATAGATATTTAAATAATCATGGTATAATAAAAGCAACAAAGTTCAAATGTGGACATGTTATTCCTTTCTCCTTGCTTCAAGTTGCAAAAGATGTTGAATTTGTACTCTACAGTATACAAAATTATAAAAGATGAGTCATAAAGAAATAACTTTTTCTCGAACATGACAACAAAAGCAAAAACATATTAAAATAAAAAGTCAGTTAATGTGAGATCAAACATTCATGTGACTTCTGAAGTACTCAGTTTGACTCATGTAGGTAAAAGAAACAGCAAATAATCAAGGTTAGCATCATATGCCAATAATAAGAACTAGTATAGTTGGTAACCAAACTGACCTCAGACCAATCTAAGCAATCAAGTGCCTTAACTTCCAACTGTAGTTCATGTTTAGTATTCTTAATCTGGCGAAAAGCACGCCACATAACCATTGGCTCCCAGCTCAACCCAGTTGCATTCTCAAGTACATTGCTGACGATAACAGGTTCACCATTAGCCCAGTGCCTTTGGAAATGTTCCAAATCTCCACTCTGAATATCTTTAGCTTTTGGACAATATAAATAGTTATCAGTGGTATCTTCACGAGAAGCTGCTTTCCTTAAATTATTATTGCCCATGTTAACTTCTCCCATTGAATTGTAACAAGGGCATTGTTGGTTAGAAAATTGAAGACCATGCCCAAGATTGAGATCTTTGGCAATTTCCTCAGCCTTCTGTGTTAACTCAACAAGTGCATGTCCTGTAAACATACACCTTAGCTCTAAAAGGCCATTACCACACCCATCCAAATCCTCTGGTGGACAAGGAATGCTACCATTTTCATTTGCCTTCCACCCAGAGGTTACAGCACTCGGCTCTTGAGAGTTGCTTTCCTTGGGGGCATACTCTTGGGACTTCCCCACTTTTGAAGAAGAAGGGTCCACAGGTTCTCCGTGCAAGTAACCAGAACCCCAATCAATATATTCTGTAAATATTTCCCTTCGTCCACCCTGCAAATGTCCATCGCGTATTTCACAGCAACACGTAAGGCACAGATCATAGTTACAATTAGGACAGCTTCTATGAAAGTCGACAATCGAAGTTCTGCAGTTATTACTGAAAAAACATGTATTATCATCAGGAGCTTGACTAAAACAAATTTCAACAACAAAAAGATACCATTTTAGATTCACCATCATGAAAATAATAATAACCTACCAATATACACGCTCATCTTTACGACAAACTGCCTGTGTAAGCTGTATTTTCTCTGGAAGCACCCCTACTCGCCCAAGAAATAAGTGTTAAAAATGAACTATATTTATTTGAGAATAAAGAAATAAATAACAATGTATTATCATACCACATGCATATTAAGATAACAAGAAGTTTGTAGTCTTGATTGCTGGTTCAGTTTCCCGATAATAGTAGCGCTCAAGAAATAACATTTTGAGAGATCAGGATGGTGCATATGATTCTTAACAAACCAACCAGTATACAGCACCAAAGCAAGATGAATATTCGATATTGTAACTAAAGAATTTTCATATGATGTCCTAGTTTACAAAAGACAGAAGAGTAGGTTTAATATTGTTCAACTTCCATAGTCTTGATTGCTGGTTCAGTTTTCCGATATTGGTAGGGCTTAAGAAATAACATTGTAGAGACGAGGGTGGTGCATATGATTCCTTACAAACCAACCAGTATACTGCACCAAATCAAGGTGAAAATTCAATATTGTGACTAAAGAATTTTGATATGATGCCCTAGTTTACTAAAGACAGAAGAGTAGGTTTAATATTGTTCAACTTCCATAAAGAAGCCTGAGTGGCAGATTGCTTAAAATCAGGAACAAAAAAAAAATGAGCTTCACATATCAACAAGAGGCCAACTTAAAGAGTTTGGCATCAAAACAACAAATTCAACCAGCATAGTATCTGGAACTTTCTTGTTCAAATTTATTCCCAATAAATACACAGATAGTAAGCTACAAAGAAGACAAAGAACCATGTTCAGTTTCCAAATCAACAAGAGTTTGCAAAGAATATAACAAAAGTTGCAGAAAAAGCATGTTAACATGGAGATACACATACCTTGAATTTTTGCCTCAACAGCCACTTCTTTCATTTGTTCTTGACTAATATGTTTAATGTATGGAAGAAGTGTCTGAAGCAAGTATCTAGAGTGCAGAATATTTTGGCCCTGCACTTCCAATTCCTACAACTCATCAAGTACACGATATCATAAATCAAGTATGGGATTATATGAGCAGTTATGCATCAAATGAAGCAGTAAAGCCATGAATTTCAGAACTAACTTCAAGGGGGCCAGGCATGCGCAAGCATGACTTGCAATTGCAATTCCCCCGACAAACTGGGCAGGCATCAGCAATTGCTTCCTCTGACATATTGGGATACCTAGCCCCAGAAAAACAAATACATGATAAGTTAGATCAGAAAAGATAAGATATTTACTTATGATTAAGATGGCCAAATCTAGATAAAGGAAAGGCCAAATATATGTTTCCAGCAACAGAAAAGTATACTCAATAGTTCAAGAAAAACAGCAGTTTTTAAGGGAAGAGCAGATACAGTTAGCACTCCAATAAGAATACCATTTTAAGCAGGGAATGCAATATCGTTTCCTCTTGCAATTCTTGCATCTCACAACCCTGCCTTTATCATTCCTCTGGCACTGATGGCACATTAATGATTCTTCTGCAATCCACTGTTAAATGCAAAAACCAAACACATCAACACTCGAATCCATCAGGTAAACAAAATGAAAAAGACACAATAAAAATAACTAAAGAGTTAAAAAATCATTTTTTTACCTTCTTTCTATCTTTATCCCGCAGAGGCTCTTCTTTCTTGGAAACTCCTGAGTCCCTAAGTGAATATTTTCCCTTAGGGGTCTTTCCCAAATACCCATCCTCCTTTGGTTTTTCCAAACTTTTCCCATTCCCTGCAACTTCCTCTTCCATCTTCTTTTGGTCCTTCTTTGGCCTTCTCCGCCCCCTCTTCTTTCCATCAGCTACGTCTAAATTGCCTTCTTGCTCTTCTTTACCTTCCTCTTTCACATATTTTCCTTCATTGCCTTCACTTTCAGAACCTTGTTTCCTTGCCCTGCCTCTTCTTCCACGCTTCTTTGCAGGTGCCCCATTACCGCCATAATCATTATAACCATCTTCTTGATCTCCAGATTGAACAACTTTCCTCTTTTTCTTGCCCTTGCGCCTACGCTTCTTATCTACACAGTCATCCTCCTCATATTCTAGAATCTCAGCATAATTAACCCTCTTAGAAACAGCTCTCAGTCTCTTCTTCAAAACATCCCCGCTATCTCCTTCCCCAAAACCAGCAGCACCCGAATCAACTTCCCCTTTCTCAGCCACAAAATCCAAACTTTTCCCCTCGACATTACCCTCTTCCTCAATATCTATTTTGCTCCTCTTGGAAGAACCTGCCGCTTTCTTCTTTCTACCTCTTTCTTTAAGCTTATTTAAAGCAACGTCTTTATCCTCCTCTTCCGAATCCCCACTTTTTATATCTTTCCCCTCAATTCCCTCAAATTCCCCTCTGTTCTCTCCACCCACATCTCTATTTACCCCTCGTCCCTCCTCTCTCCCTTCAACTTTCTCCTCCGCAAAACCGCAATTTTCCTCACTTCCCATAGCTTCACCGTCGCTTTGCGACACTACAAGGAAGACTCAACCACACTCTCTACAAACTAAGTAGTCGAACAAAGACAGCCTAGGTTTTTTTAATGTTTTTGGCCTGGGCTGGTAGTTTATAAATTAGTAATAGTAGTACAGTAGAAGTAGAAGTAGAAGTAGAAGTAGAAGTAGAAGTAGAAGTTTATATATATATATATAGAGAGAGAGAGAGAGAGAGAAAGGAAACAGTATTAATAACTGGCGCCGTTCACTCCCCTAAGAATGCGTATTAGGGTTTAGTTTAAAGTTTAAATAAGGAAAATCAAAAGTGGAAATTTGGAGGGAAATCCAAATTTTGTGGGTTTTTTTATGTGAAATGAAGTGCTCCTCTTCAATATTCAAAAAAAAAAAAAAGTGCTCCTCTTCGCTCTCTCTATCTGCGCATGTCTTCCTTGGCACAGTGTTTCGGAAAATGGGAAAACCAATCAATCAGCTGCAAATTGGATGGTGGAACCTGGGTTTTGGACTCCCCTGTCTCTCAGCACACTGTTTCTTTCTGATACCTCCCTCATGAATCGATTTAAAATATTTCAACCACGTAGAATGATTGAAATTAAAATTTTCACCGAAATTTTTGGGATGAGATAAAAGAATAAAGAAGAAGAGGGATCTCTAGCTGTTCTTTAAAATGTTGAGTTTTTATGTCAAACAATGGGGGAAATATGCTTAGGATACGTTTGGTTCGCTGTAACGAAATAGAGCTGTAATGCAATAAGAATGTAATCAGTAATTTAATTGTTTGTTGATTGGAATGGAATAAAGCTGTAATAGTATTTTTGTGTTTGGTTGAATGGAATGATGCTATAATTTAATAAAAATATTAATTAATTTAATTATATTTTAACATGATTATTATTAAATATAATTTAATAATATTTTTAATATAATTATTATTAAAATATGAATTAGTAAAAATTATAACATATAATATTAGAAAAATAATATAAAACCTATTTTTTTTAGTTTTAAATTATGATGCATATATAATATGCTTAAATATCATTAACAAAATAAATAATTTAATTATCTTCTAAACTAAAAAAATAAAAGATTAAAAATATAGATAGCTTGATAATATAGGGCTTCTTTAACCATGATTTTCCATGTACATATACATCTTTTTTAGCATGCAATGTTGTACAGAGCGCAAGGCTAAAAAATGATGCCTGCCCAAATGATGTAAAGGTTCATATACATGCATGTAATAGAATGAAATATATAATTATGACCGTATGTCACTTGATTTCATTCTAAGTTGCGAGAATATTCAAAGCATTCCATTGTTGACTGATAATGTTAAACACAAGAATAAACATAACCATCAACACAAGGAAAATGTAATGGATCAATAGCATAGCTAAGGCTGGTTTTGATAAAAGATTCTTTTGCAACCAAAAGCCAACTCAAGAAGCTACTGGGCTTTTCTTCTTAAATAGGTTTTCCTCGTAGAAATGCTAATATTAGAGATTCATAGCATCCCAAGTAACAGTTGGGGGAACCACAGATTTCAAGCATTCTATACAGCATTCCTTGCTGGTCCATTTTTTTATGAATAATAATGCAAATTAAGTAACAGAAATAATGAAACATTCTTAACTCTAATCTATAAACTTATAAAACAGGGAATGGGAATTAAAGCCGACACAGCAATTGTTCTTAGATAATCTAGCAAAATTATTATAGTTATAACAACCTCAAAAAGAATTTCATAGCAACACAAATACAAATTACAACAAAACTTAATAACCGACACGACACTTGCATTATTCCTAGTGTACAACGCAAAATTCCTAGTCTCTGAATTTTTAAACAAGCCCTCGATACAGGTGAGTCATTATATTATATGCAGGTCTTAATGCATTTATATGGCTAAACATATAATTTTTCATTTTTTGTTGGGAAAACTCAATACCACATCAATCATCAACCTCTGTCTAATCTCTCATTGCAGCTCTTCTTTGTAGTCTTCAAAAGCACCAAGGAAAGTGTTCACAGTCCCATTATCTACTACCAAAATTTGACTATTCTCTTCATCCTCGCAGACACGTGATATGAGCCTTGAGCCATAACTTACCAGGACTACTCCACCAGTAAACATGCAAGTAAATTTAGAATCTTTCTCAGCTTTTTAATTAAAAAAGTTTAAAAGAAAGTAAAAATGAAACATGGAAGTAAATTTAGCTTACTGCAAGTAAACATGCAGTATTAAGCATGCAAGAAATGTGCTAAAAGTTGGACAGAATATCCCCATTTGATTGTTTCATTTATGTTTTAGAAATTTTAGGCCCAAAGCATATAGGATGTTGACTCACCCCAGTTACTTCTTGGCTTAGCTTTACAATGTAGAGCAGTAAAGGAATAAGATTTTTCACCAAGCTCTGCCAAGAAAAGCAGAGATGCCATCAACAAGCATCTTTTCAAACAGACTATAGTAAACAGTACACAAATCAAAATAAAAACAAGTCCAAAACAGCATCTCACTAAGTCTACTACAAACTGAAAACCTGCTAAGCTAGAAAGTAAAACGCACAGACCTGGGTTTTATATAGAAATATAATTAGGCACATTAATTGAAGTAACCAACCCTAAAATATAAGAACTCAAAAAAGAACATGATAAATAGATGATAGTTTACAGGAAAAAATTGAGTTGAACAAGTATAAAGAAAATAAATTGAATACTAAAATAGGATCCCATGAGAAATCCAAGAATTTACAGTCGACATGAAAAAAGAATCTTACCTTGAAAACACAACGCAATGAAAAAGAACCAAAATCGAGAGAGAGTTCAAGTCACAAAGTGATCAAATCTGATGAAAAAATAGAAAGGTAAAGATGATGTTCAGCAAAAACAAAAAGAAGAAAGAACGAACAAAGAAAAAATAGAGAAAGGTAAAGATGGGAAAAAAAGAAATTTACCCGTGAGACTAGTAGGAGAAGATGATGTTCAATTACTATTCATTTTCTGGGTAAAGGTGTGGATAGAGATGAGGGCAAAAAAAACGTTGAATAGTTATGCAGAGGTAGGAGAAAGGAATGGCTATTCAGCCTTCCCTTGTAATATACTTGGAATATATTCATTCTTGTAATAGGATTATAGCCAACCAAATTAATGTTTGGTGGTGGGCCCACCGAATTGGGGTGGAATGTATTCCTAAGCCCCCAACCAAACATGTTGTTAACTCTTTATGCTTTGATGTAGAAAACTAATTTAAAAAACACATACAAATTGAACAAAGATATATCATCCTTTTTAATTTTTGAAAATATCAAGATAAAATTTCATGTGTTGATTTGATAATTGAAGTGTTTAATGTTCTAGATCTATTTTAAATTCAACTCGTTAATTAAATTTCTTTTAAAACTTTATCTTTCTCTTGTAATTCAAAAAACAAATATCAAAGATAGAAAGATGAATACTATCTCCACCCCACCCATTTGAATTAGCCTCTTCCCTTTCTCAGACCCTCTATCAATTTCCTCCATTCAATACTCCCCTCTGTCAATCCTACTTTTGATTCTCTCTCATAAGTTGGAAGTTTAAGCGATTACTGCCCAATGTAGTGGAATTATAGATAGTTTTGGAACTTCTTTCCCTTAAGCAACAATTTTATTTCCCAGAATAAGACGTGGAGATAACTAATGGTGCGGTCTTTATGGTTTCTTAGATCATTTAATGCTAATTAAAAATCCATTGGAACCACTAAGCTATAATGACCCTCCTCTTATCAATACGTGCTAAAAGAATGATTGTTGGAGTTGTTTTCACATATTAGGAAGAATTAAAATATATTCTTACATCTTAAATTTTTAAAGTAGAGTTACTCATTATTAGATCTGGTTTTTGGGTAATAAGTTTAATTATTATTAGGTTAGTGGTTTAATATAAATATAAATATATATAATGGCTATTTAACATATATAATTAATATAATATTTTTATAACATAATATATTCGGGTTGAGTCGGATTTGGACCATAAAATATTATCCAAGGCTCGGCCCATATAAAAAACAAGCCTTAATTTTTACCTAAACTTATTTTTCGGGCCTTGTGTTTTTATCCAAACCCTCTTATTTTTTCAAATAGGCAATCGAGCTTGGACGAATGACTTGGACCATGAGTAGATCTAATTGTTAGTAGTGTAAACAATGTCGAACGAAGTAGCATACCATGAATGGCACCAAAATGGTAACAATGCTCAAGTAGTAATGTAATATTTTATATTACTAATCAATCTCCTGATTATATTAATGTCACAAGTTAATCGGATATTAATTTGATTAAAAAATTATGAAAATATCATTTTGTAATTAAATAAATCTTTATTCAAGGGTATTTTGCTAGCGTACCAAATACTCACTCTTTTTATAATTATTGTAAAAACCACATCTAGGATGAACCTAGGTAAATGATTGCCCTAATTCATTTCATCCTGGACATGATTTTTAAAAAATATATAAAAACATATAGAATTATTTAAAGATTATGTAAGAGTTAATAAAAATTTTAAGTTATTAATAATTAATAAAAAGTATTAAAAAAGTCCAAAATGATTCTATACAAGTGTTTATCCAAGCTCGAATGAACTTGGACAACTATTTATCCAAATTTATTCTAGAGTGATTTCATAAATAAATATTAAGAATTATTTAATAATTGTAAAAAATATATAATAATTAAATTTTTAAAATAATTTTAAAAATATAAAATATATACACATTTAGCATGTTTAAATAATTGAAATATACCCATACGCAAATGTATTTTTTTAATCGAGTTGATATTTATTTTTGAATATATATTGGTATCTGTTCATACTTTTTTGATTCTTTGACAACGCACACACACTTTGCACACACAAGTGCTCGAACCCAGGTTTTTTAGGATAAACATCATCCTCTCTTTCAATGGAGCCACTCATTAGGTTCTTGAGTTGATATTTTTAGTTAATCAAGTTGATAAACCCTGTTTTGTTATTTTTTTTTATAATTCGTAATAAAATTTAAATAATTTTCTATAATTATGTATAATTTTGCATAATGATTTAAGAAACAACTTAATAACGAGCTTAGACAATTTAATATTTTTAATAATTTCAAAAATTATAAATTCTTATAAATTTAATATTTTTATTTAATTTTTTATAGTGTTTTTATAATTATTTTAAAAACCACGTCCATGATGAACTTGGACAAACATTTGTATAGATTCATCTTGAATGTGATTTTTTTAAAATAATTATTAAAAATTTATTTATTTTTGAGATTTTTTAATTCTTAAATATTATTGATGTGATAAAGCGTGCCACATCAGGATGAGGTGTATGTGGCACATCATGTATCGTTATTTGGTTATTTTGTCAATCACATCATCACTTAAAAGTAAAAATAGATGTAATTATTAACAAAAAGATCAATTTGTTTTTTAATCTAAAGTATAGAGTCTAGTTTCCCTATTTTTTTTAGTAAAATGAGCAAAATGCAATATGATTCCTAATACAAGAGTCTCCATGGTACTTTTATCTAATCTTACTCATTCTTTAATTACTTCACTAAAAAAAAAAGTTAAAAAATTCAAATAATCACTTAACAACACATATAGATGAAATTTTTAATGAAAGGGTTAATTAAATTTTTGTTCTAACGTACAGACTGATGTATCTTTTTTTTTATAATAAAAAAACTCAAATATATAATACACCTCCTAATATAGAGATCTTTAAGATACTTTTACATACTTATTGTCTATTATAATAAAGTATAATAAATATAATTGCATACATATATAAGTATAGAATGTACCAACAATTAATCATAAACATTTTAAAGGGAAATTTGTGTCCTTTCAAATAAACACATAGGTAGTTTTTGGTACTCTATAATCTATATACGGACACAATTATGATGATTGCAATAAAAATTGAGTTTATCAATTTTGAGTGAATCTTTCTTTTTTTTTTATTATGTTTCTGATTTGTTAGAATAATTTGAGAGCAATTATATTATTCTAACCCGAAATAAATGCATTCTATCCTCATAATAATATTAACTTTGCCTTTAAAATTTTATAAATTTTCCGATTTTTGGATCGACCAAATTTTTATGGTTTAGATATGATTATTGGTATTGTGGGTTTTGAACATTTTAAAGAATGAAAGTCAGCTTCAGCCTTCATGTTGTTGGATAAGTGTTAGTGTCTGTTTATCCCTCCTCTCATGTTTTTTTTTCACTGTTATATGCTTAAAAAATGGGTTTCCAAAAGTTAAAAAAGAAACTAAAATATAAAAATTCACCAAGTAGTGGGTGATCTCATTGTTGATTTTCATTGATATTGAACCACGAGAAATAGTTTGCCAAGATTTGCATTCTCAGAAACTTGGAAAGTGGGGGCTATGGTGTTATAGTAATTTTGTTTATGTGGCTGGAATTACAGCAGCAGATGAAATCAAATTTACTGTAGAGAGTTATCCGGCACGGACGAGATTGATCGAGTAAATGCTACCCCAAAACAACATAGACACGGTTTGAAGCACCGGAAACAATGCCGGTAAATATCTCAACTATAACTACCTTGTAATGAAGAAATGGAGGAATTTAACTGTTAATGTAACAAAGCCTTCCTCGTTTCTTCTATACTCTATCGGCAAATCCCTATTAAGAGTACAGTACATGGCGATTAACTGAGGTCGGTGTTAGAACGCATTTATGGCTTATGGTCGTGATAGTCGGTGGCGGTTGGGTGGACATGCTGGCAGGTGGGCTCATGCAGGAGAAGCTAGAATATTTTGTTAAGGGACCGAAATTAAATTATAGTTTTTATGATAGTAAAAATATAAATTTTAAATGATTAAATCAAAGTTTTATCATTTTAGAAGATCAAAGTGTAATTTTATTTTTATCAATTTAAAATTTTAAAAGGTCTAAATGAAAAAATTTCATTTTAGAGGGGCCAGGCCCCCCTGCTAGCCCTCTTGAGGTCATGGTCAAGATTCGTCATCATCGTTATTGGATTCTCTCTTCTTAAAAGGATTCAAATGTTGATGATGCCACCATTGAAATTTTCATGCTGCAAATAAACCAAAAAATATTTTGAGCTAATAATAAATAATCCCTAACTTTAGTCAAAAGTAAAAAAAATGTCACTGCCACAATCCATTGGTAAATTAATGAAAATTTTAACAACAGTAATCAATTTGAACAATTATCTTAATTAGTAAAAAAATATCATGTGACACGTTCTATGCCCACCTATTTTCTTTTTAACATAATTAATTTGGAAAAAAATTATAATGAAATGGTTGTTTAGGTGCCAAAATAGGACAAAACCCGTTTAAGTAAAACAAAGACAAATCTGAGCGAAATATAAGGATTAAATTAAAATTTAATTGTTTTTATAATCTAAAAAATGTAGAGGATTGAAATTGAAATTTACCCATTATGTTATCATGTCTAAAAAAAAGGAAAAACCAATGGACACCCCTAGCGCCTTCCTTTTATATAAATTAGTATAGATTTGAAATTTTTGTATATTTGCTAAATAAAAGTAGGCATAGCTTAAGTTGTAAGAGTAGATGATCATAACCATGAAATGCTCATCGTATCAGCTACTAAGTGCTGTTGTAAACTTGCCGGAAGCTGGTCCAGAGCATGGAAGCCGTGTGGCATATCTGCAGCTAAACTCGCAAGATGATCAACACAAAAAATTGGCTTCTCTATACGTCTGTTCAACAACAACAATCCAATCTCTATTAAGCAGCCAGTAGATTGAGCTGATTACTGGTGATCAGAGTGATCTCGATTTTCCTTTTCCTTGATTAATTGGACTGCTGCTTGACTATCCACTTCCAAGATAACATTTCGAAACCCAACATTCCAAGTCAAATTTAGTTCGTCATACTTGTAACGCGATTAACGCGACACATACTTAAATTATTGAATGATTTTTTATTTTTTTTATCCTTATAAGATAGAACACATTAATTTTTGTAAACATATTCATATCTTAATACGTAAAGACTTGATTTTCTACTCTTGCCATCATAACTATTATATTTATTTAATGAGAATAACTCAAGAAAGCTACCTTCTCGTATTACTACTTTTACACGCTTCAATTTCGTACATTTCAACCTCCAATAGGAAATTCCTCCATTAAACCTTTGGGGGGAAACTTCTCTAAAGTTCCCGCTATGTATGCATTGCATTTAGAGGGAGATGGTACAGCCTTTGAATTTCAACTCGATTGTGAAGATTAGAACCCAAATCAACTTTATCAAATAAAACTAAAAATAAAAAAGACATCCCAATTTGACCTAGTCCTCCACGCCATTTCAGTGTTACTTTGATGTATTTTAGGATCAGAGAAAGAGTAAAAATATGATAAAAGTTTCTATATTAGAAGGAGAATTGTAAATTATTTCTTCTATAAAAAAATATGTAAATTAATCATCGTATATTAGAAAAAATACATTTAGGTAATTTTGTTAAAAAATTCATTTATATGTGTTGTTAAGTGGTGATTTAGTTTTTTCAATTTTTAAGATCAAAGAGCAGATAAATTCTTCTGTTAAAAATTCCATTAATTTTTACTGTTAAATAATGTTGAAGTGGTTGACGAAAGAACCAAGCACTAATGTCACGAAGCTAGAACTTTACTTTGGCAATCCGTACGGTCTTAGGCAATTTCTTTATTTCAAATACGCTTAAATCAGTCTGACTCTTGCAAAGTTAGAATTTTCTCTGAAATTCTTTTAAGGCATTGAAAAATATAGTGAAAACGAACTTGAAACAACAAAGCAGCGAGAGAATTGAAATAATCACAAGAATGCAATGCACACAAAGTGTTTGGTTAAATGCTATCAAATATATTCTTTTAACTATCAAGTATTAATAATTTTATTTAAATTAGAAATCCCATCACATGTGTATGTGTGTGGAAACCACATATTTAGAATATAAATACATGTTTTAAAATAACATACAATAAACAATGAAATATATGGTTTGAAACTAACAACTCATAATAACATATGAAATATGTATGATATTAAAATAAAAAAATTAGATTAAATTATGAGTAAAATGAAATTTAAACATGTAAATAAATCAGATAAACGATACTAAATGCACTACAATTATTTATTATGGTTTTGTCCTTAATTGTGAGTTGGTGCTGAGTTGTCTTGTGACACCAACTCAATTAACAACATTATTAATATATACAATTGATGGAGAAAATAAATTATGCATATTAAAATAAAAATGTAAAAAAACATATTAAAATGAAACTTTGATTGAATAGTAAATTTAAAATTTTATTAATTCAATTAGCATGAATTTAAATATTATACTTTTACAAAAATATAGTTTCATAATTTTTCTAATCGAATTGATATTCGGTTTACTAATATACCGTGTTCACAATAGGTGCGTGACCTATATGGCGCATTTCTCATGCATTAGTTCGAAGGCAATTAGTGGCAATGCAGGGATAAAATAAAAGTTAAACATGAAAAGTCTTACGCTCAATCTAGTTCTTGACTTCTTTCCAAGAGATCCGGTTATTAATCTTGGATCAAAATATTTAATTTCTAATAAGCATATTTTAGCTGAAATTTAAAATATTCATACAATAAAATTTGAATTTTTTTTTATATCCTACGATTCCTTTCTCTTGACCAGTGTATATGGTTCTAGAGACGAAATCGAAACTTTTAGAGATCTGAGTTATAAATTTTTAAAGGGATTATTATATAATTTAATTAATTATTAATTTATAATTGTATGATTTTTAAATGGATTACATTGAAATTTCACCATTTGGGGAGGAGCTTAGCCAACAATTTTATAGAAGGGAGACATACTCGCATTGAAAAATCTAGAGGGACCATAACAAAAATTTTACTATTTATTTATTAAAATTTATAAAATTTTAAAGGCTTTTAGAGTGACAATTATACTTAACCCGCTGCCAGCCCCCTTGGTGTTGCCTTAGGGAGAGGTCCTTGCTTGCCCTCTCATGCACTGTTGCTTCCAATTCAATTCATAAGCATATTACAAATTGAGTTTTGACTCATTTCACATCACTATTGTTGTTATAATAATTTGAAGGATGTTAAATTTATACGTATTTAAACATTTAATATTCTTTATTTTTAGAGATCGAAATTATAGAAAGTATAAATTTTGCATCAAAAAGAAAATAATACACATTTTTTTTGAAAGGAAGAAAATAATAAACTTATTAACATTAAATTCCCGTCATAATAATACCTACATTATCTTATGTGTTTGTATTTTTAAAAATAAATAAATAAGATCTTTTATTCTTATTAATTGCTTTGTCTGATTTTATTTTCTTGTGTTAAGTAATTTTTGATAAATTGAAAAATTAAATGTTAAAAAAATATTAAAAAAATTAACTGTTGAATTAAAATTATAAAATATATATTAGTGTGATTATATGATAGTATCTATTCATATTTTCTTAATCATTTGACAAGGGCACAACGCACACACACCTTGCACATACAAGCGCTCGAACCCGGGACCCCTAGGATGAACAACATCCTCTTTTCCATCGGAGCCACTTGTTGAGTTCAAATGACAATATAATATTAAATGAAATAAAATAAATAAAAAATAACTTAATTTATTCATTATTAAGTGATAAATAGGTCTTATCTATTTATCATTTTTCATGCTTTTTTTTTAGAAAAATATTTACTGAATAGTTTTCATTGTGGGTTATCAAACATATTTTAAAAATTAAGTTGTTGAAATATCAAATTTTTCAACACTTCATCAAATAGGGCCTTAATGAAAACAATTAAAAAAAAAAAGATTGAGAAATTTAAATTAAAATGTTTTTCAATAAGGTTAGGGGTGAATTTAAATTTGAGTTTACCTTTACCATCCTTTCGGCTAAAATCAAGAATTTGGAATTCAGTTAATGGAAAATTTGAATACAATTTTTGTTTCAATTCACTAATAATTTAGAGATATTTTTTAACTGAAAAATTAATAAGGGTTGAAAATTTAAATATTAAAAATTTAAGTACTGAATTTAAGTTATAAATTTTATTTGATATATTATTTAAAATTAATTATGAGATATAATTAGATTTTTTTATAAATAAAAGATTTCAATTATAAAATATTATATTTTACATTTTATCCTTAATTTTTAAGCATTTAACCTTATCCTAAATAAAAGTTAAATTTTAAACGTAAAATTTTATAAGATAATATAATATTAAAATAAATAAATAAATTAAAAATATTCTTCATTAAGTGATAATAACTCTTATCTATCATTTTTCACATTTTTTATATAAAAAATTCTATTGAATTGTTTTTATTTTTTATTATCAAACATGTTTACAAGTTTAAATCATTTTCAATTGATTTATTTTTTTTAATCGTTTATGTTCTTAGTTAAATCTTATTTATTTTTTAATTAAAGTCTCTTCTCGTATCCATTTTTTACCTTTTGAATATATTAAAGTGAATAATTTATTTATTTGATTGGCATGAGCATTGTTGTTAATGTAAGAGGACGTAGTTTTGAGTGGGTTGAAACGTACTTATTTATGGCTTGGGAATGAGCTATGGGTAATTTTAAGCATAATATCAAAAAGAGCACATATATGATAATAATTTATAATGAGATTATTAAAACTACTAATAGCTCCTCTCAACCCATGAATAAAAAGATAATGCGCTTCAGTACACTCGAACTTACGTCCTTTTATATTGATAATAATATTGATATCAATCGAGTTAAAACTTAATCAGTAAGATAATAGATTTTTAATATTTTAAAGTTTTACTAAATCAACATAGGATGTTGTGTAGTTGTATATTATAATGAAAACGTGTAAGAGCAATGACTCTGCCACGAAGTCCAAGTCTTCCCTCCGAAACAAAACCAATCCAAAATTTTGTCTACAATAATCAAATCGAATTAAATAAAATGAAACAGTACGTTAGTTTTATTTCCTTTTTGGTATGAATAGAATAATATTAGTAATAGGGAGCGAGCCAAGAGAGACAACCATTCTTCCTCCACCTCTTGCATGTCGACGTTCCCCCTCCCCCTCCTCCTCTAACCTCTTCTTCCATGGCCGAACCCCTAAACCCCACCCACCAAAACCACAGTTGGTTTCTCGGTTGTTTTGGGTTCTCCATGAACAAAAAATCCCACCCAAAACCCATCCAAAAGAAGACCCGCTCGCTACGGCAAATGTTTCGCTTAAGCCCCACCAAGTCCATAACTAAAACTCTGCCTGTAAATAACGCAGACAAGGCCAAGGCTGATCATGCGAAGATGAAGACCAAGACATCAAAGCCGATAAAGAAGAAATTACAGGATAGCACAAAGTCCTCCTGTAAACCTCATAAACCTTCACGTCAAAACTCCGAAGCTGGCCAGCGACTGGCCTCCACAAATCAAATTGTAAGAGCAACAACTAAAGAGGTTAGTGTACAAATGTTGAAACTTGAATCCATTGGGCTTGTTTTAGCTCTTTACTGTATTATTACGTATGTAAAATTAAAAAAAAAAAAAGGGTGATCTATGATCTATCTATTCTAGTATCTATGTCGTAGCTTACAACTTTTGGATTAATATTTCACTATTTCAGACAAGGGCGGCGCAGGGATCACCGTCGGAACCAACAAGGTCAAGAAGCCTACCGGGTTCGGTGGTCACCAAGCTCAAACCCAAACCTAATAAAACACAAACCGTGTTGTCCCATACGGTTTCGTTACCGGTCCTAGAGGGGAGTCAACGGGTTGGGAATAATGAGATTCATGCTCCTCCGATCAACTCAAAGGATCTCCGACTGGACAATATCGAATTGGGTATGTCTGTTATCATGGTAACCTTGATAATAATGTTAGTTTGGGGTCGATTATGTGCCATTCTTTGTACGTCAGCATGGTTGTGCTTTTGCCCTCGTTTTCGAACCAGAGCGAATGGTAATGGAAGTAGTAGTGGTGGTGGTGGTGGTGGTGGTGGTGTTGAAAGCACCCAGAATTTGAATGATTCATATTTGAACTCCAAGGAGTACAAGAAGAAGGTGGTGCTGGAAGGCTTGCTCCACAGGAAGAACAGGATCACCTTATGAAATATCTCTTTTGCGCGCACAAATTACCTCTGGTTTTGATGCGCACCATTAACTGTATGTATCTTTGAGTAAAAAGTGTCTGTATTATCTCTTTTGTTTTTGTTAATGTGAGGCTGATGATGGGCATTTTGTGTAAACTAATTATTACCAATGATTTTTTTATTTTAAAAAATAAAAAGCCCGAGTCTTATTTATTAAGATTTTAATTTATTTAAAAAATAATATAACCATTTTCGGACAAAAAAAAATAGCATAGCTTGATTGAATTCGACTTTGAATTTTACTAATATTAAACATTTGTGTTAGAGTCTAGAATCAAAGATATATATTTTTATATATTGTCAAATTGGTGCTCTTAGTTTGTTTAATTGGCAAATGGGCGTATCACGTGACTTTGCACGTGGGGAGATGGGGACGTCGACTCTGGGTTTGATTAGTGTTGTGTTGGCTCAAACACGGCGGTCAGCTTTACTTGTCCGGTTCGGCTTTACCTAACATTAACGACACAAGAATGTATGAGAAAAACTGGAATCTATGGTCAAACTTTGTTATTTTATTCATTTTCTCCAATTAAATTACAGGGAAACACTTAGATAACAGTCTGTTATTTTCAGATCAAACTTATGAACATTTTTACAGCCACAAGTTTTTAATAAGGACCCGATCATTTCTTTCGCCCGGTTGAGTAAGATGTAATTTAAGAAAAATAAAAAAATTAGATGTGGTAAGATTTGAACCCGTGTTACTTACGTAATGTTATTAAAATATTAAATTTATCATTGAACCAAAACTTTATTTAAATATATTACTGATATTGTAATTGTAGATTATATATATTTTATTACCTTTATCAATTATAATTTTAGTTCAAAACAGTTGCTAGGAAACAAACTATCTCGGTGAAGGAGTGCTCACTAAAATGACAAATAGTAAATGAACAAAACACCAAGGAGTTGTTTATACAGTTCTGTTTCCTTACGTCTGAAGTTTAACTCAATGAGAAATATCCACACTCTTCAACAATTACAACAAGTGATATTAACCTATCACACCCTGTGACAATTTTCTTCACCTTTGTACCTTAAAACTCTATACTTTCACCACTAAATTTACCTATTGTGAATTCAACAAGTAAAACCACAACACAAATGTTTTATCATCATGATGCACTTATAGAATAAGGTTCCTCACAAGAACAAATTAGGTGCTTAATTCTCTTTGTACAATAACCTATACAAATTTTTTAATTGTATGGAACATTTTGAGACATAAGAAGATCTATCACAATCCCACTAAATCAACAATGCTTATGCTGTGGTTCCTTGTTCCATTCACTAGTATAACAAGTTGTGCATCATATTTGAACTTCTTCCAATTCCACATCATTTTAAAACAATGGGGTTTGATATGTCATTCGTTCCCACAATAAAAACATACGGGTGTTCTTTCCATCTTGTTACCTTTGTGTTGTTCTATTAGATGTTGCAACATGATTTGCATTTCTCTTTCGATCATTCATCAACTTGTAACAAATAGATCTAATATGCCCAACCTTTCCACAAGGATAAAAACATATTTTTGATTCTTCCTTTTGCTTGTCTCAAGAGAAGAAGAACTCACTTCTTTAGTTTTTAAGCTATTTACCTAAATTGATGTAGCCAAGTCCATTATGGCATGGTTCAAATATTCTTGAAATCAAAATTCCATCAAATTGCTCACTTTAGCCTTCAAACTTCTTAAAAATAGTCTTCGAATTAGCTAACACTTTCTCAATGGTTTTTAAAGCATCATCATTTTCTTGAACCATTGTTTCGAGCATTTTCTTTTTTCAAAGATGATAATATATTCCCTCAAGGAATCATTCAATTGGTATAATATTTCCATCATTTTTATCATATGGTAATATGCATATTCAATTGAATCATTTGGCTCAACATCATGGTCAGAATTCTCATCAATTCCATAGTCTGTTGGAACATGCATTAGGGGTAGAGGAAGTAAAAGCAACATAGTTGCTGAAATCTCCTTCCAAATTAGTAAAATCACTAAACTCTTCATCACTCCCAACAAGTGACTTTTGCTTCTTCTTGATGATGTTAGCACATGCAGATTGAATGTGACCAAATCCCTTACACTCATAGCATTACCAACTTCTTCTCAAGCTCAAAATTATCATTAATCACATGGATCTTCTTAATATGGTTGCAACTCTTTTAATCATTTGAATTCATTCTCTTTTTAGATTTTTTTAAATACCATGGTAAGTGAAGCCAATTTCTCATTGATCTCATTGATAGATTCCATGGTTGTAAATTGAACATAAGATCACCTTCACATACTTTGAAGCATGCTCCGATACCAATTGAAAAGGCTTTGATTTGCACTACGTTCCAACTATTGTTCAAACATATAACTTGGTTGTAAAATAATTTCGTTCTAAAAAGATTGGAACAGAAACGAACGGAACAATTAAATGCAAAGTAAAGCAATGAACAAAGTAATGAGAGAAATAACATGCAATATTTGCTAACGCAGTTCGGATTCACCAATACTACTTTGTGGAGCTTCACTTATAGAACAATTTTATTCCACACTTCGTTCAAATCAATAATTGGCTAAAGTCCAAACTACCCTTACATCGACATATATTTGCAGCCCCAATATCGAACTCAAATTGTTACAAATCACTCTCCCAAAAAACCTAACAATATATTCAATAAAACACTTGAAAGAATATCTAAAAAGTGTCACAAATTTACCAAATAAAATAGCAAAATACAAATGCTAAAGATACTAAAAAAACTTCACAGCAATGTGTAGCACAAGCAACCTATTTATAAGCTTATTCAATTGATCAACCGACAGTGTTTTGATAGGTTTGAAACACTCATTTAAAAATTGGTTTTATCCTTTTAATTATCTTGAATGGATAATCATATTTTAATATTAAAATATAAACCATTAAAAATCAAATATACCATTGCCAAAAACTTTTTTTTAATATACTGGTGTGATTACATGGTGCTTGAACCGAAGTCTCTTAGTATGATCATCATCCTCTTTTCCACTGAAACCACTCGTTAGATTTTACCCTTACCAAAAACTTTGATTACTCTTAACATCTAATTCTAACTATTATTCCAACAATACAATAAAAGTTTTCAACATGATTAACCCTTATCTCCATGACCACATGAAGCTTGTTTTCTTCTGCAATTATTATTAATTCTTTTGCACAATGCCGTAGCTTCTATAGTTTGACCAATTAGCACCAATGCATACTCTTTTTGACAAAATAAAAGCTCCCAATTTCCCTAACATCCATACACCTCCTACCCTTACTCTATTTTGACTTCACTCTACAATACTATGCTATGCTTATCTATCTCTCCTCTTTTATTTATGTCATCATTATTAGATTAATGCAAATATATATATATATATATATATAAAAACTTCAGCTGCAATTCATAGACCAATTGAGGTAGCCAAAGAGATTCATATATATTTTCTGATTAAGATTGATGGTGATATCTTGAAAATGAAAAAACGAAAGACATTTAAAATGGTATTTAAATATTTTGGAAGACGAAACTCGTGCTCTGTGTCTTGCAATTCAAAAGGCCATTTGTTTAATATAATATCTTATATTTATTAAGTTAAATTTTACTATTAGTCCCTGCATTTTAATGAAAGTTGTGGATTTAATCCTATACTTTAATCTGTTCATTTTTAATTCATGAACTTTTCGAATTATAAAATTTCAGTACTCACCAAACGTTAAATGTTAAATTCATTAAGTCAAGTTTGTTATTTTTAAAATATGATGCGAAAAACACATTATCATATGTGTAATATCACGTAAGCTTGTTATTTCCAAATATTACTCACTAAAAAATCAATTAATGAACTAAGCGCTATTATTTGTGTCAAGACTGAAATTTCAGAATTTGAAAAATATGGGGATTTAAAATGATCCGATTGGAAAATATGGACTAAATCTACAATTGTGTGCATAGTATATGACTTGCAATTGAACTTAGCTAAATGGATTTAACTGCTATTATTAGGATCAAGACTAAAATTTCAAAATTTGAAAAGTATAAAGATTAAAATTGATCAAAATAAAATATAAGGACTAAATCCCCGATTTTCACGAAGTACAGGACTAACAGCAAAATTTAACCTATATCTTATATATATGGACGAATGATGATGCAGCCAATATTTCAGTTTAGACAAGAATCAATATCTTTATTTTATTTATTTATTTATTTGAATATACTGGTGTGATTACATGATAGTATCTGTTCATACTTTCTTAATCATTTGACAACGCGCACACACCTTGCATTTTATTTAATTATAAACATCCATAGTCGAGTATATGGAATTATTTAAAAAATTAAATATGTAAATAGAAATTGGATTTAGACATTGAATTTTGTTTTGTTTTACAAATAAGCTAATATTAGCAGGACCTTTTATGTTGAGTTTAATTTTATGATAGGGTAAGTTTGGATGTTTGTTGGTTTTTGGTTTTGTTGTAAGATGTATACTTTTACCAAATGAGTGAAAGTGATAAAAGGTTTGGGCAATTTTAATGGGGCAACTCACACTGTTTCATGTGGGTAATTTGCCTCTACTCTCAACCACTTGTAGACACTAAGTTGGATCCAAATCCAAGTCATCATTATTCCTCTTTTCTCCAACCTTCAATCATGGCTCCAATAGTATGGTTTTTTCTGTATAAGCATATCTATAATTGTGCTGAGAGAATTTTGTATTTTACTCTTGACTTCCTTTTTTTACTAAATGCAGTTATTCGACGTGGCCCTCGGTAAAATTTTCTCACATACTTTGAAAATGATTGTTTTACCTTACCTCTTTTGTCTACAACATTATCTCAAAAACAATATCCCAATTGGGGCCTCAACCAATGAGGTCTAAGGTGGAGAATTCGTTGTCTAGTTGCCTAGGTTAGCCTAAACTCTGAATTCAGCATAAAAAAAAAATAGAGTAAATACTTTTTATTGTATTTGATTACTCAATGAATGATGATGGAAAAGAGATTGGGAGCTCTTTTATTTATAGTTGAATCCACTTAAATCAAATGACACATATGAAATTTAAAGATTCAAGTACATTTACAAGATAGGGTTCTAATAGATATTTAATAATAAACTATACTCAAGATCATTAACTATTAACAAGTTTACATTTTAGTCATTCAACTTCAAAAACAACAAAATTATCACTGAACTATTAGCAAAATTTCATTTAATTCACCGAGATGTTAAAATCATTACTTTATGGCATTCTTTGTTCACATCGCCTGCTCCAATTAGAAGCTCTGCTTCCCTTTCTCTTTTTCAGTTTGGGTTTTTTTTCATGAAATATCTTTGAACGTTATGAATTTGTGAAGTAAAAGCTAAACAACTTTCTACTCATTGATGGGTATTAATCCATCGTACCGATCGTTGAATCGTCCTTGGAGCTTGCTAGTCGAACTTTCTTAAAAAAAAAAACTTAACAATCCATTGACTTGAAAACTTTTAAATAGTTCAATGGCTTAAATGAAAACTTTTGAATAATTTAGTAACTATTTTGCAACTTTTTAAAGTTAAGTGACCAAATCATAAATTTATTGGTAATTTAGTGACATTGAGTATAATTTATCCTAAATTTAAACTCATTATCAAGTTGAATTCCTTAGGAGTAATGGTAACTATAAGTTATTGGAGCATTTATTGAATCTTTAAGCTTCTTGTTGATGACTTTATACATGACTTTAGGATTAAATCAGTATTTGGGGCATGAATTTGACAATAGTTTTCATGTTGGGGTTTGAGTTATTTTTTGGTTCAAGTTAATTCTTAGATTTGGTAATTACTCTCATATTGGGACCTAAATTAGATAATTTTTTCTATATTGGAGCTTGAACTTTTTTTTTGTTCAATTTATTCTCCGAACTTAATAATTGTTCTCATATTGGGGTTGAACTTGACAAATATTTACATATCAGACTTTGAATCTTAAAGTTTTAAGAGAACATCATGGATTAACTTGGAAGAAAAAGCTTAAGCCCCAATGTGAGACATTAATATGGTGAGAACAATTATCAAATTCAATGATTAAGTAAAACAAAAAATAATTTAAACTTTAATATGTAAATAATTATCAAGTTGGGGTAAAAAAATGAATTAACCCAATTATCTAATAATCAAGCTATTCTTGGTCGGTTAAGGAAACCCATTTTACTCATATAAACAATTGGAGATGCTGTGCAAACCTTAGATTATGAACTGTGTTATTTTATAACTATATATATATAACATATGTTATATTTTTAATTTAAAAAAATTATAATTTTTTTTATGTTTTATTATATCTATGCAAATAATTCTATATTATGAATAAAATATTTAAGCGAAGAAAAGAAAAGAAAAGAAAATACAAAAATGCAATGCTTAAAGTCTTCAAAACTTTCTATTATGGGTCCCTTGAGTTTTGGATCTAACATAAGGAATATAGATTAGATATATTATAACAGTTGGTGAAATAAAATAAACAAATTTAGGGAGGAAAATGGACAAAAAGAAAAAAAGAAAAAGAAATATTTTTAAAGAAATTTCTCTTTATTTTTATTTTCTGTGAAACTTGGTTTGGGCCTTTTGGGTGTATAAAAGTTTGTAAATCTACAAAGAATAATTGGGCTTCATTTTCTTTTTAGCCCAAAACTCAAAGCCTAAAATTGAAACCCTCAAAAACCCTAAAATGAGAAATCAGTATATTTGTTAGGTTAGACTGTCGGCCTCCTAATTTACCATCCTCACCGAAACAGAGCTCGGGTACTCTCATCTTCAGCCGCAGCAATGGTACTTCCCCCCCCCCCCCCTTTTTTTTTGTTTGTTTTCCTTTATCTTCGAGGCATCCATTTTGGATCTACTTTTTTTTTTCCATAAAAATGTTTCAAAATGGAGGTAATCAAATAGGATAAAGATTCTATAAGAACATTTGGGTTGGGAGAAGTGGGATGTAAAGTTTGGGATTTCTTTTTCTTTTTCTGGGAAAATTTATGGTGAAATTATGTCTATTTGGCATTTAGTGTAGTCATTCCCATCGCTATGGTACTTAAGTTATTAGTTTTGTATTGTTTCCAAGACATCACTTTTAAATATGTGTATTTTATACTGTTTTGGTTAATCAATGATAACTTTAGGATGTTTCAAATCTGTTAGTTAATAAGGACTTAAGCCTTGGGGTTCTCTTAGAAATCCTAATATGAAATTTGTCGATGAGGTTGCAAAGTTAAGGTAAATGTTGTTCGTGGCTGAACTGTTTTTTTCTTTGTTGTCAATGAAGTGTAATCTATGTGTTTATTGCAGAACAGGGTTGATAAATTTATTACATTTTGATTTTATTTTGAGAATACATGTGACTTTGTATTTCAGGTGAACGTACCTAAGACGAAGAAGACCTATTGCAAGAGCAAGGAGTGCAGGAAGCACACTTTGCACAAGGTTACACAGTACAAGAAGGGCAAAGATAGTTTGGCTGCTCAAGGGAAGCGCCGTTACGATCGCAAACAATCAGGTTATGGTGGTCAGACCAAACCAGTGTTCCACAAGAAGGTAACTCCTCTTCACTTGTCTTTTATCACTTGCTTGGTGTTTAGTTATATAACCAAGATCTAGGATTTTTATGCTGCATCTTCTTGTACTAGTTAGTAAGGAGTGTTTAGTTAACTCATTTTGTAAGGAGTGTTTAGTTAACTCATTTTGTAATTCTGATCATTGCTATTTCTCAAGACTCCTAGCATGTTATATAATATTAATGGCATTGTATGATTTGAATAGGCCAAGACCACCAAGAAGATTGTGCTGAGGCTGCAATGCCAGGGTTGCAAGCATGTATCTCAGCATCCAATCAAGGTTTGTGCATTGAGAAAAACCCTTTGTTGACCAATGTGTTTGCTTGTTGAGTTAATGTGTTGGTGTTTGTGTCTTGTGTTGTTGCAGAGGTGCAAGCACTTTGAAATTGGTGGAGACAAGAAGGGGAAGGGAACATCTCTTTTCTAAATGGTGTTTATTCATTTCATGTCATGTCATGTTGTTGGGAACTTTTTAAGACAGTATGGAATTTTAGTTTTTTAAAGTTTTGGTTTTTGGTGTTCTTTAAGCACTTAACAGTTAATGGCATCGTTTGATCTCATTGTTGTCATTTGTTTTAAATACTGTATTTTAATTTAATTGTTTTTAGAAACTTTAATAATCTCTACTATATTTTCCATGAACGAGGAATTCAATTCAGCACTCTTGATCCATTTTAGCTCTGGAAATTGAAGGATAAATAAGAACTCAACCAAAAACAATCTGATTAATTAAGTAAAACAGTTGGATGTTTTTTTTGCAGAGTTAGATAGGGTTAAATCACTTTTTGGGTTATGGTAACTTTTTCCGCAGTAAAGTTTGAATTTTTTTTGGTTTAATTGAATTTGGTAAATTTTCTGGCATTAAAAGTGTGAACTTTTTTTTGAACTTGATTTTTTTTTTCCAAGTTGAACCATTATAGTTTTTAAAAAAAATTATGACTTTAAGATTTAATACAAGAATAATTTTCAAGTTTATTACTTTTTTTTGAACTATCTTGTTATAGGTTTTAGTTATATTTACTTTTTTTTAGATAATATTTAAAATTATTCATAATTTTTTTAATATATTAATAAGAAAAAATATTTAAAAATATTTATAATTTTTTTTAATTCATAGATAAAAGAATAAAACGTTTCAACGTATTTGAATCTAAATAAATTTATGATTTAATATAAAAATAATTATCAAATTTAGGGATTAATTTGAATAAATAAAGTTTAAGCCACAGATAATTTGCATTTTTTATTACTAAGATATCCTTATCCTTATCATAGGTTTTTTGGAGGGATCATCATAGATATTTAGTTTATTTTATTTAACCACAACTGTTGTTGTTTATTTTTGGGTTTGAGAGTAATTGGATTGGAATTAGTGGTATTTAAGCAAAGCTGTTTGAATAGTAAGTTGGAATTGGGTAATATTGAAGCAATGAGTAAATGATCCAAATATAAATACGCATATAATCAATTTATGAGCTGCTGGCTGCAGCACTAGCATTCTTCTGATAAACTAAAACTGAGTGAAGAGTTTGGTGCTTACTATAGCAAGAGAAACCTATTTTAATTTGGGCATCGGTCCTTTGGCTTTTTCCAAAATCCCTAGCAGCCATGAGGACCCTATTTTCAACCACCAAACGCCTCATTTCTTGCTTTAGCGCCACCTCCGTGGCCACCCATTCCCGTTCCTTCAGCTTGATACCCATGGTGATCGAGCACTCTTCCCGCGGCGAGAGGGCTTACGACATTTTCTCTCGTCTCCTCAAGGAAAGGATCGTCTGCATCAACGGACCCATCAACGACGACACCGCCCACGTCGTTGTGGCCCAGCTCCTCTTCCTCGAATCCGAAAACCCATCCAAGCCTATCAACATGTACCTCAACTCCCCTGGCGGTCAAGTCACTGCAGGTCTTTCCTTTTTTCTCACTTTCCAATTTCCAATAATACCCATTTCTATCACAATTCTCCATAATATTTTTAGTGTTGTTCTTGGTACAGGTCTTGCAATTTATGATACGATGCAGTACATTAAGTCTCCAATCAACACAATCTGTTTGGGGCAAGCTGCATCCATGGCTTCTCTCCTTTTAGCTGCGGGAGCAAAGGGTGAAAGGCGGTCCCTCCCCAATGCCACCATCATGATTCACCAGCCTTCTGGTGGATACAGTGGGCAGGCTAAAGATATGACCATTCACACTAAGCAGATTGTTCGCGTTTGGGATGCATTGAATGCTTTGTATTGCAAGCATACAGGGCAATCAATTGATGTAATTCAGAAGAATATGGATAGGGATTATTTTATGACCCCTGAAGAGGCTAAAGAGTTTGGGTTGATTGATGAAGTAATTGATCAAAGGCCAATGGCTTTGGTCACTGATGCTGTTGCTAATGAACCCAAAGATAGCAAAGACAGCAAAGATAAAGGCTCCAATTAGGATTAGAGGCAGTAAGCTCTTTCTTGATTAATTGTTACCGTTCTTCGATCTCATGGTTAACTGTCTCTTTTAGCTGTTGATTGATGTTATGCTTCTGGAATTAATTTCTGAGATTTAGGTAGCTTGCTAGCTAATATTTCAATCAGTACTTTCTTTTATTGAGATCAAATGTATCAAGTTTTGCTCGAAAACATTTTTATTTGAGTATCTTTTTGGGATATGCACTTTACCGGAAAGTAGACATGACTGAGGATGCTATATCTATTGGAATTGGATGCATAGGCTTAATGCTTTAGCTTTGAGGCTATGTCGATGGTTGTCCTGTTTTAATATCTCTGAATGTAGATAAGCTGCTATTTGCACACTTAGTTGGATTGGAAACAAAAATGAATGTTTGATGACTCTAAATGTAGGGATCACAGTTCGAGGTCTCTAAATTCATGATTAAAATATGTTTAGTTTCCACCTTCCCTGATTGAACCTTTGTCCACCCATTTTATCTCTTGCAGCTCTTGTTGGCTTTGAAAATATACTCTAAATTATCTGCTTACCCTGGAAATTAAACCATTAAGTGCACGCAGAGTTTTCCTTGTCCTCTTCATTTGATTTAGTGAATGAATGTCTTTCTCTCTTTATATATAGGATTGTTGTTTAGATGTGTTGAGCCTAGAATAAGCCAGGATATTGACTTGTTCACCTGCATTTTAGTTTCCATGTCATTTGTAATGAAGCTTTCTACTGGTTGTTTATCTCTGGATTTATATTTTCAATTGTCAGTTAGTTAGGAGATCTTTCAAGGACATTATGTGGTAGGATAAAGGTAGGTTAGTTAGTCTGAGATATCTTGCATTTCTTAGCTTCTTAGGTTTCTAAGTGAAAGAGAAGCATCTTAAGGCAGCTAGTAGGCAAGAGCATAATGTTACCGATCCTCTTGTGGGCAAGCACAATGTCAGACACAAGAAACCGACAACAGACGAGCGGATTTGATTCTAATTTTGTTGCCTAGAATTTCTTTGTTTGTTTAAATAGCACTTTCCTAATATCAGGATACCTTGATGTCATATTTTGTTTTCCTTGTCAGAACTTGAAGTTAGGGTTTTGGTATCTTATTCCCTAATTTATAAACTAATTTAGATGAAAATTATTCATGAATAAAACAAGTTGAAATTTCCAGTAAATTAAAGCTAGGCAATTCCTTTAGAATTCCAAGAGGCATGACTCCTTTGAACAAAGTTACTCGTCTGTTGACTCGACCCTGGACTCCGGCCAAAATAATTTGGCATTTGATCCTGGCACCATGGACAAGAAAACCTTTGATGAGAAAATTCGGAACTTGCTTCGTGATAATCAATCTCAGTAGGAAGTGAGGGTGGCTGCATCAGATGCATGAGTCAATGCGAAGCTGGAGCTAATGGAGGCCTTTGCTTCATGAGTTCTCACATGGAAAACAAGCAAAAGCTTTTAACTAAGGCATTTCGAACTGCACAAGCGACCAGGTTGCAGACTCTGGTGTTGGTTCCAATGTAAGTAGTAGTGGGCATACAAACGGTCCACGATGGCAACATGGGTGGGGGGAATAGTTCCTAAAATACATCAAACTTGATTTCCTGACATACAGTGGATTGAATGATCTCTTTGTTTGACTCCATAGATGTGAAAAATTGTTTGCCAACTAGAATACTGTCTTTTAGGTGCCTTCTTCCACGTGTTAGTGGAGGCACAGTTGTGATTTTATCAATTACGTAAACATCGACTAAGATGCTTCCAGACACAAACTTAGGCTACACTCGCATATAGTAATGCCTTTCTTTTCGTCGTTCGAGATGGCGTGCAAAAGGCCTTTGATACAATTGTGCGTTGTTGTATGTGTCGAGCCATCGCTGCAGACAGCTTTTCTAGTTGAAAATAGAGAATACTGAACCGAAAGTGGTACCAGAGGATACAAAGGAACCGCTGTAATCGTTGGTTTAGTGGGCTAGTTTTTTTTTTTTTATGATGACTCAACTTGGGAATATATTTTCAGTTCAAAATTGCCGTTTTTTGGGAAGAAGAGAAAAATGTTTTCCGATGTCCTCGTGGGCAAAGCATCATTTAAGAAGAAAGACACCCCAGCAGCAGAAGAGGGGATCTAATTAAGATTTTGTTTTCTGTAATTTCTTCATTAGTTTAAATAAAACTTACCTGATATCAGGATACTTTGTAATCCTATTAAGAGCAAGAATCGAAATAAGGGAAAAGAAAACGTTTTTCTTAAAATCTGATACTCAAGCGGTGACTCAATTCCAAATAGGAGACCGTAATACTTGGGAGATATTCGAGTTTCTGAAATTAGACTCAACCGAGCCATATCTCAAGCTGAATGGTGCCAACTCTTTGATTTATTTATAAGGCTAAATGCAAGTTGGCATGACGGATCTCCGCATAAATTTCTAGGTCCTTGCTCCAATTCTCTTTGGGTTGATAATAAAGTTGTTACATTTTCCATGATAATACTTAAGACATTCACTCAATTTCAAGATTCTAGATTATTCTAATTGCATATAAATAGTAGTGATAAAATGGAAACAACGTGGTTAATTGAATTTGAATTTTAATAATGTGGTTCATCTGAAATGGTTCACCTGATTACAGAAACATATATATATCTCCACAATTTCAAATAAACTAAAGGTAAGTATTTCTATTGTTGGACTTTGTTTCTATGTCTCTGTACTCCACAGGATGTAAGTGCGAATGGAGTCCTCATAAATTGTAGTATGGGTTTGGATATGTAAATGGGAATGTATGACTGAAAGGAGGGGCAAGGGAAGCTAATCAAGCGCAGCTTTGCTTTTACGAGCCGACATTGGTTTTGGCAATCCATCAAAAATAGGCATTGTATTGCCTACCGTTGAAACTCCTTGTAAATCAGGCTTAAGACTCCATTTGGATGCAGCTGGCCACAGTGATGACAAACTACTACTGCTGCCGCAACGGTCTTGATCTTGCAAGCTCGATGTACTCGATGACTTCCTCACTGTGCAGAATCCAGCAACCACAAAACCATCTCCAAGACCTGTTGGTGTGGGATTGAACCCGGCAAACTCGGCACCAGCTCCTGATTTAGTATGTTTAGCAGCTTTGGTTCTCAGTGCCAAGCCTTTCGCTACTATTGTTGAAAATCCTCCACCATTGGTACTGTCCTCCTTCAACAGCCTTTCAGGGGTACGAGCAGTCAAGTCTGCCTCAGATTTCTGCCGTCTTCGGATCAGTTTCTCATTTGCCTGATCAGGTCCACCATCTTTGGCTTCTACAGCAGACATTATATCTGCTATCTCATCATTAAATCCATTAATTATGCTTCTTAACTTTCGGGGAAGCTCCCAGGGTGGGTCAGAAGCAGAGGAGGGTGTAAGGAACGGACCATCCTCCAGATGATGAGCTTCTCCTTTCCTGTATACTTCCATCTCAAAACCTTCAGACGTGTTATTTTTTTCTGTTGCTTTAAAGCCATAGTAACCTTGTAACGAGCTCATTGTTGAGGAGAGCCTTTGAGGACTTGTCTTCAGTCTCAATGACTGGAATGAGTCGAATAATTCAGGAGGCAAATGTTGCACTGGGCTTATGTTGGCACTGCTTTGCCTGCAACGAGTTGTCAAACTGATCAAAATTTGGAATCACGTAACTAAGAAATGCATCTCATAGGGTTTTACAGATGAGAGAAATTAGAAAGAACTTCTTACATGCATAAGAACTCAGCTGAGATATTGACTATCAATTGCTTAAGAAGTGGCCTCTTAGATAATATTTCTAAGGATGCCTTCAGGGTAATAAATCTAAAGGACTATCACAATCTGAAGCCATGTCACAAGAACATAGAGTTTTAAAATTACTGCTATGGGAACAACATAGAAATAAGAAGTATTTCTAGGCTAGGCTAAGCAGGACCATCAGTAAAATCCTAGATTTCAATCATCCAATATTCTTGAAAGCATTTACCATAATGTAATTAACATTTGGGCAGTAATTACACTGAAATTGAAGTTTTTTTGAGCAAGAAAAAGTTGTTGGATGTTGGCCCTTTTGTGGAAGTTCATTACCTTAAAGATTATAGAACTATTAAATCACAACATTTGCTGGAATGAAACCATTTAATAAATCCTTAAATATTATCAATTTAAATAGTTTAGCAACATTGCAATAATACGTTTGCTAAAAGTAAAAGTTCTCAGACACAATAAGTGAGTGCACTTCATCAATTTTAGTATCAAGATGATCTAACATAAAGTTCTTACAACATTACCATACAAGAAACAAACATAAAGAGCATCAATCCTTCAAGTTAGAACAAATCCGAGAATAAAGATTCAAGGCATAACCATAAGATGATAAAAGAAGGCATTTCCAAAAGAAAATTTCAAGTCAAAAAACTCATAATCATAAGAATGCATCGCCATAAAGCCTGTTATAAGAAATCCACTTCCTCTTGAATTAGACTAATTCTTCCAAATTGCGCTCTAAGTTAAGAAGTTCTAACATACACAGGTGCAAACTTCTGTTGTAACAAAGCCTTGGTTGACAACAAGTCCCGTGTTCGATCCTTGGACAACCCCTTCCCCATCCCCTCATCAAACAAACAAAATAAAATACACAAGTGCTAATACGAAAATGCATATTATTTTAGCAATACATTTCATGGAGAAGAGGTTTATGTTAAAGTTCACAAGCGGGAAATGGGAAAACAATTATCGGAACCATAATATATACCTCAGTGTATCGGAACCATTTGTCAAGCATGGTGATGGCGGATGCCGACCTGTTAAAGGGATCTGGAGTGACTTAAGAGCAAACATTTGACGATCTGTATCCAGACCATTCATCTTCTTTATGTCAGCTACCTGATTATTCCACAAACATAACAACAGCAACAATTAGTCAATTCATCACAAACTAAGCGATTAGATTCAACTCTTAATTTACCATTACTCAACTTCTTATTAGAAAAAATGATTTGAGAATCTTCAAATATTAATTAAAGAATAAAAGAGATAGATAATAGTTACCTCAACGCCGTACTTGATAGCGACACCAGAGAGAGTGTCGAACCGGGAAATGAGATGTGTGATGAAACCGGCGCCGGGTGACGACGAAGAGGGCAGGCTTTGATTCTTTTCTTTCTCTAAAACACTATAGTCATTGGAAATTTTACCATAGCTTTCATTCATTCGGTAACTGTAGTCTCCATATGCAATGCTATCCTGTGTCCCACTTTCCATCATCATATCCTCGTTTCCTTAAAAAAGAGGGGAAAAAACAATTCCTTCAATTGATCCCCTCTATTTGACCTCCGATTATGGATTGTTTTCTTTTGTTTGTTGCATCGAAATTTAAAAAGCTTAATGACTATTTTCTTTCCCGATCAAACCCAAATGAATAAGTTAAAAAAGAAAAAAGAAACTTCGATTTGATGCAGACCCAATAGTAATAGATTTAGGGAAGAAATTCCAGGGAAAAGATAAAGAGATTGCAAAGGAGAGAAATTTGATAGGAAAAGTGATTACTACTTGTCACCGCACATACAGAATTTGCAATACAAGACTGGACCAACTAACAAATATAATTAAAATGCCACCGGAGGTAGTGTAGCAACATGAAAAACAATAAGCCAAATGAAGCATAAAAGTAACGAAAATAAACTAACTGAAATAGGCTGGAAATGGTTATGCATCACCATTTTATAACTAAAGAGAAAGGAGGAGGAGGAGAGGGGGGAAACGATGAAGGAGAAAACTGTAAAATGGAATATTTTCCGGGAAAATGGTTGGAACTTTGCAGTTTTCTGGAGAAAAGGAAAAAAAACGGAAACAGAACTGAAAATATCTTCGGGTAAGAAAATAAACAAAAGAAATGACTGTTTTTTTAATATTTTTTTATTGTACTCCTTTTTAAAAATTTGGTCTGCTATTAATTTTTTGAATGTAAATATTAATTTATTTCATGATTCATGCCTACTTTTTGGTATATGTAGGAGTTTATGTTTTCTAATAATATTATTTTCAAGATTCGAACTTATGTTCTTATATTGATAGTATAATATGTCTTATAATGACAATTAATCACTTGTTGGTTGACACTAATATTTTTTACACACAATTTTTTTTTGAATATAATTTTTAAACAAAACTTAAACTCATATGTGTAGAGATTTTATTATTATATCATTCAAGACATAAAAAGATATGAGTATGATATCGTGACCATTTTGGAAACTTATATTTGAATTTATATTTTAAAATTTTAAAATTGAAATTTTTAGATTTTTAAATTCATGATTTATATATATATTTTTTGGAACTAAAATGTTTCAAATACTGAACTTAACAAGTGGTTTCAGTGGAAAAGAAGGTGTTGTTTATCCTAGGGGTTCCCGATTCGAATGCCTATGTGTGCAAGGTGCGTGTGCGTTGTCAAAGGGTTAAAAAAGTATGAACAGATACTACCATGTAATCACACCAATATATTCAAAAAAAAATTCAAATACTTATATTAAATAAATCAAGTTGAGTTCTAAAATCTATCATTAAATTAAGATTTGGATCTAAGATCATTTTAAAATAAAAAATGAGTATTAATAATAATTAAGAAAAAAAATATTTTTAAAATAAGATAAAATTATTTGACTTACAAAATAAATAACTCATATTTCATAACTAATATTAATTCATGTTTTATTATTAAATTATTAAAAAAATTTGATATTTGCTCCTTCTTAAAATTTAAGGATTAGAACCTAACGAGTGGCTCCAGTGGCAAAGAGGATGTTATACATTCTAGGAGACCCGGGTTCGAGCACCTATATATGCAAAGTGTGTGTGCGTTGTCAAAAGGTTAAGAAAGTATGAACAAATATTATCATGAAATCACATCAGTATGTTAAAAAAAAATTAAGGATTAAATTGGAAAATTTTAGAATTATATTAAAAACTTGAAAAGAAAGCCAAAGGTGTCTAGCTATTTTTTTTCCTATAGCTAAAATAACGTCGAAAGTTTTATCCAAATATTTTTTATAAAAAGAAGTAGTTCTTAAAATTTCAATATAGTTTTTAAATAAATTTTATATAATTTTTTTGCTTATTCTTAAAATTTGAGGGTTAGACTAAAAAATATTAAATTAAATTAAAAATTTGAAAAAAAACTAGAGCAGCAAAAACCGTAGCTATAGAAACTTAATATAGTTTTTATTTCATGAACGATTTGATAAAAAAAGAAAAGTTTATGATATTTGAATTTTGATATTTTTAAGTTTTAGAATTCAAAACTTATCTTTTATGAAATTAAATTTAAATTTGCTCAAATCCAAATCCGTACATATTTAGTAAATATTCAAACAAAAGAATTTGGATTTGAATTAGTTGTTACAACTTAAAAGGCAAGATTTTACCTCTTTGGTTATAGAACACATTCCAAATACACAAATTAATTACAAAGATAGGAATTTAACAATTATTATAAATCATAAAACGAAATACAAAAATGCTTAATTACAAGTTTTTTAAGTGTAAAAAAAATTCCTTAATTTTTCATATCAAATTGTGACAGAATAATAATAACACAAATTTGATGTGAGAATTAAATGATCTAAACCTTCTCTCTATTTTTTCGAAAAAAAAATAATTTATGAATGTTTTGGTGTAACACACCTCATCAAAATGAAGTGGCCAAAAGAAAGAAAGACAACATTATGTCACAAGAGCGATATCTCTAAACAAATGGTAGGGAGAGATTATGATAATTGTTGCCGTTTTAATAATAAATTACCAAAAAAAATATTTGATTTCAAAAGTCCAATAGGCATGCTTACAGAAGTGTTTCCAACTTCCAGTTCATCAAACAGTCCTACTCTTAGAGATTTTGGAAGCATTGCATTTGTTCTTATCTTCAGGGGGAGACTTTCAGGAAGATAATGCTAAGATTTGTTTCTTCTTGACTTTCATAGTCAACATTCTTACTACAAATAAAAATTCAACTTACACTAAGTTGGCTTTAAGTGTCCTTGTTGTGCTAGTTAAGTAATTAAGTGTAACACTTTTTACTTGGATCGATGTTTAATTTGGATAAGTGAAATCATAATGATCTAATTTTAGCGTTTACAAAATTTCTTTTAACAAAGTAACTATTTGATCCATTTAATAATAGTCTTATAAAACAAATTCCAACCTTTTCAAAGACTCATATATTTTAGAAACCATATTGAATCATCTTCTAGGTGTTTGAACATGGTAATTATGTGAAATGGACTTTTAGTAACTTAACATGTAATCAATGCCCTGTTATATGATTTGTGGAGTGTGCATCGTATTTTGAATAAAACAAAATCGACATCGTGATGAGGAAAAGCCGACGTCTCGATGAGAAGAATCGTCATGTCCTGACGACGCGAAGAAGGATGTCACTACGTGGCAACGTGTTCCCTACTAAATCGGGTTTATTTTCCTATTTAAATTCTTTTATCATTTCTAATCTAATTCTGATTATTTTAGAGATGTTTTAATCATATTTTCACATGAATTTCATGCTATAAATAGGGCTTAGAGCAACCCTAAAGAGATTGGTTCAACAACAAAATTAAAAGAGTTTGTTAGAATTTCGAGAGAACTTTGAATTTTTGAGTTCGAATTTGTTTATTTCTCCATATTGTACTCTTGTTTTTGTATTTGCCGTTTAGTGAAGTTTTCTTTGTCTGTGGTTTTTATCGATTTTCGTTCTTGTAATCTTTTCGGAAGGGTTTTTCACGTAAATATTTGTATCCAATTTTCTCGATTTTCGTTCTTTTTCGTTGTGTAATTCAGGTAACCCAACAAATTGGTATTAAAGTCAAGTTCGATTTTCGTATTCAACCCGTTCAGATATGGTAATGAGGTACAATATTGGGAATTTCGATGGGATAAAAAATTTTAATTTGTGGTAAATTCGGATGACAACAATTTTGATTCAAAATGGTCTTAAAAAGGTCGTTATAAGGTAAAAGCCTGTGGATGCAAATCAAACAAAATAGGAAGAGCTTGATGAGAAGTCACTGTTGACAATTCAGAAAAAAAAATTCAAAATATTTTCATTTTAATTCCTAAAATCAAAACTAACAAAAATTACTTTACAAAATAGTCCTTAATCATTTTCAAGCTTACAAATTTACTATTTAACATCAAAAATTTCAAACAACAACAATTACAAATTTTTTAAACTTTAACAATATTGAAAATAGAAGTACAATTTAGATAAATCAAATTACAACAATCTCAAACACATAAAATTTACGAAAAATAGGCTTTGTGGTACCATGCATGGCCAAACGCTTCACTTGAAGCTTAAGAATGGCTTCTTCACTTTCTTTTGTTTCAATCGGTGGAGAAAGACACCAAAAACAAAAATAATGGTGACTTTCTTTCTTTCTTTAATAATAATAATAATAATAATAATATGGTTTACAACCAAGACTCCAACCGGCCACCACTTTCAAAAGTGGATTAAATGCATTTAAATCTCTATAGATTTATTAATTAAACCTTTTATAAGCTAATATTCAAGAATCATCAAATTTTATGATTTAGTTTTTATATTTTAATTAATTATTAAATAGATAAAATTATTAATCCAAAATTCTATTTGCCTATACAATAATTCTATAAATATTTAATAAAAATGTTTACGGGTTCAATTTTCGAAAATGAGGTTTCGTTACCTCATTTTTTAAAATCATCGACTTTAGGGTCAAACCACCTATACTTTAACTTTTTAATCTATTAGCAAAATTTATCAGATCAATTTTCAATATAACTTTATAATTGATTCGTTAATATCAAATAATAATATTTACGAACCCACTCATCAAAGTTGAGATCACAAACACACTATTTTCGACACTACTAACGAACGAGCTATTACATAGAGTTTGTTAGGATATTAAGTAGGATGTCGACACTCATGTGTCGAATTCCAACTTCAAGAAAAGAAATGCATTTGAATAGATAATATTACGTTATCCCTATTTTGAGAAATAATAATAATAATAACAATAACATTCATTTTTTGAACTTGACAATTTTTTTAAATTTTTTTTCTTCATATTAGTTCTATAACTTGATAATTGTTTTCGAATTGATCCTCGAATTTAGAATCCGTTAAGGTGTGATGATGTGATACTTTAAAGTTATACTATATCATTGTTGGAAAAATTCGGTTTAGAAAACATATTTGTTGCATGGCAGAAAAATTACAAGAATTTATTAGAACAATAAATCTTACTATAAAATGACAGAGTGATGGTGCTTAGTATGGTCTATTTTGGTTTAGCTCATAGTCTTTATTTATAGAGAAAATTACAAGAGTCTTAGTTAAACCAAAATTAACAAAATAATAATATTTTAATAAAAAAATATGTAATCCTACTAGTGCTACACATGGTGGGCAACGCCACCCCTTATTGGGACAAAGGTTTGCCGCCCATCATGTATTAAATGGACCTATTGGGCTTATTTGTATATTGAGTATAATTATACGTGTTATCTAGACATTCAACTCATATATTTTATCCAATCTAATAATCAATTTTATATTCTCAAAATATTATTTATTTTAATTAATTAAAATAAATTTAATTAATTCACTCAAATTAAATTAGTTCATCAACCCAATTTTAATTATGTTAAAGTTATGAGAACTTTGTCGTACTAGAATCTATGAGTAAATAGATTTAATTGTATTGTTTAATAAAATTACGATGATTAATTAGTTTAATTTCCAATTTAAACTTAAATTATTTAATTACAATCAATTGAATGATAATTAGAAGAAATTAATTTAATCTTTAAATCTTCTTTTGCTTTTAGCAAGAAAACACATTCACTGCGAATAGTAATACTATCTAAATCATCGTTTTTATTTATTCATCATATCGATTCAAATGCAAACAGTCAATATTGTATCGAGCTAGCAGATGGAGCAATTGAACATATATAATTATGGCTCAAATAAATTGTAATTAAATTTCGACTCTACGTCTATTAGTTACAATATTATTTAGTCATGAAGTTAATCCACTAAAAGTATCATGACTGAACTCTCCATTATTATATACCATTATGAAAGCAAATTTAATATATGCTCGTTCATTAATTGTCATATGTGTGGTATCCTCATAAGATATCATTAATCTCTTTGAGTTAAATTTGTTCACCCAATGACCAATATGATCCTATTTTATTTCATGGTAACAATTACATCTTCCTTCCTGAAAAAAGTTAATTGCTAGCACATAGTAGTTAAATCATTCGTCCTAGACAAATGACTTATGATCACGTTACTTTTTCATCAATCATGTAATGCCAATGAGAGGATGTATTTTACTCTTTGTTAGGCTAAGAATTCCTCCATTGTGCATGAAGTCATGCCATGTAGAAGTCGTATGCTCAATGTACCAGCTTTTGATTCTATTACAAATTGAACTCAAGTTTTTAATACATAAAAATATATGAGTCACACACGCAGAGTTCATCACTTACTCAGGATTGAGGTAAATCACACTATAAATGTCACAAGTGATTAAATCTATAAACGGATCTAGGATTTATTCAACTTAGGTCATGTATGATGTATTGTCATTCCAGACAATCACATTTATGTCTCTATCCTTTGGGAGTTATCTATTCTGATATCCAAGACAATGTATCTCCCTAATTGAACTTAATAGATGACATAATGATCCTTGAATCTGTTTGCTCAATTTCAATTTTGTAGACTACGAACCATTTAAATTACCTACTAAAATATGTTGTCTTCTAGCATTATGATCTGACCACATGATACAAATTAATATTAATTAAACGTTAGGTAATCAATGAGTCAATATTTACTTATTTATATTGCTTTGCGTGCATTATATCTTAACAGTCATCACCTAAATACAAATTATGTTAATATAAATGGAATTTTATTAAACGATTATGTTCAAAATTAGATACATATGACAGAAAACTACACTAAGGGCACTATATCCTATCAGTCATCACCTAAATTTTTTTTAAAAAATTCTTATAAAATCTAAAATATATGAAAAAAATATTTTTTTTTCTAAAATTCAAGTGATGACGTAGTACAAACTCAGAGTGCTACATCATCATACCTTAACAGAATCCAAGTTCAATGATCAATTTGAGTAAAATTATCAAATCCCTGAATTGATGTCGATAAAAAAATTTTAAGCACTAAATTAAAAATAATTACCAAATTCAGAGATTAAATATTACTTTATCCTTAAAAATTTCCAAGAAAAAATTTAAAATTTTGCTTGTAAGTAATAATTAGAAACTTATGATTTCGAGTGAACATTTTTTGGGTTAAAACCAAGATATCCATCATCAGTGATAAGGATTAATCTTCTTTTCGTAAATAATCTTCGAAAAAGTAAACGGATGATCATAAAATATACTCTATTCGCATTCGAGTCAACATGTTTAAATTACTACAAACATAATTATATTTATGTATAATGAATATTATTGGAATTAATCATAATAAATAAAAAGTACCGTCACATTGTAACTTGCAAGTTGCAAGTCCTATATGATTAAGATTTAGGACACCCTAACTTATCCTTCAAAGTCACAATCACATTAATAAATAATAACCAAACCTAACCTATATTTATCACTTTTAGCTTCCTACTTTTCGTAACACATACTTCTATTTTATTTTTTCCCGGAATTATTAAATAAAAAAAATCACACAAAATAGGATATTCCAAATATAATTATAAACATAAAAAAATACATAGAAGAATGATCCAATCTGATGAAAAAGAAAAGAAGCTATTAATAATGGCATCAAGACTGAGAAAACCACAAGTCAACTGAAAAACAAACAAATCTAGGAAATGAAGCAAAACAAGCCAAAAACAATTTTCACCAACCTTAATAATATTTGAAATAACTATTTGATTTTATAATATCAGAAATCATCTTACTCACAATATAAATGGTGAAAATAAATATTTATCATATAAATATTATATATATATATATATATATAAAAATATACCAAAAAAATAAAATATATTTAACATAATGATAAATATATAAAAAAATATTTTTATTATATAATTATATATTTATTAATTTATTTTTATAAATAAAGAAATTATTAATTAAAAATAATTTTAATATAACGATAATAAAATATTTTTTATTATATAATTACATAATTATTATATAAATAAAAAATTTATTAATTAAAAATAAAAAAAATATTTATTAATTAAAAACATTAATTAAAAAAATTAAAATACATGAACTTTTAAGAGAAATTTAACTTAAGACTTAAAATGGAACCACTATTATTTGACTATCTAACCAGAGAAACTTATATATTAAAAGAAATCGTATTTTGTAAAAAATGTTTTTTATAAAACACTTTTTTCAGGACACATTTTCAATTTTTCTATTCAAAAACAATCTATTTTCCTAAATTTCAGAAAAAACAATCTAAAACTCTCGTTTCATTTTAAAATCGACATATTTATCTAATTAAACCAATAAATTATAATATATTATAATATTTTTGATAAAAAATATATTATATTATTTAAGTCGAATTAAGTAATCAATTTCGATTTCGATAATAGTTATATAATAAGTTATTATATTGTCATTAAAGTTCAATTTATAAATTTTAATAATTATTAATTTTATATATCTATTATACATATATAATTATAATATTAAAAATATTTTATCTTAAATTAATGTTTTTAAAATTTTATTTCACTATAATTCAACATAAAAATTATTATTAATTATTTCTCTTATTAAAAAAGTTCAGTAATATCATAAAATTATAATAATTATTGATGTCTATTATGACTATTTAGTCACAAAGTCTATTTTTTTTCGAGTTTTGAGTCAGATTTATCTCGTGCTCGAGTCTGTTATAACCTCGAGCTTTCTCAAACTCGAATTCTACCGGACTCAAGCTTTCTCAAGCTCGGATCTATTACGGACTTGAACCATTACAAGCTCAGATCAGAACATATAAACTTTTCAGCACGAGCCTATTTTGTCAACTCTAAAAAAAATGAGTTAATGTCATTAGAAATAAGAAAAACCATAAAAGTGGATGAAAATGTTTTCAAAATAAAAATGAATTTATTTTAATATGATTAATTTTTTTTTCATTTCTTTAGACTCAGATAGTCATATTAACACTACCTATCACATATATAGAATTATAGACAAATAAATGCTAAAAGATGAATTTGCGTCAGCTCTGCTGCGAAAAACTACTTTACAGTTCATGAACTTAAGTAGCTGAAATTGAGTTTTTGTGATTGACTTTAGCTTGGATAAAAGATTGACCAAATCAAATTCAATTTTAAATAATAAAAACAATTTAAATTCAAGTTTAATTGTAAAAAATAAATATTAACATAAAAATATATTTTATAACATACAGTGCAGTGAATCAGGTTTGACCAAAGAATTAAGATGATTGATTTACATTTACACAAGTATTCACATTCAAAATTTCAACTAGAATAGATTGTATTTGTATTAATATTTACACAAGAAGCATACACAAATCATACAACATATTCAATGGATCAAATCCCCTAATAAATGTCACAACTGAGATTTTGCAGCTGTGTTTCTGAACCAACCTCATTATTGCCTTTGATATCAGATCAAACATGGGTGAGAAACTATACCAGGCATTTTTGTATTTATATGACTTGAGGGCATAAATCCCATATAACTTCTTAAAGCACTTTACCATCGTCACGGCCGGTAAATTCTGATCGTTTTTTTGACCTCGAGCCGACAGAATGGACATCGCGAAACTGCAGATGAGCATCTACGACAAAGCACATGGCCACAAGGAGCTATAGTCATATCAACTTCATTGCTCAAACAGACCCGGCAAAGCCATGCTGCTTTTGCTGTATCAGCTTCCTTTACAGCTACATCAAGCTTTTCCTGCAAATTGGCGGCAACATTAAATCCTAATCTTCAAATACCACCACTCAAGCACCATTAGCTACGGGTCATGATCCTAAACAGGAACCATAAATCCCTACATCGACTGTGTGCTAAAGTTCAACTCTGAAATGTTCAGACCAACAACTATGAGACTCAACGGACCAAAACAAGCAATACCTTTCAAGGTGTGAATGTGATAAGATACATGGAGTTTTAAAATACAAATTATGATGCTGGAATTTGCAAAACCATTTTAACATAGCAAAAATTGAACCTGTTCTAGCTGAAGTGCTGTTCGGGATTCCTTTAATTGTTCTTGAAGGGTTATAGTTTGCTGCAGTAGTGACTGCTTCTCCACATCCATGTTGATTCCAGCTGCAGACAGCATCTCATTAACCGCCTGAACCAGTTCTGCAGCCGACACTCGACCATGCAGGAGATCTTTAATAGGCTGCATTGAAGATAAAAACAATCTGATTAGTTGCTGCTACACAACAAAAGAGAATAGTAAAGTCCATTACCACTAATGATTGCCATGGAACAAGGATACAATTTGCTTAAATCCCATATGATGCCAGACTTATTTGAATAAATTCGGATATAGCACTGAGATATCTAAATAAATTTAAGTTCCAAATTGTAGCTTTTTATCTAAATTACTCTCCTTTTCTTTCCCTAGATGGATTTAAAAAAATGGTTACAAGAAGCAAAGGGGCTGCTGCTAAGTTGCCACAACAACTCAAATGCACCTTCCTCCGCCCCCCTTTCAGACACATGTATATCAACTATTAGCCACCTGAACCATTCCATCGAAAAGTTTATAAACTACCTGGCAACTCCTTGGGCACAAGTGCTCAAATTCAGTATTCTGAAGGAGTTGGGATATTACCAAAGTGACGCAAGAGACAATAAGAATACAGAATCCAAATGGCTTTATGTAATTAGATTAAGCAACAGTTATTATCATATTTCAAGCATCACAAGAGCAAACTAATAAAAGCATAGAAGGTAGCAAGACAGAGATCCAAACCTTAGAAGATTTAGTTCTGCCTCGTTCAGAACTTTCTGGCATCTCATTGTGAGTCCTGTTGTCAGTTATAACAAGATTATCCTCAGGCAAGACTGCTGAGGAGGCACTGTTTTCCATTGATACACTTCTAAATGAGAAAACCTGAGAGGAAAGAAGAGACTCAGTCTTTCCTGGTACTGTTTCTACCTTGAATCTATAGAGGGCTTGGCCTGCTGAAGGTCTGACATCCTCTGGAACTCTACCATATTTCAACTTCTCTCCATCTTGAGTCCGCCAAGCCACTATTTCTCCCCTATAAAATGGCCTCAATGGGTGAAGCTGGACTTGAAGAGCATCTTGGGGCATTATCTCTTTGCCGATCAAATTGTTACTAGTGGTTTCAATTTCTTCTCTCTTGTCAGAATGAAGCTTCAGAATATCAATAATTGCAGCCTCGGATCCTTCAGGACATGAAAACAAAGATCCTATAGGCAATGGAATAGGGGATCCTAAAATCTGGCTTACAACAGTTGCAACAACATCAAGAACAGAGATATAAGTGGGAGGCTCAGCAACCAAAATACAGCCTTTAGACTTGTCAATGAAGTAAAGAGTCCGATGTCTAGATTCATTCTCCCACTCTGGAATTACAGAACCCTTAGATACAAAGGTAATATCTTGAGATCTTGATAGGAGCCAGAAACGGGTATAGAGGCACTTAACAAACTGCAACTTGTCTGCAACAGATTCCAGAGAACTATGTATAGTTCCCAAATCCATATTGTTAATTCCTGGAAGATAACCAGCTATACTATTTACAAGAGTCCACACAGCACCCTGAAAGGATCTGCTTAGCAGCTTCTCTCTAATAACATCTAATGGGATGGAGCCAATACCATCCAAAGTCTCTATATTGCCTTCATTATCAAGTTTCTGCAAACACAAGCACATAAATTAAAACAGATGCTTTAGTATTTTTCATTGTACGACTATGAAAAAATCACTAAAAAGTTCAACAGAACAAGATCAAAATACCTCTCTGACAACTTCAGATAGCTTTTTGATGCCTAAGACTGTACATATTCTCTCAGGAATATTTGGGTGAACAAATCTTAACCTAGAAGTGTCAATATGCTTAACAAACCTAGAGCCATATGAATCAATGTATACGCAAGTCTTTGCATGAACGAGTCTGCAACTATCATCTGGTAGTACAGCATCTGATTTCCAGTCAAGCCTATCAAGCATATTCGCCTCAACAGTTCCATCACAAACAAAATATAGAATTTCCATCACAGCACGGAGTTCATTTGGATTTAAACGCTGATATCCACATGCTTTCTGTAGATTTAACAGAAGCTCTTTTGCAGAAGCAACTGATAGCATGTCCTGAAGTCCCAAATCCTTAAGAATCTTCATGAAAGGAAGATAGAGAGAAGGAAGCTCAAAAGAAAATGGGGCCAAATTAATGGTCAAACGTGCAAAAAGAGAGTTAGCTGGCACCAGGCGCGTTCCATTTGCTGCAGGTAGAAATGCCACTCCTTGCAGCTTTGCTATATCTACATAAGCCAAACTTCCATTGTTTTAGTCTTCTAAATATATAATTCCGCCACTGTGATGCGCAAAAGGTAAACTTACATAAACCAAGATTCAATGAACTTATCAGTCTAATTGAACTAGTATGAAATTACGAACCAAATAGCTATAGGAAAATATAAATATAATATGCTGTCAAAGAAATTTGAAGAGTTGCTATAAACCCATTCCATTCTAGAGATAGTTAACAGCAGACGAACATAGCAACCTGAAGAAGAGAGGGAACCCCATATTTTATCCAGATATTTCAAAACTTCATAAGAAGCATCATCTATGGTCATCATGCCTGATGCAGTAGGCCAGTGAGCAAGAGTGTCTTCACCACCATTTTTCCCGATAATCTGTCAAATTCTTGTTAGTTGTGTGTTTAGACATGAAGCTCTGTCGAATAAAAAGAAGGCAAAGGTCAAGTTTCATACCTGTAGATGTTTTAGTACTGTAGCAAAGGACGGAGGACTCCTCAAGTGCAATGCTCCCCATGAATATTCAGGAGGAATAACATTTTGCTTAGAGAGAATAGGAGCACAGCTCCAAGCCAGAGGCCAGTCCTTCGATAGAATAGCTTCACCATAGGAAGCAAGAACTCTTTTCACACCCACATTTGGCAGGCCTAGTTCAGCTGGTACACAAGAAATATCCCCTAGTAGATTACAGAAGTTATTTCCATAAAGGACAGCGAAGTTTGTGAGCACGACTTCAATAACAGATCCAGCCAAAGACCACACTTCCATAGAGACTTCACCATGACAGCGGGTCATATCTGTCTCAAAATCATCAAAATCCCCAGACTTCATGCACTCACTTCCAAGAAACTCAACCCTTTTAGCACATTCAAGTATCACATCAGCTTCTGTAGCAGTTCGAAGGCCCACTTTCCGTAGAATACGGAGCCACCCTTCTGTAGTAAACCTTTCACCTGGAAATTTCTTCCTCTCACCTGAAAATACTGATGCTAGTAAAGCATCCCCAGGATCAAACAAGTCCTTAGGCTTGTATACATCAGAAGAAAATTCATCAGCATTCCTAACAAAACTAGTTTCCCTTAGAGCTTCAACTACAGAAGAATCAGCTTGGAGATCTTGCCAATTCATATAAAGATAAATCAGTATATCTTCTCGTTCCTTCTGAGGTTTTTCTTCAAAACGAGGCAGACCAAACCTTACCAGAATTTGTTGATCATGCAACTCAGGAATCCCAAGAGCATGAAGTAGAGAACATTCAATTGAATCTGTTGAATACGAGAGACAGTGCTCATCGCATGGTTTAAGGAAAGAATTTGACGAGATCATACAATGTTCTTGGTTGTTTAAACCTGTGAAAGAACCCAAAACTGTTCTGTAGATGGGCAATGAGCGCAACACTTCAAGTTCATCTCTTCCATATCTGGACCCATTATTAGAGAAATCAAGAGCAAAAAGATTAAGAAGTTCATCTCGATCAGCAGCAGAAAACAATGTGAGTTCAGGAAAAAAGCCAGCACGTTTAGTTGCGACAAGCTTGGAGGCAATAACTTGCCCTAATGATTGGCTGGATGCAGGAAGCAAGTTGCAAGAGATAGCACAATCCATGAAAGCAACATCAAAAACAGGGATATGGCATTGATTCAACAATGATACCAACCAGGGGTAATGACTTTTAGATATTTCAAAAGCTGAAATGTACCGTTGAATCGAATCAGATTCAGAAGTTTGATCGACAGAAACTCCAGTTGGATCATGTTGTGTTGCAGCTGCATCCATGACACCATTCCCAGATATTGGATCTGTTGGAGGTGGAATGAAGACCAGATGGCAATCCCTTACACGACATAAAATTGGCCTACCAAGATATGCAGGAATTAAAGGCCAATCAGAAAAGAGAGAAAGGTCGTCCGATGATTGACCAAAGCTTTTCCAAAAGGTTCTTACCCATTCAGGGGAAGGACCACCTTCACCACCAGAACCTGACGTATTCTCCCAGGAAAACCAAGGAGCCACATTTGATTCCATAACATGATTGACCCAGTTATCATGAAAAAGCAATCTCATATGAGTAGCCATTAAGTGAAATGAGAAACTCTTCAGTTTAAGTGCTGTTTGAATGGCGTGTTTTGAAAGAATATCTTCTAAAATTGACCTATCCAACACTTTTGAGTGGACAAATTTAGCTGCTAACGGCCTCATCAACATCTGATGCTCCTTGTTTCCTAACCAAAGTTCAGCCACCCCCAAGCGTGCTAAATGATTTGTTGCAGTTGGACATGGTAAGCGCTTGACCTCAGCAGCTATCGATACAAGTCTCAGGTCTCCGTTACCATTCCTGCTGTTACTGCTACCAGCTCCATCATCCCTCTGACCCAAGTTTCCAGCCCTACCAATATCCTCAACAACACCCCGGCCAAAATCAAATAAAGCCTTCCCCAAATTTGTTACCATTTCAAGTGCATCACCTGAAATGGCTGCATTCTGAGAGGAGCCTTGAAAAGTCCGCACAGTAGACGCTGATACGGAGTCTGATCCAATACCCACTTCATTGGTGACTCTAATAAAAGCATTTGGGTTAAAGGGATCTACTAACATATCATCTCCATGAGAATTTGATGATACTGGGAACTTAATGTCAGACAAGCAGTACTCGAGAACATCTACAAAAGTATCAACAGATCGAAGAACAATAGAAGTTGATGACTCCTTCAAATGATCACGGACCATTTTAGGTTTAATTTCTCGAACTGTAATTCCCACAGAATGGATTTCATTCACCAACTCCCACGGTACTGAAAACACCTGATAGTGTTCCTTCACAAAGCTACAAACAGTAGCAGGAAGCAAATTACCACCCACCCCATTGCCAGGCTGGGAGAGAAACATACCTTCATCAGCCTTGACTAAATTTCCTGAGTACAGCTGCCAAACGGGTAGGTCAACCAGGCGGGTGTAGAAAGGCCTTATAACTTGTTCCACCAGGCATTCCCAATCCGCTTTAAGCACTTCAGCTGACAATACTTTACTATTATCATCAGCTCCATCACTCGGTACATAACCATTAGACCTTGGCCAAAAGGAATAAATCTGATCTCCATAAGCCTTCAAAGACAAAGCAACCGCCTGACTGGAACTTGAATCAATACTAGAAGTTGAAGGATCTCTCCTTAATTTCTGCATTTCCACTACCAGTTCTATGTAGGAATCACGAACACAGGACATAAGTTCTCTGTTCCAAGCTTCAATCAATTGGTCTCCAGCATCAGGCCGCACCTCATAAAATCCTTCACTATTTTGGTATTTAAAGAGATAGCGACCACCGTTGTGGCGCACAAGGAAACATCCAAGAACAGTGACTGGCAAAGTTACAACACCAGACAGAGGAAGAGGAGTCATTATGGAGCTAGTATGATGATCATTAGTTGGATGGCCATTGCGGGATATATGAGCAGCAACTCCAGCAACTGGTGTCAAATTGTAGGCCAAATAGCGCCTAAGAACAAAAATAATGACTGTTAAAGAACATAAAGAACACTGCTGATATTTCGTAGGGAGAACAGGCAAAGAAAAAGAGGATGCACGTAGAGAAAATGCCAACTTCTCTTATTCTGAATCAAGAGAAAACATTTTGAACTATTGCAAACCAACAAATAGAGCACAACATATTTATTTGGATTTAAAGTAGTCAACAAAGTTTGGGGAAGAAGGGGAAGCAGGGTGTTGCATCTGCCATTTACTAATCAGAGAATAAAATCCTTCAGCATACCTATCAAGGGCCATGTTTCTGGTCTGCCCGGATCCCAGGCTGAGCACAACGAGCCATCTATCCACAAATCTAGTTCCTTTTTGGAATAAGTTCACATCAATCACATGCAATTTAACAGCAGCATTTGAGCTGCTAAATAACCTGGATATTTGAAATTTCCTCCACTTTTTTTCAGAAAATGGATTCCTCAATATAGCTGATGATGGATCAATAAATACAGAATAATCCTGACAAAGCTGTGTACTTCCTTCCTCCCATGTTGAAACTGACACCTGGATGTTTGAATTTAGATGATAATTAATGCTTTAGAAGAAAATGGTACAAGCAAGTAGGGGTGAGCAAAATCCGATTCGATTAAATAAAACTCAATAAAAAATTCAAATTTTGAATTAAATAGTTCGAGTTATTTTGAGTTAATCGAGTTATTCGGATCAACTCGAATAAAAAACTAAATTTTTCGGTTTAACTCGGATACAAATTACACAATTCGAATTATCCGAAAATCAGAATAAGAAAAGGCAAAACTACAATGTTTTGATAAATGTTTACCTTTTTAAAGTTAAAAGTCAAAACCATTAAGTTAAAAAATAAAATTACGTCATTTTGATAAATGTTTACCCATTAAGTTAAAAGGCAAAACCATTATATTGTTTATATAGTTAAATAATCTTGTACTTCGTTTACTATTTAAATAATCGGTCCATGTAAACTTTAACATTGAGTATAAATAATAGGATTCGTCAACTCGACTCGAAATTTTTTTCTCGATTCGGTTCGATTCGAAAAAATTTCAAATTGAATTCGGTTGCAAAAATAGGATTCGTCAACTCGACTAACTCAAAATTTTTTGACTCAATTCGACTCGACTCGATCGAATACTCACCCCTACAAGCAAGTAAATTATCACATAATTCCTTATTTCTTCCCTAACGTAAAATAAATAAAAAATCATACTAAATAGATAGACTGGAATGATGCAGTGGCACATGGCCAAGTAATTACTATCCCAAGCAAAGAACAGCTCGAATGCTTTGAAACTCCTGATTGGACTTCTCAGGCCATCAACTCCATGAATAAACAAAATGAACAAGGAAAGTACAATGCTAGGCTAGAAATGTCCATTGCTTTAGTGGAAATAATGAAATACAAAGACAAAGAAACTTCACCTGCAAAACTGACTTTAAGGAAATAAGAATTCTTGATGCCTGCTCCAAAAATCTGTCAATTATTTTATTTACTCTATTCAATCCCAATTCAAGTCCATCTTTCAAGCATTCCGGAGATAGAGGCATGCGAATGATTGTAGAGTCCGATGATGACCATGGCATCTTTTGATCAATTAGCATTGGAATAAACTGATCACGAAATCTTTCAGTCAAACTGGTAGCTGCAAATCAGAAGTTAGCATTTCAAACTGCTTGCACAGGTGGACAAAGATAAAGTGGTAAAATCTCAGACAGCATCTAAATCTTGGGGAGAGAATGTGGTCTAAGAAAGGAGGGAAAATGGAATAAGGCAAGGGCCATCATTAAGGCTAAACCCATCATTATGAAATAATTAGCCCATAAATCTCCATCCAAATAACATACTGGGCTTACAACTAAATTGTTCTATCTCGATAATGAATGACATATGGTAGTCAAAACATAAATCAAATGATTTCTATTTTCTGATAGCAAAGACATACCAAATCAAGTATAAGTGTGACAGGGGAGAAAAGGAATAGGGAAGGAAGAACAAAGTTACCAATCAAAGAAAACATTTTTGCTGCCGGAGCCTGGCTTGACGATACAGAAAGTGCGACACCACGAGGATCGAACATATAGAAATAGCCACCAGAGATGATAGACAGGAGATCACAAATGAAGTAACAGCTTAGCAACCCCAAACCATAGTTTAGAGTATTAGCACGAAGTCTCCATGGAGGAATCAGCTGAAGACCACTTATCTCCTCTCTGTTCAAGCTGGCCCCTTCCAGAATAGCTACCAAGGCAGGCCCTTGAAATTCAACTACACTCGTAAAGTAAAACAATATTCAGAATACCATTCAGTTGACAAGAAAAGGCAAAGATGGGCAAGTTGTTACAAAAAATGAACTACAAAATACAGAATACGATAAACTCACTGAAGGAAAAGATGTTGATTACTTTCAGTACAAAAAGTTGCACCCTACCATTTCAGAAGTAAATGACTTTGTAGAGACCAGTTTGCAGCGCTATAGCTCCTTCCAAGCATGTTATAAATTAATTTTCATTTTAACCTGTGGGTTCAATGATCTATGCAACACTTGCAACCACACAAAAAGAACCTACCATAGCCTAATGTACCAATTCTGAGCAGTGTAACAAAAGAAACATCTAAAGGCAAATTCCATCAATTGAGGAAAAAAGTCCCATATCACATATTCAACAATAAACTTAGAAAAATTAAGAGGTATCACGCATTCAACAACAAACTTAGAAAAATTAAGAGTTAGATTCATTACCTAAGTTGTGCTGCAGCAAAGACTGGCGAGGATGCTCCCTCTTGTCAAATATTAGGTGCAGCTTCTTAGCTTTACAGCAATCTGCCAACTCAAGTAGGTCAAACAACAAAAATTCATTGTTGCCATAAAGAGACAGAAGTTCACTTATTCTTGCAAACTCCATGCATGGGAGATCTTTAGTCATATCTTCGCTTACCAAAGAGAGACAGCGGAGCGATTTTACACCCAACCTATTTGCTAAGTCATTGTTGATACTTGGATGTATAAAACGTTTGCCAACCAGGGCACTATTTTCAATCCATGGTGCATCATTATACACCAGCTCCCCAGCAGACACCAAAACACCACATGAATCTGGAATTAGCAAAGGAGAATTAGAAGCCTCAAAAAAGGGTTTGTCTGATGAACAGTCAGCAATGGCTTCAAGGACGCAGTTGACAAAACCAAATTGATCAGCTGACAAAGGAAGCCCCTTCAAATCATTCTGTAGGCGTTGTAGAACATGGAAGTAGTCCCAAATATCAAAACTGAGCCTGACACCTAATTCCAAGAGTAAGTCTCTAAATTCTGCTAACTCAGATGGGACAACATACAAATAAGGAGTAAATTTCACAGGAGAATCAAATGCAAGTGCATTTGGAGAAACAAAATCATCTCCGATCCAAACCCAGGAAACACCATCCAAAGAATATTTCAGCACCATAAAGTCATCAGTACCAATATGTTCTTGCAATTTAGAGTAAAGCATTGGGATGCCTTGCTGCAGTGCAGCATCAAAATCATGCTCCACCAAAGAATGTGACTTCAGATGGCAGTAGGACTTAGACATCTCTATTAATTGTGTGGAAAGAACATTTATGTTCAGCTGATCCATCCAACCAAGTCTTTGTTGTACGTATAATGAGTCACATTGACCATCAAGAATATGCATAGTTGAGGACACCATCCACATCTGTGATTTAGGTCTCACAGTGCTCGAGGATACTAGATGGCTAGTAGGTTTCAACCATGGGAGTCCTTGGAAAGGGGGATTTACACAAACTGGGCACCAAGCAATGGTTTTCATTTCAGACCAAAAATCTTCTTCAGGCATATCATCCATCGAGTTGCCTATAACATTGTCAATGCCTATATCATCCTTACAAATGGTTTCCTCGCTTTTAGGGAAATCAACAGCAACTGCATCACCATATACAACATCACTATTCAGATCAATTAGGTCACCTGGCATCTCACTGCCATTGCCTTCTGATTCAGAATAATTTTCCGGAAGCTTGTTCGAGATTACCTTCCGTAGATCACCTTCTCTCACAGATGAAAGCTTGCATGCAAGAGCATCTAAATAGAGAAGCAACTTCCTACCATAAGTTGCTGCTTCTGGGTCCCCAGATTCATGCAGCATGGAAATAGATCTAGCACAATCAAGAAAACCAATAAAACCCAAAGTCCTTCTAAGTCCAAGGCTGACTAAAGTGTCTAAAGTTTCAGGATCCGAGAACTTCTCAGAAGGAAAGAAAACTTCTTTACAGAGCACCTTTTGTAGCTCAGGGACTCGGGGATCATAAAGCCTGCAAAGAACATCACAGAGAGAAATTGATAACAGGGAATTCTTCAAGTGATGCTAAAAAACAAATCATTGCACGTATGGGTTTCTTGCAGAAACAAAAGCCTTTTTAAGCGACTAGGTGGAAGTAAACTACGGTAGCATTGCAAACTAATTGGCCAAAAGCTAACCTTGCAAACTTGCAGCAGATAAGAAAATTAAAGATATTGATTGGAAACAAATAAGATATTTAAATGTATCAACCTGGATGGAGGCTGCCAAGAACCATTTGCTGCTAGAACAAAAGGTGTTGTAGAGAGCGCAGATCTGATGGAAATGTCTTCCTCAACTAGCATCTTCACATCATGTAAAATGGCAGGAAAAGCTCCCTGCTGTGGAAGGAATTCTGACATGTGATTAAGAACATAACTTTTATAGAATTCCACCTTTGACGGCTCTGTAACATCCAAATACCTTGTAAGAATGATTCTTTCTCTTTCAGATTCTGCACGCACAAAATCATCATTTAGCATATCCTCGCGGATGCCATTGGGTTTGAGCCATTTAACAGGCTTATTTAGGCTGACTAGTTTTCTACTTCTATATGACTCAAACATAGGAATATGCTTAATGATGTCAATATGCAGGTCTGTCATCTGCTCTTCATGGAACCACTTTGACTGCAGAATATAACTACGAAGTTCATGCAGCTCCCCTTCTGATGCATCAGCGAAAAGCCCCTCAATGCTCTCCATTTTACCATTTCCGGCCACTGCTAGAAATGCATTTAGTATTCCACTTGCTGTTGGAGACTGGACAAAAAGTTCTAGCTGTGGATGTTGTATTCCCATGTCTTGCCTTAAAAATAAACAACCAACTTTTAGCAACAAAGTAGACATGTTCTCACTCCATCCATCATTTTTAATCACATTGGAACTTTTAACTAGTTGCAAGAGATAATTATCTTCAACTGGCAGTATAGGCCACTTGAAAAATATTGAGAGATCATCGCAACATGTATTCAAATAGCTCCACAGCAACTTTATCCATTCCAAACTTGGGTGGCCTTGATGACCAGGAACCCAGCTTACCTTTTTTGCAAGTTGCCAATCAGCTGGAAGTAATTTCAAAAACAGCTTCTCGAGCAAATGGCATGATAGAAAAGAAATATTTGATTGCTCACTTTGGGCCATATCACATAGTTTGCTATGAACCACTTCCAAAAGTTCACAATAAACCAATTGTTGCGGAAGTAAATCCTTGAGAAGACCATACTCATCCCCCCTTGCTACATAGATTCTTTCACCAGCTCCATTCTTCTCAAATGTTGCAACAGACCCATCCGCAAGAGGTAACAAAGGTAAACCAAACAAACAATCAGCTTGAACAGGAATTTTTAAGTCAAGCATGCAATATTCAAGGGTCAAGATCACCGCATTCCTGTCCTTCAAACCACGTTTTCGCCTAGATAACAGAGATCTTAAAAACTGAGGTGTTAGATAATGTAATGATGGACAGACATCCATGAATCGCTCTACTACTGGTTTGGGAACATTTGCAAGAGGTAGACCTGCGTCACATAATGCTTCAACCAGCTCGTGAGCTTTATGGAAGGTAAAATCAGGAAAAATAGTTTGTTTTGTTGAAATCCACTGTCCCCCTCTAGCATTTGTATACAATACACGAAGACCGAACTCGGCAATAAAACTATAAAGTTTACGAACCACAGATGCCCATGGCTCCAATCCTGTTGTTGTTGGCCAAAATGAAAAGAACAACTCAGACGGACCAACCAGTGAAGCAATTTTCTCAAGCAAGTGCCCATATGCAGGAGCAACAACATCTTCAAGCAGGTAAATATTCCAGTCTGACCGTTTTTTCCCACCGCCAGCCATGTCATTACCAAACCAGATATCCCTACGATTCGATGACAACTCAAAATATGCATTAATGTGAGCTGGAAGACCAGTGCTGATTGGCAATGGCAAAAAGCAAAAGGCACGCCCCTCAATGTTCTTCCTATCTTGAATGGAAGCCATAGAAAGTTGAAAAATATCACCAGCACAAGTGTTTTCCCGGCTAAAGACATCACACATTTCTCCATCCACCTTGACAGACTGTATATGCGCAGCAACACAAGCCCAGGGGATTGAGTTATGAATCTTGTCATCAGCTACTGAACGGTTGGTTTTAGCTCGTCCACTACCTAAACATTCACCAGTTATCCAACAATGTGACACAACACCAGATGAATTCTGTTCGGTCACCACAATCTTCTGACATTTATGCGGCAACTCTCTATCTATAGACTTGCTCAATTTCTTCAACAGTTGGTCTTTATCCATTCCACCATGTCCTTTTGCATCAATAAGGCCAAACATTTGATGCAAAGCATCAGAATGCGTTTGTGGCTCACTAATGCAGTTTCTCTGCACACGATGCATAAGTTGCATTTCATGACCAGCTCCTTCCTTCATAAAAATGGAGATAGACTTCACATTACGAAGAAAAAGTAGAGCATCCGAAACAACAGCAGAGAAAGAAGAAAATAGAGACATGACATCATCAGGGGAATATCCTTCTTTTTTAATCTGGCTTCGTGATGCAACACTAGCACTCCTAAGAGGGAAACGGAAAAGAGTGCCAGGAAAAAATTGCTGCAAGTCACAGCCAAAATATAAAAATGGAGAAAATTGATCAGGGAACTGTTCTAAAACCTTTCTCCCTACAAATTTTATTCTCAGTCCAGGATGGGATGGAGAGATCCCTGGCAAATTACTAGCATGAGGATCAAACATTACGATGTTTTCACCAGAAACAAATGTGGGAATGTCTGTGAAATGATAAACACAATTAAAGCCCAGTCCAAATCTTCCAATTGCAAAAGGCTTTTCAAGTTTGCTTTCCTGACCAATACGAGATATTGCATATAAATCTTGTGGACTAAATACAGAATCATTAAAACAATAAAGGGCAGGGCCTTGCCAGTCAGCCATTTCAGGAGAGAGAATAGAAGATGTTCCATATTGAGTTTTATCCAAAAGGAAGGTCACTTCAGAAGCTCCTGAATCCTCAGCGTTTTGAACCAGCTCAAAGAGAATTCCAGGTCCATCTGCATACATCTCAAGTATATGTTTTAGCCTTGTTGTCAAGGCTTCATGCTGACCGAAGGCTTCAGCAGCTCCAGATAAACTCAAATTCATTGAGTCAGCACTCTCAGCAAGCAAGATTCGACGAAGCGAGCAGACACCAAGCTTCTCTGCAACCTCATTTGATATGTTTCCATGAACAAATCTCTGAGTGCTCCTTACATTAAATACTGCAGCAGATGTGCCACTAAACAAGGTATCGGAGTCATCAGATCCGAGAAACCAGGGCGCATCATTATAAACTAAATCACTAGCCGGGTGTAGCCTCGCTGATACATCTGGTAAATATATCTTAACTTCTTCATGAAATTGAACTCCTGAAAGATGCTGAACAATCAGTATTGCTGCCCTGATTTCGTCGGCATCAAGGGGAGAGCAACCTTTTCTGGTTGCCATTCTACCTAAAATGTTAGCATAATCAGAAGGCTTCAAAAATTCTCGAATACCAAGCTCCAAGAATAACTCCTTGAATACTGCTAAATCCATTGGTATAACGCGAATATAAGGAGTCAAATGAAGTGGACCATCAAGAACTACCTCATCAGAAGTTGCAAATCCATCTCCAACCCAAATCCAGCGGCACCCTTCCAAAACAGCCTTTACAATGTCCATCTCATCAGAACCAATCATGTTCATTAATATAGAGTATATCCTCGGCATTGCTAGAGCCAACTCTTGCCGGAGCACCTGCTCATTCACAATCTCATTGTTTTTTCCAAGCTCAAGTAACTGGGCAGCAATTGCACTCCCCCCAGGTGGAGTTAGCCATCCAAGGTTATAGGACAACGCTGTTGAAGAACATTCACCATCAAGTATTCGCATGCTTGCAGAAATAAGCCACAAGTCTGTTTGCAACCTCACAAGCTTTGGGGGAGCAACCTTGGATGATACAACAGGCCATGGTAAAGCTTGAAATGGAGAAGACACTACCACTGGACACCAGCAAATCATACGGAGATCATTCCAAAACTTTTCCAGGTCAGATCTCATGTTGCGAGGCCTAAATGCAGTTGCAGCTCGTGAGAATATTCTGTTTACAGCTCCTTGATCGTCACTTACTTGATTGGGAAGCCATTTCATTGCATTTACTTCTAAATAAGAAAGAAGTATTTTACCTCTTGAATGCGCCTTGTGCTGATCTTCATGCATCATTTGCTCAATTTGTTGAGCACTTTCTATGACTGTTTCAGGAGTTACAGATGTCCTAAGGCCCAAACCCTGCAGCATGTCCAAGATGCCAGATTCTTGAAAAGGGCCAGATGGGAAACTATCAGAGTCTTCTAGCAAAGCATATAATTCTTCATTACGAGGATCATAAAGCACTGACGGACATTTAAGTGCACCAGTAGAGGTAGGTACAAATTCAAAATTTCTCAAGTAATCTCGAAGAGATGCATCTTCAATAGATAACTGCGGCAGGTTTTCCAGAATAGAAAGCATAACACTGTCACGAACTTCATTATGCATTTCTTTTATTCTATTTAACACTTGCTGCCTGTAAAAACGAGCTTTCCCCATTCTCTCAACTTCATAAAATCTTAACAAAATCTCTTCTTCACTACTTGAAGAGCAAAGAATGAATTCACCTCCCAGAAGATACTCAGGGATGCCAAGGGGTGGTAAGTACTTTTGAGGATTCTCTAAGTCGGAAAAACAAAAATTCTCAGCAGATTCTGCAGTGTGGACTCTATAAATGGGCAGTTTCTTGCAATTTTTTATTCTAGAACTGTTAACAGGTTCTCCCACATACCATTTTGGATGAAGAAGAAATTCCCGTAACTCATTCTTCTCTTCAGCTGTCAAGTTACAGTTAAATGTTTGTATTATGCTGCCATTTGAAGACGCAATATCAAAAATGGAATCCAAAACACCTGAAAAAGTGGAATCAGATACATAATGAAACAAATCAGGATGTACAACTCCATAATCAGGGTCCAGTATCTTGCAACCAATCTTCACAAGGATGCCTTGCATTCTATCAGAAAGTTTCTCTGCCTTGATAAGTTTCGACTGTCTAGAAGGTCTATACAGATGCCCCGAGGTTGAAGGCAAAATGGGCCAATCTCCAAATAACAACAACCCCTCACCCTGATTCTGGAGATATTGCCAGAATAGCACAAACCAGGATTTAGTTGGGAAAGTACAAGATGATTCTGGTTCCCAGAGAACCTTAATTTTATATCTCCATTCAGCAGGTACAAATCTAGGAAATAATTTAACAAAATGCTGAACACTGAAAACAGCAAGATTTGCTTTTGATGACTTCGCAATAGCAGAGAGCCTGCTCAGTAAATTAAGGGGAATGTCCCGATCAACTATTATATCAGAAATTTGTTGAAGCAGCATGTATTCTAACTCATTACAAACAAAATAAGAAACCCCTTTTGTGCCTTCAGAAAATATACCGAAGTCACCATTTGCCAAAGGAATCAATGACAGGTTATTGGCATATGCACCTACATCAGAATCAATCAAGTCCTCAAGACAATATTCCAATAATACAAGTTTAAAGGATTTGCTCAAGCTCATAAGAGTTTTGCATGACCTAAGAAAATGGCGTACTGTATCAGGAGTAACCACTTTTTGCTGAAAATCAGAAGCATATTTCAGAAACATATCAAACAGATAACTTGGCAAATGGACAATAGGCATTCCTAGCTGCAACAGAGCCTCAGCGAGTTCCTTACTCTTTCCAAACTCCTCATCATGAAGAAAAGCTTCTACTGGTGACACCCACTTTCCTCCTCCAAGACCAGAATACAGAACAGCAGAATTACTAATATTTTTATATATGTTCTCAACCAAAATGCTCCATGGCTCTTCAAAAGAACCCCTGGGCCACAAAGAATAATATGAGTTTGTTGGACCAAGCGGTTCTCGCACACCCAACAGCATTTGCATAAAAATAGGAGCTATAACATCTTCCAAAAGAAGTCTATTCCAGATAGAACGGACTTTTCCACTTCTGTCCATATCTGCTCCATACCAAATGCCACGACGGTTTGAGGAGACCTCAAAGTACGCATTAACTTGCACGGTCAACCCAGTTCTCACAGGCAACGGAAGAAAGCAGAATGCTTGACCAAGCTTCAGAGCAACATTCTGTTTAAAATGCATCACAGTAATACAAGATTTTAGTAAGACAGGAATGAAGTTTGAAGTAAGAGGTGCTAAACCAGTCAAACCAAAAAGGGCACTTTGCTTGCTGCTTTAGAACTTAGATATACTTATATAGAACACCACAAGACTAAGTAATTAATATAATAAACAAATCTTCTCAGTTAAAACCAGAGCATCTTCAAAGATAGAAAAATGAATTCAGAAGCCCAAATAAACAGTAGTTAGGAATAGAATTCAAATTCACTTGAAAGGATAACTGTTAGGGCACCAAAAAACTTAATAAAAAGTAAGAAAGGCAGGTGTGCACAAAATCTTATATACCATGATAGACTCACGCAGATATATCAGTAACAGCTATTTTAAACAAACAATCAGATACTTTAACTTGCTGACTCAGGCACTCAGCCACTCTCCAACAGCAACCAAAATTTTATAGAACACTTCAACACCAAGGCACTGGCATCCATAGATTTTTAAATATGTTCTATTAAAGTTTGCTGCTTCTGGTCTACAACAGTATAGGCAGTGCAATATTTAAAGCAAAACCCAGTGAATAGAAACTCGGTCTATAGAAGTTCTTCTAAAAAAATTATGCAACATACTGGTTTCTTCATTATTTTATAAACATGAAATACAAACGCTTCTAAGGTTAACGTAAAACAACTCAAACATGTGCTTTTAGGTAACCTATCTAGGATTATAACAAAGGAAAAATACAGTTCCTGTCATATTTCCCCAAGAGTTATAAAACATACTATAGGCTAGCCTGGCCATGTAAGCCACTACTCTTTACAGATTGGTTTCTAGCAAAACCAAATGCTTATTATGCTCCTACGCTGAATCAGAAACAAGGTAACCTATTGTAAGACATAAGCTCATTGCCAGATGTTTTGTGCATAGATCACCAAAAACCTTGAAACTCAGTCTATGTTGTGATGGTACCATACAAGAGAAAATTAGTTCAAACAGGATCAAAAGCATGTCAGGCTCCCTAATTTATAAGGCCGTGACATCAAGCATGTTCAGTGCCCTACACAAGCAAAGATTTATTACCATTAACCAAACCAGCATAAAACTACAAAATATAGCGGACATATTATGAAATTGACAACTCAGGTCATATGATCTTGAAGAACAAAAAAAAGTTTAATAATACTTTAAAACAAAAATAATACACCAAAAAGGGTAGGACATATTAAGTGCGGCAAATTACATCTGATGAACTGTCTGATATACATGCAGCAACAGATGCCCAAGGTAGCAGATGAATATCATATTCTTTGGATGCAGTAGCAGCAAAAGAACCAATCCTGCTAGAAGCAGAAGCCATTGATTGTACTATATAAAAAGTATCAATTCTTTTTCTACATTCAGTCTCCGCCATCGCTTCACTCAAGAATTCAACCGAATAAGCATCCACCTCATTACCTGTACTGTTAACAACTGATTTTGACAATCTTAGAAGTGCCTGCCTGTGCCAAATAATTTCATCATTGGGAGAATTAACAGAGCATGAGAAAAGCTTTTTCGGCTCAGATTCTCCAGCTTCCCATTTATACATTTCTATACACAACACACTTTTAAGAAAAAGTAACGAGAAAACCCCTTCCTCAAAAAGCTGGGAAAACAAGGAGGAAATGTCGTCTTCCGAATAAGCTTGTCGCGAAAGCTTACTTCGGACAGCTTGATCAGAATTCCTCAAGGGGAAACGGAATAAAGTTCCAGCGAAAGAACTTTTCATATCACAGCCAAATACAAGATAAGGAAGGAATTGATCATTGTATATTGAAAGAGCTGAAGAAGACACAAAGTCGATTCTTTTTCCAGGATTAGCTGTTGACACATTGGGAAGATAAAAACCCTGAGGATCAAATAATACTACGTACTTGCCGCTCACGAACGAAGGCAAATCGGTCAAGTGATAAACCGAATTAAACCCAACCCTAGAAAATATTCCGAAAAAGAAAAACAAATAAATATATAGAATGCAGAAAGAGGTAAGAAACTGAAGATCAGTATAAAGCAATCTGAGCGAGAGGTTACCCAAATCGGCCAGTTTTCCAGGCCTGGCCGTGTTTACTACTTCCGCCAATTCTTGAAATACTAACGAAATCTTCTTCTGTAAAAACCGCGTCGTTGTAAGCAAGTAGAGATGGTCCTTGCCACTGCCCCAAAGAATCCGAAAGCAATGAGTCCGTCCCATGCGAGCGGCGATCAAGGCATAGACGAACTTTGGTGGCGCCGGCATCGTCAGCATTCTGAATAAGTTCCTTTAACACGGTGGTGCCCTCCGGGTAGTTCAGTAGGACCTCCCTGATCCGCCGGGTCAAGTCCACTTTCTGCCCGAAGTCTTCTAGAAGAATCGAGTCCCTTGCCGGCAATTCCATTCTTTATATTTTTTCTGTTTCGCCGGCGATTTTTTTGTTTTCTTTGTTTTAATTGTATGAGAGGAATTCGGAATTAAGCCATGCAGATGGATTTTTTAACGTGTAAACCAGAAAGATTTTTTTGGGAAATTGGGGGTGGGAAAGAAAAGCAAGGAATTTATTTGTGCATAAGAGAAAAGTTCGCGAAGGCGCTAGGAGTTCTGGTTGATGTAAACCAAAATATATAATTAATAAATTGCCGACTAGTTTCTGCTTGTCGTCGGTGAGTGTATATTGTCCGGTCAACCAGCCAGACTTAGGCTTTAATTCTTTAATGTATGAATAGCAACATGGAGGGCTCGACCACAAAATTCATTATATTACCAACAAAAAATCAAAACTTCTATCAACTTTTACCAACAAACAATACTATTTATTTTTAACATATTATTAAGTTGAACCTACGAGTGATTCTGATACTTTTATTTTATGCAATTTATTTTTATTTCGACGTCTTTATTTTTTATTTTTTTTAATTTTGTTTATTTTATTTTTCATCAGATTGTGCTGTTTTTTTTGGCACGATTTTGTTCACGATCTCAACAGATAATATTTTTTACGACTTTTCAGTCCCTGAAAATTAGACCCTACTTCTTTTTACTATTATTTTTATTTATTTTTGAAATAGATTATATTTGATGTTCCCGACCACATATCAGATTCCAGTAAAAAAGAAAATGTTATTCATCCTAGAGTCTTGAGTTTGAATACCTATGTGTGTAAGGTGTATGTGCATTATCAATGAATTTAAAAAGTATGAACAGATACGAAACATAAGTATGTTATTTGATAAAATTAAATATTAATTTTTAAAAGCTTGTTTATTTTTAATTTAATTAATATAATATTTTATATTATTTTAGATAGTTTTTGAATGAATGATAAATATTGTAATTTGAATATCTATTTTTTAAATGATAATTTATTTTAATTTTGTAATAAAATAAAATCTACTTAATAATTTCTAAATTAAGTGATAAATGCCTACTTATATTATTTAAAATATTATATGTTGAAAAATTGTATTTTCAATGAAATGAAAATTTTATTTTTTATGTTTATTTTATGATTCATGTTTGGGATTCATAACTACCATTCTTAATAATATCGTCTTCACGGTTCAAACATACATTTCCACTTGAAAGTACAATCTGACTTACCATTACACTCGGTAGTTATTGTTTTGAATAATGTTATTTTACATTAATTATATGAAATAAAACTATATTGTAAAACAATAGGGTAAACTCCACCAAATGCCACCAAACTTTGATTAATTTTTAAATTTTTCCATTAAACTTTAGAAATTTACAAAAATGACACTGATGTCATCGCATTATTACAAAAATACCACTTAATTGTTTATTGCCGTTATTTGGTTACCTGCGTCTAACATGGCACGTTAAATGGGCCACGAGTTTAAAAAAATGTTTTTTAATATTAAAATATTTCTTTTATTTATCTATTTATTGTTTTCTTTTTTTCCTTTCTTCTTATTCTTCTTTGCTTTTCATCTTATTGCCCATCCCAACAAACTTAGCAGCCACCAGTTCCACCACCGCAGATGGCTTCCTCGGATACCAAACCTGTCGATGGATCTCCCAAAGATTTCCCCCAAAAACCTTTTTTTTTTGTCATCATCAAAGCATTGTCCACTAATATGTGATATTGTCCACCAGCTTCATCCATGTTCTTCCCAACGCCATTGGAAACTTAACATCTCTTTGCCTCAGTGAAAGCCCTTGGGATAAGTTTCGGTTTGCTGGACTGTTGGCTATGGTTGCTGAGATTGGTACATTGATGGTTGATGTGTTTGCTACATCTCATTACACCAAGTCTCACATTCACAAAACCAAATTCATCTCCATGTTAGTACTCATGCTACTCACGGTTTTGTTTTTATGCTTGAGCATTCGGATTCAGCTAAGCTTCTTAAACACCAATTTTATTTTATGAATCATATATATTGTTGTTTTATGAAGATATATATATATCTATTATGATTTTGGTTTTTTTTTTTTCAATATTTTCTGCAACTGGCTCAATATTGTAATATGAGTTCGAAACTATAATATGAAAATTGATATATGTGATTTTTTTAAAGATATTGGAATTGGGAATAGTGGTACACTTAGTGATCATAGGGTATCATTGGGTGCTTTTGAAAATCCCAAGACTATAAAACCTTTGGGGGATGCACTCGCCTTTCATCAGTTCTTTGAAGGTACGAGACTTGGGTGGATGCATTTCCCGAGTAATACATGCATGTGTTTTAAATTTAATTCCTTATTTTCTACTTCATGTATCATTCTTTGTCATGACTTAGCTTTGAATGGATTTTAAAGGCTAAGTTCTAAGGTCGAGCTGTTGCAATCATGGGATTAAAGGTTGGGGTTGAGCTTATCGAAATCAAAGGACAGCCTTGGGAGATCCATCGATGGGTTCAGTGTTTGGGGAAGCCACCGGCAGTGATGGAATCCATGGCTGCTAGGGTTTGTTAGGAAGGGAAATAAGAAGAAGAAAGGGGAAAAGTTAATTATTATAATATTAGAAAACAAAAATTTTTACACATGCCACATCAGACGCACATTAACAAATGACGACAGTAAACAATTAGTGGTATTTTTGTAATAACACAATAATATTTGTGACATCTTTGTAAATTTTTAAAGTTCAGTGGCAAAAGTTAAAATTTAATCAAAGTTCAATGTATCTAATATAATTTAGACTATAACTATATTATATGTTGAATAACTTAAATTTGTTATGAAATTTTTTTATTATAATATTTGGATTGATAAATTAATATATTTTAATTATATTTAATAATTTAAATAAGAAATATTATTTTATGTTAATTATTGCAAATAAAAATAATATTTAAAAAATAGTTTAAGGGTGTAAACATTCTTCAAACTTTCTCAAAAAAAAGTAATTAAGCCTTTTTTTTTTTACACTCATTTGAGTACTTGAACTTTCAAAATGCATCAAAAATGCCCTCAAATTTTTTCAAAAAAATAATTAAACCCCTATTTTTTTGCACTCAATTGGATATTTAAACTTTTAAAATGCATCAAAAAGACTTTCGAACTTTTTCAAAAAAAAAGTAATTAAACCCTGCTTTTATTAAATAATATAAATAAAATAAATAAATAAAACAATAAATATGATTAAATTTTAATAAAAAATTATTAAAAATTAGAAAAAATATATAAAAATCTTAAAAATATATAAAAAAATTGTAAAATTTTATAAAAATCGTAAAAATTATAAAATATATAGAAATATAAAAAATTATAAAATTTTATAAAGTTGTAAAAAAATTATATAAAATATAAAGAAATATAAAATTCGTAAAAAAAATTAAAAATTATCATACCGAAAGAAAGTATTTTATAATTTTTCTATAAGTTTTATTGATTTTTATTTTTTTATCATTCTTCATCACATGTTACGTGTTGCGACACGTAACGACTTTAATTGAAAAAACTAATGGTCGTTCACTTTAACAACCAACATTTAAAGTTAATTGTTAAGGTAATTTTTCGATCCATTTTATAATTTTTTATGATTTCTATAAAATTTTACAATTTTTTTATTTGTTTACAATTTTTATAAAACAAAGTTTGAATTTTTAATAAATTTTAGTTTTTTATATTTTTATTAAAATTTAATAATTTTTCTAAAATTTATTTTTTATAACTTTTTTCTAATTTTTAATTAGAGCAAAGACTTAATTGCTTTTTTTAAAAAAATTTGAAAATCTTTTTGATACATTTTAAAAATTCAAATACTCAATTGAGTGAAAAAAAAATAGAGACTTAATTGCTTTTTTTTGAAGAAAATTGAGAATTTTTTTATGCATTTTTAAAGTTCAATTGAGTGTAAAAAAAAGAGACTTAATTTTTTTTTTTGAAAAATTTAAAAACTTTTTACACCATTAAAACTTTAAAAAATTAATTAAATATTAAACGTTTAAAATAACAACCAACTAATTTAATTGCTTATAACTTATTCTAACCCTAAACCCAACTTTACGTGCATTTGCAAGGAAAAAGAAAAAACTCCAAGAGAAAAATACGTTGATTTGTATTATATTATCAAATATTCAAATTTATAGGCCATACAGCAGTTCTGATAAATTAACACTAGGAGACAAAAGAGAAAAATGGCACAATAATAATATTAATTATAATTAAGACAACAAAATGGAGGAGGAAAGCTAAAATTGTAAATAAATAACAATTGTAACCTACCAAAACAATTACTTCTACTCCAACGTAAGCAGGTAGACAAGCAAGGGTAAAACAAAACCCTCAAGTCCCACTTCCTTAATCCTCATCATTGAAAGTAGTCTTCTTTCCTGCATTAAGATTAGAACACAAAATATTATGACTAAAGAAAAAAACCATGAGCAGTCACCCATTCATTTTATCTCCAATTGAGACGTTGAATAAAATACCTGAGCCAGCAGCACCAAGATTTGGCTTATTATGTGTTCCACGTCCTCTACCACCTCTACCACCACCAAATCGACCACCCCCACGCCTACCTCCACGGCCAACACCACCTCTTCCACTGCCAGGTCCATCACGGAATTCACCTTTCGGTTTTGCCTCATTCACGGTCAAAGAAAATTTATTAAGTTCTGACCCATCAAGTTCTAGAGCTTTGTTGAAACAATCCCCGTCGTTGAAATCCAAATAAGCATAACTGCAATTGATTGTACACTGTCAGAATATGGCAAACACCCAAAAATTACACTATTAAAAAAAATACATTCCAATATTCAAGACTTCAACCAGGGTTAAACTGTAGATACCAAGCAGCAATAAACTAAGTTCTACTTAGCCCTTAAAATATTATGTCTAAGTTTATCCACAATCTTAAGGAGGCTTCATCTTCATACAAGTCAATCAGTTAAGAAGAGGCTAAAAAGGGAACAACAAAAATCACTGCAACAGGAGATACATACCCTTTCACACCACCAGTTTCCCGATCTACTGGTATTGCCACCCTAGAAATCCCTCCGCAAGAAACAAAGTGCTCTTTCAACGAATTCTTAATCCGTGAATGTTTTCTACAGAGCAGATAATATAAATTCCAAACACAGTGGTGAAGAGGAGAGATCAACAAATGCAAAATTTCAAGCAAACAACTCACCTCATCCTGATCAAGAGATTGATCAAATCCTCTGACATATATTGTTCGAACGTTACCTCTTCCACCTTTCTGAAATGAATTGTTCCCATTGCTGCAAAAGATGATTAAGGAAATTAAGTTCAATAAAATAGTCCAATAAACAGGCAACATCTAGATCGAAGGCTCAAAAGTTAAATATCAATTCACACATTGACATAATGAAGGGAAAAAAAGACCTGCTATGTGGCGTATATGCACCCCTTTCACGCGCCAGATCAAGTCTAACGGCACGGTTCACCAAATATTCACCATTCAATTCTAAGGCCTGTAGTAAAATAATATGTTAGCTGAAACTTTCTAACTTCTTGACCTAAGAACAAAGTAGTGTGAAGCAAACACAGTTGCAGTTCACTTGAAGGCTGTTTAATAATGTGTTAAAATGAAGATGCTTCATTACGAATTTTACAGAAATGTTCACAGAATATTTTAATATTAATCAACATTTACTGGAGATACAATTTGGGTAAGTCCACACATGCCACTTCTATGAAAATTCAAATCAAAACCTATTCTGTATCTAATTTTCATCAGCAAAAATCAGTTCACAGTAGGAAAACAGAGTTTACAGATTCAATTCGATATTTCAGCACTTCATTTCTCATAAGTGAAGTTATTATTTCATTAACCAAAAAATTAGACAAATAAAGATCGATATGTTGCCTACAGTTATTCTATCTCATACTAACAAGCAAACAATAGTCATATGCTTGCCAAATCTATTATCACATAAATAGTCAACAAAAAGATATTATTTGATTACTTGCAGAAAGAAAAGAAAACTAAAGTATTTTATACATCAAATGTCCAATCCAAAATAGTAAGATGAAGAATTTACCTTCTGTGCAGCCTCTGCAGTAGCAAATTCACCATGTCCATACCCCTTAAAGTTCCCTTCAGCATCAGTGGCAAGACGTATATCCACAAGCTCACCAGCATCCTTAAAGAAATTCTTTCTGCAGAACACACTGATCAGAAGATATTTAAAAAAAAAAATCAATTTCAGAGGGAATTAAAGAACCTAAACGTACATTTCATCTTGTTCAATTTGGAAAGATAAGTTTCAACAAATAAAGTCTTTGATCCAGTAGATTGAACTTGAGGAGTTGCAGGAGTTTGGGGCTGCAGAAAAACCTCTAATCAGATTCAAACCTGTTTGACTAATGAACCAAAACAAGCAGTAGTTATCCAATTTAAATGAAACTAAAAGGAAAGTTGGCACTTACAGCTTTCTTCCCAGATCTCACATCCTGCTGCTTGGCATTTTTCTGTGGGGTCGTAGCATCCAACATTTCTACATCTGTGTCCTATCCAAATATATCGTACACCACTACATTAGGAAATCATCATAATAACCAGGAAAAAGTGAAAAGAAGAGGGAAATACATGTACTTTTTTCTTTGGAGTTTTTTCATCTTCACTTTCCTCATCATCATCGGATGATTCTTCAGATTCCTCCTCTTCACTACTGCTTACCTTTTTAACTTTAGCAGCTTTACCACTATCCAAAGCAACCTTGGACTGCTGCTTATAGAATTAGACAACTTAGTAAATTGATGCTAGAACAACAATAAAAAAGATCTAGAAAAATGTGGGTGATCAAGAAAATTTGACCTTTTTAGCAGCCGGTTGTTCATCCTCTCTTTCATCAGAGCTATCATCCTCACTATCATCGCTTTCCTGCAATGTGAAAGGGAAGTTAGCAAGAAAAAGAGTCATGCTTTGTTCACAGAACATAGACAATGTTAAAGATTTAAAGAACTGAAGCAATTAAATTTAAACCCTTAGACAAATTACAGTTGGCGAGCAATCTCAGAAAATCGTCGCAGGTTAGAAAAAAATATGCCAAAATAAATTGGATCAATCCAAAAAATTCAATGAATGCAGAAGTGCATTCCCCCCCCCCCCCCCCCAAAAAAAAAATAAAAAACATCAATAATTAGCAAAAACCAAAGGTAGACTGTCAGATCACACAAAAGAACACAAACCCATCAAACTACATTTCTTTGAGAACCATTCATTAGAAGAAGGTTTTTGAAAAAAAATAATCATGAGCAGCTACAAATAATATCACAAGTTGTCCTACCCCTAGAAAATAATGCCAATGACCAGGAATGAAATTATAAGAGTAAAAGGTAAGAAGGAGAAACCTCTTTTGGTTGTTTTGACCCAGCAGTGGGGAATGGCTTTTTTGAAGCAACAAGAACTTTGCTTGAAGGAGCCTGCAGTGTGATATTAATGCAGTGCCAAATTAGTACAAGTTCAACGAGAAAAAAGAAGTAACAGAAAATGTCCCATATCTAGAAGAATTGTTCATTCCTCATTCTAAGGATCTTGGTAACAGAATTTGTCACCAGACTTAAAACTATAGGATTACCTCATCCTCAGAGGAATCAGTTTCTGACGAACTTCCAGATGAATCTTCTTTCTTTGATGTTTTCCCATTAACAGGTTTCTTTGCTTCAACTTTCTGTTAAAATTTAATCATCGGCATTACATGAATAACAAAACTTTCATAACCAAAATGAAACTGATATTAATAAAACTAAAATGTTAAAGCAGACCATTTCTTCCTCAGAATCACTATCATCAGAGGAGCTACTATTGGAATCCTCATTTTTCTTGGGGGTAGGAGCAGAAGCCTTGTTCACAGTGGTTGCTTTCTTCACATCCTAGAGCAGTGTAACAGAATCAATAAAATATGTACATAAATGAAATAAAAGAAGAAAAGAGAACTTCATGAATGAGACACCAGACCTCTTCATCAGAATCCTCCTCAGAGCTGCTATCACTAGAAGCAGTTTTACCCTTTGCAGTTACAGATGGTACACTTTTCGCAGCAGAATTGGGCAAAGCAGCCTTTTGAGGTTCCTATACAAGAATATATTAAATTACTGGAATTATCAAACATAATATTATTCAATACCAATAAACTATAGGTTTTTTAAGGACATCTTGGTCTATCATAAGCCCATATTTTTACAGGCTTTCAAGACATGTTTGCATAAGTAGAAAGCTTCTTTTTTTTTTTTTGAAAGCGCATGATTAGAAAGCTTTGATAAATATACCAGGGATTTATTTTTCTTTTGTAACATTAGTGGCATCCCGGCACTCACATCCTCTTCATCAGAAGAGCTGTCAAATTGACAAGTTCAAAACCAAAGATTGTTCAACAGTTCAACAATAAAATACTTACTTCATCTTCATCTGAGCTGCTATCTTCATCTGAAGAATCCAAACTACTAGAAGACTTGCCTTTATTAACAGGTGCAGAGCCATTTTTAACAACTGCTACCTTCGTTTTTGCAGCAGGCTTCTATATCAAAATTCAATAGAAGATAAAAAATCAGGAGGTGGTATGGAAATTTTTGGTTCAGTCCATCATTAGCCTCAATACTTACCTCTTCTTCAACAAAGCCATCATCAGAAGAAGAATCTGAACTGCTATCAGCTTTCTTCGTCTTCGCAGCAGGAACAGAGCCCTTTTAAGCAACTACAGGTATTTTATTCTTAGCAGGGGCTTCCTGGGAAAAAAATTGCAACATAAACAATCATACAAATAACATGTGCAACCATGCAACTTTTACAAGCATGAGCCCAACACTCACTTCATCTGAGGATGAATCGTCCTCACTACTAGACTCAGAAGAATCTGAACTGCTTGCTTGTTTTTCTTTCTTTGCAGGTAAAGACCCATTTTTGGCAATGGCAGGCTGTTTCTTCAGGGGCACAGGTTCCTGAACCAAAAAAAATAAAGATATAGCATTAAAAGGCAAAGCAGATACATGACTTCATATGCTTCATTTTATTTTTCTATGAATGTGTTACCTAGACAATTAAGAGAAAACAATAAAAACATATATAACTAAGTTAAAGCAGTTACATAATGTAATGAACTATCTGCATAAATCAATACAAACAACAACAAACGTAGAATAATAAGTAAAGGAGACAGTTGCATTGTTCATACATCCTCAGAATCCGAAGAGTCATCAGAAGAACTACTAGTTTCTTCTTTCTTCTTAGTCTTCTTCTGAGTCTTCTCTTCAACCTTCTTCACAATAGCCTATGCTACTCCATCGTTTTTCTTATGCTTTTTAGCAGCCACTTGTTTTTCAGGAGTTTCTTCAGCTTCTCTCTTGCCTATACAATCAGTAACAAAAAGAAAATTGAAGAAAAAAGAACACAAAGTACAGTGAAAATCTTAAACAAACAGTTACGCCACAATGTGGACCAACCTGAAAATATTCAACCTTTATCGCACACTTAGAAAGAAAAAGACTAAAAATTCAAAACTAATAATGTCAGAAGTATAAAATATATACCTTTCTTTCCGGACTGAGGAGGAGCTGCTTCAACCTATAAGAGATTAATTGGAAAACACAAAATCAAATCAAGACTAAAATAATAAATGGATTGAAAAAAAGAAAGAAAAGGCCGAGAAAATAATTAGGAGTAAAAACAGAAGTGAAAGAAGAGTACTTTAGTGAGAGATTTCTTGCTTGATTTTCCCATAGTTAGGATCTACGGATTATGTCAGAAGGAAAATAAGCGAAAATAAAAACAGTCAAGAGTTGCTAGACCCCACTATCAGTTTAGATATTTTGGGGGGTTTAGGGTTTTGCGGAGATATTTCGATCTATTAATTAAATATTAAAATGCGTGCGTTTATTTACACGCCCGGCTGATGTGTAAACTGAACTGTATACGCTGAACGCTGCCAATGAGGCCTTAAAAGGCAAACTTCTTTTTTTTTTTTTATAGAATGACCACTTTTAGTAATAAATCCCCTATCTTTAAATAGGAGATAAAACATGTTTAATTACTGTGTAATTCATATCCTCTTAATTAATGTAATAATAATAATAATAACAATTAAATTAAAATTCAATCGTAACATATTTTCTTAAAAATATATAATAAAATATAAAATTTTGATTATGTAGATGAAAGAAAAAAAATAAAAATAGTATATTTATGATCCTGTAAAAAAATGTATGGGTTCTCTTAGTTTGTATGCTAATAAGTTATTCAGTTCAAGTGTTGTGTTAATTATTTAGTTTAGTACTAGTAATGATTGAATGTATTGGTGTTATAACTTCAAAAGAAAAAAAGCATTACCTTGGAGAAATGGTTGAAGTTTTTATACCTTAAAAGTCTAAAGTTAAAATCTTAATATTATATAATTTAACAATTATTTTTGTCTTTTAATATTATATAATATCTTTTAAAAATTTACTAAAAAAATCAAAATTAAAATTTGCTTATTTTTTAAAATATCATCCTTTTAAAAAACAATTATTTATATAAACTATATGTACTAATTATTATTGATGTGAATATGATATAATTTAATATTTATTTAATTGTTGACTCGTCTTTATATTTAATCATGCTGTCTGTAACACGCATTTTCACTCATATATCAGACAAATAATATCTGACATGATTGCTTGAAATCCCCGGTGAACAAGAACTTTCCTCATAAGAACATTAATTTATTTGTTGGTGCTATCGCTGCAAACACAATTCACTACAGCAAATTGTTGAAGCCATAATAATAATAAACATAAAAATAATAGCGGATATCGAAGTTTAGAGTTGTAGTCTATGGTATGCCAAGCTATAAACAAGTTCCTATTATAGTCCTATGCTATCGTTATCACTCCACAGAATTCAACACCACTATCTTTTTCAATCCAAATACAATAATTTAGTAAATTTTCATCTTACGTATCCCACTGTGAGCTTCAATAGTGGTCAACCTGGGTCTAGCAACATGAACTACATCACATGTCTTCTAAATGCATTTAGGATAGATATAAATATTTGATTTATTCTTCAAATAATTTGATTAAGGTTAAAGGTTATATTGTTGAATATCATATCATTCTTAGCTTTCTAAATGGACCAAGAACTCATAAGTAAAAACGTATATAAAGATTAATTTGGTAATTTCTCGTCATCTAAAGTTTCAAACCAAGACTAAATACATTATCAAAATATCCATATTTTGCATTTGTTCAAATCTGAGTCATTTTCGAATCAAACAATACTAATATGATTCCAACAATAATATTAGAGTTTCGTTTGGCATGTTTTTATTGGTCTTGTTTTTGATTTATTGTTGTAATTGAAATCTTTTCATACTTGAGAAGTTTTTTGGTCTAAACTGATTGGAACGAAAATGTTTTGGTTCTACGTAACTATTTTCAATTATATGTTATTGATTGAAGCAAATGGAACACAAATTTATGATTATACCAATTCAATCCATCAATGCGTTTTTAACACTAAAATCAATTTTCAAACTCGAATAAATCAAATCGAGGAGCCTGACAAAACACACTATTATTTGAAAAAGGCACTGCATACATGCATTATTCCCTTAGATTCCAGTATTGGATTTTGGCTACCATGCATTTAATATGAGAATTTAATTTTAAGATTGCTTCACTCCACCATCTTCTTTTTTCTAACAATAAAACTTCATTTAAAAGAAATTAAAAAAAAAAAAAACTTCAGTCTTGACTCTCAGCAACCTACGCAATTCACATATATGTATTATGTATCATAATCTTTTATCAATCGTATAAACATAAATATAACAAAAACTATTTAAGACATCAAAATCCTAAAAACAAACACAACATGTTTTTTCTTTTTTTTATCAATAAACACAAAACATGTTAATTGTGTTTCAACATATCATGTTTAGAACTACTCTTCTTCGGGAATGTTCGAATGAAGAGTGTGTTAATAAATGCGAGCCGACAATAACGTTGGTCAGTGGCAAATGGAAAATATGTTTGACAATTGACAGAAGCATACCAATGATTTCTAGCCACTCCAAAATAATGTATTTTCAGCTGAAAAAAATTGAATATAAAAATTTTATGTTACAAATGCCGAGACAACAAGAAATCAAACTGACTCTGTTTGGCATTAAATAGAAAGAATATTGCCATTGCAATGGTAATGGAGTTGAACACAACTCAGTTAAGCTGTATCTGTCTTTGAATCCGACAATGCTAGTAAAATATGTAACTGAGCCATGCCCTCATTATTTTGCGGTTTCAACAAAGATATATTGATAAAGTAATTCAGTTTATTGGAAAAGTCGAAACAACTTACCTTCAACTATGAACCCACAAGGGCTCTAAAGAGAAAGGCTTCTCAGTACGTGTGAGGGTGGATGAAGTTCCAGATGGAGGCGCATGCACAGTTATAGGAAGAACCCACTCACTTTTGTCTCTACCTTTTACTAAAAGAGGATGCTCGTATCTGAATTCAAAATCAAGAAGTGGTTGCACAGCTTAATATTATATCTGGTAACACCTAAAGCAGGAAATTGCTATTAATTTCAATAGAATTATGAACAGAGTTTTACCTATTTTAACCCGTTTTAATTTTGAAGTCCAAGTCTAACCTCTCTTGTACCACATTACAATTTTAGGTAACAATTTTTGTCAAAGCTACAGTAGCAATGGAAGCCAACTTACAGGTCATACGAAATACATTTCCAGAAGTTTTTTTTTTATTTTTAAATCTTCGATTATTGCTTCTTTTCTGCTAATACTATGTCAAAGTATTCTAAAAAGATATGAAAAAAGTACTACCATAGAAAATACGTATTGATGGTATATGCATATAGCCGACAAGCATGCAATTGATTGACAGTCTTCAATGCCAAGTAAACCATTAGTAAGATTCTCTTTTGAAAAAGCTAGAATGATTTGATTGCAATCAGTGTCGCATCATACCTTGTCCAGTCTAAGTTCTTTGGAGTAGTGAAAAATTCAAATCTTAGAGCCCATTCCACCGAGATGTGAGGAGTGGAAAAGGACATGGGGCCATCCATTGGAATTGAGAAAAGAAAACTCGTCTGTACTAAATCAGCAACAACCTCATGATGATCACTCTGAACCTACGAAAGAAATCAATAAAAAAGATTACAATAGCATCTAAAAAACTGAGTTTCTTATCTTGACTTCCAAAGGATAAAATCGTTCCAAAAAGTAAAAACTTCTAAGCCAAATATAGATGGTGTATTATCAGTAGTGGAGCCTGGATGTTAATCTTTTTTTTTTTTTTTTGGGGGGGGGGGGGGGTGGCACATGCTACATAACAATTGATTCAAAAGAATCAATATTCCACCATAACAATCGATTTTTGGGAGAGCTATAGTATATATACAAAGGGGGAAATTGCAAAAATCTTAAACCTTAGGGGACCTACTTATATTTTTTGGAGGGCCATAGTATATCTACAAAGGGCTAAATTGCAAAAATTTTAAACCTTGGCCCCCCTGGACCTCTACTAGGCTCCACCATTGTGTATTATGCTAGTACCTAGGCAAATGTGATCAGACAGTAAAAGCAATGCTCTCAGGAATGGAATGATGACCAACATTATAAGGAACATAACATATTTTGAAGTATAAATTGAGTTCAAGATTCTTTTTCTTTTTCTTTTCTTTTTTTTTTTGGGGGGGGGGGGATAACTAAACCACTTCAAGATTCAATTACTTTTTCATGCCCAAATTCATTTTAGTTCCTTTCTTCTATAAAGGAACGTTTTCATTAAAATCATAGAAAGAGGTTTAGGACTTTAGGAGTACACAGTAGTAAACACTAGACGGAAAGAGAAAGCTCTTTGGAATTGGGATAATGAACACTATCTGTTAAAAAAAACTATAAAGGAACTGGATTCTAGCAACCCAAAACTTCTTAAAAAACAACAAGCAATTCTCAAGGTGTCACTTTCCAAGTATATAATGTAGGTCTTTAACATGTGCATGTAGCTAGATAGAGTGAAAGCTCAAAACAGACAAGGCATGTAATTAAGTTTAATATAAATAAATAACACTCTAATTAGACAATTTTGGATAGGAAAACCTTTGTAATTGTTGGGGAATTCCTTCTAGATGGATGAACAAAACGCCGATTTATGGTTTCAGAAGTTTCCAGTGTCACTGAAACCTAAAAATAGCAGTTCTTCTAGTTAACCTCAAGATGCATCATTCAATAGTTCATAGTTTCTTCAGTTATCCAGTAGTTTCTCAATTTGATCATTACCTCAAGGCATCTTCTAGCTCCTTCTTCATGAAAGAAAGTAAGAGTACCACCTATCTGTTAATTGAATAGGTAAAAGGAATACAATAAGAGAAGAAACAACAAACATGATTTAGGCAAGGAGACAGAAGCTACCAGTTAACTGATTTTACCGTATCACTAAAGTAATATGTGGACTCAGAATTTTTGGGGGAAAATCTTAGCAAAACATGTTCATCCATCCTGATATTATAAGACCTTCCTCGAATAAAGCCCTCTGCTGCAGAAAATGCTAAAAATTAAGTTTACCAGAATTCACATATTAAACAGATGAAGAAAAGAATTATGATGCATGAGAAACAAAAAAAAAAACATAAAAAAGGGCAGAAAGTCTGATACTTTACAGGCTACAGATTCAGTAGGTGCAGAAGATACTCCTGTCACATCCGGATATAGAGTTCTTGCAGAAGCCTGCTGCTGACTTGGAGATAAAACAGCCAATGATTTGTCTGTTGGAAAATATTTCGAAGGGCATGATAAGGATCAGAAAGAAAACCTATTATCTCAAATCAAACCAATGGTATTGCCTCAGCATGTGTGCTGAAAATCTTAGAAGTAATCACAACAATCGAACAGAACACATAAGTATGTCTGTATGATGACAGGAAGGTAAGACAAGCTTAGTGTAAAGTGCAAATAGTGTCTGTACATAATCAAGTATAACTTCTTGCAAATTGCATAATCAAGTATAATTTAATTACCAGTGCTAGAATCATGCATGACCTCAGCCACTGATAATCGATGAAGTCCAACATTTGAAGACAAACTCGAATAGTCAATATCATGATATAGACCATCTCTATTTGAAGACCTGGCTGTTGTTGATTCAAAGGATAAGGAACTTCTAAAGCTTTTAAACAAATTTTCCTTCAAAGGGTTATATGATGAAACAGATGATATTTCATCTCTTGAGCTCTCATACCCTTCCTCGACACCATCATTCGTGTCACTCACCCTAGCCTGTAATAAATATCAATTTACTGAGAAATCATTCAACTCAAACAATAAGCCAAAAGCATTATCAACATTAATAACAGCCTTACCCATTCCGAGTCTCCATCTATCTCTTTCCAATACATATCTGTTTGGATGGTAGTGGAAGGAACAATATCTAAAACATCAAAAGGGAAACATAGTTATCATGCTATTTTTTGTACCATAAGATATGTGTTTTACAGCATAATTCCCATCACAAACTCAAAATTACTCAAGTAAAAACCACATAATGTTTTAAACTTCAAACTTAAGTTATTGTCAAATCAGATTGAACTTACTCAATTTCTTTATTTTACAAGCAATGACTAATGTTTACAATACTAGAGTTAGCTCTATGAGAGAGAAAAGAGAAAACGTCACTGGAAACAAAATCTAGCAATGATCGGAACATGTCCACCTTTGCTTAAGATTTAAATTCTTACATCCTTCCTGCTTTATTGTTAGAGTAATTACATTTGCATCCTAAAACTTCATTAAAATTCTTGACTAGAATCACATACTCATCACGTCAAAAGTGAAAGTTACTGCTTATCAATAATTTCACCAAATTTAATAAATTAAGATAGAGCGAGAGAGATCGTAAACTTGAAACTTGAAATATTAACAACTTACCATCACTTTGACCATCTTCCATTACCAAACCATTTCCCTTCTCAGTTACCCATACTTGAAAAGGAACACGAGCCTCCTGTTGGAAGGCAAATTTCATAAAAATCATTGATACATAAGAATGCGAAAAAAGAAACACATGCATGGATATGCCAAAATTCCCCTATGTGTTTAACTATAAATTGACGTACTCTAGCTTTCAAAAAAGATAAATTTATGTACTAAAAAAGGAGCCAATAAGAGAGGACAAAGTGAATTATCTTCAATATTAAATAAAAGTGCACAAATGAAGTAAATGAAATGGCTAACAGGCACTCAAATGCAAATGACAAAATCTTTGACATTTAAGGATTTACAAAACTTCAGCCTTGTATTCATAAACAGAAACCTTGCACCAGTATCAAAATACAAATTTATGCAAGTGTAAAAATAGCTATAAACCTCCATTGCTCCTCCTCACATATGAAGCAACAAATAAACTTATGATTGTCAGATTCTTTTGTTCTTTTGGCTTTTTGCTATTACAGCGGGGCATGTCTTTAGCACACACAGTCTGAACCCTAGGTCAGAAGTAGCTTTGTTACAAGAAAGTTCAACAAGATTCCTATTTCAAGAGCACTATCATCAAGTAAAACATGTCTAATTGTACAAGAACAGAAGATAATTTTGGGATCGATCACGAAAATTACTAATATTAAGTAAAACTAACCACTTTGGTAAGATCTTTTATGGACTCCTTGAACTTTCTGGAGTGACCAGTTTCCAATAGCAGCCATGGACCAGACATGGTACTCTTTATATAATATAAATAACGAATGGTAGTACCCTTGTAAGATGGTGGTATAACACTAGGAAGCATAGCTCGTACCACATCTGAAAATAAGAGTAAAATGTAAGATACAAAAAGAAATCCTGTTGAATGAAAAATATAATGAAATAATAACAAGGTAAATAACTGTGACAAATAACCATAGCAAGAAGTAACAAGATACTGTATACTAAAAACCATTAAAAATTCATTTAAGAAAACTGCATGACTAGGTGCCTATAGTAATTCAACTAGAAATGGAGACATTTACAAAAAATGCAATATAGCTTTCATCTTTGAAATTACCTTTTTGCAGATAAGAGACTCAGCATTTGTTCTTCCTTCCTTCTATTGTTTTTCTTATGACAAAATCCATCCTTCTAGCTACAATTTTTCTTTCTAAAAAGTCAACAAATTGAATGAATTATGATTCTATACTAATTTTTAAGCAACTTAGTATCATGCAGTTTTCATCGAGAAAAAAACTAGGAGTTTGGCAAAAACAGGATGGCATTCGCTCATCATGACAACAACATCAGTATATTCATTTTGCTTAAGAAAGAAATACTCACCAATAGCATTGATTACATTTTATGATGGATAAATAGATTTCGAAAGAAAAAAAAAAGAACAAGTTTTACACACTTGCACTTATATATGTACCACAAAACATTAACAGTATATAGACTAACAATTTTTTGAAGAGCCAGAAGCGACAATCTGATTTGAAATCATTGATGATGTTGAACAGTCCAAAAAAACATGTTCACCTGAAAAAAAAAGATTGAGAACAATAATATAAACATAAAATGCAGAAAATAATAATAAAAGGAAAGAAAGAAAGAGTACATGATCTTTTTCTTTCCTTTTGGTATCAGTTTCAGTTCTATTCATCTCCCAAGGTTAAAAAACAAGGCTGATTGCTAATGCAATTTATCTAAATTTGAAATGACGTTGAAGACTAAATGGCCAAAATTTAAAAGATTACATGAATGCTAAAATGTGAGAAGAAACTGAAAAATGTTGGCAAATAGCAGTTTAGACACACTCCTTTACACTGATCTGACTTCATTCTCCTAGAGAAAAAGTATAAAGCAAAAGAATTTTGGATTCAGTCTATTAATATAAACTCTAAATAAGTAAGCAATGAATACAATTTTAATCCAACCTCTCCTATGTTTCATTCCGATCGATGGTTTTTGGATGGCAAACCATTGGGTATCAAACTTCTCAATCCCTTTAATTTCGAAGCCAAGCCTTTCAACCAAAAGTGAAGGCACAGTACTACTAGTCTTGTCACCAATTAGGGGATTGCAGATCTCTATTGTGACATAGATAGAATCTCCAGGTCTATAGACATCTCGATCCGTATGCAGTTTTAGTGTTGGATTCAATTGACTTATATCTCCTTCCTCGGTACCAACCTTACTATATCGCCCATCTCCAAAGAAAGAAAACCTATATGGCAACATTGCCTCTAAACAGTTTTCATGAAAGTCATCAACAATGAAATCAACCTGCAAAATGCATAGCAAATGTAAAATTAAAAATTTCTTTACGGAGCACATGAACTCCATTCCAAATAGAAGGAATAATTGGAGACCTAAAATAAGCTACTTGTTTGGTTGACGTACAAATTTTAAGAAAGACAAATGGGTTGGCTTTCCAATCCACTTCTCCTTAGGAACCAAATGGAAATCAAAATGCTCCTTCAGAGCTAAATGATCCAAAATATTAAAAGAAAAATAGGATTGATATACAGATTCGATAATAAATGAAGCTTATGTCGCCTTAAAACTGAGATTGCGAGGAAAGGAAATTGAATGTGGTTAAATTAACAAAGGGGTCAAAATGTACCTGAAACAATTAAAATGAAAGGAAAGGAAAGGAAATGGCAATATGGAGGAACTCCATGTTTAAGCTCCAATCGCCCAGATTTGAAATCCTGGTTTGGTTAGTTAAACTTTCTTTTTTTTTTCCTTTTAAATCTGCTTGACTGACCTGACTACTTAACAGACGCCTCAGCTCCGCGCGCAGATCTCGCGGTATAACGCGCGAATGATGAGATGGGTGGGCCGGGTCGACTTTACCATATACATGCCACGAGTTGACCCGAATTCTTGAGCTGCAACTAGAGGCCAGGCTCAACTATCTAGATCTATTTTTTAAGCTTAGGATCGTCCCGGTCATAAAAATGACTTGCCTTTTTTTTTTTTTTTTAAGTATGGTCTAATTTAAGAAAGGTAAGCTTCGGTTGACTTGTCTTGCCAATATTTTATTTTTTAAATAATACATTAATGCACTAAAATTTTTAAAATAAATTTTTTTAACACATTAAAAAGTATTTATATTAAAAAAATAATAAATTACACCAATAATCACTCAACTAAAGATAACTGACAAAACAGTCACTCTAGTTTCAATCCAGTCACTAAACTTCGAAAAAATAACAAAATAATCATTTTAATAATTTTTCATTATAGATATAACGAAAAAGTGACATGGTAGTTAACTGGTCACCACGTTATTTCCAACCCAAAAAATATATAAGGGTAAATGACAAAGTTGTCACTCAACTTTGATCTTAATGACAAAATAATCACTAAACTTTCAATTCAGTCATTCAACTTTCAAAAATTAACAAATCAATCCTACTAACTTTCAAAAAACTAGACACCCAAAAGAAAGAACAAATAAAACCTTTGAATAAATTCTTCTTTTTTAGGAAGAGAGCAGATAATCATGGTTTCCTCATTGTCATTAACCCAAAATACCGTTTTCGATATCCTTTCTAGATTACCCCTAGGTCTGTGACCCGATTCAAATCCCTATCCAATGAATAGCCTTACCTCAACCTGACCCCAACTTTAGTTAAGAAACTAAATTACTCAAGATGACTTTTAATAAAATTTGAAAAGATGAACAAACTTTTATCATCTTTCTTCTTCATATAAATGCTTAGCAAGAAAATAAGAAAAAAATTTATTTCTCATTTTTCCTTTAAATTTGAACTATAGTATGTTTTTCTTCAAACTTTTCATAAATTTTGAATCTTTAAAATTTGAACAGTAAACCATGAACCATGGTCCCTAAACTATAACCCCTAAATCATAATCCTTAACCCCTAATCTCATACTCCTAAACTTGTAATCCTAAAATCGTGACTCTAAACTCGTCAGATTTACCATACATAGTACACACCAAACCTACCTTAGTGCCAAATATGACTATTCACCTAGCAATAAAGAACAATAGGCATACTAAACACATGTTGGGCATTATCTAGAGACAACAACCCCTTAACAAAGCTAATGTCCCTAGAACAACCATCTATCACCGAAGAGATCATTAACCTTCATACCCTCACAACCGGGCAAGAGAGATAAGTGAACATAAAAATCATCGTCAACACAAACCCAATGGTCCTTAAAGACCTTGGTCGACTCATCGTCCCCCACGCGCCATGGAACACCATTAACCAACAACACTTAAGTTGATTTGTTAAAACTTTTAACACCAATTTATACACAACATTACATAACACATAGGTCGTAAGTTTCTCATAGAGGAAAGTTTATCTTTTTTTAGAATCATGTCGTTAATAGAAACAAAAAATTTCCTTGTTTTGAGCCACTTGCAACGTTAAGAAACCACATTAGCGCCAATAAGAAGCAACACTTCTAAGAAAATGTTGGATTCATGCCATCTAGCTTAGAAGCTTTATTCGGGTGCATCTTGAAAATAACTTGTTCAAATTTAACTGGACTGAAATGTATTATTAATAACTCATTATCAGCCTTAACGACATGAGTTGTCGGCTTAGAGAACACATCAAAGGACAGGTTCGGGTTGAAAAAAGATTATGAAAGTAGTCTGAAACAATAGCACACATACCTGTGTCATCAGTACACTGAAAACCATTATCAGTACACTCTGCCTCTCGAGCTAACAACTTATTAAATTCAACCTTGGAATGAAAAACCTCTACAACACTATAAGGATTTGAACCATGTGTGTAAATGTTTTCAATTTATTAAAATTTTCATTTTGAAATTAAAAAAATTATATATCAAATTTAAAATTAAAAAGTTTTATCTTGAAGTTAAACATATACATGGCAAAATATCATTTTGAATTTTAAGATTATCTCTTTACTTATTTAAAAAATATACTATCTAATTAAAATTTTAATTTTTTAATAATAAACAGATATTAATTATTTTTAAACTACACTATTAATTTACATTTCACCTAAAAATATCATTTATTAATTTTAATATTTTTAAATATGAAGTAATATATTTAAAACTATTTATCATATATTCATAAAATTTATAAAAAAAAATAAAAACAATTTAATATATTTTAATTTGTACATATAATCATGAGCACAAGTAATAACTAATTTAACTTTATTTTTAATTATGTTAATAAAGTTTAATTTTTAATTAATTAATATTTTTACCCCGTGTTGACAGTGAAATATATATAAGTGTGAAAAATATGTGAAAAGAAAGTTAACTATTATATTTTATTATTTAATACAAATTATACCTTACATATTTGAATGAATGAATAATATTTAGTATATTATAGTGAAGTTTTTAGACTCCACAAAATTAAGGGGTTGACAAGTTTCCTAAGGTATAGTAAAATATTAAAAAGAAGAAGAAGAAGAAGATATATGACAAATTTTTAAGGGACAATGACATATTTATTTCCTATACTTTAGCAAAATGTTCAATATGGTACCTAAAGTTTCTAAATGTCTAATTTATCCCTGTACTTTGTTTTTGTTTCCTAAAAAAATATTTTTTAATATTTTAATATTTAATATTATATTTTTATTTTTAAATTTAAATTTAATGTTTTTATTTTAATAGCTCCCATGACATTTTGGGTCGCGGCTCACTCGTCTCTCATTGGCATTCCTCGTAATCTTTTGGTTTTGCTCTCGTTAATTCTCGACATTACAAGCTTGTATGAGCTTAATTAAAGTCACAAAAACACCAAAATATTTATTTATAACTAACTAATATAAAATCAAAGCGAAGATAAAGAAAGAGGCTAATGTATGCAAAAGTTATGCTATATACGCAAACAAAGGCAAAGCCAAAAAAAAAGAAGATTAAATCAAATTTTTATCATTTTGAGAGGGATAAAATATAATTTTTCTTTTACTAATTTAAAGTTTTAACAATTTTAAAGGATCTAAATAAAAAAATTTCTATTTTAGGGAGTTAGAATCCCTACCAGCCCTTAGTTATGCCCCTATACACAAATAAAACTAAGATATATTTTACTTGAAGATCAATAAAAAAGTAACATAATAAGGACCTAAAATAAATGAATAATAAACATTTATCAATAAGCATAAGTATATTACCTAATCTTACGAACATTTATCAATGGAGCCGATAATTTGAGCTAGTTTTTTTTGAATAATCTCATTATAGGTTCTGATCATATCTGCTTTTTTTGACACAATACTTAGAACTACTCGTAGTCCCTCTTTAACCCATAAATAGAAATATAATGAGCTTCAATTCACTTGAACCCACGTCCTCCTGCATTGGCAACAATACTCATGTCAATCGAGCTAAAACTCAATCGACTAATTTAAGCTAGTTAATAACAATATAGAAATATGGCGGCTAAATTATCATAAATTAAAATATGAAAATTAAATCTCAAATTTGATCAAAGTAAAGGGACCAAAACCATAGGTTGACCAAAAAGGAAATAAGGTAAAAAGGGCCAGGCCTAGTTTAATGGGGCCATAAGATTGACCCAAACTGAGACAAGTCGGTTTAAATGGTTTGCCCAATTATCTAACAATCCAACCTAAAAAATCTGACTCACCCACCACCATCAAGCCAAACCTACGGAACTCCCAAAACACGAAAGCCGAACATCGGCAGAAACACAAAGGAAAAAAAACACACGACATTATCATACGACTGCTGTTGCACTCACTTCACCAGATCTTATCTCCCTCTTTCTTTTTATTACCAGCGCTCTTCTCGCACTTTCCTTCGCGTTCTCCTTTCACCCATACCTCTATTCTTTCCTTTTTCTTCTCCCTGTTTCTGAGAAAATCTCCCCCTTACCATGTCCATTGGACAGCAAACCTCGCTTTAACTTTGCTTCTAACATTAATAACCAAGAGGTTTGTTGCTTATCTTGTTTTAATGTCTCCACACATTTTATTTTTCAATTTTAATTCTAGCTTTTTCAGTTTGATTGTATTTGACTATTGGTATTGGAGTTGTGGCGGTCGTTGGTTTATAGGGAAAGCTTAGAAAGTTTGAATATTTGGAAAGCTAACTTGTTTGTTTTTACAAGGATTCGATTGGGAAAAAACTGGAGTTTCTTTAGCAAACTATTTCTTCGATGGGTTGTGTTTTCCTGGAATTACCAATTTTCCTCCAGAACTTGAAAAGGTTCTTAATTTTGGTTTGTTATTGGCAGACTTGGATTTGGAAAACGTTTTTCTATTTTCTCTCGGATATAAAGTCGCTTATCGTTGGTATAAAACAGCAACCAATGGTTTCGACACTATTAAAATCTAGTTGCTTGCAATGGAGATTGCAGATGTTTCTTTTATAGCTTTTTTTCTTTCTAATTTTTTAATGATGACCGCTCTTTCGTTATTTATCTTTTGTAGCTAATTTGTTTCTTGGTGTTCATGTCAACTGATGGAAGCTTACTTTGGAAAACAGGTTTTTAGAATAGCTGGTGGTTACAATGTATGCAAGGAGAATAAGGGGTAGAAACCAGAGATGGGGTCTGGTATTTCAACAGTGGAAACATTTGATTAAGCCACATTGCCAGGATCATGCTTGTTATCGATTTTTGATCTGCTCATATTCTGTGCGGACTGGTTCGTTGGATGTTGGCATGATTAGAAGAAGTGTTTTAGATTCATCTTATACTCGAGGTGTTGCTCCTGCATTTATAAATGCAGGTTTCTATGGAAGGTCTGCTCCATGTTTAAGTAACCATCAGTTGCGTTTGTATAGTTCTAAAGGTGATGGAAGGAATGCTAGTGAGGATAACTATATACCTGTGAATGATGGGACTAACTTCGATAAGGGAAAGGCTCGGCGGGAAAAGTTTGGGAATGACGTAAAGCCTTGTGATGTACATGCTCAGCTTGGGGAACAGGATCAAAAGGAATGGCTCAATAATGAAAAACTTTCTATAGAGAGTAAGAAGAAAGAATCGCCATTTTTGACCAGACGTGAGAAGTTTAAAAACGAGTTCTTGCGTAGAGTTGTGCCTTGGCAGAAAATACATGTTTCTTGGGAAACATTTCCTTATTACATTCAGTAAATATTATTGCATTTTTTGGCATTCCTTTTTTATTTTTAAACTTCTATTGATGTTATTTATTTACTGTGATTTTTTTCTCTGTAGTGAGAATACCAAAAATATTTTGGTTGAATGTGTTGCTTCAAATTTGAAGCATAAGGAGCTCGCTGCTTCTTATGGTGCTCGTTTGCCATCTTCGAGTGGGAGAATACTGCTTCAAAGTGTCCCAGGTACGCACCTGATATAAATTATTTTCTTCAATGAATTCTTCTTTCCTTGTTTTCTAATCTCTGATTTTACATAAAAAAATATATTTTGCATTTCAATAATTTCGAAGTCTATCTATCTGTAGGAACTGAACTTTATCGCGAGAGAGTGGTTAGGGCACTGGCACGAGAGTTACAAGTACCACTTTTGGTTCTTGATAGCAGTGTTCTTGCTCCATATGTGAGATTTACATGACTTGGAAATTTAAACTTTGTTTTTCCCTTTGATTATGCTCCAAAATTGGGTTTTTATCTGTTCACTTTTCTTTTAGGATTTTGGTGATGATTGCTCATCTGAGTCTGAATCAGATGAAGATAATCTGGAATCTGTAGTAGATGGTACTTCAGAGTCAGATATTGAGGATGAGAATGATGCCAGTAATGAGGAAGAATGGACAAGTAGCAATGAGACTAGAACAGACTGCAGTGATGAGGATGAAGTGCAGGCAACTGCTGAAGCAGCCCTCAAGAAACTTGTTCCCTACAACCTGGAAGAGTTTGAGAAGGTATATTTTCATGGTGGTGGTGTTCTTATTCAAAAACTCTTGGTAGGGAAAGGCATGAAATGTAACAGACTAATGGGCTTAAAAGTCAATAGTGGATGAGTTCATGCAGTATAAAAGTACGAGGGCATTTTTTTTATGGTTTATGATACCTTGAGGATAAATGATTTTTCTCATTATTAATTTAGGTTTGTGTATCCATTAATCTCTAAGTGGTAACATTTCTTATTGGTGTCTGGTCTAACCCTGCATTTTAAGTTCACTCTATAACTCTCAGACTCTAGGGAACTCAGAAACCAGAAATCTAGGCTTTGGGTATGCTTGTAATAATTTTTACAAATGTTTATGATTGATTAGTGTTAACCTGGATATCTTAATATATGACTGAGTGGATCTAGGTTATCTCTATAAAACTAAGGTATCTTTAATGGAATGATTTTGGTGTTTTGGTGCTGGGCTGGACCTGACTTAGCAATCTTTGAGGCTGCAAAGCTGAAAAATACACACATCACTTTCTGAGATTTACTGTGATTGAAAGATTATAGTACTTGGTAAAACTGTGAGCAATGTTCCTATGGCAGGAAAAAGCTCAGAAAGTGGAGGGGGAGTAAGGATGGTTTGAGTCTGTTTTTCAATGGGTTCAAAAGGGCTTATCAACTATTAGCTTAAATCTTAGTTCTTTTTTTATGTCTTTTATGTAATTTTTTTATTTCTTGTGCATGTTTAAAACTTGTTTTATATGGTGGGTTTGCATTCTGTCTGATTATGTTATTACATCTGTGGCAGAGAGTCTCTGGAGAATCTGAGACTTCCTCAGAATCCTCAAAATCTGAGGCCGATGAATCTGCTAATAAATCCAAGCAGCTTCTCAAGAAAGGTAACTAATTTCAGGTGGCTATTTATGCAAACATGTTTTTAAATATATGTGGAAGTTCTATTCATTCTGAAATGTGTGTTCAAAATAGAAGGTATTGCTTGCTGTCTGTGTTCTTGTTGTATTTGATTTGAATGTAAACATGGGCAATTATCTATTAGATAAGCTTTTCTCTGTGTCCGCTTTGTTTATGTTTTCTTCTGAATTTGTTTATGCAGATTTTCTATAATCTTTGACTGAGGAAACCTGTTGCTAAAGATAGAAAGTACTTTTAGAATACCCGTGGTTTGGTTTTTAGGAAGTCCTTCACTTTGGAAAGTGAAAAGTGAAATGATATGTCAAATGTTATTAGGCAAAAAAGTCATGTCTCAGACTTTTGAAATGCTGTTCTTTTTCCTAGTAGTTGTCTTTGCTCATTGGTTAGATATGTGGAAGGAGTCTCTTCGTACTAAAAACTATTCATTTTTCTTTTTTCTTTTTGGCTTATTTTAAGTGTTAACTAGTGTTATCTAACATCTCTGAAATATTGGGTGTCCTGTGGTCTTATATTAAAAGTTGGGCCCCTCCACCTATTGCCAACCAGTTTTTGGCTGAATGCTTAACATTAAGTAAGGCTTTTGGTAATTGGTCGTGCATCCTCCCTTGGTTATCCACCACAGGTCTTTGTGAAAGTTAAACTGGCAAGAAGAGTTTAGGTTGTTAGAGCTTACATGCATGTTCATACGTGGGTGGAGTGCATGAGTTGAATACGCTTTAAGCATGTGAGTTTATCTGCCAAGGGCATTATCAGAAGAGAGAGAAAAGTATGAAGCAAAGAGAACCATAGAAAATGAATGTTGTATCATCACTTCAAAATTAGAATGGTTTGATGGATACAACATTATTTGAAAGTAGCTGCTGTGTTGGAGTTTGGCTACGGAAATAAAATTTGAGTTGTTAGTATAGTTATTCTGTAAAGTTTTTGCTGTTCTACTTTTTGGTTGTGACACTGTAATTAAGCTTCAAAGTTGGTCGGTCTTTCTTGTTTGGTTTGGTGTTGGATCCCAACATGTCCACCTCTCTGGAGGCTGTGTATGATATCTACTTTTCATACAGTTCTAGCTGTAAACATTTTGATTTTTTACTCTGCATTCTTCTAACTATTTTTCTTCCTTTTTAGGGGACCATGTGAAATATATTGGACCTAATGTGCAGAGTGAAGCTAGCAAAAGGTAAGAATGGATTAGTTTGCCCATATATTGTTTTTGTTTTGTACGTATCTACCATGTTCATCTATATGGTAGATTTCTTATATTCTGCTTTGTTCTTTGCTTTAGTAAATTTTAACTATGTTTGATTTATTAAAGAATTGAGAATGAAGAATGTCAAATGGCAGTCTGTGATTTTACTATTGAAATTCTGGAACTTCTAAAAAATGTTGAAGAAGAAGAATGCTACGACTCTATCTAGGCAGTTTTGGAGGTTACTATGTTGTTGATGGATCTCTTATCAGTTTCCTGTTTATTTTATTGTTTCTGTTGTGTTTTCCTTTTGTATGATTGTTTTTTTTATGGTTTCCAATTTATGGAAAGATTACGGAGCAGTCAGTTGTCCAATTGCTCATAAGATGCCTTATTGACAAGTCCTATGATACGCCCTGTAATTTTGGAATCCCTCTCTCTTCTTTGGAGTGTCAAGATTGTTTATGTTTGTTGAAATGTTTGAGCTAGTAGTTAGTTGTATATAATGATTGCTAATAACCTTGCTTCTAGGAGAGTCATAGCTGATTTCTGCCTGTTAGAAACACCCCTAAATTCATCCTTTCCTTGAACTTCCATTTCACCCTCCTATGATTTTGACATATATATCCATCACAGGATCATATTGGGGAAGATACCAACGTCTGATGGTCCAACTAATGTTTATACGAGTATTCAAGGCAGGTGGGTTGGTAAGTCAGTCTGGTGTATGGAAGAAGAGCTCTTAAACCTATTATTCTTAGGGCTTTCCTGAAATTTCATTTTATAGTGATGGTTCATTTTCATTTTAGGATCCTTTTGGTCCTTAAATCTTCCACAATGTTTTCTTGTGAGCAAATGATGCAGAGTACTTTTCTTGGTGGGTAGATAATATTAACCTAACAAGATCTCCACCTTTAATAGATTAGAAATTTAGAAAGATGTCAGTGGATCTTTTCTTACGTTACTTTGGGTTCAATTATTTTGTTTTCACAAATTGGCTCTTCTCCTTTCAGTAGTGGTATCTTTTTCCCCGGTCGTGGCAATTGCCTACTGTGCTTGTTTCAATCTTCTGTACATTATGTCCTTAAAATTCATAGACCTGCTTCCGACTACTGCTCAAATCTTGTTTTATCTGTATCCTTTTTCTCCTGAATTCATTCTTAGTTAGGATGACTTCAAACTATTTGCTTCAGATTATGATGTCTTTAAGAGCTCAGCGATCTATGAGATGGTAATATTAATGTGGGCATTGGATAGGTTGGCTCATAGTTCTGGCTGTTGAAACCTATCTATATATAATTGAATCCAATGACTGTTGTTTCGTGCTTCATAATCATGGGTGACAAGGAAACTCCAAAAACTGTTGGCTTGAGAGTGTGGCTCATATCGATTTTCTCCGTTCTAGAGGACCAAATATAAAGGAAAATATGATGCTAGCCACATGTATGTTGAAAATCATTTAATATGAAGATTCTTTCGTTGAACTCATGTCTTGTCCTTCTAAGTGGGCTACAGCCAACTGTTTAATAGATATTATTGGCTACATTTGAAGACATCTTTTTTAATATTCTAAAAGAGTGTGTGATGGGTGAGAATCTTTTTAAATGCAAATACTCTTCTTTGACAGTCTCTGCTTTATTTTCTTTACTTTTCCTTGGTTAGGTTAGTTGAGAGCTTGTTAGCTGGTCTTGTTGTTGTTGTTGTTGTTATTATTATTATTATTATTTGTGGTTCCAAATAAGATTGCCGGTTCAGAAGTTTTACCTTTCAAAAGGACATTTGATCTGGTTACATTCTTCAAATATTCTATATTAGATAAGTGTATGGAGGGAAAGGATAGATTGTTATCATACAGATGGATTGAAAGCGGTTGAATAATTTTCCTGTTCCAAGTTTCAGGCTTTTTTATTGGCAAAAAAAAAAATCATAAATTGGTTTGAGGGTTTCTTAATTGTGCAAGTGAGGAATGGATGACTAGACATATCATATATTTAGAACACAATGTTTCTCTAGGAAGGTGCTATTTTGAGTTGTAGCATCTAATTTGACTACATAAGATATGGTTGATCTGGTATTAATATCTTAATGCGATTACATCATGAGTGGTCTTTGTTTCAATTATTGAAAACAATTTGGATAGTATCCTGGCAGTATTGGTTGTTTATATGATTTGTGTTCTGTTCAGATGCAGAGGTGCTTGTAGCAAATTATGTAAAACATAGAGTTCTGTGGAATTGCTTTATGTATCTTGCCCTTTTGACCATCATTATACTAACTGCAATGCATTTTCTGTTTCATGTTGTTTCTTCTAGTCTGGCACACTGTTCTTTTGTTTTCTTCCTTTTTTCAGTGAAGAATGAATTACGATACTCAATGTGCTAATAAAGCTTGAACTGTTTTGAGGGAACTGTGTTTGAAGTTATATCTGTATGTTTCCAGTTTTAAACATCCTAATTTTGATATTGTGGCACTTTTACTGATGTTTGATGTCTGCAGACCCCTATGTAGCGGTCAACGTGGTGAGGTATATGAGGTGAGCGGAGACAAAGTTGCTGTCATTTTGGATATTAGTAGTGATAACAGAGCAAAAGAAGAGAGGGATGAGAAATCCACTGAGGAGTCTGCTAGCCCACCAGTTTATTGGTTAAATGGTATATATTTCATGTCAGTAGGGATTATGTTTTTAGGTTTCCAAATCCACTTTTTGTCTTTTCCATTCATTACGTTTAAAGTATTCTTAATGCTGTTCTTGCCTCAGTATTTCCTGTTATTAAAACTCAGTTTATTAATTGCTTTTTTAAGTAAGACTTGGATGTTCTCAACAATAAGTTGTCAACTGTATCAACCACATATAAATAATGTTTGTGATCAAAGTGACGTCGGGTTATAGATAAATTAACATGAATGCTCTTGATATTGTGTTGCTTGAGCTGATATTTTCTATTTTCGTTGAAAGTTATTCCATTGTTTTAAGTAGGCTAGATGTTCTTGAAAAAATATACACAACTTCGTAGAATGTTCAATTGGATCATATCTAAAGTTCTTTCATGAACCTTGGTCTTTTAGGAAATGTTCTGTTAAACAAATATCGAGATGCCTTCAGCTTCTCTTTTGGTAGTTGGATGAATGGGACTAGTTTCTTCTTCCTAGGCTTTAGATCCTCTGAACACCATCTTATGTTTTCATTACATGTAATCTTTTTGCCTTCTAGATGTTAATATATTCTGTTACATTTGTTAGATGTTATATTATGTGAGAATTTATTTGTCAGTGAGGTAAATTTAAACAAACTGACAACTTGATTGCAGTTAAGGATGTTGAGCATGATCATGATACTCAGGCAGAGGACTGCTATATTGCCATGGAAGCTTTATGCGAGGTAAGATTTTCAGATGGAAGCTTTATGTTCTTCTGCCAACTTTCAATAGCATCTGATAGAATTTAATAACATGAGTTATTCAAATGAAAAGGAGAGATTACCATAACATCAGCGCTTCAAGCTCTCTCTCCAAATTCCATTGTACTTAGTTTTTAGAGGTTGTATCAATACCTCCAGCAAGTAAAAGCTGATGTGTGATAGCTGCAAAATCCACTGCCTTCTGGCTGCTTGTGGTAATTCAATGCCTTGTTGTCCCCTTTGGGGCCCTTGGCATTATTCATATTTTATTGACTACGGTAAGAAGTTGAAATTAGGATTTCATATTACTTCTGAAAGTATCTCAAATCAATCAATGTTGTCTCACTTCTCAAGGTAAGTCTTGAATTTTTAATCCTGAATTCATCCAAACAAAGGAAAAAATCATGAATATTAAGTCATTAGAAATATAAAAATTTAAAATCGAAGTCCAATTTCAAGTCCCCAGAGGCATTTAATGACTTCTACCTTTGGTTAGTCTACATGTAAAGCTGTTCCTTGACATGTTAATTGAGTTTTAACCTGGGCTTCTTTGGTCCTTGATTCTTGCTTTTGCCTTCTTTTCAGGTTTTGAATTCCAAGCAACCTCTTATTGTATATTTTCAAGATTCTTCACAGTGGTTGTCTAGGGCGGTTCCCAAGTCAAAACGTAAAGAATTTGTCAGCAAGGTTCATGAAATGTTTGACAAATTATCGGGTCCTGTTGTTTTGATTTGCGGGCAGAACAGAGTTGAAACAGGGTCAAAGGAGAAAGAGAAATTTGTAAGCATTGATAACTGACATCTGAAGCTTTCAATGTATTTTATTGATGACTAATGAATCCTTGCACTCATAAAATCACACTCCAGATGGTAATTTGTAGCATGTATTTATTTATAACTTTTTGTTAATTTTTAGCATTGACATTTTCCCTTTTTCTGTCTTATCAATTACTCCCATCTTCAACAGACGATGATACTGCCAAATTTTGGCCGCCTTGCAAAACTGGTATGCATTTCCATCTTGTTGGTTCCTGGTTATGATTGTTCTCCATCTATCTAATCAAATCTCAATCAATTAACTCAGCAACTTGATGAACTTTGATGCCTTGCAACAACATTAATGTCTTTGTAATTCAAGTACTATCACATATGTGTGTATACATATTCTTCCAGACTTTTGAGTCTTTGAAGCAAACTGTCTTGGTGATTTAAGTGCTCAATGCATAGAAGGTGGGGATGGAGGTGGGATTAGAGAGCTGAGAATCTCTAGGTCTTCATCTAATATATGTTCTTTGAATGGGTGTATTATGATTTTTTTCCTGTTTCTTAAATATAACAAATGAGGTTCTTTTATCTTTTTTTAATGTTCATGGTTTCTAAAGTGCTTTTGTTGTTATGGCTTTTCAATATGTTTATATGCAAGCTTACTATCTAAGCAATATTAATATGAGTTCTATTTTGCAGCCTCTCCCTTTGAAGCGTCTTACCGAGGGTCTTAAAGCAACCAAGAGATCTACTGATGATGAAATATATAAGCTCTTTACTAATGTTTTGTGTATTCATCCTCCTAAGGTAACGCCTGGGGAAAATAGGAGTTTTAAGACTAGTCTTAATCATCCAAATGTTTCTGTCTCTCTCTTATAATCTTTTTCTGCTCTTCCCAGGAGGAAGATCTCCTTAGAATATTTAATAAACAACTTGATGAGGATCGGAGAATCGTGATATCAAGAAGCAATCTAAATGAATTACATAAGGTATACAGTAAATTTTGATTTGATTATTTCGCAGCTTTTGTGTTCAATTATTATGTTTAAAGGGATAGAATATGGTTTAAGTAGTGGAGTGCAAATGCAACTGAGGCCTACTGTTAATATCATTGTAACATTTATTTGTTATGGAAATTTTATTGCTGAAACAATTGTCTTGCAGGTTCTTGAAGAGAATGAGCTGTCATGTTTGGACCTATTACAGACAAATACTGATGGTGTGATACTGACTAAACGGAGTAAGGATTCACATAGGTGTACTTTCAACAATTTTTACTTGAATAAAATAGTCTTCCTGTATGTCAAAGTTACTTGTCAAGAACAGACATAATCTTGGTGAAATAGGAATGAGTTAATTTGACCACTAAAGCAAAATCAATTTCATTTTCTCTTTTTAGAGGTGAATCACGTGATGTCATTGGTATTGCCAATCTTTTGCTTGTGATTACAATAAGAAGTGCCATCAACCATACTAGTTATGACTATGTTTAGTAGCTGAAAACTTCACAATATGCTGGTTCTGTTAACTTGGATCTCTGGGAATACCACTTTTGCTGTTTACGGGGAGTGAGATTGATTAATTGTTCTTGTCTCGTAACATAATTTGGTACTAAGCTACCTCTTAATTGTGTTTGCAGAAGCTGAAAAGGTTGTTGGTTGGGCTAAAAACCATTACTTATCATCTTGCATGCTTCCTTCCATAAAAGGTGAAAGATTATGTCTGCCTCGTGAAAGGTATGCCTCCCTAAGGTGATAAGTATTTGCATGCATGTTAATGACCATATGTATGTATGCCCTATATATGCATAACAATATCAAGGATTCCACAACTTGTTTTTTACTTTTTCTTCATTTCATGTGAAGCCTTGAAATTGCAGTTATGAGAATGAAGGAGGAAGAAACATTATCTCGGAAGCCTGCACAAAACCTGAAGGCATGAATTGCGTTCCCATTATTATAGAAGAATCGAAACTTGAATGTGACATCAATACTGAGTTTACTTGATGTAAATCTTGCAGAACCTTGCAAAGGATGAGTACGAAAGCAACTTTGTTTCAGCTGTGGTAGCACCTGGTGAAATTGGTGTCAAATTTGATGATATTGGTGCTCTTGAAGATGTGAAGAAAGCATTGAATGAACTTGTCATTCTTCCAATGCGAAGACCTGAACTTTTCTCTCATGGAAATCTATTGCGGGTATTTCGCTTTATATTTCTGTGAATGCTGATGGAAATAGGGTAAGATTTCTGTATGTAACTGTGTGAACCTCTTTTCAGCCTTGCAAAGGAATATTACTTTTTGGTCCTCCTGGAACCGGGAAAACCCTTCTTGCTAAGGCACTGGCAACAGAAGCGGGAGCCAACTTTATCAGCATAACTGGTTCAGCTCTTACATCGAAGGTATGCAAAAGTTAATGTCAATTCAATGAGATTATAGTACTTGTTTAATTTGGCAGACCCTGTATTTGTTGCCTAGCACTCACCTCTTTTTATGGTATTTTCATTTTCTAGTCAATAACAATTTTATGATGGAGGAAAATCCGACCTCGGCCTGAATTAACTAACTGATGAAATTACTAGAGTATTTATGTACTTACCATCTTGACAGATTTCTTGTTTTCCATCATGCGGGGTGCAATTTTGTTTGCAAAGGCATTAGCGTGGTCTTGTCTAGGTGTCTCTGTTTTGTTTGTACTGTATTTCTTATTAGGTATCTTCATTTTCTTTCTTCCATTTTTGGTGTCGAAATTAGTTTATGTTAGATTGAAAGTTTAGCAGCAACTGAAGATGGGCTGGTGTTTAGAATAATGATACTACCTATGGTGGCATGCGAATTGACAAATCATATTATGCATAATGGCCAAAAAGAATAAAAGGGAAGGAATAATGAGGAGTGTAAAGATAGAAAAAGAAGAAAATTCTCTCCGATGTACTGTTGAGTTCTTGTTTCCATTTCACCCTGAAAATACTTGCAATTCTGATACTACTTTTATCTTCTTCACAGTGGTTTGGAGACGCTGAAAAGCTCACCAAGGCCCTTTTCTCTTTTGCTAGCAAGCTGGCGCCAGTCATTATTTTTGTTGACGAGGTGAGTTCTTATTGGGTGGGGGGGTGGGGAAACTGTTTTCGATTAAGCTGCTGAACATTTTTTATTATCATTACACCATTTCCAGAAAGACTAGAGGATTGAATGAGCCAAATCTTAAGCGAAGATTATCTTTCTATAATATGCAAGTTCTCTTTTCTAAAGAGAGAAAAAGTGTTCTCTCTTTTCAGAAATGCAACAATTCCTATGAGGTCCTCTATCCTATAAGGTAAACCTCAGGAAAAAATAAAAGAAATGAAGAAAATACACAAGACATACTCCATACTATAAATAAATATGCCGTAGAAAATTCTTGTGAAGGAGTGTAAAATGTTTCCAAGAGCTTGTGCATTATGAAGGCCTCAAGTGAAAGAGGTTTGCTTCATTATCTCTGTCTAAAATTTTAGGTGAAAACCATGGTTTCATTTGATTTCTTGCAATATGTAATACTATGCAAGTTCACATGAACAAATTACCTCTTTCTGGATGTATACACTCATGAATATCAGTTAGTGCTCCCATGGGGGTTGTTTTCAATTATATTATATATGTTGGATTTTGAGTCATTTTTCTTGATGCTTGGGATTCAATTTCGGGAATTGAATTTTGTATCATAGGTTGATAGTTTGCTGGGTGCTCGTGGTGGTGGTTTTGAGCACGAGGCAACTAGGAGAATGAGAAACGAGTTCATGGCAGCTTGGGATGGATTAAGGTCAAAAGATAGCCAAAGAATCCTCATCCTTGGTGCCACAAATAGGCCCTTTGATCTTGATGATGCTGTTATTCGTCGCTTACCAAGAAGGTAAATCTGACACTCATGAGGTTCTGAAAGCAAGTTCCTTGTACGTATTTGGTAACAGTTATGGTAGTAACCAGTATTGCTTATGAATTATGCTGGGTGGCCATTTAGGATATATGTTGACTTACCAGATGCTGGAAACCGCATGAAGATACTGAAAATATTTCTTGCACGAGAGAATATAGGATGTAATTTTTCATTTGAAGAACTTGCAAATGCAACTGAGGGGTATTCTGGCAGTGATTTGAAGGTAAAGTACTGATTTCAGTACACACTAGTTGAAGTGTTGAATTGTCCACAGCTTATATTTCTCCATAATTTTCTGTGCAGAACCTCTGTATAGCTGCAGCATACAGGCCTGTGCAAGAACTTCTAGAAGAAGAAAACAAGGTACTTTCTTGTGCACTTAAATGATGTATCAATATGATCGTATTTCTTGCTAATAGTATGATCTTTCACTTTAAATCTTATGCACCTTCTGCATATTCTTCCTGCATCTTTTATACCATTTTGCAAGGAAGCATTCTGCAGTATGTTTAAGGAGAGATCCTAAGTAATCTGTTGGTACATTTAGGTACTGACATTCCACTCATTCGAAAAATGAACAGCGTGAAAAGACAAGTATACAGTTAAATATGGTGTTAACGTTTTCCACTTGACTGTCTAGGGTGGCAAAAATGATGCAGCTGCTGTACTAAGGCCTCTTAATTTGGATGACTTTATTCAATCAAAAGCCAAGGTAAGAGTACCCTTGTTTCAAGGGTATGAAACCAAATGCCTGGAGAAGCTTAGAAAAAATCGAATATCCTCATGCTGCTACCATATCTGTATTTAACACACAATCAGACTAACATTGAATATAATTCTCAATTGAGTTAATATGATGATATTGTGTTTATGTAAAAAAAAAAACAGGTGGGTCCATCCGTTGCCTATGATGCTGCAAGCATGAATGAGCTGAGGAAATGGAACGAGCAGTATGGGGAAGGTGGTAGCAGAAGGAAATCACCTTTTGGTTTCTAATACAAAAAATTTTGCTCCATTTTTTTTTTAAATTTTTATTTTTCATCCAGTTTGTACGGATGAGAAAAGGCAACGCGTAGCGTGGTGTAACTTGTTAGGTGTTTGAATGGTCCTCATTGTCCTATGCTAGGTGGGTGGGAAATAGGAAGGAAAGGACCCTCCCAAGTATAAATTGCAGTATGTAGTCTGACTTTCTTTTTTTGAAGTATTTAAGGTTGATATTTGAATTTGTTAGTCATAAGATACATAAATTGATATGATCATCCTAATATGCAGTAAAAGCTTAAAAGAAATTTAATATATCTTTTTAACTGATGTTCATTCTGTTAGAATAATACAGATAATATTCCAATGTTATATATATGGGTTTTTCCTATTCTATTAAGGTTGAGAAATCAGATTGATGATCAAATGGGTGAGAATTTTTCCTGTACAATTAACTTAATTGTTTGGATCTGTTAATTTCCTCAAATGAGATCTTAAATGTCTGAAATTTAATCTTTGTAGGCTTGTTTTCAGAAATTTAGTGTGGATTTGGATGGGTGGTGTGATTATTTGCGATTAGTGTAAAAATATCAGTGACAGTGAAATTAAATATTGTATTAATATTATAGCGTAAAACAATAAGTAAGTTAAGCGTATCGTACCATATTGTCTATTTAAATTTACTCTTAATTTTTATTGTTTAGATTTTGAAATTATTATTATTCATAAAAATTTTTCGTTAAATTTAACAATATGATAAGATAATTTTTTTGAAAGTCATGTAATTGAAAAAATAAAGATATAATAAATTTAAATTTAATAAAATAATTTTATTAATATTAAAAATTAAATTTAAATTTTAAAATCTAAAAAATAAAAAGAAAATAAAAATATAAGGTTTAAATTTCAAATTAGCATTTATTAACTTTTATTTTGTTGGTGAATTTACATAAAATCTATCGAAATGAAAATATTTTAGTTGATATATAATTTTTAATGCAAAATCATGAAATTAAAGGTTCAAATTTTATTAATTATAAACATAGTATATCAAATTGATTTTTTATTAAGGTTTTTTATCGATTAAATTGATTTTTTGCTTAATAATATATTTTATGTCGAATCTCAAATCAAATCATTTATTAAATTTCAATTCAGTCCAATGTAATTTAATTTTTCTCCTAACAATTCATGGATGGATTTAATTCAGTTTTTTTAATAACAATTCAATCCTGCAATTGATGGTGTTCGTCCTTCAACTCAATCTAGGTTTCTATTAACAACGGAATTATAGAGCTATACGACTACAGTTTCATTAGTTCTTGAAATTATTGTTATCCTTTTAATCAATTTTTTTGGTCTATAGGTAATTATCATTTCTTTATTCCTGGTATTTATTTCTCCCACTATCTTCTTAGATATTCCTTTGAAAACTAAATTTACTAATAATTTAATTTCATTTTGTTAGCTCAAAATTTCGAATAATCACCAAGAGCTAACAATTTATAGATGTTGAACCTCATCTGTCAATATATTATATATCATTAAGTTTGACTAAGGGTTGTGTGCGACGGGAGTCTTCAGACTCTTTGGCTTGTGTTACTCGGACAAGGGAATGCTGGCAATGTCCTGATCAAAGATAGATTAAGCTTAATGTGAACGGCTCTGTCTCGGGAAGCTTGAGGTGGAAGCTCAGGCGATTGTGGAAGGGCTAAAGCTGGCTTGGCAGGATGGGTATGGCCAAGTTGAGGTAGACTGTGATAATGCTTTTCTTATTGATACTATATGTAATGGTTTTGCAATGATGAGTCCAGTACCTGATATTCAACAAATACATGCTTGGTGCACTAAGAGTTGGAAGGTTAGATTTTGGCTTGTCCACCGGGAAAGCAACCGAGTGGTGGATGGCTTGGCTGAGACAGCAATAGGAGACATGAACAGCTTGGTGTTGATTTCAAGACCCCCGCAGCATTTGTTAAAGCAGCTTGAGGATGACAAGAGGGCTTCTCCTTCTGATGGTGTTATTCCTGATTTAATCTCCAACTATCTGGGAACTTTATTTCTTTCATTTACCAAAAAAAAGATTAAAAATAAAAATAAAAATAAAAAATATATATAACTTAATGCATATTCGTGCATCGTACACATCGCGTGGGTAAAAGAACAAATATTACTTATATTATGGTTACCAAAAACTATTATCAAAGAGGTGAAGCTTCTAAGGAGTCAATGCCTTGGTCCTAAAATTTTTGAAAATTTTTCTAGTATATTTATATGTATTTGTTTATTAAATGAAGATAAATCGGTTCATTAAAATAAATTTTATTTTTTATTTGTATTTTTTATATCCTTCATGTTTGTTTAATGGTTCATAATTAATTTTTTTCATAAATTTGTTTAACTGCTCATAATTATTTAAGTCTTGAGGATAAAATTTGTTTAAATACGTTTGAACTCACGTCTTTTTACATTAATATTAATATCGATACCAATCAAGTTAAAGTTCAATAACCCTCATAGTTATATTTTTTTATAAAAAAATATTTAAAATATTTTTATTATATATAAAAAATACAATCATTAGTTAATTAAGAGACCAATTCGATCATTTAAGTTAATTAAAAGTTTGACTAAACACAAAGTATATAACAAATTATAAATTTAAGGATTATATTTCTTTTAATTTAAAAAACTATTTATTTTATTAAGGTTACGTGAACATCGATATCTTAAGTTTCAGTGATACTAGGTATATATATAGGTTGTTAATTTAAATTTTATATTATTTACGTCACCGTATAAATCATATCCAAATTTATTTTAATTTAAGTTAGAATATTATTTTGATTATCAATTCAATCTTAAGTATTATTGTTAATTTTGTTTTTTAAATTATATAGATTTTATTATTTGTACTTCTAAATTTTCTCTAATTGTGCTTAGACGTGTTTATGAGTAGAGTTGGGTCAGGTTCGGGTAAGACTTAAGCATGATTTAATATATTTTATGGTTGCTCAAGCCCGACCCGAAATATGAGACTTAAAATTTTGCTCAAACTCACTTATATTTGCAAAAAACTAACTCAAATCTATTTTGGGCATACCCATATTATTTTATATATATAATTTTTAAAAGAATTTATATACTTTTAATTTAATATCTTCTATTTATTCAATTTTTTGTATAATTATCTTAATATTATTTTAATGTTTATATTAGAGTAGTATTATATATTTACTATAAATTTATTTTTTCACATGTTATAAATTAGATAATATATAAAAATAACATAATATAAAATATTATAAACTTAAAAATAAGTCGAGTTCAAGCCTTAATATTTGAACTCAACCCATAATTTAAATGAGCTTAATAAATTACTTTTAAAAAAAAAATAAAATGTTCATTTTAATCATGATGTTCTAATGTAAAAGATATGTTGAACTTCTTTAATAATGTTAAGAAAGTAATTTCAACTAAAAGCTAGATAACTTGACAAATCAAAAGGTAAATAACTCCTACCAACAATCTCAAAAAAGATTGAGTTGAAAACCCTTCTAAAAGAACAAAGAAAAGATTTCTTGCAAATGTGAAAAACTCAAAAAATATTTTTATTCAAATCAAAGTTGGGTGAAAAAAAAAATAAAAATAAATTCCTATAAACTAGCCTAAAAATGTGGATGGCTAAGATACAAAATAAATCCCTAAAATGTAGTCTAAAATGTGGGTAACTATGGAAGGTAACTCTCTTTATTCGTAAGATTTTTTTTTAATCTTCCTAATAAACTTAAATTAGAAGAAAACAAATTAATTTGGTCTTAAAAATAAATTTCTTAATTAGACTATTGATAAATTAGATCAAAAAAATAAAATAAAATAAAATAAAACAATTAAGTCTTCAAGTGACCCAAATAAGTTTCAAATAGTCTGATTTTTAGAGGAGTGTACATTTGGGTACTCACTTTAATACTAACTCTTTCATGCTTAAAAATATCTTTCAATTAAGTTCAATTTTCGAGTTTACATTAATGAGCTAAATTTACCTCAAAGATAGATTTTTGAATGTTTAAGCTTTCAAAATTGCTTTTTAAGTTTTTTTGTCATGAACAATTGGATCAACACATTCAATTAGACTCTAAATTGTTGGATTTAGAGCAAATAATTAAGTCTTAAAAAAAACTAAACTCATCACGTTCATTCTTATAGGTAATATCCGCCGTCTCCATTTTGATCCTTGATTAAGCCTCCTTCTGAATCAAATCTTGATCTCATTGCTCTGTACATAATTAGAGTGAAAGAACCTATAGGGGTTTAGACCAATGCACCCATCTAGGTCCTTTAACAATTCTAACAGCTTCACTAAAATTAGCCTCGCTGATGTTGTTTGCAAATCTCTTGGCATAAGACAAAACCCCACTTGCTGAAATCACTTTCCTTGACACACATGTTGATTTCTACATTTCTAAAGTCCTCGTAAAATCATAGTAAAATGTATGCCCTAAGGAATTAAGAAATTAGCTACCATTACAGATTTGCAATTTCTTTGCAGCCATTCCTCGAATTGGATAGAAAAGAAATCAAGTTGTTTATGCATAATGTTAAGTTCCATCCAAACTTCTTTGATAGTGAAACAGTCCCTGAAAATATGATCTATTGACTTGATCTTATAATTACAACGTTGACGTTCTTCTTAAAAAAATTCGATTAGTATTTAGTCGTTAAAAAATAACAACCATAATAAAAAAATGGACACGCTCAAGACACTTCAATCTCCAAATCCACTCCAAGTTTGGCCCATTGTTAAGATTTAGTCCATTATTAACCAACAACTCGTACGCCAAAGAAACTGAAAGCTTGCCATTGCTTTCGAAGTCCCAATAACAGGAGTCTTGAGCAACGTGGAAGTTAGAGGCTGACCTATTTTTCTATAAAAAAAAAAAAAAAAGCCTAAAAGACCAAATAAAAAAAAATCGACATAATTGCCTAATCGAGCCAAAATTCATTGCACCTGTCTCGTAACGCTCGGTCTCTTAATTGGGTTATTAAATGACTTGCTTTGCTGGGTAATTAAATGAAAATAAATTAATTTAAGAAAGGCATAATGGTTTGAAGGTTTCGTGTTTTGACAATTTTTATTTTTTTCTAACAAATAGTATTATGTGATAATCTGTAATTAGTTTACGTGTCAAATTGTGTTAAATAGTACATGTATTACATTAGATAAATTAATCCTATAAATACTATATTGAAACTATATTTTTTGTTAAGAAGACAACAATTCAATTTTTTTTAAAAATGAATTAAATCAAATTTAACTATAATAATAATAATAATCAAATTAATAAAAATCTAAATATTTAGAGTTAAATTTTGAATTATGTTTCTTTTAATTTCATGATTTTTTTTGAAATTTTAAAATATAAAAATTAATTTTAAACCTGACTTTTTTAATTAGAAAAAAATACTAATATTTATCAGAAAAAAACAAATTGAACAAAATTTCACCACAGTGCGTCAGATTTGGTATTAATGAATGATGATATACATTCAGATATTATTATAAATTAAACAATTTTTTTCTTCTTTACTCTTATTAAAAAAAATAAAAAAATAAATAAAGAATTCATCCTTCAATACGACAGCACGTCAGTAGCCGTAGTTTCGCCCGTTTTCTCATTTTCTGCCTCCTTTCTGTTTATTTCATATTTTTGGGTACCACTCAGGAGCTGAGGCCTCCTCGCTGGATTCCTGCGTTTCTAAACCCTAATCTTTTGGTCACCAAAAGATGGAGCATTTCTTCTTCTTCTTCTTCTTCTTCTTCTAGGATTATTTTAAATTTTTTTGGAAAGAGCCACCCATTGCTTTCCTCCGTATTTCTGAAAGAAAAGCAAAGAAGAGGGTGGAGGAAGAAGAAGAATTCTGACACAAAGCAATGTCTCGCCAAGCTACTTCCTCCGCTTTCCACAAATCTAAAACTCTCGGCAACAAATACGTTAGTCAATTTCCTTAATTCGATCTGTTTTTTTTTATTCCCCATTGCCTTCCTTTTCCTTTTCATTTATTAATCTCTTTCTTCTTCTGTTAATGACGGTGTGGTCGGTTATAAAAATTGTTGAATGCAAGTAAATAATGGAAATGAAAAAGGGAAATGTGAAGGCTTTATTCGTCAAAGGTTCCTCTCAATTCTCATTTTACAGAAAAAAAAGAAAAAAAGGCTGGCTTAATTTGTATTTTTGAATTTCTCTTGTTGGATTAGTGGTTGCAAATTTCATTTCAATTAGTTGACGAAAAATCGGAGGGGAAAAAGAACGAGGGTGGATGAAAGAATCACGCACTTCCAATTTTCCTTTTCCTTTTCCTTTCTCTTCCTTTTTTCCTCGTTCAAATCTTTTTGGTGATTAATGTTAAGTTTCGTACCGGACCATTTATTTACCTTTCTATCCTGCTAATGACTTGATGAATAATTATAGCACACACCCTGGGAAAATTGAAAGATGGCGTTTATATAATTTCTGCTCTTTTTTTTTTGCAGATGCTTGGAGATGAAATCGGAAAAGGTGCATATGCACGTGTTTATAAAGGTTTGGATTTGGAGAATGGAGATTTTGTTGCAATTAAACAAGTATCTTTGGAGAATATAGCCCAGGAAGATCTCAATGTTATAATGGTTCGATTTTATATCCTCTTTTTGCTCTAGAGTTTGTAAATGTGCACGTGCTTAATTTGATATTGGGTCTCATTATGATGTGGCCTACTTGAAAGGGTTTAGCTCTGTTGGCCATTACATCAGTGTTAATATTCCATGTCCTTAAAACAACAGTTGGGTTCAGTCATTTTAGTACTGTTTTTATTGTTTTAGATTATACTATGTTTCCAGGGCATTATGATTGAAAGATTGTTTAAGCTAGGGTGATTTTTTGACGGTTGGCATGTTTCTTACGGTGTTTTTTTTGGAAGTATTCTAAATTCTTTTCTCATCAGTAGTTTTATCTTTTTGACATGTAATAGTTGACTCATATAGATAAGCATCATGTTTTGATCAAAGTTGCTTAAGCTTTGCAATATTGAAGTTTTATTTGTTTTTACTGCTTCCAAGGACATGCATATGTAACACTAGGTGCATTTTATTGCAGAAAACTCTTGTCTGCGAATAATAGGGAGGCTGGATCTTAGTCTTTGAACATCTTTTGGAACTTACCAGTTTTTCTGGAGAATATGTATGCTTTGTGGGTTTTGATTAAAAAAATTGTAGTGTTCCTGTGAAACCTGCTGCAATTTTATTCCTAAGAATTTATCATTCTAGCCCTAAATTGTAGTGTATTTAACATTTCCAGCATTTTAAAAATTTAGGTGATAAACATGTAAAATGAAAATGGATAGTTTTATATTTATATTTGGTCCATATGATTGTTATCTTTGAATCATGCATTTATCATTTCCAGTTTTTGTTGTGTTAGCTTGTCTGACAAGTTGCTTTTTCTTCTGAATATGCTTGGTTGGTGGAATGAATCATTGCAGCAAGAGATTGATTTATTGAAGGTAACTCTCTCCTTTAAGCCTTAACTGCATTTTTGGTGCTTTTTAACATTTTGCTTGTTTTAATGCTACATCAGTGTTCTCCCTTTTATGTTTGATGCTCATGAGTTCTGCAAATGTGCACTGAAGATGTCTTACTGCTGGTTGGCTATGTTGCAACTATCAAACCCTTTTGATTTTCCTGTTAATTATTTGCTTTTCACTGGCCATCTTCATGGTAGTTAGTTACTGCTGCTGGTCTCATTACTGATGGTAACAAGCTGGGTTTTGGTATCGTATTTCAATTATTTGTAGAATTTGAATCATAAAAACATTGTCAAGTATCTTGGATCATTGAAGACAACAACTCACCTGCATATAATTCTTGAGTAAGAAACCTTACATTGTGACTGTAGTGTACTCTGAGCTGTTTGAAACTTGTACTTATTGCTTTACATGTTTGAAGGTATGTGGAGAATGGTTCACTTGCAAACATTATCAAGCCAAATAAATTTGGGCCTTTTCCTGAATCATTGGTGGCTGTTTATATTGCCCAGGTTTGTTTCTACTGCAATTTATTGCATCATTTCCCTATTATAAAGTATCATTTGGATATGCTAATTACTTGTTGAACAGGTCTTGGAAGGTTTGGTTTATCTACATGAACAGGGTGTTATCCATCGGGATATCAAGGGTGCAAATATTTTGACAACTAAAGAGGTAACCTAACAACTAGTTCTCTTTTCTCTTTTCTCTTGTCCTTCTGGAGTTCTATTACTATTTCTGGATCAGCTTTTTTTAGTGATTCTCTGGCTATAAATTTGATCATGGGGGCAGAGATCTGATAGAGAACAATACCATTTGACCTCCTTATTTTTGGGGCACTTGGGAGACTGATTGAATTTGGTTCACTTCATTCATATGTTTCATTTTACTTCAGCTGCTTATGTGGTGAGAAATCTGCTAAGATGAAATAATAAAAGAAGTTGAAGTGCTGAAGTTTCCTAGAGTGGAAAACATATGAGCTGCTGAATTTTGGGCCATGTTTCCTCTAACCTTATGCTCTTGCTTGTTTGTGCAGATTCATTGTAGTTGCCATGGTCTGTTTTTTTCCATGTCCAAGTTAGTTTGATGGTTGTGTCTTTAGGTTCTATCGATTCTCTTGGTTTATTCCTGACTTATACTTGACTTAATTTCTCTTTCCAGGGTCTTGTGAAACTCGCTGATTTTGGTGTTGCAACCAAACTAACTGAGGCTGATGTTAACACACATTCTGTTGTTGGAACACCATATTGGATGGCCCCAGAGGTACTGAACTGATTCCATTCAATCATTGGAGTGAAGCTATTGATTGTTAAACTTGTTTTTCATAGTTTTCTTTTTTGTCTTATTTGAGGTAATATCGGATGCCTAACTTGGAGGTTAAAATATTTCAGGTGATTGAAATGTCAGGGGTTTCTGCTGCTTCTGACATTTGGAGTGTTGGATGTACTGTGGTTGAACTACTAACGTGTGTGCCACCTTACTATGAACTGCAGCCTATGCCAGCTCTCTTTCGGATTGTGCAGGTTTGTCTGATATATGTATATATATATATCTGAAATTCTTGTAGTAAGTTGATAAGAATAAGAGTGGATTCTTCCTGTCTGAGCTTTTGCATTTCCGTCTAGCTTTTATCTGCCCTTTCTATTGATTAATCAATCATTTCATATTGTCATGTTATTTTACCGCTGAAAAATGCTTTAACAAGTGCATTTTTTTTCATGTATTAAAATTGCTTATCTTTTTCTATTTTGTATCTTCCTTTCAGGATGAGAATCCACCGATACCTGATAGTCTATCTCCAGACATTACTGACTTTTTGCGTCAGTGTTTTAAGAAGGTAAGGTGGAAGAGAAAGTGAAGTCCTAATTTGTGTTTTGATTATTTCTCAGCTTATCAAAAGTTTATTATCCATAAATCATGCTTAGTTTGAACTGACAGAATAGTCTTAATTATTAACAAGGAAAGATCTCTATCTATGTGAATGAGATGAATGTTGATCTTATAACCTATGAAGACCAAAAGTGAACCAGATATTCATCTTTGCTCTCCTTAACAGTGATTCATATTATTCTCTTGTGCAATCTCTCTTTCCTTTTTGTTGCACTTTCTAATAAACAAATAGAATAAGAAAAAAGAAAGCTGCTTTCTTTAAGTTCTAGAATAAGCAAACATACTTGTAGCCATGAAATCTTTAGGTGGAAGCACCCTTAACATGAAATGAAGTAACAAAGCGGAGGAATGTGCAATATCATGATAAATTTAATAGACTAATTGGACCATGGGGCTGAAAGAATAGATAGCCTTTAATCTTAGTTGTTAGTTTATACGATAACTACATCTGTTAAAATAATTGTCTACAAATATGATGACGGTTGCTAAGTTCAAACAGTGGTATCAGACTGAGGACTAATCCTCCGTTGACCCGTTTTAAGTCCTTGGTAATTTGTTTTGTTTGACAATACTTCTTTGACTTTTCAGGATGCTAGACAGAGGCCCGATGCAAAAACACTGCTTTCTCATCCTTGGATACGTAACTGCAAACGTGCCTTGCAGTCTTCTCTGCGCCATAGTGGAACCATTAGGTAGATAGTATATTATATTGTCATTAATGTACTTTGGGAGTTGTCTTGTTGGGTTTTGGTAGTGTTTGTGAACTGTTGAGCTATATGGTCCTGCTTATCACACAGACAGCTACAATCACTAATCTGTCAAGTGATAAGAGTTTTGATTGATTTTCGTCTGCATTATTTCACAACTATTTGTTTGCTTAGGATTTTGTTTTAAGAGAAACCTACAGCTCCTTTTAATCATGCAAATAATATATTGATCATCCATTATAATATACACACAATATATGTCCGCTCCACTTTGAACCATACACCTTGTTTTACATCTGTACTCCTGTCTTAGATAATTGATTTATGTTGCCATATTTTGTTTTGACAGCTTGAATTTGAGACTACAATTTTTCAAGTTGGAAGTTGGAACAAATTAGGCTCTTGAGCCTTTTCTAAGATTTTACAGATCTTGCTGCAACTTCATTCCGACTACCTCCATGCATTATATACACTTCAAAAATTGGAACCAGAAATACCAAAAGAAAAATGAAAGAAGAAAGAAACATTTTATTAAAAATAAAATATATTGATATTTCTGAGTTTTTCTCCTTAGTGGAACTGACAACTAAATACTGCTATTTAGTCATTTTGATCTTGTTATATTTACTTTTACATTATCTCATGATGGCTTGCACCCCAATTGTTTTGCTATTCCTTTGGCAGAAACTTATCAGAAACTGTTGCAGCAGATGCAGAAAGCTCTACTGGTGACAATCAAAGTGCTGGAAAGACTCTTCCTATGCACAAAGCGGAGGCATCTGAAACAGTGAGAACTTTCTCAACCTGAACCGTTTTTGCTAGGAAGCCTTGGATAAAGCTGAAAGCTTCAAGATCAATAAATAGAAATTAGTTTAAGTTGTTTGAAAAATAATTATTAGTTTTTCCATTTGACTTAAGTGAGGCAGATTTGATCATGTTAATGACTTTCAATCTTTTGATTATCAGAGCTCCAGGAAAGAGCTATTATCAGCAGAGGGCACCAATGAAGGCAAGTATGATCACGATCATTCTGCAGATAGTAATCTTCGTGAAGAAAGAATAAATAATTTAGATGATGATCTACTATCAGACGAAGTTCCAACATTGTCCATTCATGAGAAATCTTCATTAACAAGTAGTTCTGGTAGACTGTCTGTTAAGAATGTAGTGGCTGCCTCTGGTCCTGCTCAGCTTCATGAGTTATCACAGCAAGATGATGATGTTGGATCTCCTAAATCAAGCACGAAACAGATGGAAAAAAGACTTGGAGGCGAAGAGAGTTCAGTTGATATTGGGAATAAATCATTTTGTTTTGGACCTACTCAGGATGCCGGCCTGCAAAAGGTAATACTGCCTGAAATTGTCTTACTGAAAAAGTAAATGTTAGGTTAATAAAGTTTAGATTTATTTTCCTTCAAAGTTTCTTTTTGGTGTATTTCTATGATATTACCATGTATGTTTACATGTGGGTGCTAGATGTGTCCATGGTCCAGGCCGGGCCTTGCCCTGATATTAAAATTTTCCAAGCCCGGGCTTGGCCTGGCCTGGCCTGACCCATCCAAAAAGCCCATATTATTGTTTTAAAAACAATAAAATATATTTTATATTAATATTTATATATTTTTATAATTAAATTAAAAAAAATCATTTTATCTACATTCAGGCTGGACTGGGCTGGCCCATGGACAAAGATTCTTTGTCCAAGCCCAGGCCAGACCGACTGGGCCAACTGGCCCATGGACAGCTCTATGGATGCTTAGGTGTGTGTTTGTGTACATTTTACCTGCATTGTTTGAAAGACTTGATTTTGGTTTCTATGACATCATTATCCGGTTATCTTGATGAAATATATTCTTCACTCATATGGTTTGGTTAAGAACAAATAAGCTCTTTTAGATTTTAAAGGCGTTCAGGTAACCAACCAGCATATGCATCCATTATCTGTTCCTGTGTTTGTGTTTTTCAGATCAAATTTACAGCAATGGTTATAATATTGGGTATTCTGCTGTGTCCTGGTCCTCTGTTTTTCCTTCAAAGAATGTTTGTTACTGGTTCACAGATTTCTGGATTGTGATATTAGTTATCTATGATTTTCTTTTGTAAACGCTCAGTCTATGCACACTGCTGGTTATCATATTAGCATTCATCTTTCTCACCTTCTTTTTAGTTCCCTGCCGAAAGTAGGCGTGGATTCTGACAATTTTATTCCAATTTTGAAGGCTACAAAAGCATCGGTAACCTCACCTGCGAATGAGCTAAGTAGGTTTAGTGATCCTCCTGGAGATGCTTCCTTGGATGACTTATTTCATCCATTGGATAAAAGCTTGGAGGAAAGAGTAGCTGATGCTTCAACATCTGCATCTGCATCGAATGTGAACCAAGCTACTGTACCTGATGCAGGCAAAAATGATCTAGCTAAGAAATTAAGGGATACAATTGCTAAGAAACAAATGGAAGAAGAAATGGGACAGTCAAATGGTGGTGGTGACATACTTCGCTTAATGATGGGTGTTTTGAAGGATGATGTTATTGACATTGATAATTTGGTATGTTAAAATTATCCATGTGGTTTGCTATGTTTGGGGTACTATGCTTATGTGCTGTGCTAGACATGAAACTAAAGACATTTTCTCTTGTTTATGATATTCATGTGGACAGGTTTTTGAAGAGAAGTTACCCTCCGAGAATATATTTCCCCTACAGGTTCCTCATTACTTTCAAAAAGTGGCCTTGATTTATTTAGTGCTATGGAACCTCTTATAAACTTTCTTTTGCTTGAGCAATGCTCTTGCTTTGAGTAAATTGAGGGTTTTTTTACCTATGGTCATTTTAGATGCATACCTGTTCCTTAACCTAATTTATAACTGGTTTAAAGTAACTTTTATACCATTGAGCATGGGCAGCAACTTGTTAGAATTTTTTGCAATTTTATCTGTATTGATAGTTGAAGGTTCAAAATTTTTGAGAGCAACAGAATTTATGTTCAACCTTGTAGACTGCTATAATGATGCATGTATTCAAGTTTATACATCTGAACCTACTGTCAGGTTCATTCTCCTAAGTGTTATATTTTTACTTATATTATTAATGATAGTTTGGTTGTTTTAGCTTAAATTTCCTTCTGGTTGATTTAGCCATCTGGTGTTTCACCTGCATCTCTTGCTGTTCAGTCAAGCAATTCTCTTTTTGTGCAATTCAATCTATTCTAATTTTAAGATCTTTGTATTTGAAAATTCAAATTATACTGCCACATCTTTTTATGGATTATGGGTTTTCCACTTTTTTCTTCTTAGCTATGACAATTTTCTTTAATTGTCTGTCTCAAATAGGGCAGGTATCTCAAGTAGTGGGAGTCTTAGGATGGTTTTGCATCTATTCAGTCCTATTATAAGTAGCCTGTGTGAATACTAAGGGGATTATTTTAGGAGATCTTTTCCTTAAGACCTATGATTGAATGTATATTTCGATATCACAGGGGTGAAAACATGTTCTTCTAAGTAATTAAAATAATTTTTTATTTCTTTTCTATACTTATTATCCTTGTTGTATGTTTTACCTTTTATTGATATTGTCATTTTTAATCTTCCTTATGTTACTGTTGTTTCTGGAGAGACTTAAAGTTTATTTTGTTTTGCACTATAGGCAGTTGAGTTTAGTCGATTGGTTAGCTCACTAAGACCAGAGGAGTCAGAGGATGCTGTTATGACTGCCTGTCAGAAACTCATAGCAATCTTCCAACAGCGACCTGAACAGAAAATTGTTTTTGTCTCCCAGCATGGTTTGCTGCCTTTAATGGAATTGCTTGATATCCCAAGAACTCGTGTATGTTAATCATGAGGCTCTCTTTCGCTCCCCCCCCCCCTCCAAAAAAAAAAAAAAACAAAAAACACACTTCCTAAGATGATCAAAGGAGCGAGGGGGACTGGGAGTTAAAGAGAAAGTTTTTAGATTGTTTTCAGCTCGGTTATGAGCTTTGTGAAGACCAACTGACGATGTTAATATCTACTGTTATCACAGGTTATATGTTCTGTGCTTCAACTTATTAACGAGCTTGTAAAAGACAACACTGATTTCCAGGAGAATGCTTGTCTTGTTGGCTTGGTAAGTGCTATTGTCAAAGTTTTATTTATTCACATAAAGAACCGTGCACAATTGTGCAGTTATTGGATAATTACTTAGTAGGCTGTGGGACCTCACAAGATTTTTCCCCCTTAATGGATAAGAAGGTGTCTAGGCAATTTCACAACCTTGCCAATTCCCAGGCCTGTGAAGCCTTCTTGTTCTACACTAATGAGCTCTTACCTTGAGAGTTCTTTAGGAGCTGGAGGTGAAAGTAAACTAAAGAGATTTCTTAATGAGGCATCACCTTGTTTTTAGAACCTTTAGATTATCCTTTGGTTGTTGTTCCAGTGAATGGAAGTTTTCAGTCATATATATGTTCCTGTCTTTGTGTGTTTGCTTTTAACTTCCTGGATTGATCTTTTCAACTGAAATGAGAAAGGGGAGGGAGAGAGGATGTTATTGTAGTATTTATGCAGTTTTGTTCACTTCAAGTTATATTATAGATCCCTTTAGTAATGAGTTTTGCGGGGCCTGATCGTCCTCGGGAAGTTCGGATGGAAGCAGCTTGGTTCTTGCAGCAGCTTTGTCTTTCGAGGTGTTGAGTACTCACCTCTCATTATTTGAATTGCTTAAAATTGTTTTTAATTGATGGAAAAGAGTTGTACTGAACATCTGGTTCCTTCTTTATAGCTCCTTGACTTTGCAGATGTTCATAGCTTGCCGTGGTATACCTGTTTTGGTTGGTTTTTTAGAGGCTGATTATGCAAAGTACAGGTCTGTACGTAGATGTGATTGTAGTTCATATGCTTTTTAATGCAAGACAGATAACAGTATACCGTTCTGTAATTATTATAAAATTTATCCATTCAGAATCTCCTTTGTTATTCTTCTACCCTTTTCCTTTTTGTAGCATTTACATTTTAAATACTCCAGTGTACTTCTCTGCTTGAAAAATGCTCAGTATCCTCTTCTTTCGCAGGGAAATGGTGCACCTAGCAATTGATGGCATGTGGCAGGTTTTCAAGCTTCAACGATCAACCCCAAGGAATGATTTCTGTCAGATAGCTGCAAAAAATGGGATATTACTGAGGCTTATTAATACTCTGTATAGTTTAAATGAGGCAACTCGACTTGCTGCTAAATCTGTTGGGGGTGGATTCTCATCAGATGGTTCTGCTCAACGGCAACGTTCTGGTCCTTTGGATTCCAGTCATCCTCTGTTTTCTCAGAATGAAAGTCAACTCTCTCCAACTGATCATTTGTTAGAGAGACATGGAATGACAGAGCATTTGTTTCCAACTGTAACTCAAGAGTCTTCACGTGCTTCAATTTCACATTCTCAGAGGTCGGATATCAATCTGCCAGATCCTCGTTATCTTGCTATTGATGGTGACAGACCCCGCTCTAGCAATGGGGCATCAGATATGTCAGTTGGTTCTAAATTGGCAGACTTTACTTCCATGGACAAAGTTGCAAATATAGGCACCAAAGAATCCTCTACTACTTCCAAAGGGCGAGAAAACATGGATCGGTGGAAAATTGATCCTGCTGACCTCAGACAGCCAAAGGCAAGTAACTCTATAAACAGGACATCTACTGACAGACCTCCCAAATTGATAGAAGCTATGTCAAATGGATTTCCCACTTCAAGAACTACTCAAGCAGAACAAGTTCGCCCGCTGCTTAGCTTATTGGAGAAGGAACCTCCTTCTAGACGTTTCTCCTGTCAATTGGAGTATGTACGCCACCTGCCAGGATTAGAGAAACATGAAAGTGTACTTGCTCTACTACATGCTAATGACAGGAAAACCAATGGTGAACTAGATTACTTGATGGCTGACTTTGCAGGTATATACTCGCAATTGACCTAGTGTTCAGTGCTTTATGCAAAGGTTGAAATCTGTAAACTTTGACCTTATCTTCCCATACTCGTATCATCATTGGGAATTGGTGAATCCTTGAAAGATGCTTATGCTTGAACTTCCTAAGTCAACATAATATGTTTTACTTTACCTTTAAATGAGTCTTATGACATTTTGACTGGGCTGCTTATTAATTAAGACACAGTTAAGACTTATATTCAAGGCTGGGAGTTTTTTTATGATTTCAGAGGTCTCTGGCCGCGGAAGAGAAAATGGAAGTGTGGATTCTACACCTAGAATTTTACATAAAACAGCAAGTAAGAAAGTTGGGCAACTGGCATTCAATGAAGGAGCAGCATCCAGATCCGGTATAGTTTCTCAGACGACATCAGGTGTATTATCTGGCTCAGGTGTTCTAAATGCTAGACCAGGAAGCACAACCTCATCAGGGTTACTGTCCAACATGGTATCAACAATGAATGTGGATGTTGCCGGGGAGTATCTGGAAAAGGTCGCAGACCTTCTTCTTGAATTTGCCCAAGCAGATACTACTGTTAAGTCCTACATGTGTAGCCAAAGCTTGCTTAACCGTCTTTTCCAGATGTTCGATCGCATTGACCCGCCTATTCTTTTAAAGGTGGAAATATTTCGGCTTTCAGTTTCATGTTTCACATTGTTTAGTCTTGTATGCTTTGTTCTCATTGTTCATTATCTTTTTCTTAGATTCTGAAGTGTATCAATTATTTGTCCACCGATCCAAACTGCTTAGAGAATCTTCAGCGAGCAGATGCAATTAAGTATTTGATCCCCAATCTAGAGCTCAAAGATGGACCTCTTGTATCCCAAATGCAACACGAGGTTTGCGTGCTTGCTTTTTATCATTATGCCAAATGTTCTGTTGTAGTCTGCTTGAGTGTTGTCAACTGTGATTGTCTGAGACTTCACATTTATCCTGTGTTGTGGTTCACCTGGTTTTTATCTAAGTCTTGCCAGTCTTATACTTCGTCTATGTTACTTCAATATATATTTTTGGTAGTTATTCCCTGGATTTAATTCTAATGTTGACTGAATTCCTTAGACTATACGATGGGACCCACATGGTGTTTGAAAAGTCTTGGCAACTCATGATATCTTATCTTCTTACCTTAGATCATATCTAGAGCTCATAACAATGGGAAAATTAAAGTTGCTATGCTAAATAAATAAAGAATTGCTCTATTCTTTTGAAGAACTAGTTTCTAGTTACTTTGCAATCTTTTTCCCTTTTTCACTCATGGATCATGGATTTTTCTACCCTTACTGTCCTCTTGCAACCCAAACATCCACATCTATGCCCTTTTTGTTGTTATTTATACTATTGATTCTTCTTTCTTACATTTATACTTTTTGGAAGACCTAAATTTTCCTTTCGATATGTGGGTAAAATATTGTAAGTTAGCTTTAGGGAGCTGAGCATTGAGGCTTGAGGGTACTGAACACTATGCCATAAGTTCAGCCTTTTGTTTTGATTAGCCTATTAATTATATGAGTTACTCCTTTAATATCTCGTGATAGTTACTGCAAGTGCAACTTTAAATCTCAAACCAAATTTTATCTGAAGTTCTCTTATCTAATTATGGTTCTTATTAAACTGGCTTTAGTTCTTTCTTTTTGTCAACATGCCTTTGTTATTGTTCTTTTAATTTTCATTCACGTTTTCTTTTCTGAAGGTTCTCAATGCCCTGTTCAACTTGTGCAAGATAAATAAGAAGAGACAGGAACAAGCAGCAGAAAATGGAATCGTTCCACACTTGATGAGTTTCATCATATCAGATTCTCCCTTGAAGCAACATGCGTTGCCACTACTATGTGACATGGCTCATGCATCACGTAATTCAAGGGAACAGTTGAGGGTCCATGGTGGATTGGATGTGTTCTTGAGCTTGCTTGATGATGAGCTATGGTCTGTGACAGCATTAGATGCACTTGCTATTTGCTTGGCTAATGACAGTGACAACCGAAAGGTGGAACAAGCTTTGCTAAAGAAGGATGCAGTTCACAGATTGGTGAAGTTTTTCCAATGTTGTCCAGAGCGGCATTTTGTCCACATACTGGAACCATTCTTGAAAATTATCACGTAGGAGATTCTGCACCCTTGCTTTGGTTATTTCGTAGTTTTTAGAGATGGTAGTATCTGCATTGATCAGAGCACTGATGGTTAATGACCTAAAGGAAACACCCTCAGCCATTTCATTGTTTAAATTGGTTTTATGCTTACATAGTTGCATGATCAGTTTGGTCACGCTTAACTTTTTAAAAGTACCCATCCTCGTTCTTTATAATTAAAGAAGACTGGTGTGTATAGAAATTCTGGTTCCTGATTTTGGTTTTGCTTAATTGACCTTTATTTATTATTGGAATGCAGGAAATCATCCCGAATAAACACAACATTAGCTGTTAATGGATTGACGCCACTGCTGATTGCAAGGTTGGACCATCAGGATGCTATTGCCCGTCTTAACCTACTTAAATTAATTAAGGTCAGTATTAGTCTTTCCCCTGTCAGAATTGTGTGCCTTCTTTTTTTCTTTTTTCTAAAAATCAATTTGCAGATTCCTAATACTTGTTTAGCTACGTCCATCAAGATTGTTCTTTTTCCTTGCCGTTTAACTTTTGCCACTTTTGAAGAAAACAAACATGTAAATCTGTCAGTCATATAAGGGGAGCAACTGTGCTATTGAAAATGTACATGATATATGTTAGTTCTCAGTTCTCACAGGTGGTATAATTCACTGCATATATGAGAGGATGTACCAATAAATATATGGTTCTAGAAGTTGGAAAAATAGGGCTAGTTTTCTAAATGTAGAGAGAGAGAGAGAGAGAGAGAGAGAGAGAGAGAGAGAGAATAGATGTATAGCTCGAATGTTTCAGTTGGTAGCTATTTTTAGCAGTTGCTTATTAGAGTTAAGTTGGGTTCATATTTATGTTGGTCAATGACGGTTTAAGAGGGGTGTCGTCAATAGGTGGTGATTGAAATTGAATGTTTCATTTGGTAGCTATTTTTAGCAGTTGCTTATTAGAGTTAAGTTGGGTTCATATTTATGTTGGTCAATGACTGTTTAAGAGGGGTGTCGTGAATAGGTGGTGTGATTGAAATTGTAAAATTTAATTGTTGGCAGGCTGTGTATGAGCACCACCCACGGCCAAAACAGTTAATCGTGGAGAATGATTTACCACAGAAGCTTCAGACTCTAATAGAGGAACGAAGGGATGGACAGCGATCCGGGGGGCAAGTGTTGGTGAAGCAAATGGCAACTTCCTTGCTCAAAGCCCTTCATATTAACACGGTCTTGTAAATTCATGTGTCTTAAACAAGTTTCCTCCTTCCCTGGATGTATGTATGTATGTATGTATGTATGTATGTATATTTTGATTGTTTTGGAAAGAATGATTTCCCCTTTTCTTCCCCACCAGTAGCTCCTTTTGGTTTTTCATCTCAGAGCAATGATCTGGTGTCACATTTGTGCTGCTTTTTGGGGTATATATAATATAAATTGAAAGAAGAGAAGTGTATCATTTTGTAGATGAGCATATAAATAATATTTGCATTTGCATAGTTAATGGTACATGTACAGAGTTAAAGTTTGATCTTCATTTCTGTTCTGTTGGTCTCAAACATCATCATGCCAGTCAACTATTTTTTAATTTCTCGTATGCTCCACCTAAATGATCATGCCGCTTGTTTTTTTCACTATTCTTTTGTTTTTTTAAATTATAATGTTCCATTTACATTTTTACTCTAAAATATCTTAATTATTTATCCATAAAAGAATGCACTTGTTTAATATCCTAAAATCCTGATTGTGATATATAATTTTTCTATTCATGTAAATCATTTACTTCAAATTTGAACAATCAATATTAATAAATTATGTAACAGTCATGCTATTGGAAAAAAAGGTATATATTAAATTAACATAGGTTAATTCAAAGTCACCCAATCTTTCCAATCCCACTTTTAACTCTTCATTTTAAAGTTCGTTTTAAAAGTTGTAGTTTAAACTATTTAATGCAAAAAAAAAAAAAAAAACTAATGAAAGATAAAAACACCGTTAATAATAAAAACTTAATATTTTAAAAAAAATTAATTTTCTAGTCCTGAGTGCATATATTTTAAGAGTCAGCTGCAGAATTGTAACATTTTAAATAGTGGGATCGGATGTAATATTTGACGAAGGATCAAGGTACACTTCACAAAACATATTTTGACAAACAAAATCATCAAATTTACATGAATTAGAAAATAAATCAGATTTTAACTTGGTACAAATACACATAAAATTGTGTGAAGATACTCAACTTTGAACAACACAAAATATGACGATAAAAGAAAAGACATACTCTTGCTGTGCCTCCAAAACCTTTCGAATAAAAAGCAAAGTCAATCCTAATCTAATATGTGCCTTCAGTTTCCACTCGGTGTACAAACTATAAATCCCATCACGCTTAAAAGACGCTGCAGATAACACAAATGACATTCTTCTTCAACCATGCCATTCTTATATCAGATCCGCCACATTCATCGGCATTTCATCAATCTGGGTACTATAATACTGCTCTATATCTCGCAGAATCTTGATGTCATCACTTTTTACAAAGTTAATGGCAACACCCTGCAGACCATCACTACATTATAATCTCGTATATATATGTATACATACATATAAAACAACCAGAGAATGACAATTTAAGCAGGGAGTAGATGACATCAATGACTAATCAAGAATATACAAAATAATAGTTTCTTGTAAACATTAAACATTATATGCAATGGATAAAAGAAACGGATAACCAAGTTAAAAACACATTTTTATTACAAATCGAACTAAATAACAAAAGAAATACCTTTCGTCCAAAGCGACCCGAACGACCAATCCTATGGATGTAGAGCTCTCGATTATTTGGCAGGTCATAATTTATCACCAGGGACACCTGAAACCAGCAAGTAAAATTTAGCAAAATAGGTATGGAAATTAGGAGGACTTCTGAAAGTTATAGAAACCATAATGCTTTTCATTACAACACTTATTTCCCCCTTGAATTAAGGAAGCAAGTCGATCAAGGAAACATGATACACACTGAATTCTAGCCTAACCACGACCTCAAGGCATTTTGTGCACAAACCACCCAGGAAGTAGAACCATGCCTTGAGGTTCCACTACTACTACTATATATAAACCACACTCTGAAACCCAACTATACTTGCATCAAGCTACATTTCCTGGTCTGGAGAAAAAGAAAATTAACATCTACTCAACTAGAAAGCATGTAACTAGCAAAAATACATTAAAGAAAATGGCAGGCATGATAATCTCTCCTGAGACTTGCCTGTTGAACATCGAGCCCCCTGGCCCAAACATCTGTTGTGATAAGAACACGGGTTGCACCATCACGAAACTCAGCCATAATTGCATCTCTTTCCTTCTGAGGCATATCTCCATGCATTGATGATACCGTGAAGTTATTGCTTCGCATCTTCTCAGTTAGCCAATCAACCTGTCACAAAAGCAAAAATCACACAGGCAGACCACAATAAAATAGCATCTCCAAAAACTAGAACAATTAGGAACATGATTAGAGAGGTTCCAGTTCCAATGTTGAAAAGCAAACACATTATGCATGTCTATAAGACTTGGAAGAGACCTTTCGTTTTGTATTGCAGAAAATCACAGCTTGGGTGATCGTCAATGTATCATAAAGATCACATAGTGTATCAAACTTCCACTCCTCTCTTTCAACTGCCACGAAAAACTGTTTAATACCCTGTAACAATGAAAAAAGAACAAAAGCTTGCATCAAATCCTAAAGTAGAAGTTGCAGAAATTCCACTAGCATAATAGCTTTTGATTACCTCCAGAGTCAACTCATCACGCTTCACAAGGATTCTTATAGGATCAGTCATAAATTTGCTCGTCATTTCCAAGATCTCATGAGGGAGTGTAGCAGATATTAAACAAACCTACAGTAGTTCATTAACTTAAAACCAATTTCAACAACATAAACAAAATAGATAAAGAGAAACAATGCAACAGAATTGTGCCTATACTGCAAATGCCAGAATGTTGCAAGATAACAGCAGCAAGACAAATAAAAAAGGACCACGCCAACTCAAATTCACATTTCAAGAATTTCAATATCAAGCATAAAACAGTAAACAACAAAGACTTGTTGAACCTAAGAACTCCACAACTGCTATAGGACTTTCCCGGTTTGGGATTCACTTTTTTGAAAGGATAGGAAGAGAACTCATAACAAGGAATAGAGCAAAGTTGAAGGAAAAGGCAAGATGAGAAAGTGACCAAATAACCTGAAGCTCTGGCGGAAGATGCCTGTAGACATCATAAATTTGATCTTTGAACCCTCTGCTCAACATCTCATCAGATTCATCAAGAATCAATAGTTTAATAGCCCTAGTACGTAGGGTTCTCCTCTTTATCATATCACAAACTCGGCCAGGTGTGCCCGACACAACATGAACTCCGTTTTCTAGCTTCCTTATATCTTCACCGACACTTTTACCTCCAATACACGCGTGTGCTTGTATGTTCATGAAATCACCAATTGTCCGTATCACTTTCTCTGTTTGCGATGCCAGTTCCCTTGTGGGTGACAAGATCAATGCTTGAACCCTGGTATAACACCAGTTAACATTATAAACATTGAATATTCCAACTACATAATAAATTGCCGACTAAGCCTTAGAAGATGGGAAATCCATCAGGAGATTTGAAGCCTCAAAGACTAAACCCTAACTTACCATAAGCAAATTATATTATTTCAAAATTAGGGTTTTAGCTATCAGGTATCTAAGAATTAGGGCTTTCAGGGAGAAAAAGCATATCAACGTATAATGGAAATCACCACAAAAGGACTGATTTAAAATATAAAAAAATAAAAGTAAAAACATACTCTCTGCTAGCGGTGTCGACCACTTGGCAAACGGTGAGAGCAATCATGGAAGTTTTGCCGGTACCAGACTGGGCTTGCGCAATGACATCACGGCCGTTGATAATGGGCATGACTGCTCTCTGTTGGATAGCAGATGGCTTTTCGAAGCCGTAATTATAGATTCCACGGAGGAGATCGTCCTTCAATCCCATCCGATCGAAACTCAGTATGGGCTCGATTCCTTCCGTCGTCTCGAAAACTAACTTATCATCTTCGGCACCCATACGCCGAGCCACACGGCTGGTCGTCGCCGCTGCAGCCATCCCCGTAGTTATTTTCGGCACTGGTTAAGCTTTCTCTCGTCGTCGAAGGTGAACCAAAAAGAAAATATTAATTAAAATAAAAACTTTAAAAAAAAAAAAGGGTTTGGGAAGAGAGGGCGGGCTTCAAGGGAAATTCAGAAGCTGAGCTGGTGAGGTGAATATATAGGATTATTAATACTGGTTTGCGTGGCTTTGAAGGCGGTGAATGATATCCCTCCTCGTTTACAAATTTTTAAGGCTCGGCTCACCACTGACCCGGCTTCATCCAACCAACAAACTTCTTTATTCAAGCCTGACCCAAAGCATGTCACTCGACCTACCACTAAGCAGTTGCGAATTCTGTCCCTTAAAATAAATTTTTTTTGATACATTCTTTATAATTAATAATGATAAAATTATATTTTATTTTTAAAATAATAAAATTTAATTTAATTTTTAAAAAATTTATAAAAATATAAACTATAAAAACAATGAAATCGTGTTTTTATTATCATAAAAATATACAATTTAATTTCGATCTTCTCAAAAATAATTTTATGACTTCGCCACTGTCACTAAATCTAGTTACAATCAATTTTAAAGATTTCTTTTAAATATGATGTTTTGTAATTTGATATAATGGTCCTTTGTCTCACCTTTACTACCCAATTTATTCTTGAGAAATGTCCATAATAACATGTTCTACCTATCCTCATTAGACAATCTCACCTTTAAGCCTTAATGATTACGAAAAGTACTTTTAAAAAGTTTAGTTTAATATTTGAGTGTTTAGTATAACTGTTAAAAAGTGCTTTTGAAAAATAAAATGTTCATTTTAGACATATGTTATAAAATAATAAATAAACATTTTAAATAAGGTTTAAATGAGCTAATATTATGATATTTTAATAAGACTATAAAAAATAATTTATTATATTTTTTATTAATATTTTAATATATGAAATATAAATTTTAAATATTTTTTAAGCAATTAATTAAAGAAGGGGAAATACCATGTGTTTTAGGGGTGAAAACGTAATTGAGCTGTCAAAAATGTTTTTAGGATGAAAAAACTAAAAATTTTAACTTCTCCATTTGAGGAAAAGTGCTTTTGAAAAGTTAAATTTTTTTTTCAAAAGTTGTTTATTAAGCATTGCTTTTGGTTCAAAAGTGTTTTTAAAAAGCACTACTAAATAAAGCCTTAAGACAAGCCTCTCCACTAAAAAAATAGGACAACTTTAAAACACGTCCCTCTACTATGACCTCTCAACAATTTAGTCTATGCCTCAATTAATTATGTTCCGAAATGACATAAATTTATAATGGTACTTTCTTTTTGGAATTTAATTAATTATATTTCGAACTAACGTAAATTATGAAATTTGAATATTTTGAAGTTTTACAAACTTAATTGAAGTCATGTTAAAGTGACTTAAATTATTTAGCAAGTGAATGGTTTATTTACATCATGGTATATATAGTGGAAATTTTAGAAAAAGTTGTCAAAGTTGGTGCATGTATAAAATTTAAAATGGTTGCGACTAGAGGTACAGATGAGTATTGATGTTTACAAGCTACTCGAGTTTTACCCAAAAAAATTCAAACTTGATTTAGTAATTATCAAGTCGAGCTTGAACTTGAGCAGTTCGAGCTATGAATTGAGTTGAATTCGAACTTAGTGATATTTGAGAACGGCTCACGAGCCTTATTGAGCTTTTCATACTTAAATTACATTAGTATCCTTAATATATATGTTGGAAATATATAGATTGCAAATTAAAAGCGATGATTTAATTGAAAAATGTTGAATTATCATCCAATGGACATCGGACAAGTCTCTTCCAAAAGGTGTCCATCCAATATGAAAAGGGTTGTGACTTTTCAAAAGATGTCCATCCAATATGAAAGGGTTGTGACTCTTCAAAATGTGTCCACTGAGTGCATATAAATAGATGGATTATGATGCGCACAAATTTCAATTTTTCTTTTGCAATCAATTTCAATTTTCAGAATTAAGAGTAAGAGTTAGAGAATTCCGTGATTTTGCTAATCAAAGGAAATTCAAAACTTCATTGTATCTCAGGAGGACCTTTGTCTTAACCCTCTAGCAACTTTGTGTGGGGGCAAATAGTTCTCTTTGGGAAGTATCACCCGTGCCTTGAAGTTTACTATTTAATTCAATATCGTCTTCGGATCTATCTTCTCTCAAAATCTCCAACAATCAAAGAGAACTATTTGAAGATGGCGACGGAGGCTACCACCGCATTCAAAGTAATGAACCAAGAGTTTGTGAATCTTGACCGATTTGATGGCTCAAACTTCAATCGTTGGAAGGATAAGATGTAGTTCTTACCGTCTTGAATGTGGCGTACGTTCTGGATCCAAACTTAAAACCCGTGAAGGATCCCGCCCTTAATACAAATCTCGAGGAAATTGTAAAAGTGACCGAACTCAAGAAGAAGCGTGAGGAAGACAATTTCACATGTCGTGGACACATTCTCAACACCTTGTCCGATCGATTGATGATCTTTACATGTCGATGCAATCCCCGGTAGAAATATAAAAAGCTTTTGAAGAGAAATACAACACCGAGCCACAAGGTACCAATAAATTTTTAATGATGAAATATTTTGAATTCAAAATGCTTGACAGTATCCCAATCATGGATCAAGTCCATGAATTACAAGTCCTTGTAAGCAGACTTCGTGATTTGAAAGTTGTTATTCCGAAAATGTTACAAGTCGGGGCTATCATCTCAAAATTGCCCTCGTCTTGGAACAATTATCGGAAGAAACTTCTGTATATGGTAGAGGACTTCACTGTGGAGAAAATATTTAGGCATTTGCGCATTGAAGAGGAAACTCGAAAGCGTGATGCAGTGTATCTTCCCCAAAGTTCTAAAGTGAACCATGTGAGCGAGTCCAAGAACTCTTGAAATGGTAAAAGAAAGGCCACATTCAAGACCAATGACATGCAAAACAAGAAGAAAAAAACTCGCAATTGCTATAATTGCAATAAGAAAGGACACTACATTAAAGATTGCAAACTTCTCAAAAAGAAGCAAGATACCACAACTTCCAAAGCCAATATGGTGGAGGATATGAACTTAGTGACCATGGTTACAGAAGGGGTTGAGAATTTGGAGATTGGTATGATTATCGAACTTAACATAACCATGACTGATAAGTCTCATAATTGGTGGCTTGACTTTGGTGCTACTATCCATGTGTGTAATGACCGACAACAATTCAAGAATTATGAATTAGTGACAAATCGTGAAGTGCTTATGGGCAACTATCAATCGGTTAAGGAGCTCGGTCAAGGGACGGTGAAACTCAACTTCACATCTGGGTAGAAATTGACTTTGACCAATGTGTTGCATGTTCCTAATGTGAGAAAAAATTTAGTGTCTGTGAGTCTTCTGTGTAACAAGGGGTTCAATGTTATCTTGGAATCCGATAAGTTTGTCTTGCTTAAGGGTGATATATATGTAGGAAAAGGATATTGTAATAAGGGTATGTTCAAGTTGAGCATTGATAAAAATAAAGTCAATTCTTCTGCTTATATTGTTGAGTCTTATTCTTTGTGACATGCACGTTTAACACATTTTAATTTTAAAACTTTACAATATATGCAAAAGAATGGTTATATCAATCTAAGTAATAATGAATTTATGGATAAATGTGAAATTTGTATTCAATCAAAAATTATCAAGAAGCCATTTCCTAATAAGTGTGAAAGGAATTCACAAGTGTTAGACTTAATTCATTCAGATGTTTGTAAATTAAATGGAACTCTAACAAGAGGTGGAAAACGATATTTTATCACTTTTATAGATGACTTTTCTAGATTTACTTATGTGTATCTCATGAAAAGTAAAGACGAGGCTTTTGATATGTTTCAAACGTTTTAAAAACAAGGTTAATAATTTGTTTAGTAAGAAAATCAAAGTGCTTTGTAGTGATAGAGGTGATAAATATTTTTCAATGAATTTAATGTATTTTGTGAGGAACAAGGTGTGGTATATGAGTGTTCTGCCTTATGCTCCGCAACAAAATGATTTGGTGGAAAGAAAGAACCGTACTTTAGTGGATATGGTTAACTCGATGTTGTTAAATGCTAAACTTCCATATAATTTATGGGGTGAAGCATTATTGACTGCGTGTTATATCCTTAACAGAATACCATCGAGAAAATTCAAAGTATCTCCATATAAGTTATGGAAGGGTCGGATGCCAAACTTAAATTATTTCAAAGTGTGGGGGTGTTTGGCTTACTATAGAGTTCTCGACCAACAGAGAACAAAGTTAGGCCCAAGAGCTGTCAAAGGTACATTCGTTGGATATGCCCAACATTTTAAGGCATATCATGTTCTTGACTTAGTGTCAAATACGATAATTGAAACAAGAGATGTTGTATTAATTGAAAATAAGTTTTTCGATGATTCAACGGATTCGAAAAAAGAATATCAACCAATGATCTCAAGTGATCAAACCAAACAAAGTTTTTGTGATAATAAGGATATGGAACTAAGGAAAAGTCAAGAGTAAGAAAAGTAAAAGATTTTGGTCCCGCTTTCATTTCCTCACAATCTCTAGCATTCCTTATTGAGGGAAATAGAGAATCCGTAATTAAGAAGATCCCCATAATGTTTAATGTGGATAGTGATCCACAATTCTATGGTGAAGTCATAACTTCTAAGGATGCGACATTTTGGAAAGAGGCAATCAATGATGAAATGGATTTAATATTATCCAATAATACTTGGATTCTAGTTGATCTTGCTCAAGGATTGAAGCCTATTGGGTGTAAATAGGTGTTTAAGAGGAAAAACACTCCAATAGGGGGTTCTCCAACATTTAAGGCTAGGTTGGTGGCTAAAGGATTTAGGCAAAAAAGGCCTAGATTATTTTGACACCTATGCACTAGTGGCTAGGATGACCTCCATTCGAATTCTTATAGCATTTGCATCCATCCATAAGTTACATGTACATCAAATGGATGTTAAGACGGCTTTTTTGAATGGTGATCTCGAAGAAAAAGATTACATTGAGCAACCAGAAGGCTTTGTGCTTCTGGGAATGAACACAAGGTGTGTAAGTTGATCAAATCATTATATGGTTTAAAACAAGCCCCTAAACAGTGGCATAAGAAATTTGATTCTGTTATTTTGTCATATGATTTTTTACATAATGGCGCGGATAAATGTATTTACACTAAATTCACTGATAGATACGGTGTAATTATCTGCCTCTATGTAGATGATTTGTTGATTTTTGGGACGAACATGGAAGGTGTTCGTGAGACCAAAGAGTATTTAGACTCGAATTTTAATATGAAATATCTTAACGAGGTAGATACAATTCTTGGTATAAAGGTGAAAAAGCATGAAAGGCGCTTTGCATTAAGCCAATCTTACTACATCGAGAAAGTATTGGAAAAGTTCAAACACTTGAATATCAAGTATTCGAACACTCCATACGATTCGAACTTCAAGTTAAGTGAGAATAAAGGCAGGGCTATAGCGCAACTTGAGCATGCCAGCGCAATTGGAAGTCTAATGTATGCAATACATTGCACTAGACCCGATATCGCATTTGCTGTGTGCAAATTGGCGAGATTTACAAACTGTCCTGGTATCGATCATTGGAAAGGAATTTGTAGGATTTTTGGTTATCTTAAGAAAACAAAAAATTTGGGATTATTCTATAGTGATTATCCTGCAGTACTAGAAGGTTACTCGGATGTAAATTGGATTACAAGTTTAAGTGACAATAAGTTCACATCTAGATGGAATTTTACGATCAGAGGTGGAGCTATTAGTTGGGCTTCTAAGAAACAAACTTGCATCTCACATTCAACTATGGAGGCTGAATTTATAGCCTTAGCGATTACGGGCAAAGAAGCGAAATGGCTAAGAAATCTATTACTAGATATAAAGTTGTGGCCACAACATAGGTTCGCCATTTCCGTATATTGTGATAGTGAATCAACCATGTCTTGAGCGTACAATAAGGTGTACAATGGAAAGTCTAGACATATAAGTTTGAGACATGAGTATGTGAGATAATTGATTAGGGACGGTGTGATAACTGTTACCTATGTTAAGTCAATTGACAATTTAGCGGATCCACTGACAAAAGGTTTGTCAAGGGATTTAGTTAAAAGTACCACCACTAAGATGGGATTAAAACTATTCTAATTCAGTCATTGATAATGGAAACCCTGCCTTTTTCTAGCCAAAAGTTAGTTTCAAGATTCAAAGGGTAATAACAAGTTATCGAATGACAATGTGCACTAAAAACTATGATTTAGTGATTATATTTTAGGAGGATGAGTTTTACTCTTAATGGATGGACATTAATTGTCATGAAATCCACCTATATGGACATGAAGTGGTGCCGCTTCAACGAGATTTTATTTATGGTTTTATCTCGTACATGTTCATGAAACGGGATGAGCACATGGCCATAACGGTGCTAAAATAAATTAAACTCTTACTCTATTACTTTACGATTATGTGTGAAATTTTTCCGGTATTGATTTTAAGAGTGATGGTTCAAGCGACTAGCCACCATTCACTTTTTTGATACTTTGAGAAGTTTGCACTAAATAAAGGTTCAATTTGCGGACACCCTTCTTTATGCTTAATCGTTGTGTACTTATTTTCTGGAATTAACAATCTAGTGGGGAATTGTTGGAAATATATAGATTGCAAATTAAAAGTGATGATTTAATTGAAAAATGATGACTTATCATCCAATGGACATGGGCAAGTCTCTTCCAAAAGGTGTCGATCCAATATGAAAAGGGTTGTGACTTTTCAAAAGGTGTCCATCCAATATGAAAAGGTTGTGGCTCTTCAAAAGTTATCCATTGAGTGCATATAAATAGATGGACTATGATGCTCACAAATTTCAATTTTTCTTTTGCAATCAATTCCAATTTTCAGAAATTAAGAGTAAGAGTTAGGGAATTTCGTGATTTTGCTAATCAAAAGAAATTCAAAACTTCGTTGTATCTTAGGAGGATTTTTGTCTTAAACCTCTAGCAACTTTGTGTGGGGGTAAATAGTTCTCTTTGGAAAGCGTCTCTCGTGCCTCGAAGTTTACTATTTAATTCAATATCGTTTCCGGATCTATCTTCTCTCAAAATCTCCGACAATATATTATTAATCCTAAGTTTAATTATTAAGTTGAGCTTGAGTATATCGATTATATATTGAGTCGAGCTCGAGCTTAAAAATAGATATTCGATCGAATTTGAGCCAAGTATCGAACTTTGAATTTTGAGTCGAGTTCGAGCTTGATAGTATTCAGGCTTAGCTTGGCTTGATTACATCCGTAATCACGAGTGTGTTATGAGGATTACATGTATAACAAGATCAATGGACAAAGCTTTCCTTATTAGTGATACGACTTCATGGCTACAAATTGTGTACCTGGTAGACACAAAGTTGGAACTCATTTACATAAATTTTACTTGTTCCCTAGTGAGCATGGTTTGTGTTGCTGTTGCCACATGTAGTAATTAATTATTTTTTAAAATTAAAAAATCATACTTTTTAAATAATTTTTAAAATATTTTAATTTTAAAAATAATTAATTGCTAACATGACATCCATGTGTAAGCAATGTCAACAAAATTAACAAATGTTAATTTTTTCATCCATTTTGAGATGATTTGACAAACAACACAATTTTAAGAGTTCAAATGATTAAATGGATGACTAAAATAATTTTTTATAAAGTTGGAGCGTCAAATAAATTATTATATCTTATTTTTAAATGTAAAATTATCATAACTTTTATTTTATTTAATCCTTTTAACTCATAATTCTAAATTAAATGTAAATTTAATAATATGATAGAAAGCAAAGGATATTTTCATCAATTCAAAAGTGTGTTTTCTAAATTTGTGCTTTTATGTATACAGTGGAATAAAACTGTTACAAAAGATTTATAAAATATATGTTGTTTAATTTTAATTACAAACTATATTTAAAATATGATTAAGATTTTAATTGAACATTAGACAAATCTATATTTTTACTATCGAAGCTTGATTGGATTTGAAAAATAATTTGAGAATGGGAATATTAAATTTAAATATTATATATTTATTATTAATATTGCAAACATATATAAATTTCTTACAATGGAATATTTTTAATTTATTAATATCATAATAAAGTTGTATATATCGAATTTTTTACGAATTAAAGTTTTATTGTTAAAAAAGTTTGTAGTGATAAGTAAGATAATTAAAATATGCATAAAATTTTATATACAAAATAGAAAAAGGATTATACATTTAAAACATATAAATGAAAATTTGCATTAAATATTAAAATGGTTTAATTGTTTACACATAATGAAAAATATCAATATCATATTAACGTAAACATTTTCATTTATTGAATTAATGGGAGGCTCCATTGTTTTATTAATAAAAACTCTTATGTATAAAAATAAGAATAGGGATAAATGGTTACATTTAAAATAAATTAAGTCGATTGAGTTTTAACTCGATTAATATTGTTGTCAGTATAAGAAAATTAAATTCGAGTACATTGAAATAGATCTACCGTATCTTTCTATTGTATATGAAATTTATGGTTTCCATTTGCGCAAATCCAATCTTGGAATTTAAGATGAGAAAAAATTCCCTATTGGTAGCAAATGCTTATCCATTAAGCGGGAAAAAGCCTATTTAAAAAGTAAAAAGATTATGCTTCGACTCTTGCAAAGAACGGACTAACAAGGTTAGCTGCTCAATTAATCCTCATCCTTACATGTCGTTATTGTATAAGATAGATCTCCTTGTGAAATATCTATTACTGAAAAATTTATGAGTAGAGCCGAAGAGTGTGAAGTGTATAAGTTACCAATTAAATGAAGGAATGAGCTCCGGTGTATACAAAGGACCTCACCGTTTACGAAGTAATCATAAAAACGATAAAATCCACTATTTATTTATCCATTTCTATTTATTTCTTTTTTTAGTTAATATGCTTTTGGTACTTAGTATCCTATAAGTAATGCTAAAGATTATATCTAAAAAAAGCCGGATATACTAAAAACATACAATGAGATTAAGTTTCAAAATATAAATTTAAAGAAGGATAAAATAATAGTTCAAAACTTGAATAAAGAGTATTTTCTCTATTTATTTTTTTCAGATTTTAAAATTTAGTTAATTTAATTCTTGAAAATAAAAGTACAAAAATTAAATTCTTCAAATAAAAATAAAAATAAAATTTTAAATTTGTGAAGAGTATGAAAACTTATGCCATAATTTGATTTTATTATATTCTTTTAGATGTTTAAAGTGGAAATTAGAATAAAAAAATTGGAAAGAAAAATTCGAAGGGTCAATTTTTGGCGACTGCCTAGCGTGGCGCCTAAAATGAGAGCCACATTTAGAATGTAATGTTTATATAACTTTTTGCATATCTTAACAATCAGATCCAATCAAAAGATGTGATATGCGAAAGAAAATGTAATCAAAATGTAAACTTGGGGGGGAATACATTCTCTGAACCTAAAGCCTAAACTCCAAAATAAAAATGGTGGTATGAAAAAATAAGCAGAAATTACATAGAAGCATACCTTGTAGAAGCCAAAAAGTCGAGAAACAAAGAAGCAAAAGAATAAAAACAAAAAAAAATGGGGCGTCCATGATTTCCCACAGCTTTCTTGAGCTTCATATACACTGATTGAGGATGAATGCTTCCGGTAGGAATAGAGAAGATAAGGCATACAGAGCCAGAGCCAGAGCCAGAGAGAGTAGCCAAGTTCAAGAAAGCTGTGGAAAAGCATGCAACCAAACCCCAATTCTTCACTTAAATTACCATTTCGACTATATATTACTCTCTCCCCTCGCCTGAATGAACCAAAATTGTTTGTAACAAACAAATAAAGCAAAGATAGATAAAATGGTTATGGGATTGGAAGGCGATAGGGAGAAAATAAAGCAGTGAGTGAGTGAGTGGGCATGGATTTTGAGCCCTTAACCTACCACCAATGGTATGTCGACACGTTTCAGACAAAAAGGGTTATACAATCAGTGGACCCATCGCCTTACACATTTAAATTTAATAAATTTAATTAATTGAAAATTTTAAATTAATTACGCATTGAATTAGAAAAAAAAAACTGTTCGTCTTTTTTTTCTTTTAATTTTTTTTTCATTTTGATTGAAAAAATTATTCTCATCGACATTCAAGTTAGCATTTAAAACTCAGTTAAACTGCCACGTAAGATTACCGTTAAGGAGGTAACGAAGCTTAACGGTAGAGTGACTATTTCTAACAAAATGATAACATAAATGACTAAAACGTAACATTCCAAACATAAGTAACTAAAATGTAATTTGAAGCAAACAAAAGTGATTATTTTTGTAGTTTACCCATATATTATTTTAGCTTCCACTTGAGGTTGGTGTTATGGATAGACTTGTCTAGGTGGCCTGATCCGAAAGTTTGCCCCAAAAGAAGAAAAGTTTGAAAAAAAATATAAGTTCGAAAAGTGAGTTTGGGCAAAAAAAAAAAAGACCGTTTAAAAAATTGGTTGAGTCTCAGATAAGGTTTTTTGGCCCGAGCCTAACTTGCTGATTTGCTATTTTTTGCTGTTTTGTTGTTATTTTTTTGTTATTTTCTTACTGTTTTGTTATCATTTCACTATTATATTACTATTATTTTATTGTTATTATTTGCATATTGTATAACTCTTATTTATTGTTAATTTTATTACTATTTTAGAGACATTTTCTTGATAAATTACACTTATTTTAATGTTATTTAAGTATAAATATTTTTTAAATTTATTTTCATTTTGTTAGGAAATATTTATTTTAAAGCTTTTATTATTTTGATGTATTATATTTTAAAAAAATTAAAAATAATATAAAAAATTAATTCGGATGGATCGAGTCGAGTTTAGGTTAAATTTTAAGCCTATTATTTGGGTAGAGTTAGACTTAGGCCTAATAAACGGGTCTACAATTTTGGCAATACCCGACCCGACAGATAACAAGTCTAGTTATGGGATACCAATTCATTAAGAAAATTACGAAAATATTTTTTATAATTAAAATAAATAATATTATTTGATGATTTTTTAAAACAGTTTTTATGTGGGTGAAATTTAGATCTTGTTGATTTTACTATTAAACTAAAATTTTATTTTAATATAATAAGTTATTTTTAAACTGATAATTATGTTCTAAGGACATAATTTATATAGTGATAAAATTTTTAGTATATATATTTATCGGTATGTAATTTGATAAAAAGTATATTGAAAAAAATAAATAAATTGAATGTATTTGGTTGGTTAAAAAGAAAGGGGGAAGAAGAAAAACACTCGAATATATTATGCAACGTCACTTCTTTGTTTGGTTGATAAGCCTTGTTCAAAGATTTTTTTTTAGTCAAAACAATCTGGCAAATAATTAAGGTCTTCGGGGAAAAAAAGGAAAACCCTCATCACTTCGGCTTTGAAATTATTATTTATTTTTAATCAATGGTAGAAACTAATTTAAAATTAAATTTTATTAAATAATATATAAGTGAGTATTTGGTATATTGTAGTATACTTTTTTATTTCACTAGTGATTTTAAAAAGTTGGTTTGTGATTTTATTTTATTTTTAGAGGATACTTGTTAATCTTTTAATCTTGTTTATAAAATCTAAAAATTCTATTAAGTAATGTACCAAATATTTGTTCATAATATTTTCTATTAAATATAAGAAAAATTATTTGGTATATTGACAATGAAATTTTTAGATTTCATTAGTAGGATTAAAAGGTTCACAAGTGTTTTATAGCGGTATAGTAAAATATTAAAAAATATACATTTAAAAAAATAGACGCATATAAATTTTTTAAGATTGTTTGTGGAAAAAAAGTATACTATTAATGTATCAAATACTTACTCTAAATACAATCATATCACTATTAATATATCATTTGTAAGGATAAACTATACAAATGTCATCCAATTATACACGCGTTCCTGTTTTAGTCACCCAACTTAAAAAAAAAATCAATTTAGGCCCTAACATTTGTATTTGTTCCTATTTCGGTCAACCACCGTTAAATTGATAACATGAGTGATGATGTGACCTTTTTTAATTGGTATAGTAACATATTTAATCCTCAACACTTACATATTCTAACAAATTGGTCTTAATTCTAAATAATTCAATAAATTTAACCTTTTATTTTTTTTTACAAATTCTGTCAATTTGATTATGAATCATATTAAAAAAATAAAACAAAAAAAATTCATTACTCTCTCACTTTTTAACATAAACTCAAAAAACAAAAATGACAAAGATTGTTTTTATCTCAATGATCATGATTATTTCAATCCATTCTATCATGGACGACGCCACAATGTCAATTGCACTATCAATAGAATTAGACATTGTAAAAATCTATGCACCAAATCTTGACGAACAAGATAATTCCAAGGAGTCATGGATTGATTGGGCCAAGGACAAGATCGGCGGTATTGAGGGCATGTTCTCTTCTTATTCACCATCGTCTTCACTAGCATCGGGACCATTATCAGCACCAGTTAGCTCACCGGTGGTAGCTCTTGAATTCAAAGTTTGAGCCGCACCTGTCTCTGCAGGCTTGGATTAAGATTATGCAATTAAATATCAAAGCAAAATTAAGTATATTTTGACTAATTCACTTGCTTCTTGTCATATAATACCGAGTTTGGACCGGAGAATCACTATCAATATCTCTATTTTTATTTTTATTCTTCTTCAATTAAGAATTTTTGTTTCTTCGGACTTTTTATGCGGTCCAAATTAATTATTAATAAAATGTTATAATATTGGAAAGAATGTTGACATTATTATCTCTCGTGAAAAAAACCCTAAGATTACCTTATTATAAAGTAGTAAAACAAATATTTAGAACACGTGATAATTTTTTTAAAGTTGTTTATAGAATAAAAAAGTATTTATTAGTGTATCAAATATTAATCTTGAAAAAATCTTTGCCATTTTTATTTTTTGGGTTTATGTAAAAAAAATAAGGAGAAAGTAATGAATTTATTTATTTATTTTATGAATATGAATTTATGTTTAAATTGATAGAATTTGTAAATGTGAATGTCTAAATTTATTCAATTGTGTAGAATTAGAATCAAATTGTTCGAATTTGAAAGTTTTGAGGATTAAATATATTATTATACCAATTTAAAAAAAGGTCACGATATCACTTCCATTATCAATTTAATGGTAAATGACCAAAACAGGAATGAATACAAATGTTAATACCTAAATTGAAAATTTTTAAAATTGGGTGACCGAAGTAAAAAAGGACATAATTGGATGACCATTTATATAACTTACCTTTTTTTTAATTGCGATAAGTAAATTTATATATTTATTTAGATTCAAGTGCTAATCTCGTTTGCAAGCCATCGTGTACTTATAGTTTTAAGGCATAATAACTTATTTGACTGTTCAACTTTATAAAATAATATCATTTTAACCTTTCATTTAATTTTCATTTTTTTAGCTAGTGAACTTGCATTGTTTGTCAAATTACTCTAATATGGATAAAAAATTAATATTTGTTAACTTTATTGACATGATATCCATATGATAGTCGACGTGTATGTCACATTAACAATTCATTAAAAATATTAAAAATATTTTTATATTTTCATACTTTTAAAACAATTTTAATAATTTTTAATTTCTTAAATAATTTTTTGAAATTTTTAATTTTTAATTTTTAAATTTTTAAATTTAATTAATTGTTAACATCAACAAAGTGAACAAACATTAATTTTGCCATTCATTTTGGATGATTTGACAAACAATACAATTTTAAGGGCTCAACAAAATAAAAAATTAAATGGAGGGTTAAAATAATTGTTTTAAAGTTGGAGAGCTAAATAAATAAGTTAAAAATAATCTTAAAATAATTTTTCTAAAAAAATGATTTTTTTTTTTATATAATCAACCGTGTATTTGTAATCATTGCACACCACGCACCAATTGATTGAAGTACGAAAATAAGATAGAAAGTAAATACTAAAATTACAATAAGACACTCAATTTATCTTCATTATAATCTAAACCCGGAACTTCTAAGCTTCAACCATCATCATAAGAAAGAAACTTGATCATCTACGCTGCCTGCCATAGCCGAGACATACTTTTCCTTTTGCTTGAAAGACGTAAATTGAAGTTATTGTTATTTTGCATTTTAAGGATATCCCAATTTAATTTTGTTTTGTTGGTTTCTTGGCTTTGTATGTGCTTCAAATTGGATATTTCATGTGGTTCAAATATCAATGTTGTATTGTGAAAGGGGAGCGCCTACTATTTTGATTTATTATTATTTATTTGCTTTTTTCTTTTAATTTTGTTACATTTTTTTATTTTTTTGAAAATTGAAGATTATTTAGTTTGAACTTTTTCTTAAAATTGGGAATTTTTTTTAAAAAATTTAAAATTTTAAAGATATCTGTACTTTTATTAGTTTTTATAAATATTTTAAGACTTGCTTCAAAATTTGGAAGTTTTTATTGAATTTTTATTTTTCAGATTTTAATTTTTTTTAATATTATAGTTTTCAAAATTTTTAAAATTCAACCAATCACAAATGAAAATGTAAGTATTCTCTTTTTTCGAGAGGGATCATATTGTACACTTTTGAACAAAGTAAAGAATATTTAGGTCCATTTTCAATCTATCATACCTTCGATTTATTTATCCATATGGTTGCTATCACTCTTTTTGAGCCATTACTGTTGCTGGAATATTGTAACATAGTTATGCCTGCAAATTGATTGTCTCCCTCTCTCTTCTCTGAGCTGTCCTAACAGGAAAAATAAGAGCCATTATTGTTGCTGGAATATTGTAATATAGTTATGCCTGCAAATTGATTGTCCCCCCCCCCCCTCCCCTCTCTCTTCTCTGTGCTGTCCTAACAGGAAAACTAACCACGTCCTTACTCCTTACCACACTATAAATGACACTTTCCAAAGCCCCAACTGAACTATTATCAAGCTTCTTCTCTAAACTACACCAGTAACACCCAATTTGATCACTATCAAATTAACACTGAGATCACAACTTGATATATGACAAAGCCCATCCAAACTTTTATAACAGCTCAAGTATCAATATTTCTGATGTACCAAGAGTAGAGGGGCTTGGAGCAAATTTTACCCCTCTTCAAATTATTTACCCAATCACTCAAAAAATGTTTTTAGTTTCAATAGTTTGGGAAGTCTAATTGTACCTGGTTGGTAAAAAAGGTGAGATTCACTGAACATAATGCCAGCTTCAAGGTAATAATAAAGTCCTTACCAACTAGTATTAAGCTGGTCACAAAAATACAGCAAAATCATTTCTACAACAATAATCTATTATTGTTTATATTATGCCCTTTACAGGTAGGACACCAGCACTTTTAGGGGGCAAAAAGAATTTGTAAATGAATACCTTTATGAGAAGACTCTTCCAAATAAAATCCCACTGAAAATAAGCGCACCAAACCACTTGTTGGACACAAACCTGTTACAAGAGAAAAAGGAAATGTGAGCTGAGTACAAATGAAAACAAACATTTAGGCAAAAGCAAATATCCAGTTACCAGGCATTGAAGGAAGTTTAAGATTCTTATGTATGGATTAGTGATTTTGTTTATTTACATCCAAAACTGCGGGTACATTAGAATAAATTGACAAGCGCAGCAACCGCAAAATGATTTTCTTAAACTTATCACGCACTTTCTATTGCAATCTGCTCGGCATGTTAGATTAACAGTCCATATCTGCCAAGCCAATTGTCCAGATGCAGCTGCAAGGAAGGCATAATATGGCCATCCTGCTCAAACATAACTTAGAAAAATTAGTGAAATAAAAGTTTTTAATGAATTTTAAATAGAATGCAGGAATATACCTATATCAGCATTGTATCCACTGAGAGCAAGACTACTTATGCATGCTATCCCAAACCCAGTAGTCCACTCCTTAGTTGAATCCCCAAACCTCAAAGCTGTAGATTTAACACCAACTTTCATATCATCCTCTTTATCCTGAATGAATACTGATAACGTCAAAGAAAGCAGCTATAACATCCTATAGTCTCATAGTCCCAACAGATAATGGAAAACATGTCTTTAGCCATATTTGATGATAATATACCTCACAGTTTATATATAATTTTTTTTTTTTTTTGGGGGGGGGGGCGGGTTGAAGGAAAAGGAAACAATTAACAAATAAAATTTTCATTTTCCTTTTTGATCTTTAAAGATACAGTAAACAACTAGAGCCCCTAAATTTCTCCTTTCGATTTTTATCTCATCTTCTTTCTATATAAAAAGTTAGGTTCGCAAAAGGCCAATTGTTAGCTACATAAATCAACCCTCATCACCATTACCATCTAAAACGCACCTGCCTCAATAGTTAGAACAAACCTAATCCCCCCAGCTAAGTCCAACCTCAGTTAAAATGTAACAAAAGTATATTTCATTTATCCAATATAAAAAACAAGAATCAACTAAACAGCACCATGCCAGCTCCTCAAAAATTAACAATAACAGGCCATTTCAAGCTAGGATCCTACTCCAGTAAAAGCTGTAAAGAAATAACAGGCCATTTCAAGCTAGGATCCTACTCCAGTAAAAGCTGTAAAGAAAGGAGGAAGTACTTATAGCTTTCAAGAGATAAAGTTGTACCTGATGTGCATATATTGTATCATACACAAGAGTCCAGAATACTCCAGAGAAGTACAGTGGGAACACAATGGCTGGATCTAGACTTCCTTTAACAGCCGACCAACCTAATAAGGCTCCCCAGTTGAAAGTCAGACCAAGATAGGCTTGGGGCTGAATCAACCAGATGAATCAACGGTAAACAAATAAACAATACAATGCATAAAAGAAGAAAAGATATATGTAAATATCATTACCCAAAATGTAAATCTCTTCATGAGAGGATACGAGAAGACTAGCAACAAGGATGAAGCCCCTAATACACGACTGCGGGGAAATGGTTAAGCAATATCAGTTATACCATCAAAATTTGCGTACCAACTAGTTAGATTGGATTCTCCAAATATCAAAAGGAAATTGAGAAAAGACAATATTAAAAATTAGATAATATGAAACAGAACTCCTATGATTAAGTCAAACCCAATGTTATTCCAATGGAAAATCTAACCTAAAATAACGGAAGTTTTTTTGATTAAGTTGCAGATGTCCAAATCATTTACTCGATAACAGGAAGCAATGACAAGAGGAGGACTCTAACCTATAATTATTAAGTTGAAGGAGAATGCCAAGACCCAAAAGCAGTTGAAACCCAAGAAAACAAATGCCTTGAAATGGTGTCAAAAGACCACTTGCAACTGGTCTTAGCTTTGTACGTTCTACCTGCGTGCAAAATGCTCTTATAATAAAATGTCTGGAATAACGAACCGTGCATTTGTCTAATATTAGGATCGTTCAAATTCCTGATTCTCTTAATCATATAAAAACTTTGATATATTAAGATTATAAGCCAGCAAAAATACATGTGAAATTGCAAACAGAAAAGGTGAAGAAAACATTTAATCTACCATAGTATCAATATCCCGATCAAGAAGGTCATTGACGGTACAACCAGCACCCCTCAAAAGCAAAGCCCCGCAACCAAATAAAGCCACCATCTTAAAATCAGGAAGTTGGCCTGGTGTTGAAGCTAATGTAATTGACCTACACAAATGTAAAAGATTTTCATGCCAAAAGCAACAACAATTTCAAACAAATTCACAAACCGAACAACACAACAATTAGAGGAAGAAGAAAGAAAGAAAGAGAACGGACGACTTACCACATACAAGGCCAAGCGAGCAACCAAGTCCCAATAGGCTTATCGAGGCGGGCAAGCTTAGCGTAAGGCTGAATTCCTCTAGGCAAATAAACGTCAATCCAAGAGGGAACCCCCGCAACATTCTTGTTATTGCTACCACTACACTGTTGATCACCTTTACCCGAGTTGTCCCCGACGCCAGAAGAGGTCGAAATCCAAGCAATTCCAGGTCTGAAATTTGAGAGGAGCGACAGATTTTCCTTGGAAACGTTGAAATGATGACGAGAATTTTCGAAATCGGGGAACAAATGAGAGAGTCGAGTGATGAAATGGGGACTGGTAATCGTGGTTGAGGATGAAGAAGAAGAAGAAATGATAGAGAGCGGAGAAGAGAGAGAGGGTCTGAGGAGGGCGCGTGAGGCGGAGCGAGTGAGCCGAAATGACGCCATATTTTTCAGTCTTCTTCACCAGCACTAACTTGGGGTTTAGGGTTTTAGAGTATTGGATGCTTGGAAAGAGGATTTTGACCGTCTCTGATCTATTGAAGCACTCGACTTGGCGGTACCGGCATAAACAAACCGGCCATCAACACTTCAAAAAAATATTGCTAACGAAACGACATGTAATAGCGGGGAATGTCGATTGATGCATGAATCATTTTCATTCTTGCCAGCAAAATTCAAATTCCCCTTCTTTTCTTTCAATAAGAAACTTAAAAAACTCGCAGTTACTTAGATTTAGTAACATCATTCAATCAGTTCGTTAATACGAAAAGGGTCGAGGATGACATGTTTGCAAGAAGTAAAAATAAAAATAAAAATCAATGTTTTAGAGGTACAATTTATACTTTCATTGAGCCCTATATTTGTTGTTAATCTAAGGGTACGCGTACATAAGTCAGGAATTTAGTGCAATTTTAAAAGAGTAATATCTAAGGTGGCCCACGTTTTAGAGACAGTTTGAAGAGAGGCGGGAGCACTTATCTGATAGAAGGGGTCCAAAAAGTTTTACCGTCGTATTCAGGAACTTAAACCAGCTCAAGAAACCAAAAATACCTGAGCTTTCTAGCACAATAAAATATTAATATACACATTAAATTGCATATTTTTCTTACATATACCAAATACTGGTATTTGATAACGTCAGCAAGTTAAGAAAAAATTTAATTGCAGAAATAATTGTGGTGTACTAATCAGTAGCTCGCTCGGGGATGCATTAGGACAACGTATATTTTGCTGTTATGATAAAATTTAGCGGCAGCAATGCCCTCCTCCATTGGCAGAGTACAAGCTTAGAAAATCGGTTATCATCTCAACTTCATTGACACAAATGAAGTTGCCAAATCAATAGCCTCATTAACACGTGATGCATCCGTTCCCTGAAATAGAACATACATTTCCATAAATTACAGAAGATGGGGTTTGCGGCCAACTTAAATATCACAAAACACCAAGGAGTTTGGAGTCTAAAGAAAAACATGCAACTATATTCAAGATTAAGAGCTAAGAATCCAAACAGTACTTACAGAACCGAATTTTGAAACAAGTTACCAACCTGTCCTGTAGCCAAACCACCCTTGCCTCTACCACATTTCCCCTTCAGAGGCCCAAGTGCCTTTGTCAACCACTCTGATACCTCCATTCGTTTGCTAGGTTCAGATTTCTCTGGCACACCAGCATAAACAACAGCCTTATTTGTAGTTTCATCGATACTGAAAACCATAACTGGCATTTCCTGTTTATTAATTTGCAACTTTAGCACAAACGTGTGAAGCAAACTTCGATAAAAAGATTCAATTAATTAAAAGTAAGGGTCAACGTTAGCTAGAAACCTTGTGCTGAATAACTTTTGAAGCTGCTTCACGTAGAGCAGCTGCATCTGAACCAACATCAATCCGGGAGATACAGAAGGTTTTTCCCTCTTTGGCAGCAAGTTCAGCCAATTCAGTTGCTATTGCAACTCCTTTCTGCATATTTTGTTCAGCAATCTTCTTTTGTTCCTATTTCAGTTGATTCTGATAAAACAAACCAATTAAACGGAACATGGTTTCTCAAGCTGAGGTGATGAAAACTAAATTTGATGGTGTTTAAAGATGAGCTGTGATACCTGAAGTTGCGCAATCTTGCCCCTAATATCAGCTTTTTTGGCAGCAGGAATTGATGCAGAATCCACACTCGTTTTTAAAGAGGCCACTTTCCGTAAAGCAGCAAAATAAAATTTCAAAATGGAAGGGAAATTCGCATGCTACGCCCTCGTAGAAGGATGAACCCTCCATGTGCAATGAAAAGGAGAGAATAAGCTTTTTACCCCTAGCAAAGTTTGCATAAAAGATGAACAAAATATAAATAAAGGCATTGATAGTAAGAACCTATAAACATTTAAGTATATCACAAACCTTCTCTAGCAAGTTTACTTCCATCTTGGATGCGTCATCAACTTCCTGTAAAAGAAGGTCACCCAATTCCATTGCCTTCAAAGCACTCTCAGCAGTGACAGCAGTTATCCTTCTTACTCCTTTAGCAATTCCCTCCTCGGACAAAAGAGCGAATGCTTTTGCTTCCCGTGTGTTTGTTATGTGTGTACCTATAAACATCATTGAAGTCAGCCTCAACACAAAATTCCTAACAGACTTCTAGTAAAGTCATTCAAATAAAGAAATTAACCTCCACATAGTTCTGATGAGATTGATGACCATTCTCTGTTTTCTGGATTTGCAAGGAGGTCCTCCACTTTGCGACCAATTGCCACTACTCTAATTGGATCAGGATAAACCTACATTCAAAGCATAACACAACTTCTAGAAGGAATGTTCAAAGCCAAATTAGAAACCACACAATAAAGAAAATGCTTAAGCTTACTTCTCCAAAGACAGCTCGCAAACCATTGACAAGCTTGGCTTCAGCAAGTTTTGCTTCCTTTGAATATACATCTAACTCAGCTTTGATTTGCTCATTCACAATAGACTCAATTTTTCTCAAATGGTCAGCAGTGATAGCTCCATCTCTGTTCGGATCTGATAACATTGAATCAAATTTAGCAATAATTTGAATCATACTTCAAAGTAAATAACAAACGTGCTAAGTGATGAAATAAAAAAAGATAAAAACAAGTCAAATTAAGTATTGAAGTTTTTGTAGTTAAAAGTTTCAAGTACTAAATTTCTGATATATAAAAATTGGTTGGTATGCTACTGAAAATTAAATGTGGAGTTGATTTTGTATACATTTTGCATTGGTAAAACTTTACAAGGATAATATGTGATATTAATGTAATTAAAAAAACATAGTTTTCCTTAATTGAATTGACTGACAACAATCAGTAGCTAACTAAGATTTTAAACATTTCTTCATTAAAAATCTTCCATTAAGTGGTTTCTAAAAGTGAACTACTAAAGATTAATAAATTAAAGCTTTGAAAACTTCAATTTTGAATAGTTTAAATATTTTCAACAATTTATCAAAGACACCCAGAATTTAAACTTACCATGGGAAAAATCAAATCTCAATTTCTCAGGAAGAACAATGGACCCTTTCTGGTCAACATGATTACCAAGCACTTCCTGCATTCAAATTATGAGGACATGAAACATGTAAAAGTAATAAGAATATCACAATAAGAACAAAAAGGAGTAAAGCATTATGAACATGAGCATATAAAGTTGTACCCTGAGTGCAAAGTTCAACATATGTGTGCAAGTATGATTAGGAGCAATCAACCTACGCCTATTATAGTCGACCTGCATAAATTATTGGAGTTCTCAAAAAGTTGAAAACTAAAAGAAGCACATCTTTTTATAAATGGGAAAAAAAAAAAAACAAAATAGCACCTGAAATAGGAGTAATTTAAACTCTATGGTTTTACCTTCCAAGTTACTTTAACACCAACAGAGAATTTGCCAGTCATTCCGGAAAGAGAACCAATATGAAATTACAAAACCTCCAAAAATTTGAACATTACATACTTGGAATGAACCGAAGGAACCATCAAGAGATCCTGTGTCAAAAATCTATGTCCAGAAGCAAACATGTCAGGTGAATAAAGAAAGCAAAACAAAAGAGATCAAGCAACGGATTGATATCCTATTTATTGTCTCACTGCTTTCTAAGATACAGATGTAACACACAGTTTAGTTTCAAACAACAAATACACAGAATCACATAAAAAGAAAACCTATGCGCAGAAGCAAGTGCGTCAGGTGAATAACATAGTTCAATTTCAATCAACATATGGACATTGCTAAACAATAGAATCTCATAAAATAAATGTACAATAATTGGACTGACACCCTATAAATTATCCATTGCTTTCTTAGATATGGATGGAACATGTAGTTCAATTTCAATCAACATATGGACATTGCTAACAATAGAATCTCAAAAAATAAATGTACAAATATATGTACGTATTACAAAAGGAAATCTAGATGTGATGCACCAATCAAATTTCCTCCTTTATAATTTTCAAGCTACTTTTCTAACTTACAACCGGCACAAAATGAATTCCATGCAAAACCTAAATAGCCTCTTTAAAGCCATGACCAATTCCTGCGCAAACCAACCCCATCTAGCAGGCTGGTTTTAATCTTTTTTATTACCCCACAAGATTCAACATTTTCAATCCTAAATCAATCATAAACTTTATTTGTTCTTTCCCAACTTATAAAGCCCCAAAATCATAAATTTCTTGCTCACGATATAACCATTTTTTTTAATTTGAGGCAACTCACATGCTGTACTACAGACAGAGTGGTTCATACAAAGACAAAAAGATTCATCATTTTGAGGCTGGTTTTTTACTTTGTATCACCCCACAATATTCAATGTCTTAAATCAACCATAAGCTTTGTTTGTCCTCTCCCAAACAATAGAGCCCCAAACCCATAAACTTCATTCCACTCTATAACCAATTCTTTAAAAAAAATAATTAATTAATTGAGGCAACCCTCCTACTGTACTATAGACAGTGGTTCATACAAACCCGAAAAGGTAAAATGACTCATATACTGAAACAAATACCTGACCACCTCAGCATAGAAACTCGTAGATTCCAAAACAATACCAACATCATCACCAGCACTGGCACTTCCAACAAACTCTGAACCAGTGTAGATGGCCTTTATTACACTTTCGCGGTCCTAAAGCAGTGAGAGGAATCATGGGAAACATTAAAACATGGAATACTTCAATATGAAAAGGATAGCAATGAATAGCGGACTTCTAAATTTCTTATTAGGAAATAAAAGAGTCTCATCTTACAATGACGCAGACATTTCACTGGCCCTTAAAATAGATAAAGGAAAAAAAACAGACAATCTCAGACTCATTTAGTCTTTCTGATACCATAAACAATGTATAATCATTTAGATGAAATATCCTCAGTCATCAAACAGGAGAACAAGGAATCGCTTTCAGACCAAAACAATATAAAATTGTCATCAAACCGAAGTGTTGAACATTTTGAAATACCAAATATAAAATTGTCAAAATATCATTTCCCATCTTCATTGGAATGATTCTTGCATTATCATAGATGTTACTCAGAGAGAAACCAAGTCTGTTTCCCAAGTAGGCATGAACAATTGAAATACAAGTATCTCCAAATAGCCAACACCTAATGAAAGCTTCCCAATATTTTCACAAGCCAAAATAAGAAACCAAACAAAATGACAATCTAACTAAAGCTCCATCAATGAATAAAGATGCATGCAGACCTGGAACCAAATGAATTTGAAGGAATCATCAGTTGTGGGCACCCCATTCCTGTGCAGTGCAGAGGTAGCATCAGCATCCATGACAATAGCACCACCAGCTTGCTGCAAAAAACTTCTATAAGCATGAGATACGGGAAAAAACTCAATTATGTAAACATTCCTCCTCTACCCAAAGATACCATTTTCTTTTTACTGTTTTTAGCTTCTTGATGCATGAACTGTTTTCCTTTTAAGGTCAAATAGAGTCGAGACATGCCTAGCATATTTTATTTTTTATTTACTAAAAAGCAGAAAAAAAAAAAACTTAAGCAGATTATTGTGGAATTGAAGAATCAAACTCCTATTACCTTATTTCTAGCACTCCTTGACTTTTCCCGTGCCTCATCCATAGCATTATTGAAACCCTCAACATCTACTATCAAACCTCTTTCCTCCGCCATCAACTGCAAGAGGAAAAACATTTAGGATGCAGAGCCAAATAGATATATAGAAAAGAGAACCAAGTCCATCCGTCTACCTGAGTTAAATCTAATGGAAACCCATATGTGTCCCACAGGATAAATGCATCCTGAGAAAGACACAACAAAGCTGTAAGATAGCCAATGGTAGGTAGAAAGGAGGTCATGGCTCTTACCGCATAACCAAATTCATTTCTTTCAAGTCCACTAGGCCAGAATAAATAAAAAATAAGTTCAGAAATTCAGAGGGATTATACACACAGATATTGTGCGTATAAATACATATATGTATACATCATCAACTACTTCTAAAGCAAGATATTAAAATTTTAGTTCTGCTTTTCAAGATAACACTCTAACTTCATCAGAGTTCCAGTATCACCAAACTTGCATAGAAATCTTTATGGAGATTGTAAAAGCTTCTTATAAACCACTTTAAGTGCCAAATATAAATAAAAACAGTATGATTCAGAAAGAAATAGAGAGCACATCACATTGATAGTGAATATTTTCCTCGATGACAGAAAAAGATAAACAGAAATGCACTTACCTGCCCACTTAATATCCTCCCCTGAACATCCTGGGCTGCCTTCTTAATTTTCTCAATTCCCTGGACAAAAGTCAATAATTGTTCATGATAACCATTGAACATGTTGGTAAGACATATTATAAATATTATAAATATTAAGCAATGAAGAGGGTCTAGATTGAACATCAATATTATAAAATGTTTAGTAGCGATGAAAAGCTATGTTACTCGGACTCAGGTGTGAGTGTTGGATACAGGAATGTATCCAACTGGGTAAGGTTAGTCTTTTCTATGTTTTCCAAGTATTTGGAGGATTCTTGGAGGTTATATTGCCACATTCATGTGTCAGAAATGAGTGTCAGACACGGGTACTTCAAGAAAAATGAAGGGTCTGAGCAACATAGATGAAAAGTGACAAAGTACACACTCAAAATGCAAGCCTATCATCAGAAGCAGCTTAAGCTAAACATGTTTCTCATTGTTGGACGGGCATTTTCCATTATAAAAATTGGTAAAAAAGGAAATAAAGAAATATCTATTTGACTGCATGCAAATCATACCACAATTATAGGCCACTGATTTCTAAGACATAGAGTAATGACCACAAAATTTCTCAAGCTCACCTTGACCAAAGTCTTTCCAAAACTCGCTTCTTCTGCAGCAATTATGTCTCCAATGCGAACCTCATGCTGCTTCAACTCCAGAAAAACATCACCCATGACTTCCACCACAATCTTAACAAGCCTGGACTTAAATTAATGATTGCAAATAACTTATAAAGATATGCAAGGAAATGACGTAAGTGTCGAGCTAACATATGCAAAAATTGATTTAATTGTTTAAAGGACATAAATTGCGTTATAGATTCATTTGTTAACAAAACTAAACAGAAAAATATTGGTTGTTCCTACTTGCTGAAAAATCCCTCTGGAGCTTTTAAAACCTCACTGCCATAGCGAACAGCACGACGAAGTATACGTCTTAAGACATATTCACGTCCCTCATTACCTAACCACCAAACACAAATGTCATGAATAACATTTGGACTACTAATCCAATTACTACTCTCTTGTTAACAGTGTACACACATAACATCAACTAACAGGCAAATAAAAGATGGTCAATCCAAAGCCTCTCCAATAATCACAAGACAAATATTTTCCTTTTTTTAAACAAAATGGACAATCAACTGTAAGAAATAAGACCAATGAATTTAAACAGACATTCAAAAAAAATCTCATGTCAATATGTACCTGGTGAAGCACCATCAGCAATGGCAAACGAAAGAGTTCTAATATGGTCAGCAACAACCCTATATGCCATATCAACTTTGTCAATATCATCTGGCCCAACTTTTCCAGAATACGGACGTGCCCCTGTCACCTGTTAAAAGAGAGAACAATGGAAGATTATGCATACAATCCTCCTCATTCTAGCTTCAGTTGCAAAAACTTCAAAAGAAAAAAAAAGTAGAGCCAAGTTAGTTAAACTAACAAAAAGCATTTTAAATAGCTTCACATTTTGAACATCCTTGATTTAGCATCTCTATTTAACAGTATAATTCAACAGGAATAAAAGTAAATAGGGTAAACTACACCCATGGTCACTCTAAAATAGGGTTTGTCTTATTTTGCTCACTCAAAATTTTTTTTCTCAATTTAGTCACTCTAAATAAGATAATTGTGCGAATTAGTTACTGCCGTTAAAATTTCTGTTTCTGCCCTAAAGTAAATGGAAATAGAAGAATATAAACTATTAATGTGCTGATCAAGATCAAGAAAAGTATCATAATGCATCATAAGCGTCAAGCTTAATTTCCATACATAAGTATAAGCAGGTGTCGGTGTTAGTGTAGATAAACATCATTGAATCGAGAAATAGTACAGTACCTTTTTGCTTTTTCCTTCCTATGGAGAATTTAAAAGAAGAATATGATTTCAAGAAAAAGACAGAACTACGGAAAAGGAAACAACAGTATCAAAGTCAGGTAGTCTCTACGAGGCAGTACATGAACAAACACCAACCTTAAATGTTATATTTGTTTAATTGCAAAAGAAATAGGGAATAAAGAAAATCATTAATAATAATCCCCATAGGCATCATCATCTAACCTGTTGGATAACATAAAAAATCGGGAAGAACACGTCCGTATCATATTCCTCATCTTGTTTTGAAGTACTGAAGTCAATCTCTCAAAGCCCATTCCAGTATCAACATGCTTTGCTGGTAGAGATTTTAGAGAGCCATCACTTTCCCTATTAAACTGTATGAGAGATTGAGAGTAAGACATATATCAGTGAAAAATTTTCAAGGGCCCAATCGTGACGTTGTCATAAAAGGCTGGCATGACATGTTAGTAAAAGAAGTTAAGGAAGATTTAGTAATCTCCCTATTGTCCCATTAAAACACCAGAAAGCCAGAGAGGCACAGAGCCGTGCACATGTCAGAATGCTAAATTCTGGGATAGCTTCAAATTTTTAAGAGTGATGGGCCTAATGCATATGAGATTGGCTAATTAACAAGATTGTGAAAGGATAACCATAAAAAATACAACATGTACCTGAATAAAAACAAGGTTCCATATCTCAATACATGATGGATCATCACTGTTCACCAAGGAAGCAGCATCACAATTGCCTACTCGATCATAACAAATTTCAGTGCAAGGCCCACAAGGACCTGTATCACCCATCACCCAGAAATTGTCCTGCAAAAGAAGGGCAAAATCAGTAAGATAGACCATAGCATCGTATCACTCAAATGTGATCCAAACTTAGAAAAATAACAGTAATATGTTAAAGTGACTGGATACGATAAGGTGCAGATAAATTAAATTACTTTTTCCAATACATGAAGATACACATAAGTGTAGAGATTTTCATGAAAGAGTCGTATTATGCAATGCAAAGAAAAACACCCTAAACCACACTCTTTATTCTATCAAACAAATTACTTCCTTCTTCAAATAAGACATAAATAGAGGACAGTAGATCTCAACCATAGGATTCAACACAACTCAAATGCACACAAGACATGCTAGTATAGAAGGGTATAACATTCACATTAAATTTTCAAAAGTTTTAAAATATTTAAGAGGTGCGCCAAGAATAACTTAGTTTATCAACAAAGAATAATAAAATGAAATTATGTCAAGTAAGATTCCTAGTATACTGTCATAGAAGCAGTAACCGTTAAGAGTTCTTGTGGCCAAAAATATAGGAGGAAAAGAAACAGATGAAGATACACATGCACAAACAAAAAGGTAGAAAGGAATTGTTGATGTTCCAAATTTAACAGGAAAAAAGCAATCAAGGAATGCATACTTTGCAACCAAATGGCAGCACACGTTCAGGAGGTAGAAACTTGAGCCATATATCACTAGCTTCATTATCAGGTGGCAGACCAGCTTTATCATCACCACCAAAGTAAGTGGCATAAATCCGATCCGTAGGCAAGCTGTAAATCTGTAGTTCAATAAACAAAATTCAAAAGTAGCTCAGTATTAGCACAAGACAACAATTTGCACATAACATTTCTGTTGAAGCCCAATTTATCCGAACTCAATGGGATAAAAATTTATTTTTAAATTAAATTTATTTTAAATTAAATTAATGTCCAAAATCCAATTACACAAAAGCCCAATGTTCATTTTACAAGCCTTGACCCAATTACAATTTTTAAGCCCATATAAGCCAATGACCCAACACCCAAAATAACCCATGACCCTTGACCCCAAAATCAAAATCTGACCCCCACGTGCCTCTGCTGCTGCTGCCCACCAACTCCATCTGCCACCATCAGCTTCACCTTGCCCTACCACCGCCGTTGCCAAGAGAAGCCTGCTACAAGTCTTCACCAAACCTGCAAAGAAGAGACAAGCATTAATTTGTAGAAAACAAAATATCATCATGTAAAATGGCTATAAAGCCAGAGTTAAGTTTTCTGTAAAAGAGGTTACAATTTCTTCCGAGAAATATCAATACAAAAAAAATAAACACTTTGAAATCAAAAGAGGAGCAGTTAATAGCAAGCAGAGTGTAGATCAAAGCCAAAGCCAAAACATTCGATATTAAAACCGAACAGGTACTAATCAGTGTATGTATTCTGCTGATTAAGTTTCACATTTTCAAATCCATCAGTTTCATAATGCATTAATGCATGTGTTTAATGTTTCTGGTTACACTTTTTTACCATATTAATGAGTTCCTTTAATATTATTATTAATTAGAATATTATTTATTATAATAATAATAATATAATAATGATATTATTATTAAATAAGGGTATTAAATAGTATTATTAATATTAATATTAGTAATAAATAAAAAAGGAGAAATATGAAAGGACGGAAGCCTTCCCTGATGCCGTCGTCGCCGGAAGAAGCCACCGGAGCCACGTCGACCCTCGCCCGAACACCACCAGTGTCCATTCCTACACAGATCCGCATAGACACATAAAACAAAGGTTAAATCTGAGAAAAAATAAAATCAAATATTAAAAATGAAGGAAACATGCTTAAAAATGGGTTTAAAACTAAAAATAAAAAAGGGATTTGAAATTTTTCCAGATCTGGGTTTGGTTTAAAAAAAAGAGAAAATGAAAAGGGTTTAGTTTTAAAAGAAAGAAAATGAAAAGATGGAATAAAAACAGGAAAGGAGATGGTTTTTTACCTACGTTGATCGGCGCGTGGAAGGCAATCGGTGGCACGTGAGACCGGAGCTTGGTCGGAGGTGAGCTGGGAGCGATGGGACGCGGCAGTTGGTGAGGCTTGTGCGGCAGTCAGAGCTCGATCGGACATGGATCCTCGGTGGCCGACGTGGGTGAAGGAGAAGAAAAGAGAAGGGGTTGAGAGAGAGATCAGAGAGTTTGAATTTTTTTTAAAAAAAAAAGAAAAAGGAAATAATAAAAAAAAAAGATTAAAGTAACATTTATATAAACCCATTGCCCGACCTGATTCGACCCGATGGATCCTTTGGGATCCGCCTTTTTTTAAAATTGGTATATTTTTGCAGTCAGTCCTTCCGCATTTTTTTATTGTTTCAATTTGGTCCTTTTCATACTTTTTAATTATTTTTAATTTAGCCTAGTTATTTTAATTACTTTTCAATTTAATCCTTCAACATTTTGAAAGCACCAGAGGCTGCCACGTGTCAATATCTTGGTCTATTTTGCAGTGGGTCCCTTTCATTTTAATTTATTTTAATTTAGTCCTTAAATCAACCTTTGTTTAATTACAAAATTGGCCTAAATTTTTTTAATATTTTCAAATTAGTCCTTTCACTTTAGGATGCCTGTGGGGCTACCACGTGTAACTATTTTTGGTTTTATTACCTTAAAGGTTCCTAAACTGTCTAAAAATTATATTTTAACCCTTAAACTTTTCCAAAATTATATTTTGATCACAAAACTTTCTATAAATTACATTTTGACACCCAAACTTCTTCAAAATTATATTTTGACCCTAAAACTTTCTATAAATTACATTTTGACCCCTAAACTTTTCCAAAATTATATTTTTAACCCCAAAACTTTCTAAAAATTACTACTTTACCCTTAAACTTTCTAAAATTATATTTTGACCCTAAAACTTTCCAAAAATTACTTTTTACCCCCAAGTTTTCCAAAATTCCATTTTTACCCTCAAATTTCTAAAATTCCATTTTTAACCTCGATTTTACCAAAAATTACCATTTTACCCTCAAATATTCTAAAAGTCCATTTTAACCTTGATTTTACCAAAATTACCATTTTACCCTTAAACTTTTCCAAAATTCCATTTTTGACCCCGATTTTACCAAAGATTACCATTTTACCCCCAAACCTTCCAAAATTCTATTTTTATCCTAAGAAGTCAAAAATTACCATTTTGCCCTCGGGTATCGAAAAGTCCCGTTTTCAAATCCCGATTGCGTCGTTTTTCTTCCTCATCAATATTTGTATTTATTTTAATCATTATGCACTTGCATTTTACATTTTTGCATACTATTTATTTGCTTATTATCTTGCTTCGCATTTAATTTCTCTTATTAATTGCTATTTCGTGTTTTAAACTTACGCATTCGTTTTCAAAGTTATTTTAAAAAAAATCGAGGCAATGTTCCTTTCGTGCGTAAACTTCGAGAAATCATGCCCTAACGTGTCGGGTGTGATTCTTCGTATGACTCGCACGAATCGGACATCCTTTTCCAAGTTTTTATGCCCGTTAACTTTGAGATTCCGAGAATGTCGTGTCCTAACGTGTCGGTCACGACTTTTTACGAAAATCAAAGTAAACGAGCATTCCTTATACAAATTTTTCAAGTCACATGTCCGAGGATTGCATTTTAAATTCAATACGAATTTTCAAGTTCTCAAACTATATATCTATATATCACAAATAATTTTAAAATAAAACGAGGCAACGTCCTTTCGTGTGAAAATCTCGAAAAATCGCACTTTAACGTTTTGAGTGTGATTTTCGTAATTCATGCAAATCGGATATCCTTTTCAAAAGTTTTCAAAACATCCCTCAATTTTATATATCTATATACAAAGGATTTTAAGACAAAAAATAAACAATGTTCTCTCGTGTGAAGACCTCGAAACACCATGCCTTAACGTGCTGGGTGTGATTTTCGTATAATTCACGCGATAGAATACTCTCTTCAAAATTTCTCGAAACGTCCTTCAATTTTGAAACTCCGAGAATATAGTGCCCTAATGTGTTGGACACGACTTCTAGTTCTCATAAAGGATCGAAACACGGGGACGAATTTTCTTAAAAAAGATGTCTTTTGAAATTACACAAAGCCTTCTAAAATAAACATCGTATTTTAAAATTTACTTGAGTTTTCATTGTTTTCATAAAACAAGACCCGAAAATAATCATGTGGTACCAATTTTGAGCGTATGAGGGTGCTAATCCTTCCTCATGCGTAATCGACTCCAGAACCTGTTTCTCTGGATTTCGAAGACCAATATTTTTAAACGTATTTAAACGTTTTATGGTGATCTAATCACACTTAACAAAATATTGGTGGCGACTCCCATTTTTCCAAACTTTTAAAAATAAATTTTCGAAACTCCGTTCTCGAGGTGGTTTCGACAGCTGGCGACTCCACTAGGGATTTTTTTAAATAAACGAGAGCCAAGTCAAAATTGATTATTTTTGGGTCTTTTTTTTAGAACTTTTAAGCTTCGATTTTGTTTAATATGCGATCCTCGACATTTTCGTATGATACTATACTCTGTGATATTGCTAAGTGTAGTTTTGCATCCATATGCATTGTGCTATTATCCCTTTAAGTGGAAGCAAAAAACTACTCCTTTGTGAGGTCTTCACCTCCGTGCAGGATAGTGGATCACTTTCGGGATTACAAAGTACCATTGTTTTCGTGAAGTTTTCACTTCTGTGCAAACATGTGAGAAATACGTCCCCCTGAACCGAACTCATTCGTATGAGCCTGTTATGGGTGAGGATCGAGGAATCTGTTGGTTTGGGTGCCCTTTACTTTAGAACCTAAACTACATATAGTGAGCCGTAAGTACTCGCCTTAGATGGAGTTAGGTCGAGCCCTTTTAGCATATACCCGAAATAAATTCTTAGGTTCTGTGTTATATATATTTGTATGCTGATTTTTTATTACATGCTACTAACCATGTTTGTTTTGTTTCTTTTACCTGCATTTGCATCATCATGAATGAAAATGTGTTGATTTAAATCCGTTTACCGACTAGGCAGTTTTATCATGGATGAAGATTTCTAGATAAAGTAGAGGATAATATGGTGGCACGCCTATGGTCAGAAAAATAGCAACGCGAAAAGGGTGATAGCTTGAAAGAGGGGCATTTGTCAGAATTTTGGGACTATACTCGCATTAATGTGACTCAGAACAACTTGCAAGAGTTAAGAGAGATTTAGAGACAATGGAATAATGAGATGAGGCAGATGTTTTATCAAGATTATGGAGATCTACCTTACCTGATGGAAGTAAAGATCGATAAACACCTTTTTCGAGCCCTTACTCAACACTGGAACCCAGCATATAGTTGCTTCACCTTTGGGCACCTGGACTTGACACCTACGATAGAAGAATATACCGCTTTGATTCACTATCTAAGAATCCAAGTCGATAAAGCATATTCGAAAGATGCGAGTGTTTCGATATTTCTGAAGAGATTGATGAGTGTAACAGGGATGAGTGAACAATGGGTCGCTTATTGGATAAAAGTGAAAGGAGATAACAAGTGCATCAATTGGAAGAGTTTGTGAGACCTGATTGCGACACATCCAGTTATGAGGAGACGCATTGACATCTTCGCCCTCAGTATATACGGGTTGATCTTGTTCCCGAAAGCATTGGGACACGTGGAGCATGCAGTGGTAGTGTTGTTTGATCGACTCAGTAGAGGAATTACGCCCGTCCCTACTATCCTTACAGAAACTTTTCGCTCATTAAGTGCTTGTCGGAGAGAAGGAGAAGGAAGATTTATAGGTTGCGCGCAGCTTTTGATAGTTTTGTTTCACAGCCATTTCTGAAAAGTGAAGAAATTTTCTTGTAAGGTATTCTCAACTGACTTCTCGTCTCTAAAGAATTTTGTGGCTACGCAACGAGAATAAAAGGTATCTGAAGAAAAGTGGGCGGCTATCCTCCAGAATCTCCAAGACGAAGACATCGAATGGTGCGCACCTTGGTTTCTTCCAGACGAGATCCTTTACCGCTGTGACGACTTCGATTGGGTCCCGTAACTCGGAGTATAAGGTGCCACTGGGTACGCTCCTCTACTCGTCTTGAGACAGTACAAGACAAGACAGTTTATCCCTGCAATGCATGGTCTAGCACATTGCGAGTTTTTCTATAAGGGGATTGACTATAAGAAAAAGGTCCAAGAAATGGCAAATTCGTGGAAGAAGGTGCATAGAATGAAGAAGTTTAGTGCAAACCCATTAACAACCTTGAATTATGACTGGTGGAGGAGTAAGAGGGTTAATGACAACATTCCTGCGCCCAATCCTGAAAATGTTCGTCCATTAGAAGAATGTCTGCAAGAAGCTCCATTAGAGATAGACATCTTCAAACAGGATTTTGAAAGAAAAAGCTCAGAATTTAGTAAGAGGATAGAAGTATTGGAGGAAGATAAAATGAAGCTAGGGTTAGATGTAGACTTTCACAGACTAGAGGCTGAGAAGTTGAGAAAAAGAAAAAATAAAGCCGAAGAGGAGCTGGAGGACTTAAAGAAACATTATAAGAAGCTTCGTCAGTCTATGAAGATTGCGGGGTTGGGTAAGACTTCCGAGCAATGGCGCCAGGAGATTCAGATACAGAAAGACCAAGCAAAACAATGGCAAAGAAGGTTTCAAGATGGTCAAGCTTGTGAGAACGCCTTGAAGGGAGAGTTGCTAGAAAAACAGGTCGAGAAGGCCGAAATGAAAGCTCAGATGACTAGCTTAGAAGCAAGGATAGAGGAGTTGGAGGAGTCATTACGGAGGCATCGTAATCAAAATACTGTATTGGAGCTTAAAACTTGCATGGCTGAAAGACAAGAATTAAGAGAAAGAGTACAAGAATTGGAGGCCACACTTCATAATAACGAAATCCGACTTGAGATCATGGAAAGAAATTTGGAAACTAGTGAATGGCATACTCGCCAAGCTCAGAGAGAAGTCGGGGAGAGATCATATAATGGGAAAGACGCTGATTCAAATGAGAGAAGTTGCCGATCACATGCAAGAGTTGGCCGCTGAAGCTGATATTTTGAGCCTTCAATACAAATCAAAGTCGAAACGAGGGAAGAAGTTAGTCGGACTTCTAGGAAAAATTAAAGCTCTAGGACAAAAGGCTAAACCATTTGTGTAACTTTTGCTTTATGTAAAGAAGTTTTTCTTCTCGAGAAGTTACTCTAATAGAAATTAGACTTTAGAATCAATGTCTTTTCTTGCATTGCATGCATGCATTTTATTTACATTATATTTTGCATATTTTTTTGCATAACAATCCTAACTAATTAAAATTAATCAGTTACACCAGTCATCATTGAAAATTCGCATCGTTATTATACCCGTAAGAAGACAAAAGCCATGGAACAAAGGCTTGAGCAAATCCAGAAATAACTACAAGATCAAATGCAAGAACAAATGGCAACAATGTGTAGGGAAATAAAAAACTAATTTTTGGAGGTACAAAAGAGTTTGATGACTGAATTAGTGCATAACCCGACTTCACATGAAATACCGATAAGAGAAGTCTATGTCACCATCAGACCACAGCAACAAGCCATAGGCACGTCGGGACCTGCTAACTATCCAGTCGAATCTGGATCAAATCCAGAAGATAATGCTGTAAATCTGGGTGTCTCAGACTTTGATGAGATGATGAAAGAGGATCTCCCTAGGCAAATGGAGGAAAAGTATAGGCTATTAGAGGAGAAAATCCAGGCAATGCAAGGAATTGAAAATTCTTACGGAGTAGATGCCAAAGAGTTAAGTCTGGTTCCGGACTTGGTTCTCCCTCTCGAGTTTAAAGTTCCTGAATTCGAAAAGTATAATGGAACGAGTTGCCCAAAAACTCATCTAACCATGTTCTGTAGAAAGATGGCAGGGCATGTTTACAATGATCAATTGTTGATTCACTGTTTTCAAGATAGCTTGACCGGGTCGGCGGTCAGATGGTATAACCAACTAAGCTGAGCGAAAGTTCGTTCATGGAAAGACTTAGCACAAGCTTTTTTGAAATAATACGGTCATGTAACCGAGATAGCCCCTGATCGGCTCACACTACAGAATATGGAGAAGCGGTCAAATGAAAGCTTTAGATAGTATGCGCAGCGGTGGAGAGAAATGGCAACCCAAGTACAGTCACCGTTAACAGATAAGGAGACGACGATGCTGTTTATCAATACCCTTAAAGCCCCTTACCTTAACCATTTGTTGTGGAATGCCACCAAGAGCTTCGTCGGTATGGTCATCTTAGGAGAGATGGTTGAGAATGCAATCAAAGTCGATAAAATTGAAGCTAGAGAAAACGCTAGAAGACCTGCCCCTAGAAGAAGGGATAATGAGGTCAATAACGCAAGTGTGTACCGACCTAGTGGTGCCAAACCCTTCGTGGCAAGTCAACCTAAAGCACCAGCAGTTAATTATCAAAACGCCCCAATGCAAGGACCGAGTGTTAGGCAAAATAGAGCAAGAATTTAATGCACTCAACTTCCGGTGTCGTACGGAAAACTTTACAAGTTACTGTATAATGCCCATGAGATAGCTCCTCAAAGGGTGAAACTGTATGAACCACCGTTCCCGGCTTGGTATGATGCGAATGCTCATTGTGAGCACCACGCAGATGCGGAAGGCCATTCAATCAAAAATTGCCCGACTTTCAAAAGGCGAGTCGAGGAACTTATAAGATTCGAGGTCGTAAAATTGGAAGACTCAGTTAGGCCGAATGTAGCTGGGAACCCTTTATCGAATCATTCGAATCAAGGGGTGAATGTCGTGCTGGAGGAAGGAGCACGAAAAGATAAAAGAAAAGTGGAAGAAATTAGGTCTCCGTTACGGTGGGTTTGGCAACAGATGGTCAAAGTAGGGATGATTGTGAAGGATAAAGAGAGTATGATAATAGAGGCTGATACGATTGTGAGTTTCACGCCGTCGAGGGGTATGAAATCTAAGATTGTGCCGAGTTCAAGACCCTGGTGCAGACATTAATGGACAACCAAGAGTTGGAATTTTTTGAAGAAAATGGAGAAATTAATGATGTCTGTGCCTCCGAAGAAGGGTCGGTTAATTACCCGAAGGTAATTATTTATAAACCGAAAAAAGACGCAGCTAGAGGATAAACGACCCCTCGTATCATCATAAAAAGACCTGTAACCTTCCCTTACAAGGATAGCAAGAAGGTTCCATGGAACTACAAATGCAATGTGATCATACCCAGAGAAGGGGAGCCTAGGAAGGATATAAATTTGGTTACCCGAAGTGGTAAAATTTATGACTCAGCAGAAAAAACAAAAGAGATCAATAAAGGGAAAGTGGTAATGTGCGAGCCCGAAGAAGAGATAGTTACCAGGCTTGAGGGGTCAACCAATGAACTTGTATTTGAAAAGGAGACGAAAGAGTTTTTGAAGTTCTTAAGGCACAGTGAATACAGTGTAGTTGAACAGCTTCATAAACAGCCTGCACGAATATCGATCTTATCATTACTCTTAAGCTTAGAAGCGCACCGCGATGCATTAATGAAGGTGCTCAACGAGACTTACGTGACCAATGACATATCGGTATGCAAGTTGAACCGTTTGGTTAACAACATTAGTGTAGATAATTTTATCTTCTTCAGCGATGATGAAATCCCGTTCGGAGGGATGGTATCAACTAAAGCCTTACATATCACCATCCGTTGTAAAGGGTACACGCTATCGGGAGTACTTATAGACAACGGGTCAGCATTGAATGTACTAACGCTAGCTACACTCCAAAGATTACCGATCGATAGCTCTCATTTGAAGGGGTGCAACAACATAGTAAGAGCATTCGACGGGACGGAATGGAAGGTAACCGAAAAAATTGAAGTACCTCTACAAATTAGGCGGAACACGTACGAAGTAGATTTCCTAGTGATGGATATTAAGCCTACCTACAACTGCCTATTGGGAAGGCCATGGATCCACTCGGCCGGAGCAGTACCTTCCTCTCTTTATCAGAAAGTGAAGCTAGTGAATGAAGGGAGGTTAATTACCATTAATGTTGAGGAAGAAATAATTGCCTCTATCACAAGTGATTCACCTTACGTGGGAATAGACGAGGAGGCTTTAGAATGCTCGTTTCGTTCACTAGAATTTGTTAATGCGACCTTCATTTCGAAAGAAAGTAGGATGTTTGTGCCTACAATATCATCGACTACCAAAATGGGCTTGCGATTGATACTTGGAAAGGGAGCTATGCCTGGAAAAGGACTCGGGAAATAACACTAAGGGAGAGTTAATGTGCCGACACTGATTGAAAAGCGGGATCGCTATGGCTTGGGGTATAAGCCGGACGCAAAGTAGAAGAGGAAGGAATTAGAAAAGAGGCAAGAAAGGAACAGAGCCAGACTATCTGGAATGGAAGTCTCGTGGGAACCCATGATTTTCCCACACATTTACGAGACTTTCATTTTGGGAGAAATAATTAATCAGAAGGAAGAGCAAGGGAAAAAACGAGTAATCATCGGTACTAGAGGGAGCATTATGAGGGACTTGACATCAATGCTATATCTAAAGAAGACAGGGAAGAGAATCTATTAAGGATTGGTCCGTGTGCACCTAGAAGCACCCTTGACAATTGGACCGTAGAGGAACTTCCTGTAATTTTTAAAATTTCCTCAGAGTAATGCTCGAAAACACCTATTGCTTTAGGCTTGAAAGCAATATGGATCTTTTGTAAAAGGCCCACGTTCATTACTTAGTTATTTTAATGAAAAATGCATTTCCTATCTTATATTCTTTTCCTAAAATTATTCTTTCATTTTTTGATTCAGCTTAATAAATCACTCATACGTAACCAACAAATACGACTAATCATCCTTTCAATGCATACATACCCATATACATACCACATAATCATTCTTTCATAAATTTATTTTGTTCTTTGGACCTTTCTTTTTATCCTTGGACAGGTTTTCAAATATCAATAATATGAGTAACTCTGACGCTAACTTAGAACCTCACTTTGAGCAAGACATGTGTCTAGAAGAGCTTTAAGGCTTTGAAGAAAATCAAGATTGTAATCTCCCTCCGAATCTGCTAAGGATGATAGGGTATAAAGAAAAACAAATCCTACCTCATTCGGACCTAGTAGAAGTGATTAATTTAGGGAGCGAAGACGAAAAGAAAGAAGTAAAAATTGGGACATACATCTCTGCGGAAACTAGAATGAATCTCATCAAGTTGCTCAAAGAGTTCCAAGATATCTTTGCATGGTCATACCAAGATATGCCCGGGTTGAGCACTGACATTGTGGTACACAAACTCCTTATAAAAGAATGATGCAGACCCGTGCAACAAAAGCTCCGAAGAATGAGGCCGGATATATTGTTAAAAATAAAAGAAGAAGTCAAGAAACAATTTGACGCCGGTTTCCTCCAGGTCGTTAAATACTCTGAGTGGGTAGCTAATATAGTCTCAGTCCCTAAAAAAGATGAAAAGGTGCGAATGTGTGTGGACTATCGAGACTTAAATAAAGGTAGCCCAAAGGATAATTTTCCCTTACCTCACATTGACACTTTGGTCGATAACACAGCAGGACATTCTTTGTTTAGTTTTAAAAAAAGAGAAAATGAAAAGGGTTTAGTTTTAAAAGAAAGAAAATGAAAAGATGGAATAAAAAGAGGAAAGGAGATGGTTTTTTACTTGCGTTGATCGGCGCGTGGAAGGCAACCGATGGCACGTGAGACCGGAGCTTGGTCGGAGGTGAGCTGGGAGCGACTGGACGCGACGGTTGGTGAGGCGCGTGCGGTAATCAAAGCTCGGCCAGACATGGATCCTCGGTGGTTGGCATGGGTGAAGGAGAAGAAAAGAGAAGGAGTTGAGATAGAGAACAGAGAGTTTGAATATTTTTTTTAAAAAAAAAGAAAAAGGAAATAATAAAAAAAAGATTAAAGTAACATTTATATAAACTCATTGACCCGACACGATTCGACCTGATGGACCCTCTGGGATCCGCTTTTTTTTAAATTGGTATATTTGTGCAATCAGTCCTTTCGCATTTTTTATTGTTTCAATTTGGTCCTTTTCATACTTTTTAATTATTTTTAATTTAGCCTAGTTATTTTAATTACTTTTCAATTTAATCCTTCAACATTTTGAAAGCACCAGAGGCTACCACGTGTCAATATCTTGGTCTATTTTGCAGTGGGTCCCTTTTATTTTTAATTTGTTTTAATTTAGTCCTTAAAATAACCTTTGTTTAATTACAAAATTGGCCCAAATTTTTTTCAATATTTTCAAATTAGTCCTTTGACTTTAGGATGCCTGTGGGGCTGTCACATGTCACCTATTTTTGGTTTTATTACCCTAGAGGTTCCTAAACTATCTAAAAATTATATTTTGACCCCCAAACTTTTCTAGAATTATATTTTGACCTCAAAACTTTTTGTAAATTACATTTTGACCCTTAAACTTTTCCAAATTTATATTTTGACCTCAAAACTTTCTAAAAATTACTATTTTACCTTAAACTTTCTAAAATTCCATTTTTACCCCTAAGTTTTCCAAAATTCCATTTTTACCCTCGATTTCATCAAAAATACTATTTTACCCTTAAATTTTCTAAAATTCCATTTTTAACCCCGATTTTACCAAAAATTACCATTTTACCCTCGAATCTTTTAAAAGTCTATTTTAACCTCGATTTTACCAAAATTACCCTTTTACCTCTAAACTTTTCTAAAATTCCATTTTGACCCTGATTTTACCAAAAATTACCATTTTACCCCCAAACTTTCCAAAATTCCATTTTTGCCCAAAAGAGTCAAAAATTACCATTTTGCCCCCGAGTATCCAAAGGCCCCGTTTTCAAATCTCGATTGCGTCGTTTTTCTTCCTCATCAATATTTGTATTTATTTTAATCATTATGCACCTGCATTTTACATTTTTGCATACTATTTATTTGCTTATTTTCTTGCTTCGCATTTAATTTCTCTTATTAATTGCTATTTCGTATTTTAAACTTACGCATTCGTTTTCAAAGTTATTTTAAAAAAAAACCAAGGCAATGTTCCTTTCATGCGCAAACTTCGAGAAATCATGCCCTAACGTGTCGGGTGTGATTTCTTCGTATGACTCGCGCGAATCGGACATCCTTTTCCAAGTTTTTATGCCTGTTAACTTTAAGTTTCCGAGAATGTCGTGTCCTAATGTGTCGGTCACGACTTTTTACGAAAATCAAAGTAAATATTGAGACTTGTTATACATCAATAGCTGTCAACCCGAGTTTCAGAAAGGATTCGAATCTTCGACTCACGATCCGGATAGGTTCCATTCGAAGACTAAGTGACAAGGAGTTCGCAGATATGGTGCGCAAAGAGGGTTTGCAGACATGGCTCACAGAAGGGGGTCTGTGAACACACCTCGAGAGATAGGATCGTGAATCGAGCTCGCAGGAAGTTTGCACACACACACGGGGAGCTCGCAGAAAGGACCATATGTCCCGTAGGCCACCCAGGCATGCGTTTAATAGGTACGGAGCTCGCTTAAGACATCAGTCCCAGGAACATAAAAGACCGCATGCTTCGTATACACATGTCCAACAAACTAGGAGTTCGTAGAGAATGTCAGTACTAGGGATAGAGAATGTCAGTACTAGTAGGCCATAGAGCCGAGACAAAATAGTGGGCTCTGTAATGACCTGTAATAGTACCAGTAGCAACATGTATAAATATCTCCGATATTCCCATCAATAAGATACGAGCAAAATATTACTCAACAAGACTTATTCAAAGTTTTGATAAGTTTCAGCAGTTGGATGAATAAGTATCGATACTTAATCACCAAGTATCAAGACTTGACTCTAAATTTCGAGATTTGTACTCCAAATATCGAGATCGGGTGAACAATTTCAAGTCTTGAGATTTACTATCCTATTTTAACATTTAGGACCCCAAATTCCGCTCTAAAGCCCGTCTAAGGTTGGTTTTCATTCATGACACTTTGTAAATATTTTTTTTATCATTAAATGCTTGTAATCACGTTGACCTTGAATTTTTCAACTTTGTACATTGCATGATTCATGTTGATGTTGCTCTGGAATTTATGCCAATGGTGCGATTCACATCTTTTAGCTCTAATAGTAATAAAATGCGCTACATAGCATCCAGGACAACTTAATAGTTTAAAAGCATGAGATAAAATTAATAGGTTAATTGTTGAAATGGAAGAGTTGTGTCTGCTAAATTATTTTAAATAATTTCAATTATTCAATCAGAAATTTTATATAAAAAGTTTGTTATGTTTAGAATTTTATAGGGTAAATTATAAAATAATCATTCAACAATTAGTGTGTTTCTAATTTGGTTACTCAAATTTAAAAAAATTCTACTTTAATCATTAACATTATCTAAATTTAATTCGTTAAATCATTAACAGTAACTTTTTTTAATATAATAATAAATTTAATCCTCCAATATTTATAGGCTTTATCAATTTAGTCCTAATTCTAGAAAATTCAATAAATTTAATCCTAAATTTTACATATTATATCAATTTAATTTAATTTCTTAAAATTCAAAATTAAAATTAAAAAACATTAACAAATAAAAAATTATTTAAAAGTTTATTTTTCGATAAAATATATAAGATTTTATAAAAAAATTACACACAAAATTATAAATGAATACATACTTTTCTCTTCCTTCATGAAATTTATTTATTAAAATAATACTTTTATAAATAGAATATATATTTTTTTAAAATCCCACAAGCAAGAGTTAAGTTAGATTCAAACTTTTCCCTTTTTTATATTTTTTAAAATTATAAATTTTATCATATGTTTGATCTTGCTCCTTAGCTCTCATCAAATTTGTTGAGCGTTGGGCACCACCTTTACCCACAATCACCAGTATAAATAACTCTTACTTCGAAGTCTTCAATTTCCACATCTTCAATTATCGGACCATCGAATTAAGATTTGGCTCTGAAGTTATTGGCATAACCTTCCACTTAATGGACCTCCAAAACCTCATCCCCATTTATATATCCCCAATTATGCCCGCCCTCAAGTACAACATTAAATACAACAAACTCATTCTAGACAACAACCAAAAGTAATAGATTGACATCCTTTTCAACCCCATATTATAGATTTTGACCCAATTTAAACATGGTAGTTGTTAAGATTGAAAAAAAAGAAAAGTTAAATCTACGTCATGATTTTTTTTCTTTAAATTATTTTATTTATAAGACTATTATTTTATAAATACAATTATTATTTTAATAAATAACTTTCATACTAGAAAATGAAAAAAAAAGATATTTCTTTATAATTTTGTATGTTTTTTTTTTATAAAATCTTATGTATATTTATCGAAAATGAACTTTTAAATATTTTTTATTTTTAGTTTTTAATAATCAAGATTAAATTTACAGAATGTGTAAAATTGATGGTTAAATTTGTTGATTTTTTATTAGATTTAGGATTAAATTGATAAAATTTATAAATACGGAAGGGTTAAATTTGTTATTATGTCAATAAAAAAGTCACCATTAGTGATAGAGTAACCAAAATATTTAATTTTGATAATACTAGTGACCAAAATAGAAATTTCTAAATCTGGATGACCAAAACAAAAATACGCTAATAGTTGGGTGACTATTTTTACAGTTTACCCAAATTTATATTATAAGTATTCGATTTGATTGGCCGCCTATCATATTATGGTATCCTGCCAAACTACTCTTAAAAAAGATTTGAGACTGAAGTTGAAAGAATATTTAATTGTGAAATTGTCACTGTTTAAGGCGTATAGCCGAGGAGGGATTATCTCCTAAGCAGATAACACCTAGTCGAGAAATGTGGTTGTTAGTGGGGAATTGTTTTGACTCCCTCTCCATAAAATCTCAGTCCACACTCTAATTAGGAAGGTTAGTCAATTAATTAAGACTTGGATTATGGTTGCCTTCAAAGTGAACAATATTTTATTACGAATTTAATTCGAAAATTTTGTATCACCAATAATTGTAAAGGTGAAATATTGGATTTGATGGGTCATTCAGTCCAATAGAAATAACAAAAAAAAAAGCTCTGTTTCGTTCGTATGTCACAAATCAACCCGGAAACATGCAAAAGAACTCTTGCTTTATTAAAACCTCGAAGCCAAAGGTTAAGAATACTCGTGCTTAGAAACTACAGAAAACAAGGCTTCATATGTGTTGAACAGCGGCTCACATGCAGCTCAAATGAGGCTACTGCAGCAGCAAGCTACATGAAGATTCAAGTTCATTTTGTATTTTTGTTGTTGTTAATTTCATTCCAATTTGATGATGTAATTGGTCAAATTTCAAGTGCTAACTTATAGTGTTTTATGTCAACTAGTCTAGGATCATATTTTAATGTATTGTTGTTCCATGCCTTCTACTGTACAAATCTGCTGATGTAATGCAGATCTGTACCATACCCTATGGTTGCTATGAACTTTCTGTATATTTTTGGACTAACCGATGAATTCAATACAAGTTAGTTCTTCAATACATTCTTGCTCTCATTTTTGCTCTGTTTTTTTCTCTACAAAGGCCATTGTTTCTTCAGCAAGCTTCAAAAACTTAGTTATCAAGGCATTGCCTTGCTGAGTTAATCTGTCTTTTTACAACAAGATGAATGGAACTCGTGCCCCTGGCTCAGGTTTTTGCATGGGGTTTACTTTAATATATTAGATAATTCACATTTTATGCCTGTAAAAGTGTATAACCCAATATTCTTCTGCCCACCTTTTTTTTGAAGTTCCCAGCACGAGATATTACATGCTCAAGGTGTCATGGAAATTGGCCAATCTCAAAGTCTCAAACAGTGTTCTTTAAGTTTCTGTAGGATCAAATACGGAGGAACTAATAAAATTCTAATCCTTTCATAATATTATTCTTAAATTTACTATTTCCATGCTTAACTCTCTACCAAATCATACCACGCCAACAAGGCAGAGTACAGTTAAAATTTTCTCTAACCATTCGGACAAGAATGAAAATATCTTCTTCTTTTGTTCTGTAATTACAGCTACAATTTCGAGTGTTGACAAACTCTACAGTGTGGTATGTTTGAAGCTTCTTTTAGATCACAGCTATTCAGCAGCCCGGCAAAGAGGATAACCGAATCTAATTGCAGGATTTAAGGGGCTCTCCAGAACCGATTATTCTATTAACATTTGAGAAATCTATCTTGATATGATAAATGAAAAAAAGAAAATCTATTTTGAAGTTCAAAACATCTATGCATGCATGTGAATTAGTTCATCTTCATTGCATTCCCTTATTGCGATGTCCAAAAGTTCGCCGGATTTTGAAGGCAACAGATCGCAACATTGCCGTCTTGGTGCCTGCATCTTGAGTAATATAACAAAAGACTGCATAAATCTCAATGACACGTAATTGACAAAGGACAAGAGAAAATTATTGAAACCTAGTAGTTACCTGTTTGTAATTGAGGTCTAGCTTCTTAGTAGAGACTCTAATTTCTCCAAGTTTCCTTGGTGAACCACTGTCAAGTGTGCAATTCTCGTAAGATTTCTTGTAAACACTCATAGTCCCATGCCTACCTGAAGATACAGTATCTAAAAAGAAAATTGTGGGTCTTTGGCAAGGATTAGGGTGAATTTCCCTAGTGTTGAAAGTGTAAGATCCTGCTAAAACACCGCCTGGTGTCCACTGCTTGAATGTTTCTGGCACAGAGAGAACATCTGGTAAGAGCATGTGTTTACTATATACTTGAACAGCATAACCCCATGAAATTGAGATCGTCCACGAAAACCAACGATCATAGCAGACTGTTTGTTGCAAAATTCTCTGAGAATCAACATTTACAGCATGAAATAGATGCTCCAATGCCTTTGTAGTTGTCATGTTGGGGAAGATTGGGTCCACATGATCCATATGATGGAGTGAAACCAAGGGTGTCAAAGGATGGGTAGCTAACAAGCCAAACGCATCACCTCGAACATCAAACTGGTAGGAAATTGCAGATATCATATCAGAAGTCAAAAGTAATGTATGAGTTAAGTTTAACCAATGCTATTGTTATTACCTGATGAAAGCCTGGCTCCCTTGTCAATCCTACACCAAGCTCTGCCAAGCAATGGTAGACCCTGGAATCGCTTCCGTAAAGATGAGGATATCGTTCTATGCATGAATCGAACACTTTTGCCAAAACTCTAGCCAGCGGATAGCTTATGGCAAAACCTGCTCCACCAAATGCCATCTCAAAGCTGAAATACTTGTTTTGTTGATAAATCTCGGAGCCAGATCCGATGTAGTACCAAAGCCGATGATCATATTTGGAAAGCGTCTTCACCAGATTTTGTGGGAAGAAAACCGTGTCATCGTCCCCAAAGACATACCATCGTACGTTGGTATGGTTAAGAGTGACGGTCTCCAAAACCACACGCGCCACTCGAATTGCAGACCGTAGGCCACCTTTGAAAGTGTAGCGAAACCTTGAAGTGTCCTCGGAGATACATAACGGAGGCAGAGTAGCGTCAGCAGCCGTTGAATTTGTTGCATTAGGGGGCATGGTTTCGAGGAACAGACATCCACGCATTTGACTAGGCTCCCACCATAGCTTGACGTAGTCCTTTCGCTTCAGCCATGATTTCTGAGTGGAAGCTATGCCGAAAACGATATGCTCCACGCCAGTCGATTCATAAGCGTCTTGGGAGGAGGAATACACATTTAGAGGCGAGTTTGAGTTGTGGAGTAGCAATGCTGATGCAATAATATAGGTGACACAAACAGTAGAAGAGATAAAAACGATGTTTAGCAGATGGAAAGAAGATTGGGTTTTGGAAAGCCACTTAAAACGCTGCATTTCTCAATATGATGGAAAGAAGGAGAAGAAGGGGGGAGGGGTCTTTGGTTTAGTAACTTAATCAACGGCGTGTATGTGGAGCATCAAATTAAGGGTTCAAAGTAAGTTTGTTTTGGCCAAACAAGGGCGTGGGAATAGAAATGTGGGTTAGGCCGCCGAAGATAAAAGAAGTTCAACTTTGAATGCTTTTGTTGTTTCGTTTTTGCAAATGAGAATTGCCCAATTGGTGGGCGACCTGATTTTGCTGCAATTTGACTAATGTGGCGTAGAGTAGTTTCTATTGATGATCAAGGGTTGGTGGGGACATGGGATTGGGACTTAGTGGTATACTGATAATAATATATTAAACAATTTCTTTATTTTTTTATAAGCCAACTGAAATTACGGGCAAGAAATATTCAATTAATTAAATCAATTCATATTTACTTTTTCTTCTTTAGGGAGAATGAAGTGAGAGCCACTTCAGCTTCAAGTCCACTGCTATCTATTAATTTAGTTTGAGTTTTCAAGAAACTAACCATGTGCTGGGAGAGGTTCAAGCCACTTGGAATGGATCTCAGCCTCACGTCACGATTCCCCACGGTTGTTTATTAGCTGTCTAGATCAGGTAATTCATGAGGAGTTTTTTTTAATCAAAGTAGGATCTCTCCATCTTAAGTTTTGCGAAATCTTAAATTAGTAAAAAAGCTTATGAGAATATAAAATTACAAACTAAATCTGTGGCTTTTTTATAGAAATAATATAAAAAAATTAATTAATTATGAAAGTAGGTTAGAAGATAATTTATTTATGAAAATTGATTGTTTTCAATCATATTCGTTAGTATCACTTGATATATCCGCGACACTTTTTTTAATCATCATTTAATAATTAATTTTTTTAAAAATTATTGATGTGTCATTATGTCAAGCGACATATATACATATCTTTTGAAATACCCAATGCCGTTAATATGCCAAACGGCAACGATGTGAATTTTAAAAAAAATTGAAATAAAAAAATTTGAAAAGAAACAACTAATATAAAAATGAAAACAAAAAAGATAAAGAGGAACTAAATGGGAAATTAAATAATATTATTATATGTGATAAATGCTTTCCCATAAATGGGAAACTATATGAGAACTAAATTAAAATTTGAGAGATTTATGGGAAAGTAGAATATAAGAAAAGAAAAGAGAATAACAAATATGAAAAATTAAGGTTTAAGAGATATATGAGAAAATCAAATATGAGAAAGAAAAAGAAAGTAACACAAATGAAAAATAGAGATATGAAAGAGAATTCAATTTTTCTTAAAAATAAAGAGGAATAAAATTTTCTTAGAAAATGTAATATTCGAGTCACTTTACATGATAAAAGAATTTAGAGGATGAAAAGTGGAAAATTTCCGTTTTATAATCTTGTCTCAAACCAATAAATCAAGACCACACATATTTTGCACACACAAATGCTCGAATTTAGATCTTTTAAAATGAAGATTATTTTTTTTTCATTGGAACTACTCATTGGGTTCACAAATATTACCATTTTTTATTATTTATAATCCAAACATTTTTATTATCTTTTACACCTTGTAAATTTATTTCACCTTTTAATTAAATGCAACGAATGAAACATTTTGAGAATTTTTAACGGTTTTATTTCCTTTTAATTGTCTTCTACTTTGAAAATACAATTTAACAAAAATAATATTCCATTTTATTATTATTTTTTTAATATATTGGTGTGATTACATCATAGTATCTGTTCATACTTTCTTAATCTTTTGACAAAGTACACACACCTTGCACACATAGACGCTTGAACTCGGAAATCCTAAAATGAACAACATCCTCTTTTCCTCTAGAGCTACTTGTTGAGTTTATAATATTCCATTTTAGAAATTCCATAACTTGGAAAAAAGATTTGAGGAATAGAAAACCAAATTTAACATATTTAAGTTCAATATAATAAAGGGATAAATATTCAAAGGGATAATCTCAAAATTATACATGAATTTTGATTTAATGTACAATTGTATACATGAACTTTAATTTGGTGCAATTATATACGTAAAACTCTAATTGTGATTCAAATGTATACTTGAAATATTAGTTTTGAGTTAATCATATACATTTAAAGAGATAAATATAGAACCTAACAAGTGGCTCCAGTGGTAAAGAGGATGATGTTCATCCTAGGAGACCCGAGTTCGAGCACCTGTATGTGCAAGGTGTGTGTACGTTGTCAAAAAGTTAAAAAAGTATGAATAGATTTTTATATTGCATACATAAATAATTATATTTATCAAATATAAAAATAAATTGATTTATTTTTTTTAAATATTTATGATTAAATCAAAACTAAAGTTTCAATTATACATTTGAATCACAATTAAAGTTTCATGTGTATAATTGCAACTAAATTAAAGTTCATATATACAATTCTACATTAAATAAAAAATCATATATAATTTTAAGGTTTAAGGGTGTAAAAAGCCCTCAAACTTTTTCAAAAAAAAAAAAAAGCCCTTGCATTTATTTTGCACTCAATTGGATACTTGAACTTTTAAAATGCATCAAAAAGGTCCTCAAACTTTTTCAAAAAAAGCAATTAAGCCATTACTTTTATTTTGCATTCAATTGTGTACTTAAACTTTCAAAATGCATCAAAGAAGCTCTCAAACTTTTTCAAAAAAGCAATTAAGCCCCTAATTTTTTTACACTCAATTGGATACTTGAACCGCCCTTAATTTTTTCAGTTAAAGTCATCACGTGTCACAATCACAATGTGACATATGACAAAAAAAATGGTTTAAAGGGCTTTTTTGATGCATTTTATATATTTTTTCTAATTTTAATTTTTTATATTTTTATTAAATTTTAATATTTTTTATTGATTTTTATTTTTTTTATAATTTTTTACCACATGTCACACCATGATTGCGACATGGGGTGGCTTTAACCGAAAACAATTAGGGGCAATTAATTTAATGGTCAACTGTTAAAATTAACAGTCAAATATTTTTTTGATGTATTTGACAGTTAAAGTATCCAATTGAGCAAAAAAATCGGGAGCTTAATTGCTTCTTTTAAAAAAGTTTGAGGGCATTTTTTATGCATTTTGAAAGTTCAAGTACCCAACTAAATGCAAAATAAAAGCAAGGGCTTATTGCATTTTTTTTTAAAAAGTTTAAAGATCTTTTTGATGCATTTTGAAAGTTCAAGCATCCAAGTTAGTGCAAAAAAAAATGTAGGGAATTAATTACTTTTTAAAAAAAAGTTTGAGAACTTTTTACACCATTAAACCTAATTTTAAAATTTATCCTATAATAAATAATATATTCTTCTAGCCGACCTTTCAGAATCATGTATTTTCCATTTAGTTACAAATACCAAATAGTTTTTGCATATTCAAAAAAGTAAATATAAGCAAAAGTTATCAAATAAATTCATCACATCAAGGTAAGATATTAGTTTCACATACCCTACCTAAGATATTATCCCTCTACAAAACGGTCAATTCAGGTATCATATGTATGAACTCTCAAATAGGACGAAGTCAAAAACAAATTTTGGATCGAAATTAAATTATATATTTTTATGATATTAAAAATATAAATTTTAATTTTAATAGTTTATATCTTTATAATTTTTATAAAATTAAATTAATTTTGTATCATTTTTAAGAGGTCAAAATATAATTTTATCATTACTATTTAAAATTTTATAAATTTTAAAAATTTAAATAATTTTGTTTTCATTTTTGAGATCCTTGCTCTGCGAGCCTCCCTAAATCCTCCTTTGCTTTCAAATGCAGCTTATATTATTTATTTGATTATAAAACGAAATTTTATTTATTAAGTTTTACTTTATTCATTTCAACCTCAACATTTAACATTGGAGAATACAATACCCATCATACTTGGAAAATAGAGAATCAACTGGTCTTGGATGTTATTTGCTTTTTTTACGACATACATTACAGACAAATATGAAATATGAATGTGAATGTGAATGTGAATGGTTAGTATTTTTTTTATTAATCTTTCATTAATTTGATATAAAGGTTTCTAAATTAATAATTGTATGCTACACTTTATATATTTGTTAATATTTTTTTTTTATTTTGATATAATTTAAATTGTTTCAAATATAAAAATATATTTCATCACATTCTATTATCATTATTATAAATTATATGTTCGTTTGACATTAACTATAAATCATAAAAAAACTATAATATGATATCTTTCTTAGATATTTATTTTATGTTAAAAATTAATCTCTTCTTTCTATTATATAATAATTTAATATTAGTATAAATTTCTATATTATTATCTCATAATTATAACACATATTAAATCAATACATCGCACGAATATGCACATAAATATATAAATAAATGTGATACTTGTCATGTTCTCAATCAACTTATGAAATATAAAAAACTTCATAAGTAGTGTATCAAATAATTATCCTCCTCTATTTAATACCATTTAGCCAGATTTTATTATCCAATTATACGCTTTTTACAATTTATATAATATTTTATGTAATGCCACAAAATGTTTTTTAGATTTTGCGTGGTTATACAAAATATTACCTTATCATAACAATTATTTTAGATTTTGTGATGTTTTGTGGAATACGAATTACAAATTTCTTAAATAGTAAATAATATTTTGAGTAGTAATACAACTCATAAGAATTTATGTGTTTATATGAAACATTATTTTATTATACTAATTATTACACAATACAGAAAACATTACCCTATTGCATTGATTATTACATGATGCACAAAACATTATTACTTTATTATGCTAATTATTGCATATCACTATAATGTTTTGTGCAACAAGAGTTAAGGAATATATTATCCGATTACATGATGTTTTACAACTAACGTAATATTTTGTGAAATAACACCAAACTCGTAATGTTTTGTGTCATTACACAAACATTACATTATTACATTATTATAGATCTTATAATGTTTTGTGTAATACATATTTGGCAAAGAGAAGTTTGATTTATAGGGAGAAGAAAAGGCAAAAAATGAAAAAAAAAATCATTTAATTCGTCGACCCTCAAAAAAAGAAATAAGCAAAGTTTCGTCGTCGAGTGAAAAATGAAAAATTCATGGCAAGTTATAATCCTCACAACGAAATAGTGTACCATACGTTTATATTGACGTTGCTTTTCAAATGGAAGATCGAGAGCTAATTATTGAAACTTTTGACTATCTAAACACATACTACGTGAAATGGTTCACGCATGTTTATTGCCGAAGACAACAAAATTAAACTGATAAAGATTAAAATATCTCTTCCTTTTTCTATTTATTTCTATGATCGATGATCAACGAGGGGATAACAATTTTTTATAACACAAAATCTAGCAAGAATTGTTTTATTACACAAAATATTACGTAAGACATAAAAAATTGAGTAATAGAGTAGCATATATTGCAATTCAAGTTACAGATAATAAATACTATAACGAGGTGGTCCTTTTTTTAATAGCGCAAAACCTTATGAGAACTTATTGACCTATTACCAAAAATATTATTTATTAGGTCGTTTAATTTGTGAGATTGAGTAATATATTTTAAACTATATTACACAAATCATAAGTTATGTAATAAATACTGTAATGGAATAATGTTTTTTTGTAATAACACAACTTTTTGAAAATTGTTCTATTACACAATATTATGTAGATCGTAACAAAAATATGTAAACGAATGGTATATATTATAAATGATGTTATACAATATATTTCAAGATATGAAATAAGTATTGTAATAGAGTTTTTTTAATAGTACAAAGTATTTTATTTTATTTTATACAATATTGAGGGTGAGATATAGGAGATGGAGTTTGAATTCATATCAAACGTGTCACGTATAATAAATATTGTAATGAAATAATATAAGTAGTGTTGATACTAATGTTTAATAGGTAGGAGATGATGGTGGTGACAATGAGATTGATTCACTTATGATAGGCAAAGAATCGAAAGGGAGAGGAAGGAAAGAGGAGATAAGGAGAGTAAATAGTAGGTTATTAGGTCATGTAGCTTCACATAGTAAAAAGAGAAAAGATGTTTCATCCATCTTATGTTGGGGTATAGATAGGGAGAAGGTCCTCATCTCACGTAGTGCCATGTCATCGACAATACGTATGGTGACCAAACTGTGTGTTTGGCTAAGTGGTAAGTCCGTTATATATCGATTGCCATCAAGTATAGTACTGTATGAGTCAGTTCTGACATTCTCTTTCCTAAAATAGTACGAGATTCTTAAGTCTCAATAGTTTCTTTGGAGATGAGAGCGTGCCGCTAATAACGAGTAGCTTAATAGAGGGTCTGCTAAAAGCGAGTGGCTTGATTGAAGGGTCCACAAATGGCCAAAGATGAATGGCCTTCCTATTGGCGGTGTGGAGCATGCGGGTGGCTAGTCTTTGGACGACCAGCCGAATGGTGTCAGGCTGACATCCATCCGCGAGTGCCTCTTAAACTGCTTTTCATTCTATTATGTGTCTCAGCTGGAGTAGGGATATAACAAATAGGCAATAGTTTATAATGAGCTTACCCTGAAAATCATAAGGTAGAAGTTTCCGGAGTAAGTCATGATCCAAAAATTTATAATGTCGAATTGACCTTATTTGTTTAATATTTTTTTTCCTTTTTTGGTTAAATCGGGTTTTATTCCAAAGTTTGTCTCTATGGAGAAGCATGTTGTTTACATTAATAAATAAAAAATCAGGTTAGAGATTCAATCATTATCTTTATTTTTAGGTACAGATCGGGCTTGTTATATACAATTTTTTAGTTAAAATATTAAACAATTAATTATATGATACTGATATTAAATAAATATTAATACAACAATTATTTAACAAAAATGCCCATTTGATTTACTTAGAGATCGAATTTTAATATTTACAAAAAGGTTAATGCACTACTTGGAGTTGAATTTGGTAAATGTTCCTACATTTGAACTTGAATTTTTTTATTCAAGTTAACCCTTGAATTTGTCAATTATCTTCATATTGGAACCAAATTTTTTTTTTGTTCAAGTTAATCTTTGAACTTGACAATTGTTCCCAAATTAAAAATTAAAATTTTTTTTATCCAAGTTAATCTTAATATTTCCTTGAAAAAAGTTAGACCAAAAAATATTTCAGACCTGAATGTGAAAACAATAACTAAGTTTAAGAACTAACTTGAAAAAACTCCAACCCCAAAAAATTGGATATAACCCTTTACCAATTGTTTGACTGATTGAACCACACAAGTTCTCTCTAGGGGCGGTGATAGACCAAATAGATCAGATTTCCAGTTAAACCAATGCAATCGATCAGTCAAGCTTTTTCAACACCAATACATGCAATATTCCAATAACAAAGCAATAAGAAAGCGAGTAAAGCAGCCAACTCAGTAGAGGCAACAATATAAGAACTTTTTTATGATTGCATATCCTTGAAAGTAAATTACAAATATTGGATGTAGTTCCTCCAGTAAAAAAAAAAAAAAGTTCAAACGTGAACCCCTCCCTGTTTCACAAATTTTGAAACAAATAAATCTTCTACCTTATAGTTATCCTAAAAACTGACATCAGGACAAGGGGTGCCAAAAGGAAGAAAGATATCAGGCTTTAACCAAAAAGGAAGCATACAAGGGCCAAAAGGGAGCAAACAACAACTTGAAAACATATTTGCATCTTGTCTTATCAGTTCAGGTGTCAAACGTACCCAAAGAATTGTTCCAAGGATGGAGAACTGAGCACTTTACCCGTAGTCCATTCAGTTTTTACAGGGGATACGTGGAGCTGATATTTGATGAACCTCTGCAAAGAATAAAAATATAAATTCCCAAAATCATAGGCATTGTCAAGAGAATATTACTGATATTGAAACATTTTAAGTGCTGCTGCGAAAGAATTATCTTGAAGATTATGAGAATTAATCGAATAATACAGCTAACTGAGAAACTATTTCAGGATTTGTGTCGATATGCCAATCAGGTTCTAGCTGCCGAACAAAAGATGTCCTCCCATTCTCTGTACTACAAAAGAGAACCTGCAGATTCATTTCAGGCAAAGTAAATACTAAATATATGAACCAAAACATGATAGAACATCAATATTATGAAATTAGGAAAGGAAAGATAATCAACCAATTTATATCCTAATACTTCATAGCAGGCACCCGAAATCATGGTCCTGACATATCCTCCCTGACTGGAGGATCAATTAGGCTTGAGATATCTAAACACAATTTATATGCAATCACAATCGGCCAACACTTACCTTGTCCTTCACCAAGCCACCGGAGGTGAAAACCCCTGCATTTTCCAAGGCCAGAAGAACATTTTTCTGCACACAAACACTTATGAAGTTAGTCACTAGGAAAAACACATGATGTAAAAATATGCTAGTAGCCTAATACAAGCACAACCATGATAAAGAAGTACCATACAACTATTGCATGCAATAAAGAGGAATACTGCAAATATACTAGTTATGGTATTATATTATCTAGGATTAAATTTTATATTTTACATAAGTGATTGTAATGTCAATATATAGTAAGGTTATTTTATATTAGATAGCATTTTTACCTCTTTTCCGAGTATTAGGTTTTTAGGTTATGTATGGTAATTTTCATTTTATTAAGGTTTTGGGGTTTAGCTATAAATACCTACGTTATTTTAGCTTCATTTAGGCTTAAAAAAATTATTATTTGAGGTATTGTGATTTTGGTCATTGAGAATTTCTCCCTCTATTCTATCTGGTTTTCTCCCCCGTTCTCTTGTCTCCTCCAATTTCCTTTCTGTCTCCTTAAGGCTTTGTTTGGTAGAATGAAAAGAAAATTGAAAGAGTAGAAAAATAGAAAGATGAAAAATACAATTGTTCTTTCCATTGGTGTGCTTGGTAGGAAGGATGGAAAAGTTGAAAGAAAAAATAGTTTTCTTCCCACTCGCTACTTGGTAGAGTTGAAAAGAATGAGGAAGGAAAATAAAACCTTTTAAAATTGCATAATTTTGAACTAACATGCACGCACCTCTCATTTTCTTTCCTCTTATCATTCCAATTTGGAATTATTTGTTTTTATACATTAGGATGGAAAATAGGCATCTCCTTGTTTTCTTTCCTACCAAGCACACTTAAAATTCATTTTCTTTCCACTTCTCCACTCCCTCCAATCCTTTCATTTTCCCACGCACCCAAGCACACCCTAAATGTTCTTGTCCATTTCTGAGTTCTTCCCTATCTTTCTATGTTCCGTCTCCTCTAGCTACTTGTTCAATCAATATTATGCATTCAGTGCAAAAAAGTTGGGAGTTTTGCTTTTAATTAGAAGAATATACCTATAAAAATCTTGAAGCACCTAATATGTAAGAAAGATATTTAAGGAAAATTGATAGCATCGGAAAAATATGCATAAACAATACCATAGAACAAGGTTTGAACTCACTTCGCTTTCATCGTCAATAACCCTCTCCATGAGATAAAGATCACAAAATTTGGAAATCTCCAATAGCACATCCAACACAGAGGGCCTTACAGTTGCTTTTGTCTATCCAGTATGAAAGAGATCAAATTAATTATTTGCAGATACTAGTTACAAAAACAAAGCTCACCAAAAAGGTTCCCCACCTGCAGCTCCTCTGGACTGCTTTCCTCAAGGATCACTCCAAGTAAACGACATGTTACCTACACCAATAAGTCATCAAAACATTGCAGTTGGAGGAAGAATAAAACTGGGTTTTGACCAATGGTTTTATAAACTGCATAAGCATCAAATACCAGCATGTCCCTGATCTTAACAAGTCAGTCATAATTAAGCACAAAAACCTGGTTAGCTGAACTTGGATGTCACTTTGCTTCTGGGAAAGTTTAGCTGAAGTTACTAGCAGTTATATGAGAAATTTAGTTATTTCCAATAGCCAATGCATTCTAAATTATAGACTTAATTAATATTACCGGAATCAATTCATCCAATTCAGCTGCTAGTAGTAGTATGACAGCTTTTATAATCAACAACCAGTTATGATTCTCATCTCAGAAATAACTAAAGTACTAACCACATAATATAGGAGTTGGGTGCACATTCAAGGTGGAGGCAGATTTCTAAAAGTTAAGTTTGCAATAGCAAGAAGTTGTGATAGCAATTCAGTTAACACTGCTGATTGGAACTAGATATTACATTTTGATACTTATTTTAGAAAAGTATTCTGATAAAGCATCCAGTGAAAAAACTAAATAAGGAGATAGGACCGTTTAAAAAAACGACAGTAACAAGGTTCCCATAAATCCCAATACTCAGAAGAGAAAACCGTTTAGATAAGATTGTTATATGAGGAGGCTCATAAAAGCTGTTCAGCAAGCCAGGCCAGTGTACCTAGCTACAAGCATATAAACCAAAATTTTTCAAGCAAACATCACCTTTAATGGCGCCTAGAATCCCATTAAGAAAGACGGCCTAGAATCCCGTCTCCTAAAGAATCTCATTTCCACAAGTAAAAACTTTTGCAGCTTTTTGTGAATTGTGAGCATTGATTATTAATCCTTACCAAAGGAGCGTGATAATTGTGACTAAGAATCCTACTTCCAGAAACCAACAGACACAAATAAAATAAGTACTAAACAGTCCTTACAGCATTAAGGAGTTACCTTTCTACCTTCATTCAGTTTCTGCCTAACTATTTGCCCCAATGTTGGCTGCAAAATAAGGAAAAGAGAGATGCAAATTACCAAAAAGAAAAAATCAAGACCAATCTAATTGACAATGATAAACATATCAATCTGTTTTAGTAAGAGGCAATACCTTTACTGACTGGAAAAACTCATCAAAGGTGTTTTGTGCTCTTAAATCCTCTGAAGATGAATAAACTCCAGAAGGCATCAATGTTATATTTGACTGAGTACTGATAGCAGTGCTACTAGTTGGAGCCTGACGTTTCGGTTGCCTTCTTGTAGGTGGTGCAGGTGATCTTGTCAACCTATAGGTAAAGATAATTGCAACAGCAAGCCCTGCAATAGCCCCAACAGATCGAGGATCCTGATGCAGTAGGGATGTTGTAAGAATCATACGTTATTATCCAAAACATTTCAGTTACACGCTAACTTATCTGGGCTGAAAAGAAAATGAAGGATTAAGTAAGAGTAGTTCTACATGCCTGAGGGCAAGGTAAGCGCCCCCCACCCCCTCCTTTAAAAAAAAAACCCCAACCATCCACCATACATGCATATAATTGCTAGTACTACGGGTTTGTTTGAGATTTCTTTGCCTCAATATGGCATTGCCACACTCGAGTTCAAAAGTAAATTGGGTAAAAAAGAAGTAACATATGAGACGAAATTAACATCAATTACCAAATCGATATTCCGCTATAATCACCAATAAAGGCCTAAATTCTGTAACTAAATATTAAGAACATTAAATTCGCAGTCTAACAACAAGAAGGTGCATCAGATCCGCGCAAAAAAAAAAAAAAGAGAGGCGAATTTAAGAGAGAAAGAAAAGAACCAGTTTTTGGAGAGAGATCGAGGAGAGATTGGACATTTTGAGGGCGAGATAGGTTCCGAGCCGCTTGATCAGCTGAATGAGCTCGTCCTTGAATGAGGACAAAGACGACGGCGGCTCAGCCATAACCGCTCAATTGATAAGACGATGTGGCGGTTAGTGGAGTAAAGCGTCCTTGTTGTGGCGTAATAGAGGAAGCTTTCAGATTCTCAGGTGCTCACCATTTTAATTAAATCACTCCTCAAAATTACAATTTCTCTCCGTAAAGCCTTTCTTCTTTGCGTCAACGATTGATGGTAAATAGCAGTTTCGATTTCCCCTCTCCTTTTTTGTTCTCTTTTTTTTGGTTAGAAAATAGATTTCGACTGTTTTAATGGAAAAGCTATTTGAGTTTTCCTTATCGGAGGATAATATTCTACTAGTCGTTTTTTATAATTTCTGCAACATGCGAATTAACTTAAAAGTTTAATAATGTAATTATTTTTAATTTGATTGATATCAATATTTTTATTAATAAAAAAATTGAGTTTGAACGTTTTAGAGCATGTGTTAATAATTTTTAAAATTTTATGTTATCATTTTAATTAAAATAAAATATTTAAATTAACTAAATAATATTATAAAAATTGAGGGAGCATGTATACCAAAGGATTGGGACCTGAAAATTAGAATAAAAGGGATTAGGGCATGGAAATTAAATAAATACTAAGAAAAATGAATTATGCCCTTTTTCTTGTTGGTCTTATGAAAGATTTTCTCATTGACCTTAAAATATTTCATGTAACTCCTCCTTTAGTTGCAGATTAAATAAGATCAGGCAGATGAAGCTTGATGCTCAACTTTGATGTTACTAATGTTTTGTAATTGATTATCCTTTCATTTTGTTACCAAAAAATTGAAGTATTAAATTATATAAAAAAATAAAGTACAATGATTAAATTTTAATTTTGAGCGTAATAAAAGGATCAAAATTGAATTTGATAATTATTTCTATAATTTTAAAAAGAAGTAGAGGATGAAAATTAAAATTAAGTTAATATCTTATAAGGTTAAAGTAAAAAGAAAATAAACAATGGGCTTTGTCGTGGTCATCCTTTTATAAATAGTAGGGTTGATACACGAACAAGATGGCAGCGAAGATGATTGTTTCATCTTGTTTAAGATGTGATGGAAGATCGATGAGAAGGGTGGTCGGAATTGTAGAGGAAGGGAGTAAAGATTTTAGCAGGCAGGAAAGAAGGTAATGGTCCTTTCCCCTCTCCTTATGCTCCTATATCTTCTCTTTATGGCTAAGAGATCTATCATCATTTTTGCAATTTATTCTTCAAACTCCATTTAACGAATTGTCAACCGGTGCATTTAGCTTGCAAGAGTCTCAAGCACTAAGTGGTGGAATCCCCCTGATTCGATTCAGTTGCGAAAAGTGTAGTTTAGGCATGCTTCTCAAAATTAATTTTGGAAAAAAAAAAAATCTTGGGGAGAAGCTAAAATTTTCAGCTTCTGAAAAAAGTACTTTAAAATCAATTTTTGGTAAATAAAAAGCAGATTATTTAGAAATAATTTTGCCCAAAAATACTATTTATCTCAAAAATATTTTTTAAAAGTAATACTAAACACATCTTTAAATTTTACCAACATCGGATCTAAACATCATGGAAATATAAATGTGAAACTCCTTTCTTAGTGTGTTTGCACATTCGATGTTTAGATTTCAACGAATAGCTTTAAAGGGTGGTTTTAAAAATTGACTCAGCACCATAAAAATCCTTAGTAACTGATACCAAATAATGCAAAAATCAAGATAAGAGAGAGAGAGATAGATATTAAAAAAAAAGCTCTATGGAACTTTTGAACTACTTGAGTTCAAAAATATCAATTAACAAATAGATTTTTCTATGAAACCCTTAATTTGACCATTATCTTATAGTGATAAAATAATGAATATGTGTCATGAGGAGGGCCCTCCTTTTATATACACAATTTAATCTTATACTTTAATTTTTAACATAATTTGGTCCTTATATTTTTATAACATTATTAGTTAACCCAAATAGTTAATATCATTAAATTTTCTATTAGACTGAAACTTCTACCCTTGAAATTTATTAGTTAACATAATTAGGCACATTAGATTGAAATTTATTAGTTAACATAGTTCTCACTATAAAGGATATCATTGTTTGTTACCAACTGGGAAAATTATAGTGTCTAGATATGTTGTATTTGATGAGTTTAGGTTTCTGTTTCCAAAGGAATCTGTAGTGTCGAAGGGTCTTGGGTCTGCTGTTGTACCAGATATGGTTACCACACATGTACCAGTTGTTCGTACGACGTCTTTTGTATCTAGTTCGATTGCAAGACTGAATGATCAGCATAGTGTTCAGAGGACACTGATTGGTTCCTAACAGTTAAATAGACATTTAGAAAGGGTGAGCCTTAGTGAGTCTGTTTTAGCCACTTCATCTGAGGATGTTGAGACATCTCCAACTCCGGTGTTGTTACCTGTTGCGGTGGCAGATCCTGATCCTCATGTGCACAATACTGATCCAATGATCACTCGTGCTAAGGCAGGTGTGTTTAAACCTAAAGTTTTTAATACAGAGGTGAAGGATCGTGAACCAAGAAATATTCGTGAGGCATTTGCTTCTCCAGAGTGGACGAAGGCGGCACAAGATGAGATTGATGCTTTGACTCGCAATCGTACCTGGGAGTTAGTTTCGCTTCCACCACAACGTAAAGTTATTGGGTGCAAATGGTTGTTTAAGATCAAGAGAAATCCTAATGACACTATTGCCCGGCGAAAAGGTAGGTTGGTTGCTAAGGGGTGTTCACTAGAGCTGATTATGGGTCGGGTCGGGTCGAGTTCGGGCTAGACTTCAACAAATTTTTAGGCCCAATTACTACGCCTAGGCTCTGCCCGGCCCGAAAAATGGGCCTAAATTTTTGTCCAAGCCCGACCCGAATTATAGAAGTCAAGCCCGAGCTTGACCCGACCTAACCCATATTAATTTTTTTTAGATTATTTTATTATATACAACAAATTTAAAAAATATATAATATATAAAATAAACTTAAAAACATTAAAACAAACATTAAAAAATAAACAAATTTAAAATACATTAAAATTTTTTATTTTAAGATAGTTACAAATAAAGTAGTAGAAAAATTAATAATAAAACATAAATTCTACAATATTCAAATAATATTTAAAAAAACAGCGAAACAATAGTAAAAACACAAAAAAATAGCATCCAAACAACCAAAATAACAACCAAAACAGCAGCAAAAATAACAGTAAAATAACAACAAAAATAACAAAAACAGCAACAAAAATAATAGCAAAAATAGCAACAAAAATAACATCATTAAAATAGTAAAAAACAGCACCAAAATAGCAACCAAAACAGTAAAAAAACCAAAACCATAAAAAAACAGTATCAAAGCAGCAAAAATAGCAACCAAAACAGTAAAAAAAGCACCAAAATAATAATATAATTTTTTATTAAAAATGGTTAATTTATTCGGGTCGAGCCGGGCTCGGGCCAAAAAACTTTTATTCGAGGCCTAACCCGTTTATAAAATGGGCCTCACTTTTTGTCTAAGCCTATTTTTTGGGCCTATATTTTTATCCAAATTCTCTCATTTTTCGGGAGGGCCTTCGGGTCGGGTGGCCCGACCCATGATCAGGTCTAGTGTTCACAAGTACCTGGTTGTGATTTTCGAAAAACGTTTAGTCCGATAGTTAAACCTGCTACTATTCGTACTATTCTAACAATTGTTGTGTCTAGAGGTTGGCAGGTGCGTTAAATCGATGTTAATAACGCTTTTTTGAATGATGATCTAATTGAGGAAGTTTACATGCACCAACCTCCTGGATATGTTCAGAATGGTGAGGATGGTAAGCCACTTGTGTGTAGACTAACGAAAACACTGTATGGTCTTCGACAAGGTCCGCGTGCATGGTTTAACAAGCTGAAAACATTTCTTCTGTCGATTGCTTTTCTGGGGTCCAAGTTTGATGCATCTTTGTTTATGCGTAATACGACTAATGCCAGTTTGTTTGTGTTGGTTTACGTTGATGATATTATTGTTACAGGCAGTGCTCCTCAAGAGATTGATGAGTTTGTTGCTCAATTACACAAGCAATTTTCCTTAAAAGACATGGGCAGTCTTCATTATTTTTTAGGGATTGAAGTTGTGCGTCTGCCTGATGGGTCACTTCATTTTTGTCAATATAAGTATGTGTTAGATTTGCTTGATCGTTGTAGTTTAACTAATGCAAAGGCAATTACTACACCTATGGTCAGTTCAACCTATTTGTCTAAGTCTGAGGGGTCTCCTATTGAGGATCCTAGTGAATATCGAAGCATTACTGGTGCGCTACAGTATGTAGTTCTTACTCATCCGGATATCGCGTATGCTGTTAATAGAATTTGTCAATTTATTCATTCACCTACTAATGTACATGTTGTTGCTCTCAAAAGGATTTTACGTTATTTGAGTAGTACACCAGACTATGGTATAATTCTTAAGTCATCTGCTTGGTTGTCTTTGGTTAGCTATGCTGATGCCAATTGGGGATTGGATTTTGATGATAGGCGATCCACTACTAGGTATTGTATTTACTTTGGAGGAAACCCAGTGTCCTGGTGTTCTAAGAAACAGCAGATTGTTTCACGTTCCACACTTGAGGCTGAGTATCGAGGACTTGCAGTGGCAACAATCGATGTTATATGGATGGCATCTCTTTTGAGTGAATTTGGGATTCAATTTGTTGACACACCTGTTATTTGGCGTGATAATTCGAGTGCGATTGTTGTGGTAGCTAACCCAGTGTTGCATTCGAAGTTTAAGCATGTTAAACTAGATCTGTTTTTTGTTCGTGAGAAGGTGGATTGTGGATTTTTTATTGTTGGTGAGGTACCAGCCTCTGATCAGGTAGCTGATGTTCTCACGAAACCGTTGCTTGTTGCGCAGTTTAGTCGATTTAGACGGTTACTGGGGTGGTACAGATAGAATAAATGGGTGAATATCAGAGAATGAAGTCTAAGTCAGATGGTTGACTCAAAGTATCCGTTAGTAGCTACCTATACCTATTCTATTTTCAGTAGTTAGTGAGTTGTAACAGATTTCAACAGAATACTGATACTCTGTTATTAGTAATACGTTTGTATAAATAGCTAAAGGTAGTGAAGGAGAAGGTTAAGTTTACAATCAATAAAATTCAGAGTTACAAATATCAAACTATTTCTCTTTAATTCTCTGAGTGTGTGAAGTGTGAGTGGTGTAGGATAGATTCATTTAGAGAAATATCTTGAGCATATGATGCGGTTTCATGATGAGGAAAATAAACTCGTTATCCATATACCTTATCAAACTTTTCTTTAAGATCTTTCCACACTAATGCAACACTAGAAGTCAAGACAATCCCAACAGATAATTCTTTATACATTGTATTCAAAATTCAAGAAAGAATAATGGCGTTGCACCTTTTCCCATTAAGGATGAAGATCTAAATATAGTGAATCTTTCTTGCAAATACCCTCCACAAGTCCCAACTAATTTTTTTTCTTCTAATAAAGCAACACACATAGATCTACTCCATATATTGTAATTTTCAAGCCCCATTAGTTGATGTGAAGCCATCAATGTTTTTGGAGTATCAAATGGATGCAAAAGCAACGGATGATTAAAAGCCATAATGGTAGATGAATCTTGATTAAACATCATGTAGTAGCATTAACGAATGAAGGGAAAAAAAACAATAATACAAAGAAAAAGGAGATAAACAGACTGTTGATTGGAAAGCCAAATCATCGGTGATGCCTCTTTGATACCATGTTAAAAGAGCTGAAAAGATACAGTTGTAAACGGTTATGAGAATATTGTGAGAAGCATGGTAATTTGTTCCATTTAAACAATTTCATAGAATTACATTGTTATGTATATTATAAACATATAGGAATTAACTTCTAACCGCATAATAACTAATTTCACCAAGAATTTGATATTATTGTTGCAGTACAAACATGCTTTTGAAAATTTTTGTTTGGGAAATGTGATTTTGAAAATCATCTAGGGAAAGCGATGGAAAAGATGCAGATTATTAATTTTAGGTGTTTGGCATTGTTGTCAATAATTGCAGTTGAGTCAAAATGTCTATATCAAACATAATATTGAAAAGTAAAAAAAAAAATAATAATAATAATAATAAGTGTTATTGATGGCCGGTGTACAAGATTTCTCTCCCAAGGTGGGAGAGAGATATTTATTAAGTCAATTTTGCAAGCTATCCTTATGTATCCCATGATGTGTTTTTTGTTACCAATTTCTTTTTGCATTGATCTGGAAGGGCATTATTGCCAAGTTTTGGTGGCAAAAAGGACATGATCGTTGAGATATCCACTGGTGCGATTGGAGTAAATTGTGCGAGACAAAGGAGATGGGAAGGCTTGGAGTTTCGCAGCTTAACAAATTTTAATAAGGCGTTATTAGCAAAGCAAGGGTGGCGTCTCATCCAATATCCTAATTCGCTTGTAGCGCGTGAGCTAAAAGCAAGATGCTACCCACAGTCTGATTTTCTTGGAGCGAGTTTGGGAAACTTACCATCATTTACTTGGAAGAGTATATGAGCGTCAAGACGATTATTAGATTTGGGGCTGTTGTGGAGAGTCGGTACAGGTGAAAACATTAAAATCATGGAGGAAGCCTGGATACCTGCTGCAATAAATTTTAAGGTTAGCGATCCTGTTCGTAATATGGGATTCTCTCCTGTTGCGGACTTAATTGACAGAGGGCAAAGAAAGTGGAAAGAAAATGTTATTTGTAATACCTTCTCTGCTGGAAATGCTGCGAAAATCCTCCAAATTCCCTTGAACTCGTTTGAGCATGATGACCTTCTGGTTTGGAAAGGAGAAGCCTCAAGAGAGTACACGGTTCGAAGTGCCTATCAAATATTACTCGATTCTACTTCACTTATGAATACAGATGAATCTCAAGATCAATCTAAACGTTTCTAGAGGAAACTTTGGAACCTTTCCATTCCTACAAAACAAAAAATTATGCTATGGAAAGTTTCCTAGAATTTTCTTCCTACGCTAGCCAATTTACAGTACAGACATATTTGCACAAATCCATCGTACCCCCGATGTGGCAGGGAAATTGAAACTACTTCTCATGTCTTCCGTGGGCGCTCTGTTTCAAGAGAAGTCTGGCAGCATTTAAACCTCTCTTGGGTTTTAACCAAATCCGAATTGGAGATGTGGCAGTGGCTTACCTGGGTTTTTTCTGTTGCAGATAATTCTCAATGCGTAATGATTTGTTATGCATTGTGGGTCATATGGAACGCGCGCAATAAGATGATCCATGAAAATCAACAAGAGGTGGGTCTGGTACTAGCAAACAGAATTTTTGCTTTTATTAAAGAAAATGAAAATATCTCAAGCCGTGGATTCACCAGATGTTCAACCCAAGAGGGTATGGCGAGCCCCTGAAGCTGGAACAATCCGTATTAATTTTGATGCTGCGTTTAATACACAGTTGCTCAGGTCGGCTGGTGGGTTAGTGGTGCGAAACAGTAGTGGAGATATTTTGGCTTCCAAAGCGGTAATACAGGAACGTATTGCATCCCCCTTCGCGGCAGAAGCTTCTGCATGTGTTGAGGCAGTGAGATTGGGGAAATCCGTGGTCTTGCAAAAGTAGAAATTGAAGGTGATTGTCTGACTGTTATCAAGAAAAGCTAGAACACAGGGGTTGATAAATCAGAGATCAGCCCTTTCATCAGAGAAATCCACGCTCTCAAAAAATGCTTTCAATCAATCCGATTTCGGTTCATCTATAGAAAAGGAAATGACCTTGCGCATGGCATCGCTACAGACAGCCTAAAGAAATGGGAAGATTTTTACCTGGATCGAAGGGTTCCCTCGTTTGTTGCTCATATGTTGGATTTGGGTCGATATCGACGCCGGGAACCGGATTGATTTTGTGTCTTTTGGCTTATCGGAGAAGCATATGGAAATTTGCTCGGGGGGCTTCTCATTTTTTAAACTGCAACCGACAGCTACATTGAAGAACCTTGGAAATGGTGGGTAGCAGTTCATAATTAGAGACTGGACAGGTGTTAATTTATTTTGTTTTTCTTTCTTTGAATTTTGTATCTGGCTTTTGATAGTTTGCTGGACCTATTCTGGTTGTGGACCTTATTTATTGTTGTGGTCTTTATTTTGGGCTTTTCTAAGCTATGTGAATAAACAATCCAATCTCTTTTTCTTAAAAAAAAAAATCACTAACTATTACATGCGGATGCTCCACGAAGAGTAAAATTATTATTGTACAATTATCTTCATTATGTATTAAACTCTCGAGGAGGTCTACTTAGCTTCTTTTTTTTGCCAAAAATAAGTTAATTTAAATGATGTTTATGTAATTTAATTTAAGTATATAATCATATATTAAATAAATATTAGTAATCTTACAACAATTACTATTATTGATAATAAAAATTACTATTAAATTCATGCCTTTATGAAATTTTAAAAAAAATTGATAAGGATGAAATGATATTTTCACGCCCCAAACCTTAAAAGCCACTACACTTATCCCCAATTTCACCATTTGGCTCTAAGAGCAGTTCTTCAAAATGCTTTTGCATCCCAAACAAACATAACCTATTTGAGACTTACTTCTGCAATCTAAAAATCCTTTATAACACTTAGAAAGAGCAATCTCGAACAGGGGCGAATTTAAGGTTGCAGGCAAGGGCTTGCCCCAAAATGGAAAATTTTTTATGCAAGCCTCTTAGGAAATTTTTAAATTATAAATTAGTATATGGTCAAATTACATTTTGCCCCTCAAAATGTAAAAGGTTCTATTAAGTCCCTTAAAAATAATGTAATCATAAATTAATACATTATAAAATTACATTTTAACCTTTCAAAAATTTACAATTTAATTCCGAAACTCCTTAATTTTTTTTAATTCGCCATTGATCTCAACGCAGTTCAATTAACTATTAACAACCTTTATAGAAAAAAATTCTAATGTTTATGAAAAAAGATAACGTAGCCATATCCAGTTTCCATACCAATGGGGTAAAATGGAGCACAACTAAAGCTTGGATCGTGATTTGAATTTCTCTGATACTTGAGTTGTACTATAGACCAGCAATGATAGGAGCATAGGTCATCATTTGATGAAATCACAGAGCACATGTAGCAGTAACCTGCGTGCTTATGCGCCGCTCACTCCGTATAATCCCTGCCTGATTTAAAGCAAAATTTGTCGTTAATTGTTACTTGGAAGGTAGGAAAACCCCATGGATAGCGACGAGTGCTTCTCATCAGGCTCCATGATTTGGACCACACCTGCTTCCGGAGAACAATAACGCATCAGCTAGGGTTAGCTATCCCATCACGCATCTGCCTTATTTGAGGCTAACATATCCATTTTGGTACATCATCCAAATAAACGTGTACTTAAAATAGATCCTTTCTTTTTTACAACTCACTAATGGTTCTCGTAAATTTTGGATCAAATATTTTTTTATTATTGTATTTAAATTTTGTTACATTAAAAGGATTATATTATATAGATTTTAAGATATTACAAGTTGATTTACCATTAAGATTGAAAAGTGCAGTAAAAAATACTTTTAAAAAGTTAAATAAATAATGTTTATCATTATTGTTAAAAAGTATTTGTAAAGAAAAAATATGTATTTAAGTGACATTTAAACTCATTAGTATTATAATATATAAAATATATAAACTTAAATTTGTTAATATTATAATATATAAAATATATAAACTTTAAGTTATAACAATAAAAATTATAATTGACTCAAATGTAAAGTATCTTTTTCACATGTTATTATTAGTAAGACACCAAAGCTATTATTATTTCAGTATTAACAAATGTTCAACTAAGATTATAGTATAAATATAATAAAAAAATTATGGTAATTTATTGTTAATATTGTGGTATATGAAATATAAATTTTAAATGATTTATTAAAATTAATATAAATTATTTGTAAAGTTTAATTTAAATATATAAATCATATTTATATTTTATAGTTAATATAAATGAAAAGAGAAATTTGCCACTCAATATCTTACTTTTGAAAAGCCAAAAGCTAAAATTTTTAGCTTTTTAATATTCAACTTGAAAAGCTACTTGTTTAGTTGGTTGGGCTTGAAAAATACTTTTGAAATTCAGTGGTAAACAAAGCTTATAAGTTGTTTAGTTGTGTCTTGTCATAAATACCATCAACTATACGAAATTAGCAAAATTTTAGTTGTCTTTCTCCATTTTATGATCTGAGTATAATTCATTTTAAAATGTTAACTTTGTGATTTGAACTTGATCCAAATCCCCATGAAAGCTTATTCCAATTATTTGTTGTTGGTAGTTTATTCCTCTTTTAGGCTTTAGCAACATAAAAAACTGATCATACAAACACCATGCTTGTGGGAAAATGTACTTGAATTACTTTCTAAAGGATGAACATCATAATGGTAAAATTCCTAAAAACTGGATTCCAGACAGTTGAAAAGAGTGACACTGTTTGAAATATTGAGGATCAATCAGTTCTGCGATTTCCCAGAAACTAAAGCTAGATCAAACAGTAAGCAACCCTAACAAAGTCCATTAAGGCTATTCCAGTAATTTAAATTCCAAACTAAATATTAGATTCTACAGAACAAAGAACAAATATGCATTAACGAGGAAGCCAATCTGGTTTACATAATCCTGAGGAATTCATGCAAATTTAAGCTGGTCTTGTCTCAGACTATGCATAAGAGCGAGGGAATTAAATGACAATCAAAGAAAAAGAAATGGTGTTTTAATGGTTGTTGAAGACTCTGTTTCCGTGTCGGAGTTACACTGTCTTCTCTCTGCCGACCAACTAACCATTGTTGGCAGCAGCACCTCATGTGAAGCTCCAATGAGGCATCTCTGCGTTAGATTCTGACATGTATTGCAAAGGAAGCACCTGATGTGCCTGAGAGCTAAAAAATTAGCTCCATGAACCCATTTGTCGCATTCCCTACACAGATACGCATCATCAGCTTGGCAATATAAGAAAGCCCTGGACTTGCAGAGCTCACACTTCACCAATCCTGAACCCCTGGTTGCATTACTTGAGAGTGAGAAACCACCCTCTTTCAGACAATAACTTGATGCGTTTCTTCCTTGTTGTAACCCTTTGCACATTTTTAGGACGACCCAGAGTCAGAACTCAGAATGGAATGGCTGAGAAGGTTTGGAGAAAATATAGCCAATATATAGAAGATACACATGCAGTGTAATGTATATGGCAATTTGAACAATGACATGAATGGCCAAATTACATGACAAAATTGTGTTTTTATCTTTGGCCCTTTTCCTAGAAAGTTCTTGGGCATCAAAGCCAGCAAAAACTTTTAAAACTTGTGGCTGAGAAAATGCTTTTTGGCAATGTTATTATTCCAGACGTGCTTGGAAAAACAAAATGATTATGGAATCTTAAGATAGGATTCAATCAATCAATTGTACCGAAAGGGGGTAATCAGCAGTATATTTACAAGACTGCAATCATATTTAAAAGAGACGTGATTTAGGCCCCCCAAGCTTTCATTGAGATGCCCTGAGGGGACGTTATGAGCCATGATCTTTGTTGTTGAGTGGTTACCTTACAATGTCCATTTTAGTTGACCAAAGAAATATAAGTTTGTTGTATGGACATGAATTAAAGACCTCTTGTGGGTGTGGTATCCACCAACAAGCAAGCCTCTCTCAATCATCACCTGTCAGTAATTTGTGGGCATTTTATTTTGATAATAATTATATATTTTTTGTTATTATTAGTTTAAAGATTTATTTAATATATCTTTTTACGAATTATCCATAATTTTTTTTTAATTTTTAAATAAGAGTGTACGCGTAATAACAACAATACCATTACTATCCTAAGATATAAAGTTAAATTTGTTTTTATCCATTTAAATGTATAAGATAATGGATAATCAATGGGTCCAAATTAATATATTTAAAATTTAACGTGGAGAAATAGAGTGGAAGGGAAGAATTGTCAAGTGGACAACATACATGGGTGGGCGTTGAGTCCACTTGTATGGTTGAAACATGAACAGCTTCTTCCGATTCTTTTCTGCCGTCCATTGTGATTTTAAGTTTTGTGGACTTGTATACATCCCAAAGGAAAATCAAATTGGGAATGCACGTACTCCCTCTATTATACTTAAAAAATGACTTTTTTTTCAACCTCATAATTGCAAAAAATAATAATAATAATAATAGTACGAGAAAGATTATATGGAAGAGGGATATTATTCTTTTTTTATAATTTAATGTCACATCAATAATTTTATTTTGAATTTTAGGATTTTTATTTAGATTTGATTTTTTTTTCAGGATAAAAATACTGAAATTAATTCAGGATTGAAATGTTGATGTGATATTAAATTATTAGAAAAGACATACAAATGAGACATCCCTGTTTCATACAATACTTTCCATATGAATTATTTAGTGAAATATCATGATTTTAACCTAGTCTTTATCTTATATCAAGGCATGCCACATAAAATCGGGCCTAATAATTTATTTAGTCCTTCAATTTTACAAAAAAAAAAACATTTCAGTTTTTATTTTTCATTTTTTAACCTTTAAATTTACGTGGCATACAAATTGATTGCCACGTGGATGTCACATAAATATATAATTAATTTTTAAAATTTTAAAATTTTAAAAAATTATAAAATTTATTTTTAAAATTTTAAAAAATTTTAAAATTTATTTTTAAAATAAAAATTATTGAAAATTATAAAAAAATGTCTTTAATTTTTTTAATTTTTTTTAAAAATAAATAATTTTTAATGTGGCATATACGTGGACTGGATGCCACGTCAAAAAATTTAACAGAAGTTAATCTTTTCATCAATTTGATAAATAATGCAAAATAAAAAAAACTAAATCCAAATAATTAAATAAATAATTAAAATAATCTCTTTTATTTAAATTGAAAGACTAAATAAATCATTATGTCTTAATTCCAAGTATAATTTAGCTAACGTTTGAGTTTCAACGCACCACATTTTCTTTGTTTTATTTTTAAATAATAACAAAAATGAGAAAGAAGCAAGAGCACAATAACTTTAAAGAAAACATTTTCTTTGTTGTTTTAAAAAAATAATAACAAAAATGAGAAAGAAGCAAGAGCACAATAACTTTAAAGAAAAAAAAAAGGAGAATGAAAAACAAATAACTTGTCGATTCATTTATAAAGAGAAATAAAAAAACTAATGAAAAAAAAAAGAAATGTAGAATAAAAAATTGTAGGTGAAAGTAGAGAGTCGATCCAATTTTTATACATCAATAATCGAATAAATTGATTAAAACATATCAAAATTAAATAAATACAAACAATGCCAAAACCAAATTAAATTAACCAAAGAAGGTTTTTCTATTTTTATTTTTTAAGATATATTTACTAATAAAATAAAAAAAATTAACATGGTAATTGATTATAATCTATTTACGAAGATTATTTATCATTCATCTGCTTACACATGGTATACTTACCCATCATGCCCCCTTTCTTTCTTTTTTTAATATATATTTTACAAAAAATAATTAAATTTCAATTTTGATATCTTTAATAGGTCTAAATTTGATTTTTTTTAATCCATATACTTTAATTTTTAATATAATTTAATTTTTATATTTTTATAACGTTATTAATTAGTGCAAATGATTAATATTATTAGTTTTTTAATTAAAATATTACGTGATTATATATAATTTGAATACTCTAAAAGTTTTAAAAGATTGACATGTGACTTCTCATTCCTTTTAGATTTGCATCGCTTCTTTGATATTATAAGGCAATGTTCAAATTGCAATTTTGGCCTCTATACCATGTCAAAACTTGAGGTTTAATATATATATACATATAATTTAATTTTTGACATAATTTAGTCCATTTATTTTATAATGTCATCAATTACTCTAAATAATTAATTTTGTTAACTATTTCAGCTAAAATATTTATGTTAATTTTCTGTTAAAATACAAAAAAATATTTTATTATGACAATTCGAATAAGTAATTTTAAGAAAAAAATCTTAATATTATTTTTATTATTACATTTCTATCAATTGATTTTTTTTTAATTTCAAAATGGCATACCAAATAATTTAATAAAAGAATTTTAACTATGGTAACAACTAAGCGTAAATTTTTAAATTCAAAAGTAAAATATTAAATTCCTAAAAATAAAAATAGAGAGATTAAATTTTAAATGTACGAAATGTATAGAGACTTGAGACGTATTTTAACCTTCAAATTTTAACTTTATAATTTGATATAAATAAATAATCAAACCAATGTAAATTATGATTTGAGAACTATACTAGTAAGTAGAAAATAATAATAATTCCTTTTGGTACCAAATGAGAGTGAAAAAAAGATAAAAATTTAGAGAAAAAAATGTATCGTCGGATTTCATAAAAAATCATTAAATTTTTATTAAGCATTTATTATATTTATACTTATTTGAAATATTTTTAAAGGAGAAAATTATTTATATCGATATAAAATTTAAGTAATTTTAGTTTTTTATATTTTTTGATATAATTAATATTTTAACAATTCAATAATTAAATTTATCAAGATATTTATATTTTTAGTTTATATAAATTTTTAAATCAATTCGATATCATTATCATACTAATCCAAAATATTTTCAATATTAATATAAATTTAATGGTTGGAAGTTTTTTTTTTTAGTGTGACTGTAAGTTGTTGCTACTGTTAGTATAGTTGAGTACAGTTACTGTTATATCAATTGAAGTGCACGTGGTTAAGAAGCAATAAATAGTCAAGTACAGTAAAGTTTTAAGTATACAATTCAATAAAAGATTTGTTTACTTCCAGTGTAATTTTTTTTAATTAAACATTTTTTATATAAAATAAAGAGTTAAAAATTTTTAATTTATGATAAATTTAATATGCATAATCGGCGTGAATAGAAAATTAAAATAATAGTTAAATTATTAAAATATTAATCATATAAAAAATATTATAAAATAAAGTAAAATTATGAAATTATGTAAGTGGATCTCTTCTCTTTTATTAAACGTGTATTATGTTTAATATTTTTTTTAAAAGAATGTTTGATACTTAGTTACAATATTTCATATTTATAATGTATTGGGTAAGATTATTTTAATTTAATTTTTGTGTTGGATTTATATTTTTAGTTGGGTTGAGTTGGGTTTTATAAGATATTGAGTATTTGGATATTGTATTGGGTATTATTTATTTTTGACATAATTGTTGAAAATATTCTCAATGTTTATAGGTATTTGGGTTTGAACTTTTAATTCTTTTTTTTTTAAATTGACATCCTTAACTTTATGATTTTTTTAAAAATTAATCTAATTTTAATGCTAAATATGAGTCGTCCATTAATCAAATTAATGATCAACGAAATAACTTATATGGCATCTCACATAAACACGAGATCATAAATGATTTCATTAATAAAATAAAATTGTTTAACAAAATTATTATTTTTTATTTTGTTTGAATCTTCTTTGTTCTTTTCCTCTTTTTCTCTTTCCCTCTAGTTGTTCTCGCCGTTGTGTCCAACCCCCACCACCGCCACTTCCCTCTCACTCCTCATCGTCTCAAGGCCCACCATCACTCCCTTCCCTCTCACTCAACACCTTCGATCTCACCACAAACATCTCAAAAAGAGGATTAAAAGTTATTGGGTAAGAAATGTTGGTTCCTGGTTATCTAGGGCTCGACGTCGTCGTTTTGGGGTCCCAACTTATTGTCTTTTTTTATAATCCAGCATAAATTGAGGAATGCGGTAGTGAGAAAAGAGGAAGTTACGAGGTTACTCGAGATGGTCTCTCATGAAATCGCCTATGTGGAAGCACAATTCGCCGTGGAGTACGATTACTATCCCAAGTTCCAGTTTTCTGTTCGCTTTGCCCCGACCACCACCCGTTGTTCTCAGTGCAAATCTGTTCGTTATTGATTCGTTTCTATTTTTCCCCTTTTATAGATTGATTTAATTTTTGACCTAATTGTGCAAATAGAAATGTAAATTTAGGGGGTTTTCTTTATGGTGGTTGTTAGAGAGCAGGAGCTACTGAATTAGTTTTGAGAATTTATAGTTAAGAGTAATTGTTGCTATTGAAGATGAATTGAATGGTGAAGATAAAAAAGTTATTTCGGCTTTGAAGGGGGAATGGTGAGATAAATATTTCAAGGGAGATATTTAAAGCTTGAATTTTGATGGAAAATTATTGGGTTTTCACACTGTAGTTGTCTTCTTCTAAGCATTATTGTTAGGAGTGGTATTGTGGTGAGATCAACGGTGAAAAGTGAGAGGGAAAGCGGTGATGGTGGGGGTTGGACACAAGGATGACAACAGTTAGAGGGGAAGAGAGAAAGAGGAGAACAAACAAAATGAAAAAAAAAAATTTGTTAAACAAATTTGTTTTAATAGATGACATCTATAACCTCATGCTTATGCGGCAATATAAGCTACTTCCTCGATTTGTAGTTTGGTTGACGATAAATTCAGGTTTACTATTAAAATTGAATTAATTTTAAAAAAAATCGTAATGTTGAAGGTATAAATAAAATTAAGTTAAAGGTTTAAATCCAAAAATCTATAAACATTGAAAGTATTTTGGGCAATTATGCTTTGACTATTTAAGAAACTAATGGTTTGTTCGGTTATCCAAAACCACTAAAATCAATTAAGCTAGAATAAATTGAAATCAGCTTGGTTAATTAAATCATAAGTTATGGCGTAGCACAGATTGGTAGGGTTTGGAGTATTGGGAGACATGATTTTCAGTAAAGGAGGTAATAATTATTTTTGAAACTCAGAATTAAATTATATATTTTTATTATAGTAAAAATATTATTTTATCATTTTAATGATTTATATTTTTATAATTTTTAAAGGATTAAATTAATTTTTTATTATTTGAAGGTAAAATGTAATTTTACTATTAATAATTTAAAATTTTATAAATTATAAAGATTTCAAATTGAAAATTTATCATTTTTGGAAAGTCATGAACCCTTAGATCTCTTAGTGGCTTCACGACTAATGGTTCTATTGAAAGGCTGATGAAAGGGTTGGCGAGATATATGGAATTTTTTTTTTGGATATAGACTTGGGGTTTAGATTCAGTGTTTTAAGATAATGTAACCAGAAGAGGAAAAATATTTTATTATTAGGAAAATTAACAAAAATAAAAATAAAGAAGGAAGGAAGAAAGAAAGGAGCGTGAGCCACACTGTCTATGAAAATGCATGTATGTTTTTAAAAAAATGTGCCCATTGTTTATTGCAATTCAAAAAACATGATCCTCACATTTTGATCCGAGGGCAATTCAAGTGCAATATACGAGATGTTGGTATTTAGGAATAAAGGCCAAACCATGATCCTCAAATTATCACGCAACATACCATACTTTGCAGCTTCATTCAAATCTCTTAAAAGTTATGATGATGTTGACTCATAGAACATAAGCTTGGAAGAAAAAACAGCACTGAACATGACACTAAGGAATCACATAGTAGTTGGAATAGCAGAGGAAGTTGCTACAATGGTTACTGGCTGGTTAATCGTCTTTCCCAATCTTGTCAAAATCAACCTCATACACTCACTTCTATACCAAGGGTAAGAAATGGAGGATGACAAAATTGAATCTTGGTCGGTAGCCATGAAAAGCTTCAACCACTTGCTCCAAAGAAATACTAGTGGGTGTAATTATATTTAAGAAGAATATTTTATGTCAGTTAGTATATAAGTCTCATGCACTATCGATGAATGATAACATGACATCTCATTATAAAATAAATACTAATAATAATCAATTATAAATAAAATTTAAAACCCTAAAATCCTAATTTGAGACCCTAAACACCAAAATCCAATATCATACATCCGAGAGTTATTAATATTTATTTATAATAGTTATGATTAATTTTTAAATGAAATTATTAATATTTATTTACAATTTTCCATTTTCTGTTTAATTTAATGAGAATATGTTATGTTATTATTCACTGATAATGTATAGGACTTATGCATTGACAATGCATAAAATATTAGTATTTCATTATATTACATCAATGTAAGAATATTATTATTTTTAGACATATTTTAATACATAAACTAATTTGATAGTTTTTAACCTCTTATATAACTTCTTTTTTAAAAATAAATAAATAAAGCTTTACATATATTTTTAAATTAAAATTAAAATTTGTACAAACTACTCTTCTATTTTTTAAATTATTTCCTCTTAATAATCGTATTCCGTCCAAAATTAACAAGATATCACGTATTTCATCACCTTCTCCCTTAAAAAGAAGCATCCATCCACGACGTGTGGGGGCAGCTGCAACAACTAGAATTCTTGTAATGAATAAATAAGAAAAGCAAAATTTTGAAAACCAAAGCTTCGATTTTTCAGAGCAGTTAGTTTGTCCATGTGTTCCAAGCAGTGTCGAGTTGAGTTCTTGGAGATTCGGTCTAACTGCGCCTCCAAAGATATAATATTATATTATCCTTGTTCGTTTCACATGGAAGCCGCGAACCATTTTCTCTAAGTCAGAATTCTGACTTTTCTGCGTCGGCCATTGATGAGCATTAGAATAAAAATTCTGTAACCAAGGAACCGGGGAGGGGGGTGCTGGAAGTTTATCTTTACATTATTTTTATTGTTCTTGACAAGTTCTTATATATCTGAGTCAAATGATCATGTGGGCAGCTCAGGCAATCATCAATTATTAGTTGCTGGTAGGATATCTTTTAATCCCGACAATAATCCACGCATAACCCGTAACAAAAATAGTTGAAGTTGTAAGAATGGACGAAAAATATTGTTAATTTATCAAAAAATGAAAGTTTTTTGGTATCCTGGAAAAAAACAAGCTGGCATTTGCCACCAGTCGTGTTAATTATACCAACTCCAACAGGGAAATAATAATAAACAAAAGGCATCTTCCTACTGAAAAATGCATTTCGTGGTCTTCATTTTGCTGTATATAAACAATTGATCTTTCTTCCAATCCCACATATTGGATCTCAGTTTCATACTTTTTTACTCCAATCATTACCTTTCATAGCCAGGAAAATGGCAGTGCTCCGAACATTAGTTTGTTTGACAGCCATAGGCATGTTCATGGAACTCGCCATGGCAGCAAATTACACAGTTGGAGGTGCAAGTGGTGGTTGGGATACAAGCACTGACCTACAATCTTGGGTTGCATCTCAAACATTTGCAGTAGGCGATAATCTGAGTAAGTTATATATCATACATACATACAATAATGTACTAGCTGCATGCATAGTTGTGTATAAACATATGGCGCTTTCTTAATGAGTTTTACCGATTATCTGCAGTTTTTCAGTACACTCCGAACCATGATGTGCTTGAAGTTACGAAGTCAGACCATGACTCCTGCCAGACGAGTAGCCCTCTTCAGACATATACGGATGGCAACACAGTCGTGCCCCTTACTTCTCCAGGAAAGCGATACTTCATCTGTGGAACACTTGGACACTGTAGCCAAGGAATGCAGATTGAAATCGACACATTAGCCACGTCTACGCCAGCATCGGCATCTCCTTCTCCTTCCTCTCCGCCATCATCGGCATCTCCTTCTCCTTCCTCTCCACCATCTGCATCTCCGGCTCCGGAAACTTCTCCCTCAACTGCAAATACCCCAGAATCAGCTCCGGGCAGTCCGTTATCCCCTGATGCGCCTTCAGCCGAATCACCCACTCTTGTTTCTCCACCTCCATCATCAGCTAACAAGAGCAGTTTCCGAACATGCCTCACATTGGGGTTTGGCCTTGTGTTGATGGTGCTTTTGGCTCTCTAGGCCGATTCCTTTCTTTGATTCTTCAAATAATTTTATTGTTGTGGAATATTTTCAGTTGCCTTGCTTATTTGTGTAATGGATTCTTAACAATTTACTACATAATTTTGCAAAATAACGTTGTTACTGGGCAGTGTCAGGAGCACTTAAACCCAATTTATGCTCCATATATGACGACAACATGCCATTTCTATATTATTCTTCCTCCAATTTGCGGTATCTGTGGGAACCATTCCCAAAACACACCAAACTCTACCTCATGGCAAAATAATGAATAAAATGCCACACACTACTTTACTTCGGATAATTGTATGAAACAGGGATACTATCCATTTTCAATAATTTTATGACACATCAACAATTTCATCATAAATTTCAGGATTTTAATTGTAATTTGATTTTTTTCAGGATGAAAATATTGAAATTAAGAATGAAAATACTGATGTGGCATAAAACTATTGAAAAAAGACACAAATGACATGGTGTCCCTGTTTCATTCAATCCTTTTCCCTTCGGATACATGGCATTTATCAATGTTGTATTTTACCTTTTTTTCCATTACAACTTACTTAAATTTCATTATCTAAAGAAGAAGTAATAGTTGCTACAAAAGAATACATTCCATGTGCATACATAACATATATAATACTATATAAAATGAAATTATATATTACATAATTTGAGTCGAGCTTAGTATTTAAATATTAGAACTTAAGTGTAGTTTGTTATATTCTATTTTCGAATTTAATATTTTTTTTTTAAACTCTTACAAATTTTGAATGGTATTTCAGTTTGGTTATATACCCAACTTTTAAACATGTTTTGTAAATCGAAAAAAAAAATTCTTATATGATTTAACCAATTGAGTAATGTGATATATTAATCATTATACTAAATAATCTTCCATTTCGATAATTTTATTATCAAGATTAATCCTACAATATTCTATAAAATAAACATCCTCTTATAGTGGTCTATGAAAATTGCTAACAAATTATCCGAGCTTCACATGCATTAACATTATAAAAATAGAGCAAAGACCACAAGAATATTATATTAAGCAAACAAGCAACCATACAGAGATTAGAGTAGTTTGCATGTTAGTAATCAATTAATTTGGAATTAAAAAATAATCACTTTTGTTTATCTCAAGTTACATTTTAGTCACTTATATTTGAAATGTTGCATTTTAGTCATTTACGTTATAGTTGTGACATTTTAGTCACTGAGCCGTTAATTGTCGTTAACAGTGTAACAAAAATTTTAGGTTAAATTTTACAATTGATCCCTATATTTTTTCATTTTCAGTAATTTTTTTTCTTTTATGTTTTTTTAACTTTCTTTTTTTCTTTATTTTCTATTATCTTCTGCTTCTCCCTCTGTTTTCCTCCTTCTTCATTTCTTTTAATGTAGTTTTTCTATGTTTTCCATTTGTTAAAACTAGTCCACAAGTTCACCTCACTTAAAAAAAGTTAAATTGTTCAAAAAAATAAAAGTATAGGGACTAGTTTTAACAAATGAAAAATATAGAAAAACTATGTTAAAAGAAATGGAGAAGGGACAGAACAGAGGGAGAAGCAGAAGAGAATGACAAATAAAGAACAAAAAATGAAAGTTAAAAGAAAATAAAAAAATAAATTGTTCAAAATGAAAAAAATATAAGGATCGATTATATAAATTAACCTAAAATTTTTGTTTGAAATGATGATTTATCCTGTCACATCAGCTTATCGTTACACCGTTAATGACAATAACGGCTCAGTGACTAAAATGTTATAACGTGATAACATAAGTGACTAATACGTAATATTTCAAACATAAATGACTAAAATGTAACCTGAAATAAACAAAAGTGACTATTTTAATAGTTTACCCTAAAAAATAAAAAGAATATAAATAATAATTGTTTTTTGTAAGTTGACAATTAAGCAAAGTGCCAAGTCAATTGAAATGTTGAGAAATTTATTATTATAATAATTATATCTTTTTAGTTTATATTTTAAAATAATTATAACAATGATTTTTGTTCAAGAATTGCATTAGTAATGAATAGTTTGCGTTGGAAGACAACAATTCATTGATTCTAGACCTAACATGTATGAACGTACAAAATATAAATATAAATAAAATTCAAAATTTTATATATTATTCAAAATTCTACTCTAACTTTCTAAATTTTCATATTTTATAATTATATAATTTAATTACTACATAAAATTTCTAAATTTTACAATTTAGTCCTTACTTCAATTTGTATCTAATTAATCACTTAACAAATCATTTTTCAACTTACTCATCCAAATAATATTCAAAATAAAAATTTACCACTTTCAACATAATAAATACACAATTCCATCCTTCAAAATTATTAACTCCAAATTAAAATATTCTTAGTAAAAACACTCACACTTTCTTGTTTCCAATTATTAATTTAAAATCATTCACCAAATTATTCATAAAATCATTTACTACTCACTTGATATATAGACATAATATTTCTATCACTTTAAAGATAGAAAATAATTATGCACACTTAATTCTTGCAATTTCACAACAAGTTATACAATTAAATAAATATAACATAATAATTTAAACAATTTACCCATGTTTTCTCTCACTTCCATCTTCCTCTTCAAGCCTCTATGATTGGTTTCATATGAAAAAACACTCTCGAATTAGACTACGGTGTGAAATCTTATGAAAATTTCAAATATCTTAGGTTAAAAATGAGAAAAGAAACGAATTGAATAAAATGAAAAGAAAATTCTTTTCCAAAAATAGTTTTGAAGAAAACCATGGCAAAACCTCTCAAAATTCAGCCAAGGACCTATTTATAATGGTGGAAGAATTGTCTCCTTTTTCTAGACATTTCCTTACTTTTCTTTCCTTCTTTTATTATTTTTATTTTATTTTTTGCTGCTTGCTGTTTTTTTCCATTTGCCACTTCTAATATGTAGAAAAATCTACATATTTCCTTTTTCTTTCAATTTAATCCTTTAATTACCAACCATTCAAATTTCAACACATTTCTTTCTTAATTTCCACACATTCTCTCTCCTTTTACACCTCAACACTTAGATATTCTAATATCATGTTTATGTCTCCAAATATCAACTAAAAAATGGGAAATTTGCATTTAAGTCTTTCATCCATAAAATGAGAAAATTTCATTTTAGTCCTCATACTTTTCACCATGTTTCAACCTAGCCCATATGTCAATGTTCCAACTTTACCTATCAATTCATATGCATGTCACATTCATAAAATAAATAGTTCTTAAATTTTCTCCTTTTTCTAAAATGATAAATTTTCACATTTAATTCATCTTTCAAATATTTTCATTTTAATCCTTACTAAAATTTCACTGTTCAATGTAAAATTTGATTTTATTATCATCATTCAATTGATAAACTCTTACTTTTTGAGAAAAATTATTTTTTATCTTTCGAAATATTACTGTTAGTGATACTAAAATTTTTAGAGTGTTACAATTAATATTATTTTTATTATTATTTTATTTTTAAAATTTTTAGCATTTATAATTATTTTTGAAAACCTCTAAGGCTCTGCCACATGTTAGTGTTCTTTTGAGGAGCTAAATCCTTTGGCATCTAACAAAGTTAGCTTTTTAAGGTTGTATTTTTTTTATAAACTTAAACTATAAATTTGTACCTAAATTATATCAATTTCTTCAGATTGGTACCTAAATTTGTTTGGCTCATAAGTGGTATGTAAATTACATTTTTCTCCCAAGTTGATACTTTGGTTAGTCAAATCGTTAAGTATATTTTAAAAGAAGATTAACCTACAAATTGGTGTCTAAACTATGCATTTTTCTCATTTCGACACCTAAACATTTTTTTGTCACAAGCGACACCTAAACTATTTTTTTTCAAGTTGGTACCTCTGTTAGTTTAAACGTTAGTTGAACCATTAAGGGTACGTTTGGTTCGCTGTAATGGAATAGAGCTGTAATGGAGTAGAGCTGTAATGGAATAGGACTGTAATCAGTAATTCAATTGTTTGGTTGATTGGAATGGAATAGAGCTGTAATAATATTTTTGTGTTTGGTTGAATGGAATGATGTTGTAATAGCATAAGAAAAAATGCTTAAATGACTAAAGTACCCTTCACAGAAATTTTTTAGTTAGATGATTATTGTTATTAAATTTTAATGATTATTATTAAATATAATTTAATAAAAATATTAATTAATTTAATTATATTTTAACATAATTATTATTAAATACAATTTAATAAAATAATATATAATTTAATAATATTTTTAATATAATTATTATTAAAATATGAATTAGTAAAAATTATAATATATAATATTAGAAAAATAATATATAACCTATTTTTTTTAGTTTTAAATTATGATCCATATATAATATGCTTAAATATCATTAACAAAATAAATAATTTAATTATCTTCTAAACTAAAAAATAAAAGATTAGAAATATAAATAGCTTGATAATTATATTTTACATTCAAACATAATCTACACGTCATAATCTATATGTTAAATTTTATAACATCAAAAAGTTACAACAGTCTGCGATATTCTATTAATGGCATCTTACGATCCAAATATCACATATACAAAAAGTTAACAAAACAACACCAACACAACCATGATTTTTAATGGTCAGAAAGAAATCTTCTCACCCATTCCAGTCGCACAGAAGAAGTTAGACTAAAGAAAACGATCATTTGCGTTAGATTGTCTGGGATTTTGCTTAACGCACAATATCGTTCATCCTCAGTTAATCCTTCTACTTCGCATAAAGCCGGATATAATTTTTGAGCACTTCATTTCTGACTTTTGTTGAATTAGCACTTCGGAGGCAATGCTTCTACTTATTTCAAGGCCAACAGTCTGTATATTTTTCCTAATAATGTGGCAGCCTCAAGAAATGAAGTAGAAGAAATTTGTTCACTTGCATCAAAAATCTTTTTTTTCTTCTTTGAAAACCTGGAATCATCTTCATTTCTAGATTGTTGCGGTTGTGTACCTAAGAGATCCATCTCATCTAAAGAAACATCAGCTTCACACTCATGGTAATTGTTTCGTTCTTCATGAGTATTTGCAGTAGCTACTTCTTCAGCATCTATTTCTTCAATAATATCAGCGGCTGTTTGAGCATCTTTCTCAGTGGCACGATCTTTTGCGTAGATGGCAGTAAGTTGGTTATAATAAGGGAAACTGCGATGTCTGAATTGACCGGCTTTTTTATGACTCTATAAAAAAAGGAGAAATTCATATTAGATATAAGTTAGGTCAAAGCAAGATAATAAAGACATGAAATAATTCTTACACTTATAGACGAGTTCCACACAGCATCTTCGGCAACAAGCTGTCTATGCTCATCCCAACCAAAGCCGCTATTGTCTTTTCCACTGCGCATGTCATAAACGATTGCCTAATCCCTTTTCAATGTCCTAATCCTCGATTCAAGATTAGGTTTAGCCTTCAACTTTGCATGAGGTAAAACTTTTTCTAACATCTTTTCTAGCTCATTTAAATAACCGGCCTTGAACCCCGTATCGACGTTAAAGGTTCCGACATTGTGCAAGTCAACCATACAAGCAACCAACGCAGCATCTTCTTCTGGAACCCATTTTCTTTTAGTTCCTCGAGAATTTTGAGAAGAAGCAATTGATTGTGAAAAGCCTAACATAACTATCTTAAGAGAAAAACACAAATTAAAATTAGGCTTGATATCATGAATGAGAAGGTCAACACTTTATAAAATTATAACACATGACAAATCAAAAGAAAATAGATTAAATTTGCAATCCAACAAGTCTAGTACAATACATAAAGGCAATTCAAACACCACCAAAGTTTCATAAACTAGGTACATTAAATAAAATAAAGAAATTAACCTTCTACTGTGTTTTAATAAACCTAACTAATTTCTAGATGTTTGCCATTCATAGAACATTTGATTGGCTAGTTCCGTTCTCCAAGTAACCCATGCATCCAATGGATGAATGTTTACAATATTCGACTCATCCTCATCTACCAAATTACTAGATAATTGTTCTTCCAACTCCGCTTCAGTAGGATCAAGACTCATATAGGTTCGAATAAAATTATGGAGCAAACAACATGCAATAATGATTCTATTGTGCACTCTCACAGGTAGAATGATGGACTCCTAAGTATTCCCCATCTAAGTTTTAATAACCCAAAGCATCTTTCAATAGCATTGCGTGCTGAAGATGTTTTATATTGAAAAATTCTTCTGGAGTACTTGGTTGGTAACCCTGACGCCACTCATTCAAATGATATCTTTGTCCTCTAAAAGGCGCAAGAAATCCTTCATAGTTTGTATAACCAGCATCAACTAGATAATAACAACCTATAAAAAAAGAAAAAAAACTAATTATCATGGTCAGTTTTTCGAAAAAAGTATGATCTTAAAAATTAATTCAAATTCCTCTAATTCTGCACTTTACCATGAGGAACCTTCAGTCCATGTCTCCTACTAATGGCATCTCGAAGAACCCGTCCATCAGCAATAGAACCTTCCCAACCGGGAAGAACATAAACAAAATGCATATCAGGTGTACAAACACCTAACATATTTGTTGCTATGTCACCCTTTCGCGTTCGATATCTAGGTTTATCAACTGTTGGAACCCTAATCTTGATATGGGTTCTATCTAAAGCATCTAAGCAATTCTATATGAAATGTATAAAACCTCGAGTTAGGATACTATATTTAAATCTAAATCAACTAAATGATGTACGAGCTATATTAAAACTCGCTCCAATACCTGAACCATTTCCACCTTGGGTTTGTAGAATTACCCATAATTGGCTCTGCCTTTTTAAATAACACATCTTGTAAGCGTATGACAGCATTTAAAACATTGTGAAATGATCTGCTAACGGTTTCCCCAGACCTATTAAAGTGATGCTTGATAACTCGATTTTTAAGGTGATGAGAAATAATATGTAAAAACATTGCCACTTGCTCATTAACAAGCATATTCCTTGACGACTTCAATTCTCTTAAAGTTTGTAACATCTCACATAGTTTAAAAAAAGTAATTCTATTCATCCTAACTTGTTCAATACAAGTCTCATCACTAGCATATACAAGTCTTTTCACATAATCTCGTTTTGCATAAAAATCTAAAATATATGATCTAATCCTTGGTCTATAAGTATGTAGGCTATAAACGGTAGCCAATGAAACTAAGAACCAACTTGCAACTGTGCACATTTGCAACCATACTGTCACAGCAAGACCAATTCTTCTACGCCTTTCACTTTGTAATATTAAAGGTAAACGAGTCATTACTGCAAGATATTAAAGTGTTATAAATCTTTAAATCATATACTTAATACAATTCCAAATATAAATCATTGTTAACAGATAATGTTATAATTTATGAGCTATGATTAATCATTGTCGTCATCCGTACTCAGCCAACCGTTTTTGAATTACTGTTCTTTATCTCTTTTTTAATATTATTTTTATAAAGTATTTTACATGGTTTAAAACTTCATATTAATAAAATAAAACTTCATATTAATATAAAGAAGATCTGTTAAGGGCAATTTCAATATCTCGACGGCCTATTACAGGAACAGAATACATTACTAAGCTAACCAAATGTCAAAATTGTCATTAACCTTTACTTGCATTCGATTTATATGAAGCACAAAGTAGGTGTTTTGCTGAACCTCCTTCTATTACAAGCCTGTGCATTTACAATATATATATATATATAGGAAATGCATGGAGCGTGGTGTGTGGACAGCACATTCATTGCATTGATTCCCAACACAACCAGAGAAACTCCATAAGCAAAAGAAAACAGAAATTATAGGATACCAAAAACTTTCTTTGCTCTTTTCAGATTATGATGAAGAAAACAAAGAACGTTTTGATCCTTAGATTCAAAACCTGATATCACAATGTCCTTTGTTATTGCTTTTACTCTTTTGATCTAGAGTAATGCGCATGCTAACTTATTGTTGCATCTAGCTAATGATTAAACCAAAAACTTGTAAAGATTATATTGAATTGTATGGTAACAAAATACTTTTGGTTAATGCTGAGACTGACCACAATAGCACAAATAAATGACTTTCCAGTAAACAAAAGTCTCAAGTTTACTTCATTTTTAACACTTGAAAGATTACTTTGGAGAGAGGCTAAACTAAGATTTCATTTTCTTTTCAAAAAAAAAAATTGGTATTTCAACACCAATCAACTATGTAAAGACCTTTGAGTTCCCTTGCTCTTCTTAAATTAAGTTTGCAGCCTAAATAGGAGTAACTAAATTAATAGCAACAAGAAACAAAGCTTTTACTTAACTATATACCATCAAAGAAATGGATAATATTGCCGTGCCATGCTTAATCAAGACTATCAAATGATCAGAAAGGTTCTATTTTATAGCTTCCAAGTTCTCTTTGGTCTTTCATTCCCTCTCTTAAAATGGGTGTTTCCATTAAATCATTGCTGTCTAGAAACATATGAATTTCTTTCAAATATTATTATTCCTGGCTTTAAATTCAGAAATGAAAAAATAATTCATCCATCATTGGTAAGAATGAATGCTAGTATGCAATTCAAAAACCTCCTTAACATAACAATAATTATATCTTGAAAGAAAATAAGTAAATTATGAAAAAAAAATGGTGACTGACCTTGTGAAAGCAAAAGCAGATGATCTATCAATTGAGGCAAGTTATGTGAGGTTTTAATAGCCAAGTAGATGCAAACGAGCTAGTCTAGCATTGGCGTAGTTTTCCCATTGTAATATTGCTCAATTAAAGAGACCTACTACATTATTTGAAGAAACAAGCAATTAGAAAATTAAAATCCAAGATAAATATATGCACAAGGTATTAAAAACAGATTAACGATACTCTATGAAACGAATCAAGCTGGTAAATCAGGAACAAAAAAAATCAAAAAATAAAATAAATCCAATAGTTCATGAGGTTATCATTTAAAAAAAAGACCAAATTAGCGAGGAGCTAGTTATTGAAAATTTCAACACATCTTGAATTATCAGTATCAAGATGCAAGATCTAAACAACATTTCTATGGTTAACCTGAGAAAGAACAATGACTTCATTAATGAACTGTTCAACTTGACTGTGATCTGCAATCATGGATTTTTTAATGGCGACAACCCTGTTGTCCAGCAATATTCCTTTATAAACTGTCCCATGGCCTCCTTTTCCGAGAATTCTAGTTTCATGGAAGTTGTTTGTTTCCTTTTTTAGCTCTTCTGAAGTGAATATTTTAGCTGAAATAGACCCTTTAAGCTTAGAAAATTCTTGTTGTAAGATAATTGCACCATTTTGTAGGAAGAACTTTTCTCTTTGTCTGATAAGCTTTCTTTGCCAAAGTCCCCAATATATCCAGGAAATGCTCAATACGAACGCTAAAACGCTTTATACTCACACCTAGTTTAACATGAAACAGGGTAACAAATTGAACCATTTTTATTGAACCTCAAAGACAGCCAAAACCATATTCTCAGCAAAAGCCATTGGACTTGCTCAGAGTTCACACCAAAAATTTTGAAAATATATATGTATTTCTCTTCAAATTTTGAATTCGTCCCTAAATTTTAAGGCATTTTAATTGTATCTTAAAAGTATCAAAATTTCAACAACAGAAATCAAAACCTAAACTATAAACGAAACCTTGAAATTACTAAAAAGGAAGAGCCTTCAGACGGCATTCCTCCAAGAACAAAGTAAAAAATAAAGGGAAAAATGCATCATACTTGTCTCGTTTTCATGAAATCAGCAAAGAATAGTTTACTTGATATGGATTTGCAGGTATTGAGGTTAAGGGCAATTTTGATACGGAAGAAAGCAAAAAAAAAAGAGTAAAGAAAAAGGGTAGGGAAATTGGGAGAGAGTGAAATGAAAAGAACGGAGGGAAAACTGTTTACCTGAAGGACGCTGCAATGAAGGTGAAGATTGCTATGGCCGGAGTCGAAGGAAGAAAGGCTGTAATCGGTGCTATGACAATAATCGAAGGAGAGGGTAAAGTGGGGAGCCTCTTTCGGGTGCTGTAATCAGGGCTGTAATCGGTGCTTTCTGAAGGGAATAGAAATTGGGGATTTTTCTGCATAAGACAGTAATGGAATAAGCCTGTAATAGGCATTCCATTGAACCAAACACATGCTATTGGTTGGCCCGCTGAATACACATGTAATTGAATGGCTATTACAGCCAACCAAACATGCCCTAAGTCTTTTAAAAAGACCAATTAAAAATTGTTATGTGGCAGAAAGACAAATGTTATTTTTTGCTTATGTATTTTCTTTTTCTTTATTTCATTCTTCTGAAGTAGATTGGTGGTCGAACTAGTCAAGCCACCAATTCCTGATTTGATCAGTTCATCCGGTCCAATCAAATGAATTATTAAAAATTCAAAATAGAGAAAAAATAGTTCAATTGGTTTTTTTAGCTTTGTTCAATCTGTCTATATTGGTTTGCGGGCTAATCAATTAAACCCTTATCTTCAAACCAATACCATTAACCAATTCCAGGTCTAGTTCTAAAAAGACTTATTTTGATCGATGAAATAACCTTTTCAATCCTGTCAAGTAGAGCAAGCGGACAACAATTGCTAACCTCTTGACCTCTGGAGGACAAATTTTGAGCATTGCTAGTATTATCAATTCGACCATTGGTTCAATTTTAAAAACATTGATCTCAATATAAATTATTAATTTATTATATATCAATAAATTTTTATTGAGCTAAAAAAACTAACAATTTGAAAGAAAAAAAAAGAAAGAAAGAAAGAAAAAGAGGTCACTAAATGAAAAAAAGAAGAAGAAGAGATAAATCATTTGATAATTTAGGTCCCTCACTTGGTTCATGTTATTGTTATAATTGCACTTAATATATATACTTAATGATTTAAGTCAAAAACTCATTTTCTAATGTAAAAAGATAATGAGTGGCTAATTAAGTAAGTGGTAGGTAGGTATTGAATTACATATCTAATGACTTAATATTTTTATATAAAAGAAAAACAACTTTGGGGCAGACATTCGCTGCAATTGGAGAGTTAGTGTGAGATTGAAATGGGATAGATTATTGGCTTCAGCAATATTTGGATAATTGTGAAGTGTTAAATGCGGAATTTTGAGACATTTTGGATGGGTTGAAATTCGTTTTAAATTGAAGTTTTGAGAGAGTTTTAATTTAAACAGATAATTTTGAAGTAATTAATATCATTTAAGATAGATTACTTGAGAGCTTTAATTTTACTTTGGTCAAAAAAATTCATAAACTATTAGAATTTTTAATACATTGGAGTCTACAACATATTTTTCGAGAGGATAATAAACTCGCAGATAAAATCGTTAAGACGATATGAAACAAGAGAACTGGTTTATGACTTTTTGAATATCCCATCCAAAGAGATTATTTTAATGAGTTACGTTTGAATTGTATTTACTTTAAAAAAAACAACTTTTGAGTTAACATTTGATAATGTAGCCAAGAAAGAGGCCCATGCCATTACCCTTTTCGGGAAAAACAGCGGTGGAAGACCACTTCTGTGCCTTCAGCTTTGGCCTCACTACAAGTCGATTCTCTGACAATGCATTGTGTTACAAAGTGGCATTGGATAAGTGGCGGAGCCACGTTAAAGTTTAGGGATCATGATTATTATAAAGTTTAATTTTTTTCAATTTAATTTTTTTGTAAATTTAGATTATGATCTTTCTAAAAATATAAGTAAACTTTTAAGGTTTAAGATTTTTACAATTTTTTTTGAATAAATTAATAATAGTAAAATTTTACTTTGATCCCTTAAAAAATATATAAATTTAATTTAACCTTTTAAAAATAATAAAATTATAAATTATTAAAATTATAAAATTATATTTATATTATCGTAAAATTATACAATTTAATTTCGATCCCTTAAAAATAATTTTTTGACTCCACTACTGCATTGATATCCACACAAGCGATGAAACTGCGAGCAATTGCTTCTATGCATCAAAAGATTAGTCTCATATTCTTTTCATCTTATAATTTTTACTGATTATAGTGTTCCAAGCACACTAACCGATGAGGTGGGTGTAGAGTACCTTAAGCGCTGTGATTGTCGGTTGTGCTCGTACATGTTACAGATTCCATCTGCGGGAATGGGACAGTCTAGCTCTTCATTTCTAAAATTCTCTGTTGCACTTCAGTCAATAATGGTGGGACGCTCTTCATTATTGTCTCACCTTTTCCTCATTTTGGTTACTTAAGTTGGAACATTTAGAAATCAATAAAACTCCTTTTTTTTTTTATTACCACTTTCTTGAAGAGGACTTTCTTACTAGGTGATGGCCTGATGGGGACCAATTCCACCAAGATTAATTTTTCAGCTTCTTAACTTTCACTCACAATAATGTTATAGTAAATTAAAGAATTAGTTACTCAATTATTGACGTGTTGTTATTTTATTCGTTAAATAGTTAAATGAATTGATGATGTGATTGTTTTCTGATTGATATGATAATAAATTTAGTTTTTAATATTTACACATTCTATCAATTTGATCCTCAAACACATATAATTAAATATAAATTATATATTGTGAAAAAGTAAAAAAAATATAACATTATTTTTATATATTTATATAAATAACATCATATGTGTTTATATTTAATTACAATTATGAGGCTGAAATATGCATTTAGCCTCTAAAACCTGACATCTTCTCTCAAGTTGGTACTTGAATTTTTATTTTTTCAAAAGTTTTGATACTTTTTTGTAATGATGTTAAATATAAGACAAATGACACTTTTAGGTTGTGACACGTGCCACCGATGATTTCATAATCTATTTTTTAAAAAAATATTTAAAAGTTTTAAAGAAAATATATAAAAATTATATATTTTTAAATATAAAAGAAATTATAAATTATAAAAATTAAAAAAATTCAAGTTAGAAAAATCTAAACCCCAACAAATTTACATATTTTTTAAAATAAATTTCAGAAGATAAATTTTCAATAAATTTTATGCTTAGAAATAGGTGCAAATTATTACCCGATTCTTAAATTTGATTAGAATGCAAAAAATGATGATTTGAAAAAGGTTTATAGGAAGTTTTTTTTGTTTTTTTTTTATTCGTTAGGTTTCATAAGAAAATTTGGACTATTTTGTTGAGCATGCTATTAGCATGATCATAAATGAAGTTTATAAAAATTACAAATTTACTAACTTTGGGAGGTTCTGAGTTTATCAAAATCATTTTACATATAAGTTTAACAAGATTTAATTATATGGGTTTAAATGTAATTATATTTATATTTAATTATATGTGTTTTCATATTAAATTGATAATGTATAAGTATTGATGACTAAATGTGTTATTATACCAATTAGAAAAAGATCACATCATCACTTTCGTTAACCAATTAACAAAAAAACAACCAAAATAAAAATGATCTAAAATATTAGTGACTAAATTGAAAATTTTTATAATTAAGTGATCAAAACAAAAAGATACTAATAATTGTCATGAATTGTTTTACCAAAACAAAATAAACGATCTAAAGATTAAGGAGTTACCCATAAATAATATAGAAAAAATTAGTCATGAATGAATGCAACTTTGAAAAGCTAAATGTACCTATCCACCAAAATCACATTTAGGCTTTTTGTTCTTTCTTCATTAGTTTTTATTCCATATCCTTTTCTAAAATAAAATCATAACAAGTTAATTAAAATTGAATAAAATTATATTAGTTATTATGGAACAGAATTTTTTTAGGATTTTAATTGTGACTTTCCAGTTACATTAAAATCGTGGAATAGAGTAATTGATGAAATCATAAATTCTATCAACCAACAAGGCATGATTGCAACATTGACGGACAATTAGCACCCACCACTCAAACAAAAAATGTTTGGAATCCAAGGGCATGTTTGTATGGCCACAACAATGGCTGGATTGGCTATTGTTACCTAAAATTGCTCCGATTAACGTTAGAAATGCCTAAATACTTTAGATTAGGATTAGACATTGGAGTCAAACCAGTTCTTTTTGACAATTTAGCAGTCACAATGCAGAATTTGACTATTTGTTGACAAACAGTTGCATAAGTAAATTCACAAAATTTACAAATGTCGGTAACAAACCCGAAAATTCCACCATTACAGATCATAGATGATTTTTTTTTTTTTTGTATTGTAAATCCATCAAAATCTAAATTCAAATCTGATCATCTCACCACTATTAAATTCAACAAAATGGGAAGTATAAACAAAGAAAACGTCATGCGATTTTAAAAAAATGGAAACTAACCAGCTAATCTACGCATGCACACGACCTGGAGCCACCAGTACCGGAGCGGGCTGATTGTAGGGTGGTGCAGCCAAGACCGCAGTTGAAGCCGGCGGTGGTGGAGGAAATTGTGGTGGGGGATTTGGGTTAGTGTTAGGAGGCGATGATGGAGGAGTAAGGTCGCCAGTTGGTGGGTTATTGGACGCAGGTGAGGGAGGCTGGTTAGAAGACCAAATGACGGAAGGGGGAGGAGGGTTGGAAGAAGAGGAGGAAGAGGAAGGTGGTGTATTAGGAGTGGGGAAGACAATGGAAGAAGGGCAAGAGTCGCCGGAACACTTGTGAGACTTTTGGTGGGCATGACGAAACAGCCCGAGTCCCAAGAGGAGGCCCAAAACCACCAACACTGTGACTACGAAAATGAAGATCTTTGTTGCTTTCCCCACATAACATATCTTCATTTTTGTTACTAGCAGAAAAACAAACTTTAAAAAACCTGCAAATCTGAGACGGTGTCTGTCTTTGGTTTAGAGAAGATATGATTTTGTTTCGGTTCTTTTCCGTCTTTTTACCATGGTTAATGTCGAAACACTATTTCTTGATCTCTTGTGTCAGAGTGTGTGACTTTGACATCTCATTCAACTTTTCATAAATTGATGTACTTGGGTTTATTTCCCCTTCTCCTGATGTTATCGGATTTAAGGATTTTTTGGGTTTTCCGGAATTGCTTGATTTGTTGTTTTAGGTTAGTAGAAGTGAGTCCATTGCAAGGGAATTAGAAATTCAGAAGATAAGTGCGATTTTAATCTAAATCATATATAAAACGATATCATCAAATTAATACATAAATTCATTTTAATTTTTAGTACTTAGTAATTTTCTCCTATTCAATTAAAAGAAATGGTATTAAAGGTAGAATTTGAGTGCGTGATGGCACGTGAAGGGCATTTAAAGAGAGAAACACGAGGTTGTAATGGCTTCAAAATGGTGCTCATCAACTTTCTTCCTCTCTTTTTTCTTCAATTATCGATTATGGCGATGATTTGGGATGATGTTTTTTTATGACTAATTTGATGATGGATTAGGAGTTAGAAAATAAATATATTAAGTGAAAAAGGCGTTTTGGGAATCGAGCTCAAGCCAGACAAAGATGTCTGCCATCACTATGTCTACAGGATGAAGGTGGAGGCCATTTTATATGAATATTCGATTTCTTTTTGCTTTAAATATATTCATGACGACCTGTTCCAAATCTTTAATGTGTGTTGGATTAATATTTTTCTTTTTAATTTTGGAAAATTTGAAACATTAGCATTTTAAAATTTACCGTTCAAAAAGTTAGTAATTGTAATTATATTGTTTGAATAAAGAATTGTTTAAAAAATTGGTTAAATTTTGAAGATAGTCCCTATATCTATTGATTTCAGCAGATTTAGTCCCTCTAGTTTTATTTGCTCAACATTGGTTCTTTTATTTTTCGACTTGCTCATTTTCAGTCTCTCCGTTAACCATTCCAATTAACTCTATTAAAAAATTAGGTACAACCACAAATTTACCTCTCAACTTTTACATTTTTTGTCAATTTAGCTCCTACTCTTTTAGTTTTGCTTTAATTATGAAAAAAATTATAGAAAATTAAAAAATTTATAAAATTTTCTCATATGTGCCAAGAATCTTGGTTAAAATCTCCCCCAACTCCTACACCAACGAAGAGTTGCCAATCAATTGATTGTGCAACGCTAGGCTACCAGTAGATAAGAGCCACGTTGACAAAGTCAAATACTGTTGCTCAGACCGTGCATACGTTAGATTTTCAATAGGAACACCATCTTCACCAGCAATTAATCGTGGTGGTACAATAATCGTCGCTTCAACAAATGGCAATAGACGATGAGTCTTAAGAACTAATAGCACATGTTGCTTCCAAGCCAAAAACTTGCTATCATCAAAAAGCATAGTCACTTTTTGAGTAACAAACACAAACGAATTGAATGACTGCTCAACCATCGTATCAGCTGAGCCAATGAAAGAATCCATTGATGACACAACAATTACAAAAAAAAAAATTTCTACTTTGATATCATAACAGAATCTTTACCAGAATATTTATGCACAAAATCTTAAACAGAGAGATAACAACATAATAACAAACTTTAAAAAATTGTTTATGTATGTATGTAGTCAGGTTTGTGTAAGGTACAAATTGGAGAAATAGATATGTGTAATATTATGCATCTAGTTTCAATGAAGTGGAGTTTTATATTTTACATACTAAATTTTAGGCTTAAATTGTTTTAGAAGTTATTATCGAATTTGACAGCAGGACCAAATGCAAGTAGAATTGGCACTCATAATCGAGTTTATTTACAAATTTGTTTAACAAAAAAGTATTATTTATAATATTAAATATTTAATTGATGAATAAATAATTATGTCATTTCATACTTTGTTTTTAAACATGAAAAACATTAAATACAAGTTTTTGATTTGGTTATTAATCTATTCAAAACTTTTTATTTAAATTGTTGGGTTATTCAAAAATAATTATTTAAATTACTGGGTTGGTAAGTTTTTTCTTTTAAGAAAAAGTTTCATAAACAAGCTCCAAATTATTATTTGACAATCGGTGCAATGAATCAATACCCATAGAGGAATAGAAGAATATATTTTAGATTCAAGTTGATTTGAAGGTTAGTATCGGAGATCAGAGAAAAAAATTGTTTGAATTTTGGTTTGCAGATTCGTGACGTCAAAATTGTTTCATAAAAAAAAAAACTAAGTTATAGAAGAAAAGGGAAAAGACAACTTTCGATTGGTGCAGACAATACGAATAGAGAAAGCCATATAACATCGATTTTAATAGCTTAGTGACTTAATGAAAACTTTTAAATATTTTAATTACTAAATTATAATTATTTTCAATTAAATGATCAATACAAAAATTCAACTATAATTCAATGAATAATAATATAATTTACCCTTAAAAAAGAGAATTTAAGAACTTAACAAGTGGTTTCTGTGGAAAAGAGGATGTTGTTCATCTTAGGATTCCCGAGTTCAAGCGCCTGTGTGTGCAAGGTGTGTGCGCGTTGTCAAAAGGTTAAGAAAATATGAACAGGTATTACCATGTAATCACGCCAGTATATTCAAAAAAAAAAAAACCTAAAATTAGTAACATTTTAAAGTATATTTAAAAGAACCCACATGACACATATGAAGCCAAGTGTCAACAGTCAAGAAAAAAAAAAGAGCACGATTAAATATGTTTCGACATCTTAATAATATAAGATTAAATATTTTTTTATTTTTGATACTTTTATATTTGAGATTAATAATTAATTTTCTCAATAATATTATTTTTAAGTTTAAATTTTATTTTTTAAAAAATACAAAATAATTTATGATTGTATTCAATAATTAAGATTCTTTATTAATACCTTAATAATCATCGTTCAAACAATATATGATTTAGCTCTTTATCATTTAACTAAGCTAAAATCTAATTCTCAATATGAAGAATTCGAACACAACAACCAGCCCAAACCAATTATTAAGCCCACTAAGATTATCAAGACATCTGTCAACATTTTAAATCCGTTGAGATTTTTTTATATATACGGTATAAATTTTTTTTTTATTTTTTTTAATGAACTTTTATCTATTTTTTCTCAACTAAATTCACTCAAATTTCAATTGAAAATTAGCATCAATTTACATTAATCACTCATCAAAATAAGGCGAAAAAAAAGAGATAAGATACAAATTACCTTCAATTTTCAAGAGATAAATAAGAAAAAAAAAAGTGCATTTACACATTTTCTGTTCAAAATTATAAGAAAAAGGTTATTAAAATTAAATAAATTATTTTATTGAAAACTTCACTTCTAACAATTGTCTTCTGCTTTATTTTGTGGCTTTCATACTAAACATAACCTCGAATTTTTTTTGTTCTTACATTTTTTCCTCTCCTACTCAATTCTCACCAAAATTAGAATTAATCTAATATAAGACTACTAATTAATAGAAGAAAAATCTGAATTTTTAGTGAGGGTGAATATGAGTGCATAAATTAGAAATAAAATAAGATGAAGAACAACTATAGTAATAATTAAATTAATTAATTAATTTTCACCAAAAAAATAATTAAATAAATAATTAATTAAGAGGTAATAGGTGGCAAAGGAATTAATGGGGTATTGAGGAGGAAAAAAATTGTTTTTAAAAAAGGAGAAATAACAAACAAAAGAAAAAGAGTGGGGGGTTATCTTACATCGTCCTCCTCACGTCTTTCCCCACCCGACAAAACGAGAAACATTCGGATGAACAAATATCCCCACAAGGAAAATTACTTTTACGAACCCAGACCTGGATTTTGTCCCTTCTTATTACATTCTTGGCTTTTCTTGTCTTTTGCTTCTGCCAAGTTGCAGACATCAGACACGTAAAGCCTTGTTTTTATAATATTTTTGTTTTTTTTTTTTATGTTTCAATTTCTGGGTTATTAAGATTGACAGACGTTGTGTCATTGCAATGGTTCGATGAATGAAGTTGCGGAAAAACAATACACAAAAATTAGAAGATAAGAAAAGGTTATTCGTTTTGTTTGGCATTTTCCTTGAAGGCTAACCAGAAGGGAAGATAATTAAGGAAAGTAGGGGAACAAAAAGGTTTTGGCGTCTCCTTTTGGTTCTTTTTTTGTTTTTGAAAGATTTTTAGTCTATTCGATGAAATGAGAAGAAAAATAAGTGAATGGGGTAATGTTTGGAAGAGCAACGAAAATGAGAAGGGCTGTTTATGCCATTTGTTTTGTGATATTGATTTGCAATTTGGCAATGGGGAGCTCAGAAGGTAAAAGGATCACACCTGACAATGAAAGCAGCACAACAACATCTCCCAAGATAAATGAAAAAATGGTATGCTGATTGTCCTTTTCCTTCCTTGCTTTTAATTTCTTGAATTCTTGGAATGGTTTAAATTACATTTGAAGATTCTTGTTTGAATCGGCACTTTAGCATTGTGAAGGTAGAAAGAAATATGTTAAATCCTAGGCAATTCTGTTGAATTGGGCGAATATTTGACTTGGTAGGTAACTCTCTCAGCTATTGAAATGGTTATGAAGGCTTCTAAGCTGTGTTAGATAGTGTCTTTTATTTATGATAAGATGAGTTGTTTCGATTTCTAGGGGTTTAGTGGCAGATGATAGCAAAGATTCATGTATGACGTAGGTTTAGTGTTATTGTCAAAAAGTTCATCTATAAATCACTGCAATTAAGGATCAAGCGTTGTTACTGTTTTCCGTCTTCCATTGTTATGTCAAGTTGCTTATAGTGTTCAGTGTTTTTCCATTATTATATCTGGTCTTAAAGTAGGTGAAGAATGGTACCTAAACATTTCCGTCTTGCATTTTTCTCCAAACCTGTTAAGAGCTTGACAAAGATTTTTAATTACAGGCAGAGGAGGCATGGAATCATTGCACAAAGGAGATGGAAGAAAAAAGTGATGCCATTAAAGATTTTGACATGTATATATCACAAGCAAGCGATGACTTGACTTCGGCATTATTAGAAAAACAAAGCATGCACAAAGCTACTGATATTTTGCCTCCTCAAGTGAGGGACGGGGTTCTTGATTGCTTAAGAAAGAATGGACTTATCTTTTATGCTTCTGACCCAGAGGATAGCTCAAGCTATCTAAGGTCGCATCCAACTGAGGGTGCAGTACATTATTCACTTCATGTATCGAAAAAGGTTTCTGGTTCACGTTCACCGGGTAAAAAGGGTAAAAGGGGTAAAAAGAAGAGTCTCAAAACAGCTATTATTGCTATTGTTGCAACTGCAGTTGCAACATTTGTTCTTGTTGCAGTGATCTTCTTTTGTTGTCTGAGGAAAAATAACGAACCAAAGGAAGAAAAAACCTCTTCTGCGCTTGAATGATTACTTGAGTGAAAGTATGTGCATGTTGTGTTTGTTATTGAGTCGTTATCATCTTTGTTTTCTTGTTCATGTTTCAAAAAACATTTTAACTTTACTGTCTTTCAGATTCTTCGCAGAAGTCTATTAATTTAGTAAGTTCGGACATCAAAGAACTTAGTACTAGCAGCAGCTGCAAGATCCCCGATTCTGATACTAATACTAATACTAATACTAATACTAATTTGACCACGATGCAAGATGACGGCACACTTCCAAAACCACCAGGATCAGATGCAACTGTTGGAGCAGGCCTAAAACCTCCTCCTGGGAGACCAGCTCCTCCTCCTCCAGCACCACCTCCTGCGGCACCACCTCCTCCCAAAGCAGCACCACCTCCTCCTCCTCGTGCTGCTGCCCCCCACCTCCACCTAAAGGTGCCCGTCCTCCACCTATGCCACCACCAAAAGGAAAAGGTGCACCACTTGGAGGAAGTAAGCAACGTAGTGCTTCTGGTGGTGATGCTGATGGTGACTCTGCACAAAAAGCCAAGTTAAAACCATTTTTCTGGGACAAGGTTAAGGCTGATTCAGATCAATCGATGGTTTGGCATGAGATCCGTGGTGGATCATTCCAGTAAGGAAACAATTCTAGCTTCTATTAGTTGTAGACTTTGTATCTAACAATGCTTCATCAAAATTTTGTTTGTTTCCTAATTGCCTCAAAAACCTTTGTAGGTTCAATGAGGAGATGATAGAGACTTTATTTGGTTATCAAGCAGCTAATAAGAATAACGAGAAGAAGGAAAAAGCAGCGGAACCTGCTGTCCAGTTCATTCAAATTATTGATGCTAGGAAAGCGCAAAATTTGTCTATTCTTCTGCGTGCATTAAACGTCACAACACAGGAAGTTGTTGATGGTCTCCAAGAAGGTCGCTCTCTCTCTCTCTCTCTTAAAGGAAGACTGAGGGAATTGCTCTATCATAATGATACTAACCATAAGCTACTTTTCTAGTTTTAACCAACAATTACAGTACATAATATTTGATAGAAAGAAAAAAAGATTTAATTGCTTAACATGATATATCTATCTTCAGTTTAGATACAAATATTCTTCTCTGTTTGACGTGGGCTGCAAAAGCAGAAAGTTTAAAGTTCCTAGTCATCTACTACAATATGCATTGTTTCAGATCCACCTTTTTCAGTCTTAAATGCATGTGACAGCTTACTCTTCTAAATTAAATTGAACCAGGTTATAGGCTTCCTGGAGAGCTCCTTCAAACGTTGAAAAAGATGACGCCAACACAAGATGAGGAACTGAAGCTTAGATTATTCGCAGGAGATATTAATCAACTTGGCCCTGCCGAGAGGTTCCTTAAAACCGTGGTCGAAATACCTTTTGCCTTCAAACGAATTGATGCCTTGATGTTCATGAGTTCTTTCCCAGAGGAAGTCGCTAGCCTTAAAGAATCCTTTGCAACTCTTGAGGTGAGATAAATAGATTTAAGAACAGAATACCCCAGAGTCCTCCAGGTTACCCTAGAAGGAAAAAAATCACAACAAATGATTCTCACGTATGTTTTGGTTAATGGAATCTTCTGCTTCTCAATAATGAGGAGACCTCAAAATTTGAACATAAAACATATTATTTTCTAAGAATTTATATTCACGAATATAGTTCCTACATGAAAATCTTTATTACATCAAAGATGAGTAACCAGATAATTGTGATTATTATCCTAATGGTAGGTAGCTTGCACCAAGCTCAAAAATAGTCGATTATTCCTAAAACTACTGGAAGCAGTGCTTAAAACCGGTAACCGCATGAATGATGGTACCTACCGTGGTGGTGCACAGGCATTCAAGCTTGACACACTCTTGAAACTATCTGATGTGAAGGGAACAGATGGTAAGACCACGCTTCTCCACTTTGTAGTTCAGGAGATCATGCGTTACGAGGGCATAAGATGTGTTCGCCAACAAAATTCAAGCCAGAGCCAGAGCCAGAGCCTCGGCAGTTTCAAGGGGGTGGACTTTGTTGAAGATAACGACCAAGACAGTGAGGAACATTATCGCAATCTTGGTCTTGAAGTGGTTTCAAGTGTAACCACTGAACTTGAAGATGTTAGGAAGGCTTCCGCGATTGATCCTGATGCCCTGACATCTACGGTGTCTAAACTCGAGGGTGGTTTGAGAAAAACTAAGGAGTTTTTGGATACAGATATGAAGGAAACTGAATCGGAGACTCAATTTTATCTTTCAATGACTTGTTTTGTCGACGCTGCAGAAGCTGATATTAAATTGCTATCAGAGGAAGAGAAAAGGATAATGGAGCAGATCAAGGGCGCAGCAGACTATTTTCATGGGCAGGCAGGAACGAAGGAAGGCTTGCGTTTGTTTGCAATTGTGCGGGATTTCTTGACAATGCTAGATAAGGTTTGTAAAGAAATTAGAGACACCAGAGCTAAGCAGAAAGCCCAGCAAGCCAAGGAAGCCAAAAAAGATTGTGCGACGGCGACAGAGAATCGACCATCATCTGCTTCGGAGCCTCCTCCACCATCCCCGGATATACGTAAACGACTATTTCCAGCAATTGCCGGTCAGAAGTTGAATGATTCGAGTTCAGACGAAGAAAGGTTCTCTCCTTAGCTGTAAATTTAGAAAGGTAAATGAAAATTTTCAACTGGGAACATATTCTCCATTTCCTTTTTCTTTCAATGATTATAGATTGAAACAAATTTGATTGCCATAGACATCAAACTTTTGTTAGTCTGTTCTCAAACTAGTGAAACATCCAAAGCAATTATTTTCTTCTTCACCTTGGTTCTTTGTATTTCTGGATTTGGTCCTCTATTATTATCTATAGAACAACACAAAGCCTATATAGGAATGGAGCCGAAAATTTAAATTTATGATGAGCAGATAGAAATGGTAGGTAGAATCAGGGTTCTTCTCAGTTGCATTGATTGTGTAGAAATCATGACGGAAACAATATACTGTATTAGCAATCAAGATGCATCTCAAGTTTTTTTTTTTTTCCCAGTAAACAATGTCTCAAAGACATCAAAACATATCTAGCACACATTATAAGTAGTATATCACCTACAATTTCCTAACCAATGTTCAAAATAAAACTTTGAATTAAGTTATGATGTTCTGATTTACTTTAAAAAGATACACGTAACCTTGGTTTATATAAAAACTGCTTTTGATCATATATTGAAAATTATAATATTTTATTAAATTTAAATTTGTTATTAATATTAATAATTTTTTTAATATATTGGTGTGATTATATAATAGTATCTGTTCATATTTTTTTAACTTTTAAAAACGCACACATACTTTACACATACTGATACTCGAATAATAATCTTTTAAAATGAATAAATCCTCTTAACCACTGAAATCATTCGTTGGATTCTAATATTAATAATATTAAGTTAAAATTGTCGAGGAAGTTTTTAACAAAAAGAAAAAGTTTAATTTCCATCCGTAGCCTTATTAACCAGGGAATACTAAAGAACACCACTTTCCTAAGCAAGTATTAATTAATTAATTAATTAATTAATTTCTTGCTATGGTCCATTGTGAAAACCCTACAAATCAGACTGTATAAAAAGCTCATAAATCCTCCCCTCTTTTCTCAATTGAAATCTTCAATCAATGGCTAGGAAGCGACCTATCGAAGACCCTCCTTCCGCCTCTTCCTGTGAAAAAGAAGAGTCCTCTGAAGGAAACAACTCCAGCGCCGATGATGAAGAGGTGAAGACCCCTTTGAAAAAGGAAAAGGCTGACTCCGACTACGACTCCGACATGTCCCTCCCCTCCCCTAACATCTCCGATTTCACCATTAAGCCTATTGTCCCCAAGCCCAACAAGTCCGCTCCCAAGCCGAAGCATAGCGCTAAAGATCCAATCTCAAAGAGAAAAAAGCCACCGTCAACTGCATCCAAGGGCGTAAAAGATAAGGATCTTGTGGAGAGGAAAGTTGAGGTGATTGGGAGAGAGAAGATGGAAGAAAGGGGGTGGAAGCAGGTGAAGATTAAGGAATATGAGGAATATTTGAAGAGTGTTGAGTTGGATCTAGTGATTGCTAAAGCAGCTTTGAAATTTATGAAGGGGGAGTGAAATTTAGGTGCAAGTTAATGGGTTTGGGGCAGGAAGAACAATGGTTGTGTTGTTTTGGCCTCGACCTTCTATCTTATGTTTCTTGATATGAGATTTAATATAACGGTGCTATATTTTCATCCTTTTCGGCTTGATGTAAATGCTGCTGCTATTGTCTATGCTCTGCTGATTCAATGTTCTCAACGCTGGGATGTCTTATATTCAATGCCCTATCAACTATCATTTATTTAGACTTATTTAATGTGTGTATAATTTTATAAAAAAAAATTTACGATTTTTATTATTATTTAAGATGTTTAGATATTATTATCTAATATTTTATAGTTTTTTTCTCTTATTTGATTTTAACATTATTTACATGAATTTTTTTACCACTGTATTATGAAATATTATGTCAAAATAATGGTTCTATATAGATAAAATTTTAACTTATATTCGAATGAAAAAGTTATTACTTAATATGATAATATATCAATATGAAATTAAGTAAATTGATCGTATCTTTTAAAAGTTCTTCTTAAAAAAATAACATAATAGACAATGACTTAATAAAATTATAAATCTAAAAAATCATTCAATATAATTGAATAAATTAAACATGGCTGAATTATATTTCTTTTACGTAAACTTTTTAGTACATAACTATTTTTTTTGTTACAATAGTTACTAAATTACTTTTTCCCCCCTAAATTAATACTTTTATTAGCCTAACTATTTGGTAAACCGTTAAATCTATTTTAAAAATAACTTAACCCACAAATTTGTATATAATTTATACCTTTTTTTCTCAAGTTATTACTTAAACTTATTTTTTGGTCACAAATAGTACCTACACCAAAATGTTATATCCACTAAAAATTTTCAACCAATAATAAACTTCCACATCATAATAACGTTAAAAAAATTACTTTTAATTCATTTATTTTCTTTTTTTTTTATAGTGTGACACCCTACATTCAACTTAAACGATAAATCTGAAGCGCGATGTCACCTTCATTGCTAAAACAACTCAAACTACTATCATTCATTGCTTATACCAAGTAATTGAGTTTAGAACATCTTTATAAAAACATGAAAAATAATTAAATTCGATTTTGGGAACTTTAAAATAATGTTGAAATAATTTAAAATAAATTTTTAGGTATTTGGAAGTATTCGAGGCCATTATCGAGCCTCAAAAGGTCAAAAAATCTCAAAACATGATAGGAACCATTGCCATGCACTATGATATATGTATAAGTGGAGAGGAGTACCGATACTTCTCCTTGATATTGTAGCACTTGACATTTTGTTTGACTAGTTGCAACACCACAAAGGTGAAGTATTGATACCTCTTAGCCATGATCCAAAAATTGCATTGAAAATCACATGTTTTGACACCTATAAACTTGATAGTAAAACTTGGACCCATAAGACTCAAAAATCAAATTTAAAACATCAAAAACAAATACCAAAACACCTCCAAACATAGTCAGCACAAGGCATGTTAAAGAACAACCATTTGCAAGCAAAATTTATTCCTTAAACATGCTTGAACAAAGTCATTCATCAACTTAAATATGTTTAACTATTGCTCAAATACACTTCCAATAGCAAACCATCATGCACTCATATTGACATACAAAAGCACATTCAAAGTATTCTAGATCATCATATAAGACTCATATGTTTCATTAAACTTAGATACATGCCATTTACTTGTCAATCTCAAAATGAAAATTGCAATGGTTTGGATGAGCGGTGCCAACAAACTTCATGAACAATTTAAAACGTCTACTCAATACTTATACATAAAACAAATACATACTGAACATTGAAAATTTATTGAACCCAATGAATGACTTCAATGGAAAAGGATGATGTTTGTCCTAGGAGACTTGAGTTCAAACACCTGTGTATGCATTATCAAAAGATTAAAAAAGTATGAACAGATACTACCATGTAATCACATCAGTATATTAAAAAAATATATTAAAAATTTATTAGTGCTAACATAATTCGATTTTAACACATAAAGATATTAAGTGGTAAAGCATAATAAAATGTCATTATAGCTCATCATTATCAATTTCCATAACCTTCATTAGTAATCATATAATTACATACTATTATATCATTTTACTCACAGGGCAATTTAATAAACATTTAATGATTTTTCACTAATGTATCATTATTACGTACTATTATATCAAGTCTTGATGCACCCTTGGAGCATTTGCATCACATTTTCATATATTCAGTAAATCAAGTTTCATTAGCTTAATTTTAGCCACATTCCATTTCATATCGGTCACAAAAATTATAACAACAATGGCAGGCAGATTATTGGTCAAGGTTGGCCAACTTAAAAATTCTAAGATAATATACCTTACCGCGTAACACTTGTGACTCGCATTTTCGGATAAATTAGAGACGAAACAGAATTGATGTCACGATGTGGCGGCGACGCGATGAATGACGTCTGGACGTGGCGACGTGTGTTCAACTTAAATCGGATTTCTTCTTTTAATTAAACTTTGTTATCTTTTTCCAATTAAATCCTAATTAGTCTAAGAATATTTTAGTTATATTACAGCTTTAATATTAACCTATTTAAAGAGTTTTTGTAACCCGACAGAATCTCTCTTTCATGAAATTTGAAATGATTTTTTATATATATCAAAATTTAAATATATTTTAATAAAATTTAATAATTTAATCAATCACATTTAATAGTTTTAGAGTTGAGCCTTATATATATATATATATATATATATGAAGGAATTGGTCATGCCTTTTGAAGATCATGGAGTTGAAGAAAGGCCTCCCCCGAGTGACTATCCCAGTTTTCTGCTTTGCCAATGCCGACAATATTCTGCCTAACGTTGGCCTTATAATAATGAACTAAAACCCCAAATCTTGTCCCCCCCACCAGTTATAAATTACTGAGCAATCGGCAAAGGTGGCTTTGCATTGTACAGCAATAGTATATATTTATTTATGATACTTTGGGATAGTAAAGAACAAAACTTTATGGCCCAATTCGTTGCAAATCTCTTTTTATTAAAGCAATGCTATGGAGACGATAAAAGGTTGCATTTGTCGAAGAATAATGATAAAAAATGTGTCAAACTTCCAATTACCCAACTAAGAAAATAACTTAAAACCAAACTCTAGCAAATAACAATATCAGCTGTCCCGCCAGATTGATAATCTCATTCCATTTTTGTTTGATCAATGATCAGTAAAGTTGAGGGGGTTGAAGCAAAATGATTCCTCTAAAAAGATGGCATTCCTTACTTTTCTTCGTCAGTAGCTGCAGTGGCGGAAACGTAATATGCAACAGCAAACAGCCCATGAACGAAACACAAAATCCCCCCAATGGACAACAAATGATGGTGCGTGAAACCACATGACGCCCTGGCTTTGTTGTTTGATATCATCCCTATCACCAGCGTCGACAATCCCACCGCTAATATGATCCTGATCAACCCACAATTTACGTATGACATAAGGATCCACTTTTGATTTTGTGCAAGGCGAGCAAGGAAAGAATATCAAAAAGGAATATTATATGTGCTTACTTACCATGTGAAAATGAGACATGCCATTGAGAGTTGCCTGTTGGGGGAGGCTCTTTGGAACTCTTCTTGAGAACAAACACACATGCACCCACCCAGCAGGTTAATGAGAACATGGGCTAGGCTTAAGAGAACTGCTGCAGCAAAAGCTAGCTTGAAAGCCTCGTGGCTTGGGTCTCTGCACTCAAATATCCACAGTCTCAAGTGCTTAACCTGTTAAAACAAAAGCATTGATCATATTAAAGAGATAAAACCTGGTGAATAAATTCATAGGATTAACAAAATGATGTAAACTCTTTGCCATGTGTAATCGAAATTGGTAATAGTAGTATTATGAAGACACCTTGTTCTGAGCAACTTCGGCTTGGATGCCAAGAATCCCTGCTGCAACATCCATGGCCACAATCAGAAAACAAATCAGAAGGCCTCTGAGTTTAAGCATATTTTATGATTGTTGATTATGATAGAGGACTTGAAGATGGGTTCCGAGAAACTAAGAGAAACAAATGGCAGTTCTTCTTCTTTTTGTTCAACAGTGGGATTAGCTTAGCTGATGTATGTAAGAAACTATAAAAGAAAAAGCTTCTTTCGTATATACTTTAATGTTGCTTTTTTATGTTTTCTTGTCTTCTGATATTCTGGATTCCTTTCATGGGGAAGAAGAAAAGTAGGGTATAAATCAATGACCCGTAAATGATGTTGGAATTTTTTTGACTTTTTCACGGATTAGCAAAAATCACCCATTTATTGTCGGTACGGTCAGTAAATATATTGGATTATGGTAAAATGACAAGTACATATGAATTGTTATTTCGATATCTTAAGAAAGTGAAATTGAGTTGCAGTTTGTTGAAATATAATTTCATTAGACGCATGCATGATTATATATATGGCAGTTGATGTGAGTCAAATCACATCAAAAGTGGAGAAAATTCCCAAATTCCCAAATTTTGGTATGAATGATTAACGGTGGTGGTGGCACGTTTAAGAGGGAAACCCTGAGAAGGTTAGAATAATGGAACGTGAGCCAGCCATGACTTGAATCCTACTGCTAATGGCATGTGACAAAGGAAAAGACAAAAGAAAGTGTGATAAAGAAGGTGTCGATAGTTGATATAATCATGAAAGCAAGGAAGCGCGATGGAGATCACTGGGTACCCAAGTTTTAAACATATTCGTTGGACTTGGTTGGGTTTCTTCACAGTTTGGTAGCACATTTTTTAAGCCCAAATGAAGTTATCAACTACTTTCTCTATGCCTACAACTTGCCTAAACAAAATGTAATTGCTAGCCCTTTTCTCTTTTGGGTCGAGAAAGAAAGATATTCATAAAACAAAGGAAGCATTTAGCAATTAGATTCACTAATCAATTTGTTTCGTGCAGGACGAACTTGACTGAGATATGTTCATTCAACACACAACACAGTCGAATGTCTTCAATCATGAACAAAATCCTCCAAAGGACGAGATGGGGAGGAAGAGAAAGACCATCCACAATTTCCTCGCAGTCTGTTTGAATAATAGGAATGGCAAAAAACCTGAATTTGACCGGTTTCGACCCAATCCGATTCGTTAGGGTTGGATTTTTTTACAAAAAATAGGTTTGGGGTAAGTCATGTTGAATGAATTAAAAAAATAATCAAATCGGATTGAGGTTGGGTTTGAAGTAAATTTGCCCTGTCCCACCTTGAGATATTTACAAAAATGCTCCTAATCTATATTTTTTATTAAGTTTTTACTTTCAATATTAAATATATAAATAAAAAAATTAAATATATTAAGTTTTAAATTTAAATTTTAAAAATAAGCTTATTTGATTTAAAATAAAATAATTAAAAATTATAATATTATTTGCATCAAAATAAAAAAATAATAATTAAATTAAATTCATATCAAGGTAGGTGAAATTAAGTCTTCTATTAAATTTCGAGCTCAAGATAAATTGGTCAAATTTTGAGTCTGGGTTGGTGTGGGCAAAAATTCGTCTTGCTTCGCCCCGTTATCATCCCCATTCAATAACAGCTCGGCACCAACCTCTTCATAAGGCAAAGTAGCATGCTTCTTTCACCGCAAAGGCTCAACCACTTCTATCAACGCAACTGTTTTTAAAAAAAAAAAAAAAAAACTGCTGAGCCTTTAATTGCATTTGGTTCAACTGTTGCATGACTTGTTCGAACATCACTTGAGGCAATAAGTCTGAAAAGTTAAAAGTGTAGTGTGTTTTGTTGGCATTTCTAACTCGATTTTTTTTTGATTCGTTTTTTTTATTAGCAAATGATCTCTACTTCGAGCTAAAATTATTTTTTTGATGTTATTCATGTCTGTTTTACGATCCATGTTCGAGGTACGTGATTGCCCTTCTCAACAATGTGGTCTCCAAGGTATTTAATTTTGCATGAGAGAAGGAAAAAGAATATTTTTTTGATAACAGGCTTTATCTTTATCTCGTTTGACTTGGTGATAAAGCTATTTTGAATTTGTTTGGAGTTGAAGGTTAGCATTCAAAAATCAAATTATAGATAAAAGGATTAATTTAAACTGTGTGAGAGCTGTGGTTTCCAAATCTATTAATTTGTGTATTGTTGCACTCTTTTATTCAAGTATTCTGTAGAGAGTAAACTTTGCTTGTAAGTAATGTTTTTGGAGTGAGTGATGGTAGCATTCAAGTCTTTTTTTGGGCTGTAATCATTTATTGTATAAGGGTAAGTTGTGGTTTAATCAATAAGATTTCTGACCTATTTTTAAGTAAAAATCATTCATTAAACAATTCTCGTAAAAGTAAAACTTTTATCTGAATTACTTTTGTGTGCCATTTACTATCTACTTTACTCTCTTTAAAATTTGTTAATTAACTTGTCTGGTTTAAATCAGTATTGGAATATCAATTTGGATATTGAATTGAGACAAACAACAAAGGCTTTTACAAAAATCCACCAACAACATTGTTGGATTCCACTCCAACAAGAGTCTTTTGTAAAAGACATATTCAGGGGTATTCAAATTTTGGTTAAAACTATATTAACCGATCAAACTAATTAACACATTTAGACATGATATTAACACACTTAGCAGAGTGAAAACTCAAATCGACTCAAAAAAATTGAAAAAATTCAAATTTCGAGTCATTCAAATTGAATTGTTCGATTTTTCGAATCTGAATCGATTTTAAGTGAAAAACATACATAATTATAAAATATATACAAATTTATAAGTGAAATAATACATAATTATATATACATAAAAATGTCCATCAAAATGTACATAAAAATACATATGACAATATACAATGTTAGAAAATAATACATAGTAATATACACAGGGTTATGCATAAATGTATACAAAAAAATACATAAAGATAGACATAAAACAATATTAACCTCAATACATTTATAAAAGTATACATAAAATCATCATGGTTATTATCCTAAAGAAAGAATCTACCATCATAAATCGTTATCGTATATATATATCATGCATTACATAAATAAGAGTTATATATTGTACATAAATTCAAAACATCAAGTTTATTTTGTAAATCTACAATTATAAATAAATCATACTTATAATGTACATATTAATCATGTCAATCATACATCCATAAAAACCGATATGCATACATAAAAAAAATGAAAATAAAATTGATTTAACCAAGATACATAAAATATGGGAAAAAGAGTAATTTGAGGGACACTTTCACAATTCCAAGACTTTACGAGTTCAAAAATCTGAAAGATTAAAATTGATATTTTAAAAGGAGAGGACGAAATAAAATAAAAGTCCTTATTTAAAAAAAAAAGATTTTTCAAAGTTGAATTAAATTGAACGGTCGGGGCAGGCGAGAGACTGAGATGACAGCACGCGAATCAACCGAGGTGAGTAGCGATGATGTAGGAACAATGGTGCAGTGACTGAACGGGGTAAAAGAAAGATGAAAAAAAGAAAAATAAAAGGAAAATCGTGGGTTAAGAATTTTCGGTTTTGATTGAGATTTTCTGTGTTTTCTTTTTCTTTTTAATTTAATTTCAATATTATAATTGAATTTGAACTACCTTTCTATAGTAAAAAAAACTTAAAATTCTAGATTAATCTAACTTAATTGTTTAATCAATCTACAAGATAATACTAATTAATCTAAATAAATATTTATAAAATAATCCTAATTCATCTAACTCCTAGTTAACCTAATTAATTGATAACAATATTAATAAAATCCACAAAGATCCTACTATAATTCTAATAACAATCATCCTATTCTGATAATTATCCTAAGAAAAAATTAATAATATAAAATCCTATTCTAAATAATAATAAATAAAAGAAATCACCTACCCACGCACAAAATTAATTTAACTACTTTAAATGAAAAGCTTAACTACACAATTAATCCCTCAGTTAAAGATGAAAATTTAAATTAATTCCTAATATCATACCAAAATTCAATTTAATATTGAAATTAAATTAAAAATTCAAATAAGCTCACAATATCACCATTTTCTATTATAATATTTTTATTTTTTGAATAATAAGTTCAAATTTATTATGATTATCAAAACATTTATTTTTCAACTTTTTAAATTGATTATAATTATTTTTAATCTCAATTTAATAATATGATGAAAAATAAAATGTATTCTTATCGTTTCAAACTTTTTTAAAACTTGTGCTTTTATATATTATAGATAAATTACATGTAACATGATATTTTTTAAGCTCAAACTTAACCTATTTTTTAAATGAATTTAATTTTTTATTTAAATTTATTTTCGAGCATAATATTTTTACTCAATCCTTCAAATTTTGGATTAACCCTTAAACTTAAAGGAATGCCCTAATCCATGAAAAGTTTAAATCAACCTAACATAAAATCAAAATCAAAATACCTTAAAATATCCCCCCCCCCCCAAAAAAAAAAAAACCTAATAAATCTGATAAACCTTTATATCATTTAGTATTGGAGTGTCCTCTAAATTATCTTATTGACATGAAGAAAGGATCTGAATTTGATTAGTCAACCAGTCTAATTGTCTCAATCAGTAAATCCAATTGTATCAATAACCTATCATGCAATCAGCGAAAAGAAAAATCTTTGAGGAGAATCCAAACACGATTAACAATGGGGGAAACAAACATCAAACAATAATAAGCATCAACCATCATTCCAACTGAAAAAATGACTGTTTTAGTGGGGACCCATAAGAACATTACTTCGAGAGAGAAGGAAAGCCAGCAAAAGAGCTCCACTTCTAAACTTTGTAATGGGGTCCCCTCCCCAGAATAAAGCACATCGTTTTTCAGTAAAATATACCATTGTTAGGGACTAGAGGTCACACAGACTACTGTTAAACTACTGCTGATTTAATATTATATATGTCATCTCTGTCTTTATACACCTTGTTGCTTATTGCTTGTTGCTTGTTTGCGCTCTTTCTTTTAGCACAATTTTTAGAGTCTTCTCTTTGGTTATACTAGTTGAGAAATCACCACTTTGATGCTGCACCTATTTGATTACAATTCCCTCATTTTTTTCACATCCCTGAACTCAGTTCCGTGACTATAGAATTACTTGTTTCTGTTTGTCTTGTTGTTTTCCAAAGAATAATGGTATATGGCTTTCTGACTTTGGGTGCTTCTCCTTTCTTCCCTTTTCGCTTCCTCATCACTTCTCTCAGTTCGTCAGTTGGTTAACTATGTCATCTTTTCTTCACATCTGATACAAGTTCCAAGAAGAAAGAAAAAACTCTTGATTTGTGGTTATTTTGGGTCATGGCAGTTTGCTGTGATCTTGAAGTGGATGTTAATGGAGAGGAGACTTTCCTGCTAGACAAGGTATCTTAATTCTGGTCTTCAATTTTTCTCAAACTTTGCTTATAAAGTTGTATTTTTCTAGGGGAAAAAGGATTCTTTTTTTCTTGCTTTCTCTTTAGAATGGCAGCATTTCATTCAATCATGTTGTGTTCAACTTGATGGGCTACACCAAACAAACAAAATGAAATTTTTGGATGAGCTCTTCTGAAAACTCTTGTCTTGTTTCTACAGTGTAAGAAATGTGGTGTAATTTTCAGTTGCACCTCCAACATTTAATGCCCCTCCTATAGTGGGTCATGCATTCTTACCACTTCTCCATCTTTCGTGAGAGACTCTGTTCACGGATTTTGCAGGAAGTGTTGTAGGGCTTTCTTGTTTTTTTAAGAAAGGCCAAGGGTTGCTTTCATGGCATTGATTACTCTTTATTTCCCTGCATTGCTGGGTTGATTACTTGACATCTTTGCTATTTTGGCTTGATAAATGCAATGAATGGGGTTTTTGCTACGCCCATGAATATGCTTACGAGAAAGTGACTGAGGACCGTCTTACAATAATTCTCCACTTGTTTGTCTGTTTGTTTGTCACCTTTAGCTGTTCATTGCTAGAGTTCTATGAAATTTGTTTTTTACATTGCTGTACAACACAATATCTAATTCTGTTTCTGGCTGGAATTGGCAGAAAATTATTTGTTCATTCTCGGGCAGGTTAAGCAAATTATTTGGTAAATCCACAAATGCCAAGAGAAATAAAGTGGTATTCCGTGACTTTCCTGGAGGGGCAGAGAATTTTGAGCTTATATCAAGGTTTTGTTACAACAATGGGAAAATTGACATAAATCCTTCAAACATTTCCTTGTTATATTCTGCTGCTCAATTCTTGGAGATGAACAATTCCGTATCAGGAAACTGTAATCTAATAGAAAAAACAATGAAATCCATTGAAGAGATCAGCTACTGGACATGGTCTGATCTTTTGGTCGCTTTGAAGCATTGCCAAGATTTACAATCTTCGGGTATAGTTGAAAGATGCTTGGATTCACTTGTTGGGAGGCTGGCCATTCCTAGTGAAGCAAGCCCTTGTGCATCTACTTCTTCTCTAGATAGTCCTGGGTTTCGGCTTTCGTGCGATACCAGAAGTACCGGGAGTTTGAAACACGGCTTCTCTCAAGCAACTTGGTGGTTCGAAGACCTTTCAGTTTTGAGTCCCGATATGATTGAAATGCTGATAAAATCTATGGTTTCTCGGAAGTACAATCATGTAATCATCGGTCGGTTCCTCTTCCATTACCAGAAGTCAAAGTTTTATACTGCCTCACCAGATGAGAAACACCAAATTTTAGAAACCGTGATTGATCTGCTCTACACTCTTGATGCGAATTCTATTTCATGCAAGAGTTTGTTCAGAATTTATCGAGTGATGTTAAATCTGAACATAAGCAAAAATAGCAGGAACAAGTTGGAGTGTATGATAGGTTCTCAATTGGATCAAGCAACATTAGATAATCTGCTAATTCCATCTCCTTATGGGACAAGCTATTTGTATGATGTGAATCTAGTTCTTAGATTTTTTAAAGCATTTCTTTGTGGAGGAGACCGGCAAGTATCTCCGATGCGGGTAAAGAAGGTTGGCAGCTTGATGGATATGTATATAGCAGAAGTAGCTCCGGATCCTTGTCTCAAATCATCCAAGTTTCTAGCTTTGGTAGTGGCCCTACCGGATTCTGCAAGGGACTCATCGGACGAACTATACCATGCCATTGACATTTATTTGGAGGTAGTACTTTGATCTCCTTTATACAATTTCCCTATAAACATGCAACATAATCGAATTATTAACAGCCTAAAGATAACTCCATTATAATATTCATGGGCATGTGGATTAAATATGGCTTTAATAGGTGCATGCAGGGCTGAGTGATGAAGAAAAAATGAAGATATGTTGCGCCCTCAACTATGAGAAACTCTCTACAGAAGCTGGCATACATCTTTCTCAGAATGCAAAATTTCCATCGAAAAGCGCGGTGCAGGCCCTCATTTCCCAGCAATTGAAGCTTAAGAACTTACTACAGAGCACTAACAATGCTAAGCTTTACACAAATTCCCCTTGCAATTTCATTGTAACCAAAGGAAAGGCAAAGAAAGATGAAGCATGTGAACCAACTCTTGACTCTGAAAGACTTGACATATCAGTTGACAATGAAAAGCTTAGAGAACATTTACAAGGGATGCAATGTAGGGTGATGGAATTGGAGAAGGTGTGCAAGAAAATGCAGAGCGAGATGACCAAAATCATGAAATCAAAAGCAGCAACCCACGGCAGCAGTGCAAGATCATTGCCCAGACTCTGTTCATGAAAGGAAATATGTACAATCTCTGTATCTCTTAATTATTTCTTTGCTTATGTATAGCATTGAGGTACGACTTTTTGCCCTCGCTGTTCCTTCATATTTTGTTGATTACAGTTTTTCTTTCATTTTCTGTCCCATAATTGTGGTGATTGAAGAGTACGAATTTATTATTGAAGGCCTCCCCATCCATATCTAGCTACTTACGAAATGTTTTTGTTCACGCAATCACGTAGATTGGTCGTCGGTACCAATTCAATTCTAGAAGAAGAAGAAGAAAGTTATACGAGTTTAAAAGCTTTTTACTTTATTAGCAGGCTAGACATTAAAATTTGACCAACAAACAAACATCTTCCCAACAGCATCAAATCACCCACCCTCAAATAGAAATCAGGTTTCTGTTTTTCTTAGCACAAGTCGAGAAATCATTATAGAACAATGTTTAAAAAACGTTTCAAGCTTTCAACCAGAAATCTCGATAGCTTTGACATCAGGTTTCTTCACTTCCTGCTTAGGAACAGTGACAGTAAGAACCCCATTATCCATGGAAGCTTTCACCTGATCCATCTTCACGTTCTCAGGCAGCCTGAACCGCCTCATGAACTTCCCACTGCTACGTTCAAGCCTGTGCCAGGTGTCGTTCTTGTCTTCCTTCTCTACATTCCTCTCACCACTGAGTTGAAGCACCCTGTCGTCTTCAATCTCCACTTTCACTTCCTCTTTCTTGAGGCCAGGGAGGTCAACCTTGAACACATGGGCTTCAGGGGTTTCTTTCCAGTCCACCCGGGCGTTAACGAAAGCAGAGCTTTCCGAGTTACAAGTTGTGAGTGAAGAAGGGAATGGGAAGTCCTTGAAAGGATCCAAGATTCTGCTACCCCTTCGATTGCCAAACAAACTTGGGATCATCGCCATTTCTTTATTTCTTGATAAAGAGAAGCTTGCAAGTGTTTAGTAGCTGAATGCTGATGAAATCGCTTGGAATCAACTTCTTTTTTTGTTGAGGAGAGATGCGCAGGCCTGCTCAGTATTTATAGGAAGCACGCAAGAATCTAGCACTTTCTCATATCTGCGTTTGAATTGAGCCTAAACAAACAAACTTGTGTTTTCCTGATAATTCAAGAAGGCTTGAGATTGAATGAGAATGGTCTAGACTTTTCATTCTACCTGCTGAACATCCACATCCTATATTGCGGACGAGGCCCAAAATTTTCAATTTGGGCCTGCATTTTCGGTTTCTTTTCCCAGATATTATCAGTTCAAAATAAAAACTTAGCTAAATAAATTATACATTTTCAGGCCATATTTTCATTTTTTTCTATATTATTAATAAAACTCTTAATTGAATTGGTGTCATGGATTAATCAAAAATCACCTCGATTAAGAAATGATTAATTTATCATTTTATTAAATGATTATTATTAATAAAATTCTTAATTGAATTTATGTCACGAGTTAATTAAATATCACCTCGATTAAGAAATGACTAATATACCATTTTATTGAATGATTACTATTATTATTGAGGTAATCGAGGGAGTGTCAAGGACATTCAAGAGTTTGGTAAGGGCTTCCATTAGGGTCATGGCTAGGTGAGCTGACATTTTGATTTGGGTTGAGAGAAGTTCAGTGTTGGTGGCGTCATTGCCATTCATAGAATGGAGGAATTGGCGGGGTTGTTTTTGTTGATAGGGTTCTAAGTAGCATCATTCTAATTCTGAGACATTATTTCTCGACGCTAATTGTATAAACTTTTGATACCGAATACAATAAGGGAGGAAGATAAGGAGGAGATTAGGGTGTGGTAATGGAAGTCGATTCACTTATAGAAATTGAGAGTTGGAACAAGGACAAGAGGACGGGCTGATTTGGAAGACATGCAAAATAATTTTAGGGTGTTAAAAGGTTGACCCTCTATTTATAGTTTTTTAGGGTATTTATAGGAGAGATCCCTTTGTCCATTGGTATGACATGGCTTGCTAAGCATTCAATCCCGTTAAATGCGTATTGAATAATCATATGGATGTATTATGAGATTTGATAAATATGAGGTAGTCAAGTCTAAGTAGGATGTGGTCATGTTTAAGAAGTCAATGTGAGGTCAATGATGTCGCTTGGGATTGACACGTGTTTTCTTGGTAGAGGGATATAACAATTTCAAAATATCACACAAATAAATTTAATAAAAAAAAGAAATAATATTAATAGTTGAAATTGAATTTTAAAATTTAAAAGTAGATAGATTAAATTCTTAAAAACAAAAATATAATACTTAAAAAATTCAAATATATAAAGAATACAAAAGTGGGCGATTTGATTTCCGATTCATATGGTCTAAAAAGAAAAACAATATCTGTTTAAATTTAATAAAATTATATATACTGGATTTTTCGTATTTTTAAAATGAAGACCGCCTCAACTCAACCAATCTAAGTGCTGAGACCAAGCAGTGGAGTTATACATAATCTAAAATGTCCCTGCTACCGACGGCAACGGAAAGGGATGCCGATCCGTCCTCATTTTTTTATATTCGTAAATGATTCCTACTGTTACACACCAGATCATCTATTTTTATTTTAATTTAGTATTAAAAACATTTCTTTTAATTTATTTTGGAAGAGAGAATCTTTGTTAAGAAACTAAAACAAGATAAGTTCATCACCCCCAGGCCCTGGAAATAGATATGATAACAGTTGGTTCCAAATTATTTGCTCTCTGTTTTATTGGGATTTAAGTATTTCTACCGAAGAAGCTACTGTCTGATTAAATAAACCGAAGAAGAAAATGAAATAGGTGGTGGTGAAAAATATGCGCTACTGTTATGAATATGGCAAGGCAATGTATTATTTGACAATAAATGGGAATATTAAACAAGTCCATGAGTAATCTAGGAGAAGAATCAAAAGAAGAAGAATGCTAATAGAAAGCGGAAGAATTGAGGTCGTCTTGAAGAATTTCCTCCAGCAATAACTGGGACTCTTCCATCAAACCAGGGCTTAATCTGAACATCAATACGCAAAATTCCATCTCATTCAGAGCTCCATCACCGTCGGTATCACCCTCTTTCACCATGTTCACAAGCTCGTCGTGTCTCAAATCTTGCAACCCCAGCATTGCGGCATTCCTCTTCAAGCTCTCCACCGTGATCACCCCTTTGTCCTTGTCCATTAACATCTTGAACCCATTACTCAGCTCCCTCATCAGCCCTTCTCCGCCCAGCTTCTCCGCCATCACCGGCAATAAATCCTCGAATTCAGGAGCTGTTTTACCAATCCCAGCCATTAGATCCTTGGATGGATTTTCTATCTTGCTGGTTATTCACACTATGATTTCCTGAAAGATAGCTCTAGTATTTTGAGTCGCATTGGGTTGTGTTAAGAAAGCAATACATATATATATACACACGATTACGAATCTGAAAAATAGAAAAAGGAGAAGAAGGTTTTTCCCGGAAAGAGGATGAGGATATGTTTTACCAATGTATGAAAGCAAAGGAACACGACTTTATTGCGGTCGGCTTTGATTCTTGCACAAGCAGAGCTGAAACAGCCTCTGCTTCGGAGAAGTTGTCTTATGATTTTTGGATTTTTTTAATGCTTTTGTGTCTGCTTTTGACCTGAGAATTGAGATACAATCCAACGGGGAAATTAATTTGGATAAAATATGCTATAAGTCCTTAAACTTTTTTATAAATTTATAGTTTAGTCTTTATATTTTTATTTCCAAGATTTTAGTCCTTCTATTTTTCAAAGTCAAAATTCAAGTCTAACTGTTAACCTTGTAAACTTTTTTTTGGTTAAATTTATTGGTGTGATATTTTGAAATAAATAAAAAACTTCACTTGGTAATGATGTAAATGAAAAAAACAAGGATATTGTAATAAACATAAATTTAACAAAAGAAATTTAATAGTATTAACAATTAGACTTCATTTTTAAATTTGAAAAGTAGAGGATTAAATTTCTTGAAATAAAAGTAAGTAGACTAAATTACAAGTGTAAGAAGAGTACAGGGACTTATTGCAGATTTTAACCAATTAATGTTCATGAAGGGGCAATTATTGTAATTTAGGTCAAAGGTTGTTTTGCTACGTGAGTGCAACTACGTTGGATCCTTCTTTCAGGAAACTCCCTTAGCACTTTTGGTTTGACTTTGATGAGTTCTGGTGGAGGCTTCGTTGATAAGTTTGGGCGCAGGCTTGGCTGTTTTTATCTTCTACACAAATACTAATACAATTATAAATGATATAATTTCAAATAATTATAATTAAAAGGAAAAAAATAAACGTATTTTGAATTAATTAAAATAGCTACATTTAACAAAAACAATAATGGAGGTGAATTTAAAAATGGATTATAAATTAAAAAGCTTGTTTGGGGGTAATGCACAGAGACAGAAGTTTGGGTTGGAGGCTGGAGGGACCTTCGTTTTGTTTTCTCTATCCATATTCTAGTTTGAGGAGAAGAAATCTCCATTCCATTCCTTCTTCCAAAACAAAGTATCTTAATTTCATGATTTGGTCGGTTATGGATACATCAAACCATCAAATTCTCATAAAGCTGGTGAAGGTACGTATGACGTGAGGTGGTGCATCCACGCAACTTCAGTTTGATTTATTACAGATATTTTCTTTATTAAAATTTTATTAAGCTGTTAAATATTGTTAAGGATATTACCAAATTTAATTGGATTTAGGTCGGATTTTAATAAGTTTATAAGATAAGATCGTAGATTAAACTCGTTTTCTTATGAAGTTACATGTGCATAAAATCGTATAAACACATATTATGAATCCTACTTAACATGTCATATCAATGAATAATACTCATATCATATAAATAGATAAATATTACCATCCAAACAAGATACAAAGAAAAGCACTCAATAATAATTTATAACTTTATATCCAAAATTTGTTTCAATTGTCAAAATCACACGCATACGCTTATACTTTTTGTGTAACTATTTTTCCTTCCATTGTTTCTTTTCAATATCTTTATCTACTTTTTACTGTTTCAATATTATCATAGTTACCGGTGCATTGGCGGCTACGATGAAGAACAGCTCAACCCTAATAAAACTTGGACAAGACACAGCCTTCCACCAACCTTGAATAAACATACCAAGTGGCATCATTCTAGCTTCCCTCTATCTAATGGAGGAAGTTTCTACCCAACATCTCCAGCTTAGTGAAATGAGGACCAAAGAGTTGGTACCATGGGCAGCTCTAGCCAACCCCTCAAGTGCTCTGTAAATAACAAAGTCACAGGATTGATTGAAGTCTTCACACTATTTTCACTTCATTTTACATCTTACTAGACATATGGTGTTTCGAAATATTAACTCCAATGTTACTATAATCGTTTTCAATATTGTTCATAAACTGTAAAATATCTTATAAAAAAGTATTTACATTTTCAATAAGAGAATGTAATTAATGCCGTGATGTGTGAATAAAAACTAAAAAAATTGATATTTGTGATTGATTTCCTCAGAGGGAAGGTGAAGGAGAAGAAAAAAAATGACTTGAAAAGGTAGGAAAGTGGTATGAAAATCCCCCACGAGCTTATACGTGTATTGGACGCGTATAAAATAAAATATAGTTAAAATTGATGTTGATGTTTTCGGTGGAGGCAGCTAAAATTAAATAAATGCTAACACCCTCACCATGTCACAATTTTCAACACCTTTTTTTTGTAATAAACAAAGTGAACGCACGAATGGCGACACAAATGATGCTGCCCTGCCCTGCTCTGCTCTTCGTAGTCATTTTGACAATTTTAATCAACATTACATGATGACCATAATTATAATTAATATCAGAGCTGGTTAGCTTAACCTTTCAAACCCACGACTTTTATTAAATTCCAAGTTTGTAATTATATATATAGCTAATAGCTTACTCTTTCATTTGTAATTTCGATGCTCTTTTCAAAACTAACTATAAATTAACAAGAAACTTCTCATTTACAACTTATAGCATAAGGAATTTGTCCTGGGCTCACCAGGTAAGTGATTAGATGCAAGGGGGGGGGGGGGGGGCATCTTAGGGTGTAAGCTGCCCAAATTTGACTAACAGCTTTTTCTGAAGTCTTCTGTATATCAATAAATATTCATTTTTTTTTGTCATCCTAAATTTAGCTTTTAATGTTATATTTTTTGTCAATTAAATTTTCTTTTTGTTAAATTTACTTCTCAATTTAGAAAAAAATCCAATTTAACAATAAATATTTTAAAAAGAGTAAAATTATCTTTTTTTTAATAAAAGTATTGATTAAAACATTAAATTTTAAACATTGCAACTAACATGATAATTCATGTATGCTTTATTTTTTATTAATTTTTTTTGATTATTTTTATAAATTTTAAATTATTTATTAACATGTCAATATAAAATACACATAAATTATCACGTGGATGTTGACACACCAATATTATTAAAAATTAATGTTTTAATTAACATTTATGTTAAAAAACGATGACTCTTTCTAAAAGTGAAAGTTTAAGGCGAAATTTAGTTTAAAAAATGCCAAAGAAAATGAGGGATAACATTTTGGTTATGCCTTTTATCTTTGAAAAACAATGGGAGCTGGTTAACTGCAGGCTGCAGCCGAGCGGAGTTGGATTGGCAGGCTAGGATATCCACTGGACTGTTCCAAGTTGTCAGTCCATGATCCAAACCCCAAAAGGCTTTAATCTAATTGAATGTGTAATTCTTGCCAATGATGCCGAAATGGGAAGCAAAAAAGTGACTGAATTTTTTCTGAAAATGGTTATATAATTATTTTGAGTGTGAGAATAAAATGGAGGTGCAAATGAAGTTGGCCTTATTTGTTGAAAGTTTGCGAGTAAAAATGAACTTGCAAGATCAATGTAATGGCATGGTTTAGCCTTTTAAAGAGGATAGAGACAAAGGAAAAAAAGCAAATGAAAAATACTCACTGCTGAAAATGGAGTAAATTATATATAATTAAGAAACTGTTGTTATAGTTTAGCCTTTTAAAAAGGAAAAAGAGCAAAGCGAAAAATGATAGAAACAAGAGTCGTGAAAATGATTAAAATTTATATTGTTAATTAAAACGGTGGAAATGAATCGGTCGATCACTTTCAAGGTGACGCAGTCTTTAAATACTCACCGCTGACAATGGACGGACATTGTGAATAGGACAAAAACCCAATCCTAATCCAATACTAATTAAAATGAAAGCAAAAGGAAGGTTGTTTAATTAAGCCACGACTGGTTGCTCTTTCCATTTCTCTTCCATCTCCCACGCATATTAAGCCCAAACATCTCTCTCTGTTTTGGTTGAAAGAGGAAGGAGATGAAGAGCTGTGAGCTCTGCATGTTGGTGGCAACAACGTATTGTGAATCGGACAAAGCCAGTTTGTGCTGGGATTGCGACGCTAAAGTTCACGGAGCCAACTTCCTCGTGGCGAGACATGTGAGGTGTCTTCTCTGTCACGCCTATCAGTCTCCCACTCCCTGGACAGCTTCTGGTTTCAAGCTTGCTTACAACGTCTCTGTTTGCGACATGTGCGTCAATGGCTGTGATCGAACCCAAAATGACAACCACAAAGACGAAAAAGATGCGGATTCTAATGATGATGATGCAGATAATCAGGTGGTGCCATGGTGCACAATATCCAATACACTTTCGCCGGCTTCCACTTCTTCTGGTGGCGAGCGAGAGGTCTCTAAATCGAAAACCTTGTTTCCATTGAAAAGGTTGAAAGCAACTGTTTCAGATTTTCGATTTAAGGTGGATTTTTCGTTTGATTCCCTGTCAAATTAGACATAATTCTTTGTTCTTTAGATTGTATTATCTATTTTGTTGAAATTGAGGGTTAAGATTTCTTGCGGATATGTTAGCAGCAAGGCGAAGTGGAGGGTTTATCAAGTAAAAAGAGGTAAGGTGAGGTAGTCATTTGGCGGCTCGTCGCGGTTTCTGTTAACTCTACAATGCTATCTGAAGACCGAACCTGCTTCAGTCGAATTCGAGAAGCGCGGTGAAGACGGAGTCAGAAAAATAAAGCCAGATAAAATCCAATAAAAGTGAAATCCTAAATCAGCTACAAATTGTAATGGCCTTAGCCGTTCGTTTTGCGTAGGTTCATGATCTAACCTGTTCTACCAATAGTATAAGATTTGACGGGAATGTTGTAATGTTAATAGCTGGCCTGTAATTTCCGCTAATCTATAGCTTTTTAGTTTACTCGTAGTTTGATTTGTGTCAATAGTTTTGTATTTTGGAGGATATGAAGGAAATGCAGTAGCCAAGGCTACCTGCCCACCCACCGTTTGATTTCATCAGCTCCAGATGTGAGGGAAATGCCATGGACAAAGACAATCTCAGTGTGAGGCATGTATGGTGAGATGGCCATTGGAGGCCTCATGTGTAAGATTATGAGGTTGGTTACCCTGACTGACTGCCCATGAAATTGAGCTACCTGCATTTTGGGGCACTTTCAATCTTACCATAAATAAGTCTATATAGTCAATAGTCAATTACACATCTCCCCATAACAAGCAACCAAAGCAAAGCAAAACAACTTTTTTTTGGAGTGATTTCCTAACGAGCTCACTACTCTAATCATTTCATGTGCCCCACACGTTTACATCTTTAAGAGTTCCTTTCTTAGCAACTTGGGCTGCGTGGGGTCATTTTAATTTATGCATAAATAGGATGGTGGCTGCAACAGCAAGAGTAGTATTTTCTGGTTTAGCAGATGGAGTTATTGGTAAAACTAACATACATAACATTCTATACTATATATAGCCCTGATTGCATTTCATCTTTTACTGAAAAACTGAACTGATCTTTTTACATTTCAAATACGAGTAAGGAAAAGGATTGAATGAAACAGTGACACTACGTCATTTGTGTCCCTTTTCTAATAGTTTTATGCCACATCAGTATTTTCATTCTTAATTTCAACATTTTCATCCTAAAAAAAAATCAAATTACAATTAAAATCCTGAAATTTAGGATGAAATTGTTGATGTGTCATAAAACTATTGGAAAGGGATAATATCCCTGTTTCATACAATCCTTTCGCTACGAGTAAAATGATCCCCTCAAAACTTCCGTTAACTTTGGCCCTTAAATGTTGATGTAAAATTTCAATATGTTTTTCAATCAAATGATGTGGAAATTAATGTTGATTAAGATTTGTTATACCTAACCCGATTTGGACATGTGGCATCAGTGACAAATCTAGTGGGCTGGTAGACCTCGACCCCCTAAAATAAAATATTTTCATGTAAGGCTCTTAAAATTTTAAATTTATAATGGTAAAATTGTACCTTTGACCCCCACAAAAATGATAAAAATTTAATTTAATTCTTTAAAAATTATAAAGATATAAACTATTAAAATGATAAAATTATATTTTTACCATCGTAAAAAAATACAATTTAATCTTGATCTTCCCTAAAAAATTTTCTAGCTTTTCCCTTGAGTGGCATCACGAGAAGCAACATGAGAAGCACTTACAAGTGGTCCTCCAACTTATACCACCTGCTGGCAATCAATTGACCTGCTACTTGCATGTCTCGTCCTTCATCTCACTACCCATTAAATAGCAAGCCCTTTATCAAATCACTTGCTTTTTAACAGTTGCACTCTTATCCTCAGGAGGAAATTATTAAGGGATCATTGAGACATAATAATCTCGTATTTATCCAAATTTATCATAAAAAAATATATCAATTATAAATTTCAATTGATTGAATTATAAAACAATTATTGTAGGTTCATTACAGCAAAACAGGTTATTAGCGGTATTTTTAGCGGCGTTTGGACAGAAAATGCAAACGCCGCAAAAGGTAAAGCAATAGCGGCGTCTATAGAAAAAACACTGCTAAAGGTCAGATCATTAGCGACGTTTATGGGAAAGCGCCGCTAAAGGTCGGAGCACTAGCGGCGTTTCTGGGAAAGCGTCGTTAAAGGTCGGAGCATTAGCGGCGTTTCTGTGAAAGCGCCACTAAAGGTCGGAGCATTAGCGGCGCTTTCTCATAAACGCCGCTAAAAGTTAAGCAATAGCGGCGTTTTCCCATAAGCGCCGCTAATTTATTTAAATTTTATATATCGTAAATTAAATTAAATTAAATAATAATTTTTTTATTTATACTGTTGTGATTACATATGGTAATATCTACTCATACTTTTTTATCCCTTTGACAACGCACACACAAGCACTCGGACCCGAGACCCCTAAGATGAACAATATCCTCTTTCCAATAGAGGAATGACAAACCAGATTGTGGTACATGTACTTTGAAAATGCCTAATGTGGCACTTGAACTTTCAATTTGTATATTATTTGGTACCTTTATTTTCATAACATGTCCAATACGGTACCTGTACTTTGAAATTTTCTAATGTCGTACCTAAAATTGAAAATAATACAAAGATCTATAACATATTTTAATTTTTTGAAATAATTTATGTTCTATCCATTTATATAAATGGTTACTCAACTTTCATTTTTTTTATTTTAAACATTGAATTTAAATTTTGAAAATAGAGAAACTAAATTCCTAGAAATTGAAGTACACGGACTAAATTTCAAATTTATAAATAACACAAAAACCTATAACATATTTTAATTTTTAAAATAATTTGTATTCTATCGATTTAAGTCATCCTCGTCACAAATTTGAATAACCATGATAATATATAGTAGATCCTATACTAAATTGAAGCATCCAATGATACTCTCAAATTTGCACCAACTCTAATTATATTCCAAAATCCCCCAAAAAAATTAATAAATAATTACAAACAATCAAACTAAAATCCTATTTCTTTATGACCTTTCATGTATATCCACCATTATTTTGCATGCATGTCTAGGTACGCAAATTGTTTCCCTCGAGAATTAGAAACCTTAGTTGATCAGTCACCAAATATATATTAAAAAGTTTTCGATTTGGTGTCAAGATCAACGAGAGAAGGCCATGGATGGGAGTGACTAGGGTTGTGAAGATAGAAGATAATTTTATAATTGAAATGTAATAAGTTAATCACGTTAAAAAGGTGATTAGGAAGAAAAAGATATTTATATTAGGAATCAAAATACGAAAAAAAATTATTAACATTTCTAAAATTTTTGGTAATTTCTAAAATTAACATTATTAAAAGACCTTATGTTCCAGTATTTGCTACTCATATGGAACTAGTTATTTGACTCAAATCTCCTTATATAGTAATAATGTATATTAATCAATATTTAATAGTTAATTGACTCAATCTCCTCTTATACTAATATATATATAAATGTAATATTCAAGAGGTAATTCACTCAAATTATTAAATAGAAAAATATTTAAACTTCATATGTACAAAAAGAATTCAAATTGTTAATAGAGAGATTCAAATTAGGGCAATAAAGAAAAAGAACAAGCATTTTAACCAATTAAGTCAAAATCATTTGATTGATGCATTAAGGAAATTTTTTTATTTATATTAATATACATATAATATTGTACAAAAAAACAATACAAATTGTTAATAATGGGATTTCAACCAAGGTTGCAATTAAGATAAAAATAAAGCATCTTATAATCGTATAAGTTAAATTAAAAATGTTAACAACGAGTTTCAAACCTGGACAAAAAAGAAAAAGAACAATCATCTAACCAATTAAGTTAAATTAATTATTGATACATTAAGGGGAAATTTTCATTATCTTGAATTATATTAGTATAATATTGTATAAAACATAATTCATTAGCTTCAATGTAATATTCAAGAGGTAATTCACTAAATCTATTAATGGAAAAAGATTTAAAATTCATAAGTAAAAAAAGAATTCAAACTGTTAATAAATAGATTCGAATCAAGGCAGTAAGACAAAAGGACAAGCATTTTAACCAATAAGCTTAAATCATTTAATTGATACATTAATGGAAAATTTTAATTATCTTTATATAATATTGTATAAAAAATAATTTAATTTGTTAATAATGGGATTTGAACTAGGGTAACAAGGAAAATAGACAAGCATCTTAACCATTAAAGTCAAATTGCTTAATTGACATATTAAGTAATATTATTATATTACTTACATTACGTGTTTTAAAGATTTATCGGACTTATTTCGTACACGTGTCAAATCTGAAAAAATAATACGATAATTTTGTAAAAAAAAATTCATGTTTGCTTCGAGTAAGCAAGGAAAATAATAGTTTGAATGTTTAAAATTTAAATTTAAACTGAAAAAATAAAAATTTAAAGGCAAAAAAAGTTCGTTTTGGAAAAAACGTCGGCAAACCGCCTTTCAAAGTTATTCGAAAAATTATTCGAAATAAAAAAATCATCTCAATTGGACAATCGAGCATAAAGTTATGACCTTTCAAAGTTTTAGAAACAAAAACATAAGCTTTAATTTAAATTACCAAATCTAAATGCATAGTTTCACATCCCCTTTAACATTTCTAAAATTTTTGGAAGCAAAATAAAATTCAAACATTATTAAAACTACAAATATATATATATATATATATAAAAAGATTATATCAAATTTGGATATATATAAAATTTGAAAATAAATTAAAAAAATTAAAATATGAGAAAGAGCATTAGCAGCACTTATAAGAAAGCGTCGCTAAAAGTCAGAATATTAGCGACATTTATGAGAAAGTGCCGCTAAAGATCAGAGCATTAGCGGCACTTATAAGAAAGCGCCACTAAAGGTCAGAGTATTAGCGACGCTTATAAAAAAGCGCCGCTAAAGGTCAAAACATAAGCGCCGCTAAAGATCAGAGCATTAGCGACGCTTATGAGAAAGCGCCGCTAAAGGTCAGAGCATTAGCGGCATTTTCCCATAAACGCCGCTAATTTATTTACATTTTATATATAAAAAATTAACTAATAATATTAACAATTATTTTAAAACTTATATAAACTAAAAAAAATTTAAAATTTTAAAACTTATATAAACTAAAAAAAATTAAATTATTTTGGTTTTATATTTTTTCCCCCCAAATCCCCAAATCAAATTCCCATTGCTATTATTAAGTTATTGTTTCCTTTTGCTCCCAGTTAGTTTTCTTCTCTCTACTTATTTGGTATTTTTCCATCGTCATGCAGATTATAAAAACCTGATACCCAAAACAGAATATGCCGGAGAAACAGCTAATCGTGGCCGTTAAAGGCACTACGTCCATGGGTCCCTACTGGTATACCGTCGTCTCTGATTACCTCGACAAGATCAACAGGTCTCAGCCTCTTTCCTTAAATTTACCATTTCAATTACTCGATTTGGTTTTTTAGTTTAATTCTATTGTTACAATCGATAAGAATGTTGCAAATGTTGATAGAAAAAGAAAGATTTTTTGAACTTCCGTTCTTGTATGTCAATATATTTGTTAGTCTTCGCAGAAAACTCTTGTCTAAATTTCAAGATGACCCTTTTTCTTATTTATGTTATGCCCTTCGCATTTTCGTTTTCCTTTTATGGCCACATTTGCGGAAAACTTGCTTACAATCTAGAGACTAGTTTTTTTTTATCATTGAGCTGTTTTTCTCATTGGGTAATAGTGTTTGTTGTATTATATTTTTTTCTGCTTTGAGTTACACTGTTCTTTTATAATTTGCTGTTAATTTAATGGAACTTCCTCTTTTTATAAATGTACATCATAAAATTTAATTGTTGTGTTTTGCTTGTGTACTTGAATGAGAATGTTTGCTTCAGCTTCAGTTTCAATTAAGTGGTTTGGTTCATAGGGGAGAACTAGGCTTTGTTTCTCTTTACCCTGCATTGTGTTTATGGTTGTTAACCTTTGTTAACTATTTGTGTGAATATATTTTTTGTTATGTATGTTTGCCATCTCTTATAGATTGTGGTAATCCTGCAGGTGTTTCTGTAGTAATGAGTTGACAGGGCAGGTAAAAGGGCTTTTCTCCTCAATCTTTCTTCCATTCTGATGAGCTACTTCTCTAAATCTATGGTCACCATTGGGTTTTACAACATTAACTGTTACTATGCTGTTGAGGTTTCAGTCTTTTACTACATGGTACATGATATAAGATGACAAGTTGAATATTTGTTGTATATAGTCTAGCAAAAGACTATCAATTTTGACCATTGCATTAACAACTAACGTATTGTTAGAAAATGATTATGGGCAATCCAGTGAAGGCCTCTGAATGCACATGAGGGAATTAGTTTTTCATTTGTGTGAATTTAAGGAGCAATTTAAATTTCAATTTTTTTCTCCAATCAGCTTAAGATATCTAGTTTGCTTAATATTGATTCTATATTTAAATACGTTAATTCTGTTGACTTGTTTAAATACAAAAGAACTCTACATCTAATTTTGAGTTTTCATTGGTCACATTCAACACTATATATATATTTTCCTGGAAATGTGGGTGCCAGCTGGGTTTGATGGCTCTGTAAAAGTCAGTTTTCCTGCCTTTTTAGTATGTGCTTTCTTTCTTTTTAGTATGTTCAATTCTTTTTAAATTTATTTAATGTTTTTGGAGGATCATGTACCTCCATACTAATGTCCAAATAATATAAGATATAAGTTTAAAATATTAAACCACATTTAAAATATTAAAAATTTAATATTAAAGTTGTATATAGTAATACAATAAATTTTTATAAAAAATATTTAAAAATATTTTAATAAAAATTGAATAAAATTTATGTTACTCTCATATAGTTTTTACGTCATACAAACTTTATATGTTATTCTTACTTTGAGATGTTCACAATATAAAAATCTTTTAATTTTCAATACATATTACTTTAAAATAGAGAAAATTATAAAAATAATTAAAAATCATAAATATATACATAAAACATAAAAAATTATAAAAATTTAACAAAAAAATTATAATAGTTTCAATAAAATGGACCTAAATTTTTAAATTCAAAAAGTAGAAGGACTAAATTTCTTAAAATAAAAAGTGTGGAAATTAAATTCCAAATATATAAACTTTAAGCATATTATAACCTTTAAATTTTTTACTTTATAATTTAATCAGAAAATAAATCATTTACCCTACTAATGAAATTAAGGAATATTTACATCTAATCACTTTAAAACAAATTTAATAAGCTAAAGTCATGAAAACTTATCTTTAAGTTGATCACTCCTACGTAATCTAACATTGAATTGAATACTGTTATGATATGGATTTTTTTTTTTTCATTTATACAAATGATAAGTGGCTAATTACTATTCAAAACTTCTTATTATGTTTCATTTTTAAGATTGATTTAATTGTATTTTTCCATGTGAAAATTTCAGTTTTATTTGATTTGAAGTATACAATTTTTCTTTTAAAAATATATTTTAGTGTATTATATATTGTGAATTTGGTATTCAATGAATATATACACTAAAAGATGCAATTTTCACACGTAACTTACCACTCATGATCGAGGCTCCAAACCTTAATTTTCTATCATTGAGAGGAAATAAACTTAGTGGAAACATTCCCAACTCTATCTTAAATGCTTCCATGCTTAAGATTTTAGACTTGGGAGAAAACTCCTTCTCTGGCCCAATTCCTGAAACGTTTGGTAACTTAAGACACCTTGAATGGTTTCGAATAGCAAACAATTATTTGACTATAGTATCTGTACGGGTACTTTTAACAAAATGAAGAATCTGGGCAACACGATTAGCCTTCTATTGGTGTTGTATGCTTGTGTTTAAATGTATACATGAAAACTGTCAATTGTCATGATATCTAACTAAAGTATTCGTCTGCTAGGCACTTGGAGTTCCTGTTAACAGGCTTGTACAAGCTGCAGATTCGATCTCGATATACTTCATCTTAATTTAAACTCTCTTTTGCCAGAAATACAACTTCAACTTGAAATTTTCTTTATCTTATAAATAATGGATTTAGATTTTTTTTTTCATTGCTTTTGAATGTTGTAGGTATGCTTATCAAAAGGTTTGGATGCTCCAGTTGGATCCGTCATTGTTGGATCCAAAAGCTTTATTAGCAAGATAAAATCTGAAGTTTTTTCGGTTAAAAGATCTTTGCTATATATCGAAATCTATCTTCAAACTTTGTTTTCTATGTTTTTTTAGGCTAGAAGACTTAGGAAAACCTTAGGTGGTGGGATGAGGTAGCTTGGTTTCATTTGTGCTACTGCTTTTGTTGCTTTAAAAGAAAATGTTGCAAAGCTCGAGGGTGGTCACAAGAAGGCTAAGGTGTTAGCAGGTAAATTATGGTTTGAGGTTTCATTACTTCGACTCTTCATTTTTTTCGTGAAATACTCGTATCTAACACCTATGTCGAGCATCAAATTAAATTATTGGATTTTATGCTGGTTTTGTATTGTTTCAAAGGGACTAAAATCAAATTAAAGGTTTGGATATTTGCAGCAAGCTTTTAATGGAATGCAAGAAAAAAATTGGAACTAAGTCAAACATTGCTACTCCTCTAATAAACCACTAAACATCATTTCAAGATGTTACAGTGGGGGAAGATCATAAATATTATGTAAAATCTATTTGTATTAAGCCTTTGGAGATTCCATCATTCTCTCTTAGTAGCATGTAACTTTTGTTATTCAATGGGTAATGAAGTTTAGTTTTCTTTATATTTTATCCAAAAAAAAATTCCTTACCACAAAGAACTTTGAAAACGGAGACGAGATTGTTAGGAGGGATAAGCACAAATCCAATTGAAATTGGATTTGAATCGGTTACATGTGAATTTACAAGAAAAAATATTAAAAATTCGGGTTTTATATTAATTAAAATGAGCTCGTAAAATCTGTTAATATTAGCGGCGCTTGTGGGAAAACGCCACTAAAGATCATGTTCTTTAGCGGCGTTTGTGGGAAAAACACCGTTAAAGACCATGTTCTTTAGCGGCGTTTATGAGAAAGCGCCGCTAAAGATCATGTTCTATAGCGACGTTTTTCCTCATAAACGTCACTATTTTTAGCTGTATTATCTTTAGTGGCATTTTTTGTGACGCTTGTAAAAGCATCGCTATAGGCTCAAAAAAACGCCGCTAAAAACCTGTTTTCTGTAGTGGTTTCAAGAGACAATAATTTCATGTTCAAGCTAAATGTGATTTATAACTTTTAAAAAAAATATATTTTAGTAACTTTTTATATTTATATTGTTTTTTTATTTTTTGTATTTTTAATAATTTTATAATTTTAAATACTTTTTTGGAATTTTTAAGAAATTATATATATATATTAAAATTTTAATGATGATGTCATCTATCACATATGATAGTGTATAATTGATTGAATATCCCAATCATCAATTTTTAACTTTTGAAAGATTAAACTGGAAGTGTTTGATAATATTACAAACTGAAGTGAGACAAAAAAAAAAAACACTTTAACGATCAAAGTGACAAAAGCTGTATGCTTTAAAAACTAAAGTCTGCATTAAGCGATATGGTTTACTTGAAATTAACTAGGGCATATATATATAAAGCTTCCTAAAATTTATGTCAACAAATATATTTTATATATATTGATTTACTTTAATAGCTTAAATTATTCTCAATTAATTATAATTATTAATTTGATATGATTAGAATTAAATTATATTGATTTTCAAAAGCTTATACCTCTTTTAATTAATTTAATTTCTTTTTTTTATGATTTAAAACCCTATAAATGTTGTTTGATGGGAGATTAATTAGTAAACAGTGTTAAACATTCCAAATCCACATCAATAAAGGTCGTTGATGCCCATCTTCCGGCCTCAACCTTGATGGAATTCTATTGCAGGTTCCTACTTTGAGACATACTAATTTTTTAGCTCATAATCATAGACCATTTTTAAAGTGTTTAGCATGGAGAATAAAAAGTTCCATCACTATATAGTTCTTAAATAAAATTCAATATTATTTCATTGCTTTGCAAAGGAAAAAATATATTGTTATGATATTTTTGTTATCAACTTTAAATTCAAATTAACCCCAAATTATCGATTTGCGATTTTTGTCTGGGCACTACCATGTAGATATATTAAGGGCTCGCGGGGAGAGTTCGCAAGCCAAGATCATATGTTTCTGGGTATTCGTAGGTAGAGAGTGTGAAGTTAAGCGAGTGGATGGGCAAACACGTGTTAGGTCTAGGACAACATACATGTTGACATGCATGAAGCTTACCTAAAACGTCACTTCGATGAACAATAACTATACCTTATAAATACCTGATTCTTCACACCAAAAGTACATACTATAAAATACTCAATATATATATATATATATATATATATATATGTATGTAGTCTCTCGTACCACTCAATTATCTTATATAACATAAAATAAATAAATATATATTTATTTATTTATTTATTTGAACATCATATTAGCGGCCAAAGTTGAGCCAAGATACCGTCAGCCAGTCTAACATATTATATTACGTATTCCGCTTGGCTTTGTTTATTGTTCTGTTGTGGTACTAGTTAGAGTTTGCCAAGGGAACTCTGTTTGGCGACATACTGCCAAACAAATGACATCCACGTTATCAAGGAAAACTACAAACACGATGCTAATATTATAAGAACAATTAAGCAACACTACACACACTTTGAATTTATTATTTGCTAATGTCTTGGGAGGTAGATGTAGGCGCGACAACAGACGTTTCCACATGTGGGGTTGCCAGTAGATTAAACCTCTAACTCCTATACTTCTCATGGCTTTGCTTTCACCCCTTATTATGCATCTGCTAACAAGAAATATGAACCACAACTTTGTGAACGTAGTTTCAATGTATAGAATTGTTTAAAGCATAAAATCTTTCAATGGAATTTTACTAAATGAAAATTATATAAATAAATTCCAAAATCCGAACCATTGTGCTCCTCCTCCTCTTCATCGTGATATTCAAGTTCTTCTTCTGGTACTGGCAGCAGGAGCTGAATATCTTCATCAACGATCTTCTTTTTGGTAACCCTCTCGGCTCTGCCTATTCCGCTTTCACCCTCGTCCGGGTAGCGGACCACTACTACTGGACAAATGCAGTGGTTGACGCAATAATAACTAACGCTTCCTAACCCTAGGCCTAGCCTTCCCGTTGTGCCTCCAAACCCTCTTCTCCCCATGATCACTGCACGCAGCCCTAACCTCTCCACTTCCAAACACAATCTCTCTTTCATGTCACGATCTTTCACTACGTGGATTTTGAACGGAATCTTAGCATCCACTAGTGGCTGAGCCAGTGTGTGTGCTCTCCTTGTCGTCAAAATGTTCAACTCCTTCTCGATTTCCTGCTGCGACTCTTCGTTGGAGTCGTTGTCGCACTTATTTTTGGAGTTACGGGTGATAGAGCCCCAGTCAGCTCCATAAAGGACGGAGGTTGGGCGAACGTGGAGGAGTACGACAGCGTCTCCAGCACGAAGGTAGTTCTGAACAGCCCATCTAACGGCGTAAGCGCTCTCGTCGCTTAAGTCGATGGCTATGGCGATGCGACGGTGGGGGAAGGCGGGGAAAGTAGGTTGGATTGGGAGAGAAGAGAGTGGTGGAGGCGGAAGAACTGAGGGATTCATCAGAGGACAGGAGTTTGGCGAATCAGCTATATTGCCTTGCCTATACAACGCTGCTCACACAGGGTCTCCTTTGAGCGTGGATTTAAACGAGGTTACATTGCAATTAAATGTTGGATAAGGACCCGTTGTTAGCATTCTTCCGTACCAGATTTTTTTATATATAAGATTAGCGTTTCTTATTACCAACCGTTGCTTTAGCAAAAGCAGCTATTTGTTTGTATTTTTAAGACTATAATTTTTATTAGGATCGATCCGACTATCTTTTATGTTATTTTTATGAATTATAAAAATTAATTTTTTTTTTTGCATTCGTAATAATTATAATTACAAACAAAATCATTACTTAAACTCAAATTAAAATAAATTTAAAACGTTCTAAACTGTGGTTTTTGAGTTTTAGTTAACGAGTTTCAAATTTTGTAATTGAGAAAACATAAAAGAAGAGAAAATCATAGTTCAAAACGAATAGATAAGTTCCAAATATGAATATTAATACATAATTTTAAATCAACAAAATTCATTATTGATGTTCAAATTGAATACAACAACATATATTTTATTTATAAATAGAATAAATAGGGTAGTTGGGTTTGGGACACGACGAATATCAACTTGGGACGCAAACGGTATGGTCACCTACCTCTCACGTTGATATGAATCCCACGACTTAGCCATCACATCTTTCTACCTGTAGTAACCAAATACTACTACTCTCTCCATTTTAATATATATCTCGTTTGCGCTTCTCTTCATCAACAGAACCAAATAGGAGAATAATGCTTTTGCATTAACATCAGAAAAGTGTTGGAAGCTTCTGTTATTTGAAATTAATTACAATAAGTGCTTTTAAAAAATTTGGTTTAAAATTTGAGTGTTTAATACTGCTGTCAAAATTTTTTTTGAAAATAAAATGTTCATTTTACACATACTAAATTGACTTAAAAATGATTACACTTCGACACGATGTGACTCTTATTTGATACAAAATTCGATTACTATCTTACCGAATATGATTTTTGACCTACACATAAAAAACGAATCCAACACGCTAAATATACTTTTATGTTTAGTGATGATGAATTTAAATTTCTCATACCTTACCTTTGACAAGCATCTAAAACAACTAATATAACATAAAATAATATCGATAAACATATTATTGATTCATATCATCTGGTCATAATTAATTAATTGCATATATCCCTTTCATTCAACCGTAAAATTTAAACTTGTACCATGTAATACAATTTTGTAATATATCGCACATTTTCAATTCCATTTCCTGTATCCATTACTGTCTTATCAAGTCTATTACCGTTCTTAATTCATATGCTTTCATTTAATTCTATTTCATTGTATCATGGCATTTCATGGCACCATTCTTTTCCAACTTACAATTTATGGCTCAATTTTATTTTATCAATTCATAACATCATAGTTCATTCTTACCTATATAATGCTCATCTATTAGTCTTTTAAGCAATTACTCCATCATCTTATACTTATTTTCATTATGCATAAAATGGCATGCATTAATAAGTGTTGCAACCAGGCCACTGTACTAGCATCATAATAAACATAGGTGGAGTATGACATTGGATACATAGAATTATCCAACCAACACACCATCATCACATAAATGCTCCAACCATTACACTAATACCGTATAATGTATCAATGCCATGTCTTATTTTCTTCTCTTACCTCAACAAAATGCAATGGCCAATGCGGCTAGTTTTAATGAACAAGCTTATTTGTTGTTATTTATTTATTTATATATATAGTTTAACTGATTTTTTTAATTTTTATTTTCAAAAAATTCCTATGAAAGCCATGAGAATGTGATGTAAAATGATATGTCAATAGATACATCTGACTATGTTTAAAGGATAATGTAACTTTTGGTCTCTGAACTTAGTAAGTGAGTCTACATTGGCTCTGAAATTTTTTTATTTACTTTGACCTCTAAATTTGAATATTGTTATTTATTTAAGCTCGTCCTGTTAATAACCGTGAAAAAAAAAGGGGATAATGTGACTTTGGCCCCTAAATTTGGCAAGCAAGTCCACATTGGCCCTTGAATATGACAATTAGGTTCACTTTGGTACTTGTACTTTTTTTGGTCTATTTTGAACTTAATAATCAGGCTCATTTTGACTCCTGAACTTGAAAAATCTATAAGTTTGATTATGTTGCACTCTGAGATTGTGTCATGTCATCACTTAAAAAAAAATTAGATGATGATGTTGAGGTATAATCTCGGAGTGTCATACTTAGTGTTTTAATAATCGAGTCGATGGTTGAACAGATTAGACCACCAATTCTCAATTCAACTAGTTCGATCGGTTTGACCATCGGGCCAACAATAATTAAATAAATAATTAAAATTCATAAAAAACTAAAAAGTCAAATAAAATTAGTTTTATCTTTCATTTTACTTTTTTTAGATTTTTAAGAATTTTTAATTATTGTGGGTCTGACTGTTAAACCGATCAAACTGGTTGAATTGAAAACAGGTGGTCTAACCTATTCAATCATGGGCTTGATTATTAAAACACTAAATATGACAGTCTGAAATTGTAGCACAACATCATCTAAAACTTTTTTATTTTTGAAAGTTAGAGTGTGACATCATTAAACTTTTAGGTTTTTTTAAATTCGACGATAAAAATGGACCTAATTGTCAATTTCAGAAATGAACAAAAAAAATATAGTTATCAAAGTGCATCTAATTGTCAAGTTCAAGAGTCAATATGGACTTACTTGTCAAGTTTAAGGATCAATAGTTATATTATCCCTCCCTTTTTCACACGATCATTAACAGAGTAGACTTAAAAAAATAACAATTTTTAAATTCAATATTCAAAATGGATGAAGATCAACCTACTTACAAAGTTGACAGGTGAAAAGTTGCATTACCCTACATTCAACTGTTGAAATGCATGCATACAGACAGATTATAAGTTTTGCAAGGACTGTACTGTGTCATTGTTTGGAAACAAGTGTTAACTGTTGAGAACTGCCAGCATTTTGAATGTTGACATTGGAAATAATGACCCAAAGGGACCAAATAAAAACTCCAAAAAGAGCCAAAAACTGTTAGGGAAGTGCGATGAGTATGACATGAGCGGCGTTGGTTTGTACAAGTGAGGCCGAGGGGTGGGGATTGCCTCGTCGTTTCTCGTATTAGTCATAATATCATGTAGTTGTAAGATGTTATTGTATCCTTCTGTCTATTTCCTAGGACATAACTTTGAATACACAACTCTGTTAAATTTGAATTTAAATATTACTAATACTTTTGTTTTCTTCTATACAAATAACGAATATATATATATAAAACTTTCAAGACTTTGTCACTATTTAAACTTGTTTATGCTCACTTCGTCGTATTTAAATCTGGTTGATTTGATAAAATTAAATATCGACAATGAAGAAATACCGCAAAGAAAATGGGAAAAAAAAAACATAGATTTTACGTGGAAACTCTTTCTGGAAAAAACAACGGGCGGAGGAGAAGAAAATTCACTAATGTTGAAAATCGAATAATTACAAGAAGAGATGACTGTAGGAGCCCAATTTTGACCGAGCCCAAACCATTTTAAATTTGCTTTGAAATTAAGTTTATGTTAAATTCAAATTTATTTTAAATTTAAATTTATTTTTTATTTAAGTTTAATTTAAGTTTGAATTTAATTTAAATTTAATATTATGGTAAATTTAATGTCCATTTACAAATAAAGTCCAAATTACAAGTCCAAGTTTACAAGCCCAAGTGGACTAAATTTGGCTAGCCCAAATCCAAATACAATAAACCCAATTTGCTAGCCCAAGTGCCCCAATTTACAGCAACCCAAACAGAAACCCAACCACCTGCACTGCACCACCACCACATCAGCCAACTACGACGTGCCACGTCATCGCCACTAGCCATCACCTCCAAACAAGTTGCTTCTGCCACAGCCATCATCTTCACCAGCTGCTTCCAATCGCCAATGCAGACTTGCAAAAGACACGATGCACATTTAAATATGTAAAACAAAATTGAATGATTATATACTTGGCTATAAAAGCCAAGACAGAATATGTACAAAGGGTTACGAACCCAGTTCTGGAAATCTAAATACAAAACCTTTTTCATTACCAAACAATATTCAAAGCCAAATAGCAACCAAGAGCATAAAGAACAGAATATCATACAATTCAGTTCAGTCCAGGTATGCAATCCCAGTGAATATTCATTCATCAATATTAAACCTTTGAGTTTTAAACTGTTCATAACCTCTTCATACATTTATTATTTATTATATCATTTATTTCCTCTTTTACCAACTGTCAATATTCATTTAATATCACTGACTGTTTATAGCATTCATCCGTTTTTTCATGCACCTATTAAACACATTAAATGATGTTTTAAAATTTTTAATGTTGATGTCTGTTATAATAAATAATGTTAACAAATATTTTAATAATAATAAATATTAATAATAATGTTTAATATATAAAAAAAAGGGAATTTGAAAAGCTGATTGACTTCCCTGACCGTTGCATCGCCGGAGTGTCGCTGGATCCCATCACCGTCGCTGTTGCTCCCTCCCCAAGGTCGTAATCTGCAGACAAACAAAAGGGGACTTTAAGATCGGATCTTCAAAATTAAAATACCTAATAATAAAGGAGGTTTTAAAAAAAAAGATAGGATAAAGTCAAGGACAGATTTAGGAATGAAAGACAAAAAGGGATTTTAAAGATTTAAACAAAACACAAAAGGAAAAGGTTTTGGATTTTTTTAGATCTGGGTTAAGTCCAAATCTAAGAATGCCTAAAAAATGGAAGGAAAAGAGAAATGGGTTCAACAAAAAGAAAACAGAAGAAAGGAGAAGGAAGGAAGGCTTATCGGTAAGGCGCGTGCGACGGTCGACGCTTGGACGAAAGGGGCCAAATCGGTCGGCCATGGGTTGTTGTTTTGAGAAAATGAAAATGAAACAAAGGGGAAAGGAGAGAATTTGAGTGAGAGAGCTTTAATTTTTTTTAAAAAAAAATGAAAAAGAGATGATTTTTGACCTAAAAAATGGCTCTTATAATACTTTCAAAACGACGCCGTTTTGAGCAAGGTTCACAGAGTCAAAACGACACCGTTTTGGCATATGCCCATAGACCCGACCCGATCCGATCCGGTGGACCCTCAGGATTCGCGTGTTTTCAATAAATAGTCTATTTACACGTTTAGTCCTTCCATATTTTTAATTATTTCAATTTAGTCCTTTTTACACTTTTAATTATTTTTTATTTGGCCCAATAATTTTGTTTACTTTTCAATTTAATCCTTTGACATTTTGAATGCACCAGAGGCTGCCACGTGTGTTACTTTGGCTTATTTGTGCAATTAGTCTCTTTTATTTTTAATTTGTTTTAATCTAGTCTTTAAATCAACTTTCGTTAAATTACAAAATTGACCCAGGAATTTTTTAAGATTTACAAATTAGTCCTTTGACTTCTGGATGCCTGTGGGGCTACCACGTGTCACCCTTTTTTGGTTTTATTATTTTATAGATCCCTGGACTGTTCAAAAATTATATTTTTACCCCCAAACTTTCTAAAATCTCATTTTTAACCCCAATTTCACCACAAATTACCATTTTACCCCTAAACTTTCCAAAATCCTATTTTTAACCCCGATTTCACCAAAAATTGCCATTTTACCCCTAAACTTTCCAAAATCCCATTTTTAACCCCGATTTCACTAAAAATTACCACTTTACCCTCAAACTTTCCAAGATCCCATTTTTAACCCCGATTTCCCCAAAAATTACCATTTTACCCCTGAACTTTCCAAAATCCCATTTTTAACCCCGATTTCACAAAAAATTACCATTTTACCCCTGAAAGTCAAAAATTACCATTTCACCCTCGGGATCCAAAGGTCCCGTTTTCGATCCCGATCGCATCATTTTTCTTCTTCACTAAACGCTTGCATTTATTTTAATCATTATGCATTTGCATTTTACATTTTTGCATTCTATTTATCTGCTTATTATCTTGCTTCGTATTTAACTTCTCTTATTAGTTGCTATTCGATATTTTAAACTTACACGCTCATTTTTAAAGTATCTTCAAAGACGAGGCAATATTCCTCTCATGTGAAAGCTTCGAGAAATCATGCCCTAACGTGTCGAGTGTGATTTTTCGTATAACTCACACCGTCGAATATCCTTTTTTAAGATTTTTATACCCGTTAACCCCGAGATTCCGAGAATATCGTGTCCTAACGTGTTGGTCATGATTTTAATTTTTCGTGAAAATCGAAGTAAACGGGTATTCCATATTTGAATCTTTTAAACTATGTGTCCGAGGATTACATTTTAAATTCAATACGAAATTTTTAAATTCTCAAAACATATATCTATATCGCAAATAATTTTAAAATGAGGCAATGTCCTTTTGTATGAAAACTTCGAAGAATCGCGCTTTAACGTGTTAAGTGTGATTTTTGTAATTCATGCAAATCGGATATCCTTTTCAAAGGTTTTCAAAATATTCTTCAATCTAATAATTATATATAATGTGATTTTAAGACAAAAAAAAACAATGTTCTTTCGTGTGAAGATCTCGAAACATCATGCCCTAACGTGTTGAGTGTGATTTTCATGGTTCATATGATAGAACACTCTCTTTAAAATGTCTCAAAACATCCTTCAGTTTTGAAACTCCGAGAACTTAGTGCCCTAATGTGTTGGACACGACTTCTAATTCTCATAGAGGATCGAAACACGAAGACGAACTCTCCTTAAGAGTTTTTCCTTTGAAATTATACAAAGCCGTCTAAAATAAACATCGTATTTTAAATGTTACTCGAGTTTTCATTGTTTTCATAAAATAAGACCCGAAAATAATCATGTGGTACCAATTTTTAGGCGTATGAGGGTGCTAATCCTTCCTCATGCGTAACCGACTCCCGAACCTGTTTCTCTGGATTTCGAAGACCCACTTTTTTAAATGTTTTAAATGTTTTATGGTGATCCAATCACACCTAACAAAAGATTGGTGGCGACTCCCATTTCCCTTTTTTTCCAAAATTAATTAAAATGATTTTTTTTTGAAGCCCCGTTCCCGAGGTGGTTTCGACAATGACTATGCCTATTTATAGGTTGAAAAACCTTATTCCAATCAACAACTAATAGAAATAACGTAGTAAAGTTGAAACACCTTATTCTAATTAAAATAAAATAAAAGAAGTCTAGTTTATTTGGACTTTACTTTTATTTTATTTTAATAAGAATTCTAGTCACTCAATTCTAATAATCTAAAATATATTTTATGTTACATTGATTTCCTGAAAAATTATGAATGATACGATGATCTCTAATTTTTTTTTATTGAAAACGAAAATGGATTGTTTCTAAACTCAAAAAGCATAGCCTGTCATTGAGATTTGGCAATTTGTCAATTGAGATATGAAGTTATAACACAGTGATAATGAAGGTGAAGAAAGAAAACGAATTTCAAGGAGTTCACTATTAGTTAATGTAAAGATCATGGGTGTTTTGAGTTTCATCATGCCAATTACAATATGTGTTGGTTTTGTCCTATTGCCTCAATGTTGTTTTCTCACGTTTCATTCACTGTGTCTAGGCCGGGCCTTGGGGATTGGGCTCATAGGACGGTTAATTAGGTCTTTCAGTTATCTTAATATGATGTAAACCCCAACCCATCGTGCTTTCATCAGGCTATGTTATCTAGTTTGACCGAGATTGATGCCCCATGGGGGAGGGCAACAATATAAAAACAATGATAATTTTAGTGGGGGTGAGAGCAGTTGAGAAGAGGTGATGCCATGCCAATTATGACTTTGAATTGAACTTGGTGGTCATTTGAAGAGTATTAGCAGGCTTGATTGCTCAGTCAGTATTCAACTCAGCTCGATTGCTTATTCTTCAAAGTGTTTTTTGGTAGTTTCTTCCAGGGAATTGGACAATGAGTTGAGTAACTGCGGAGATGGGGAAGGACATCTGATTATTAGACTCTCTGTTTTGTTTGAGTATTTATTGCAAATTAGCTGCTGGCAAAAACATAATCCAATTCATGAATTAACGATTGTCATTTGTGTCAATATTAAAATATCAAAATTGGCGAAGTATACGAATTTAGAATGATCCGATCAGAGAATATAGATTAAATCTATAATTACACATATTGTAGAACCAATAATTGAAATTAACCCAACAAATTTAACTATTTTTTTTTGGGTTATGACTAAAATTTTAAAATTCAATCAATATTGGGACTAAAATTAATCCATGTGAAAGTAAAAGACTAAATCCATAATTTTTACAAAGTATAGGGACTAGATGAAAGGTGCAAATGCATTTGAGAATGGGAGTCTTTCATAATTCTTCTTTGGGACATTGGATGGGATAGGGCAGGATGGTAAAGTTGGGATTCCAAATATAATTTCACACAAAACATTAATTTTGGCATTAGGTCAGAATAATATTTATACCCAATAAATGCTCCTATTGTCTGTTTCATGAATCCCATGCATAATGCATCCCTGCTATTCCAAATATTCATTTTTAGTGCTAATCATTTATTCACAGGCACAAGTCACATGTTTCTAATTTTTTTGGTCTATTTAACAACAAATATATATTTTAAAATGATTGTGGTTTCAGTCATAAATTGTTGTAACTTGTACGAAAGTGTTTGAAATTTAATGCAATGAAACCCAAATAAAAATTATAGGCTATACATTTTTAAGTTATCTTTCGTTACCATTCAAAAAGATTTTTTTAAATTTGAGAAAATTAATACATCTTTAAAAAAGAAAATTGATTAAGTCGGATCAACACATTATTTTAGTTTGAAGATACGATTGATGTTGCAATGCAAAGTTATGTCTAGCGGTCGTGACGAGGAAATAAAATAGCAAGACCGGAGATTAATTGACACTTCGCGGAGATTGATGGTATAAAATCCTAAAAAAAAAAAATCAAAAAATCAAAATATTTTAATCAAACATGCTATCAAATGAAGTAAATTATGAAACTTAAACAGTGTCAAGTATCACTACTCTCAAAACTTGTCTTAACAATTCTCCCCATTTGGCATTTTTTACCAAAGACCTGCAACCAATTTTCTCAAGCAATGTGATGCAACATTAGCATTAGCAACATCAAGTTTAAGCTAAGCTCCCTTTCAAACATAACTTACTCTTCCCCTTTTTAGACAAAAATCCAAAGTAACTTCGAGTAGTTGCAATTGGAGGAACATCTTCATACGTCTAAGTTTCATCAACAATAAAAATGTAATGACAAATAGACAACATCATGAATAACCAGAACAATCAACAACATCAAGTAAAACAAAGAAAAAAAAAAACTCCCCTTAGTAGTAACATTAAATGTTAGGAAGTATATTGTTTCAAAAAAAATGTTAGGAAGTATTGTTCAAACATATTATTAAAATGTCAAAATATTATAATATTGGTAAAAAAAATTTAACATTAAAAATATAGTTTGAAAAATTAAATTATAAAAAAATCCATCAATCTTGAGTTGATATCAAGTTGACTTGTGACATCAGTTCAATCACTACATTAACAATATATAAATGTGTGTAAAAATATTAAAACTTATAAAAAAAAATCAAACAAAGTTTTGGTTGAAACGATAAAGTTAAAATTTGATAAATATTAGTGTGATGGATTCAAATCTCACTCTTATGCTAACATTTTTTTTAAATGGTTTTATTAAAATATAAAAGAGAAACCTACCCTAGTTTGTGAGAGGTAAGTGAACTTTCTCAAGTAACTTGTTTTACAGTCTTGTCATCGTATTCGTCTGGTGTGGGCTATGGAAGATTAGGACCGTATCTCACATTCAAATTCAAGGTTGACCCAGTCATATCTTTGCAACGTTTTACTGAAAATCTAGAAATACTAGAATAGAATAGAATACCTTTGACTTATGACATTGTTACTCAGCTTATTCAATTGCCCTTGTTCTGTGGGTAACAAACAAAGGCCATGGTTGTCTTCTTCACAAGCTTTAATTTGATTTACACACCAATAAAGCTACTTGCTCATAAATAATTTTGCCATAGCAATTCAAGTAGTGTTTTTCTTCCATCTCTTGTGGAGAAATATCTGTCTTGTTTATTTTATCAGTAACCCTCTTACATGACAGTGCCACGGAGAAGATGAATATCCCATGGCTGATACTTTCCCTTCAAATCTTCATCTTCTTTTCTCTCAACTGCCAACTCGCCTTTGGAGCTGACACCATCTCAGCTAATCAATCTCTGTCCGGGACTCAGACCATTGTTTCATCGGGAGGGCACTTCGTGTTGGGGTTCTTCAAACCAGGTAACTCTTCCAACTACTACATAGGCATGTGGTACGGAAAGGTCAGTGAACAGACCGCTGTTTGGGTTGCAAACAGAGAGATACCAGTCCATGATATACACTCTTCTGAACTGAAAATATCTAATGGTAACTTGGTTTTGTTCAACGAATCCCAAGTGCCAATTTGGTCCACCAATATTAGCTCAAGCAGCTCAAATTCTGTTGTAGCAGTTCTTGAAGATGGTGGGAATCTCGTTTTAAAAGATGGGTCGAAATCATTGACGCCATTATGGCAAAGTCTTGATCATCCCACTCATACATGGCTTCCTGGTGGTAAGCTTAGCTTGAACAGACGAACCAATCAAAGCCAGCTGCTAACCTCATGGAAAAATTCGGAAGATCCTGCACCGGGTCTCTTCTCCCTTGAGCTAGATCCCAATGGAACCAATCAATATTTAATACTATGGAATAGGTCCAAACAGTACTGGACAAGTGGAGCTTGGGATCCACAGACGAAGATTTTCAGGTTAGTTCCAGAAATGAGACTGAATTACATCTACAACTTCAGCTATGTTTCAAACGAAAACGAGAGTTATTTCACTTACTCGCTTTATGATCCTTCTACTATATCTCGCTTTGTAATGCATGTTTCGGGGCAAATTCAGCAACTGTCATGGTTGGAAAGTAGCCAGAAATGGAATTTGTTTTGGTCACAACCGAGACAACAATGCGAAGTGTATGCCTTTTGTGGTGCTTTCGGCAGCTGCAATGAGGAAGCTCTGCCATTCTGCAACTGTTTGACAGGCTTCGAGCCCAAGTCAGAAAGCGATTGGAATCTGAGTGATTATTCTAAGGGGTGTAAAAGGAAAACCCAGCTCCAATGTGAAGATCTCACTCTTGCCCATGGAAAGAGTGATAAGTTTCTAGAAATGCCCAACATAAAATTGCCTCCACAGGAGCAGTCCATGACCGTTGGGAGCATTTCGGGATGTGAATCCACCTGCCTCAAGAATTGCTCTTGCAATGCTTATTTCTATGGTAGTGATGGTTGTAAAGTTTGGATGGGAGATGTCTTGGATCTGAAACTACTTACAGAGGATTCTAGCAATGGAGGAACTATATATATCAGGCTAGCGGCATCTGAGTTTTCAAGTTCCAGCAATAAAAGTGGAATAATTATAGGAGCAGTAGCAGGTACAGTGAGTGTAGTCCTATGCCTTGTAGCGTTTGCGATGTTGAGATGGAGGATGGGAACGATGAGAAATCCAAAAGCAGTTGAAGGTTCACTTTTATATTTCGGATACAGAGATTTACAGATAGCAACCAAGAATTTTTCTGAAAAAGTGGGGAGTGGAGGCTTTGGCTTTGTTTTCAAAGGAATGTTGGCAGACTCGAGTGTTATTGCAGTGAAGCAGCTTGAGAGCATCAACCAGGGAGAGAAGCAATTCCGCACAGAGGTGAGCACAATCGGGACTATTCAACATGTAAATCTAGTGCGGCTTCGTGGGTTTTGCTCTGATGGTGCGAGAAAGTTATTGGTATATGATTACATGCCAAATGGTTCTTTGGATGCCCATCTCTTCCATGAAAGCAACTCTGATGCTCTAGACTGGAAAACCAGGTACCAGATTACACTTGGTACAGCTAGAGGCTTAGCTTACCTTCATGAGAAGTGCAGAGATTGTATCATTCACTGTGACATCAAGCCAGAGAACATTCTCTTAGATGCTGAATTCTGTCCGAAGGTAGCAGATTTTGGGCTGGCAAAGCTTGTTGGGCGGGACTTCAGCAGGGTCCTGACAACCATGAGAGGGACGAGGGGCTACCTTGCACCAGAATGGATTTCAGGTGTGGCCATTACAGCTAAAGCTGATGTGTACAGCTACGGGATGATGCTTTTTGAGATTGTCTCCGGAAGGAGAAACTGCCAACAGACTGAAGATGGAAAAGTTAGATTCATTCCAACTTGGGCTGCTAGCCTAATAACAGAAGGCGGCGATGTCCTCAGCCTATTAGACCCCCGATTGAATGGAGAAGCCCCTGTAGAAGAGATATCAAGATTATGTAAAGTGGCTTGTTGGTGTATCCAAGATGCTGAAACTCAGCGGCCATCAATGGGTCAAGTAGTTCAGATGCTAGAGGGGGTTTTGGATTTGCACCTGCCGTCGTTTCCAAGATCTCTCCAGGTGTTTGTAGACGAGCAGGAGCACGTATTGTTCTTCACCGAGTCATCCTCAGCAGAGAGTTTTCAGACTCGGAGTTACATCGCAACTCCCTCTCACAGTAAGAGCTCCACATCCTCAACAACTTCATAAATCATGAGAAGTATCGCCTGGATGGGGATAAATCAAAGTATCATTTGTCCATCTATGTGGATTAAAATTTTTCATAAGATATCCTTACAATATATTAATGTAATTCTGTTGCATTTAAATTTGTATATTTTCCACGATATTAAAATTTTAATGAAAAAAATATAAAATGATGCACCCAGGCTTGTAAATTTCTCTAACTGCTTCCAATTTTTAAGCAGCATTCAACCCGAAAAAAATTTCTCTGTTTAAATCCCTAAAATATATGAACATTCCTATCAAATTTTCATCTTCACTTGATTAACCTAAATATATGGTTTTTACATATATCCACATATCCTAAACCTACACTCACATAAAAAAATGGGATCACATTACATCCCCGTTTAACAACGCTCTCTAAAAGTGTGTTCACTCAAAAAGCCTTTTTTGACTTTGAAACATTACTGAACAAATACTAACCCACTTTCTACACAATATTCAACAGCAATTTATGTATCTACACATGCTTCATATCTGTATAAAAGGTCTAAAAAACCTTTTTCATGCTAACATGTAGAATACCCTTCCATTTACATTTTATAGGAAAATGGTTAATGTTATGCTACTCTCAAAATTGTCAAATTCTAATTTTCATCTCTATCATATACTCAAAGATTCAATCTTTATAGTTCAACTTTTTTGACATAATTTGGTACCTTAATTCAGACTTGTTCTTAATATTTTTGAGGGGCTTTAGGCAAAACAATAAATTGGATCATTTATTAAAAAAATTATAAAATGTAATAAAATAAAAGTTAAAAAAATTTTGGGATATTAAGAGATGAAGCATTTATGATGAAAATTTAAAACCTTAGACATTTAATTAATTTATTTTAGTTTGAAATTTTTTAAAGCTGAAAATTTTTTTTGAGCCCCTTCCAGCCCTGGGCTCTGAGTAGTTACATTCTCAAACAACCTCTAGAGTCGGGACTGCCTTAATTTTTTACAATGTCATTGGTTAACTCAAATACTTTGTTTTGATTAAAATGTTTATGTAACTTTTAAGAGTTATTAATACTATTAAATTTATTTTTTAAATTCAAATCCTTTGCAATGCCATTTCTTTTTATATAGCTACTAAGTGAATATTTTTTTTAACTTTAAAATATTAGATCAATGAATTTAACAAAAAATTTTGATGGTGTTAACAATTGAGTCTAAATTTTTAAATTTGAAAAATAAAGAGACTAAATTTCTAAAAATAAAAGTGCAAATACAAAATTTTAAATATATAATGAGTATAGTGAGTTGAAGTTTTTTTTTAATATTCAAATATTAATAATTAATATTCAAACATACCAATGAGTACAATGGTTAGATCCATACTAGTTTGTTGTAATCAAAGAATCTCTCACAAGAATTCTCGTCACTTCGTACGGTCTATTTGGATAGTACAAAGTAATTGAATGAAGTAGTAATTACAAAGTATTGTGATTTCTTAGACATGTTTGATTGACAAAGCATAATTACATTGTAATGTCATATATCATGTTTGATAGTATGAAATTATAATTATACAATTATATAATTTAGATTTTTTTAAAAATATTATTACTATAAAAGTAAAAGTGTAAATATTAAATTTCAAATATACAATGAGTACAGTGAGTTGAAGTATTTTTTTAATATTCAAATATTTACACTAGAATTTGACCCAAAAATAATTATTAATTAACCGAACATGAAGCGTGGTAGGATACATACTAGTTTGTTGTAATCAAAGAATCTCTCACAAGAATTCTCGTCAGTTCTTACTATCTGTTTCGATAGTACAAAGTAGTTGAATGAAAGTGCAATTACTATTCGGTAGTAATTACACTTTCTTGTAATTACAAAGAATTGTGATTCCCTAAACATGTATGGCTAACAAAGCATAATTACATCGTAATGTCATATATCATGTATGGCTGATAAAGTAGTAGTATGAAATTGTAATTACTCAATTATATAATTTATATTTTTTTTAAAATGTTATTACTATAAAAAATTATCAGTATGATAAAAGAATATCTAAACGAGTAACAAAAATTAAAATAAATCATCATATGTAATATGTTAATGCAAGAAAGTAGTTGATAATATAATTACTAATAAAAAGACTAAGAAAAATAAATATCATATGTAATTTTATCTAATTTCTCTAGCATTCCATATTGTTGGTATTTTCACTTTTAACATTTGACATATACTCCATTACGCATTATCATCATCTATTGGTCATTAATCGAGTTCATCATCTAAATCTGAATATGTACCAGTGTCATTAAAATTATCAAAATCTTCTTCCATGTACTCTTTAATGGATCATCTCAATTCCACCTACGAATGAGATTATGAAGTATGCAACATATTAATACAATTCAACCTTGTTTTTATGCTAACATTGAGGTGATATTGTTAATATCATAAATTTTTTTAAGAGATCAAATATTCTCTCAACCACATTCGAAGTTTTGAACGCATTAAATTAAAGAGTTTGCAAATTAAAATTTTTTTATAGGCTTAAATGAAAAATTGGCCCCCAAACTATAGTGTCTTCCCCATTTAGGTACCTAAACTTTTTTTAGTCAAAAGTGGTACCTAAATGGACTAAAAATATTGACAAAATAAAAGTGTAGGTACCACTTTTGAAAAAAAAAAGTTTACATACCTAAATGATAAAAACGCTATAATTAGGGGGCAATTTTTCATTTAAGCCTTTTTTATAACACTTTTTTTTATTATAAATAAGTGCATTATTTTTATAATATATACAACTTACATATAAATAACTTATCTCCTTACTGCTTTTGTCATATTTTTTTATAAATAAACTTATTATAACACTTTCAATCTTTTATAACACAATTTATATTTTATAATATACTTTACAACCATAACTTTAAAAACTTTTTGAAAATTTAAATAATACAACTTTTATTATAACTTTATAAAATACATATAAATTACTTTTTCATAATATAAGGCTGTGATTATTTGCTTGTAAAACATTTTACAGAAAAGGTTTTCATTGTTTTCCTTATGTTTGGTAAGTGAAAATAAACTTCCCTTGTAAGTGATTTTCCAAAACACGGGAAAATGAGGCTTGTTTTATGGAAAATGTCTTACCCTTTTTTTTCGGTAAGACATTTTCCCATCTTTCATCACTTCACATCTAGCAAAGAAAAATCTCTTCCCGTTCCCCCTTCCCCTTCATTGCAACCTCGACCCAGCCCTTGTCGTCGGCGTCTTCCCCTTTCCATCTTCACCTTCCAACTCTATTTTTTGGATTCTTTTGTTACGATCAGTACGTGAAGACCATCCCATTTCCAGATTTCAATCACCAACAACCCTTCAAGGAATCTTCAAATTCAACCAATTTTAAACTTCAAGAAACAAATAAAGATGATGATGATGAAAACGTAAGGGTTGTTTCGCCATGAGAACAGTGTGATATCTTCACAGGAGAATGGGTTTTCGATGATGGATCATCATACCCTTTATACAAAGAAGACTGTGAGTTCCTTAATCAAATGGCGACTTGTTTGGAGAATGGAAGGCCTGATTCTTTATACCAGAAATGGAGATGGCAGCCTCTTTGCCCAAGTAAATACTTTCTTTCTCCAACTACTTAGTAATAGACTCGTTATTTTTACTGGTCCCTTGTTTTTGAAGTACCATGGTGGTCAAATAGATTAGATGATTTGTTTTCATTTTTGGTTAAGGTTTGAGACAAAAATATTGCTGGAGAAACTTAGAGGAAAGAGGCTTATGTTTGTTGGGGATTCCATAAACTTTAACCAGATGCTATCTATGACTTGTATGGTTCAATCTATCATCCTACCAGAGAATAGGAGCATAAGCTATGCAAACTATACCATTGTCTTTAAAATAGAGGTAATTGCTTACTGATGTTTCTCTATTATTTAAAATCATTGATTGTCAAATAACTTAGAAAGAAAGTGAAGAATGTGTTTGAACCATGTAGGATTATGTAACAGCCCGTTTTTTAGTGGTGTCAGAAACAGTGATTTTGGGAACCACAAAACCCGACGAGAAAATTTTTATAATAAGTGTTTAAATTAAATAAATCAATAATAATTTTATATGAAATTTTGAATTGACGAATTTTAATTATTGAATTAAAAGTTAGTAAGTGATTTGGTTCAAACGTCAAGTGGTTTTAGAAAATGAGGTATCGGGACCTCGTTTCTAAAATTAAGGCCGTAAATATTTTTATTAAATATTTATAGAGTCTTATCATATGTGAATTGAAGTTTGGTTGAGTAATTTTGATGATTAACTACTTAATTAAGGAAAAAGGAGTAAATTGTAAAAGGGGTAAAAGTTAATTGCTATTGATTAAAAATAAAAGGAACCAAAGTGGTAATTACACCATGGTAAAAAAGTCCAAGCGGTGGAGAATATGATTACCTTCCACTAAATTTTGGAATATTTATTCCTTTAGTCCTAAGTAGTTTAAGGTTAAATTGAAATAAAGTTTATTTAGTTGGAATTTAAAATAATTGAAGGATCCAATTCTTAAATGTCTTAATAATAGAAATAAAGTGGAATTCTTAATATTTTGGTAAATTGCTATTAAATCCTAATTAAATGAGGATTTACTAATTAGCTTATTTTTTATATGATCGAGAATGGTGATTTAGAGGTCACGACTTCAATATGACAGGTCGTAAATATTAATTATTAATATTTACGAGGTCATTAGTATTGTATTAAAATTGTGTTATAATATTTAATCGTTTAGATAGTCAATTAAATGAAAAGGATTAAATCGTAAAAGGTGCAAAAGTTGAATTAAAAGTATTAGGTGTCAATTGGAGGTTTAGTTGAAGCACCTAAATGGTAATTAAACCACTTACTATGTATATGGACGGTTTTGGCTTTTTAAATGGCTAATTTCATGAAAATTAATTAAGAGTAAAATAGCAAATTGCTAAATAAATAGTTTTTAAACCAATTTAAGAAAGAACAAGTTTTTTTTTTCATCTTCTTCTTCTCCAAAATAGAACCGAGACCCTAAAAACCATGGGAGGGAGCTTCGGCCAACTTTAGTTCATGGGTTTGGTATGTAAATCTTGCTCGTTTTTAGTAATTTTTATTTTTTGAGTTCGTATTAGCTTAATCTAGCTAACCCGGGGACTAATTTGTGCATCTGTTAATGGTTATAAATTTTTTTCCATTGATGAATGTGTTGTTTCTTGAAATTTTATTGAAGTTTATTAAACTTGGTTGTTGGATTTGATTATTTTGTAAAGTGGTTTTTGATGATTTTAATGTTAAAGGACTAAAATGCTAAAGGAATAAATTTGTAAGGACTTGAGGTGAAATATTGCAAAAATTGGGCTGTATAAATGCTTATAAACATTCAGAAAACTTGAAATTTAAAAATAAAATGGTTAATTTGCAAGTTTGAGCTAAGGGACTAAATTGAATAAAAGTAAAAGTTAAGGATAATTTTGTAAAAATACAAAAAATGCTTAATTACATCAAATGATTAAAAATTCATATTGATTTAAATAATGGAATGAAATTATTGTAATAGATCAAGATCGTGTTTCGATCGTGGAAAAGGAAAAATTACGGATTTACCCCTGAAGTTCACTTTAACTGCAATTTCGTGTGGGAAGTTCGTATAGCAAATATTTGATTTATTTTTTGTTTTTAAATTATTGAAATAATTTAAGTATCTTTGATTTAAATTTGTTTGCTTAGTAAATATTAAATTGATGAATGAAATTAAATTGAAATGAAATGGTATTGAGGAGCATGATTAAAAGTAACAAAATGATATAGTTGAAATCAGGTGACAACGAAAAGCTTAAATGATTAAGTGTTGTGTTGGTTATTATTCATGTTACGAATGAATTAATTTGATTGATATATGACAAATAGTAAATCGAACTAAATATCATTGTTAGTTAATTCGATATTATGCTTGGTAAATAAGGATTATATAGATGTTTGCTCGAAATGGTATAATGTAACACCCCTATACCCGGTTCACACGTATAAACCCGATATAGAAGTATTACATATAGTATCGGAGAATTTAACACGAGTATAATAAAATTTTTCTTTCAAACAATGTGTTTTAAAGTTTTTTTATACTCAAAACACATCATTTCAATTCATCAACTCGTAGTAATCCAAAACAACATTTATAACCATCCATTAAAGACACATAATAGTACCATTTGTACATGCCATTTTACCAAAAGTAATGTACCATTTGTACCTACGCGTTCAAATAAACGCGTTAAACCGGCGAAGATTTAGTAAGCACTACAAAAGTAATGAATGATCATTTAAGTACTCATGCATATAAACTTCTTGCCTTACTTACATGTAACATGTAACTTACCACAATGGCACAATTTACACTTTTATCCACTTTTGATAGCTTAGCCCATAGTAGACTTTCATAGAACCGTTAGGATATACGGAATAAACAGAGAGTACCAAAGTACTAACAGAGAGCACATAAGTGCTGGGCAACAGAGAGCACATACAGTGTTAAACAGAGAGTACACAAAGTACTAATCAGAGAGCACACAAAGTGCTAATCAGAGAGCACACACAGTGCTAATAATAGAGAGCACGAGACGTGCTAAACAGAGAGTGCGCTTGTGTTCCTTAATGGCATGCCACTAATATCACAATGGTTCTAATTTGTCTACTTGGGCACAATCTCAATTAGCATCATTTCTCATAAATGATATATCTCACATAAATACATCATCAAATACTTCACATCTATATTTTCAAAGCTGTTCACTTGCGTCACAGTAACTAAATTATTTATATCTCGAGCTATAGAATTCGAAATTATAATCCGTTTGATGTTTCTGAAACTAGACTAAATCAAATTTTTACCATAAAATTTACAGAATTTTTACTTTAGCCAATTTGTACAGTAAAATCTTTCAATTTACCCATTCGCTGCTGCCTGACAGTTTCGACCTTTCTTCACTAAAAATTATCTATCTTTTAGTACAGAGATCAAATTATGTTCCTGTCTATTTATTTTGAAAATAGACTCATTAAGTAATTAACCATATAAATTTCATTCTATAATAATTTTTATATATTTTTCTATGATTTTTCAAAGTCATAACAGGGGAACTAGAACCTACTCTGACCTTGTTACACAAAAACTAGTATATCTCGAAATATACAATTCCTTTTAATTCACTGTTTCTTCAATATGAAACTACACTCAATAATATTTAATTACATATATAATTAGACCCTTAATTCATTATATACAATTTTTGGTTAATTTTCGAAGTTAATTCTCTGTTCTGTCCAAACTGTTTTACTCAATCACATATTAATCCCTTCATTTTATCATTGTAAACATTCAAACTATGTACCTATATAACAATTTCTATGCTAATAATTCATATACCATTAGAGAAAGTAAACTATACATCAAAACTTTTGTAGTACTTACAACAAAAAGGCTGAATTTTCTCTCTTTTACCCCTTGCTTTATTCTTTTCCTTTGTCTTCAATTTAATCCTTGCCTCTCTTCTCTTTCTCTTCAATTTCACATAAACACATATAAGCTATAAGCTATATCAATAATTTTCATGCTAAATAACAGTAAAATACATATATATCATGAGAATTTAACCATTTCTTACCTTAACCCTTGAATTCAAATTTTCTCAATTTAGTTCTTTATCTCTCTAACACCCAAAAAGTAACTCTATATGAGATTTGAGGTGTCTACTAACTCTCTTTTATGACTTTATTTCAGAAATTCCAAAGAAAATGGAAGGTTTTGGAGTTTGGAAGGCTTAAAAATGATGGAAGGACCTATTTGGAATAAAAGCAAAAGTTGGAAACAGAAGAAAAGGGTATGGACGGCTAACATAATGAAAAAGATGATATTTTCATCTTTTTAATCACTTTTTTCTTCTCTCAAATTCTCTAGAATTTTCACTTAAAATATCTCACTTCATAAAAATGGTAAAATTGCACTTTTTAGTCCTTGAGCCTTCCAACTTTACACTTTGGCCCAAAATTTTGCCTCCAAAAATGTCTTCCACCAAATTACTCTTTTTCCCCTCTTTAATCAATCTAATTCCCATGATAACTCATAATTCAATTTGGACAAATTGCTATTTAGTCATTCCTCCTTTCTCACAATTACTAATGAATCCTTAATTTTCTATTTTTTTTTCTTATTTTAGCTACATAGTCTAATTCTCAATTCTACTCTATTATTGTTCCAAATCCGGTTCAAGAACGCAAATGTTACATATAACATGATGAAAGTCAATTGCAATTGACATAGTATATGACACATATGAACCTCGTAAACAATTGGGACATAAAGGACATGTCATTAGGGGCTAAACAGAATCGGGAGCTAGTCTTGGATGACTTACTGACGAATAGTCCCTATACTTGAGCCGATACTACAAATCAATCCGGCAAGTTCTTATTGTTAAATTTCAATTTAAATTGCATATTTTGTACTTGTATACAATTGTTGTAAAATTGGAATGATGAACGGAATGGAGGAAGACGGGAACAAATGAAATGAAAAGATAACGGGCTTTGAGCCGTAAATGCAAAAGGTCTGATTACTATGTATCATCGTGAGTATATGAATCCTTTACGGATTATGAGGTCCGATGACTATGTCTCATCGTGAGTATATGAATCCTTTACAGATTATGAGGTCCGATGACTATGTCTAATCGTGAGTATATGAATCCTTTACGGATTATAAGGTCCGATGACTATGTGTCATCGTGAGTATATGAATCCTTTACGAATTATGAGAGTGAGCATATGAATCCTTTTCAGATTATGAGGTCCGATGACTATGTGTCATTGTGAGTATCAAATGAGAAATGAATTCTATTACGAATTAAAGGTCCGATGACTCCGTGTCATTGTGAGTTACCAAATGCGAACTGAAACCAACATTGGATGAATACAGCTTATTCCTCTTGGTTAAATTTTAGATTGTACAACTTTGAAGTTTGGTAAACCTATTTAACTCTATGAAAAGCTTACCTGTGAAATTGTTGTTTTGTAGATTCTATTTTACCGCTTGAAGATCGGATCTTCTCGAGAAATCACACTATCTCGGGAGCTTGATCTGTAAACTTTAAATCACTTGGTTATATGGCATGTACTAGGATGGTATTGTCCTTTATATTACTTATTTGGGATTGTTAGATTCCTTGATATGATCTTAATGAAATACTTTATGCTTATTCAAAGTGAAATATAGACTTTAAGTAATGTGATGTATTAGGATCGTGTTACTTAAGTTGTTTTTTGTGTAATGGTTAAATTGCATGGTAACATTTTGATGAAATGTTTATGTAAGTATGATTTTGAGAAATTGGTAAATGCTGTGGACTATTGTGAAAACTTGGAAATTTATGTATATATTTGGCATTTGCATACTTGTTTCGATAGTATTCTTGCATGTATCAGTAGAAGTACAAAGGAAATGAGATGTAGGTTACTGACTTGTGTTGTTTCGATAGATGCAAGATAAGTATCGGTAGTTCTACTTATAGAAGTATCGGTAGTCTTTGAACTTGTATCGGTAGAAGTTTTAGGATAGAGCTTCTTAACTCTCTGGAGTTTTTAGTACCGGTAGAAGTCTTTAAAAAATCATGGAAATGACCTTTTTACCCTTGTTGAGTTATGATTATAATTAATTGATGATTTATGACATGATATTAAAAGATGGACAATGATAAATGAATAGAAAGACACCAAGATCCTGACCAGCGACGGTTTTAGGTTTTGGGTGTTACAGATTATAATGCTACAATGGAGTTCTACTGGGCATCGTTTTTGGTTGAATCCAATGTAAACCCTTCGACAATGAGGGATAGCACAGTGGAGCCTATAGTCAAGCTTGAATAAATCTCAAAACATGAAGATAACTGGAAAAATGTGGATTATCTCATCTTTAATACATATATTTGGTGGAGGTACTCCACCGTGAAAGTACTGTGAGTTGCTACCTTTGTTGTCTTTTACATTTTAGCATATATTGTTTTGAATTCTAGAAATTTTGACTCAATTCTTCCTTCAAAACTGATTGAAAAGATGAGGATCTTTCGAGGATAGGGTGACAGATTATGTCGACATTAATCAGAATAGATTCTAGGCAGGAGGAAAATGGCAATCTTGGTTCAATTATGACAAACTGAAAATCCCAATATTTGCATTTGCCTTACTTTTAGATATACTTTTTCACTTTCATTCATAGCTTTGCAAACATGCATGTTATGTTTTAAGCTTTTAATTGTATGCTTCATACAATATCGAAATAGTCATTAAATCTTGATAAAATGCAAGTTTAGAATGAATGCATTCTCCTATCATTTTGTACCCCTGTTTTAGCATAGTAGTACTTTGTTGTTCATATGTCCAATTCTTTGTTTGTGTTTATTTTTTTGGAAGTTTGAGATTATGGTGGGAAAAGCTGAGAAACTTGGTGTCATCAATGCAAGTGCAATCCCAAAGAAAGCTGTTGATTAGAAGGCATAGATATTAAAAGAAAAATAGTAGCACTGGAAATTCACTACTTGTATAGTATCATGGATGATCTTAGCACAGCTGCATAGATATTAAAAGATGTATTTTCTTAATATCATTTTGAGCACAGTTGCATTGTCATCTCAATACTACACTATGATCTCATCTTAGTCAAATTCATATAGAAACAAGCATTGTTATTTTCTTAGCACTTTCTATATTAAGCACAAAAGAGAGAATATTTATGGTAGATGATTAATATGTTTAAATTGGTATTAATAAACTCAATTAAATAATAAAAATATAAAAATATAAAAAATGTATATTTGTTTCATTGAAAACAGTTTTTATAAAATATTTTCAAAAAATCTGTCAAATAACAGAAAATATTTTACACAGTTTCATCCAAACACTAGAAAATATTACCTTTTCTAGAAAAGTAAGTCATTTTCCAAAATTCATTTTTCGGAAGTCATTTTCAATTAAACAAACGGAACCTAATTTTAGAAATTTTTGGCAATAACCATTCCAAATAGTCATGTGTTCATACTTACAAAATAATTTTTTATAACTTAAACTTGTAAAAACTAAATTTTTTAAAGTTAAATAATGTATGTTTGAAAAGTCATAGGGTAATTGAATTTGGATGTAATTATCCACTTAATTATTCATTCTTTTGTATTGCAAGCAATTACATCTAAATCCAATTACTAAGTGACTTTTGAAACACTATATTAAAATAATTAAAGGAGCCATAATAACAAAACATTGCTTCACCTCCATAATCTCAAGTGCATATTGCATTTCTAGTGATAAATTTTTCCTTTAATTTCGGGACCTTAGTTATTCAGTGCTATTTAAACAACCTGTTTAAATAATCTTTCTTCAAAACTTGTTTAAATTACTGTCTAGACTTATTTTTAGGACAACTAAAAGTTTTTATGTCTATCAAAATTTTGTTAAAGGAATGCTTTTCATTGTTTAGGAGTTTTTATGGAGAGACATGGTATGTAATGTAAGATATTTGGGAACAGTGATTAATAATAATTTGGGTTCGTCTTTGAGGATGGGATTATCCTAGATAGAGAATATAAATTGGGCTTAACCAATAGTTGTATTGGATGGATTGTTGAATAAAAATCTTTCTTTGAGCGAAGCTCTGCAGAATAGGATTCGAAAATTTAAACTGCGATAACAAATACTTTGTATTGATTTTCTCTTTACTTATCCCTTTTGACTCATATTTTGAATTTGTGTTGGTTTCTCTCCATCTCTTATCTGTTTACAAGCTGCAGTTTGTTCTAACACTTTTTCAGACATTTGTTTACGCATCAGACTAAACATTATTTGTTCGAACAAACAACAAACCGAGATTTTTATAAACAATTGAAAAAAAACCCAGCCTAATAACACCATAATCAATGTTTCTTTTTCTTCTAATAGACCAGATTCAATAGGTTAGTGAAAAAAAGAAAAAAAAAACACTTTTCAAGTTGAGATCTTAGATGCAGAAGATGGAATTTTTTTCTTTTTATTTGGTTAATAATTAGTATTGAGCAAATTATATTTCAATCTTTTAAATTAGTATGTAATTAGATGTGTTAATGAGTTGGATCAAATTTGGGTCAAGCTCATGCAAAGTACCTAGGCTAGTTTTATAAGCTTGGGTCTAACAAGAAAAATGACCTTATTTTTTTGTCCAAGCCCGGTATAATTTAATAAAGGTAAATCCAAACTAAACCTACTCATATTTGATTTTTTAAAAATTAATTTTTATTTTGAAATAATTTTTTTTAAATATAATACATTAAATGCACTAAAAATTACTAAAATAATTTTTTTTAAAAACACATTAAAAATTATTTATATTAAAAACATTAACATAAATATAATAAATGTTTTACTATATTAAAAAACGCAAATAAATATAATAAATATTTTATTGTATTAAATATATTTTTTAAAAGTTTATATTTTTGGGTTGGATAAGTTTTTTTGGGGGGGTTTTGGATAATGAATTTAATTGTTATTGAGTTAGTGATTCAATATAAATATAAATATATATAACTATTATTTACCATATATAATTAATATAATAATATATTCGGGTCGGGTTGGGCCGAACTTAAGCCAAAAAATCTTACCTAAGCCCATTTTTTGAGTCTTATATTTTGTTCAAATCGTCTCATTTTTCAAGCAAGCCTTCAAGACTAGGCGAGTAGCCTGATCCATGAGTAGGTCTATATGTAACACTTATGACATGATAAATTATGCCATGTAGCATCCAAGGATTGGTCCATGTGCATGGGCGAAGCTAGAAATTTTTTTTAAAAGGGTGAAATTAAATGTAATTTTTACGATAGTAAAAATTATAATTTTTAAAAGATTAAATCAAAATTATATTATGAATTATATTATTTTTATGGAAGTCAAAATATAATTTTATCTTTATTAATTTAAATTTTTAAAAATTTTAAAAATCCTAAAAAAAATTCATTTTAAGGGGCCAAGAACCTTACTAGCTCCTTTAAGTTTATCTCTGTCCGTGTCAAATATTATTAGATTTTAATACCGTTAAAAGAAGATACCAAATTGATAAAAGAAATTAAAAGTTGAAGTACTATACTGAACATTACATTGAAAGATTTGATAAGCATTAATCCTTTCTATTTATCAAACATGTTTTTCAATTTAAAAAAAATTAAAATGAAAAAGAGTAAAAAATGTATCTGTTTAAAAACTGAAGGGAACCTAAAAATCAATAAAAAATTTATTTTCGTTCTTTTCACTAAAAATATTTTATAAAACCAACAATAAAAAAATTAACTTCAAATAAATGAGCTTTATTATTATTATTATTATTTTGGTGAAAAATGAATGATCCTTAGTTTAAACGTATAAAAACATAAAATATTATCATACCCTAGCCTGAATTTATATAAATTGATTTTTTTATTTTAATTCTCGTGTTTATTATAGAGAAAAATACCAACCATGTTGTTTTATAATTTTATTAATGAAACCAATTTTTATTTTTATTTATTTACAATTTTTAAAAATAAAATATGAAAAATATTTTTAAAAATAAAGATATTTTTCCAAAACTGGTTTAATTTAAAATATTATCTACATAAAAAAGTAATGTAAAAAAATTGATTTGACCTGCCTGACGTGTTATCAATGGTAATCACGTGTCCTGAGTTTACCAAAGGAGAGACTACACAAGCCTTGAAAACAACTTTTGGGTCTTCGTCAATTTTGGGGCCCACCCTATTTAATTTTAAAGAATAAAAAAGTCATAAAAGAACTTTTTTCGTCCTCCAAAAAAACAGTTTATTTTAGCCTTTTCTTTAATTTTTTGGTTTTTTTATATTTTTTATTAAATTATCACAAAATATATGAAAAAGTTAATATTTATTAATTTTATCGATTCGGCATATACATGGATTATTATGTCGATGATATATTAATATTTAATTAATTTTTTAAAATTTAAAACTATTAAAAAATATATTTTTTATGCATTTTTATAAATTTAATGATTTTTATTTTTTAAAAATAGTTTTTTGATTTTTTTAATTTTTAATTTTAAATATATTTCTATAGTAAAATTAAAAAATATTAATTTTTTATTTATTTTGAAATGATTCGATTAAAAAAGATAAAAATAATTAAAATAATTTTTTTTATAAAATTGGAAGAATAAATAAATTATTATATTAAAAGAAAACGATGTCTCATCTTTGATAGATGTTAGTGTTGAAACGAGGAAGTGCCATGTGTATTCCTCTTCTTATCCATATCGTACTTTTGCGGCTTTAAGTGATACGCTTGTCAACAATACCAGCCAAGTCTATCCTCAACAAAGGCAGAAGGAATTTTAGATTTTTTATAGATTAATCATTCTATTTGTGTAATATCTTTGTACGATCAAATTATAAAAGTTTTCAATTTTATTACTAATGTTTTAAATTATTTTTGTTTTAGTCCCTCGTTATTAAATGATAATATAAATTTTAATTGGTATAATAATACATTTAATCAATAATATTTATACATTCTATTAACTTGATCTTAATTTTAAATAATACCATAAATTTAACTCATAATATTTATGAATTCTATCAATTCAATCTTCAATCGCATATAATGAAATTGTTATTATATATTACGAAAAAATACAAATATAATATTAATATTACATATATATTTTGAGGTTGTGAATGGCAAGATTATGGTAAAAGATCCTGGTTTTGTGGCGAGGCCTTTTGTTTGGACAACCTCGACGTGTTGAAACTCACAATGAGGTTGTGTGGTTGGTTGTTGTTGATGATGTGATGCAAGTCTAAGATAAGTAAGATGCAGATTGCTGAAAAAAGGTTGAAGTAAGTGGTCATGGCATGGGTCCATAATTTCTCAAAGTTTCAAAACATATGCATACCAAGAAGTAAATGTTGTTTGAAATGTGCAATAGCAGGGACTTAGAATAGAATATGGAAGTTTCCCATCAAGCATGTTCGAAATCTTGTTTCTGATTTGGTTCCTTTTAATTTTATTGATTTAATTCGGAGTTGTCTTTGGCAAATGAGAAGAAGACATATGCAGAGGGGTTTGATCACCACTGCCCTGCTTTTGGACATTTTTCTTTTGTTTTGTAAATTATCAGTTGGTTGTATGATTGTTCTTAACTAAATTTTATCCTCCTGAGTAGTGGTTGATGGTGTATTTATATCATCATGCAGCTCAAAAGAATTATGTCTTCCTTATGGTTGTGATGTTGTTCAATTTCATTCATTCATTCTTTGGATTTCGTTCTCAAAAAATGAGGGGTTAATATATAGGGAGATATCTGAATTTCTTACTTTGTATTTATTTGGTACCTATGTATTTTTTTAGACCTAGTTGCAAGATTGTTTGAATCAAAATAGATCGGTCAGTCGGACCAGGTGAATTGGAAATCAATCAGGATATTGATCCGGAGGGGGATTTGAACTGGTGGACTCAAAAATTGGTACGGACTGGTTGAACAGAGCAAATTGAACTAGTTGAACCATATTTTTAATATACATGTCATTTTTATAACAAGATCAAAAACTTCAAGTACCAAACTGATAAATATTTAAATACTAAAATACTAATTGAGTGAAATTCTAGGGGCAAGTTGTGCATTAAAAATAGTAAGTAATACGATAAATTTATCTTGGGTATACAACACTATAGGTCACCCAACTATGGGTTTTCTTCTTTCTTGGTCATTCAACTATGAATTTTTTTAAATTGGTCACCCAACTAATCGAGATTATATTTTTTTATCCCTTTTCCGTTTATTGACGATAAATATCTAACAAGAGGATGATGTGGCAGTTAAAAAATGGTTAATAACAAATTTAACTCCCAACTTATCTATTTAGTCATACTTATAAAAAAAATTAACCCTCAAAATTTGAGAGAGAGATGGTGAGGGGGAAGGTTTTTTTTAATATTAACATAATTATTTTATTTAATATTAATATAATTTTAAATTTATTATTATTATTTTGAAAACATTTATGTATTTTTATATATTTGTTTATTTTTTTAGAATTAGGATAAAATTGAGATCATTTGTAATTTTGAGTGTTAATTTTTTAAAATTATGACTAAATTGATATAATATGTAAAAATTGAGGGCTAAAATTTTTAACATGCCCATTTTTTTTAATTTCCACGTCACCTTCCCGTTAGACACTTAACGACAATTAACGGAAATGGACAAAAAAACAATCTCGATTAGTTGAGTGACCAACTTAAAAAAAGTCATAGTTTAGTGACCAAAAGAGAAACAAACTCATAGTTGGGTGATCAATCTAAAACAAAAATCATATATGGAGTGACCAAAACAAATGGCCCATAGTTGAGTGACCTGTGGCGGAATTTACCCATTTATCTTCCTCTTCATCTATAGATTCCAAAATGCGTAAAAAATGTTCTTTCGTACTGTTTGCTGGATCATAGCAGCTGACATCAGCTGCTTAGCTCATATGCCGTCCATTTCCTGGAATCATCCATGACATATGTATTTAACATGTGGAAATTAACTCACCGCTTACATTTATGGAATATTTTTTATAATTCGTTTTATTATTTGGTAATGAAAACTAATTTTATAAAAATATCGGTCAAATATTTAATAAAATAATGCTAATTTTTAAATTTTAATAATGAAATGATAATAATCGTCAATTAAGTTTTAATTGAATTAACTTTTATTAGCTATATTAAGGTTATATGTGGAAAAAAAATATGACTAAAAAGATATTTTTTAATTTAGAGAAATAGATCGGTTTTAGAGAGAACGTGAACACACATTCAATTAGACACATTTTTTCAATTCATTAAAAAATCATTAAAAAAACCCTTCTTTAATTAATGAGAGGAAAATTCTTTTTCCAAAATCGATTTATTTTTTTACATTAAAAAAAATTATTTTATTAAATAATTTTTTTGACATCTATAGTTAATTAAACTTTTTTATTGTTGTATGTTGTAATATATTAAAAACATAGATTTAATGCTAATAATATTCAAAGCGGTTTTGATATGTGATATTTTTAATTTATTAAAAAATATGAATAATTTAATAATTAAGAATTGAAAATAATTTAAAAATTACTTATATATTAACAAAATTTATTTTCTTTTCCCTTCCTCTTTACTTCCCCATCGAGTCAAAATTTAGAAGAGACTTGTATAAATAAATAAATAAAATTGAGAAGAGACATGTGTTAGATAAGAGCATTTGTAATATTCCCATTCATAAAATCGTATACTAAAATTTCTAATTTAGATATTTTGATTTTGGTGTTGATATAGTATTAAATATTTTAATATAATGTTAGATATTTATTTTCTATTAATTATTGCTTAACAACTTAACAAACTCATTGCACCAGCTATAGTATGAACAGACTCTAATAGTATGCTTGTTTTTATCGGTTGAAGAAGATGAAGAACCATTGTGGTGAAGTCATTATTGGGAATTGGTATCTGTGATCAAAACACCAAGACTACATGTTATGGAGGAAAGATTGTTAAAAGCTTCGTATCATTTTTTTTTTATATATCGGAGTAGCAATGTAAGTACAAAACAACTACAAATATGCTGATCAAAATCATTTGGTTGAGAATAAAAAATTGTTAATTAATTTTTTTAAATATAAAATAAATATATATATTTGTAAAATCAATTCCCGCGGAAATATTGCTTAACATTATTTTAACTAATCAAATAATATAATCCATGTACTGTCCGTATAGTATAACACCTCGGAGTTATTTGGTTGCATTAATACATATATAAAGTGGATGTGAAATAAATTTAAAAGTGGTTGAGGATTCGAAAATTTAGAGAGAAGATGATGATGATGATGATGGTAAAGTTTAAAGCGGAAAATAAAATGTAATAATGAGAGGAGGGGACCAAGGTTTTTGTTTTGGTATGGGGACAGTGGTGTTAATATTTACGGTGAATGTGGTCCACTGCAATGGATGGACCACATTATGTTTTTACTTGCACCTAACTCTTTTAATCTTTTAATCAACTTACTAATTTTGTTTTTAAATTTTATCTCAATCCACTATGTACTGGGAAAACAGCAGGGGACAATCAAATCTAAACATGTACACTTTGTCGATGAAAAGAAAAATAATATGTAATAACCACAAAAGAGACAATTTGTTGGATTGTAGTTGATAAAATCAACACACTAGCAATTAAATATATAAATATATATATATATATTTTAGCAGTGGGAAAATGTTGAAATTCCTATTTCAGCATGTGAATCAAATGGTGAAAATATGTAGTGAACGCATTTATTTATTCAGCATGAAGAAGAACCAACAGTCAGGTAACGCGTTGATACTACCTTTTACCCTTCTTATCCTTGTTTTGTTTTTGGATATTTATTTTTATACTACCAAACATTTAACTTTATATCATCACATAAATATATGATCAAATTTAGTAATTAATAATGTTACTCCATACTTATTACTATTAATATAAAAGTTTTACTAACAAATATTGGGTGAAATGTTAATACATATTGTACTCTTAAAAAAACTCAATTTTAGATATTAAAGTTGAAATTGTTTGTTTAAATCTCGTATGTTGATTTGATGGTCAAAGTATTCATCGTTTTAGGTGTGGTCTGAATCAAGTCATGTTAGTTGTAGTGTTGTTGAGACTGTGCCTTCCTCTTATAATTCACTAATTTTTTTTAAAAAATTAATAATTAAATTTAACTTCAGAGACTCAAATTAATAAAAAGTAAATTTATCATTACGTAAAAAAATATAATTCACAAAAAACAATAATATATAATATAAAGATATTTGGAGCTTTAGTTATGGTCAAAGTATTCCCGTTCACACGGTTTGATATGCAATTAATACTATAAAACAAGTGAGGATCTGTAATTTTATAAAGGCACGACCAACATGAGCTACGCATGAAAGCAAATCCTGGGGTTTTATATTTTTGCATAAATTTTCATTATCAGTGCAGTGTTATACCTCATATATATTTGTATTTATTTGCATATATTCCACTCTAAATTGTCCAATAAAATTCTGTCATATCAAAACCACAGATAATATTAATATTGGAATTTTGAAACCTAATTTAATTTCTGAAAATAATATTTGAAGCTTGTATCAATAATTCTATATAGAGAGATTATAATTCCATGCTGGATTAGGTTATTCCGTTTGCTTGCTCCTTCACCTTGAACAAGTCATGTAGTAGTGGATCATAGCTAGACATTGATGAGAAATAAATAGAAAAGAAACATAGAGTCATTTTTTATTAGGTCAATATTGATTATGAGCAGAAAGTCTTCGATGGATATATTCTTCATACATGCAAACATTATTGTTGGAGTAGCAAAATAATAAACAATTGCAGACATAATCGTCAGAAATGCTTGCGTGATTAAACAGAAACTGGCCTTGCTGGCTCCGAATTGAATACAACCCTCGTATTTTTATAAGTCCATGCAATGTAAGTTGGTTCTTTAACTATATACCAAAATTCTAAGAGCATCCAAGATTCCATATAAGGTAGGCAAAGGAGGGATATATTCATAGAGGGAAAGAAACATGAGTGAATATATGCAGATACCAAGCTCTAGTAGATAGGCAATGGCATAGTGCCAAAAAGAATCAACGCATGCATGTGAACTTGAAAAAGAAGTAGAAAACAGACAAAAACGAGTCGTGATTCACGAGGGATATGACATGATCAAATTTTATATCCAGGAAATGGTTTGATACTTTTTCAAGTTTGAAGCCCCACATGGGTGGACAGGAGGGATCACCCAGGATTTACTTTACTCGGCTTGAAATTTTCCCCTTACTGAATTCACATATATCTTCATTTCCTCATCTGACTTTCTTTGAAGTCTCCCCGTTCACTCCTTCAACAGTCATTATATCCTCAAAGTACCTCCACGAAGGGGCCCAGTTCCTCCATATATGGAGTCAATAATTCTAGGGCACACCTATAACTTTACTAGTATATATGGGGCTCAAAGTCCATATTACTAGTCTAAACGCATTTAATTTTCAAAACAGGGTCATGTGCCATATAAATGATACCTCATTTGCTTAGTGTTCGGTGCTATTCGAGTACTTGAAGAGAAAAGAAGAGAAGAGAAGAGAAGAGAAGAGAAGGTAAAAGGAAGATGGTGAGGGCTCCTTTCTATGACAAAAATGGAATGAAGAAAGGTGCATGGAGTCCTGAAGAAGATCATAAACTACGTTCTTATATAGAAAAGTTTGGTCACTGGAACTGGCGTGAACTACCCAAGTATGCTGGTAAATATATACTTTTTTTGCTTCATTACTCAAACATCTACAATGCACTCCCATCCCCATGATTTTATGGAGAAAGCTATGGAGTTTTAACCTAATCTTTTCTAGATTTCATTCATATTAACTTGTTTTCAACTGTTATTATCAAATGAAAGGTTTATGGGTGGATTTGGAGATTGTTTTTTTTTCCCCTCATTTTTTTGGTTTTAATTTGTTTCTTGTCTTTTGACTAAGATTGCATTGATTTGTTTTCGCCAATTTTGCAAATATATTTGGCTGGCTAACGTGTTTGGTTTTAATTTGTTCATAATATCATCTAATTTGGCTAAATATTCATCAGGTCTTGAAAGGTGCGGAAAGAGTTGCAGATTAAGGTGGATGAATTACCTGCGGCCTGAGGTCAAGCATGGAAACTACACTGAAGAAGAAGATGCCTTGATCATGAAATTACACCAAGAATACGGAAATAGGTTAGATCCAGTTTTAGCATCTACCTGGTTATGCTAACTTAGATGCAATCTTTTATCAAGAAAAAAGACAGAATGAGAGACAGTCTTATCCCTATCCAGTATCCACCTCATATGTTAAAAAAAGAAAGAAAATTTACCAACTAAGACCCTAAGTGATTTAGATTTCAAAATTATAGCTATAGTTTGTATTAATTGATGGGTATACTAGATTCCTAGCTTCAACTTGATAACTACTCCAACATTAGGGTTTAAATTTATTTTTGATCTAAATTAATCTCTAAACTTGATAATTATTTTCGTATTGGGGTTTAAACTTGTTTTTAATCTAAGTTAATCCTTGATATTTCTTTGAAACCCTTACAATTCAAGCATCAATATGGAAATAATTGTTACATTCAGATATTAATTTGGAAAAAAAAATTCAAATCCAAATATGTGAACAATTGCTTGATTCTAACTTCAATATAAAAACGATTACCAATTAATTTAAACCCAAAAGTATTCGAAGTCCCTGTTGCAAAATTGAAAGCCTGATTTAACCCTTAAATGATAAGGTGGTATTTTTTTTTCTAAAGAATAATTTAGTGGAGCCTTACGCAAGCATGTAATCGTCATATTACTGGTACAAGAAAATTAAATAAGCATGAATATGTACAGATGGTCGATGATCGCCGCACGTTTGCCAGGAAGAACAGACAACGAAATAAAAAACCACTGGCACACTCGTCTGAAGAATCGTGCAAAGCGAAATCAGACATCATCTACAGATTCCCAAAGTGAGTCCGCCCATAGTTGGGAAGGTGAAGGTGAAGGTGAAAGCATGGTTATTGATACTCCCCCCAACATGATATTAGAAAGTTCACGCTTGTCTCCAGCAACATCATCCACTACTGACTTCTCCTCCTTCAGCCCTCCCCCAATCGACAGTGGATATACATCCAACTTAAACCTCAGTGGCGGTGCTGTAGAACCTCCTTCTTCTTCTACAGAAATATATGAAGATCAAAGAGGCGGAGGAGATTTCTGGAGTGAACCCTTTGTAGCAGACAATGTCTACAACCAAGATGGTTATCCATCATCATCCTTGGGTAGGGGTGGGTTTGATATGCCTTTGCCTTCCGATCACTTTTATGATGATGATGCCCCGGATTTGCTTTTATATAAAATGATGCAAGGATGGGTATAATTTTTCGCCATAGACTTTGTTTTATGGTATGCCACCATCCACTGCATTGTATGTTAAACTAAATTAACGTTAACACTCATGCTTCTTCCATGTAATAATCATAAAATGATGCAGGACTTAAGTTCTATTGTGGCTTTGACTTTGCTACTTTTATCTATGACCTTTCTTTAGTTAAAGAGATAATCGAATATATAGATTAGTTAAACCAAGTTTAATTATTAATTGTAGGCTCAGATCAATTTGAATCAAATATGGGTTAGTTTAAAATACAAATAATTTCATTATAGATGTTAATGTACTGTTAAGATTCATGAATAAATTATATTGCAATCAATACCCAATGTCTGCTACATAATAATTTAGCCTAGAGAGATATGGACGCTTGTTGTATTGCTATTTTCCATCCTTCAATGAATCATCTTTTGACTTTTCATCATGTCATTTCCAATTTTTTATAGTTTGGTCATTCAATTTTTAGAGTTCTTTTATTTTAGTCATTCAAGCGTTAAATCTTTAACGACGTTTAATTGTACACACCACATCATGTTTATACTTTCATTTTAGTTTTTTTAACTTTTAAGTTGCTTTCATTTTGATCACCTAGAAAATATTTTTTTAAAGATAAAAAAAATCAAGGATTAATGTGAAAAAGCAATAGAAACTAAAATAATATACGAAAATTGTTAAATTGTACTTGTATATCCCATTGCCAAAAATTTTAAATTTCTTTTTTTTTTAATACTGAAATTTTAAATTTCAAAAGTACATCAAAATAAATTGAATAAATTGTTGAAATTTTTTTATCCATTGATAATGTTTGTTACTATAATATTAAAATTAATAAATCTAGTCAATAACTTGTTGACACAATCGCAAGAACATCATGTTATAGGCATGAGAAATTGAATTCAATCAAAGCAACAACATCCCCTTCCACTGTTTATAAAAATAAGAAAAAGTAAGGAGTGCTGAAATTAAGAAATGGATTTGATCATAATAATTGTTTTTATCCAAAAGAGTGGGAGGGGAGACCTTGGAAACAAGGGGAGTTAGATTCTTTGAATTGCCACCAGCTAAAACCACCACTTGGAAATCCATTTCCAACCGGAGAGAGCTTAGGAAATACAAATAAACGAAGGGTTCTGCGGTGAATCTAGGAATGAATAAAGATGCAACTAAATATATAGAATCTTTATATATTGGATTTTGATTATTCAGCAGTAAAAAGATGCTCCAGGATTTTGATTATTGCTTTTGTATACCATGTTGATGATGGAATTGAGATTTTTATACTTACAATGTACTCTCATAGCCGGCCAGGGGTGGATTCAGGGGGTTGGCAGGGGTCCTGGCCCTCATAAAATGAGAAAATTTTCATTTTAGCCATTTAAATTAGTAAATATAAAATTACCCTTTGATCCCCTTATAAATGATTTAATCTTTTAAAAACTATAAAGATATAGACAATTTAATTGCGATTCTTAAAATTTTTCTTGGCTTTGCCATGCTGATAGCAAACCAAAAACTGAACTTGTAACCCCTTAAAAGCTAAGCCTACAACTCGCTGCACATCAAATCAAAGATTTTTATTCATTTTATACAAAGAAAACATATAAGAGCAATTTGAAACGATTTCAAGAAGAAAATATGGAATTGAAACCAGGCCTTACCATCATCCATCAATCCTTAACCACTAAACTAGCAAAGGCTTTCAACCATTATTTTCAACCACTAAACATAATTTCCGTTTTTTTTTTTAATTTTGTTGATGTTGCATAAATTTGGATTACCACGTGGATGACACGTTAACATTTAATTAATTTTTTAAAATTAAAAATTCAACAAATATATACAAACTAATTTTAAATATTAAAAATCATTAAAATTATTTAAAAAAATTATAAATTTTTAAAAAAGTAATCAAATGCTAACGTGTCATCTACATGACAATCCACATGTATGCAACGTCAGCATTAATTTTTCCATTCATTCTAAGGCGATTTGACAAAAAATATCAATTTAAAAATAAAAAAAAGACGAATGAAAAACTAAAATAATTTTTTTGATAAAATTAAAAGAGTCAAATAAATCACTATACCTTGATAAAAGGTGAAAGTCAATGAGGTTGAAATCTTTAGTTGACGTACAAAATTGCCACAATTGTTACATGCCATACGACGGCAAGCACAAAAGCAATTGACACGATCCGTGTCTTCTCAAGTTGGATATCTTTTAAACGGGCCAACCATGGGCTTTTGATCCATGACCAATTTGACAAACATGGCCCTAACTAAGGCACTGGAGTCCAAATGGTCATACCCATTTTTGTTCTGGTAAGACCCAAAACTTTTCGGTACAAGGAAGGAAGCAAAGACATGGGTTATTATTATTATTATTTTATTTTTAAATGGTTTAACCAGATAATATTAAAATGTTAAATGTGATTCTTTACTTGTTTATACAATTTATTTTACTCTATTTGATACTACATTAAAAAGCATTTCTGGATGATATATTTAGGTCTAATTTAAGAATGATTTTCAAAAATGTTTCTGAAAAGAAATATTTTTGAACTAATTTTTTGTTTGAAAGAAACATTTTTTTTTCTCAAAAAATAATTTGTTTAATAATATTTTTATTCCGAAAGTACCAAACCATTAGCCTGACATTGGAATTGGCAATGTCTAGGATTGGGAGACAAAGAGTGTGAACAGCATTTAGACCCAAAAGGTACAACACGGTGGAGGCTAATAAGTGGGGTATTGGTTGCTGCTCGTATTAAGCTCTCGCAACAACCTAGTAGACCATACGCCACCCTCCCCCATTTATTAGGGTTTTGTAACCTCATCATAATCATTACCCCACTCTCGGTTTCCATGTGACTGTGTGCAGCAGTTCCACTTCCGCAGTCAGTTGCTGAAGTTTATATGACGGCTTCATCAGAATCAGTACCTTCTTCACCCACAACTCCACCAATATTATCATTCACAAATCATAATGGAAATTTCTAATTTTAATCAAACAAAATGAGCACCACCTTGCTGGATAGTGCACAATATAGAAATAAAAGAAGGAACACGAGGAAGAGCACGCCCTACTTATTTCTACATTGAAGGAAAGGATTACCTCAACTCTCTAACATTCAATTCCACCTACCTCTATTCATTTCAGATGCTTCACCTCCATCATCTGTTCCTTTATATTGAACAAACGCAACTCAACTAATTTATTTATTTATTTACATTCAAAATTTTATGTGCTGAATCAAATTCTACTTGTGTGTCTGACAGTAAATATACCCAAATACCATCATCTCCTTAATAAAAGAATTATTTGTCAAAGTAAAAATTAAATAATAATAAATTATTTGTATGTCTTTTTTTTTATCACTTTGGCCCTTAACTTTTTAAGTTCTCATATTGTTTGGTTTTGAACAAAAAAGTTGATTGAATTGTTTGAAATTTAATGGCATTGACATGATAGCTTACTTGATAGTTTACTTATACTAGATGTTTTTTTTTTTCTTCTAAAAACTATTATAAACTTTTTTTAATTAATTGAATTTTTAAATTTTTTTATTAAGTATACGTTGATTATCATGCAAGTTGTCACGCTAATGTCATTAAAATTTTAATGGTCTAATTAAATTTTCAATAAAAAAAAAAGTAGTTTAAGTGTAATATTTATTATTTTCTATAGATAAGTTTAAAACTTATTCTTAATTAAACTAATGTTCAATAATTATATTTATATGAACAGATGGATGTTATGTTATTTTTGGCAGTGCCCCACTTTCGTAAGTGTATTGTTATTATCGCCACAGAAGAAAAGATCTTTCGAAATGGACCCCAGATTTATATACAAGGGCCCATCATTTTGAATAATACTAGATTGTAACATAAAAATAATTCAAATATGAATTTCGTGTAATTATTTGATGGTCAAAAGTAATCATCGTTTCAAGTGTAATTTGTGTTCGAATCGAATTAATTGCGTTTATTATTTAAATTTTATCTTATTATTGTAATTTATCAAAAACAATTTATATATAAGATGACAAGAAAAAAAACACAAATGCTATATATATTATAGTTTATATATGTACATAACGTTTTTAAATTTTTAATATCTAATCTTATTTTCTTATTCATTTAAGTGTTTTTTTTAATCACGAAAATGATTTTTTAGTTGGTTATTAATAAAAAAACTATAAACTAAAATTGTTGCGTTTTTAATTTTTGGTTTAATGATAAATTTGATTATTAATGTTTTCATGTTTTGTCAAAACGGTCTTAAATATATTTCTAGGTCTCTTTTTATCACCAACTTTTGGTTTTTTTTTTCAAATTGTATTTTCTAACAGATTTAATGAATAATTCAAGGTTTTAATATTTTTTTTTTCAAAAAGTTTCAATCTTTCATAGTTTATTGAAAAGTTTTTTTATTGAATTAAATTTTTTTAAATAATTAAATTTATTTTCTTTAAAATTAAAAATTATCTTTTAATTTAATGTATTATTTTTGACATACAATTATTTTATATTGTGTTATCTATATATTACGATTTCAGTCGTACATGCAAGTATACATTACCTCATATTTCATTGGAAATTGTTGCCCAAATGAACATTCAGCCATTGTTACCATGACATAAATTTTAAATTATCCTAAAAAAAGAAAAAGAAAAATTAAGCAAGAAGTCACATTCTCACATAGTAGTAAAAACAAAAAGGAAATAAATAAATTTCATTTACCAAAATAATACTATTGTTGTTGTATTACCACTCACACGGTTATTCTTCTGCCAGACACGAACATAGTAACACCAAATAGAGTAAGAAAAACACCCAACCCTAAAATCAAAGTTATGTTTTGTCTTTGTTCTGTACCTAAAACAAATGAAAACAGTGATTCTCCGCTTCTTTTTCCATCTAATAAAGACAGTAACGTAGCCCAGCACTAGTGATTGATCCATCATCTACCAAACCAGAACAATCAACTTTGTCGTACTAATCTGAGCCTAGGTACCCATTTCTCATTTTCCATTGTATTTGAAGGCGAGGAAGGGTCACTCTCAAAATGGGCCATTGATTAAAACTTTTGACACATAAAGGTGTCATCAACAGTGTTGGAGCTGAGAGCGGTGGACCGAATGATTGTCAGGGTAATCGTTGATTCTTGGTCTCTTGATGTCCCTCTTTGTTCCATCGGCTGCAATTTCACTTTCCGAACATGAGAAATGCTGGTCAAGCACATTAACAGGCGTGTTAGAGCTCGACGCCATAATCTCATCCACTGATTGTGATTGCTCTCCTTCCTTCTCCATCTCTCGCATCCAATTGCAGCACTTTAACATGTTTTCCTGCACCCAAATGACCACATTAATTAATTAAAACAATCAATTGATTGTTTTCTTTTTAAGGCGATGGAAAAGTTACGAACAAGGGATTACCTTATTTACATAAGAACAGCTGGAAATTGCTTTTCTAAAGCAGGGGAAGTGCAAGGGAAAAAGTTGATGGGAAGCAGAGACAAGTGCGGATGCTGCAATTATTGATGGCCTCAACTCCAAAAGCTTTGTATCTGTTAATTTCACCAACCAAGTTGGAACAATGAGAAAGAGAAGGAAACTCAAGTGGTGATAGGCATTTTAAAGTAGTAGACCTACCCATTTGAGCTTTTAAGATGAGTTCAACAGCTCGAGCTTTGAGGGCTTGCCTTAAAGGAGGGTCTTTGAGATTGAAGAATGAAATGAAAAAGGATATGAAAGAGAAAGGAGTAATTGAACGCATTCGCCATTTGAGTGCTCCCAAGATTAGGTACTCCATTCGCTCTATTGTTTGTGTTTCAAATATCAAACTGCCATCGCCCTATATGAATCCCCACACCAAATATTTAGATAAAGCCTACCTAGCTTCTACCATATAAACTTGTCGCTGCCGATGAGAATGTTTACCTGAAAGTCGATGAGAGAAAACTCAGTTTTGGTCATCTTGGCAGCTAAGGAGACGCAGGAGTATGCAACAAGTCTTACAACCCATGTCTTAGGTTGCTGCTGCAACATCAAACCATATGTTTTGTTACTTCTCCACCTCTATTAACTGTATAAATATTGTTAATTACTAATTAATACGAATGCGGCTAAGGATTTTTTACCGGTATTCCTTGGCTTGACAAGAACCGGTCGAGATAATTGACAGCGAGATAAGGTAAGAAAGGCCCAAATCGACAACAAAACTAAAACCAAAAAAAAATCAGTGAATATGCAGAAGCATAATTGAAATGAAGAGAAAGAAAGAAAGAAGGTAAATTTGGTTACCAGTGAGATAGAAGCGATAGCATGTCGTCGGACAGAAGTAGGAAAAGCTCCAGCTTTGAGAGACTGTATGTAATGGTGAGAGGGCATATGATCGGATTCAAGCAGGAAGAGGGAAGTCGAAGTAGGAGAAGGGGGAGGGCACAAGTGACTGGCGTTAGCTAATGGGTTTTCAAGATCGAACTCCATCAATAGATTAATATGATAATAGTTAAGGTTAGTGGCGTTGAAGAGAGAGCAGCGCTACTATCTCTATGTACATTGTTGTAAGAGAAGTGCAATGATGATAACAAGCACGGCGACGGAGCGAGCGAGAGAGAGTTTACGTCTTTCTTTTTCTCTTTTTTCTCTGCGTGGAGACTTCGGAATTTCACCACTCTGCTGCCACCAGTATATAGATATCTTATATCTTACCCTTTATTTATTTCATATATCTCGTTAAAATGCTTTATTCGCTTTAGAATTTTAATAATTTTCTTTAAGAAAATTAAAATGAGATACAGTTTTATATCTTACCCCTCTATATATTTTGTCTCAAGGGTATCATATAGGGGATCTCTACACTACTCTATAGTAAATACAGTCATATAGGGTACAACTCTTCATTGACTCAATCAGACTTAACTTTCTAAAATTTTAATGTCTCATCGGGCAAAAGCCTTCTAAGGGCTCTAATGTTATTTTCAATGAAACCTTTTAAGATTTCAGTGTCTTATTGAACGTGATCTCTTAAAATCTTAACAAACAATACAACAACATGATTAGGCAATCTTTTGTGTTACAACAATGCCACCACAACTTTTGTGTTACAACATAAATGAACATTGATTATAGTTATGAATTTAAGAGTAAAAAAGAATTTTTCCATAGACGGAACGTTTATAATAATATATATATGTATATTTTAAGAAAAGAAAGGGGCTATTTTGAAATTGTTTTGTTCCTTAATATGATCAAAATTGTTGGCCCCTTTCTTTGGTGAGTTTGGATATGAATGTCTCAACCAAAAGGCAATGGCAGATAGTCCAATTATAGAGACCAAATATTGAATAGTGATTTTGACGTGAGATAAGGATTCCAACAAGACTTAAATGCAACTACTTTTGAAATTATACACCAATCCATTTAACAACTTTGACTCATGCCCTTAGTTCTTGAAACCCACATGGAGCTAGTTTCCTTTTTTTAATTAAGGAGCTAGTATTAGAGCAGATCTCATATATACTGATGTTGCCTGCAAATTGATCACAACTACCAGCCTAATATTGCAAAAGCAGTAATGGAATAATCATGGGATCTTAACTTGGCGTTGCCTCTGCTGGTCCAAAGGTGCAAAAAAATTGGGATATGGGGGTAGATACACATAAATAAAGCAGTTTTCTTTGTAAATGGGTGATCAGTGCTAAATATTATTTGATAATTATTTAGTCCCTCAATAATGCTGGTAATTAGTCTGCAAATCTTAATAATTGGGCGACAATCCAATTATTAGGACCTTCAGAATGCCCTCCATAGCCTTTTGAAACATCCATCTTCTAGTGTTGCTATTTAATTATATCTTAAGATAAATACAGGCAGGAAATTGCTGAAGCAATTGAAATTTTACCCCAGGCTTTAGGTATTATTGACTCGACGTACGGTTCATTACTTGAGTCCTGATGGAATCCGAAGCAGCAGTCCTCCTATAAGAAAAAAGTAGCTAATATTCCCTTGTTTTCTTATCCTTTCTCCTTGTAATTAATACTACACTCCATAGGATCCTTCTTAAATGGGTTACACTCTTGATCCTAGATGTTAAAATAATGCAATTTGAGTGTGTAAATGCAGGGTTTTTTGGCCTTATAAAAATAGATATGGGAAGAAGCCAAATCACTTTACAGTCACTTCGATATGCCTTCGAAGAACGTTCCAATTTCTTGGGCTTTGCTTCAAAGTTGCTCCACTTCCTATATTCAATTTTCATATTTTTTTATGGGATTTGCTGGCAATTGCAATAAAATTACCCGTTAAGATTGTTCTCAGCATGCAATATATGTTAAAAAGTGTTCGGATATGTATTTTTACTTTCGTTGTCAGGTGTCTTCTTCTTTGACTTTGAGGATTATAGCAATGGGTTCTCCTTTCCTCTACATTGGTGCAAGAGAAAGGGTAAAGAAAGATCAAAGAATCCCATTTGCACACACTGGAAGACCAATACCCTTTTGCTTTTCCTATCTCCCTAATTGTGCGAACATCAATTTTGTGCAAAAAAATGGGAAGAGACACACACATGCAATCACATGATGAGTGTGTGTAACACGCCATAGCAGCAGCAGATAACACCATCATTGTATTCCCTCACTTTATAATACTCAAACCTAGACAACCTCCAAAGTCTAAAGTGGCCATTTCTTTCGACATTTATGTTTCTTTCCATCATGACGCCAGTGCCGATCTCTACAACCCCAACAATGAGGGAGAAGAGAGGATTACTGCATCGCAAGAAATCTACAAGAGATGAAAATTAAGCTTTTCATGTATCAAGCAATTAAAACCTATGATTGGTTGATTAATATAAAAATATATGCATAAACTAGCGGGATGATCAAGTGATATTGAGTACTTAATGCTTCTTTAATTGACCTTACATGTTGAATATACATAGCTTTATATTTAAGCATAGACCTTTGGGGTTCAGTTTCAAGCAAGGAATCCAATGATTTGGTTCTAATTTAGCTATTACTAGGTGCTCAAGCTTATCCCAACATGTATATTTTTTTTATGAAAGAAACTGAGGCATCCAATATTTTTCCAACTGAGATAAATTCACTCTAATTTCAGAATTTTTATTTAGTTGATTAAGCCCAATAGACTCTAATACTAAAATATTCACAAGTTTTGAAAATGCTTTTTTGCTCCTATTTTTACAAAAAAAAAAAAAAAAATCTTAATTCATGATTTGATGTTTAAAGTTATTCATTTTCTCCTATACTTTTTTTTTTTATCTTTATTTGGTTCCTGTCGGTCATTCAAATTCCCAATTTGGTATCTAAAGTAAGCTTTTAGTTATATTTTTTAGTCTATTTTTTGACAGAAGTTAAAAAAAAAAAAATCTTATAGCCAACCACAAAACGTCATATGATGTCTTTATGCGAAAAAAATATTTTCTTTTATTAAGTGTATATACACATTAAAAATATAAAAATAAAAAATAATATATATAATCTAGAAAAGAAAACATATAAATTATAAAAATTTTATAAAAATAAAATTTACAAAATATTAGTTGGAATTAATAATATTATTACAAAAATAAAAAAAGGTTTTAAAACAAAGTTTTTTTTATAAAATTAGAAAATATATAATTATAAATTTCTAAAAATGTATTTAAATTTTAATTTTTTTTGGTGAATTACAATAACAAGGTAAAGCCCGAACAACAAACGCGACTAGTGTGATTCAAACCTAGGCCATACCTGAGGCGATAAACACTCTTGACCATCAAGTCATCACATGGAGTTCTCAAGTTTTTTTTTCAATTACTTGAAATTTAAATACTTTTTTTTAATTTTTATAACATTTTCAATTTTTATATATTATTTTGAATTTTTAAAATTTTAAATTATATATTTTAGAATTTTATAAAAAAAATATTTTTAAACTTTTTTAAAAAATATTATACATTATATATGACTTTTTACATTTTTAATCAATATAATACATATAATACAAAAAAAGGATGTGTGACATGTCCCAATAGCTCCAGGTGAATGGTCAATGTCAATCAACAACTAATCAACAATCGGTCAAAGTCAAAAGTGTTAATAAATTCTTATTTTTTAATTTTAATTTAAAATTTTATTTTAAATAAATTTTATTGTCATGTTACATTTTTTTCATTGGCCAAAACATGCTACATAACCTTTTTTTATTGATCAAAGTTACCTAACAATATTTTTAATGTCGGTTATAAAATGGACCAAAAGTAGAGAAAATTGATACTTAGACACCAAATTAGGACAAAAAAAAATTTGGTACCAAACTAAGAAATTGAGTATACTTCGTAGGCTAAATTGTGAATTAAGCCAAAAAAAAATTCACAAGTCAATATCGACCTTAAGCTTGACCTATGTGGTATATAATGTATTTAAGACAAAGCCCAATCACAACGGCGGTCAAGTTCGAAGTTGTGGTTAAGCCCAATCGTATCGAAAAAGAACAAAATTCAAGCAATGAATATCTAGCCACATGAGCATGACAACTATGGAAAATGAGCAATATTAGAAACAATAATAAATCTGAAACCGAAATTCAATTATATATTTTTTAGAAAACCCCCTACAAAACTGGGCCTCTGATCTTTTTAAGCCTAATTTTATTAATGATAAAAATCAAGTTTAATTTACTTCGTAGAAATGGCAAGGTCTGGAGCCGATAGCTTTGCGCTGTACTAATTATTTTAGGCTTTGGAAGTGTGTTTGCAATGTTTGGGACGAAGTTAAAAAGAAAGTCTGTGTTAGAGGGTTGGATGGGGATCCCTGGTTGACTTTTGTAAGGATAATTGGGTCAAAGAGAGTGGTCCGTTAATAAAGTACCAACCCTAGTGTCGTCTCTGATTACCAATGAGTTTAGCTCTACATAATGGGGGTTGAAATTGGGAAGCTTTTAAAGATATGTTATTGTGCCTTAATATTGTAGTACAAGGGGTTCCTTCTCCTTTAGATGTTGAAGACTTCCCGGTTTGGCTATGGGAGAAGAATCATTGTTTCTCAGTTAAGTCTATATATGAGATGCTTTTAGGCAGCCTAAATGTCAACCAAGGGAGGTTGTGGAAAACAATTTGGAAGAGCAAACATCCTGAAAAGGTTAAAGTCTTCCTTTGGCTTGTGAGTACAGGTAAATTGCTGACTAGTGAAGGTCGTATGAGGCAACATTTGGCTGATGATCCTATGTAGTCATATCCTGCGTTCGTGTTTCATTGCCTTATCCACTTGGATGAATTGGGTTTAGAAAAGTTTACTGAATTCCTCTCGATTGAAAAAAATATTTCACAACCTAGCTACTTTGTGTAGCTTGTTGTGGACTGTCCTATTCTCTTTAGCTATACTTGGTTTCCAATGAGGACTTCACAGATGGTGGGAGCATCACTAATAGCAGTTGGGATTTGATGTGGGAAATACATGCAATTAGTGGACAATGTAATACGAGAATAAAGAGTAGCTACTAGGTTCATTGGAGGAACTAGAACAAGGTTGGCATAAAGCGAACTCCAATGGGGCTTTGTGATTAGATACGGGGCTAGCGGCTTCAGGAGGGGTGATAAGAGACTGTGAAGCATGGTGGTCGGTTCCGCACCGGTGTGTACCACTCCAGTGCTAAAATGAAACCTCAAATGATTCTTTTTGCACAAGAGAAAATTCTGGTCCGTACCAGTTACATCGGTTCGTTTTAATCAATTTTGGTCATGCGGGGTGAAACATGGCGCACAAAATAATATTAAAAAATATTAAAATTTATCGTTTGCTTTGTTTAAAACTTTGAAAAATCAATATTTGCATTAACCAATGAATAGAAGACTACACTTAATTGGACAAACTTTAAAATTTAAAATATAAAACAAAAAACTAATAAAAAATATACTCACTCGTAGGTACAAAAAAAAAATCCTCCTACTGAATGCCTAAACCTTTAAAATTTCAGCCTCCGGCTTAGTTTCAAAGCTTGGTTCAAACAACTCTTTCAACCGTTGTGATATGTATGTTAGTATTGAATGGGTTAATGTTATGAATTATATTGTCCTTTAATAAATGAGATGATTTTTTCTTGTTAATATTGAACTTATTGAAGTTTATTGAGGAGTGCTTTATATAATTGATAAATATTTTATATTTAAAATTTATTTAATATAATTCATTTAATATTTTTAAATATTAGAATATACATATATTTAATATTTTTTTAAAAAATTGATAAATTCGAAATGGTACACTAGAATAGATCGATACTTACCAATTTCAATAAAAAAATAATGCGTCCATCGATGCGGTACTAAATACCGTGAAGGAAAATGAAGTATGTGGCTATAATAGACTGATCGAGTATTGTTCTGTATTTGAAGCTGAACTGTGGGTGCTGCGGCAGGCTTGGAGAATGGGTTCAAGAAAGGTGATACTTGAAGCTGGAAAAAAAAAACTATTGCTAAGCTATCAGTTTCTTTCTTGAATTGCTACTATTTGGCCCATGCTCGAATTGCTATGTCAAGATTGGGAGGTGAAGTTTGTGCATTCTTACAGAGAGGGAAGCAAAGTGGTGAATGGTATGGCTTCCATATCTTATAATAATCAGCTTGGTTTCCATGTTTATTTCGCACCTCCTGATGCTATATTACATCCGCTACATGATGATTGTTCTGAGGTGACTCTCCCATAATTGGCTTGATTAGTTTTGTTGTTTTTTTCTATACCAAAAAAAAAAAAAACAATCATATCTATAAATGATATAAAACATACCTAACTCGAACCATAAATGAATAAAGGAATTGGCTTATCTTTAGCAGAAATAGGGAAACCAAACAAAATATTTAGCGCATGCATGGATTATTAGAGTCGGATATCAGGTTTCCGGAGGGGCTCTGAGTCCGACCTAACTTCTACCAAACTTGGTTGTTGGTTTCTCAGAAAGCAGAAATTAAAGTTGCTCCCACATCACGCTTAACGCTTTGGCGTAGGCCCCTTAACTTTTTCTACTTTATTCTCCAATCTGTTTTCGTTTCCCCAATCCAAATTCCAATTTCCTTTACCCTTCTATTAACCTTAATCTTACAATTCAAGGGAAAAAAATGGACTTCGACATCACTGTAACTCCACAATATCCAACTCTTGATTGTCTTACTTCTATGCCTTCTATTCATTTATTTTACTTTTTGCTACCGATGAGTCTGGTGGGCATGCTTTCATAAAACTATTTCACCCACAACCCCCAAGCCAAACGCTCTACTGTCTGTGGCGGAGCCAAAATATTTTTTTTAGGTGGAATTAAATTGAATATTTTTATGATAGTATAAATATAATTTCATCATTTTAATAACTTATATTTTTATTATTTTTATTATTTTAAATTAAATTTATATTATTTTTGAGGGGGTTAAAGTGTAATTTTATCATTACTAATTTAAAATTTTATAAATGATAAAGGGTCTAAATTAAACTTTCACCATTTTAAGGGGGCTATAATATATATACAATGGGAAAAATTGCAAAATCTTAAACCTTGAAGGGACTACTTATATTTTTATGAGGACCATAATATAAATTTATAAAGAATTAAATTGAAAAAAAATAAACTTGCGGTGACATGGCCCCCTCACCTTAAGGTGGCTCCTCCCCTGTCTACTGCCAATGGTTTTCATTTCACTATATTATTTATATAAGCTTTAATTAATTAGCTTTCATATTATATTCATACATTTGAGAAGAAATACAAAATCCCTCCTTGGTGTCTGGCCGACAATGAAAGAGCCTTTGGAGTTTATAAAAGAATGGGCAAATTACATTATTAGTCACTAAATTATAGGTAAGTTTTTGTTTTGGTCACTTAATAAAAAAATTACAATTTGGTCACCGAATTATTCAAAAGTTTTCATTTTAGTCACTGGACTATTAAAATCAATAATATATTACTTTCTCTGTCTGCATTGTCTACACCAATCAAAAGTTATCTTTCCTCTATTCTTCTAAAGGTATTTTTTTTCATGAAATAGTTTTGAACATCATAAATTTGTAAACCAAAATTCAAACAGTTTTTTTTCGATATCTGATACTGATTGTCAGATCAACTTGGATCTAATATATGTTCTTCTATTCGTCGACATGTGTTGATCCATCATACTGATCATCGAATCATTGCTTGGAACTTGTTGGTAGAATTTTAAGAAAAAAACTTAATAATCCAGTGAGAATAAAAAAAATTTAAATAGTTAAGTAACTTAAATAAAAACTTTTAATAGTCCAATAACCAAATTGTAATTTTTTTTTAATTCATTGATCAAAATGAAAATTTACCCAAAATTTAAAAAGAAAAAGTTAAAATACATAAGGACAAAAACTCGATCGAAATCACTCTCTTGAACATGTTACCCCACCCCCATGCCATTTTAAACACCCATTTACAAACAGTTTTAGCATAATATTTTGGTTTGAACTGAAGTAGAAATAATTTATACAATAAAAAAGCTCATGTTATGAGGTTGTTTTATATTTCTACTTTACTACTTTTGGATAGTGATTGATATTTATACTAGGCAACCAACATACTCAGTCCCTGGGATTCCCTTCTTCCTAAATTGTTCTTGAAATTGATGTCTTCCATTTAGTAAACGCTTATATAGTCAATTCTCCCAAAAACCCATCTGTCTCTTAAGGCCGAGTATGATGAATTTACTTGTAATCAATGTAAAAATAAAAATAATAAAAATAAAATTAAATACGATAGCTATACTGTAATGTAAAATAAAAATTTGCATAGGCAAACAGAACTAAAACTGTATATCATATAAATCGGCTTCACTTCTTGTCTGCTACATAAACAAATACTAATTAAAAAGGCCAGTTGAAATTTACAGAGGGCGAAAAGGCCATACACAAAAAAGAAGAAAGACCCCTGCGTTACCCCATCTTTAATTGTCTCCACGTGAATCCCCCATCAGTCTCAAAGGACTACCCCAAAAATATTAGAAAGAGGCAATTTGCCACTCCATCACCACTCTCCGACGCTCTACCCAAATAGTGAAACCAATATGGTAAGGAGTAAAATGGGGAACGTAAAAGATTGCCACGATGGTGGTGGCGATGCAGACGATTGAGCTTTCTCGAACTCCAGGGAATCAACAGCTAATGGCATGTTCTCTTGATCCGGGCTGCACCTCAACTCGTGAGGGTGCGCACTGTACATCATGGCCCGCAGTACGGCCGAAACGGTGGGTATGTAAGCCGTTTTGTTGCGTGCAAGGAGCCAAGTGAGTCCCATTAGCTGGCAGTCTCGGTTGAACATCTTGCTGGCTCTCTCGCTCGTGCTCCTGTCTTGTGTTCCGTTCTTGCTGTATCCGCCTTTGAGCTGTAAAGTTACCAAAATTACAAAAAGTAACAAGAGTGTTTTAGAGATCATGGTTTGGTTGAAAGGTAATGAGCGAGAAAAAGGGTGATGCATATTGGCTTCTCCATCCACATTACAATGTCACTTTCATGGGTCTACCGGAATGAGTTTGCTTCCCGTGTCATCAGTTGCTCATTGAAGCCACTTTCATTAATTAACAGTAGAAGTCAGAAATTGGTAACTGCTAGAGCAATTATATTCTCATGAACCAGAACGGATTTAAGACTGACGACATTCCTTGAAAGTGATAAAAAATAAAGAGTGGGATCTAGAATTAATGCATTCATTCCCCATGAACTGAACTGATTGTTTGGGTCATTTTAAGTAGCCAGAAAAGGAAAGAATTATCATTAATTACATACCCTTTGAAGAGCACCGAGGCATTTGGTACACCCAGCATAAGAAGAGTTGGTGCAACTCCTCTCCAAGTTCTTCACTGCAGCTGTCGGTGTGGCGTTCCGGAAACCGGATACATTAAACGCAGCGGGACAACTCAAGGAACTAATCTGATGTAGCCGTATCCCACAAAAACATAGAATCGGATCGCAACTGGCGTTTGGCTGAGGAATCTGCACGCGCTTGCTTAGCAATGCGTTCTGCAACGAGTTCACACACTTTTGAGAATCATCCGGCCTCATGGGCTGCTCCGATCCCGCAGGAGCGGGAGCCGACACTTCCAAAGCATACCTGGCATGAGCTGCAAAGAGCCAAGCTGCTAACACGGGACAGCAGCGGCTTCGGTCAAGGTTGTTGCCACAGGCGTCGTTGACGCCTCCAAATAGTTCGGCGGACAGGTCGAGACGGCAAACTTGAGCTTGGATTTGAGCTGGAATTGCGGGAACCGTGTCTGCGGATGAGTAGTCTCCAGGTTTTAAAGGCTGATGTTGACCGGAAACCGGTTGGGATAGAAAAGTGGCCAAAGAGGAATGGGAGAAAGTGAAAGAAAATATTAGTACAAAGGATGAGAGGAGGGGAAGCGAAACCATGTTTTGGAAAAGGTGGGTGGAGTGGGGGAGTTGGAAAATCGGAGCTAGATGATAAAAGTTAGGTTGGCTACTCTTCTGAATCTTGTAATTCCATAATAATCATTCATTCCTTTTGTTAATAGTAGATAAGAAAAAGGGAAAGAGATACTCGAGAGGTAGAAAGAAAGATTAGGGTGGTTTGAAAACTACAGGCACTAAGCAAGTAAGTTGATGAATTTGAAAGAGTCTATGAACAGAAGGTGTGGTGAGAGAGAGAAGATTGGAAGTGATGAAGAAATGGAGATGGGCGTCTCTTCTTCTTTCTCTGAGTGTGTATTCAATCGGGAGTTGAGGAGGTTACCTCCTCCTTATATCTTTCTCTCCAAGAGCATGAGAAATGACAAATTATCCTAAATAGTATCATGAAACGAGAGAGAGAAAAAGGATAACATAGATGTCTGTAGGTTCATGGTCGGGAATCCAATAATTTTATATTTTCATTCCCATAAAAAATTTTATATTAGTAATAATAGTAGGTTTGGAATGGAAGGAGGGAGAAGAGATGGGTCCACTCCACGGGGAAAGACACAGAAGAGGTTGGTTAGGTTATAGGGGAGAGATTGAAAAGAAAGGCCGTATAGCCCTGTCTGTCTGTCTGATCAGAAATTGTTGTTCTTCTCCCTGTCATTCCCTAATTTCTTTCTTTTTTCTTTCCATCCCATACCATCCGCCTGAATGTGAATGACAGCACAACACAGCCCCTCCCCTCTTTCACCTTCACTCTTTGCAACTGTAAAATTAGCTAGGCTATAATCATTCATTTAGATAATATATAAAAACTTTATTTTTTTATTTAAAAATTATGATTAATCTGATGATTAAAAATATTTATCGTTTTAAGTGTAATTTATATTCGAGTCACATTAATTATATTTGTTATTCGAATTTTACTATTTTATTATAATTCACTCAAAAAAAATGTTACGATAATTTTAAGTATTACATAAAAAATAATAAATAAAAACTTTAAATTTTATTAAATTTTATCACACCCAATGGTAATGTGAGTGAATAAAAATATTTTATATTAAAAATATATTTATAAAAATATATCAACAAATGATTATTAGTGGAGTTAGGGGCAAAGCCAAACAATTAATTTTTGAGCGTAATTAATTTGTATATTTTTATGATATTAAAAATACAATTCATCATTTTAATATATTAAATTTTTATAATTTTTAAAAAATTAAATCAAAATTTTATTATTCTTAAAAGTTAAAATGTAATATTATCATTTAAAATTTAAAATTTTATATAAATTATATAAAAATTTGAAAGAGAATTTTCATTTTAAAGGGGATGAGCCCCTACCAACCTCCTGCACCTATGAGTGGAGTGGTAAGGTTTTTTTATATGAATTTGTTAGTTTTGTGTTTTATTCTCTAAATAATACTTTTCATTTGTTTTATTTAAAGATTATATAAAAGTATGAAAAGATGAAAATATTTTTATAATAATATTAAATTATCATTTAAAGTAAGGGTATTTCAACAATTTCATAATTGAATTAGTGTCGAGTTGATTCGTGACATAAACTTAATTAGTCACTTTATATATAGTATAGATATTATACAATAAATTTTATAATACACGCAAGGGCAAACTCAGGGGCTGACAAGGGCCCTAGCCTCTCCCCTAAAATGAGATTTTTCCCTTTAGTCCCTTTCAAATTTTTAAAATTTAAAATTAGTAAAGGTAAAATGATAAAATTATGATTTAATTTTTTAAAAATTGTATTTTTATTATCGTAAAAATTACAATTTAATTTTGATTCACCCTAAAAATAATTTTGGGCTTCGCCGCTGAACGCAGGTATGTGCGTGGAAATTATACATTTAAAACACGAAAGTTAGTTTAAAAATAATCTACAATAAATAATCAAATCTATGGTTTGAAACTATGTAATAAACACATAAAATATGCATGATATTAAAAAGAAAAAAATGAGATTAAATTATAAGTAAAATAAAATTAAACACATAAATATATCATATTAAGAATATTAAATGTATTATAATTGTTTGTCATGGCATTATCATAAATTTGGAGTTAGTTCGAGTTGACTTGTGATACCAACTTAATCAACAACATTATCAATACTTGAAATTCCATTACATGCATAAATAATAGTATAGATATACAATTGATAGAAGTAATAAAATATTTATAATAAAATTAAAATGTAAAAAAATATTAAAATAAAGCTTTGGTTAAGTGATAGATTTAAAATTTTATTAATTCAATTGGCATGAGTTCAAATACCTTCATATGCATATTTTATTGGTTTTTTGATAAAAAGATTAATATGCCCTTAAATAATATAACTTATTTTACATATAAAAGGACATCAAAGTAATTTTTCTTATCGAGTTGATGTTCGGTTGACTCGTGACATCAATTCAGCCAGAGGTTTAAATTATAGTATAGAAACTCAATCAGAGTTTAAATAATACTATAAATATACAATTGATAAACGTAATGAGGTGTGCATAATAATATTAAAATGTATTTAAAATTTAAAATAAAGTTTTAATTGAGTGGTAAATTTAAAATTTTCTAATGTAACTAGTGTGGGTTCAAATCTCATCAAATTGATATTTTTAATTCTTTTTGAAATGAAAAAAATAAAATATCCTTCAATAATATAATTTATTTTAAATATGAAGAGACATTTTAGTTATTTTTCTAAACGAGTTGATGTTCAATTGACTCGTTATACCAAATCAATCAGAGACTTAAATAATAATATAGATAAATTATTAACTATAAAAAATTATTTTTAATTTCTTTTATACTAAGCTTATTAATCATCTATTCATCAAGCCTTTTGCTTCATGATCATGGCATATAATAGAATTACTGAACACTTATGTATTGTTTGATAAATTTAAAAATTAAGTGTTGAAAAAATAAATATTAAATTAAATTTATAAAGTTTATTTGGTATATTTTTTAATATTAAATACGGATATGATTGACCTGTTTGATAAATTTTATTTTTGAATTTTGATGATAGTATTTAAATGATATTTTTAAAAGAAATAAAATAAAATAAAGAGAAATTAAAAATTCTACCCAAAGTAATAAGTAACTCTTTTATCTATTTATATTAAAAAAAACTCTTTATCTGTTTATTATTTTTTACACTTTTTCTTTGAAAAAGTTATTATTATTATTATTATGAATTATTAAATGTGTTAAAAAATTAAATCATTTAATCTTTTTAATAAGTTATCAAATTAAATAAAACTTTATTATCTAGATAAATATTTACATATAATAAGATTTAAACATTTAATATCATCACGTCATGCTTTTTAATAACTTAACTTTACTTTTTTAATCAAAATCATATTTAGTTACAATGTTAATTTTTTTAATCGTTACATAAAATTATCACTCACATCGTGGATGTGTTATAATCTGGTATTATTTTATTTACTTCATTTGGTTGAAATGTAAAATTTTATTATTTATGTTTATTTAAATTAGAGAGAGCACCAGTATGTTTATTAGAGGAGCTTGTTAAACTGTAAATAAAGTATATTAAAAATCCCTATAATCTGAATATCAATACACTAAAAAATATATAAATATATAAATATATAAATCAAAATCAAAATATTTTATTTTGAAATCGAGAGAGAAAGAAGAAAGTGGGACAATGTTGAAAATGTGTGAGAAAATAAAATAAAATAAAAAGGAAGAAAGTAGAAAGGGCGGCATGATAGCAAATAGGAAAAACAGAAAAGACAAAGGCACTTTAAAGAAAGGTTAAAGCTGATGTGGAATTTGACGTGTCTTTGTGGAACTCGATTTAGGTTGCGCGCCTTCACCCACTACTTATCTCTCTCTCACCCTACAAATTACACATCAGCTTTAACCCATCAAACTTTCCCCTTCTTTGATCATTTTCTTTTATCAACCTAATTCAACATAATAAAGATTCAAATACAAGCTAACATGAAAGAATTCTTGTCAATTTAAAAGACATGTACTCATCCAACCACAATCACTCCATTTACTAGAAAGCCACTTATAAATTATAATCTCTTTTTCTTTTACTCACTATGCACTTTAGGACTTGTAACTTTTATATCTTACTTTAGATTTAAGGTTTGGGTCCTTCTGTTGAGCGGAGCTATCATTATATGCATGAAAAAATGGGATCAAACATGACTTTAAGACTCGTATATACTATATATTATATATCGGGGAGCAGATTAGATTCAAAAGGGAGAGCCTTGAAGATCTTTGGTAATTGAGCTTGGAAAGTTGATGAAAAAAGGTTTAATCATGGTGTCCCAGAATCAGGTTGAGGGGCCCAAACATATTGTACTGCTAGCTACTTGTCCTGTGGTTAATGTGAGCGAATGGTTTTAGGGGTAGCCCCATCAGGAAGACCTTCGGCAGCAGGCAGGCATTGGTGAGTTGGACCTCTGCTTCCCTCGCCTTCCTTTTCAGACTTTTCGGCAGAAAAAGTAGGTCACATGTTTATTGCTCTTTTCCATGCGTCTCAGTGCATGCTTTTGTACTCCTCTTTATCATATCAATTCAGTATTTTATATACATTAAACTAAGACTGCTAAAATTACGGGTATATGCTTTTTATTTACGTGGGTGAGTTTGAATGAACGATAATTATAATTAGTATAAAAATAATTATGACGGTAAGATCAAATGTTATTACGATATTATAATTTGAGATAAAAAATAAATTAAACGTACCGTATTATATCGTATCTTACCGTCTATTCAAATTTATCCTTAAACTGAAACAACAATAAAGCATTGGGTCTAACATTCACTAACATATTAATATGTTTTATAGTGGAACCTTCAAAGACGCTCAATCAGTGAGTGTCTGAACATGGTCTCAAATGAAGGAGCCATTGGATGCCTCCATCGGGCTCGCCGCTGTTTCTCCATGCATGGGACTGTCACATTAGGGTTATGACATCAGTTAAAGCAAGATTAATAGGAAAAAGAAAAGAGTAAAGCCAAGATGGCTACATTATTGCAGACTTTGGGTTAACTATAAGCTCAATCATGCAACTATCTCTCAACATTCATTTTGAACAACATCAACTGGTCCCCTAAAAGAAAAATGATTTTGAAATTATATATAAAAAAGGTAGTGGGAAAGGAGAAAGAAAAAGGTTGATAGGCTTTCTTAGCATTAACTTCAGATCCATTTACAAAAGCAACAAAAGAGATAAGGAAAAAATAAAACAGCTGTCGGGTACTAATAGTTAGAATTTCCTTACACTCAAGCAGAGCAGAGTCCACTACCAAATTCACTAACATTATCACTGTCACATGTCTACTGAATATGGATTAAAACTAACATATACATACATGCATAACGATTTTTTATCATTTAATTAAAAAATTAAATGAAAGTTAAAATATTTTTTTTAAATTGAAAGATTAAATAAATTATTATGATATATATATATTAAAGATTAAAAAAATTAGACAAGACAATACAAGCATGGATGCAAAATTAATCTATATTATGAATTAAACATCAAATTTATTAAATATCCCCTCATAAAATATGATTGCATATGAGAACCAACTAAATTATACATGTTTTATAGGATTGTATGCTTATTCAAGACTATTTTATTGTATGTTTAACTTTTAATATTTCTTAACAAAAAATCATATATAAAATATTTGCTTATTTTATTTAAATGGAACATAGTACGATTTTTTTAAAAATAATATTATAAATAGCTGTGTAGATTACTCTATAAAATTATTACACATAGTGCTATGTTGGTCAACGCTTAGTATGATACTTATATCTATTTTCACTCTTGAAATTAAATGCTAGCATTTACAGATCAATTTTTTTTAAAAAAATAAGACTTCCTTTATTCAATAATTAATTACCCAAAATACAATCAAATAAGTCATAAAAAATAAAACATCAAGAGAAATGAAGAATTTTTCGAACTTACAAGCCTCCATGCATGTTGTCGCTTCTACGTGTCTATCTTATTTTAATATCATGTCAATTCCATAATAAATCTTTGCACTTTGAGATGATTCATCTCAAACTCGGTCCAGTCAAGCTATTTTAATTTCATGGTTAAATTTGATAAAAATGTTAAATTTAAAAAAAAATTAAAAAAGAGTTGATTTTTGTGATATTTAGAAAAATAGGTTGATTTTAGAGAGAAACAGAAAACGCGTCTAGCAGGACGTGCTTTTCTGCCATGTCAGATGAAAATGAGTCTTGTTGGACGCACTTTCAATTTCTCTCTCCTCGGCCTTTTTAAAAGGGATTAAGGTTTTAAGGGTTTTAGGGTTTAGGGTTAGAAATATGAGAAGAAAGACTCGATTATGTTTGTGTTTGAGGTAGATATTGTGCTAGCTTAAAAGTATATTTGAGTTGACGGTGATGCGATAGCGCTCGGAAACCCACACATTTCATTTTTCATGTCGAGATGGAACCATTACCTTAGAAGCTCATTGCATTGCAACTTAGGCTCGAAGTTCACGGTGTTTATATAATCACAAGTTGAAGTATAAGTAGGAGTCCTAGTTGACGATGGTTATGCGGTCACGAGTTGAAGTATAACTCGGGAGTCTAGCTGACAGTGGTTATGCGATCACAGGTTCAAGTTTTATGATACCTGAAGAGGGTGCTTTATAAACTTGATACATAAGTTTGAAGCCATAATCATAGGGAAACACAAAAGGGCTTTCCAATGTAATCAATTTATTCTTTTTCCCAGTCCCCACCAAAAGTAGTATCCTAAACCTAATTGTCTGAAACGTGTGATAGAGTTGGATGCAAGAGGACTATCAAGGTGGGAGTGATTGTGGCGTTGGAGAGAAGGTAAAACTCGAGTCGGGTCGATAATGATTGTATTTATTAAAGAGTTCTTTAATTGCAGCAATCATTTTCACCCCGAGAGGACCTTCAACTTTTCTCACCAAAACAGTCACTGCTCCCCATGAAAGTTCACTTGCCCCCAACTATAACAATCCATTTTTCAGTGGTGCTGGAAACGGTAGTTTCAGAACTTTATTCTCCAATGATCGAGTCCATAAATATTATTAATTAATATTTACGAGTCAATTGTACTGTTATATTGAATTTTGATTTGATGAATTTGTTAATTGGATAGTTAGCTAAGGCAAAAGTGTAATGATCCTAAAGTTAGTGGTATTGAAAAATGAGGTATCAAGACCTAAAGTTAGTTAATTTGGGTGATTACTACCCCCTTCCTTTTCACTTGAGCTAGTCAGGTCGTTGAAGTCCCCCGATCATGGCCTAAGGTGTATCGTCATCCCTCGCCTGTGTTTTAATCAAATCCCATGAAGCCCTTCCACGATGTTGCTCAACGTACCCATAAAAACAAGTTAGTTTCCACTCCCTATTTTTGAGATTAGTTATCTTTAAATCAATAAAATTTTGATAATATTGATTTATCTAAATATTGTTAGAATTTCACAATAGCGCCAAACCTCCTGCTATCTCCATTCGATCAACACAAAAACACTTCTCAAACTTCAATTTTCGTCGTAGTCTCTGCTCTATCACTATGAGTCAATGTTTCAATTAAGAAAACTATATATGGTTATATATAGTGTTTCATTAGCTCCTGAAAAGCAAGAACTGTCTAGAGGTTGTCGAGACCTCGAAAATTCTAGCTTATGATTTTCATTGCAAATGATCGACCCCCTCAACGGCGACTGCCGATAATCGAGTATTAGGAACTAAACCATGCTCCAAAGTTGCCTCTTCTAAACCCATGTCAGAAGTAGTTGAAATAGATAACAGGCCTATCTTGGGTCACTTTTTCACGTCAATTGGCCCAGGAGGGCTCTCCTCATGTGCCATGCATGTACTATCATGTTGAAAATCTTTCATTGAAGAAATTTGACCACTTTCCTTATTAACCAAATTACTAGCTAGGTTAATACCTAGATTAGTCCTAACATTATACATAGAATTAGCACTCTAATTAATTCTTGTAGTATTAGCGGCAATAGTATCAAATCTGATAATATTAAGGACTTGCCTTTCCTTTTTGTCACACAACCAATAACTCTTAGCACCTTCAGCTCGCCTACTCACCACCAAGAGAAACACACTCGATTCCATGACGAGCTTCTGCTTCCCCTTGATTGCCCTGATCAGACAAAAACCTTCACCATGCCCTAAATGACCACAAAGGAAACAAAACAAAGACAAATGCTCATATTGGAACTGAGCATAGACATGTTTATTAGTATTAACCATTATTTTCTTCTTACGTCTCAATGGAACTCTAACATCTAATTTTATCCGAATTCTCATATAACCTCTAACTCCATCAACAATGGATTTGGCATCATACTGTATGAAACTCCCTATAAAATTTCCAGGTTGTCGAGCCATGGCTTCCGACATGAGCCCTTGAAGGAGATAATGAACTTAGATCTAAAAATTGATGAAAAAACAATGGGACTTGCATAGGCTTCTCCCCTTCTTTTATTAGATGAATAAGCAACAGGTGATTATTGAACATCCATGGACCTCCATCCACTATCTTGTCAATGTCGATCTCGTAATAAAAACGAAAAAGATAACACTTTTCCCCTAAATCTCTAATTGATAGTCCTCCAATGGGATGCCAAATATCCGCCATAGTATTTCTCATTGATTGGAAATGAACAATACTAGGTAGTCAGGAAACATCCGACAAGGCAAAATTTATACGGAGTCGAGACATCCTCCACCCTACTCGATGCTTCTAGCTATTCATCCTTGGATTAGTAATTGAGAGTTTTGCCAATACATTCTCCATCAAGTAATAGGTAAGAGCCAACATAATAGATACTAGTAACTATGGATCAAAGAGAAGAAAAAAAAAGAAGAGAATGTGCTACAAGAGCAGACAATTGAATCTTAAATATTTAATAACTTACAATTTTTTATGGATCGCTTATTGTGGAATCAAAATATAAAAGAAGGAAATAATTGTAAAAAAATAAAAGAAATGAATAAAGGTTAAAGAAATAAAATCTTGAATGTCAATAATCTCTTGATTTAATGAAAAGAGTACAAAATTATAGGTATGAGAGATTGTGTTTGATTCCAAATAATTTTGTTTCCCTGACAATGAACTTTTTTTATTTGAATATTTCAAATTTTTTTTTATTTATGGTGAACATATTATTTGAAATTATTTATTAAATATATTATTTTGTATAAAGTTTGAAACTCTCCACCCAAAAATACGAGTTGGGATTAAAAAAGTGACGAGTTTTTTATTTGGAGCATAGAATAAGGTGATCCGGAAAGTGAAGGCCGATGCGCAAATCAGCCACTTTTTTTAGCTTAAATAATTTTATCAACTACCTTTTTAGCTGAAATACTTTTATCAACTACTTTTTTTTAGCTGAAATACCAATATAAAAGCAAAAAAAAATCTGTTCAACGTTATAAATAAATTAATCACAATTTAAATTTTTTTGGTAAATATAGTCTTTGACGCTAAATTCGGCAACCGAGTTTAACTCATTGTTTTTAGTTTACTTTCGTACCTCAATTAATAAATAGGTTCGTTTCAATTCTTAAATTTAAAAAAATATATAAAAATTTGATAACATGACATACTAAAAAAGTGTCATGTCATCAAATCTTGATAGAATCTAAGTTTAAAGATAAAATAGATCGAGTTGCCACAATAAAAGGAATAGGCCTAATTATTAAATTATATTGAGGGCTTTACCTTCAAAAGGAATTAAGTGGTTATTGGTGCGAAGATAAGCTGCGATGTTTTAACCATTACATTGATTAGTAAGAAGAAATTCGAAAAAGGTTAAAGAGAAAGCAACTCTTTAACAAAATTAATCATATTTTTTGACAAATTTTAGTTCTCATTGGAAGTGTTTTAAATAACGACTGGTGTGTGAGGGATTACAATATGAAACAATCAGACTCAAAGCTGTTCAACCCCTAAATAAATTTACATTCATCCACTTATGAAACAACATATGGGCAGATTTGAAGTGGTGCTACCAATGTTACTTACTGTCGGACCATATGCATATTGGCCCACCTCCATTTTCTTTTTCTCCCTTTAATGTTATATATATATATATATATATATAACTACTTGCCCACTCCCATTCATATGAAAAAATAAATAAAAGTTGAAATGATTGTTTGAATCATGCATAACTTTCAAATTCAAGGTATTCATTTTAATTATATTTCTCAATTTATCTTTAATATATTTGAAAATTAAGTGATTAAAGTTAAAATTAAGTGAAATGAAAATTTTTAATGTTAATAATTTCTCAAACACACCCTTAACTTTTGAGTTTTGAAAAATCAGATTTGAGTTAAACTATTTTTTTTATTTGATAATATAATATCGTATTTATTTCTTGAAAAACACTTTTCACCTAATATTAAATATTTAAAACATAAATTTTTTTTTAACAACTTCAAAGATAAATTTTCACCACACTTTTTTAAACATTTGTCAAAAGTAATAGCAGTAGTGAAAGATATCCATTACTAATGCTCTCTTCTTTTTGGAAAACATTCATTTCCCTAAGAGATGTGATATATAACTTCATTTGAATTAGCCAAAACATCTCACTAAAATTCGTATTTTTTTTAAAAAAAAAATTTAAGCAATACAACCAAAAGGAACTACAAAAAATAAACAAGCCAATAACCCAAAACACTGAGAATGAGATTCTTTCAGTATCACAAGTCCAACCTCTAATATATTATTTACATAAAATCACTGATATCAAAACTATCAGGAATTTCAAACTTGAGCAAGCTGCTGAAGCTTTCTCTCTCGTCATCGATACTGCTGCTGCTGTTGATGAATGTTGACGGTGAATCCAACGGAGTAGGACTTGTTATTGGCGTTGACCTCACAGAATCAAAGCTAAACATCTGGCTGCCACCCACTGATTGGACGTTGGAATTTTCAGTTGTAAAGGGATCTGTCGGATTTGGACTACAGTGCACATAGTTTGGAAGCGAAGCACAGGCATTAGTTAAAGTAGAAGTCAATGTTTCTTGGGTATCTGGGCAACTGAAGCTTGTCATAACGGAAGAAATCCCTGCTGCATTGTTTTGCATGAGTTCTTTTTGGTTTAGCGCCCAAGTACAAGGAACGGGAGTAGATGTGGTGCATGTGGAATCATTTTGGATGGTGGATTGAACTTGAAACTGACTTGGTTGTAAGGAGCTGGGAACCAGATGTTGAGAATTAGAGAGCTGGTTTTTGTGGAGATATTGCACAAGTATATCTGGGTTCTCTTGTTTCAAAAATAAGAGAGTATTAGCTAGCCGTAGCAGTTGAGGGTTTAGGAGAGGTTGTGCACCTAACAAGTTTGACGCATTGAGAAGAGATTGGGTGCACAAAGTTGAGGTGAGAATGGAGGAAAGGTCAAGCAAATCAAGGCGTGGAGCATGCGTCACTGGATCTATTCCATTTCTTAGAAGCCTTTTCCTGATATGCGTGTTCCAGTAGTTCTTGATTTCATTGTCCGTCCTTCCAGGCAACCGAGCGGCAATAGCCGACCACCTGATATTCATAGCACAAGCTAGAGTGTGTAAGGTCCAGGATCATCATAATATGAAAATGACTTCCCAACAATATAATATTGACCACACACTTTATGTTGTAATAAAATCTTAAATGGAGAAAAAGACTTTAATCATACTTGTTGCCCAAGATACTGTGAAGTTGAATTATGGTTTCTTCTTCTTCAAAGGAAAACCTTCCTCTCTTGATATCAGGTCTAAGGTAGTTTGCCCATCTGAGACGGCAACTCTTTCCACATCTTTCGAGCCCTGAACAGTTGAAATAAAAGCATCATCATATCAGTCTGAGGCACAAGTGATAAGTAGTGCAGATAGGAGGAGGGAGACAATTTTATACCAGCATTCTTAGGGAGGGTACGCCAGTTTCCAGGGCCATGAATGTGAATATAATTAGTAAGCTTAAGATCTTCCTCGGGAGTCCATGGACCTTTCTTGAGGCCAGTTTTGTCACAGCAAGGTGCTCTCCCCATTGAAATGATGAAGCAGATGGTGCAATTTACGTGGAGTGAGTGGCTGGAGGCTATGCTACAGTGATGAAAAGATGGAGAAAAGTGCAAGTGGTGGATCCCAAAGGAACGATGACCTTCCCCTATATATAGTCGGGAAGGATTTCTAAAACTGAAGTCAGCGAAATTTGGCGCCGGCCTCACGACACGTGTCCTTTTTCTTTATGTATTTGTTACGTACATAATATTATTTATCCATTATTTTTTAAAACTTGTAAATATAAATACATGAGGAAGTAGAAATGGTGATAGTTTGACCTGAACTGTGCACCCAAAAGTCGAAAATGATTGGACGGTAAAGGTAGTTAAGGAAGGTGTCAAGAATAGAAGAAAATGAGACACTGTTGCATTGGCGATTTCCCCCAAATTTGAACTTCCAAATTAAAAAACTGTTTTTATCTACGTTGCCTTTCATCCACCATATAGGAGGCATCAATTTGGAAGCGTCTAACCCTATTTGAATTTTGAACATCAATAATAATAATAATAATACAAGTTTATGGTGGCGTCTCACCTCTCCCGCATGTGATTTTTTTTTTAAAAATAAAACGATGTTCCAATTTAGAAACGTTCAATAAAACAAAACAACTATATGTCTAACTTTGCTGTAAATTATTTTTTACACCCCGACATAAATCTAAGATTTGTCAACTTTATTTTATTTTAGTTATATAAATCAACTTTCATATTTGATTTAATTTTCATGTATCATTAATATTATTATCAATCTTATTTATTTTTCACATAAACAGGTATAATTAATTGAATTATTTTGTTCTGAAATATACAATTAAATAGCAATTATGATTTTACGGAAACGAATTTGTTTATTAAATTATATATATTGTATCAAAATGACGTGCAATTTAAGATTTATCTAGCAAAAATATATATACCAATTTTTTTAAAATATAAATGCATTCATCGTAAGTAATAATAATTAATTTTTTCATTGTGTTCTTCAAATAAATAAATGTTAAATCATAAAATATAATTAAAATGATAATGAACTTTTATTTTAATACTAATAAATATGTATTCGATTATTGAATTTGTAAAATAATTTTTTGTATTTTAGAAGTTAGTTTACAATTACAAAGATTATAAAACAAGAATTCAAATGAAAAATAAATTTCAACATAATAATAATTTAGGAGGCTAAGAGTAACATTAGGTATTGTTGAAACAATGTCAACAGCTTCCTAGCTGGACACTCGAGGCTGGGCATAAACCACTATATTTTGAGCACGTATAGCTAAGGCAGAGCCCGGTGTCCTCGCTACTGCCGACTATAAAGTCAACCATCCCCTTTCCTTTCCTCTTTTATATATAAAATATCATACTTGGATTAAAACCCAATTCCCTCTCAAAATTTGTGGTCTAGCTTAAACTTCGACAGTTGTTACTCTAAAAAGGGTGAGGGTGCACCTGGGATAAGGAAACTCCTTGACAATCAGGTCCATGATTTCATCCACCCCTATCTAACAAATGTGACACCATTTGGTCAAATGCTTTTATATTATTCTGTGCCAATGCTCAACACCCACTTCCTTCTCTTTCCTTTTATATCCATTCGCTTAAGCCTCAATCCACACCATCATAATATTTTTACTTGATACGGTAGTTAACAACTTTATTTATCCTGATCCTAGGGTGGTGGGTTCAAATCTTTCTGCTCTCACTCCTTCCTTCATTTGTAAAATGTACAAATTTTATTTATCATTTAAGGTTTTAAAGTAAACCCACTTTTTACAGATCTGGTAAAACGATGTCTTTAATTAATCTCTTCTCTCCCTGTTGCTCCTCTAGAAACATCCCATTTCCGATATAAATTATGACTGGAAATAAGCTTAAGAAACGTATCTCATGATGACACGTCCCTCAATCTCACAACCACAAAAATTACATACAGATTTGGCCATGCACATAAAAAATTAAATTGAAAATGATGCAACAATTGCTGTCACCCCTGGACCTTGGTCAGGGAAACTTCATGCACCTTGATTTTCTATTTCTTTAAGGCAGTGATGCATAATCTAATCCATGCTTACATACTGAATACTTGTCGCAAATCTAGGGTTTGCTTGTGCATGGAATTTCCATATATACACATGAATCCATGTCTTTAAAGTTGACCAAGATTATATTTTACTAATATTAGTATATATGGTAGTTATAATACGAAATTTGTTTGTTAATTTATTGTTGTAAGGTGTCCAAGCTCTCCAACAAACTTTGAATATTAATGCAGTTTGCGTTCAATGTGGTAAGCCAGAATTTTAAGAGTTCACATCTATATAGGTGGCTCTAATGTTAGATCAAATACGTTGGCTAAAGTTGTTAAACTTTGGTACGCGAGAGTACGAAACCAGTTGTGCATTTCATGCACATATTTTATGTCTGCTACATTTATATATTAAAAATGCTATATATTAATGATCATCAACCCGAAACCCAAATAAAATTTGGGTTGTTTATCCGCGATTTGGTCAAGCCTTACTAGATGGATGTGTGCAAGACTTACATTAAGAGGTCAGCAAGGAAAACTCACGAGATCAGTTCACACGTGTCAAGGAGAGTTTATGGTCTCAATTCGCATATATTCAAGGAGTTTGCATTTGGGGAGCCACGAGGTCTAGCAGGTGATCTAGAATGGTACACGTGTTCAGCATACCCGAGACCCGCTCAAAATATCAATCTCATGAATAATAAAATCAAACCATGAACAATAATAATATATATAAATATTCGATTATCCCCTTCAATAAAATACAACGAAAAATTACTCAAAAAAATATTTAAGTTAATCTGATAATCCGTCACTTGGTTAGCATGATGCAGTGGGTAGTTTGGATTAGAGGACACGTGGTAAAGGTTCATGGTGCAGAGTGAGAGAATATTACACGTAGAGGATGGAAGGGAGTGGTTGAATCCTGGAATTAGATGGATGATGCTGGCGTCAATGTAACATCTATCCACACTTTGTTACCGCCACCGTGATGCACCTTGATATGTATGACAACTGGAAATTACTCGTACATTATAAATTATTAGGTATTCCAGTAATTTATAACAATATACAGAGTTAAGAAATAATATGTCAAACGAATGAATTTGTGTTATTATCAATGGCGGATGCATTTAGTAAATCTCCTTATTATTAAATAAATTAATTTAATTTTTGTATTATAGAAAAATTAAAAAAATTAAATTTTAACGAAGTTCATATTTAATATTTAAAAGATATTATTTATTATTCAAGAAAGTTATATTTTGAATTTTTTTTATATTTCTACAAATGAAATATTTAGTTTGGAGCTTACATGTCACTTTTAAATGATATTGAGAGCAGAGACCATCTTTTTGGGAACCGCTCTTTTTCTCAGCAACTATGGACCCTTATTCTTCATATGCTTGTGATCTTCATTTGCAACTTGAGCCTGGCAGTGTATTTTTGATTGGATGGTCAGGAATGGTGGACCTAAATCTACTATTCTTAAACTTGCACAGTGTGCTTTTACTTTGTTTGGCAAGAAAGAAACCGTAGAATTCATGGTGGCAATCTCAGATCGGTTCATTCTTTGTTTGCATTGATTAAATGTTTTGGTCGAGATAATACCGATGAGATTTGGAGAAAATGGGAGCTGATGTAAATCAGCGTCGATACTGATTTTGTAGGTTGAGAGGTTGATTCCTTAGGCCTCTAAACAGTTATGATGTAGCAAAATATTTGTTTCGCTGAAATACATTTTACTTATTTAAAAAAATTATTAATTTTATTCAAATTTGATTTTTTTTAATAATACAGGGAATAGATTGACCCCTTTTATTATTAAATGAATTAATTTAACTTGATCCCAATAATATAGTAGATATTTTTACCTATTGTTGAATTTAGCATCATTTAACGACCCGATTCAATTGAGCAACCACAAGGAAGTTAAATTTATGATAAGCAATTAAATTATGTTGGTTAAGAAAAGAAAAAAAATTCTATATTAAAATATATTTATAAAAGATTAGATTAACAATTGAATCATAAATAATATTGAGGTAGATTCTATGATTCGAGAAAACTCCAACATTTTTTTAAATAAAAAGAAAAAGATAATTTGTCCTTCATCTTTCGTCTAGTGACAAGGATAGGTTGAATTTAAGAACATGAATAGTAGGAAAACAAATATCTCAATCCTGAAAAGAAATAAACAAGATGAATGACTCAATCTTGGAACGCAAGGGTCATGCCCAAGTTTATTAAAATCAAATTCCCATCCTTTTACAATAATTTATTTACTATGCTATAGTTTAAAAGAAATGTTAACTCCTTAAAACTAATTAAAAATTTAGTTTTACAATACCTATATAATCGAATCTCTAATTAAATGAATATTTAATCTTCTAAATAAACTTCTATGTAAGATAAATTTACAACTAATTTATTCTAATCAACCATAAATAAAAGTTTTATTTACAATAATTTCAGTAATTAAATATAAATCTCTTTTAAATAATAGAAGTTATAAACTAAGATAAATATCTAAAGTCCTACTTGAATCCGTATAAAGAGTGGTAAAGTGTTATTTATAAATCTTCATCAAATGTGGGTTTAATTTCGAGACTAAATCTGTTCATGTGTCGGGTCAGGTCCGTTTGAAAAATGAGAAGGTTTAGATCAAAATATAAGTAAAAAAGATGGGCTTGGGCAAAACAAAAGGTAACAGGCTTAGCTTTGGGTAAGGTTTTTTGGTCCGGCTCGATCTGAATTTGCAAAAAAAAAAAAATTGTTGTTTTGTTTCTATTTTCCCACTGTTTTGTTATCATTGCACTATTATGTTCTTATTATTTTGTTGTTATTATTTGGATATTGTATAATTCTTATTTTATTATTAATTATGCTACTATTTTAGAGACAGTTGGTTGTTACGTTGCATCTATCTTAGTGTTATTTAAATATAAATACTTTTTATTTATTTATTGTCAATTTTGTGGGAAGTATTTATTTTAATATTTTTATTATTTTTGAAGTATTATATTTTTTAATTTTTTATATAAAAAATAAAATAAAAAATTTAATGCGGCTCAAGTCGAGTCAAGCTGAGTTTAGCATCTATAATTCGGGAAAAAAGTAAGCTCGTTTTTTGGTCAGATCGGGCTCGACCCATGGACAGGTTTACCCGAGACATTTACTTTTTTTTAGACATAATGATTTATTTGGCCCTCCAACTTAAAAAAATTATTTTATCTCTCCATTTAATTTTTGTCTCTTCTAGTCCTTGAACTTGCATTGGTTGTCAAATCACCCAAAAATGTATGGAAAAGTTTAATTTTGTTAGTATGTCATGTTAGAAATTAACTAAGTTTTTTAAAAATATTTTTTTTATAATTTTCTTACTTTTTAAATAATTTTAAATTTTTTAAAAATGATTTTTATATTTTTTGAATTTTAAATGTAAAAAAATAATTAATTGTTGGCATGACATCCACGTGTATGCCATGCTAGCAAAGTTAACAAATGTTAATTTTTTCGTACATTTTGAATGATGTGATAGACAATATAAATTTAAGGGTTAAAAGAGATGAAAAATAAATAAAGTGCTAAAATGACACTTTTTTTATATAAAGCTAAAGAGTCAAATAAGTCATTATGTCTTTTTTTTTAAGTAGTGAATTTTTGTTATTTTATTTAAATATTTCATATAAAAGTAATAAAACAGAAAAACACTATTATTAATAATTTAAGTAATTTTTCTTATTGATTTAGTGTTAAGTTAATTCATGAAATCAAAAGATATTTTTTAGTAGATATATATATATATATATATATTTTATAAAGAGTTGATAAGTAGGTACTGATCATGGTGAAGAAAATATTATGTATAAATATATGGATGACATGCTATACATATACATATAGGGTTAGTCCACATCTGCTAATAAATTTATATGTTTGCGTCGATATTATGGGTGCATGGAACTTTCGAGCATAAGCATCATCAATTAATTAGTAGTACAAAGCTGTCAAAGAAGCTCCACGAACAGGCTCGCTCTAGGATGTAGACCAGCGTCCTTCAAAGTCATTCCCATTTGATCAAAACTATATACTCTTCTTGGGAAGCTTGAAATTAATCTATAATTTCCAATTCCGGGTAGTCCTAATGAATCTATGTATCTGTAAATTGACAGGATCTTATCTGTGCAACAAAACTTGTGCTCTCTTCTTTCACCACCGGGAAAACGAATCAATATCTGAAAATTCAACAAGTATTTTAATGTTAAGAACCTTGTTCTGAACCAAGTTTGTCTAATGGAGACCATTAATTGGTTGTAATGAGCACCTGAGTATCTTTCCCATGAGTAGTTGTTTCTTTGTACTGAGCTTCTCCAACAGATGAGCTCTCCCTTGGTTTACCTTCTTGTTTCTCTCTATGCATCTGTCCGGGGTTCTGATAATTTGTTTGACTGTAAGCTTCTATTGGTTTTTGAGCTCTTGCATTCCTAAGATTTTCCTTTTCCTAGAAGGAAAAAACACATGGATCTTGTTAACCATGTTTACGAGATTCAGATACATGCATGTATTCCACAAGAAAATATCGGTTTTTGTAAGTTCATATAATTCAATCTTGACCACCAAAAAGTTTCTGGGTTGTCCCTAAATTTTAGGGTATGTACCATATACTGGCATGAATATATGAGATGCACAAATATTGAATATCGATAGTTGAATAAAAAGGAAGAATGAAATAGCACTAATTTCAAAGATTTTCTTTGACAAAAAACATGGGAAACAAACCAAATAGAGTAGGCACACACTTGGTCTCTCTGTAAAGCAACAAAATATGCAGCATCTTGTTCTTCTCGCAACTGACGATCAGCCCTTAACTTTTCTTGCTCCTTAGCTCTAGCCCTTGTCCTTTCCTCTTCCTTAATCCTTGCTCTCATATGTTCTTCCTCCCTTCCTCTTACAGTAGTGCCAAAAGCTGACCCTTGCTCTTCCATTGTCCTTTGTAGAATCTCTACCAATTCAGCTGGATCAATCGGGCCCTCCATCTAAGGCATAAACAAGGTAAAGGTAGAGACAAGAAAAGTTCATACTTATTATCATCGTTGTCAACAATATTGAGAGTATTAGGGAGCAAATAGGGGGGAATGGCCAAAGGGGGGCAGGCTGGTTCAATGGAAAATTTGTTTGATGATCCAACCCCAAACTTTAAATATTCAATTCAGTCCTTTTCAACCTTTTATTAAATGAAAAATATATAATTTTAGCTTTTTTGAGTAATTAATAATTTAAGCATTTTTAATCCAAAACATTTATCTTTATGACTTTATCCTCCTCAATTTTATAAACTTATCTCGACCTCTTAAACAAAATTTTTGATTTTACTCCGAAAAACAAATACATGATGAAATCAAATATTTTGATTTCGATTTTTCCCTATCATAAATCCCATCCCTCATTAATTTTTTTATTACTTGTCAATTCATATAATTAGCTGCACCATAAGTCCAAGAATGAATGGAAAATCAGGGACTTCATTCATAAATGTAAACCTTTTATTGATGCTCGGATTAAACGATAAGCATGCCTGTGGTTTAACCTAACAAAAAGCTTATGAAACGAAACTAGTTTTAGACCCATTATTAAACCAACCTGTTGCAGCACTGCTAAGTTGTTGCCCGCAGCTGGGGCAATGACTGCACAGAAAGGGAAGCTAGCAGGCTGTAGAGTTGCAGCCATTTGTAAACCTTCTCCTCGATCTGCGATTGCTCCCCAGCACACAAAATTTGCGTCAAGAAATTGAACTACCAACTCTGAACTCAAAGTCCTCGAACAAAATGAGGGAGTGAAGGGATGTTCTGGGGAGTGTAGATACATGAACATTAGCTTGTGCTCATCCTCTGCTATCTTTAGAGCCTGCATAAAACTACATGCATAGAAAAATGGATGTGTGGTACCATATTGCTGTTCAAAACTAACCAAAAAAGGCCACTCTTGTGGAACAACTGGGGGTTGTAGTAGTTGTGGATGTTGCAACTGTAATTCCGATGGCCGGTATTGGTTTCTTCTACCCATTACCCTTGAAAACCCTCCAAATATGCATTTGGGAAGGCATACCATCCGACAAAAAAACCCATTGCAAGAGGGTTGCTCTCTTGCTTTTGCGCTGCCTCTTATTGTCAAGGACATATCTCCACCACCATAAATTCAAAACACAAGAGGAAGAAGAAAGAAAGACTTAACAACCTTCATAGTTGCAGTTTGCTTACAGAATGTTGTAGATTGATGAGATTGAAATTTATAGAATATCTTGTCTTGCAAGCTGGAGTATTCAAGACAGTAACTAGAAAGCTAAGTTGGACTTTAATTAAAGTACTTAAAAAGGGCATCGATTCATATTTGTCTACCATTTCTACAAAAGTAGAAGAGGATGCTTTGCTTATAATAGATTCGCCATTAATTTTAAAAGAAGATGCGCCATTTATGTAAAAAAAATAAAGTAGCCTGAGTGATAGAGACGACACTAATGATAATATTCTATCCTGAAATGATATTCTCATTTAGGATCCCCAAGTTCACGAATACTCTTAGCATTTATACCACACTTCCCATATATTCCTCATTTACTCTGTTTTCTTTTTAAATTATTATTTAAGCTTTTTTAATAAATTATTATTTGAGTTTTTTTAATAAATTATTATTTGAGGCCTTTTTGACGGTTATACCATAAAATGTTTATTTTCGAAATTATTTATAGAAATGGATCAAAGTGAAAAAAATTATTGGAATAGGCCGTTTTTGCAAAAACGCGCCTATGTGACGATGTTTTCAGGAGAAATTTCAAAAAAGTGCTTCTAGGTGAAAGCACTTTTCTTTGAATGAGACAAAAACGCCTCCAGATAGGAGCATTTTTCCTTGATTAAGGCCCAAAATAGCAAATATCCCACTGTGAAAACACGCTAAAAAACGCGTCCACGCGGACACTAATTTGAAAAAAGCTTCCACGTAGGGGCATTTTTGTCCCATTCAAGAAAAAGTGCTTCCACGTGGAAGCGCTTTTTTTAAATTCCACCTAAAAACGCCTCCACGTAGGCGCGTTTTTGTAAAATTGACCTATTCTTGTAATGTTTTTTCACTTTGACTTATTTCCATAAATAATTTCGAAAATGAGGCTTTGTTATACATAACCTTTTTTTAATGTTAAATTTATCATTTAAGTTAATTTCCAATTTTATATTCCTTATTTGTGTTTTTAACAAACTCGAAGTGAAATATATTTTATACCCTCGTTATTCTTTGAAAATTAAATAAAAATTTTAAATCTCATATTTATATTAATATATTGAATATAAAACAGTTCAATTTTTTAGCAAATAGACTTAAATTTACTATGACGAAATATAAAAAATATAAATGAATTAAGACTTAATAAAAAGAACATTCAACGATAATTAAAATGTAAAAGTACTCGATAAGTAGTAGAAACATGAAATAATTGTATCACATTAACTCAAAATAATAAAAATATACAAATTTTTTTATCGCAACAATTGATCTATAATGATATTATTATTTGGTCAATTCATATAAATTATATAAGACATTGTATTGTTGGTTACGTGATATTACAAGACAAAAGATGACTCCCTATATAAACTTGAGTGCATGAGACACCAAGGATCGGTTCTTTCCCTTTGACACTTACATACTAACCCTAAGGCATCACCATCTTTCTCCTAATTTAGATGAACCAACAATTCTCTCCACCATCCTCTCCTCCCCTCCTCCATTTTGATAACTAGTATCAACATTGTTCTATTTGCTTTCAAAATTAAAATCACATTGTTTACCCAGGCTTCTTTTGGATTAATCATTGAAATCACCTCGTGTAAATTATAATGTTTTTCTCGAGCCTCGTGTAGTACCAATCCTTGACTCACCATTGAAATAAGAAACAAGCATCTAGAATTGGCTTCCTAGCCCGGGTTATGGAAGGAAAAAGCTTTTTAGCTATAAAATGATTCAAGTCATTGAAAACACAAAGAAAAAGACCTTTTTTTAGGCACTCACTCTTTTCTTTCGATGTGAGAATGAAGTGTTGAGCCTCAATTTGGAATCCAAATAACATGGAAGTAAAAGTACCAATAGGCAGAAAAAATGTTGGGAGAGGGGAGGGAGATGCCATGCCTTTTTCCAATACTCAAGCTACCATATCATTTCTCTTCATCTTTCCATCATGTGTCCACACAAGGTTATACACAACAAAAACCCAGTGGAGCAATCATGCAAAGCTACTAACTTAAAAAGTTTCATCCTTAAAACAATGTGTTTTTAGGAGATAAGTCTATATATTTTGGGTTATCTTTTTCGAACTTATTTTTGCCTCCTTCTTAGTTTGAAATTTCTGCTTGCTGACTTTCTTGTCTCTATTTATTTTCTTCTACGATTTTTGCGTTCTAAATATTTGTTTGTTTCGATTCACCTTGTGGTGCTTCTTTTTGTAGTTACTAGAGTAATTTTCTATTCTTTTTTTTTTTCTGAAAAAATAGCCAAGAGACGTAAACAGTCTAGTAGAAGTCAGGGTAGGGTGGTGGTCGTACTATTCGTGCTCCGTCAAGAGCGGTGGTGAGAAATTAGAAAATGACCACAACGAAAGCTGACAGAGCTATTGTAACAAAATTGAAAAGGGTAAGTGATGAGCTTGTTGTTAGCCTTAGTTATCCATGCTCCACCACCCCTTGAGAAATGAAAAATTTGCACTATGTCGTGGTTTGTTCGTCAAACATCACAAACGGTTAAATATGACATAAATTCATTTACTCTTCACAAATTCGAAATTTAGTTTTTATATTTTTATTTTTAGAAATTAAGTCCATTTTTTTAGATTTCAAAATTTAAGTTCAATTGTTAACACAATACTTTTCGGGCCGGACCAAATAAAAAATTGAGTCTTATTTTTTAGGCTCGGGCCCTATCCGATCCGAAGAAATGAGCCTAAATTTTTTTATATAAAAATAAATTTAAAAAAATATAATACATCAAATACACTAAAAACATTAAAATAAATATTTCCTAACAAATGAAAAAAATACTTAAATAACACTAAGATAACTGCAACTTAACAAGCAAATACCTCTAAAACAGTAACAAAATTAATAATAAAACAATGTTATACAATATCCAAATAATAACAACGAAATAGTAACAATATAATAATGAAATGGTAAAAAAATAATGAAAAATAGTGGCAAAACAGCAGTAGTATTTTTTTTTTTTTTTGCAAATTTGGGTCAAGCCGAAAAAGCTTATTTGAGGCTTAACCTATTTAAAAAATGAGTCGTTCATTTTTATTTTTCGAACCTATATTTTTATCCAAATTTTCTTAATTTTTGGGCAGGCTTTTGGGTCAAATCGAGTGACCTGACCCATGAATAAGTCTAATTACATTTTTAAGGGCGACAAGAATTGAAACCTTGGAAATATTATTGTTAGAAAAAGTAGTCACAAAATTCTAAATATAGACCGTAAAATATATATGAAAAAAAAAATTGGCTCCAGCCTCGTACTTGTGTAATAAAACATTTTCATTGATAGTGTAAAAAAGAAAAACTCTAAAACTAATACAGAAAATATAATGAATGTTCACTAACGGGCTTAGCTATTTTGATGGCACAAAAATCATTTAAAACCCAATAAATTGAAGACCCAACCTCTAATGTAGACACCAAATTTCCTCCGATTTTAAATTAACATTTTATGGTAAAATATAATTTAACTTAATTTTAATTTTTGAATTTCAGAGTAAAATTCATTGAGTTATTAGATGCTTCAAATTTATGTCTTGTTGAAGTTAAATTTACGTTGAAAAAAATTTAAAGTAGAAGACTCCCTAATTTTAGATAATTTTGAGTTAATTGGACATTTAGACAATTTTCTTGGGTAGGTTTTAGGCTTTTGGCCCAATTAGTTAATTTAATTTTCATTTTTGCTTTTATAAAATATTTCACTATAAATAAAAGATAAGTTTATTGATGTTTACTAATGACTTGATACCATTTTTCGAGCCACTAAATTTATGAGTTTTTATAGTTAAAAGATACGTTTTTGGCATTTTCTTGGATATCAAAATGTATCAGGAATTATTTTATTTCGAAATTTTAATTCACTAAAAAAATAAAATTATTTATTTATATGTGAATATTTTAAAAGATTATAATTAAATATTATATTTCTCAATTTTAAAATTTTTAAAAATTTAACAATATGTAATCAATGAGATACCTATTTTGAGCGTCACGAGGGTACTAAAATTTTATTCATATGTAATCGATTCTTGAATCCAAATTTTCTCTCAACTTTTAACATTGACACAAAACTGTTTTTTTTTTTTGGAAAAAATTAAATTTTATCTTTAAAAGATAATTTTATTGGTCGACCAAACACATTGTTTTAATTAAAAATCCTTGTGTTTTCTTAAACCAAAAAAAGGGTGCCGACACAAAAATGAAGGTTGATTAAGGGGCTTAGCTATGTTGAAGGCACAAAAATCAATTAAAACCCAAATAAAGAGAAGTCCCAACCTCCAAAATATCATTGAAGCACTCATATTCAATGGAAGATCCAAAAATCCTCTACTAGTGTTGTCTGGGATCCTACTGGTGAATGGGTGTGTGGCGGGGAGCAATTCTTCGCCAAACTGTTGGTTTTTGAAAAATAAGATTTTTACATCAATATTAAATATACATTGAAATAAAATAGTTGGAAAAACATAGAATTTTAGAAGTCTTGCATGCATCATGCTGCTTTTTTTTTTTTTTTTAAATTTGTTCATGTAAATGTATCATGCATTGTCCTGGTTTAGGTGGAAACTATTATTTATTTATTTTGGCAACTGGTTAAGGTGGAACAATTGAATCAGCTGTTTCCATAACAATTGAATAAGGTGTAGGTAGGTAAGTGACTTCCATTTTAACCATAGTTGGAGGGGGCAGGCATATTCATGTTATTATAAGAGAAAGAAAGCACCTACCAACACTTCCATTTCAATCTACTTAATTGCACATACTGTTGTTAACCACAAATCCTACACTGTATTCTCCAAGCTGTTGGCTTCCCGCATTCTGAAGCATTAATTTTTTAGTAAGTAGTCTGCTGCCCATCAACTTCACCTTATTAATTTTGCTTTTCGCCCACTTCATCTTTTTATTTCGCATCTATTTGTTGTTGTTGTTGTTTATGTATATTACCAATACGATTGTTTCACTAAGTTACTATTATTTATCGGGCGAGTCCCAAATGCTACAGAACTCATTCTTTATAAGGTAATAAATGTGCTTTTGTTTTTGTTTTTTTATAATAATTTTTAAAAAATATGCACATGATGAGGATGAGATTTGAATATAAAACACTATAAATTTTATATCTCAATTTCACCATTTCAATCAATAATTCATCTGATTTTTAAATTAACTCAACCCTAAACTCATGACCACTTTTACATGAAGGTTGAGTGTCAAAGAATTGCTTTTGCAAAATGGAAATGGATGTTGGTTAATACGGAACATTGCTGTAGGTGTTGCTTAGTTATTTTTATTACAACAATATTGGTTTTGATTCTAGTGGTTTGTGCTTTTTATGTTTATTAATAAAAGGAGTAAAAAATATAAATATTTATGTATTACATTCACAATATTAGTGTCATAAGCTAATTAATGATGCATGAAAAAAATTACTATAGTAATTAAACATATAATTAGAAATTCTTACGTTACAATTCTACATGACAAAACTCAAATATAATTACTCAAAAATGTAAAATCTCTGCATTAACTATAACAATACCGAAAGCTCATTCAACATATATCATTTTGGAATTAGTTAAATCGGTAAAAATTTATAAATATAGTAATACAATTTACTATGACATTTGTTATGAGTGAAAAAGGTTATATCTATATATAACTCTCGACTGTGGTAACAATTTAATATCGTATGTGAAGTAATATTAATTGGGGTGGGTCGACATTTAGATTTTACAAAATATTTAAATGAGAATTTGTAAGTTGTAGAATGAGTTATATATTTTTCTTTTTTAATTTTAAAAAGATAATTTATTTACTGAAATAAATATGAATGTAAGGTTATAATGATATTCTTTGATTTTTTAAAATAAAATTTAAAATTTGTCATGTAAATAAATTCCACAAGGAAACGTGATTAAAGAGTTGGAGGCTTCAACCAAAATGTAAAGGCTTATTTGGTTAGGTGCTAGACATAAGTAGAATGGTATGATCTTTATGACTGGGTGGAGTCACCATCCAATGATGTTGCAGCCCTCGTCGGGTTGTAGTGTTATCTGTCTTGAAATGGATTGCAGCTTTTTGGTAAAAAAAAACCACGAAGGGAGTACTATAGGCTGAGTAGATCCCCTCCATTATAAATTGAGTTCTCTCCTCTTCATGACTTCATATGTTTATTAACTTTGCACCAATTTCTCTAAAAATATTATTCTGCAGCTTTAATCTTGGATCAATGGCTGCTCCATCCTACTCGGTGAATATCCTTGATAGCAACCATGTTTCAGCACCGAAAGGGTCGGTTCCCTCGACAACACTTGCTCTTACTTACTTGGACCTCCCATGGTTTCCTTGTGCTCCCATGCAAAGCCTTTTCTTCTACGAATTCCCTCACCCTACCTCTCATTTCATGCAAACCACGCTCCCAACTCTAACCCAGTCTCTTTCTCTAACTCTTCAGCATTTTTTCCCACTTGCGGCAAAGCTCATCTGCCCTCCGCCTCCACTTAAGCCTTATATCCTTTACAGCGACGGCGATTCTGTTCCTCTTATCATCGCCGAATTCACCGGCGCTGATGCCGACCATCTCACAGCCAACTACCCACGAGATATCAAAATACTCCACCCCTTCGTTCCCGAAATGCCACCATCGACTATGTCATCGGATGGCATACTAGTGATGCCCATCATGGCCATCAAGGTCACAGTGTTTCCAAACACTGGCGTTTGCATTGGGATGGCGCATAACCATGTGGCCGCCGATGGAAGCGCATTCATGCACTTCATGAGATCTTGGTCTTCCGTTTGCAAGTCAAAAGGAGACTCGACGTTTCTCGACGAAGAGTTGCGGAGACCTTTCTATAACAGGGATGCGTTGGGAGACCCTGATGGGTGCAACGAGGAGGCCCTAAAAGGCTACTGGCATTGGATATCATCTTGGAGAGAGAACCTAGCTGGTCCTACCAAGGAAATATCATCGTTGGACAAGGTTCGAGCCACATTTGTACTGACCGCAGATCAAATCACCAAACTCAAGCAGTGGCTCACGACTCAGTGCAAGAACAGCAGCAATGATTCCGAAGAAGTAAAGATATCAACATTTGTAGTCACATGCTCTATCATGTGGATATGTATGATCAAGTCGCAAGAGAATAATATTCAAGTATCAACAAATGGTGACGATGATGATACGTTTTACTACTTGCTTTTTGCGGTTGATTGCCGGCACCGAATTGGATTTTCTCTGCCTGTAACATATTTCGGGAACTGCCTAGCGCCAGGTATTATACGAGCCAAGAAGAGTGAGCTGATGGGGACAAAGGGGATAGTCACAGCGGGGAAAGCAATTGCCAAAAAGGTGAAAGAGATGGAGAGCGGCGCCCTGAAAGAAGCAGAAAATGGACCGTCAAACCTTGAGGAAATGTTTAAGTCGGGGCATTATGTAGCGATCTCTGGATCACCAAAATTTCGTGTATATGATATGGATTTTGGGTGGGGGAGACCTCTAAAGATCGAGTTTATTCACATCGACGATGGTGGATCTTTGTCGTTTATCGAGTCTAAAAACGAATCTGGCGGCATGGAAGTTTCCTTGGTTCTTGGCAAGAATCAAATGGATACATTCACTTCAAACCTTGCTGAAAGCTTAAAAGCCTTTTGATTGAGAATTCAAGTAATTTCTTCCTTATATAATACTTGGATAATATAACATATCATCATCTTTGAAGGTACAACCAAATAATTGACGTTTAGACCTTCTCAGAGAATGATATCAAAGTTACTTTGATGCTATTATTGTGTACGTTCAACCAAATAAAAAAGTTTCCAACTCCTTAATACAGTTTTTTGCTTTTGTTTTTTTTTTCTTCAAATTCATTTTCTATTAACTTATACGTTAAACTAAATAGATACATACTTAATGTTAGATACCGGTATTTAACAAGGAAGAGAAAGTGATGACTATTTGAAGGTTGGTTCACCAATAATAGGTGGATAGGTTAAGAAGGGAGGAGAAAAGGACTTAGGAAGATTGGGGAAGGAGGAAGCTTAAGGGGAGGGTTCCTTGTTCGGTAGTTCCATGTCCTCGACAATATAGACGTAGGTCTACTCATGTGATCGATCAGATAATTTATTCATTATATGTCAATTGTCATCAAGCATAGTATTATATGATTTTAATTTAATATTTTCTTTACTAAAATAGTACGAGAATGTTATCTTTTAGTGGTCTCCATGAGCAATCCGTAGCGGATGACTAAAAACAAGTGATCTCTCTTGCCGGTGATATGCAGAATGTGGGATGACCAGTCAAAACCATTACTGATGGAAAGCCATCCACATGTGCCTAACAGACTATGCCTTTAAACATCTATTGACACGTTATAAATCATTAACAAAATAAATCATGATATGGATGAAAAATTGTAGGTAAGAAGTAAAAGAGGCTTAAATCACAAAAATGTATTTAAATTATACTCTTTCTTTTAAGTTTGTATTTTTTTTTCGTCATAAATGATTTCTAAATTATATTTCGTTACCTAAATTAATCAGAAATTTAACACTGTTTAAAAAATTCTCTTAACCTGTCATTTTGTGACATATGTTACTTTTAAATAAAAATTAAATTAATAAATTTCAAAAAATTTCACTCTCTCTCACCATTTTGTGACATGTGACACTTTTAAATTAAAATTAAATTAAATTAAAAAATTTCAAAAAAAAAAATACACTCTCCCTCACCATGATTCTTTCTTCTCTTTTAATGTATTTTAAAAAAAAAAAAAATTTGGGACTTTATTTAAATCTGGGACTTTATTTAAATAATGTAACTCAAAGAAACTTAACGGGAAGAAGATATTGAAATCAAAGATATTGAATCTTTGGGTTAATGAGTTTTAAAGATTCAAGCTTTGAGACAGATTTGTAACTAAAGATATTGGAATCAAAAGGGAAAAAGATGATGAAGAAGAAGGGAGGTGTGTGGAAATGAGTTTAGGGTTTAAAATTTTTAATTAATTAAATTTATTTAATCAAAAATTTATTCTCATTCCATTTGAAAATCCAAGTTGACACTTAAAATCTAGTTGGACTGTCATGTAGGATTACTGTTAGGGAGATAACGAAACTTAACGGTACAGTGATCATTTCGTAACAAAATACTAACATAAGTGACTAAAACGTAACATTTCAAACATAAATGACTAAAATGTAACATGAGACAAACAAAATTGACTATTTTATAGTTTACCCAAAAAATAATAATATCCTCAAAATTCTATTTGTTACATTATATAAAAAATTGAATTGTTAATAATTTTACAATAGAAATAAAATTTCGTTGAGGGTGACATCAATTGAATGAAAGTAAATAATTTTTTCCCTAAATGAAGTAAAAGAAAAAAAAAATAATGGTACCCAAAATTGAGAGAACTTTTATTTTTCCCTAGTTTTTCTGGTAAACAAAAGTTGGGTATATAAAATAAAATAATTTTAGTACATTCCAAACAAAAATTTCCTTCAATTATTCACCTATCACTCGTTCATGTCTCATGTTATCAATTTCCAATATAAATGTAAGGTTTGGGGAGAAAAAATAATATGAAACTGTGATTTCATATTATTTTAGTCAAATTTTTCTTCTTAATTTTTAATTTTTTTTGAAAAAATTTAAATTTAATTAAAGAATTAAAACTAAAAATAAAATATAATTTATCAATCTCCTATTAAAAAAAATAAAAAAATAAAAAATAATAGTTTCATAAAATCCCTCCTCAAGAATTGCATGCAACAACTCTTTTTGAAAATATCATTTTCATTTAACAACTCTTTTATATACGTTTCTCCTATTCCTATACTTTCAAAATCAATGATGGTCATTATTTATTGTTGACTTATAATCTCAAGCTTTTATTATTTACTGCTTAACTATCACTATCATCATTCAATTTTCCTATTCAATGCGTATACCTACATATTATTCGTGTATGATTATATATATTATCAATGAATTATATTATAATTAACACTATTAAATTTTAGGAAAATAGTAACAATTTATTTTTAAGTATAAATTTTATTTTTTAAAAATAATAATTTTATCGGTTTTTATAAGAAAAAAAATTATATTTTCTCATTAAAAGTAAAAAAAATTGATTCTGTGTTTGATGCGATTTCGGGAATGGCAACACACATACGCTTGACACACATATGTGCTCAAATTCGGACCTCTTGGAATGAACATTATTCTTTTTTTCATTGAAATCACTTGTTGGGTTCTATTTTCTTGTTAATTTTAGATTTATTGAATGATGAATTTTTATTTGTGAAATTTATTGATGAATATTTTATATTTAAAATTTATTCAATATGATATTTATAAATATTTTTATGTATAACATTAAATATATATTTAAAAATATCAATAAATTCAAATCAGTATATTAGAACAGATCAGTAACAGTACGGATGAGTTCCAATAGAAAAAATAATACCACCAGTATAGTATTTACTACCTTAGATCAGACAACAATACCATGGCTGGTGGTGTGGCGAGAGGCCATGGTGGAGGATGGTTTTGGGGCTTTTTAAGAAGATGGGCGCGTGTTTAGTTATTGGAGTTATGGGGAGCGTTTGAGGGTTTGCCGTTGGCCTGGGACAAATTCATTCACAAAGTTATGGTTGAGATATATAGTATTACAGCATGCAACTTGCTGTTAGACCACTTCGAGTACTAGAGGACGATCACTCGTAGAAATTATATGCTAATGGCAAGACACTGGGAGGCACTCTTTCAATAGGAACCCAAGTATTTCATACGCCTCCATCTGGTGTTGCTGCTCTTTTGTTGCGAGGCCTGAGACTTTGTATTGATAGTTTTCCTCCCTATTAATAAATAAATAAATAAATAAATAAGGAAATCCAAGAACGTCAGAACAATGAGACCCACCCTCTTTTTGCTTTCTTAATTTTTTTATGGATAAATAAGAAATGATTAATTAATCCAAAAGAGAGCAAAATTGTACAAAAGAATCTATGTATACCAGCAATGCTTCATGGAATTTTAAGGGATTACAAGATGACTAAACATGCCCCTAAGAAGATGAGAAACTAGTCGTGCCGCTTGTTGCGTTCTTCCCATCTTTAATCAGGAGGAGGATGGCCTTAGAATAACAATTCAAACCAATACCAATGTGCTATATGCTTTCTTATTTTTTCAATGCCGTGTCTACGGTTAAGGTATTGAGTTCCCTAAATAATGGTTGGAACCACCTGGGTTTAAGATGACAGCAAGTGGAGCATGAACGATAGCATTTTACAGCTATATTGAAAAATGAGTGAAGGTAAAAGAAATGGAGTACTAAAAGTTTAACTAAGATGAGAGATATCGAGGTCATCAGGGATTTTGAACGTATCGGTAGCACCAAATTTTCGAAACTGTTCTGGGTCGTCTTCATCAGCATCAGCATAATTACCATCATCATCTGTATCATCATCATCAGCATCAGCATCATTGATTTGGCTGCGTTGGCTACTGGATGAGGTATCATCATTGATACTTTTAGATCGACAATCTTGGGTTGCAAGCATATTGACTTGTCCAAGGTGAGAAATTTCGACCACCACAGTATCGGTATCAACTGGCAATGGTTGCTTCCATGGTTCCCCATCAATCCTCATAAATGTATGGTCTGCGGCACCTTTGTGAAACTCAAAGCGGATCCGGTGTGCCTATTTTCCATATCAAATACTTGACATTAATATTTACTTAAATTTTTACTAATTTTTGGTCCTTAATAATGAAGGAAAATTATAAGGGACAAATAAAATCATTGATTCGAGTTCTTTTTCATTCTTTGGTGCGGGAAAGGGGTTTGAACTAGGGGTATCCATGAACCGTATAGGGTTTTAGCTATTGAATTATGCCTTCTTTTAATCATTACCTGTGCCAACCGAGTTCCATGTCCCTTTGGAGCTAGCAAGACAAGCCCATGCCAAGCATTTCTAAAACCAACAACTTCGAGAAGGCCGTCATCAACATAAGGTGGAGTGAAGTCTTTCTGTAAAGTTAATTGAGAAAAAATAATTCATCAGATTTTTATGAGCAAAGCTGGTCAATATTTCTTAACAAAAGGGAAACACCAAATCTCAAATATAAAACAAATCATGTATTTAGAACTAACATCATGTTGTCTTCTCCCACTTGGCACTCCCCAAGGATTTAGACCACCAGAAAAACTGGGCAAGTTAAGACATACGATAGACCTTATGCTGTTCGAGTTTGGAGAGGGGAACCAGGGACATTAGGAAAAAAAAATATATATATATATTAGAAGCATCATACAGTGAAGCAATGAAAGGAAATTAAGCTGAAAATTCTAAAATAAGCAGCAGTTAATAGTTTTACTTAACAAAAAGATGTGTAAACAATATTTTCATTGTTATAAAGCATGAATCATCTACTTATTTTGAATAGGAATAGTAAAGCTTGAAAAGATGGGGGAAAAAAAAAAGAAACAAGACGACATCTTTATCTCCCAGAAATCAAGAGAACCTCATTGATGAGATTATACTCTTGTTGAAGCTTTTCGAGAAAATGTGGGGTTAGGAAGAAGTTCTATAGAATAGCATGGCCAAATTTTGCAAAAAAACATTCTCTTAGTCAAATAAAAACTGTCATGATAATGAGTTAAGCCCTTCTCACTTTTCACCAGTGAAGTATTCGGCTTTTTTCTTTTTTCTTATTTAGGTTCATTAAACTCTTATCTTATAATTCCTTGGTTTCTATTTATCAAATTATATTTCTCAAAAATATTAATAATTAAATGGTAATATAAAAGATATTAGAATAAGTAGTCAAATTATCAAGTGATTGGCACGTGTAAAATAATTTGCAGATAGGAGTATCAGTAATAGCAGTTAGAATGGAAAAGGTGGCATAATGAAAAACAAGAAAAGAAAAGAAGTGACACAGCGGATCTTTGTTTATGCAGTTCAGGCACAATGATTTGATGTCTATGGTGCATCGTTTAGATCTTTTATTCAATCACCAATTGATTCAAGAGTACATTTATTCCCTATCAGCTAAAGCTCACAACTTTTCTAAGCTATCTGCAATCCCAATTAAGAACTAATGATCACTAACTCACAATGGTTACACAACAGTGATTCGACTAAGTATGACAAACACCTTAGTCAACAAAGCAAACAATCAAACAAAGAAGCTGATCGAAACACACTTTGCACACCTTGTATGTAAAAATCAACTCTTAAAAGTGGTAATTCCTAAGGGAATGTGTCGCCTCTTTATAGGTTTAGAAAGCAGCAAAATATCCTCCTTTAAAACAGCTAATAAGTTCTTGTAAAATTCCCTTGGATAAAACTGATCATTATCTCTAAAAAATAACACTTAATTATCAAATATATAATAGAACTTTCATGCTCATCAAATCACTTCATTGAAGTCCGTTGGTAAGCAAACACATTTAATGATTATTTGTTTTTGTTTTGTCAAACATGTCATAATCAAATGAAACAAGCTCAATCTAACCGAAGCCTGTATAGAGCCCAAACAAGAAAACAAGTTTCTTGTTATTATTTTGTCAAACCTGTCATGATGAAATGAAATAAGCTCAACCCAACTGAAATCTATATAGGACCCAAAACATGGCACAAACAGGAAAACAAGTTAATTATAACGGTACGTACATGAAACAAGCATTAGCAGCATCTCTAACAATCACTTTCTACGGTGATTGAATGAAAATATGCAGACTCTGTCATTTTAGAATAAATGTTGGTATCTTTTCCAAGTATGGGAATATATAAAAATTAGTGACAGGCTCTGCCATGAAATGAAGAGATGGGCTATCTATCTTGTCAACACAACCTATGAATGTGACGTAATGAAAATTTTTGGTACGACTGAATAGATCTTTTTCTTTCCACATGATGAAATAAATAATATCGAAAGCCAGTGACTTGCATTTGGACCAAATGAAATTACCTGGGGTGTATCGGGAGGTCTTCCCATTGACCAAGTTTCTTCTTGATTTTAACTTTTGCAAGCTGGGCAACATTCCTGTAGTATAATAAAATTTCAGTTTACTAGAAAAGAGATGAAGTTATATATTGAGAGATTACAATGTTTCCAGCCAATAGGAAAAACTTGGGAGAATTAAAGACAATTATTTGCAGATACAACCTAAAATGCCACTTTGACTCAAAAGGCAGTTGTATTATGTAGAACATATTACACAAGTACTTTTCATGTTATAAACTCTTAAGTCTGTCAGCTTTCTTCTTTCTTTTTTTTTTTTTTTTTTGAATTTATGTTTTATTTCCATTAACAAAAAAAAAATCATTAGAGAAAAAAAGAGAGTCAATTATCAATGAAAGGAAAATGCATGAAACTTTGTTGAATATAATACTATTTTACTGGTTAAAAATATGACAATAACTAGTACTAGTTTTGTTTTCTTCATTTGTATTTATCTTCAGAGACAGAAGAGCGAAAAGGTTTAGTTCAGATTTGACGGTTTGTAGCATGGGAGCAGATTATCCAAAAAATCCCTGAGAACAATGAAGTAACCAAAACCATAGGGAAGTATTGGTTAGATCCAACGGAGAATAGTTGCCCAAAGAAAAACCGCCTGGATTCTGGAAGTTCGAAGACCTTTAGTATCGTACCTTACCCCTGGACTAGCAGCCTTCGCGCCAAGTAGGACTGGCCTTGTCCCTTTTATTTCTCTATCCTGCCTCTTTCTTATAGATTCTAAGGCAAAGCAAAAGTGGTTGTAGTAAATCTTTTAGTAGATTTTAAATAAAATTTGGGATGAGGAACGATAAAGTTAAGGATGAAGACGATGATTAGTATTTAGATAAGTATTGCACTCAAGATAAGGATGATGATGTAGACAAAAATGATTGATTAATAATCATGCTTACGATAAGATTTAGAAAAGATTAATAATCTTTTGTTAAAAGATTTAGGGCCACCTCAAAATGAAGCAACAAAAATCAGGTGTGATAATAAATCAAATGAGGCAATGGAAAAAAAAATCCAAAGTTTCCATGGAAGATCCAAGCACAAAAAAAATAATAATTAAATATCAGTTTGTTGAAGATGTTGAATTAAAAATGAAGTAATGTCAGTGCATTGCAACTAAATATTGCGATTGCGAATATAATGAATGTTATCGCGGTCGAAAATAAATTTGATCTATTAAAAAATCTTATTGTATGGATTGAAAGAAGGCTCCAATAGTTTGGTATTTCGATATTAATGATTATTTGTTGAACTTGCAACTCAAGATAAAACAACCTATATTTAGATGTGATGATTGTAATGATCGCGATAACATTCGTTATGTTCGCAATCGCGATAAATACGACACAATCATTATTGTTATTTAAATTCTTACTTTTAAGGTTTTTAGTCAAAATATAAATTGATACTTAACTGCAATGCAGTGACTTTACTTCATTTTTTATTCAACATCTCAGACAAACTTATATTTAATATTTTTTATTCAACATCTCAAGCTAACTTATATTTATTATCACACCTGATTTCTGTTGCTTCATTTTGAGGTGGCCCTAAATATTATACTTATAATTTAATTACTTATAAGTCACAAATCAATGGAAGGAAATACATATTTTCAATATAAATATATATTTTAAAGCCAGCTAAATCTTTTTACTAAGTCAATCGTCAATCATAATGGCATGCATCGGGGACACAAGATCCATTTAATGCACTACTCACTTGCCCTATTACTAAAACATTTTCTTAATTTAAATAGATTTATTAATATTTTTACTACAACATTCTATAGCCTATTACTACGGCGTTTTAATTCAGTATAGAACCCAATATTTAAGTTATTTAAAATTATTAAATCTAACAAGTGATTCCAGTGAAAAAGAGCATATTGTTTATCTTAAAGGTTTTGGATTCGAGCACCTGTGTGTGTCTTGTCAAAAAATTAAGAAAATATGAACAGATACTACCATGATGCAATCAGATCAATATATTCAAAAATATATATATTATTTAAAATTGTTTCTTTTTTATTCCACTATTCTCATATCTCTATATTCTTTATAGTTTCAAACCTCTAGCCATGGCTTTATTAATGGTTTGGATAAAGCTTAAATAAGATTTGCACCTCTAAATCTGTCTAAGATCTTTCGTTTAAGGTATTCAAGTAAGAACCACAAAATGTTGTTCTTACATTTTTCTCTTCTTTTAAGCTTTCCTCTCAAATTTCTCCATTGTTTCTTCTCTCCCTCCCAACAAACTTAAAGGTTGGCCTTTATCATTACATAAAAGATAGAAGCAACCAAGCTTAATTTGGAAAACAATGAAAACTAGAAGCATAAAAGATTTAAAAACAAAAAAGAAAAAAAAAAAAAACAACCACGCTTACGTTGTAGAAGGATGAAAAGCAGATGCGGCAAACCACCCTTGCTTACAACCAAGCTTTGCATAAGTAGTCTGTTGGAAAGAAAGTAAATGAAAATTTATTAACTGGCATATCCTCTTAAGAGATGATTTTTATTGTCAATGACCAGTTATTCCATGATATTATATCCTCCCATCCCAAAAATGGGAATACAATCTTTTAAAGTGAACCGTTTGATTATCAGGTCAACACCCGGATTTTACATTAAATTTTTAGTACGTACAGAAAAAATTAGCAAGAAGATTATAGCTTAAATTAGAACCTATATTAGATTTTACAGCATATCTAAATATATTCTAATCCCTAAAATACAGCTTTTCTAGATCTAACATTTGAATATCCACATGCCATCATCCCACAAAATTGGGCATAGACAGTTGAGAAGACCACCATCTCTATCTGGCGTCATGTATGCTACCTAAGTCTTTCATTTCCTCGATAGATGTTAAACCATGAAAAACTTACTTGCTAGTTTCTAGGTTATGGATAGTAACATAATTCTTGAAAAAGATTTGTCCTCAAAGCTGAAACAGAATATGTTTATCAATGAAAAAATAAGATAGCAGTCCATGTAACATCCTTTAGAAAGGAAAACCCTAATGATTTGACTGCAAGTGTCCACACATGAATCAAACAAAGCAGATGAGAGAAATATACCTGATTAACCAACTGGTTTTTAAACTTTTCTGGATTCACCTTTCGCTCAGAGTGAAAAGCATAAGATACTTGAGCATCCATTCCTGCACACAACATTACAACAGTACTAATGGGGTTAAGCAGTCAACAACTTGTCATGTTAGAAATAAAACCTACAATCAAGATAAATGAGGGTGAGGATAAGCGAATCTGTTGTTTTATAATTGGATTGTAAGATAAAGATAGCAATGAAAGTGGCAACTAGCATAGCAGGGTGTTACACGAGGATCCTGCCTTTCACTTACAGTGAGAGGAGCCTATTCCCGATGTAAAATGGAACTAGACGCATTAGGAAACCTTGAATTTCATAAGGTCTCTATTCAATCATATCTTCTTTACAAGATTGATCGATTCCATTAGGCAACGGAAAGTAAAGGAAATACGAAAGGGTCACTTTGTGATATCAGAAAGTATAATCAACTTCACCTTAAAGATACTTCTGAAGAAAATTAGGACAACTTCATGTTAGCAGCAAAACAGCTTGAATAGTTTGTACAGGGAAAATACTCTTACCCATGCTGAAGTAATTCCAGAATCCCCCACGAAATGTATGGTAACCTTCCTACGGAGAAAAAACTTTTCATATAAGAATGCAAACCAATACAAAATTATTAAGTTACAATGATGCATTGCACATATTGCTTTTTCTTTGTAAATTTTATGAATCGAGTAGAAAAAGTTAACTGCAAGTTTGACCAAAAACTCCAGGAAGGATTATGGCTACTAGAAATATTCAAAAATCTTATGAAATCAGAAAAAGATTTTCACTTGTCAGTAACAAGAGATGGCCTTAAGGTTTAAAAAATATACAGTTTCTTGATTTCAGAAAACACAGAGAAACGACTCTAAGGAGACACAGAGGTAATAGTAGAATGTCTTACCATGTTCAGTTCATCTGTTGAAGAGACGCGACTGAAAGCATGTAAAGAGTGTGGTAACTCAAGGGGTGCAATAGGATCACAGGAACCTCCCTTGGGAATTTTCATCCTCATGAGAAGATGCCAACTGAAAGACAAAAATGCATTTACCAGTAACTGATTGAAGTTTTTTTATATTAGTCAACTCTATATTAATTGAAAAATAAAAAGCTAAACCATACGCTGTAAGGAGAATATGTTCCAAAATAAGACATTATATCCCTACAGAGGGGGAAAATACAAGTGAAAGAATAATAATACTGCAGTAATGTAGTTATATATCAGGCTTTGAGAGTTATAGGAAGCATGGTAAGCAAAAATGCTCCTTAATTCTGGCCTCCTTAAGAGTCGAATCTTAGTGAAAATGATGGAAAGAATCAAAAGAGAAGAAAAAACTGTTCTCTCAGTGCTGCAGTTGCTTTAGGAAAGGACTCTTTTTATATCCTACATCTTTCCCAGTTGTACATTAGTAATTAATGATTCTTCCCCACTGTAAACTTCCTACCATATTAGTACACCGTCAGAGGATTAACCGATGATTTCTGCATGAGAAAATTCACACCATAACCTGGTAGAGAGAGAGAGAGAGATGTCAACTACATTACTTGTCTATTTTCATTTCCTTTGCTTTCATCACTTGTTCCAAGAATGACAACACAGAATTACGATCAGTCACGGGATTCTTCTTTCCCTGCAATTTAGAAAACTGCAAGTTAGACAAGCACTCAATTCCTCATAAATTATTGGAGATAGATTAATATCATGGTATAGAGACTTCCATCATATTCCTATTACCAATTGCAGTGCCGATCAAGAATCTGAAGAACTTAGAGCAAACATTTCAAATTTCCCTGGAAGGGAACTAGCCTCAGCTCCATATTGGAAAGACAACAATAAACGAAACTGAGATATGAAATATTCTAAGGCTTCCGAGCCAATTAAAGCTTGCTGTGCCCAATACATGACCACTTACTGATTGTTCCATGTAATAAAACTTATCAAGATACTTGAATCCTCATTTTATCACTTGAAAGAAATTCTTACCCAACCAAAAGCAAAAGGCAGATTGTTTCCAGTTCCCAAAGGAACTGTAGCAATTGGAGGGGGATGTGACAATTTAAGATCACAAACAACCCCAAGAAGCCAGCCAGCTGTTCCATCGCCACCAGCAACCTAAAGATCAAGCTAGAAGTGAACAATAATTAAAATAGAATTAATGGTATCAATAATGACTGAATTAATGGAGGTAGAGGAAAAAATTATTTTAGGTATTACTTGTGGTTAAAAATAGTGTAGATATCAATATGAAAGAAAAAAAATATATAGTTTAAGGGTTTTTTCAGAAAAATATGGAAAAAAGTATTTACTAGAATAATATTAATCAGGGGATTTCAACTCGGCATGGTGACTGACGATTTGGAGTGACTATGAAACAATGGGTTCTCAATGACTTGTCATGTCAAAATTTTGAATTTTTTGTAAATTTTTTTTTATTTTAAAACTTTAAAGAGTTGATTTTTTATAATTTTTATATTTAAAAAAATGATATTTTACTTGTTTTAATTATAATTTTTAAAAAATTATTTAAAATATGAAAAATTAATCTTTAATATTTTGTATATACTTTTAAAGGTTAAAGATTAAATTGACAACAATTATAGAAATAATATCTATTTTAGAAGGGAAATGAGCTTGTACTCCCACATAGTGCAATAGTAATTTAAAGCTTTAATTATATATATACCAAAAGTATTCACTGCAAGTGTAATAATATCTTCCATTGTGTATAAGTTTGGATTTCTAGATGGTGCAAATAGTATTTTAAAGCTTGAAATCTATTGGGTATAACTGCATTTACATTTCCAAACTTTTAATCTCTATTCACATCGATTAAAGATTTGTTACTTACTTGTTTTTTAGTTTTAATGATTTTTAAAATATTTATATTCCATTTTAAGCTACATAATAGATTGTTTTATTATTTGGATTTAAATTTGTATTTGATGCATCATCTACTATTTATAATTTATAAATTTAATATGTTGAAGGTTTTATACTCTTTAATAATTTAAAATTTAGTTATTATATTTTTTATTTTGAGGAGACATTGAGTTCTTACACTTTTTTTATTTAAAAATCTTGATCTCTTCATCTTTTTTTGTCCTTAGAGTTAAAGATGTATAATTTTTTTAATCCTCAACACTTATAAATTTTGTTAATTTGGTCTTCACCATTTAAAATATCAAAAGTTTTTTCATATTTTAAATAAAATATAAAATTTTAAAATTATATTTTTTAAAAAAATAAAAGAAAAATATTTTTTAAAAAAGATAAAAATTATAAAAAATAATTTCTTTAAAATTTTAAAAAATAAAATAAAAATCTAAAATTTTGACATGATAAGTCATGGGAACCCAAACTGGCATGTTTACTATAGATTTGGGATTATGAAAATTTCATGTCTCTTTTGACACAATTACTGCATTGTAGGCACCTATATTATTGGAGTAAATAAATAATCACTCTATATTATTCCGGGGAAAAAATTCTAGTTTAAGTAATAATAATAATTCAATACCGGTCCTGGCTATTTGTAGCCTCGTTCTAGAAAGATAGACTTACAATGATTCTTAATCTCTCGTAAATCTTTGCAGCAAATTCATCGTTTTCTTGTTTCAGCTTTTCCAGATTGATGTAAAGTCTACGAAGCACCTTATCAGGGGCTTCTTCCCCCAAATCGGTAACCTGAAATCAGTCACACTGATATCAATCCCAAAGCAAAATATCCAAATATATCAGGAGGTCAGGTTATTGGTTTGATTCCAAACATACTTTCTAAAATGTTTTGGCTGTCAAAACAGAGCTTTTGAAGAGCTCAAAAGCAAGCATTAAACGTACCTGACGTTCATTGAGGACAGCTCTATATGATACAAGAAGATCGCCACCCAACTGACCGCCACTCTTGGAGTTGATAAAAACTAACACTGGATATTTAGGTGCATCCGGAGCATCCGACATATTTGGTTCACCACTAAATATATAGGTAGGAATGTAGAATTCCTTCAAGAAATCAGCGTCGTATTTGGAGCCAGCCATTAACGGCTCCAACTGCATTATCAAATCATAAACGACTGTCGTACCACGGAAAATTACCAGGAGTTAAAACAGAAGAAGCTGCACCAATCATTGAATTATACCTTGCGTTTAAATGAATTCCAGCCTCTTATCAGGGCCATTGAGATCGATTATACCATCTGAAACATTAGTAAGCAATTTATCACAACTTAAATGAAATAGTAAGTAAGAAGGAAAAAAGGCGTAATATAAAAAAGAAAGCGACAAGGATTCCACCGAAATTAGCAAGTGTTGAGTTGAGCTGAAGCTTAGATGCACAACCTCTTTGCTTGCTAAAAATTGAAAGAAACAAATGACTGTTGTTCCTTGTGATTGGAGGCTGAATTTTAATTTTACAGAACAAAGAAAAGAGAGATTTAAGAGATACCTGACAGATGAATAAGAAGAAGACTTTTTCTTTTTCTTTGGCTTTCTTGGGGTGTGACTTGTGATTCAATGAAAGCGTTTTTCCAGTTCCTTAACTTTGCCATCTGCAAGTTGTATGAATGAAACGTTCAAATAGGAGATGTAAAAGGACACACTTGACTTGGTCTGTTCCCTATAGGTTTTATAAAATTAATCGCTTAAGGTACAAAATGCTTTCAAATTTTTTCAAAAAAAAAAATAGTTCATCTTTTTTTTTATTCAATTAGGTATTTAAATTATCAAAATGTATTAAAAATGCTCTCAAATTTTTTTAAAAAAGTAATTAAGCCCCTGCTTTTTTTTTTCCACTCAATTGGGTGCTTAAACTTTCAAAATGAATAAAAAAAGGCTCTCAAACTTTTTAAAAAAAAAACAATTAAGTCATTGATTTTTTATTCAATTGGGTACTTAAACTGTCAAATGCATCAAAAAAACCTTTTGACTGTTAATTTTAACAGTTAACTGTTAAAGTTAATTGCCCCTAATTTTTTCAGTTAGAGTCACCACAAGTCACAACGACGGCGTGACATGTGACAAAAAACTATAAAAAAATAAAAATTATAAAAATTATTAAATTTTAATAAAAATTATAAATTTATTAATAATTAAAAGAAAAAATTATAAAAATCATAAAAAAATTATAAATTTTTATAAAAAAAATTATAAAATACATAAAAAAATGGTGGTTCAAGTATCCAATTGAGTGCAAAAAAAATCAAGGACTTAATTACTTTTTTTGAAAAAATTTGAGGACCTTTTTTATGCATTTTGAAAATTCAATTATCCAATTGAGAGCAAAAAAAAATTATAGCGGTTTAATTGATTTTTCTGAAAAATTTGAAATTTTTTTTAATGCATTTTGATAGTTCAAGTACCAATTGAGAGAAAAAAAATTAATTACTTTTTTTAAAAAAAAAATGAGAACTTTTTACATCTTTAACCCTAAAGTTAATCGTTTAGCAAGACCTGTGATTTGGATAATCTACTTCGTTAAGTAAATCTTATAAATAGATTTAATCTTCATCACTAAAAGAAATAATAATCCGTATATCTTAATCTAATTTAATATTAGATGCTAATAGAGAAAAAAAAACATATTGAATGGGAGCCCACGCCTCATTAAGTCTAAAAAGAAAGCATACGACACTTGGATAAGAAATATGTAGGGCAAAGGCACAATTCCCAGTACACCTGATATATGGTTGCCCTTAGGAATGTCAATGGGCGGGTTTCACAGAGCCCCGTCCCATTTTGCACCTAATTAAGCAGGTACGGGTATAGGTTTCATCGGTAATAAAGTGAGAATGAGGATAAAAATTATATTTATCGTGGATGGTGGAGTAGGCATGGGTATAATTTTGTATTCGTCTCATTATATAAAAAACATATTTAAAAAAGTAAATTTTATAAAAATTTAATTTAATAATTATTTTAATAATATTTTATTAATTTAATATTAAATTTAATTTAATAATTATTTTATAGGTAAATAATCTATTAATTTAATATTAAAATTAATCTAATATTTATCTTAATAAGTATTATATTAAATTAATATTCAAGTGATTAAATTTAATCATAGTTGAACTTTCTAAATTTTCTCTATATAAAGAGAAAATTCTCTAAAAAGATTATTTTACAAAAATTTTAGAGATATTTTTTATTTACAATTTGGCTTAAAAGTTTAGAAAAATTGTGAAATTACTTCATTGGTAATTTTGACTACTCGATCGAAACATTCATATCTTTTTCATAAAAATTTGGTTTATATTTATTTAATTGATACTTATAAATATATTATATAAAGTGAGTCGCGAAGCGAGTATAACGGGGATTAGGTGAGTTTGAGGGCCCACGTGGATGGTTGAGCGGGGATAGTTTTAGTCTTGTGGATCGTGGGATGGGATTGGTTTTGAGTTATGTACCCGCAACAGGTCGCGAGGCAGGAATGGATCCGGAAGAGCATCCCCTCGCACCCATCTCGCCCAATCTAGTTGCCCTGGATAAAAAATGTGACACTTGGATGAAAAAGTGCCTACAAATGTTAAACTTAAAGGAGCTTCAGACTTTGTTCAAAATTAGTAAGGAATTCATCCATTTCATTCTTGTTTAAGGCTACACCCCACACACACACACACGAAGGAATCAAAACAAAAGCTAAAAGAATGTCGAAAAGTGGGAAGAGAGTTGAATTATTTGTTTTTCCTTTCTGCAATGGACGTCCTTTAATGCTATTAATTCCAATGAACGGTTCGGAGAGCCCCTTCCGACGGAGCTGCTACGAGTAACCAAAAAAGTGAAAAATAAAGAGGATGATGTGGTGGAGAGTGTCGACCATGAGATGAAGGAACCACAACTGATTAAAACATCCTTCAAAAAAATATTGATGGGGAACAGAAGTGAAGACTCTAGGGAGGATGCATGCCTTTCAAATTCTCTAGGAGAGTCTACTCATTGATTGATGAGAATAACAAGCAAACGTTGATAATGCGTATGCTTGGAAGGTCAATTGGGTATAGAGCATTAGTCAACAGGATTGAAAGCTTTTGGGGTTTGACAAGCGAGTACAAAATAGTTGATCTAGATAACAATTATTTTCTTATCAAGTTTGTTAGTCAAAATAATTATAATCGGATTCTCATGAGAGGTCCTTGGATGGTCTACGGACATTACTTGATGGTGCAACCATGGAGCCGTGAATTCTCAACGGAGGAGACTTTTATCAAAGATCATTTAAAGTAGATTACAACACAATTGAAGGAAGGAGGGGCAAGTTTGCTAGGGTTACTGTGGTGGTGGATATGTCAAAACCCCTTGTGCCTTTCTTGGGGATTGATGGAAGAAAACAAAGCATTGTCTATGAAGGAATCCCTTCCATATGCTATGACTATAGAAAAGTCGGTTACATTAAAAAGAAATGTGACCAAAATGGTATTGGGAAGGAAACAACTCCTTCAACAAAAATCATGGAAGAGATGAAGGGCCCTAGGATAGTGGAAATAGAAGGTGTAAAAGATATTAGCTCTAAGGAGCAAGAGTTATACGACCCTTGGATGCAGGTGTCCAATCGACGTAGCAAGAACCAGGCGATGACCGGAGCAAGTAGCCATCGTCCGACGGGCAAACAAAATGATCTCCTCATATTCCAACACTACGCTGCCCTAAGTGCACAAGACTCCAATCCAATGACCCGATGCAGCTTTTTCACCGACCTGCTGCGTGCTTTTAACTATCGAATGAAGGCCAAGAAAGGAAAGGAACAAGAAAAAGCTCTTGTAAAGCCGAAAGCCCTTTCCAAAATGGTGCAAGTTGCTAACCAAGACCGTCTAACTCTAAGGCCATTCCCATACGCATGCAACCATTTAATGCCGAGGAAGAGGGTGTAAGTGAGAAAAGATAAAATTATGTGGATAAAAAACCTATGCATAATTTAAAAGGAAAATAGGCTTTGAAAGGGTCAACGTAAATGCCAAATTGCCAACCCCATCCTTTGTTGCATGACAGCTCATCTAGTAGGCCCACCCAACGCCCAAATTCAGCTTCGGCTTTGGTGGAGGTGGGCTACCCTCTAAATTCGCAAATTGAGTTGGTTGAAGGCCTAAACAGAAGCCCAAAGTTACATAGTAGAATTTCGTGGGATTTTGGTCAACAAAATAGAGCCGAAAATCGAGTATATTCATATCCCTATGTTATTTCTCATAATTCAATGGAATCTTTTCTCATCCGACACAAGTGACGCAGTAAAAGGTGTTAAGGATTCCACTCAAGGTATTTATTTAATTAAAAATACACCTCATTTTAATTCTTTTTCTACCGGCCCAAAAAAAGTTGTGATCCAATTAACTGAAGGTATTCTCGACCATGGGAATCACTCGACAGTGACTTTCAAAAAGACCACACAACACACTGAAGCACTTCTCTGCCCACCAACACTTCAAGTTATAAAATTCAAAAATTCAATGGTAAAATTGAGATTTCTCAAGGAAGTAAAAAATCTATTATTGTCCTCCGTGCACTAAAAGGTCATCTCAAAACCCTAATGTAATCCTGAATCTCTTTAGTCGAGTTAGTGAATGAGATAGTTAACGTCATCTCATCTGAATTAGCAAATGAGAAAGAAAATTTTACTCATGAGAAAATAGGAGTCGATGATAGTTTTACCCATTGATGGTAAGCGTGTTCCTTTAGTCCCTCGTTTTTTATGACTATATCAATTTTCTCTTGGAATTGTTAAGAGTGTGCTAATGCTAGGTTCCCTTGTATTTTTCGATTATACAACTTGGAGCATAAACGAGATATAATTAGTTTGCTTGATACGAGAGTTAGCGGTCTCAAAACTGATAAAATTATTGCCAAATTAAAATTTTAATTTTCCCATCGTGTGGAGGCCATTGGATTCGTCGAGAGCATCCAGATAGACTAGAAGGACTCGATTCAAGTAGAGGTAATTCCTAATCACTCGTAATTTATTTTAACTCGAATTTGGTCCAATTCTTTCCTGACGCCTTTCATGGCCTCTTTCGCTTATGAGAGCCCCAACTATAAGAAACGGTAAATTCTCTGGCAAGAATTGAGAGACTCTAATCCTATGAGTCAAACCCCTTGAGTGATCATCGGGGATTTTAATGCAATCTTGTCTTCCAATGAGAAAATTGAGAGTCTTTCACTTGGGAAGAGATGCCCCCACTTTGGTGATTTTGTGGTAACAAATGACCTCTATGATTTAAGGTTTGAGGGTTTTCCTTACACTTGGCATCGAGGCAATCTCTTTGAGAGATTGAACCATGCTCTGGATAATGAAGCTTGGGTTAAAAGTTTCTCAAATAATTGCATAACTGCCATTCGTAACCCCTTTGGGATTGAATCTTTGATCCGGTGGCTATTGAGATGAAAGCAATGAACTTTTACCAAAAACTGTATGGTGAGAACACGAGGGCCATGAGGAGTTTGCCATTGCATAGTTTTCCTAAGCTTGATACCCCCGACCTTGATTTCTTAAGTAGACGAGTTACCGATTAGGAAATTAAGACCGCTCTTTTTAACATGGCTCCACTTAAAGCCCTTGACAACGATGAATTCCACGCTCTCTTCTTTCAGAAGCAATGGGACACTATGTGCCCCATGATCTGTAAGTGGGTTAAGAAGGTCTTCGATGGAGGTGGCATAGAAGCGGAGCTTAACACTTTGATCATGCTCATTCTTAAAGTCCAAAATCTTAAGGATTTCTATCAATTTCGTCCGATTAGCCTTTGCACTGTCCTTTATAAACTGGATGAAGATCATGCTAACCGATTCAAACCTATTTTCCCCAAAACATTGCTCAAGAACAAACTGGTTTTATCCTAAAAAGGAATATTACTGACAATATTATTATCGCTTAAGAAGTCATTCATTCAATGAAGAGCAGAAAGAGTAAGACATGAATGACTATTAAAATTGACCTAGAGAAAGCTTATAATCGAGTTCGGTGGGATTTCAGTGATGCTTCACTCCAGGCTACAAGTATTCTCGCCTTCCTTTGAAAGTGTCATTATTTTTGTCATTTCTAATTTTACTATGCAGATCTTGTAGAATAGCGTTCCAATGCCTTTCTCGCTCGAGACCGATCTTTTCTTACCTCTTTTTCGCTAATGATCTCGTTATTTTATGCAAAGCGAATGTGAAGCATGACAGATTGTTAAAAGAAAATCCTGCATATCTTTTGTGAAATCTCCAAACAAGATCAAGTCGAAGAAAACGAAAATTTTCTTTTCCAAAAGAGTGGAGGAATCAACAACCCTAGCGCTTAATAGTTTATTAGGTTTCCAAAAGGTGCATGACTTGAGGGATTATCTTAGTATTCCTCTCTTTCACCAAAGAGTCACAAGTAGCACCAAGCATTTCGTGGTAAAAAAATGTTCGAATGAAACTGCAAAGTTGAGATGCTCGACAGTTTTTTACCGCTGGACGGGTGAGGTTAATGCAATTGGTGCTCTTCTCTATCCTTAACTACTTCATGCAGTTCATGATGATTACCAATAGAGTTCATGAAGAAATTGAAAGCTTAGCGTAATCTTTTATTTGGGGCTTATTTGAGGGTAAGAAACAAATGTCCCTAATTGGATGGGATACTACTTGTGAACCTATGGAACGTAAAGGCCTTGGCATGAGACAACTGTGAGACCAAGATATCTCCTTCTTGCTGAAGCTTAACTATAAAGTGGTTTTTGATGAACAAACTTTATGAGTTCAAATCGTTAGATCAAAATACGGGTTAGACGATTCTCTTCTTGATCGTATTACTAGGGACAAAAGCTATTTTCTTTGGCAGTCACTCAAAAGCCTGAGTTCTCCTTCATAAGAATCTCATGTGATTAGTTGGTAACGGGCACAAAATTCGATACCAAAAGGATATTTGGATTCTCAATATTGACTCTCTAATTAATTTCATCCCCTCATTTGTCAATATTAATACTGACTGCTTACTCAGTCATTTGATCACAAAAGAAGGAAATTGGAATTTTAACTTTTTGTAGGATTGGCTCCCTAACGAAGTTATCCACCACATTAGGGGTATCCCACCACCACACCTTTTAAAGGACCCTATTAGACTTGCATGGAGTCACACCTTGACAGGAGCATTCTTCATTAAAAGTGAATTCAAAATTGAAGGAAGAGACCTAGAACCTCAAAGATGAGATATGGAAAAAAGCGTGAAAACTCACATACCCACAAAAAGTTCGCTTGTCTTTGGATCATCATTAAGTAAAAACTTCTCACCAATGCAGAAAGAGTTACACGTGAATTAGCAGTTGACTCATCCTACCCAATATGCGACCATGCCTCAAAAGACATCTTACACATCATCCGAGATTACACTTTGACCTAGGAAGTATGGAGACAAGTTCAAGATCCCAATACTTTAATTTTTTCTCTAACACTTAACACGATTGGCTGTCTTTTAATTTGCAGGTCAATATATACGCTTGTGGTGGGGAAATTGAATGGGCATACTTGTTAAGGATCCTAGCTTGGAGACTCTGGAAGAACCAAAATATCTACATCTTTCAAGGGAAATCGTAAAGCTCTACTGAGATTATTAAGTCTTTGATGTGTTAAGCCAAACAATTTTCCTTATCAAATAGAGAGGCTACGATTATAAAGTTTGAATCAACAAATAAAGACTTGTCGACAAGTGAATAGACCATCCTCAATACGAATGGTGCTATTCATTTGGACTTAGGAAACATTATGATGAAGGGAGTGCCACGTGAATGGTGAATGGATCCTTGACTACAACAAGTACCTTGACAAGTGCTACATCCTCGATGCAGTGCTTTGAAGCATTCTTGAAGGATTAAAAATTATCCAAAGAGACTACTCTAAGGTTATAAACCAATCAGATAGCTTAAAGGAAGTCAAAACTATTCATAGAGGTTTAACTCTTTTTTTTGTTCCAAAACCATATATATTAAAACCAAACAAAAATAATGTAGTGATTCAAAGCCAAATAATTATAAGCACATGTATTCATAATTTTGGTATAAACAAAAATACCAAAGCAATTTACACATATACATGTATCCATAATCAAATAGAAAAACTTACTCTGAATATACCATGTAAATCCAAAGTTGTATTTATAATTAAATAGAGAGTCCCATGAATACTTGAAAAATTTTTCAAACTAATAAATTTCAAAAACAAAACCATAATAATTGTCATATCCCACAATTCATACAACAAATCATATCATAATTAACCAAATATTTAGAATCATAAAATACCAAAACCAAATATTATAGAACCAAACTTGAAACCAAATTATTTAAACATGTATATAGTGGACATGAGTTTACACCAAAACACCCATAAAATTGAATATATAACCATAACAAAATAATAATAATAATAATAACAACATCAACAATATCCATCAAAACTTAATTTCACCAATTAAACTATAAAAGATATCTTATTAAATAATGGTTATAAAAACCTATTCACACAAACTATAATCATGCATTAATCCTCAAAATCATTGATATTCATATAATATATATACACACAATTATTGCTAGCAGCCAAACAATGAAATAATTTTTTAATTATCTTTCACTACATCTTTTAAAAAAAAAATCAAAGCATGATGCTTTTGGTTTCACTGTTCAACAAGAGATTAAAACATTTTTTTTTAATTAGACGTATAACTTGATCATTAGTAAATACTAACGGTAGAATAGGTTCTTAGGTTTCTCCTAATCCATTAGAGAGTCAGTATTATGTATATAAGCATCTGTAACCTAGGGAAAGCTAACCTTATAAAAGTTTCACATTACCATTGAACTAACCCATATAATTCAGCCCCACAATAACATGTCTTATAAAAAGAATTAATAAATAAATTCATTACTAAATAAACCGAATTCAATTCCTTAACCCCATGGTCGATTATACAATAACAACCAAGTAATTACCACTAGGATGATGTCCCTTCCCTCATTAAACGAATAATAAGAAGGAACTCAATTATTATAAACTAAAAGAAAAAGAAATGTTCTATATAAATATCAATCCCTAAAAAATACAAAATAATCAAGATCCAAAAATTTTAATATAGATCTTCAAACATCAACATATATATAACCGAAATATTAAATTTATAAAATTTGAAAAATAAATTAACCCAAAAATAATAGAGAATCAATTCATTCTCAATTATTTAACATAACTCAATTATTTAACATAACGAGACCCGATAACCACTTATTAGAATCGTACAAAAATATTTGATATAAAACTTAAAATTATAAATCAAAAACAAAATTAAATACAAAAACATACCTAAATTCATCAATTTTTTAAAATCTATAGATCTTGATATTTTAATCTTCCAAATTAACACACAAACCATTTTAAAAAGGTGACTTTCACTTTTCCACAAAATAAAATATTAAAAAAATTATTCATGTGCAATTTAACCACCATGATATTAGATGCGTAAGGTAAAATATGTTAAAAGAGTTAGGGAGAGGGAACCTTTTAGCATAAGAAAAGTTGTTTCAATGAAGTGGGGGAGTAAGGTGAGGGGACTCATAGAAGAAAAGTCGTTGTACAGGTGGATTACGTACCCAAGGCATGTCAAAATAAGTAAAAGGCACAGATTGTTGGAACAGAACCAGGAGGAGAAACACGAAAGCTATCAACAAGCTTAACCATTTAGGATAAGAACCTGATACATAAGTAAATGGGGAGAATTGTTATTATCTATCAATACTACCAAATGTAAAAAGGAAGACCCTAGTTTAACACCAGTCCAATGTTGTTTCCTTCCGTACATTCAAGTGTAGGCAAAATTTAATTCAACTCAAAAAAATCCCATAAATATTTTTAAAAATTTTTAGACTATATATCATAATACATTAACTTTTAGTTCAATTTTTCCATAGTAAGTTACCAAAATGTATGAATAATATTCCATTTGTCAATTTTTTATTGGGCTGTGAAAAATAGATAATCTTTGCACTTCATTATAATAAGAAATACACAGCAATCTTCTACAATGGTCTACAAAATACAGTCAAGACCATCTTCTCAGGGAACTGAAGAATTCATGCCATAACTGCAAAATAAACAAAAGAAAAATGTAGTGCTGTTATTTAACTCCAATCTCGGAAAATGCAAGAGAAGAAGCTGATGACAACACATGACTATATGAGTTTTTCAGACCCTAAACCAAAATTAATAGAAAAAGGTTTAGGGTATAGTTAAACTCAATCAAACCCAAACAAAAGACGCACCATGTTAAAAGCATTTAATTAAAACGACATAGCCTCGGTTAAATCCATTAAAACCATTGAATTGCAGCTTCAACCAAGTAGTTTCGTTCTTGGCTCCACTGCTCCTCATACAAAGTTGATTATATCATCTTTGGCTCACTGGAACTATATAAATATTGTAAATATAACACAATTTACAAAAGTTATTATTTTCAAGAAACCATCTAAAACAAAGCCCCAGAAAAATTCAGTAGTTTCATGAATGATGTAACACCCCAAGAGAAGAAACTGATGAAAACACTTTTAACTATACAAAGTTTTCAAACCCTAAACCGAAATTAATAGCAAAAGGTTTAGAGTACAATTAAACTCAATCAAACCCTAACCCAAGAATCACCAAGTTGAAAGAACTTAATTAAAAAGACAGCCTCAGTTGAATCCATTAAAACCATTGAATTGCAGCTTCTACCAGGTTCGTTCTTGGCTCCAATGCACCTCATCCAAAGTGGATTATATCATTATTGGCTCACTTGAAATATATATATATATTGTAAATATAACACAATTTACAAAAGTTCATTTTCATGAAACCACCTAAAACAAAGCCCCAGGAAAATTCAGTAATTTCATGAATGATGTAACACCCCAAGAAGCAGATGAAAACACTTGGCTATACAAGTTTTTCAGACCCTGAACCAAAATTAATGGCAAAAGGTTCAGGGTATAGTTAAACTCAATCAAACCCAAACAAAAGACGCACCATGTTAAAAGCATTTAATTAAAAAGGCAGCCTCAGTTGAATCCATTAAAACCATTGAATTGCAGCTTCTACAAAGTAGGTTCGTTCTTAGCTCCACTGCACTTCATCCAAAGTGGATTATATCATCATTGGCTCACTGGAAATATATATACATTGTAAATATAACACAATTTACAAAAGTTGATATTTTCATGAAACCATCTAAAACAAAGCCCCAAGAAAATTCAGTAGTTTCATGAATGATGAAACACACCAAGAGAAGAAACTGATGAAAACACTTGACAATACAAGTTTTTCAAACCCTACACCGAAATTAATAGCAAAAGGTTTAGAGTATAATTAAACTCAATCAAACCCTAACCCAAGAATCACCAAGTTAAAAGAATTTAATTAAAAAGAAAGCCTCAGTTGAATCCATTAAAACCATTTCTTGGCTCCACTGCACCTCATCCAAAGAGGATTATATCATTATTGGCTCACTGGAAATATATATACATTGTAAATATAACACAATTTACAAAAGTTGTTATTTTCATGAAACCATCTAAAACAAAGCCCCAGAAAAATTCAGTAGTTTCATGAATGATTTAACACCCAAAGAGAAGAAGCTGATGAAAACACTTGAATATACAAGTTTTTCAGACCCTAAACCGAAATTAATGGCGAAAGGTTTAGAGTATAGTTAAACTCAATCAAACCCAAACCCAAGAATCTCAAATTATAAGCATTTAATTAAAAAGACAGCCTCAGTTGAATCCATTAAAACCATTGAATTGCAGCTTCTACCAAGTAGGTTCGTTCTTGGCTCCACTGCACCTCATCCAAAGTGTATTATATCATCATTGGCTCACTGGAAATATATATACATTGTAAATATAACACAATTTACAAAAGTTGTTATTTTCATGAAACCATCTAAAACAAAGCCCCAGGAAAATTCAGCAGTTTCATGAATGATGTAACACCCCAAGTAGGTTCTACCTGAAAACAGGGCTTGAGGAACTCTAAATCTCAAACAAAACGGAAATAAAACAAATTAGTTGAACTTGGTGGTTAATTAGAAAGGCTCAGACAATAAATCAGCTTCTCAATCAAGAATTTTCTGAAGCAGAACTGGCATAAAGCTGTATATAAATCTTCATCGCCAACTACATAATTAATTTCCCAAAATAAATTACATTCAAAAATAAAAAAAAAATTAGATTGGCTCATATCAAGAAATTCAACCATTTTTATCGTTAATATGCTTCATGGATTGCTCTCAGAAGCGCGGATAAAATAAATGTAATCATCGCCAAGACACAAAAAAAAAAGGAAAAGAATGGTATAGCGGATGTTTTTAGAGGCGATATCATGAAAGGAAATGCCCCCACGTGTAACACCGCCAGATTGAATATATGCCTCTATGACTAGCCTAATTTCCAAACAGTTGGTTGAAAGCAAGCTAAAGGTGTAGTGAGGCAAAACATTAAGGAGATTTAGCCGCCGATTTGACACAGAAGAGCCAGTCGATAAGCAAAGGCTATTCCGCAACACGTAAAACGGCAAGGATTTAGCACCAACATTGGGGCTTTGATCTTCATAAGAAGAAATTCAGATAAGCCCGGGAGAGTTCGTGCAGAGGAAAAAAGTCTTGCAGACAATGACTGAACTACTTACAACATCTAGCATATCAGTTACGCTATGATGGAAAAGAAGAAAATAAATCTGAGGGCATACCTTTGGGGGGGCTGGCTGTTCTAAGATGTGAGGATGAAGAAAAGAGGCGACCTTGAATGGTTTATATAGAGGTATTTTCTTTTGAAAACCCTAGATATTTTAAAATTTAAAACCCTAAACTAGAGTTGGGAGACTGAAGTTGGGCTCCGATCTTACCGGTAAGTTTAGGATACGTTCTTGGTGTTTGATGGTCTAAACTTCTATTATATTTGGGCCCTTCAACCCAGCAACAAGTCTTTCTCTTAAGCTCTTATCCATGCCCATTAAAATGAATGTCTATACTTTTTTAATGAAAATAGTCCATTATGTGTTTTTTAATATTTATAAGGCTTTCATATCTAAATTTGATAATTTTTTAATTTGGTACCTATTTTCTAATCAATTTGGTATTTAAATTTTTTTAACTTGATATTTTTTTAATTTGATACTTAAATTTTTTTTTTAGGTTCAATTAGGTACCCAAACTTATTAAATGATATACAATTTACCCCAAAACATTAATGGCATTAAAAAAAAATTGAATTATGCTACAAGAATATTGTTGGTATTAAAGAAAATTCATGTTGAAAAATTATGCATTGAACTATACTTAACGAATTAATATTAAATAATAAATAAAGGCTTTAAAAATTCAAAATAAAAAATCATTATTTTAAATTAATAAAATGAAATAAATTAAATTAAATAAAAAATAAAAAAACATTTAAAATAAAAAAAATACCATTTTATTTGAGAAGGTAGTTGGATACCGTAGAAAATTATAAATGACTTTTAAATAAGTTAGTTTAGGATTCATGAATAATTTGATTAAATTAATTTGATTGAGGTATTAATCGATCCGATCATTTGAACTGTCAACTCGATTAGGAAATGACTAATATATTTTTTCATATCAAATTTCTAATTATTGGGAACGGGGACTATCATAAGCACTATGTTCTTCCAAAATTATTCGAACTTGGGACGCTAAGATCATTCCTCAAGGCAGCAGAATCACCTTCCACATTAGCCGCCACCAGATCCATATTTCTTCCCACGAAAAATTACTTGCAGCTCGTCATAGCCAGCAAGGACACCAGCCCCTGCAACTGGACGAAAAAGGTTTGCACCAGCACCCTTGAATAGCGATTTGGTTTAGGGTTTAGGGTACACATGTAGCAATGTTGTCAAGAGCACAAAGTGCATCCATGCATTAGAACCCCTAAACTACTTGAAGCGCATGACATAAAAAGATCGATAACCTGAGTGAAATAAGACATGATAGGTATATGTGCGTGTATTTTTATGTATCTAAAAAGTAGTCCAAAATTATCTCACAAAACTTTGCAAAAATTTCATTTCCTTTGTTGATCAATATTCATATTTTCCTTATAACCCCGTGCTTGTTGAATCCTAAAAAATTCAAAAGCAGAAAGTTCAATATCATCCATTTTCTTACTAGTAAAAATACAGTTAAGGAAAAACAAAAACTTAAAAAGGAAACTTTAAATATGCATATTGCCTTACACCCATTTTAGGCCCAATTGCTAGACTCGGGCTTGACCTGAAAAATGGACTTAAAATTTTATTCAAGCCCAATCCAAATTATGGAAGTTAAACCCAAGACCGACCCGACCCGACCCGGCACGTATAAATTTTTTTAAATTATTTTATTATATACAACAAATTTAAAAATATATAATATATCATATGCACTTTAAAAACATTAAAACAAACATTAAAAAATAAACAAATTAAGATATATTAAATTTTTTTAATATAGTTACAAATAAAGTAGTAGAAAAATTAACAATGAAACATAAGTTTTACAATATTCGAATAATATTAAAAAAGACAGCGAAACAATAATAAAAACGCATAAAAAAATAACAGCAAGACAACAACAAAAATAACAACAAAAACAGCACCAAAACAGTAAAAAATAACATCAAAACAACAATCAAAACAGTAAAAAAAAGTATCAAAACAATAATATAATTTTTTATTAAAAATAGTTAATTTATTTGGACCGGACTCGGGTCAAAAAACTCTTTCCCAGGACCCGGCCTGCTTAAACAATAAGCCTCATTTTTTATCCAAACCCATTTTTCGAACCTATATTTTTATCCAAACCCTCTTATTTTTTGAGCAGACCTTTGGATCAGATCAGACGGTCCGACCCATGATCAGGTCTAGGCATGAGCAAGTCGGCCTTGCTTAAAAATGATCTAGAACACTTTGTTGTCTAGTGCTAAGACCCAATGCTTAGGGGTGCACACCTCAACAATAATGCAGTTACATGTGCCTCAAAAGCCTCAATTTTTTGGGTTCTTTTCTTGCTTTCCCAACAAGAGGTGCACTGAGATAGAAGCTAGCCAAGGGATATAACAGAAAACTCAGTAAAAGCAAAACTACAAAAACACTTTCAAAGGGATTCCAGAAAAGTAATAGAAAATTCTAAAAGAAAAGAAAAACAAGACAAAATCAACCTGTGTGGGGATGTATCTAAGAACATTGGCAGTGTTACCTCTCCAAAAAGAAATGAAACCTTCATCCTTCATAGTCCTGGCAAAGCAATCATGTATTCCCTTGTATGGTTCAGACAACCGCCCAGCTTTGATCATTTCATCCTGATTTTGGATTAAAAGTTTTACCCGCTCAATTGGAGTTAGAGCAGCAGCTGTCTTGAAAACAGTTGCAGACACTCCTCCCATGAGGAAATCCACCATAAAACCAGTGGAATTACGTGGTGGCCGTAAAGCAACATGAATTCCTCCATTGGTATAGGCACCAGTCATTATATACTTGGTTTATACAGAGGATGAAGAAAATAGGCGACCTTGAATGGTTTATACAGAGATATTTATTTTAAAAGTTAAAACCCTAAACTAAATAATATAAGAAATTAAAAATAAATTCAAAATTTTTGTTTTCTCATTCAACAAAAAATTTTGATGGAAAATCTTTTGTGATCGAAATTGAGAAAGAAACAGAATCTCATCCCGTTATTTGCTTATGTTGAAGCCAAATTTCAAGTTTTTGAGATCCCTAATTCCTAATTTATGTAAATTACTAAATTTAAAATTCTCAATTATTTATTAACCATAAGTCTCAAATCAAACCCTTAATTTTTGTAATTTGCCTAATATTTCAATTTTTCATTCTCCAATCATTTATATCAAAGAAAAAATCGAAGCAAGAGGTTTTGAAATAGAATAAGACAATGATAAGTGAAGATGAAGGGAAAGTAAAACGTTTTATTTAGACGAAAGATCAGTATTTTGAGTTTTAATCATGAAGTTTTTAGTTTTTGCTTCTTCTCACACTTTAAGATCTATAAATGAAAATAAAAAAAGAAAAAGAAGAAAAAAATAAACTTTGATGATTCTTTAGAGTTTGATGCAAAATGGTTGAAGGTTGGAGAAAATAGAATTTTTTGGACAATTTTTTTAATTTCTTAATCAGTAATGACATGTAAAAAGTAATATTACATGACATTATATAATTGGATGAGACCATTGTTTATGTGATGGGAAAGGCTCACCTACTAATTTCTCATATTCATGAGTATTATTAGAGAAGATAGTTGGATAACTTAGGGAATTAAAAGTAAAGAGAGCAAGGGAGGAAATATTAAAAGAAATGAGTAATTCTCCGACGTTAGTAGGGGGTCGGGTTTGGAAGCGTGTACGGCTTAGGGAGGAGGAGCCCTCAGATCGTGATGGGGATGGCGGTGGTCTGAATGTTAACTCGTTGAAGCCAATCTCCTTTTGAGATGTGGTGATTCAATCGAATTCTGCAAATGATATGGAAGAGGAATGGGATACGGAGGATTTTGTCTTGAAGGTTGATGATGTAAAGAAGAGTGTTGTAGAGGGTGTGCCTACTATCGATTTCTCTAACAGGGTCTACGGTATCATTGATAAGAGCATGTCTTTGACACTCATTGTCAAGCTTTTGGGTCGGAGAATTAGCTATAATGCCCTTTGGAATAAATTTTGTACTTTGTGGAAACCATCCATGCATTTTCAACTCATGGATATAGAGAATGGGTATTATTTGGCGAAGTTTGAATCCGAGGATGATTATAACAATGTCATTTCGAAAGGGCCTTGGGTTTTGTATGGTCACTATCTCACGGTGCAACCCTGGCATCCGCATTTTTCAACGAAAGATGAATTTTCGCAGAGTGTTGTTGCTTGGGTTCATATTCCTAGGTTATCATGAGCTTTTTACAAATGGAGTTTGCTTTAAGAAATTGGTAGTTTGGTTGGGAGGGTTGTTAAAATTGATGTTCAAACTAACGAGGAAACAAGAGGACAATTTGCCTGGTTTGCTGTGCAGGTGAATCTCAATCTTCCATTGGTCTCGAAAATTCATATTGCGAATACTCAGTAGTCTGATTGGGAGGGTTGTTAAAATTGATGTTTAAACTAACAAGGGAACAAGAGGACAATTTGCCTGATTTGTTGTGCAGGTGAATCTCAGTCTTCCATTGGTTTCAAAAATTCGTACTGTGAACACTCTTCATAAGGTTGAGTATGAGTCTCTCCCACAAATTTGTTTTGGTTGTGGGAAGTTTGGACATCTGTCGGACGTATATCTTGCGAAGAAAAATGATGAGATGAATGGGGTGGATGTCACTAGTGGTAAAGGGTCTATTTGAGTACCGGAAGAGCAATTGGTTCAGTCGAGGGTGGAAAAAGAGAACTATGGTGATTGGATGCCGGTAGGGCGACGGCAACATCGACAGCAGAAATAAGGAGTGCCAATTTTGAGATTAAAAGTGACTGTTAATCCGGGGGGATCCCGTTTTGATATCCTTTCCAATATTGTGGAGGATGTTGCGTTGACTATGGGTAACGACCAGGATAAATTCCAATTTTCAAACAATCCTGTTAAGGAATTTTTGGGATCAAATTTAAATCAGCAAAATGGTGCTTCTTTATCTAGGGATACGAGAGTGAATACACCAGATGAGGTTGTCACATTGGATGGCTAGGGGTCCACTTTAGCACTGAAATCTGCCACCAACAAAAAAGGGATAAAAAATTCTAATTTGAGTTTGAGGAAGGTAAGGGCTAATATTGGGTCCAAAACATTATTGAGGGGTTTTAAAGTTGGGTCTGCTAAGAAATTCAAGGACTGGGTTGTGGGTTTAAAATCACTCGATCCTAAACATCATTCTGTGGTGCTGATAGATGAGAACAGTAATCTGAATTTTGCAAATTTGTTTGCTAGAAAGGATGGTACTGGTTCGACAATTCCATCATTACAGCAGCATGTTTTTACTCCCTCTTTGTCGAATGCTTTGCGTAAGGATAAAGGGAAGCTGGGAGAGGTAGTCGAGGGGGTCTCTCGGTCTTTACAGGAACAAGCAGTACCTGTTGATAATGCGATTGTGGGCATTGTTAATCGACTGGTGGCAGAAGGCACTAGTTTGTATGCTTAATTGAAAGCGAACAAATCTGGTACGTTTATGGACTATGTTGAGCAAGAAAATGGCTCCGGAGATGAATCCGACATGGAGGACTGTTCAGATTAAGGTTTTTCAGGTTTGTGTTTTCTTACTTTTCTTTTATTATAAAGACTGATCTTTTAGATTGGAATGTTCAAGGAGCAGCGTCGAGAAATTTTTCTCATGTGATGAAAGAATATTTACGTGAATATAGTCTTGATATAACGGTTCTTATTGAAACTTGAGTTAGTGGTGCCATTGCCAATAGTGTTATTTTTGCGCTTGGTATGTCAAAATCTCACAGGGTTGAGGCTCGAGGGTTTTCAGGTGGTATTTGGATTTTATGGAATGAGGATGTGGAGGTTCAGGTATTGGTTAATAGTGGGTAGTATGTTCATTTGAAAGTCAAGTTTCTTGCGTTCACCGGTTGGGTTCTTTTTACGGGTGTTTGTGGTAGTCTACGAGGTAACTTGCGAAGGCGCCTTTGGTATGAGTTAACCTATATTTCACATACGGTGTAACTTCCTTGGCTCCTAGCAGGTGATTTCAATACTATTCTTCATGATGGGGAAAAGATTGGGGGATCGAGGAATAGTGCTCGTTCTTGTAGATTATTTCAGCAATGTGTGTCTACTTGTGGTTTGAAGGATTTGAGCTATCAAGGTCTGGCTTTTACTTGGAATCGTGGGTCTCTCTTTGAGCGCTTAGACAGAGCACTCTGTAATATTGAGTGGGAAGATCTTGCTCCCTCGACTTTGGTCCATCATTTACATCGGTTAAAATCCGATTATAGGCCCTTGGCGATATGTTTTGGGCGAAATATTGTGTCTCGTTCTCTTCGTCCGTTTCGTTTTTTAAGTGGATGGCTTTCTCATAATGGGTTTGGTTCGTTAGTGCATGATAATTGGCATTGTAATAATTATAGTTTGGAATTGATTGTGACAACTTATACCCGACTCAGTTGTTGGATCCGAATATAAAATGTCACATTTCGTTGCCGAAGCAACTTACTTTTCTATTTTTTTAAATGAAAACGTGGTGGAAAAAAATATTTTATAAAAATTTTGGTAGCATTTCTACTTATTTACGTGAAATCCCCCTGCAAAATTTTTGTTTTTCATAATATATTCACATTCAAATAATCTCCCAAATCAATTCCCAACACTTCAATTTCTCATAGCATTTCAATAAACTTAATATCTACTTTTAACCATTTCATCAAAACATTGATTATAAAGTACTAGCAAAAGAGACATAATAAACATGTATTTAAATTTAATTTATGACACAATATTATATATATAAGTTTATGTACATGCCATAAACATTTATCAAAAGTAAACTTTTTACCAACTTCGTTTGAGCTGATTTTCAGTTCTTCAAATGCTGTTGGAATGATCTACCGAATCTAACTACTTGCGCACGGAAAAATAAACAAACCATACGCTGAGCAACTTTTATGCTCAGTGGTGCTAATATCATATAAATCATTACATAAATATTAAATATAGATTAGTTAATAAAAGTAAATAAATAACAATAAGCTTTTAATCAAATTCAAAATCACATAATCAATTTAATTCACATAATAAAAAAATTCAATATATTGCTTCTCTTTCAATCTAAACCTTATACCAAAGTTTAGACTCATAACCAGATATACGAATCCGCCACCCCGAGTTGTTCGGCAACGATGGCTATCAGAGTAGTCCACGACCCTCAGAGAATTGGGACTGACCACGACCCTCTGGGAATTGGGGCTAACAATAATAAAAATCGACCAATTTGGCCTTTTCTCCCTCGACCCTCTGGGAATTGGGGAGATCTAAATCCTTTGATATAAAGACTCTATGGCATGTCAACTATATCTGATCTAGTCTAACTTAGTGTACCGGGGTAAAAATCATATTTCACTTCAATTCTATTTTCACATTCATTCTCATTTTTGTCCCATATCATGATCAATTCACATATTTTACCTGATGTAAAATTAGGTTTCCAATTCAAAAACATATAAAATATTTTCTTGATTAAACATATAAAATCATTACAAAAAAATCCAAATCGTAACCATAAATTTATTAATTTAATTATTTGAAAAATAAAAATGTTCTATTTCAAATCATAATTTCATAATTATTAACTATATAATTCAAACTCATAAAATATAATATAAAAATAAATTAACATAATTAATCATAATAGTCTAATTATTCTAAAGCTTTATGTAATGAAAATAAGATATTAGCACAAACCGAATTTTAATCGCTTTACTTCTTCTCTTCGTCTTTCTTCTTCAAGGTGCTCGTTTCGTTTTTAGCTACAATATGAGCAATTCAATACAAAATAATATTATTTACCCATTTTAATACTAAAACTAATAAAAACAACATATATATGCATGATTAATCAAATTAATATTCTAAGCTTCCAAATTTGAAATTCTCATATATTTCAACTCGATTATCCATTTTCAATTCCGTTTTCACCGGAGTACTCACTAATTTATAAGTTATTATTAACATCAATATTACTCAAAATAATCAACTTTATCTACTACCCCTTCACCATAGCCAATTAAATCAAATAAACTTTTCATCTAATTTCATTTCTTTTTCACACTTCTAGTAAGCTAAAATTCATCTTCTAATCATTTTCTATCAAGAAAATATACCTATTTCACTTAAATTTCCTAAGTTTCCATCAATGCTCTTTAATGACAACTTTCAAAATACTTGATGAAATCAAAAATTATTGGTATATATATGTAGAACAAGCTTTAAATATTCAAAATTTATAAAAAATTTGAAGAAAAACTATACTTTATGCTTGAATTTTGAAGAAAAATGGTGAAAGAAAATTTTCTTTCTCCCTTTGGTGAGAAACAGAGAACATGAAGCAAACTTTGAAATAAAGAAGGAAGAAACGTCTGTTTCTTTCCTTCTTTTATATTTATTTATATTATTATATATAATATATTATTAATTAAAATATCTTTTAATAATAATGATAATAATAAAAAATCATTGATTTTTTTAAAGCAATGGTAAAATTGTCATTAGGTCCTTTCCATCAAAATAAAAATAGAATATTTGCTCTTTAGTCTTTATACTTTTTTAACTTATTCAATTTAGTCCCTGAACTCAATAACGAATTTTTTAACTAATCACATGCTCCTAATAATAATTCTCTATTTTTCCATATCTAATAGTTTCATCTAAAAATTATCATTACTTGTTATACTATTATTTATTAATAAATCCTTTATTCAAGGACTATACCTTAAATTTGTATATATATATTTTTAAAGTGGAGATGTTACATTGACTGTTAAGAATTTTGTTGATGAGGCTAAGAAGTGGAATACAGAGGTCTTTGGGAATATTCTAAGGAAGAAAAGAGAGCTTATAGCTCGCATCAAGGGTATTCAACGATACCTTGAAAATTACTATTCTCACAAGCTTGTTCATTTGAAGAAAGAGTTGCGTGAGGAGCTTGAAGTAGTGTTGGACAATGAAGAACTTTTATGGAAGCAAAAATCACGCAACGATTGGCTTAAGTTTGGTGATAGAAATACAAGGTATTTTCATAGTCAGGTTCACAAAAGGAGGCGTCGTAATAGAATTCTCTCCTTGAAGCTTAGTGATGGTCTTTGGAGCCATGATGAGGTTAAAATTAAAGAGGAAGTGGTGGGTTTCTTTCAATGGCTGTATACTAAGGGAGATTCTCATGGTCCTTCTACGTATCTTCGGGGATGTTTTCCATATGTTGATCACCAATTATTGTCACAACTCGAAGGGGATGTAACGACTCAGGAGGTTCATGATTGTTTTTTTGAGATGGCTCCTTTAAAGGCCCCTGAAATTGACGATTTACATGCACAGTTCTATCAGTCTCAATGGTTTGTCGTTGGTCCTTCTTTGTCTCAATGGTCCGAAAGGGTTTTAAGGATGGTGTGGTTGAGCAATTTTTGAACAAGACCCTAATTATTTTAGTTCCAAAGGTTTTTGTGCCGGAGGTTGTGGGACAATTTCGTCCTATTAGCCTATGCACTATTCCGTATAAGCTTCTTACCAAGGTTTTTGTGAATCGTTTGAAGCCTATCATGCCGAAGATTATTGGTGAACACCAGACGAGCTTTGTGGGAGGTAGGTATATTATGGACAATGTTATTATTGCACAAGAAGTTATTCATTCCTTTCGTGTTAAGAAGGGTAAGAAAGGTTGGATGGCAGTTAAGATCGACATGAAGAAGGCTTATGATCGGCTAAGATGGGACTTCATCTGGGACACTTTGAAAGATGCTCACTTTCCTAGTAAGGTTGTTCGCCTTATCATGAATTGTGTTACAACGGCCTCAATGCAAGTGCTTTGGAATGGTGGATATACTGATGAATTCATTCCAACGTGTGGTGTTCGGCAAGGTGATCCTATCTCACCTTATTTATTTGTCTTAACTATGGAAAGATTGAGTCATGTGATTGATATAGCTGTTAGTAATGGTTGTTGGAAGCCCGTTATTATGGGGAAGGAGAGGGTGCCGTTGTCCTACCTTTTCTTCGCTGATGATCTGGTGCTTTTCGGGGAAGCTACTCTTGAAACTGCTTTGACTATGCAATCTGTTTTGGAAGAGTTCTGTGCTCATTCGGGGCATAAAGTCAGCTATGAGAAATCTAGACTTTGTTTCTCCACAAATACGGACGTTCTTGTTTGAGGTACTGTGGGGCGTATTCTTGGGTTTCAATAGACCGAGGATTTCGGTATGTATCTTGGTGTTCCATTATTTCACTCCAAGGTGCGTAATAGTAACTTTCAGCTTCTCATTGATAAGGTTCAATAGAAACTGAGTGGATATAATGCACAGTTGCTCTCTCTTGCTGGGAGAGTAACATTGGCGAAGTCAATTTTGCTTGCTACACTGGGTTATTTTATGCAATCTGTGTTAATCCCAGTTGGTGTGTGCAAACGGATTGAACAAATAGTTAAGCGGTTTGTTTGGGTTGCCTCTCACGACTCCAGGAATCTGTCTTTGGTAAGCTGGGATTCTTGTTGCCAACCTTTGAAGTTTGGCGGCCTTGGTATGCGGAAGTTGTTAGTCTAAAACTCTGCTTACATGATGAAGCTTGCTTATTTCTTTGTTACCAAGACAGACAAATTATGGGTACGTGTCCTTCGTGCGAAATGTAAAATCCGTGAACTTTGTCCTAATAGTGTGGATCGCCCGGTTTGTTCTTATGTATGGAGATCAATTTCAAATACTTGGCCTTTGTTCCGTGATCGCATTGTTTGGAGCATGGGACGGAGGGACACTGTGCATCTTTTCTTTGATAACTGGGCTAGCAAGTTGGGTCCCTTATGTAATCATTTCTTCTCTGGTACTTTAGCTTTGTCGAATGCCAAAGTGATGGATTTTTTTTACAGCAAATGAGTGTTGGGATTGGCAGGCTTTGTCGTTATTTTTTAATAAAGAAGTGCTTGATTATATTGCCACATTTCCTCCTCCTAACATTAATTTGGGTGCTGATCAGATGTCAATCCAATGGGGCTTTTTCTATCCGAACAGCGTATAGAAGTATGATGCAACACTCAACTTTGGCTAGTGATGGTGATTGGAGTCTTTTATGGCATAATCCCCTCCCTCCTCGTGTGAAACATTTCATGTGGCTTGTAAAGAAAGAGCGTTTGCTAACTAACACTGAGCGAGTAAGGCAGAGTATCTCGAATGATGCTAGTTGCTCACGTTGTGGTGCTACTCAAGAATCGACTCTCCATGTATTACAAGAATGTGGGTTTGCTTTAGCAACTTGGATGAAAATTATTCCTGCTGACCAGGTGGAGATTTTATTTTCCTTGGATATTTGCAATTGGTTAGCGACTGGATTGCGTGGAGGGATACGGATGGGACGAGTGGAGGGTGAGTCGGGGGTGTATTTTACTTCAATTTGCTGTTTGTTATAAAAGGCTAGGAACTCTTTTATTTTTCAACAGCAACTGGAGCATGAGGATGGTGTCCTTCGAGCAGTTGTTTTTGGGCTGAAAATGTATAGGATTGTTACTGTAGGAGAACCACTGGCACAAACAACAGCATTATGCACAGTCCTTGGTAGCCACCTGTTCCTGGATGGGTTAAATGTAATGCTGACGGTGCTGCAAGGTTAAACAAAGACTGGGCCGCTGCAGGCGGGGTGCTGAGAGATTCCAGTGGTTGCTGGATTGCGGGATTTCAACGGTATGTAGGACGTGGTTCAGATTTGGTTGCCGACCTTTGGGGTATGTTGCATTGTCTCCAAGTTGCAAAATCTAAAGGTATTACCAGAGTAATTGTTGAAAGTGATTCGATGTCGGCTATCAAAATGGTTCATAAATGTCTAGCTGGAGCGCCTTCTCCTACTGTTGTTCTCAGTATTGTGGACATGTCTAAAGGTTTTGAGTTGATTAAATTCCAGTATGGCAATAGGGAGGGCAACATGGTGGCTGATAGACTAGCTCGAACTTGCGTTTCTGCGGATGTTGATCTTCGAGTAATTGATATTCCGAATATGGCTCTTCAAGAGTTGTTACAACAAGATGTCTTAAGCATGAATGCTATGTAATCCAGACTATAGGCTATAAATCGCCTCTTTTATCACAAAAAAAAAAACTTTTTAATAAATCAATTTGGGATTCATGAATAATTTAATTAAATTAAACTGATCTGATAGTTTGAACACTCCTATAATTTTTTTTCCTAGTTAGATAATCTTTGTCCCATTTTATATAAAAAAAATAAAACTTGTTAATAAATAGAAAAGGAGTATAATTAAAACGTCAAATCGTGAGTTAAAGGTTAGATTAATAAGACTACAATCGTGATCAGTAAAGGGGAAAAGCTCTCAAAATCATGATGAGATTGGACGAGAGTGAGCAATCTTTACCTTCATGTCCTCTTAATTCCAACACAAACACACATATTTAAATGAACAAATGTTAAATGCAATAGAATCTCTGCTTCACTACCCACCACACTTTCCATTCACTTAATTTCGCACAAAAAGCCACTCTTTCACTTTCATTTCCCAATTTAGATCTCAGACAACTGCTGCAAGGGAAGGTCATAACAATTCCTGGGGAAATGTGGTTGTTTCATTAATAGTTTTGAAAGATGAGGCGGAGAGGAGTGGATTTTCGAAGGCCAATGCGGAGGAGGCTTTTCAACGTGGCGTGGTGGACAATGTGCGGGATTGTGGTGTTAGTCTTCGTCGGGGGTCAGATTGAATCAAGACCCACTCTTTCTAGGGTAAAGATTTACTATTTTTTGTTCTTTGTTTTTTACTACAACAAATTTTTTTTTTTTTTTATTAAAAAGATAAACAAATTACATCAAAGCAAATTGAACAAAAAATCCAATAGTTTTGTCTTGTTAAAGTAAATCCGAGACCTTGATCCGTGCTTCATCAAGAACCTACAACCTTGTCTCCTCCATGTTAAGCTTTACATAGCTAGAAAATGAGCTATTAAATTATATTCTTTAGGAATAAATCTTATCTTACGTTGTCTTGTAGTTCTCAAAATTCGTTTAATCCTTTTGATTGCAGTAATTCTTAAATTTGTCATCTCATTGTTGCGTAAAATTTCAATCACTTCCCGGTTATCCGTGTGTATAACGACCCTTTTGATTTCTTTATTAAATAAAATCATAATTAGATCGTCTAAAATATCTCATAAATCAGTTTCAAAAATTGTGCATCTTCTCAAATAATGATTGAACCCCAAAATTCAATTTCCATAGTGATCTACTCATTTTTTGGTAACATTAATAAATTAATTAATTACGGTGAATTTTGGGAAAATTATTTTGCATCCTATCATTAGAACAATTAGTATTCACTAGCTTTTTGAATAATGTGGATGGGAATATATATATATATATATATATTTTTTTTTTTTTTGCTTAATCTGTTATTGTAGTTTCTCATAGGATGTTAATCATGTCTCAACTTTAAGAGATTTATCTACGACATAATTCTAACTATTTTGCTAGGACATGTTTTAGGAATAATTATGTAGAATTTTAACTAGAAGGGTTTTGGTTATGCATGTGTTAATTTAAGCCAAAAGAAAATTTTCCTTTGTCATGTCATTTATTATCTATGCATGTTAATATGTAGTGGAAATAATTATAGGTAGAACCATGGAATAGTTGGAGTAGTTTTTCTTACACTCTGAATGGGAATTTAGCTAGAGCCAAATCATATTATCAGATAACATTGTTAGGATGCCTTTATTCTCTACTGGCACTAATTCCATTTTTAGACATATTGGTAAAAAGAAACGGAAATCCTCTGTTGTTCCCTATCGTTCTACCATCAAGTTTTATTATTGGAAAGTTCATGGAATATGTGTTGGTGTTTCTTGCTTGCAGAGACCGTATTGGCATGACCGAATTATGGAAGGCCTAAACATCACTGATGAAATGCTAAGCCCCAACTCTGTGACAAGGCAACTTAGTGACCAAATTTCTCTTGCAAAGGCTCTTGCTGTAATAGCAAAAGAAAACAACAATCTCCAATTTTCTCGAGAATTAAGTGTCCAGATTCATAATTCACAAATTGTTTTGTCAAATTATGCGACTAGCCAAACTCCTTTGAAAGTTGGAGAATCAGATACTATTGTCCATGATATGGCACTTCTGCTATACCAAGCCCAACAACTTCATTATGATAGTGCAACAATGATGATGAGATTGAAAGCTAAAATCCAAGACCTTGAAGAACAAATGAGTTTAGTAAGTGAGAAAAGTTCAAAGTATGGACAAATAGTCGCTGAAGAAGTCCCCAAAAGTCTATATTGTCTTGGTGTTTGGTTGACTACTGAATGGTTTGGAAACCTAAATTTACAAAAGAAGTCGAGGAAAAGAAAACGATTAGACGCAAAACTTAAAGATAACAGTCTTTATCATTTCTGTATCTTCTCTGATAACATCCTTGCGAGTTCTGTGGTGGTTAACTCGACAGCTTTAAATTCTAAAAATCCTGATAAGGTTGTCTTTCATCTTGTAACTGATGAAATAAACTATATTGCAATGAAGGCCTGGTTTGTGATGAACAAATTTAAGGGGGCGACTGTTGAGGTTCAAAAGTTTGATGACTTCAAGTGGCTGAATGCTTCTTATGTTCCAGTTCTTAAGCAGCTCCAAGACTCTGAAACTCAGAGTTATTATTTTTCTGGCCATAATGATAATGGTCGTATTCCAATCAAGTTCCGAAACCCCAAGTACCTATCGATGCTTAATCATTTGAGGTTTTATATTCCAGAAGTTTTCCCAGCATTAAAAAGGGTGGTATTTCTTGATGATGACATTGTGGTTCAGAAGGATTTGTCTGGCCTATTTTCCATTGATTTGAATGGTAATGTTAACGGAGCGGTTGAGACATGCATGGAGACATTTCACAGATACCATAAGTACCTAAATTACTCTCACCCTCTTATAAGATCGCATTTTGATCCTGATGCATGTGGTTGGGCATTTGGGATGAATGTTTTTGATTTGGTTGAGTGGAGGAAAAAGAATGTGACTGGTATCTACCACTATTGGCAAGAAAGGAATGTGGACCGAACATTGTGGAAACTTGGGACACTACCACCTGGACTGCTGACATTCTATGGATTGATAGAGGCATTGGACCCCTCGTGGCATGTTTTGGGGTTGGGCTATACAAATGTTGATCCAAAGTTGATAGAGGAAGGGGCTGTACTACACTTCAATGGAAATTCAAAGCCATGGTTGAAAATAGGGATTGAGAAATACAAGCCCCTCTGGGAGATGTATGTCGATTACACTCACCCTCTATTGCAGCAGTGTGATTTTCATTGATAAACTGCCATGAAAATCCAGAGTTCACGACCTAAGAAGTTTCAAATTTGAGACTAAGTATGATTGTACAATTTTAAAGAGGTCAAGCATTGCTAGTAAACTTCTTGTAGTATAGATTGTTCATTCATATCAGTCAATCATTTAAACGTCCTTCATGAACACAACTATTTTGATAAATTATTGTTAAGGTAAGCCTGTAAGCTTAAATCATCCATAATTTGCAATCCAATCGACTTTCTTTCCAATATGATACATATAAACCATTTTATTGTTATGATACTATTATCACATTTCCTTTGGAGAAATGGAGTGTGATTTTAGTTGATATATTCATATTATTGTGTTAAGATAGCTAAATATGTATAGCTTTAGTGCATGTCTTTCCTATCCTAGTATGTGAATACTCAGTTGCCTTAAATTCCCAATATAGACATGCTGTTCTATTTCTGGATGATGCAGAGATGGTCATTAACAAATGACTAATAAAATTTGGTTCACCATTATTCAACAATCACCACCCCCAACTTCTGCTCCATTCCTCTTCCTCTCTCTTCTTTACTTCATTTCCTTTCCCTCTCCCTTTACTCTTCTACTACAGTTATCCTACCACCCTCTCACTCCTCCCTTGTCATCTTTTCCTATTCTATTCGTTAAAATAAAGGTCCTTTCCAATGGTTTTGGACCCTCCTTTTTGATGTAGGTTAGTTGCTACGCCAAGATTATTGCCGTTCGGGATTCAACACATTTGTATGGCTAGTGCTCTCCGCTTGACAAAGTTGTGTTTGGGATTTAACTCCTTCCAAGGTTTCAATAGTTTTCTCTACCCTTGCTTTGCTTTTCATAGGCTTGCTATGAAGCACCCACATAGATCTTTCGCCGTCATACCTGTGTCGTACGAATGTTCGACACGGACACACCGCAAATACGCCCAAATATGTATGGGACATGTCAGAATACGACAAAAAGAAGATGTTCGATACAGTCCTGACACGATCAAGACACCGATGTTGGAGTCAGGCACGGGTGACAGGCGAGCAGATGAAGAAGTAGTCGTTGCAGTGGTTTAAAAAAAAAAAATTAGTAAGTTGTGGCAGAGAAGAAAACAATGTACCTAGGGTTTCTTTGCTATTAAACACACCATTCTTTTTTAAAAGTGTTGTTTTTCTTTCAAGAATTTTCTTTAGCTGATTGATTTTTTAAAGTGGATCTGGATCATTTGGTTATTTGTTATAATAAGCAATCGGGTTATACTTTAAATAAATATATAAATTATAATATTTGGGTTATACTTTAAGTTCAAACTATAAATAATACTCTAAATATTTGGGTTATACTTTAAATAAATATATAAATTATAATATTTCGTCCTTAAAACTATAATTATAATTTAATAGAAGTTAATATATTCTAATTATAAGAAATATTATTTTACATCTTCAATATAAAATTTAAAGTTTGAACTTAGAGTATTATTTAAACTATAACCACGAATATTAGTGTTAAAAAATAATGAAAATAATAATAAAAAGTTGGTGCTTGGATTATTTTTTGTTTGTTTCAACTTTTAAAAGATGTTGTACGTTTTCAAAACATGTATATCATTTTTTTTTGTTAAAGGTTAAATAAAAAATTTATAACACAATTTTCTACCAAAAAAAAATTATAACACAATTTATTTTCCAAAAATATATAATTAAAATAGTTACGGCCAAAGATAAGGTGGAGTTTTCTCTGTTTATAACGTAACTTTGAATAAATCTACCACAATGATAATTAAAATATATAATTATTTAGCCATATGGCATACTCTCTAGAATGCCGGCACCACAAAAATAGAATTCATCTCACTCTTCCACTCTTGTCTGCTAATGCCCAATGCTTTTATTTACAATCAAAAGTTATTATATACGTGGCTTTTAATTACGTAAAATCCGAACAACAAACGTGATTAGAACGATTCAAACTCAGATCACATCTAAGACGATAAATACTCTTAATCATCAAGTCATCACATGAGATTATATTATATACGTTTTAGATTGTAATGTTTTGCACTCTCTTCCATTAATTGAATACATTTATAATTAATTTAGCTCATAAACTACATGAAAAAATGAGTTTAGTACTTTTAGATTTTCTTAGTATTATAACAGAATATTTAGAGTTGTTAACAGTGGCTAATTTAGGGGGCTGGCAGGAGCTCGATCTCCCCTAAAATAAAAATTTTCATTTAAGCCCCTTAATTTTTAAAATTTTAATGATAAAATTGTACTTTGACTCCAAAAATGATAAAAATTTAATTTAATCATTTAAAAATTATAAAGATATAAACTATTAAAATAATAAAATTACATGTTTATTATCGTAAAAATATATAATTTAATTTCGATCCCTAAATTTTTTTTTAATTTCACCCTAGTTGCTAATTACTGTTAAAAATTCTTAAAGCATCAAATTAATATTTTATATAGTTTATGTATTAAATTGGTTTTAATGTTAGAGTTAATGTGCTATATCATTATTTCATTGAGGGAATAATCACAATTGACAAATTAATATTAAAATATTACAATTCAATAATATAAGTGAGCATATTATAATTTTTTATATTTGAGTGGAAAAAAAATAAAAAGATTAAAATTTTTATAATTAACATATTAAATTGATTTAATCATTTAAAAATTATAAAAATATATATTATTTAAATGATGAAATTATAATTTTATTATTTTAAAAATTAAAATTTAATTTTAAGCCCTACAAATATTTCTAACCTCGACCTTGAAATACATGACATGGCATGTCATTCGCCGGCCAAACTCTTAAAATGTAATCTAAACTAACCCCATCATTATCTATAGTTTGCCGCCATTTTCAAAAGTTTGTTTTTCTTCTCATCTTTTTCCACCTCAAAAACAGTGATTCCCCCAATCCAAATCAGGGCCTTTGTTCCACAAACCATGAACAGCGCCACTGAACCACCCAAACTGAGAGGATCCAAGTCCCGTGAGGTTGCCTCTCGCTTCCTTTCGCCTACCTCCACACCCACCCATGATTCCCCCCTCCACTCTCCCAACAAACCTTTATCCCCTCTCCGCCGCAAATCCACCTCCACTGACCCCAGAAAGCATCGCAGCCTTGAAGACCCTCCCTCCGGCTTACTTGGAGGCCTTTGGCCTTCATCTACCACCACCACCACTACTACTACCTCTTCTTCATCTAACCCAAAAAAGCTTGATACTCTCGCCGATTATCTTGGGAACGAGAGGCTAAAAGATTTTATTGAGCGAAAGAGCTATGAGAAAAGAACAAATAGCGGCCCCCTTTCACTTACCAAGCAAACAAGCCATTCAGAATTCAGTAGGTTTATTGAGAATGACAAGCAAATTAGTGCCAAAGAAAATCATAGGCCTTCTATGGGAGGATCCATGAGGTACACATCCAAGCTGGGTTTCTCCAGAAAAACCTCCTCCTCCTCCTCTTCGTCTTCCACTTCATCATCTTCGTCTCCCAATATTATACCTGGAAGGTTTTCTGTTGACGAGAGTGCTCTTTATAAAAAAACATCATCTTCTCAGAGAAATCCAGATTTCTTGACTGATAATTCTCATGTTCTTGATTCTGATCCTGAGATTTGTGATCAGTATTCAGCCTTGAATAATGATTCTCCAGCTATGACTAAAACTGATTCTTCTTTGAGCGATAGAAAATCAGGGATAGAGGTATGTTCCAAGTATTTGAAAGATGTACCATCAAGGAATAGATCGAGAGGAACTACATGGGATTCAAATAATCTCAATCCAGTGTCAGCTGATAGTTCTCCTAAGATTAAAAAGTTCGCCCTTAAAAATATCATACGAAGGACTAATTCACAGGGCGCTTCCCCGTCTCAGTGGGCATTGTCACCGGGGCGGTCTGGGTCACCACCAATGTCAGTTGAAAGCAAGGTCAAACCGATGTCATTTTCGAGCTTGAAGCCACCTACTAGTCCTTCTAGGACCAGAGGAGTGGAGAAATTCTTGAATTTGGGATTAATGGATTTGTTCAAGAGCAGGAAGTCATCTTCTCTGCAAGTGTGTTCGGGTGAAGTGGAAAATGTCCATCAATTGAGATTGATCCATAACAGTTTGATACAATGGCGGTATGCAAATGCTAAAGCCGATGCCGTGAATAGGAGCATACATAATCAAGTTCAGGTATGTATCTTATATTGTGTTGTTTCTCATACCAACAAAATGAAAGTATAGTATAAAGTTTAATGGGCAGGTTTATATTAGATTTTAGTATGAACGAGCTATGTTTTGAAAGGAGATTGAAAATCAGATACTTCAATTTCACAAAACTCTTTGTAATCTGAACCAAGTTAGTACCACAAAATAGAGAATTTTGGGACATGGATCCATTCTTTAACTACACACAGATGTGATTATATGAGAATTTGCACTAAATGATTTTACAGAACGATCTGTTATCCGGGTGGAATAGTCTTGTGAGGCTGCAACATTCAGTGGTGCAAAAGAAATTAAAGCTTCAGAAGGAAAAGCTTGAGATCAAGATGGACTTTATACTTCAATCTCAAGTCAGTGCCTGCTGGAACATCTTTAATCATGCTAACTAAAATGTTTTCATGTCAATTGATTTGCTAATCATATCTGCAGATGAAGGCATTGGAGTGTTGGGCAGATATGGAAAGACAGCACTTGTCAGCTATTTCCATGACTAAACAATGTCTGCATTCTGTTGTTTGTAAAGTGCCTCTCGTAGAAGGAGCAAAGGTCCACCAAGAATTTTCAGCTGTTTCTTTTATGATTAGCTATAATACAAATCCATTTATGATTACTCGGGTGTGCAGGTTGATGCACAATCAGCTTCAATAGCGCTTCGACATGCATCTGATCTCACAGCTTCCATCAAGACAATGCTAACAGTTTCCTCACCAGGGGTATGGAGATTTTCACATGTCATGCTAAACCAACATGTACAGTGTAGTTTTAAATGGTCCTTACCTTGCAGATGGTACCTCAGATTGAGAAGTCCGTGTCATTGGTTTCGGAACTAGCAGAGGTGGTTGCACAAGAAAAGCTACTGCTGGAGGAGTGCCTTGAACTTTTCAGGATGATATCTATCCTAGAGGTAATTTTGATTATTTGTACCTACATGTCATTACATAAATTGAAAAGAAAACAATAGTTTGATATTGAATAATCAAACTAAATACGTTAAGCTCGAGCTGCAGCCTTCTCTTTTAACCATTAAAAGCTAGCTAAAGATTCCTGTATTTCTTTTTACGTGAAACCTTTCAGTTTCCTACTACCCTTGCAGTTAGAAGTGTAACTTAAGGTTAGGTCACATATAGGTGAGATTTGCCTGAACATAGTGTCATGATCTTCAAGGGGAACCATAAATCCGACTGTGTTTTAGGAGCAATTTGGGAATATAAGTATTCACACATCATATTCAACATATGACATGTTTATTATGTATAAAACTTTAATGGGTTGAAGTGGACAACACCTTACAAAGTTTATATGGGCTGTGATACGTAGCACTTAAAATATGGTATTTTTCTTAGATTATATTTTGTTAAAAAATGGAATATATATGATTGTGATCTGGTGTTAAATCCAGCAGATTCGGGAGAGGAGCTTAACGTGCTGTATTATTGAACTCAATTCACAGCAAAGGCAGATACAGCAGCAAACAGCCTAAGAAGTACTTCCATGAGTTCATTCATAGGCTTCTGCAAATAGGGGGAGAAACAGAAAACATTTACATCGCCTGAAATAATGACCACAATAAGTCAATTTGTCGTTTTTTAAATGTAAAATTAAATTAAATTTGGCTTTTTATGTAAATGTTCTTTTTTTTCTTAATTGTTGTTAATTGCAGATACTTTGACCTTAATTATTAATGAAGAAGAAGGCAAGACCAAGTCCGACTACAATATGAAAAATATTCCAGGAAGGACAAGTTGTCATTTGGCATGTTTAATATCTATATTTGGCCATGTAAGAAGACGTTTTCCTTTCTCTTTTCAGGAACACCAAAAATCGATAAATTAAAAAAAAAAAAAACAATATACTTTTTCAAATAAATGTTTTTTTTCAGCGTATTCTTAAAAAATTACCCTATTTAAAAAGATTTGTCCGTGTATTTACACTCGATTGATTTTTAAGATAAAAATTCAGTTTACTCAAATATATTAATTTATTTTACAATTATTTTTGCATTTGAATTTTAGAATTTTTAATTTAATTTATTGTCAAATGGGTATATTTACTTATTGTTCACGTATTTATTCCTCGGTCAATTTAAATCCGTCTACTGAGAAAAATAAAATAAAATAAAATAAACCAATTATAATATTTTATTTTTTAATTTACTAAAATTTTACCTTTATAAATAAATTGTATTAGGTAAATTACACCAACAGTCACTCAATTTTGAGGTAGCTGACAAAACAATTACTCTGGTTTCAATTTACTCACTCAACTTTCGAAAAATAACAAAACAGTCACTAACATTATAGAAAAGTGACAAATCAGTCACCCATTAATATTTTCCGTTACAGGCGTAACGGGACAACTGACGTGACCAATTAACTAGCTGACGTGGCCAATCAACTTGCCATGTTGGACGAGGCAAAGTTTCAATTCAATCACTCAACTTTCAAAAAATAACAAATCAGTCACTAATATTATCAAAAAGTGACAAATCAGTCACTCATTAACATTTTCCGTTACAAGCCTAATGAGACAGGTGATGTGGCCAGTTAACTTGCCACGTTGGACAATGCAAAGTTGATTAATTATATTTTTTGTCCATCCTTTTCCGTTTTTTAATAAATGGCTCAATATTTTTACTTTTTTTTGCGTAAATGGCTCAATATGTTTATACTTCTTCTCCATCCCAACAATCTCACCGTCATCGCCTCCGCCACAACCATATTTGGCATCACCATCATTGACCTCCAAACCATCACCCTATCATTTTTTTCTTTTTCAACCCCCCAATATAGGAGCCACCACGGTTGGGATCCGACTGTCTTTTTCTGCTACCCAAAGCCATTAACTCTGAAAAAGCATATCGAAATGGGATTGCAGACAATTTTGGGTCAAACTATCAATGCTCACAACCAAACTGATGAGGAGAAAATCCTCCAAAGCAACATTCAAGCGATTCAAAAACCAAAATGACTTGGATTTGTCAAGATCTTCATGGGATATGATGATATAAACAAAAGGGTCGTTGATTAAGCTAAACAACACTGACTCCATTACCAACATTATCAAGTTGCATAAAACAAAATCAAAAGCAAAACAAAGGGAACATTCAGACAAACCAAACAATCGATTAAACTCATTATTTTCGTGAACAAAGGAAGTGGTTCCTCCAAAGAGATAGCCAAATGTCGACAAGTGAAATTCTGGGTCATGTCAATTATTAGCAAGATCCCAAAGTTGAAATCGGACTGGATATTATAGCAAATAATGATGAGAGATGGATCAAAAGAAGAGCGGCAAAGATGGTCAGCAAAGAAAGTTGGGGTCGAGGTAAGGTAAGCCCAGTCATAGGAAAGAGATTTGAATCGAGTCACGGACTTAAGGGGTAATCTAGAAAGGATATCGAAAATGGTATTTTGGGTTAATGACAATGAGGAAGCCATGGTTCTTTACTTTCTTCCTGAACAAGAAGAATTCATTTAAGGGTTTTATTTGATCTTCTTATTGGGTGTCGGGTTTTTAGAAAGTTAGTAGGATTGATTTGTTGTTTTTTGAAAGTTGAGTGACTAAATTGAAAGTTGAGTGATTGTCTTGTCATTGAGATCAAAGTTAAGTGACTGTTTTGTCATTTACACTTATATATTATTTGTGTTGGAAATAACGTGGTGGCCGATTAACTGTCATGTCACTTTTCCGTTACGTCTGTAACAGAAAATAGTTAAAAAAATTATTTTGTTATTTTTTGAAAGTTGAGTGACTAAATTGAAACTAGAGTGATTGTTTTCTCAACTATTTCAAAGTTGGGTGACTATTTACCCTTATATATTTAAAGGGAAATATTTGGTATACCAAACATTTTTCTATTCCACAGGCAATATTAAAAAATTAATATGGATATTTTTTATTAATGTTTATTTTTTTAAAATATTTTACTATTCCCTTATAGTACAATTGTCAACCTCCACTAGGGTGAGCAAATCTTCATTTGAAAAAATCAAAAAAATTTCAAATTTCGAGTTAATCAAATTGAATTATTCGAATTATTCGAGTCAACTCGAATAACTCAATTCGAGTTGAGTTGAATTTCACAATTTGAATAATTCGAATAACATATTAGTATAAATACTCTTTTGGTTCCAGTCAAATTTGAAAATAAGTAAATTGGTTTCTCTCAACAAAAATTACAAAAAAAATTCAAAATAATTTAAAAAAATCAAAATAACTTTTAAAATTCAAAATATTTATAAAAAATTTAAAATTTATATTTTTAAAGAAAATTATAAAAAATATAAAAATATATAAAAAAGTTAAAAATTTAAAAATTTAAAAATTTTCTAAAATAATAAATTCAATCGTTCCATCATTAAAGTTCGAATTTTTTCTTGACCCTCAACGCAGTTCGTATCGCTCAAGTCCACTCATCATAATTGTCTCCTTTCAATTACACTTGAGTAATTATATTACCAAAATTATCGCTTGAAGTCAACACGTAAGTAGAAGCAGATTTCTTTCCCTCGTTATTCATTATTATTTTGTTTTTCTCTTTCTTTATTAACAGACCAAAAAGAACCATATATAATAAGCATGAAAAATAAATCACCTAATAAATTTATGTAAATCCCTAACTTCTAGAATAAAATTCCTAACTTTTCTCCTAAATATATTCTTTGATTTCTTTACTAATACTATCCATGTTGGATTGGTTGGTAAGAAAAGCTGAAAATTAAATAATCTATAAACATGTTCTAAGTCCGGCTATATGAATTAGTGCTGCCCTGCAATTACAAAAGATCGACCTTAGTGCGCCTCCATTGATGAAGGGTTTGCCTTATTGTCGCCATTTCCTCCACAAGAAGCCCACAAATTCACGTTCGAACCTACCTTATAGCAGGAGCAGGCGATCCAAGGAGGAAAAGTCATCGAAACTCAACCCCTGCGTTGGACATTGACCCCATCAAGGCTGAAGCAATGAATGATCTGTTTTCTAGTTCATTCAAGAAATATTCAGATCTCAAGCAACAAGTTCACTTGGATGACGTAGAGGCTGGGGAAGAGACAGTGAACCTTGATAACTTCTTTGAAGATGTAGACACTGTGAAGGACGATATGGGAGTGGTTGAGCAGATTTACAACAGGCTGCAAGAATCAAATGAAGAGACCAGAACGGCTCACAGTGCTAAAGCCATGAAGGATCTTCGAGCTCGAATGGACTCGGATGTTAAGCAGCTCCTGAAACGGGTCAAAGTCATAAAGGGGAAACTCGTAGCACTTGAAAAATCAAATGCGGCTCATCAGAAACTTCCAGGATCCGGTCCTGGATCATCTGCTTATAGAACCAGGACATACCTAGTGAGCGGCTTACGCAGTAAACTAAAGGATATGATGGATGATTTTCAAGAGTTAAGAGCCAAAATGACAGCAGAATACAAAGAAACAGTGGAGAGAAGATACTTCACAGTAACAGGACAGAAAGCAGATGAAGAAATGATCGAAAACCTGATAGAAAGGGGAGAAAGTGAAACACTGTTTGAAAAGGCAATTCAAGAACAAGGGAGAGGGCAGATTGCGGATACAATTTCAGAGATACAAGAGAGGCACGATGCTATTCATGAAATTGAGAAGGGGTTGATTGAGCTTCACCAACTATTCCTAGACATGGCAGTCTTGGTGGAGGCACAGGGATACCAACTGAATGACATCGAGAGCCACGTGGCTCGTGCCAGTTCTTTTGTCATGAGAGGGGCTGACCAACTGGAGTTAGCCAAGGAATATCAGAAGAGCTCAAAGAAATGGGGTTGCATTGCCCTTGCTATTGCCGTCTTTCTCCTTGCTATCGTCTTGTTTTCCGTTTTATCATCAACCTTAATTAAGAACGCATAAAATTCTGGACGGTCCTCGTGAAAAAAAAAAATGCAATGCTTTTTATATGGATTTGAAGAACCTAAAAAGCAGGACACCCATTTTTGACTTACTAGGCCACAGTTGATACCTTTGATCCATTAACTTTTACTTTGATTTTAAGTTTGTTGTTTTTACAGATTCTTTATAGTTGTTCTATTTATCAGTAGAAATGAAAATCAACTTGTTGATTGGATAATTGTTTGTACTAGGAGAGGAAGCTGTCCAATTGATTGGGTAATTAATTTCCTTGCTGATTGGAATCTCTTCTTGTAACTTTTCTTATTGGGCTTCAATGATAAAAAAATCCATTCTTTTGCAAGACTTTGTTCATTTTATAAGTAATTTAATAGGTTGTTGGGGATCGATCCGTATAACTAATGAGATAATAAAAATAGAGAAAAATAAATACAAATATTTTACATGAAAAACCCTCAAAGAGAAAAAAATTGCGGGCAAAAAAATGTTTCGACTTTTTACTAAATGAGTAAATAAACGAGACTTATTAACCTAAATATATTAAAAAATACATTACCCAAACCCTTGAATAAAAAGCTCAAAATCCCAAATACCCTTCAAATAGGTTAAGATTAAAATTCTAATCATACTAAAATATCTCTGAAATAATAAGAGTTTAACTGAAAGAAAAATACGAGACACACCCTACATATGTAAATATGAAAAGTATGGTGCCACATAAATATTAAAAAAAAATATATATATATATATATATATATATATATATATATGTGTGTGTGTGTGCTCAATGCAATATAGACATAAATCTGAAGCCACAAACCATGATTATTAGATGGTGAAATAAAGATATTCAAGATGATAATGTTTTTTATATTTTCCAGCAACCTAACAGAATATAAATTATGTTTTTTCAATAAAAAATCTACACCAACAATAGTTGGATACAATAATAAGGTATATTACACTCTTAAAAAAAAATGGGATTTGTGTGCTATAAATTATATTATTGAAAAAGACAATCACAAACTTCAAATATAAATCATAATATAAATCATGAAACGAACAGAGAAAATACAAAAAAAACAAATTGAAAATCCACACATTCCTTCAAAAAGAAGATGCCATGGTGAAATAATTGTTGGAAGTTTTACCAAACAAGCTGGCAGAAACTCAAGAACCAGTTCCAATTGAGATATTATTTTAATTCAGATTGGTATCATTCCATTTAGAAAACAATATATTATTTAAAGAATATCACAGAGGTGGTGGAAGATCGAATAAAATACAAAATAATCGATGAGATGGTTGTATGTGAGAAAGGGCTATTTCACCGATTCTCCGGCCGAAATGATTCCTGAGAATATAGTCAAAGGCTGCATATGCATAATTGAGGATAACAGTTGCAGCTAAAATTGGGCAAAATAAACAATGCTATAAAATGAACGTTTATTTTTATATGTGAACAAACAAAATTCTGCCGCCCTTAGGACAACCGTGTAATCAATGAAGTACGAATACAGCCATTTGCACTCTGTGAGTTATCCAACACTTTACAACCATCATGAACACTGCTTTTTCAGAGAATCTTCAGACATTAGAGTTTTTAGCAGTTCTTGCAGCCTCTTGGCACCAGGGCCTGGCGCAAACACCGAATCATTGCCACGTACTGAACACGGGTCAGCTCCACCCTCTGAACTCCCAATACACCAAGCTCCAGCTGCAAAACGGCCAGTTCGGCCCAATAGCTCTTTATCGATTTTATCCAAGACTGGATCGTTCTTATGGAACTTCCGGGCAAAGGGAGCGTTGCTTTTCACCATTTTATCGAAGTCTTTCATTGACAACGAGATAGGATGTTGCTTTGGAGGAGTGTCCCAAGCAATGTAGTGGAGATCATGGCTTATTGCAGTGCTACGAAATTCATCAGTGTTGCAAATAACGGTATGGAAATAGCCTTCCGGAGAGGAAACAAAATTTGTATAATACATGAGAATGGTTCGTGGGAAGTTATCCCACCCCCATATACAATACTCAACAAAAGTTCTAGTAAGCGCTACCCATGCGGAACCTGCAGATAATGCACAAAGCAAAGCAACCATTATCCATTTTCTTTTTAACTCATTAATAGCGACATAATTCCCAGATTTCAATTTAATGCACATAAAATGCAAAAGTTTCTTGTGTAAAATGCATAATAGAAAGCAACAAAGACTAAGATAACAAAGCCAGCAAAGGCAAAAGAAAAAAGGAACTGATCTAAGTCCACATAGAATCCCCAACTAGCAAGTTTATGGGAACCTTACAACAAAATTTGATTATTTAGAAGCTTTCAGCACTAGAAGAACTCTGGGACATCTGCAGGAAATTATGATTCTTATAGATCTTAATAGTTGCTTTCTCATTACACTAGTTTAACTATTGGCAGGATAAAATGAACAATTGATTGATTTCTTCATGCTATTCTAAACTAGCTCAATAGATTGAAAGAAACAATACTCAGGGGAGCCAACTGAAACGGGAGATTCTCAAATTTGCTATTTCTAGAAAGAGACAGACATTTACCAATCTTTTATTCGAGATGAAATGGGGTATGGTATAGCCACATAATACCTGTAGTCTATAGTTCATAATAACTAAATTAATTGTATGAGATAAATTAGGATACATAATAATGACATCTTGATCTCTAGCACTGCCAAAATGAAACTGAAAGGATTGCATACTTCAAGTTTGTTGCAATGAGTTTAGATACGATGCTTAAAACCAGAATCGAGTCTGCTGTCCTACATTATTAAACAGCATTTAGTTAGAAACCGTCCTACATTGCTCGTCTCACCTTGACTAAGCTCTATTCTCTCCTTCATCTCAAGGTCCATGTAGAAAATCAAAGAAATAGTTACATCGTTAGATTTAAAGCTTGCATTATGGGGGCTAGCTGCTTGGCAATTTCAAAAGCAGCTTGTTCAAGTTGATTTCTGAGCATCAAGCAATTATTGATTGTTGAGAGCCAGGTTAAGGCTCAAGAGGGTTTGGCTTTGCAAACCTCAAGCAATATCAAGGTAAACATGATCTTTCAGCCTTCAGTCTAGTCTCTGGCAAGTGACAACAGCAAAAAGCAGGTCAAACACAAAGGAGAATGATGGCGTACAGCCTCATGCTTTTAGCTAACAGCACCTAAAGCCTGACTGAATCCTCTGAACCTAGTTTAGAAAAATTGCTTCCATGGGTTTACTTTCTGGTTGATTGAAGCTTTTCAGTTTCCTAGAATGAAATTAGGGTAGGAAGGAACCCTAAAATGGAAGACTTGATTCTAAAATGCAAAAATAAGTTTCTTACAGGAATAAGATTTAATACCACAATACTCAAGATAACACCATTTGAGATTATTACAGGTTATCCTTATTTGGCTCAATAACATGCTGAGACCATATCAGTCCAAAACAACAAAACACCATTTGAGATTTCAAGATAACACAGTTGACATAAATCTAAGTGGTGATGAGCAAAACAATCAACCTATGATTTGAGAAACTATTACGGTACGTTGTGCTAATAAAAATAAAATAAAGATGAATAAAAACCAACCTGTATACAACTTGAAAGATGTGGGCAGTGATCGGCGTTGTGTGGTCCAAGCAATGTCAGACTTTTTAGACAAGTAAAGGCCTGGATCAACAATGATTGGTTTTGCTCTCGAGTTACTGCAAAATAACATAAATACACATGGAAAGTGGGTTACATTAAGGTATAAGAAAGGAACACTAAGAGTAGCATGAACACTAGGTATTAATCTTACAGCTTCCAACCAGCAATCTGTGTATGTTCAATGAAATTGAGATTTCTTGACAAATTGGAGAAAACATGCAGCAAATCTGCACAAGTAAAACACATATCAGATGTGTTCTCCAGTAAGCAGGCTAGAAAGAGCACAAACCTTTTAGCAGACCTCTAAGTTTCTGAAAACACTTCACAACTGAACATCAAATGCATCTAGTAGTGACAACTTCAAACATTTTAACCCATTAATCTAACCAATATGATAGTACAAGTCGCAACGAATGGGCCTATGAAAAGGCTAGGTAGTAGAAATCAACAAATGAGATAACCTAATCTCTAAAAACACAGCCAAAATAAATCATAAAAGAAATGAAAAAAATCTGAAGCAATTATGTTGATTAAACAAAACTGCATAAACCCCATTGTAAAAGACAGTTCATTCGTTTGCCAATTGATTGAGCCCTCTCATAAACATAATTTTGAGTAGAACTTAAAATTATCTACTCCTTTACAAATCCTGTTCACAGTCTAGGCTTTAAGTTCTAAAAATTCCCATAGAAATATGAAATAAGGTCAAGAGGGTAGTAGGCATGTAATTCTCTCCAAAATTCAGATAAAAGTAGGAGGTAGCAAGCAAAGTTCACGGCCAATTTAGAGTTAAAATTCATATTATAAGCACAGTATTGTTCTTTGAACCCTCATACTATAGAAAAAGCCCTAACAACTGATAAAAAGAAGCAGCCTTGATGATAAAGAAGATAAAAGAGGCAAAGTCTTAGCACTAACCATCTTGAGTCACAAGGGGATAATCAGAGGCACTCAGGTTTAGAAACCAATCCCAGTCCAAGCTCTCCTTCAAAAGTATGGCAATTGCTTGAAGGGTACAGGCAATCATCGTAGGACCTTTGTACGTCACCAAGTTGGATTGTGCCATTACACGCACATTCTCCACTTCACGAAAAGTTGGATCAATCTTTACCATATTAGTCAATTCCAACCTTTCACGTGGAGGAGCCTCAAGATCCAAATGCAGAACATACTGATTCCTGGGGTGATACACTGCTTGCAAGGTCCTCATCATCCTATGACTATCCCCCTTTGTCCCCGAAATAAGATATGCTAATCTAGGTGCTTCCATACTAGCATACCCACTTGTGTTAAACGATTTCTTTAAATCTGATTCTACAAAATACCCACTAGAGTCCTCCGTTCTAGCAAAGGAAATAATGTCGAACGGCAACTGGTCTCCACCATTAGGAGTATTGAACAACCCAAAAATGGCAGACAGAAACAAAGTAATCGATACAAGTAAGCTTGCAAAAAATGGGATGATCCATCTTCTATCACTGAACACCCTTCCCGACTGCGAATTGACATTTTTCCTCACACTTGTCAACGGGTTTCTTATCAACCCAAGTTTCCTATATAGCTTTCTCATTTCGAGTCCGCCTCAAGATTAAGCTAAAGAACCCAAGGTACGTGAAGATTCAAGCAAAAAACCACCGCTATTATTAGGAAATAGGACCAAAAAGAAGCAGGGAGGTCCGAAAACAGAACCAAAACCAAAGCCGCCTTCTTAAATGTATGAGAAACATTTAATCTGAGGCCAAATTCTTTTCAAAACAAAACATGGGTTCCAAGCAAAAAGAACATTATTTTGTCACAAGGTAGAGAACTATCAATAGGAACCCCCTTCAACCCAAAAAAGGAATGATATGAAAGTGAAAAGAAAAAAGAGCAGAAACAGGAATCAGTTTGGTGCTAGAAGATCCAAGTTGGCTTAACCGAGGAAAAAAACACAGCAAATGCAGGTGGGCAAATACAGCACGAAACAGTAACCGACACAAAAGCAATTCAAGAAAAATAGATATACAGCAGTTGAATTAAGCTTTAACCAGCTTTTTTATCCTAAGTTGCCCCCCAGATCTATTCACTAATCAAACCCAGAAAAATAATATATACTCCGGATACTTGAAATACACGAGAGTTGAAAGGGAGGGGTAGAAAAAGCTTGCTTTCAATGAACAGAACAAGAAATTAAGGGAAAAAAAGCTTACTTTGAAACAAGAAAAATAAAATGACCCACAAAGTGATATGATAATGAAGGCGCGTGGATTGCAGTTCTCAACAACTCTGGACCTAATCACCAAACAACGGGCCCTTCGCGAGTAGAGATTGGAATAACTTAAAAGGTCTACACCAAAAGAGAAAAAAGAAAATTAGAAATGAAGTTTCTTACATTACTCCCCGTCAAGTGCGGGGCAGGACCCAACTTTTTATTAATAGATTTCTTATTCTGAACAATGTGAGCCCCACCAAGAAAGGTTGGCGCTGTGAGTGAATGGGATCATGGTGCAAATCATTATGTGCTCGGATTTGTGGACCATCTGATTTAAAGGATTTTTACTATTATCCAAATCCAAATCTCTCTTTAGTTTTAAGTTTAGAACAAGGAGTAGTATGGACTTGCCTGCCTTCCCATCCAAGACTCATCCAAGACTCACCCTCCCCCTATTCAACCAATGAATACATGTAGTGCTCATTTTTTAATATAGTATTTGTGTTTTTATGTTATTTGATATTTATATTTGATAAAAATTATGTATATTAACAAAAAAATGTAACAATATAAATTTTTTAAGGTTGAGTGTTAGTTAATTTGATGAAAGTTCATAATTAGTTAATAATATATGAAAGCAATCATAAGTTAGGGTGAACAAATCTCAACTATTATCAACACATTGGTGAATGTGGGCCATCGTATCTAGATAGTCTTATGGCAGCAGAAGCTTTTACCACAAACATCCAAGAACATGTGATGGAGCGAATATAGGTCGCGGAAGATACTAGAAAGATGTTGTTCGGACTGATAAAGAAGTGAGCAAGATTGTAGCCTTTGATCTTGAAGTTGAAATTAACTAGAGAAAGGCCCACTTCCTCTGGCCAAGTGTAGGCTCGCGGAATGCGTACACACTCGGTTGTGGCAAATGAGTTTGCAATCCTCGCAGCCTCAAAGAAGATGGACAAGGGCAAAGCCTCAGTTGTTGTAAATCCGAGCAAGAAAAGAAGGATCCAATAAGAACCTTCTGATGACTTGTCTGATGAGTCGAAAACCATTACTGATTCTGTTTCTGATGAGGACGTCCAAAAACTTCTTGCTGAAGCCACCCAAGCAGCCAAGAAACAGGAAGAAGGGATGATGGAAATGAAAAATAAGGTGTCTCTGGATGTTGCTTGCTCCAAGAGGTATGTTTCCATGATTAAAAGAGTTTTATAGAAGAACATAATATAGAGGAAAACAGTTTTGCTGATCATGACATAGATTTACTTCTTAAGAATAGTGGTTTAATGGGTTTAGATGTTTAGTGAGTTATGTTAAGCCATATGTTCATAATGTTGTCACGGAATTTTATATTAATTTGCTTCGGAGTGTTAGTGATATGAATAACAAGCTTCATCAAAAGGTGTTTGTGCGTGGAGAGTGGTATGAATTCAACCCTGCAATGATAATAAAGGTCCTGAATTGCTACCGTCAAAACATGGTGGAGTTGATGAGACCTTGGACCAAACTGTAGCGGCCGTAACCAACAATTTGCATTTATCTTGGGTTGCAAAAAATTAATATCCATGCCTCTTCTCTTTCAACTATGTATGTTGCACTATATGTTATAGCCACAAGGAAATGGCTCCCAAACAGCCAGAAAGACTCAGTCTGTAAGAGGGTGGCGATTCTGTTGACAAATGTTGTTGAAATGGTCGAATTTGACCTGGGCCAAATGGTGTTCGATGAAATTGTTAAGCACGCCAAGAAAGTTTACCTAAGATACCTTATGTCATTCCCCTCACTCATCTTCCAAGTTCTGCCTAATCAAAGTCCTCGAATTGTTTGAGTTACAGAGCAGTATGAGAAGCCAATGCCGGAACTGAAATTCTCCCACTAATCGCTGGAAGGCAAGCACGCTGTCAATGATCAAGTGGAGGAAGCAAAATCAAAGTAGTTGTGGTGCTATTGAGAGGGAGGTGCATGTGCTGTGGGGGAGTCTGAGTTTTTGCCTTTGCCTTTCTACTGATGTTATTTCTTAGTTTTTTTTAAAAAAACTTGTATGACTTTTTATTTTTGGAGGAATGTACTTATTTGCTACTTTTTGTTTAGAGGATATTATTGATGATTTTATGGATAATGATTATTATTGTTATTGCATATTTCCTCCTATTCTTTAGCTTGCTTGATTATAATTATGGTTGATTGATTATTGATCCATAATTTAAAGTTGAGATTAATGATTGAATAATTTAATTATTCTCTAAATTAAAATTTTGAAATTAAGGGAATATACTAAGAGGTAGTAATGTTTATTTGATGTTGAGGCTTTTTATGAGTTTTGTTCAATAATTTTTTGAAGGGGAGTAGTTGAAAAATATGGAATGATTAAGATATGCTTAGGGAAGTGCCCATTTCCTTCTCGATTGCAACAAACAACAACTTTTCATATTTAAGAAGTTGACAATTTATTGAACTGAATCTTTGGACTGAGATGAGATCATGAATTATATCTAGCCCATCAATAAACATCATGTCACTTGGAGAAAACATACTTAAAGAATCAGATCGAGTCTATCTAATCTCTTAGATCAAGAAAGTTGGATCAGATTGGGACGTTGAAGACTTAGCTGCCAACAGTCCTTATTTACCTTGATTGTTATTATTATATTGCATTAAGCTTGTTTAACTGTTATTTTATAAGGATTATGATAGATCTTCAATATGTTAGCAAGTCTTGAAAATTTTATATATTTGAGAGACTTGTATAGATTAATGTACTTATTATTGAGAGCACTCGTTTGTTAAAGTGAGGAACATTACTTGTGAGAGTACATTTGTTATTGTAAAATATTTGTGTTGTGATTTTACCGATTAAATTCTCAGGTAGAATTTAGAGGTGAGAGAGCTCGTCTTCAAAGGTACAAAATTGAGGAATCATCGTTAGAGATGATAGATTTAGGTTCACTGATAGTATTTATTTGAATATAGTAAATTTTTCTTACTAAGCTAAACTCCACAAGCGTAAAGATAAAGAATTGTGTAAACAAAATCTTTTATCCTCTATTTTATTTTGTACTATTATAATACTTGCAGAATTGCCTACTTCCACAATCACTTTACTCATACTTTACCTGTTTCTAAACTTAAATCACTAAGCTAACTTTAGGTTGTTTCTCATTATTTGCTCTCTTTTCGTCTTAAACACACGTGGTTAGCAATTCATTAATAAACCATTTTTATGTGTTTTTAATAGCACGTAGTTATTAAAAAATAATTAAGTATGAAAATAATATTAGTCGGAAAATCCTTAATGTGTTCACAAGTACCATAGGTTTTACACTCAAAACAGCTTAATCTACACCATTGAATTAGAGCTCGAAAATTGAAGTGCTAAGCAGCATCAAGGAAGAGAAATAGTTGTAAAAGCGAATAAGATATTATGCTAGAAAAGTACTACTTTATTTTGAATAAATAACAATAATGGGGAGGATGATGAATAGTTATTTCCTACTTGAGGGTTGGCTTGGAGCTCAAAACTGTAAATCGGTTCATTACCATTATTTATAGCCCACAACCCAAAAGCGTTTGGCAGGTGCGAGCTTGACAGGACAACAACAGTGTCAATCCTTATTCCTTAGCTGTTGGACACTTGTTAATGTGATGGAGCCTCTTGGGCCTTGGGCTTTAAGCCTTCTAATAATGGATGGTATAACACAAATTAAAAGAATGTTTTTAAATAAAATTCTCGACTTTTTGGTGCTAGTTCAGTAAATTAATTTCCTTTTGTGTGTGTTTAGTGTATGTATATGTATGTTTCTTTAGCGTGATGAATTGGCAAATTGATAATACCAAGAGCTAAAATTATAGCAAATCTGAAGAGAAAAAACATAGTGATGCTGTCGATTATGCTTCAAACACTATCAAAAAGCCAAGTTATTGTACCGCTTTTCAGTCACACACACACACACACACACATATATATATATATATATATATATATATATATATGTGCATAAAATCTTTCGGTTTTGCGCAGAATGATCAGAGCTTATCTTGCACCTTGTCCCTCAACACAGTAAAAAAGAGCCCACCGTTTTACCCACACAAAACTAAACTAGTCATAATATTTAAGGTATTTAATCCTTTCGATAAATGATTTCATCTGCTTCTGAACTTTTCTTCACTCCTTCCAACTTTTGCCCAAGTGATAAACCAAGCATCCTCGAGGCCATTTTTTTCCCTTTCTTTTGGTCTTCCTATAGACAAGACAACGACAATGTTAATAGTATTCCAAGTGACTTGTCTTACTACATTGGTGATCTAAAAGGCCAGCAAAATTTTGGGTTTTGGAATTTGGACTATCAGGCCTCTCTGGGAGCGTAGTTGTGGGGCATTTAAGGTGTACTGCGGTTCAGGCACAACTTGAGGTCATTATCTTTGAACAAATATTAATGACAATGTAGTGTTTGGCAACTCATCATCACAGATTGGCATCATTGGGAGTCCTGTTCCTGTGATTTGAGCTGCTTCATGCGCCTCTTCAACATTCAACCTTCTCAAATTGGATTATACCAAAAAAGTGAGCGCAGCTGACCTGAAGACAAAAGCCTTAGGTTGGTGACAAGGCAACCAAACAATCGCCAAAGAAATGTCAAAAGAATATGGCTGTGGAGAGCTAGAGTGTGTGTATTTCAAAATGGTAGGCCAGCTATCGAAGATAAAATTTGAAGTGGTCCTTCAGAGTCACAACCCAACATCAAGCCGAACCTAGCTAGCTCTTTGAACGTCTGCAAGCGAATGCTGTAGCTGTGTCGACCACCGTTGCATTTCACCATGTGCCAAAAGTCTTTGACAGATTGTGCTAAAACTTTGGTTTTATTCCCCAGCGGCGCCGATTCTTATGGTTTGGTTGTCCTAAAAGACTAAATAAAGTTTGCAATCATTGTAATCAACAACGTGATGTAGTATATTTGTAGAGTGACAAGAACCTAATTCAAACGTTTTCATATGCATTATTTTGAGACACGCCATATGAAAACCTTTTTTTTTTTTTTTGAATAATTGGTTGACGGGGCAAAACCTTTTTTCAAGCGCAAAGGAGTCTCCTCCTCAAATTGCGAGAATGGTAGGCTATAGGCCACTTTGTTCAGTGCATGTAGCAAATCATTCATGGAATCGCTGACTGGTTTATGGCGTATGGTTGAAGGTGGGACAGGGACAGTTGAGTCATGTCTCGGAATTTCAATCTTGTGTGGAGTACCGCTGCATTAGTCATGCACGCTACTGGGAATGCTTTGTTTGGACGTGGCATAACGATTCAGTCCAAGTTAGGCAGCACTGGTTCAGTGGATGCAAACCCTTTTAACCTCTTAATCCATTGTTTTCATTCGACAATAATAGCATTCTCTGTTAACTTCTTTGTAATCAACCTAACATTTTTGTCATGAAATGGACTAATTTATATATAGTACAAAAGCTGCCCCTCTGCAGGCACAAGATATGTGTTGATATTAAGTACCGCAAATTATGCAAAGGAAGACATGACTTTTAGAAAAAAAGACATAATTTATACCAACAGAAATTATTACTGGGTTTCAAAGCAGAAATATTGAATAAAAATCAGTAGTAAAGTTGAAGCAACTAATTACCCGATAATTTCCAGATTTAGGATTCACTATGTATGTATATACACACACGAAAATCATACTTTCTATCATACTAGAACATAAAAAATGATTTTTCAATCGATATATACTCCTATTTTGATCAAGAGAATCTCCTTATATTGCTCTCACTGACATGATATGATTTTCTTTAAATTTAAATATGTCGAATTCAAATATTAAAATTATAAACAAGATTTTTTATCCACCTTGTAGACATGGAATTGATATCCATGATTGAATGTTGGACTGCTTTTGTTAATTGACATATGAAATACTTCTCTTATTTTGTGGGTTTTAGGCCGTCCATTTGGTCCCAACCTTACACACACTTAAAATTAAAATATTATAAATACTAATTTATTTAAATTAATTCATATAATTATATTTAATAGACTATATTCAATAAATCTAAAATTTAAATCTCAACATTTACAATTTTTAATTTTTTTTAAAATTGAAGCCGTTTTTATATAAAAATATGTATATATAAATTACATGAATCACCCTTTTAAGTATAAGAGATAATGAATTTGACCGTAACTTGTAACATCATTTGATTATTCTTATTGTGTGACCAAAATAAAAACATTATCAATATTTCGTCTTGACTTAAATGGAGTGATGATTAAAATTTTTGTGTTTGGCACGGGTTCGAATCGTGATATCCCATCTCCACCCCTAATATTGTAATAAAAAACATCATCAATACCCTTGAATTTAACATAAAAGCTTAATTGTAGATTCAAAAGTTTTCATCCATATCCTCCGATTCAAACTAGACTTGTTCATGAGTTGAGTTATTCGTTCAGGATTAAAGGCTCAAAGGTTCAAAGGCTCGTTCAAAATTTAGGAAGGTTTGGGTAAAAATATTAGACAAAAAAATGGGCTTGGGAAAAAAAATAGGCCCGTTTAATATAAGGGCCAGACTCGAGCTTGAACATTCAAGGCTTAAGCTCGGCTCGACCCGTTTTTGATTTTATAATATTTTATATTATTTTATTTTTATATATTATGTAATTTAGAACACATTAAAAATATATATTAAATATAATACTACTCTAATATAAACATTAAAATATTGTTAAGATGACTATATAAAAATTTTCAATAAAATAGAAAATATATAAAATTATTAAATATTAAAAATAATATAATATAAATATTTTTTAAAAAATTAAAAAATTATATGAACGAATCTAAAATGAGCTTGGGTTGATCTTTTGAAAACATGGCGGGTTTGGATAAAATTTTAAGTCCATATTTCGGATTTGTCCGAACTTGAATAAATATAAAATATGTTAATATCATACTTAAACCCGATCTAAATCCAACCCGATCCTTTAACATTTCTAAATATTTGATAACTTTACATAAATATTGAACTCACATTACTTTGATTTTGGTTAATGAGCATCAATTTTCTCTCATGTCAAGATGTGTTCCAAGCACCACTTTTATTCAACTTTAGTTATTTTTATTTCAATTTATCTTCACTCAACAAACCATGTCTAAAATAAAGAAAATTACTAAAGATGGTCTGTCTCCTCAAAACCGAAAATTACATACACGAAGTAATTATTAAAATTTTTAAATAATTTATAATATGCTAATTTTTTGTATTGTTTTTAACTACTTGCCTTGCTTTATTTTTTTTTTTGTTGAATTTTCAAGTTCATGATTTTTGTCTTACTTTTATGTCCGGTTCTATAAATTAAAATGAGTTCTGAAATTCTTTTTTTATCTTACTTTTAACTTTTTTATTTTAAATAGGATTTTAAAAACTTTCTAATATTAGGATTGCTTACAACAAATTGAAGCACCAAAATTTTATCACTCATACTTAAGAAAAATAATTGTGATGAAATTTTATGTGTCATGTAATTCAACACTGTAACACCTTTATACCCGGTTTATACGTATAAACTTGATATAGAAGTATTTCATTAATATACGGTATATCAATACCCTAGCTTCATAATCAGCCATTAAGGTTGGAAAATTTAGTAAAACCCCCTGAAACATATGAAAACTTAACCAACAGTTCAATTTAGTTCGAAAACACAATTTCATCCAAAATACCTCATTTCATTTCGTCACACAAAACATTTCAAAACAACATTTTTTTCTTCTAATAAGGACACATATAAGTTCCATAGTACATGCCATTTTACATCAAAAGTAATATAGCTAAATTTGAGCTCCAGTTGATGTGATGTGATGAGAGGTCCCGATTTAGCTTTTTGTATTCCTTGTACCTACGCGTTAAAATAAACGCATTAAGCCGGTGAAGGCTTAGTAAGTACTACAAAAGCAAAGTATAAACTTTTAAATTTTCTCGTATAATTTACTCTTTCGCCTTACCAGTATATAGCTTGTATCTTACCACATTGACATTCATTTCACTTTGGTCCACATTTTTTTTCCACATTTTACCTTAATGTAGACTTCTATAGTACCTATCGGATAAACAGAACAGAAAGTATCGAAGTACTTAACAGTAAGCACACAAGTGTTGGAGAAACAGTAAGCACACAAGTGCTGGGGAAACAATAAACACACACAGTGCAATCCAGTAGGCACACACAGTGCAATCAATAGGTGCACATAACATAAATCAGTAGCCACACGAGGTGCGAAACAGTAAGCACACGAAGTGCGAAACAGTAAACGCGCTAGCGTTCCTTAATGACATGCCACTATTATCTCAATGGTTCTAACTTGTCTACATAGGCATAACACTTCATATTCATCATTTCTCATTATTTCACACATCACATTTACATTTCTATTCACATATACATAATCATCATATACCTCTTTACTCTTATTTTTACATTAATTTTCAAAGCTGTCTCATTGCATCACAGTCACTAAAATATTTATATCTTGTGCTATAGAATTCGAAATTATAATCCTCTTGATGTTTCTGAAATTAGACTCAATCATCATTTTACCATAAAATTTACAGAATTTTTACTTTATCCAATTTGTACAGTAAATTCTTTCAATTTACCCCTTCTCTGCTGCCTGACAGTTTCCACCTTTCTTCACTAAAAATTATATATCTTTTTGTACAAAGATCAAATTATGTTCCCGTCTATTTCTTTTGAAAATAAGCTTATTAAGGATTTATCCATATAAATTTCAGCCTCTAATGATTTTTATACATTTTTCTATGATTTTTCAAAGTCAGAACAGGGGAACTCAAACCTACTCTGACCTTGTTACACAAAATCAGTTATATCTCAGAATATACAATCCATTTCCATTATCGTTTCTTCCATATAAAACTGCACTCAATAAGCTTTAATTACATATATATTTTGACCCTTAAATCATTATATACAATTTTTGGTGAATTTTCGAAGTTAATCCTCTGTTCCGTCCAAACTATTTTACTCAATCACACATTAATCCCTTCATTTTATCATTGTAAACATTCAAACTATGTACATATATAACAATTTTTATGCTAATAATTCATATACCATTAGAGAAAGTAAACTATAAATCAAAACTCTTGTAGTACTTACAACAAAAAGGCTGAATTTCCTCTCTTTTATCCCTTGCTCTATTCTTTTCTTTTGTCTTCAATTTGATCATTGCCTCTCTTCTTTTTCTCTTCAATTTCACATAAATACATATAAGTTATAAGCTATAATTTAATAATTTTCATGCTAAATAACAGTAAAATACATGTATATCATGAGAATTTAACTATTTCTTACCTTAACCCTTAAATTCAAATTTTCTCAATTTAGTCCTTTATCTCTCTAACACCCCAAAAGTAACTCTATATGAGATTTGAGGTGTCTATTAACTCTCTTTTATGACTTTCTTTCAGAAATTCCAAAGAAAATGGAAGGTTTTGGAGTTTGGAAAGCTTAAAAATGATGGAAGGACCTATTTGAAATAAAAGTAAAAGTTAAAAATGGAAGAAAAGGGCATGGACAGCTAACATAATGAAAAAGATGATATTTTCATCTTTTTAATCACTTTTTCTTCTCTCAAATTCTCTAGAATTTTCACTTAAAATATCTCACTTAATAAAAATGGTAAAATTCAACTTTTAGTCCTTGGGCCTTCTAACTTTACACTTTAGCCCAAAACTTTGCCTCCAAAAATATCTTCTACCAAATTACTCTTTTGCCCCTCCTCAATCAATCTAATTCTCATGATGACGCAAAATTTAATTTGGATAATTCACTATTTAGTCCCCCATATTTTCTCTCCTTTACTATTTAATCCTTAAATTTTTCTAACCTTCCTTACTTGAACTAAACATTTCTATTTTTCAATTCTATTTTATCACCGTTCCAAATCCGTTTCAAACACACAGATGTTACAAACACTTTCTTAAATTCAGTGAAACCAATTGATATTACTTTTTAATTATTTAATCAAAACTTAAGAACAAATAAATAATTATATGAAATAATAAAAACTAAGGATATTAAGAGTAATATAGAATATTGGCAAATTATGTTTATATTTTAACTTATATAAAAACACATAACAAATATATCACACTTTTCAAGAATCAAACACAAAATGTAATATCATTTATCTTTTATTTATCATTTTAAAGTTTCATTTGGCTCATTTAGCTCATTTGAATTAGTTTGATTCATATAAATTTTTAAAAAAAATCATCTATTTGAAGTCTTAGCGGATCAGAGTAAATTTGTAAAGTAATCTTTAAAAAAATTGTAATCTTAAAAAATTAAATTTGATCAATCCTATCGCTTTAGTTAAAACTTTTTTTTTGGTGTAATTTTCAATAACCACATTCTTTCTGCATTAAATATAAATTTAAATCATCATTTTATTATAAAAATTAAATTAGTAATAACTCAATCAAAATACATACCTTTTAAAAGAAATATTCAAGTGGTTATATTCCAAAATAGGAATATGTTTATCTTCAAAATATTCATTATTCACATTTATACTTATATCAATAATCGTAATTAGTGATTTCAACTTTTCTTTCTCTAAAATTCTTTTTGTCTTCAAAGTAATTTTTTTTCTTCTTCGTCCATGATAAATTTTGGAAATTAAACATGTATTTAAAAGCCAATTTGATCGAAATTCATTTATTAAAGATGAGCACAATATTCCAACAAAATTTGCATTTAAATTTTTTTTAATATTTATATTTCTACATCCATTCCTACCACGAGTTTGTAATACTCTGCATCTTTTTTTCACCGTCGGAAGAGATTAAACAATCCATGGTTCCCAGCAAGTCAGTTACTCTCGTGTTACCCTTAATCACCAGATTAGTCTTTATGAATTCTTCTATTTCAGAGCGTAGCATAAGGCTCTCAAGCATTGCTTTCTTCTCCGTCAAATAGTTCAATACCTTTTGCCGATCGATTTCATCACTCTGATCACTATAAATTTTCCCCTTCACATAAATTGCATGACATTTGCCCAATATTTCCACACTTTTCCTTCACATCTTTTCGAATCTTCACATTTTTCTTTTGTAGTTGAGGTGTTTTAGTTTTGGATTCAACTTCTTCTCTTTTGCTTGTTCCTATAACTTCAACAACTCTTTTTAACATATAACTTCAAGTGGTTAGATTTCAAAATAATAATACATTTATACTCGAAACATTCATGATTCACATTTAAACTAATATCAATAATCGCAATTAGTGATTTTGACTTTTCTTCCATTGAATTTTTTTTTGTCTTCAAATCAATTTTTTTTTCTTCGTCCATAATAAATTTTTGGAATTTGAAAATGCATTTAAAAGCCCATGTTATCAAAATTCATTTATCAAATAGGAGCATTATATTCCAGCAATATTTACATTTAAAAACTCTTTTATAATTTATCTTTGTACAATTTTCATAAGTTTTCTCTTCACATAATTTGCACAACAATTGTACAGATTTACTATATTCCAATAACATTTGCATTGAAAAGTTTTTTTATAATTCAACTTTATTCTCCATCATAATAAATTTGCCTTTGCACATCATTTGCACAACAATTTCATATTTTTCCCTTAACATCTTTTTATATATTCACATTTTTCTTTTGTAGCTAAGATGTTTCAGCTTTGAATTCAACTTTTTTTCCTTTGCATGTTATTACGACTTTAATAGCTCTTTTTAACATATAAACAAATATTTTGTTAGTATAATTTTGATATATCAACATTAAGTTTACAATATAATCTAAATAGAATTTTATAAAGTACATACTCGTACCAATGAATTAGTTTATAATAATCTTCATCTTTACCCATAAATAAACCTAACTCCTAAATTAAAAAAATATTTTTGTAAGCTATTACCTTATCATTAAGGAACTAATTTAAATAGAGATTGATAATTTAACTTAATTTGTATTTTAGCTCTTATCTCAACTTACGTTATGAATTTTTTACCATAATTACATGATCTGACCTCAATTATGCAAGGAGCTATCCATCTCTATAAAGTATAAAAAGTATCAATAAAACTACTCGAAGATGTACAAATAACTATATTTTCTTTTATTGCCAGATATCCTCCTATATTAACTAAATCATAGAGGTATAAAAAAACACAAAGCATCGGTTCTCAAATATACCATTATTACATTCACCTTGTCCAAAATTATTTTTTCTATAACACCAAGCAAAAAATGTTTTACAATTTCAACACTTTTATCAGTTTTCACCTTATCACAAAAAACTTTGTAGGATGTTATTCTAGCAAATAGGTTTCCCCCTTGTATTTTAGACTCGAAAATTCCAGAAAAATTTTAAGCAATTTACTTATGTTAAAATTCCGAAGGCAATCAAAACACATGCAATGCGTTATAGTTGAGGTCTTTAGGAAATTAAATTTAATCAATCCTATCGCTTTAGTTAAAACCTTTTCTTTGGTATAATTTTTAATAGTCACTATTTTTCTGCATTAAATATAAATTTAAATCATCATTTTATTATAAAAATTAAATTAATAATAACTGAATCAAAATACATACCTTTTAAAAGAAATATTCAAGTGGTTATATTTCAAGATAGAAATATGTTTATCTTCAAAATATTCATGATTCACATTTATACTTATATCAATAATCGCAATTAGTGATTTCGACTTTTCTTCCTCTAATTTTTTTTTTGCTTTCAAAGTAACTTTTTTTTTCTTGGTCCATAATAAATTTTGGAAATTAAACATGTATTTAAAAGCTAATTTGATCGAAATTCATTTATTGAAGATGAGCACAATATTGCAGCAAAATTTGCATTTAATTTTTTTTAATATTCATATTTCTACATCCATTCCTACCACGAGTTTGTAGTACTCTGCATCTGTTTTCACCATCGGAAGAGATTAAACAATCCATGTTTCCCAGCAAGTCACTTACTCTCGTGTTACCCTTAATCACCAGATAAGTCTTTACGAATTCTTCTATTTCAGAGTGTAGCATAAGGCTCTCAAGCACTGCTTTCTTCTCTGTCAGATAGTTCAATACGTTTTGCTGATTGATTCATCACTCTGATCACTATAAATTTTCCCCTTCACATAAATTGCACGACAATTGCCCAATATTTCCACACTTTTTCCTTCACATCTTTTCAAATCTTCACATTTTTCTTTTGTAGTTGAGGTGTTTTAGTTTTGTATTCAACTTCTTCTCCTTTGCTTGTTCTTATAACTTCAACAACTCTTTTTAACATATAACTTCAAGTGGTTAGATTCCAAAATAATGATACATTTATACTCGAAACATTCATGATTCACATTTAAACTAATATCAATAATCAATTAATTATTTCAACTTTTCTTCCATTGAATTTTTTTTGTCTTCAAATCAATTTTTTTCTTCTTCGTCCATAATGAATTTTCGGAATTTGAAAATGCATTTAAAAGCTCATATTATGAAAATTCATTTATCGAATATAAGCATTATATTCCAGCAATATTTGCATTTAAAAGCTCTTTTATTATTTATCTTTGCACAATTTTCATAAGTTTCCTCTTCACATAATTTGTACAACAATGGTATAGTTTTATTATATTCAAATAACATTTGCATTAAAAAGCTTTTTTATAATTCAACTTTCTTCTCCATCATAATAAATTTTCCCTTGCACATCATTTGCACAATAATTGCATATTTTCCCCGTCACATCTTTTTGTATCTTCACATTCTTTTTTTGTAGCTAAGATGTTTCAGCTTTGAATTCCACTTTTTTTTTCCTTTGCTTGTTATTACGACTTCAACAGCTTTTTTTAACATATAAACAAATATTTTGTTAGTATAATTCTAATATATCAATATTGAGACTACAATATAATCCAAATAGAATTTTATAGAGTACATACTCGTACCAATGAGTTAGTTTATAATAATCTTCATCTTTATCCATAAATGAACCGAACTCCTAAATTAAAAAATATTTATAAGCTATTACCTTATCATTAAGCAATTAATTTAAATAGAGATTGATAATTTACCTTAATTTGTATTTTAGCTCTTATCTTAACTTATGTTATGAATCTTCCGCCAGAATTACATGATCTGACCTCAATTACGCAAGGAGTTATCCATCCCGATAAAGTATAAAAAATATCAGTAAAATTACCCGAAGATGTACAAACAACTATATTTTCTTTTATTGTCAAATATCCTTCTATATTAACTAGATCACAGAGGTATAACAAAAGGTTTGACAAAGTATTAGTTCTCACAGATACCATTATTACATTCACCTTGTCCAAAATTATTTTTCCCATAGCATCGAGCAAAAAAATATTTTACAACTTCAACAATTTTATCAGTTTTCACCTTATCACTAGAAACTTTGTAGGATGTTATTCTAGTAAATGGGTTGTTCTCTTGTATTTTAGACTTGAAAATTTCAGAAGCATCTTTAAACAATTTAATTCTGTTTAAGTTTTGACGGGAATCAAAGCACATGCAATGCATTACCATTGAGGTCTTCAGGAAAATTAAATTTAATCAATCCTATCATTTTAGTTAAAAACCTTTTCTTTGGTGTAATTTTCAATAGCCACAAATTTTTTGCATTAAATATAAATTTAAATCATCATTTTATTATAAAAAATAAATTAGTAATAATTGAAACAAAATACATACGTTTTAAAAGAAATATTCAAGTGGTTATATTCCAAAATAGGAATATGTCTATCTTCAAAATATTTATTATTCACATTTATATTTATATCAATAATCACAATTAGTGAATTCGACTTTTCTTCCACTAAATTTTTTTTTGTCTTCATTAATCACATTTATATTTAAAATCTTTTTTATAATTCATCATTCTTCTCACATCATTTGCACAACGATTGCATAATTTTACCTTCACATATTTTTTAATCTTCATATTTTTCTTTTGTCTTCAACTTCTTTTCCTTCACTTGTTACTACAACTTCAACAACTCTTTTTAATATATAAACAAATATTTTGTTAGTTTAATATTAATATATAAATATTAAGATTACAATATAATCTAAATAGAATTTTATAGAGTACATACTTATACTAATAAATTAGTTTATAATAATCTCAATCTTTATCCAAAAATGAATCAGACTCCTAAATTAAAAAAATATTAATAAGCTATTACTTTATTATTAAGCAACTAATTTAAGTAAATATTGATTATTTACCTTAATTTGTATTTTAGCTCTTATCTCAACATAAATATAAATAAACATTAAAATAAAAATTATACATGTGTGAATAAATATAAAAACACTAAAACAAAGTGCATAATTGGCATTAAATATATAATATATAAATGTAAATGAATGTGAAGATATAAGTGTAAATAACTTATTAAAGATGGAAACAAAATGACATAACTTGATTTTCGGAATATAAGATAAAAAAATGTGGAAGATAGAGGTTTGATGTAGTAATTAATTTATTTTTAATTTTAAAATTTCGGATTGAATCGAAAATATGAATAAATAAAAGGGTTATGGGTGTAAATAGGCCAAAGAGTGAGGACAACGCTGCAAAAAAGGAGTATTTTTATAAATTTAAAAAGTAAGGGGATGAAAATAAATTACTCATTTTGACACTTATAAATAGAAAAAAATCTATGCATTCTTCCATTTTTAACCTTATTTAAAAAAATTCTTCCTCTTTTTCCTTCTTTTATGTTGGCCAAGGCTGCACCACTAGAGAGTCATTGACTTTCGATGGTGGAGTCGCCACATACAGTGGTCGAATTCTTTTTTTGCAAAACTAAAAGTTTTTTAAAAAAAATCACTATTTTTCTTTAAAATCAAAGCTTTTATTTCAAAATAGTTAAAAAATCAAAATTTTATTTTTTAAAAATTTAAATTTTTTTCTTTAAAAGGACTAAAAAACATATTTTTATTTTTTAAAAATCTAAACTTCCTCTTTCTTTAAAAAAAGGAATCAAAATTTTTTCTAAGATTAAGCTCTGTTTTTTAAAAAAAAACTTATTTTAGAAAGGGAAGGGGAAAAAAAACGGGATTTTGGGGACTCCTAGGGGTGGAGGCTTTGAACGGATCAAAGAGAACAAATATTTAAAGGGAATAAATAAACCTTCAATTGGACTTGGACAAAATTAGGTGTTTATAAAATCAATTCTTTTCTTCTTTGTTCATAATAAATTTTGGAATTTGAACATGTATTTAAAAGCTCTTATGGTCGAAATTCATTTATCGAAGATGAACACAATATTCTAGTAACATTTACATTTAACTTTTTTTAATATTCATATTTCTTCTCCATCATCTTAAATTTTTCTCTTCACATCAATTGCACGACATTTGCCCAACATTTGCACAATTTTCGTCTTCACATCTTTACAAGTGGTTAGATTTCAAAATAAGAATATGTTTATCTTCAAAACATTCATGATTCATATATAAATCAGTATCAATAATCGCAATTAGTGATTTTGATTTTTTTTTCATTAAATTTTGTTGTCTTTAAAGCAATTTTTTCTTCTTCATTCATAATAAATTTTTGAAATTTGAAAATGCATTTAAAAGTTCATACTATCGAAATTCATTTATCAATGATGAGCATTATATTCCAACAACACTTGCATTTAAAAGTTATTTTATTATTTATTTTTACATAATTTTCATAATTTTTCTCTTCACATAATTTGCACATCAATTGCATAATTTTACTATATTCCAACAACATTTACATATAAAAGCTTTTTTATAATTCATGTTTCTTCTCCTACATAATAATTTTTCCCTTTCACATTATTTACACAACAATTACACAATTTTCCCCTTCTCATCTTTTTGAATCTTCACGATTTTCTTTTATAGCTGAGATGTTTCAACTTTGGATTCAACTTCTTTTCCTTTTCTTGTTTCAACAATTCCAACAACTCTTTTTATCATATAACCAAATATTTTGTTAGTATAATTTTTGTTTTTTGAGTGTAAATAGCTGGAATCCTTTATTGAAGAGAAGATAACAGTTTGAAAACAGTAAATACCCTAGACAGGTGTTAAAGAGCCACCCTCGAGAAACAAAACAAAACCAACAGAAATAAAAGTCACTTAACAATAGTCAAGAGAAAATAAAACAAGCACTGTAAACCAATCGAAAAAATGAAAAGACTCAAAAATAATATTTCTCCAAAGAATAAACAGGGAAACCAACCCCTTCCAAATCTACATGGCAGAATTGATGAGAGAGACCTGCAATACAATGGCCAACTCGCAGAGATTAGATGGAAAGAAATCTTGAGTCAGTCGTCAGATTAGAATGAAGATTCCGACAATCAGGACTAGGAGTAAATTAAGACGATCGGCAGTGGATAAGTCAATCCTTCTCCGCTACTTTCTCAACTAACGACGGTGCTTCATCGATCCAGTAACGTTCCACAACTAGCTTCCGGCCTTCTTTCGCCAGAGTATGAGCCGCCTCATTTGCTTCTCTTCAAATATGGCTAAAGGTAACAAAATCAAAAAATTCCTAACATTTTTTAATCTAAAAAATAATCAGCCACAATATTGACCTATCTTGATGCTTCTGTTGAAATTTTTTGATAATGGCAAGAGAATCACCTCAATATGAACACTCCGGAGCCCAAGGTCTTGAGCGAAACGAACAGCCACACCACACGCTCGTGCTTCTGCCACAAAAGCATCTGCAACATGGGAGTAAGGGTAAGTACATGCCCCAATTATAAGACCCTGATTATTCCTTGTTATGACTCTAGAGTAAGAAGTATATGATGCATGGTCAAAAGAACAATCAAAATTGATTTTAACAAATGCATGAATTGGAGGCTTCCATGATTTCTTTTTTAGACTGAAAAGAGTGTTGTTCATAGTAGCCACCGAGTCTAGATCTTTAATATAGCCTTCTATAAAACTGATGGTTTGCTGAAATGAATGGATTACACCATTATGAACTAAGTTGTTCCTGGCAAACCAGACTGCCCAAATACTAATGGTCAATAACATTCTCTTGTTATCAGTCCCCAATTGAAAAGCCTGATGTAACCATTCTATATGATTTGCACAGTGAGAAACAGAGGGACAAGGAATCTGAAGAACTTCTAACACTTTGGTAAAGAATGGACAAAATCGAATCATATGATCAACGGCTTCAACATCTGTTTTGCAAAGAGGGTAAAGGCCAGGATTGGGCAAATTTCTCTTACTGAGATTTGCATATGATGGAATACAATCATTGTAAATTTTTCACATGTGAATCTTCATTTTCTGTGGAATTTGTAAAGCCCATAAAGTTGTATAAAATTTAGCTTGTGCATTAATAGACTGCCTCTTAGAAGAACCAGTATGTAACAGAGTTTGATTTAACAACAATTTGTAACCGCTCTTGACTGAGTAGACCCCGGAGTTATCAGCATGCCAGACCTTAATATCCGGAGTATTCAAACAACCAATAGGAGTAGATAAAATAGCTTCAACTTGGTCACCCTCTGCAACTTCCCTCACAGAATCCATATCCCAGGTATTTCGTTCTCGACAGATTAAATCAGCTACAAGGCTATATTTAGTGTTGACTTGCTGACATTTGATTCTACCATCTCTATAACCAGAAATCCATGAATCGTTCCAAATATTGACGCTCATACTGTTCCCAATCCTCCACCTTATACCCTTCTCCAATAAACCTCTAGCAGCTAGGATACTCCTCCAGGTAAGGGACGGGTAAGACCCTAACTCAGCATGAAGGAAATTTGTTCTTGCAAAATATCTGGCTTTTAAAACTCTAACAAGTAAAAAGTTTGGTTGAGACCATATTCTCCAACATTATTTAGCTAAAAGGGACATATTAAACATGTTTAGATCACGGAAACCTAACCCACCCATAACTTTTGGAACGCATAAATCTTTCCAAGGTAACAAATTTATGCCCTTTAACGTTTTTGAATTCCTCCACCAAAATTTGTTCATCACATTTTCCAATTTGCAACATAAGGACTTGGGCAAAAGAAAACATTACATAGCATAAATGGGCAATGCCTACAACACTGACTTAATTAACGTTTCCTTACCACCAGCGGATAAAAATCTAAAATTCCAATTATCAACAGTTTTCTGGAACCTATCTACATAGTGCCCGAAAGCTTGTTTCTTTTTCCTACCAACTATCATTGGAAGGCCAAGATACATCTCAAGATTAAAAGCAACCCGAACACCCAATCTAGTTGTCACAGTAGCTCTATCATCAGCAGACACATTGCTACCAAACTAAAGAAGGGATTTGTCATAATTAACTTTTTGCCCAGATGCTTCCTTATATATAAAGATAATTTTACACATATTCTTCGCTCCTTCTTTGGATACATCACCAAACAAAAGACTATCATCTGCAAAAAAATAGATGATTAATTGCCAAAAAACCCCTTCCCAACTGTACCCCATTAATAACATTTTGAATCTTCGCTTTTTCAAGTAAAGTAGAGAAACCTTCAGCACATATTAAGAACGGGTACGGACTCATAAGATCACCTTGCCGAAGACCCCTTGAAGGAACAAACATATCACTGAAACACCCATTTAGGCCTACCCTGTAGCTAACTGAAGCCACACATCTCATATTAAAGTTACCCAATCAATATGAAATCCCAACTTGATCATCATACCCGTAAGAAAATCCCATTCCACCCGATCATAAGCTTTGCTCATATCAAGTTTAAGAGCAAAGCTGCCATGATGACCACCCCTCCGAACTTTAAGTGCATGCAAAACTTCATAGGCAATAATAGTATTATCAGAAATTAATCTATCCAGAATTAAAGCTCCCTATGCCTCATGAATACAATAATCCAACACACTATCATTCGATTCACTATAGTCTTAGCAATAATTTTGTATAAAACATTACAAAGACTTATAGGTCTAAATTGAGTAATAGATTTCAGCTTACTAACCTAAAGAATAAGGACAATGTGCGTCTGATTAATCTCCTCAACTGCAATCTCTCCTCAAATAACCGTTAAACAAAAGGAAGAGACATCGGATCCCACGATGTGCCAAAAACGCTAGTAAAACAGCCCAGAAAATCCATCGATACCTGAGGCTTTCAGTGAATCCATACTATTAACAGCAATCCAAATATCATCTGTAGTAAAAGGTTGTAACAACTTCATATTCGTTTCTGTCGAAATGCGTGCTTCAAAATTGTCAAAAATACAATCTGAATTTTCACCATCTATAACATGAAAAATATTTTTAAAGTAATTGGTTGCAATTTTCATCATGCCCTTTTCATCATCCACCCATTTACCCGAATCATCTTCAAGCCCATTGACAAAGTTTCGATTTTTATGCATAGTGGCTGATTTGTGAAAAAAAGTGATATTTTTATCCCCATGTTTGAGCCAATTGACACGGGCCCTTTGTGCTCAATAGATTTCCTCCTTCTCAACCTCTTGATTCAATTCCAAACGAATATTAATCAAGTCAAGGAGTGTCGTATCCATTGATTCAACATTAGATAAGTCTGCCAATATTTTTTCCAACTGCAACTTATGGGCTTTACGATTATGGAGAGAGTTACGATTCCAATCTTGTAGGCGTAAACCCAATCCAACTAATTTTTCCAGTAAAGAATTATCATTAGACAACCCATAATCTATTATCAAGCTTTCACATGACATATCTATACACCAATCAGCATTGAATTTAAAAGAACACATGTTCCTGCCAATACCACGCCTACTCAGAGAATTTGTGTTCACAAGAATTGGGCAGTGATCAGAGAACGAGTGCACCAAATGATCAAACGAATAATTGGGAAAAAGATCCCACCATAAACCATTAGCCATACCACGGTCAAGCCTTTCGTGAATGTTTGTAGATGCAAATTTTCCTCTCTCCCAAGTATACCACCTCCCTTTAAAACTCAAATCATGCAAATCACAATCCATAAGAGCCGATCTAAAATTTTCCATTTGTCTATGAGGCCTCATTCTACCACCTTACTTTTCAAAAGAAAAAATAATTTCATTAAAATCACCCACTGTCAACCATGGTAGATTTTGATCATGCCCCAAATGACATAGCAAATTCCAACTAGACTCACGCATACGTTCTTCCGGATGACCCTAAAAACCCGTTAACCTCCATTTACAATTTCGATCAGAATCAAAAATTTCCACATCAATGTGGTGATTAGAATAACTTCGTAAACTGACGTCCTCATTTTGAGTCCATCCCAAACTTAAACCTCCTTTTGTACCATTAGCACTAATATTGATACCATAAACAAAACCATACTTCTGACGAATAGTCTCCATCTTTCTACTGCTAACTTTTGTCTCCATAAGAAACAAAAGGTGAGGACGAATGGTTCTCAGCTTATTTTTGAGACGAGAAACAGTTTGTGGATTCCCTAGTCCATGGACATTCCAACTTAGGATTTTCATAATTCCCGGCTGCCCTACCTAGTAGAGCCCGCCATTAAAGAGAGAGAACCTGTCATCTCTGTAAAATCAAAAGCTGTCCATTGATGTTTCTTCCCTTCATCTTGATAAATTAGGCTGTGTTCTCCATCTAACCCATAACCCACCAACTCAAAACTTGGAATATTATTTTCATGCGACCCAATAACCAACGCATTTCTTTGGTTTAAATTAACAGCAATATCTTTATTCAAAGTCAAATCTCTCTTATTGGTGAAATCCCTAAACTCGCTCTCTACACTGCTAAAATCACGCCCCCTTGATTCATTCCCCCTATCCGAACCAGCAAATTCCATCCCATCCGGCTGTCGCAGCCATCTACTAATCCTCATTGGACCACCTCTTCTGGGAGACCTTAGCGTCGTATCGCAACCAAAAACAATACTTGACGTGTTCGAACCCGAATCGGACAGTAGCTTTAACCATGGCCGAGTTTCCCACAAATAAAACAAAAAATACTGAGTATTTCATACTGAAAACGAGCATAAAAGGATTGGGATCCCACCTGCACCTTCTTCCTTCTTTTGAGCGGCTGTAACACACTAATCTATACCTTAATTCGCATAAAATGCTAAAACCCCATTGTGGGGATTCAAGTATCATATTCTAGAAGTTCGCCTAAGAACGCCCCAAAACAATTCACCATTGCTTTTGACATTAACCCTGACGATAGAAAATGTATTTGTACCCAAAAAACCACACTATTCAAAGGAACCATCAGTGGATCCTCCTTGGCTTTAAGATGATGTAATAATAAAGGGTGTTTGTTAAAAAACCATGGCATGCCTTCTAACACCTTATTAAGATCCACAATATGAAAAAGCTGAAATAAATACTATTTATTTCCAATATCAAAAATAGTTATGCCCCCAATAGGATGCCATAAATCTGCCATCATATTTCGAAAAGCAGGAAAATTAACAACACTATCAGTCAAGCATGATCCCACTAGTGAAAGTTCTAGATCTCGATCTAAAACAGTGGTATCTTCTTGAAAAGCTTCTTCTTCCACATCTGATAGGTGAAGCCTCGCCAGATCATCTTCCATTGTAACAAACCCAGAACACAAAAACAACAATAGTCAAAAGACACTTTCTCAGTCAACGAAGAAAAAACAAGAAATCAAACGATAACAAAACGTGTCCCACAAGACAGAGAGAAAAATGTGTCAACAAGGACAGACTTTTTTGTGAGTATAATTTTAATATATCAATATTAGGATTACAATATAATCTAAATAGAATTTTATTGAGTACATACTCGTACCAATGAATTAATTTATAATCATTTCCATCTTTATCCGTAAATGAACTGAACTCCTAAATTAAAAAATATTAATAAGCTATTACCTTATCATTAAGAAACTAATTTAAATGGAGTATAAAAAATATCAGTACGATTACCCGAAAATGTACAAACTATATTGTCAAATATCCTCCTATATTAACTATATCACAGAGGTACAAAGAAAGATTCGATAAAGTATCTGTTCTCAAATATACCATTATTACATCTACCTTGTCCAAAATTGTTTTCCCATGGCACCAAGCAAATAATGTTTTTCAACTTCAACACTTTTATCAGTTTTCACCTTATCACCATAAACTTTGTAGGGTGTTATTGTAGCAAATAGGTTTCCTCCTTGTATTTTAGACTTGAAAATTCCAAAAGCATTTTTAAGCAATTTAGTTCTGTTAAAGTTTAGGCATCAATCGAAGCACATGCAATGCGTTACTATTGAGGTTTTCAGGAAAATTAAATTTAATCAATTCTATCGCTTTAGTTAAAACCTTTTTTTTTGTAATTTTTAATAGCCACAATTTTTCTGCATTAAATATAAATATAAATAATTGTTTTATTATAAAAATTAAATTAATAATAACTCAATCAAAATACATCCCTTTAAAAGAAATATTCAAGTGATTATATTGTAAAATAAGAATATGTTTATCTTCAAAACATTCATGATTCACATTTATATTTGTATCAATAATAGCAATTAGTGGTTTCAGTTTTTCTTCCACTATTTTTTTTGTCTTTAAAGCAATTTTTTTCTTATTGGTCCAAAATAAATTTTGAAATTTTAACATGCATTTAAAAGCTACTATGATCGAAATTCATTTATCGAAGATGAGCATAATATTCCAGCAACATTTTCATTTAAAAGTTCTTTTGTTATTAATCTTTATAAATTTTTACAATTTTCCCGTTCACATCATTTGCACAATTTTAATATATTCGAACAACATTTGCTTTTGAAAACTTTTTTATAATTCATCTTTGTTATGCATCATCTTAAAATTTCCCTTTCACAACATTTGCACAATTTTCCTTTCATATCTTTTTGAATCTTCACATTTTTCTTCTGTAGATGAGAATTTTCCCCAACTGACTTCAAATTCAATCAAACAACAACACAACATATCCTCAAGTATTTGAATTATTCACTCTGATTTCCCATCATTCTAAATATTTTTATAATTTCACTATTAACACAAATTGTTTAAAATATTATAATGAATTGTTCAAAAACTTGAACATTAAATTTTTATCTAATCTTTAAATAATTTATTGAATTTCAAAAAATAATAAAATTAAAAAAATCTTTAAAAAACTTATGTAAAAATAAAAAAAAACTATTCTAAAGTATGGTAAAATTACAAAAAAAATTATAAAATAATTTCCAAAATTGATAAAATTTATAGAAAGATATAAGCTAATATTAACAAAATTCTAAAAATATTGTTTTTCTCTTATCTTGTAAGAAGTTTTCAAATTTGCTCTCAATTTATATCTTATAACCTAGAATTTAAGGAGATTGTAAAAAGAATTAATTTGATTTGTTCAAATTTTTTAAATTTAATTTAACAAATTCATTTGACTTAATTTATAAAATTTGTAAATTGAATTTGATTGATAACATTAAACTTATTAATTTAAGTAAATAAAAAAATTTCACTCCATTAGATCGAATAATCATCTTTAATTATAAAATCTTTAAAAATTAAATACCTTTATTTTATTATTGTAAGTTAAAATAAATTTGTTAAAATAATATAAAATTACTGAAGATATCAACTTAATAATATTTTTACAGGATAGATAGATACACCGTCCTAGCACAATTATGGTCTAGTAAAGTAGAGAGTGGATATTAAGGGAAGTGGTTAACTTTTAGGAGTAGGAGGCAATGCAGAAATTCAGAGGTGGGCAAACAGCAGCAGAATTGAATTTGAAGTAGTAATCTCAATGTCAAACAATGCTTCGTATTTGCATTTGGCATCGAAGCAAGTCCCCCGCCCGATACTGGTTTCAGTAACCCTTTTCTCCTTCCCATGGTCTTGACATGATAGGATTTTTTTTCCATAATCCAAAATGCCCTTACCCCAAAGCCAAAGCCACAGCCAAAGCCAAAGCCAAAGGCAAAGCCAAAGCCAATGTCCCTGTCTTTCCCATGTCATGTCATGTCATGCAAGTAACACTTCAACTTCCCTTATAACCCCCCTTCACCCCCACGGTATTTGTTTCCTTCGCCAACTCTCTCTCTCTCTCTCTCTCTCTACTTATTCTCCACCAGTAATCCCCATAAAGGTGCGTGTTATTCCTGCCTTCTCTTTTGTTTACACCTCTTATAAAATCTCCTCAGTCAACACCCTTCACTTTTCTACGTTATTCGTATGATCCTTTTATCTTGTTGATTCGATTTTTCTCTTCTTTTAAGTTTCTGTGTTCTTTAAGAGACTCTCTGTGTCTCAGAATCTTTGTTAGAGCGAGAAAATGGAGAATGGGATTGACAAAGAAAGTGGGTCGATGTTGTTTAGTGAAGAGGAGTTGAGAGAGGTAAGTGGATTGAAGAAAGGAGGGGATTTTGTAGAAGTGACATGCGGGTGTACTAGCCATAGGTATGGTGACGCTGTTGGCAAGCTTAGGGTTTTCTCTAATGGCGACCTTGAAATCACATGTGAATGCACCCCTGGTTGCAAGGAAGGTCTCTCTTTTTTCGCTTTCTAAGCCTCTTTTTCATCCTTTGTTTCTTTCGTTTTCTCCATACTTTTTTATTTTCCTTTGATGCTACTGGAAAATGGGTTTTTATCTCTATGCGTGTTTAATGCATAATTTATTCAAGTTATGGTGCATTTGACGTTGATGGGTGTCGCTTTCTCTTATTTAATAGTGAGAATGAATGATGGAGAATTTTTTGAGTCCTTTCGTTTTGGTTTCTGTTTTTACACAGTTTGTGTATGTTGTTTTGTCTCAGTGAATTGGTTTTCCTTGGTTGTACAACAAGATGTTCATGCATATTTTTGTTTAAAATCCTAGCTCTGAGTTTGCATCGTCCGCATTGTTTTTTTTTTTTTTTTTTACTCTTGATATTCTATGGTCTTCGATTCAGTCTTTTCAGAATCTGGTTTTGCGAAGTTCCATTTCTTCTGCTTCTTGCTAGACAGAGGTTTTTTTTTTTCCCAGGAAACATTTAAAATGGATTCTTCATATATAATATATATCATTTATATATTTATGTTTTACTTCTACCTGCTCTGATGGTATGCCATTGTAAAGTATATGGCCAGTGAGGGATGCTTTTGAGCATGTCCGTGCTTGGTGATAAGCATAGCTATGTTTCCAGGGGATGAACGTCTTCTTTTATGTGTTCTTTCTGTTTGCATGTCTTTCTTTACATGATGCTACCATGTGAAAAGTATTGTGAACATGGCTTGGAGGTTCAAATACTTCAAGCCTTAAAAGATAAACCTTCATCTCGCTGATCCACCACAACTTTTAGCCCCAAGTTAGGTAAATATTTTCTTTGTACCATTGGTCTTTTTGGAGTTGTCGAACTCCTCGGTTCAACCCATTCGTTTGATTCAAGGATTAAAGGAAACTTCAAAATTTTGTTTTATTATTATTATTATTAAACGAGTATTGAATGTGGTATATGGTTAACAAAAACATACCATTGAGCTAATGAAAGTTTAACATAAATGCATGGGTTCAATTTCAATTCTAACTATTTGCAAAGAACTGATCAGACAGGTCATGGTTCTGGCCCAACTTGTCCATTTTTTTCAGCACCAGTCCTTGCAACTAAATATAAATAAACTGGCTTAAGCTGTCTGTACTTTTATCTCTGCCTTTTTTGCTTTATAGAGCCTTTCAATTTAGGTGCATATGACATTCTCTTTCTCCTTTCTTTTCTTTTTTAATTTTTTCTTCTTTTCTCCTTTTCTAATCGTGTGAATTTTCATTAAAATGACCAGACAAGTTGACTCCTGCTGCATTTGAGAAGCATTCTGGAAGAGAGACAGCTAGGAAGTGGAAGAATAATGTTTGGCTGATAGTTAAAGGGGAGAAGGTTCCACTATCAAAGACTGCATTTCTAAAATACTACAATCAAGCATCTAAAAATGGAAATGGTATTCACAAAGCGCATAGCGGAAGAGTTTGTCATCGTGATGAGTTTGTTCGCTGTAGCAGGTGTAAGAAGGAGAGAAGATTTCGATTGCGGACGAAAGAGGAATGTAGGCTTCACCATGATGCTTTAGCAGATGTGAACTGGAAATGTTCTGATATTCTATATGACAGGTTTGTCTTCCCATTATTGATTATGTTCTTATATGATAAATTGCATTTATCATGTTCAAGCTTGTTGCCTTATGCGCATTAAGGCATTAGTAATTCTTAAACATGCTTCTAAATCCATGTTGTAAGAATTAAAATGTAATATATAGATAATGCTTGTAGTTACAAGACACTTCTTTATCTCCAATTTAATGTGTATATTGGAGTACGACTTTTTCAAAGTCCATAAGATTATTTCATGATCCGTTTCATCTTTTGCTTCTCTACCATGAAGGCATTTCATGTGCTGTAGCTCAATATATGGTTACCTAGGAGGCATGGACACAGTGTATCAGTGTCATATCTCTGTTTGACACGGACATGTTTTTTTGACATACCAGAATATGCATCAGACTGAGTCGGATACGAAAAATATAAAATGATATTATTTCTAAACGGAGTCTGGTGTAGACATTAAAATATCAAAACATTGCCTAGAAAAGAATAAAAAGCCATTGCTTTGGTGAAGCAATGGTGGCTGAAGAAGGTGAAGAAAAAGACATCTACCATGCACTGCTTGTATTAAGCAGAGAGAATAAAGAAACTTGGGATTTTTGTCTAGTTATAAATTGGGCTTGTCAATGAGCTTGATAGTCAAGCCCAAATTAACATTTCACTTAGTTTTTATTAAGGCCCAAAAACTAAAGAACATAACTTGGGTTTTTGCCTAAATGACAATTTTATGGCCTTTATGTTTTTGAGATAGAAGGTTTTTTTTATAGAAAATAATAATAAAAACATTTAAACATGGAATTGAATTAATTAAAATATATTTTTAATTGTTGTATCTATATATGACATTGGGGTCCATAATATGAAAATTTTTTCATTGGTTGTATCTTAGAAAAGCTGCCAGGTATTCTTGATTACCTTCCATAATTTTTTGGCACCAAAAGATTATTTTCTTGTGCTACTAGAAAATAGCTCTATAGTAACCAGCTCGTTTTCCTTGCATAGTGTAAAGTTCTGCTGTTCTTGCTTACCTGCCTGTTTGATTGTTGCTTTTGGGGTTTGGAAAAGGCTTTTAGTTGGCAAGATTTGTTGTTAGTAATATTATGAATGCAAATGCTGAGAGAGGACTTTCAAGTGTTTATAAGTGATGCTATGCTGAATTTGTTTGCATGTGAAGGTCGTATGCACTCGTAATTTGCTATATGTTATGTAGAATACAGTTTGGCTCAGAATTAACTTATATTCTATGTTTCAGAATAACATGTGACGATGATGAAGAGCGAGCAAGTCGCAGGGTATACAGGGGTTGCTCCCGTTCTCCAGCATGCAAGGGTTGTACTTCCTGTGTGTGTTTTGGGTGTGAAATCTGTCGGTTTACTGATTGCAGTTGCCAAACTTGCACCGACTTCATTAGGAATGCCGAAGCTTGAGTTATTTTAAGGGTGGGGATTCCTTTTTGTTGCTCTGGTTCCTTCTAAGACATTGTCTTTCATTACTATTAATTGCCAGTCCCTGAGTTCAGCACTCATGGTGTCATTATCTGGTTTAGAAACTTCAAAATTAATTTATATTCAGATCTCAGCATTGTTGTTTGGTCCATATTCCCATTTCTCTTCTCTGCTATTTGGTTTCTTTGTGGCGGTACTAAGTTTATTGCTACTACTTAAAAGTGGTATCTATCTTTTGAGTAAAGCCCAGTTTGAACCTCAACCAAGGTGCAGAGTGAGAAAAACAAGATTAGGGAGAGTAGTTAAACTAGGATCAAACTTGTGCTGCTGCTGGTGACACGGGACACGCTAGAAACACCGTGCCCTTTCTTGCTAAGATTTTTGTCATTGAGACGAATTCAGGAATAAAAGAGACTCCTAATCTCAGTGGTGGTCTGTCTATGATTACCCAAAAAATAGGAACTTTTTTTGAAGCTCAACACCTTCATTTTCTTCGTCATCGTAGGATGATGATAACCAAGATTAGGTGTCTCTCGTCCCCATCTTCCCCTCGATAGATGTAATCAGCTTAACCCTATCATTCTTCCACCTTCTCCACAACCTGACTTCTAACCAATCAAGCCTCAACCATCAACTCAGTTGACCACTTCCGATTGCTAAGCTGTATATATGTATGTGTGTGTGTAAATTAGAAAAATAGTAGGTAAAAGTATCATGGAGATATAATATATGTATTAAGAGGTAAATTACATTTTGCTCTTTATACTCAAGAAATCAACAAGCTAGCCTCTAAACATTAGAAAAAAAAATGCAAATTGACTCTTCCGTTAAAATTTTTATCAATGATTACTTGATTTTTTTCAAAATTTTTTTATTCAAGTGACGTGGAATTAAAGGATGAGTAGGATTAGGTAATAATATCTTGGAGGTCCTTATATTAAGAGTCGGATTGCATTTTATCTTTTCTATTAAAAAATGGGCAAATTAGTCCTATACATTATATCAAAAAGCAAATTGATCTTTTTGTTAAAAAATTTATCAATTTTTACATGTGAGTGATGACATGGATGACGAAAAAATCAAACAGAGACAGGTGATGTGCCACGTACCTCATACTGATTTGACATTTTAAAAAATTTTAAAAATCCCAAAACAAACAAATTTTTTATAATTATTTTAAAAACGATGAACTTAGACAAAAAAATTATAAAAAAATTAAAAATTATAAAAATATTGAAGTTTTTAAAAAATATTTGAAATAATGTCCACAATGAACTTGGACAAATTATTTTTTAGATTTATTCTGGAATGATTTCTTAAATAATTATAAAAATTTATTTAAGAATTATAAGAAAATACAAATAATTATTAAATATTTTAAATGATAATAATAAATTATTATAAAAGGTTAATATTATACATGTATATACTTGAATTATAAAAAACTAATAAAAATATTAAGAATTTTAAGAAATAAATAAAATAGGATCTGATTAATTAAAAATATCAACTCAATTAAAAAGATAGAGATGTATGTATATGCGCGTATATTTAAATTTTAAATAATTTTTTTAAAAATTAATTATTATTTAAAAGTTTCAAATAAATTTTTAATTTTTTAGAATTATCCAAAAACCCATTTGTTTAGGTTGATCCTAGATGCGATTTAATTTTTCAAATAATTATAAATAAAAAATATTATTATATTATTTTTTAAGAAGAAGGAAAGAAAGGTGAAAATCAATAAATTGTACTGAACTGAGCTTATTCAAATCGGTTAATTGGATTAATAGGTTTATTTTGATTATTAGTGTATAAAAATTGAAACGATGGAATGGACAGACAAACTCCAGCTTCACACCATTTCCTCTTTCTACTACAACAGGTGTGTGTTTTATGGATCCGTTTGATCTTTAAATAATATCTCAGAATCCCACCCACATCATTCCATTCCCTCACCCCTTACTTTTTACTTCCATCTTTTTATGTTTCTAGTAATTTACTCTATATGTTTTTAAGTTTAAATAGTTAACTTTTTTTAATTAAATCTATTGATAAAATATTTTAAAACAAAAAAATAATTTAAATTTTTAAAAATAAAAATATAAATATAAAAAATACAAATTAAGACGTGTAAATTTTGTTACATTTAAACTTAAATATGGTGTCCCACACATAGTGAGTGAGTTGCAAAATGTTAAATGCTACCAAACAAAACGGAGCAATGAAGGATATACATAAAGCCAAGAGTTTTACTCACAGCAATATATTCAATGCGTGTTTGACCAATTGGTGAAATGAAATTTGTATATTCATGTATGCAAGTCATGTTTATTTAATTTTCATTTTTACATTTAAAAAATTAAGTCTCCTTTTATTTTTGAAATTATTTTTTGTTTTTATTTTAAAAATATATATAAGAAAACACACATTTGATATTTATTTCCTAGAATAGAAACAAGAAATAAATAAAAAACCTATATTTATATAGATTAGAAACATAACAAGAGATTTGGTATTTAAAATTGGTTGAAAAAGCATTCTTTAGCAAAAATATTTTTATTACTTTCTAATTTTTCACAAATTTTTATTTTTATTTTAAAAAAATGCAACTAAACATTTTTCAGTATTTTTTATTCAAAAAAAAAAAAGGAAAACTAAAATGAAAATGGAGACACCACACAGTCGTTATACCATCATTTCCAGATCTACCATAGTTTGCATTTTCATCAATGACATGAAAATGTAGACTAATAACATTATAGGTTAACAAAGTTGATTCGGGTCAAAATCATTAAACTAAAATTATAAAAAAAATAAGAATTTTATTTAAAATATTTAAAAAATGTAAAAAAAAAAAGAGAGAGGCTAAAAATTGTAAAACTTATTAAAACAATACAAATACAAAAGTGAAAGGAGGCAATTATGAGTGGTCTGTTAATATGGTATTTTTGTTAATCATATATTAGTTTTTCTGTTAAAAATAAAAGGCTTAAAATGATTAGCCTTTTTGCGTACCCTTCAACCCTCTCTTTTGACATGATGACTGTTGTATTTTCCCTCGTTACTGGAATTGGGTCCCCTCATCTTAAATGTGAAAGCATTCCAGCATTTCAATTATTGACATAGAAAGGAATGTTTTAGGACTGTGATTTTTGTTAATACCACCATTTTGCCATGTCTTTGCGATTAATGCATACTTATTTTTGGACAAGGTGCAAGCTCTCTTTTTCAAATTTATAGATACGTACAACGATGCTAATCTATGGTAGTGCTGGTGCCCAGTTTATAGCCTTATATTTAGCTTCAAATTACCAGATCTGTTTAAAGTAGGAACCTTCAGTAGGATCTAAAATGATTAAATAAGAAAGCATGAATAAGCATAATAGGTCATAATTAATAATTAATGTGGAAATTGAGATACATGATTACTTGGCAAGAACTAGATTCCAACTGAAAAATGCATACAGGACTAGGACTAGACTCTAGACTTCACTAATATCACAAACTCGAATTCATATCACCTTAATTATATGAACGAATGCGATAGACTACAATGGAACCCCTAAAGACTTAATGCAGATAATCGATTCCCTTTATTCTCTGATTTATTGAAAGCTTCATAGCCAAGCATGTTCAAGGACGTGGGTTTGTTCCTGCAATGCCAGCACCACGACCTGCTGGAACTGGCACCTCAAAACCAGGGTTTGGAACGAATGTGTCATCACCACCTGGAACCTGGCGATTTCCACCAGTTGTGCTGCCAACGTGGCCGCCACTGCTGCCGGTGTGGGTGCCAGTGCCGATAGTGTGTGGATTGTGATGTTTGAAAACTGGATTGTGATGTTTGAAAACTGGTGGCAGCAACACTCGTCCAAGGCCTGGAATGAGCACGCTGCGATCATGCTTTAGAAATTCAGGCTGTTTCGTTTGATCATCATTCTTCGGGATGTCACGCGCTGCAATGGCTTGCCCAGCAATAGCAAACAGAATGCTGAGGATGAAAACATGAGCAAGAAGCAAGGAACTAATTTTGCAAGCCATTATGAGAGTAAGTAAGAGTGAGAGGTAGGTCTGGTTCTGGAATGATGGAGAGAAGGGACTAAATGACGCTTCTTATAGAGAAGGTCTAAGTGAGTTGGTTGATCAATTGGCGGTGAGTTAGAAAGAGCATTCCATTTTGAAAGCACCCTTGAAGGAGACGTTCCATAAAAACAGAAGCAAAGCATGCAATAATGTAGCATGAACTGCATGGGTAGGTTAGGTGGCTTAGGGTTTGCCATTTTGGGTGAAGTTTTTGGGTAAGTTCTTAAAAGGCTACGTGTATCTATACTATAACGCTCAAATTACATTTACATTCTGTTTTTATGCTATATTTTGACTAATTTTGTTCTTTCACCACAGCTCTACCGGAAATTCAGATGAATATTTCTCTGTCATGTAAGATTTACTTACCTTTCCCTCTTTCTCCGTCATCATCCTCCACAACTTGTAATTGTCTTTTTTGTTGGTTTAGGATTTAAGCATTTCAACTTAAAATTAATTGAAAGCATTTAAACAAAATCATACAAAAATATTTGACATAGGAGTGATAACAGTTGACACAAAAGCTATGTTATGTGATAAATTCAACGAATATTAGGCATGCATAACATGCAATGAAAAAAATGTGCTTTTTTATAATTATAATATTTTCGTCTACATGAGCTTTAATCATAGCTCCAAAGTAAAAAAAAGCAAAACTTTGATACCATATTAAATTTATTCCACGTACTTTTGAATTTAAAATTTTAATTAAATTTGTTGATAAAATATTTTAAATTAAAAAATACTCATATTTTAATTGGATTAAATTTAACAAAAAAAATATTAACAATTAAACTTATAGTTTTAAATTTAAAAAATAAAGAAACTAAAATTTTAAAACCATAAATTAAAAGACTAAATTTTAAATATAAAAAAATATAACACATTTTAATTTAAATTTATGATGACCCACAAATAGTGACTTGCAAAATGTTAAATGCTACCAAATAAAACGGAGCAATAAAGGATTTTATTCATAAAGCCTAGAGGTGTAAACCATGTTGCTCACATGGGTATATTCAATGTGTGTATAAATATGGGTGAAATGAGAATTGTCTATTGATATATAAAAGTAATGCTTATTTAACTTGCATTTTTTTTTTTTTACATTTTAAAAAATTAAGGCTCCTTTTTATTTTTGATTTTTTTGTTTTTATTTTTAAAATTAAAAAAATCTTTGGTAAAAAGAAACATTTTTAGTAGTATAAAAATACGTTTGATATCTATTCCTATAATAGAAACATGAGAAAAAAAATTGCATTTATATAGATCGAATCTATGCTAAGAGATATGATATTTAAATTTTATTAAAAAAATAATATTTTATTTAGAGTTTGAATTAGGATCAATTCAATAATTAAATTTAAAGTTATTTTTAAATTTTTTAGTAGAAATAAATTTTATTATTTCCTAATTTTCTACATATTTTTTTTTATTTTCAAAAAATTATTTTAATAAAATTTCAACTAAACATCTTTTAGTATTTTTTATTTAAGAAAAACAAAACTAAAATGAAAAATTTCTACTTCGTGACACCAAATGGAGGCTAAATTTTGGTTCAGTTTCATCTTAATTTATTTGTATTTATTTTCAATATATAAGAGAGCATTATCAAGTCCATGAGCCACTGTCCCTAACGATGAAGATTAAACACTTTCGGTCTTTCTTTTTTAGCAAAGTGAAATTTCATTAAACACTGACTGATATTGGTTTAGTCAAATTTTTAGATTTTCTAAATCGTCTATCATAATTTAATTCAGTTTAGTTTGATTTTCGGTTTTTTATAGTAATTTTTTATTTTATTTTTTAAACTTATTTTAATAAAATGAACTTAATTTTATGGTTTTCGAATATTATTGACAAAATTTCAAAGTTTTTTTCATAAATATTTTAAAAAAAATAATTTTTAAGAATTTTTAAATTATTTTTAACTATTTTAAATATAAAATATTTATTTTTATATCATGAAAATTTAAAATTAATTATATATTAAATAAAAATTTAATTTAATTTAATTTAATTTCAGAGTAATTACGATTTTTAAATTTGCATTCTATAAATTGAAATATCACGATTGAATCAACTTTTAATTTGATTGAATTTTTTTATCATAATTTCCAGATCACATATTTTATATTTTAGAACTCAATCAACAATTTGAAGTTGCAAAATAAAGAAATGTCAAATCATGGATTTGTTATCATTCAAGATAAAAAATTTCAAAAAGGCTAATAAAAAATATTATGCTTTTCGACAAAAAAAAAAGCTTGTACTTGTTTTGGAGAAATAAGAAAATATTATACTTGTTACCGTTATATGAGTAGTTCTGCTAAAAATGTATTTATTAAGATTAAAGTAAAAAACATTTTATTTGTCAGCAACGCCATTAAGTTGAGGTTGGGTTTTTTCTTTCTTTTTTTTTTTATAAATGTGGCTTTAAAAAGGGTTAATATCACACTTGGCCGAACAGGGGACATGGAACGTGTTTTTCTTTGGTGCCAATTCGCTAGTGCAATATTCCATCATCACGAGTCGAAAATCCTTGAATGCAATGAAAACCCCCAAGTCCAACCAGCACAAAACAGAGACATGGTTAAGAAAGCTTAATCATGCGATAGGACCAAATTGGGAGTGAGAAGGAAATGGGGACAGGAGGAAGATTGGTCAGAGAATGGGGAAAAGGAGAACAGATTTGTAGCTAAAACCGACTCCAAGAAGCTCGGAAGGGGTTTCCATCATGAAATGGTAGCTAAAAGTGAAGAAACTCGGGGAGACAGAACAAAATAGAACTAGCGAAAGGAGACAATTATGAGTGATCTGTTAATATGGCATTTTTCTTAATAAATGGCCTAAAATGGATCTTACCCAATCTGCATTCTCTTCAGCTGTCACCTTTGGCTTGACTTCGTTGTATTTTCCCTCATACTGGATTTGGGTCCCATCATCTTAAATGTGAAAGCATTCCAGCATTTCAATTATTGACATAGATTTTTGTTAATACCACCATTTTGCCATGTCATTGTGGTTAAAGCACAGAGTAGCATACTTGTTTTGGACAATGTGCAAGTTCTCTTTTTCAAATTCATAGACACGTACAGTGACGCTGGTCTATGGTATTGCTAGGTGCCCATTTTATAGTCTAATGTTCCCTAATATTAGTTTCAAGTTACCAAATCTGTTTAAGGTAGGAACTTTCAGTAGGATCTAGAATGATCATATAGGAAATCATTAACAAGTATAATAGACCACAACTAATAACTAATTTGGAAATTCAGATGCATGATGACTTGGCAAGAAATTGTTTCCGACTAGAAAATGCATACAGGGCTAGGAGTACACTCTAGACTTCATTAACATCACAAACTCGAATTCGTATCACTTTAAACATGTGACTGAATGCGGTAGACTACAATGGAACCCCTAAAGACTCAATGCAGATAATGGATTCCATTTATTCATTGATTTATTGAAAGTTTCATAGCCAAGCATGTTCAAGGACGTGGGTTTATTCTTGCAATGCCAGCACCACGACCTGCTGGAATTGGCACCTCAAAACCAGGGTTTGGAACGAATGTGTCATCACCACCTGGAATCTGGCGATTTCCACCAATTGTCCTGCCAACGTGGCCGCCACTGCTGCCGGTGTGGGTGCCAGTGCCGATAGTGTGTGGTTTGTGATGTTTAAGTGTCAAAATATAAAACTAACAACATAATTGAAAACCTGTAATAAAAAATAATGCAAAAATATTTTACATATGAGTGATAATAGTTGACATAGAAGCTTTATTATGTGATAACGATTAATAGGCATACATAACATAGAAGAAAAGAAAAATTAAACTTTGATATAATATTAAATTACTATCAAATTATTTTTAAAAATTAAATCCAATAGAAAAAAAAAAACTTAATTTATTATAGGTTAAAATATTACCCAAGTACTTATACTTTAGGATAATGCCTTTTTACACCCTTGTACTTTGATTTATGTTCGAGTGTACAACCTGAAATTTCAAAACGTCTAAAGTGATACCTGAAGTTTGATTCCGTTACATATTTCGATACACGATGCTAACACTGTTAATTTCTGACAGATTTTACCACGTGAACCAATTACAGATCGACACGTGATAAGTGCGGGCTAAAAGTTATTTCAACAGCCAGATGAGGGAAGGACCGTTTTACAATTTGCCCTTCCCCCTAACTTTTTCATTTGGATTCGAAAATAATTATTAAAATTTAATTAAAAAAATTAAAACACTCTCTCCCCTCTGCCTAGACTCTTCATTTTCTTTCCACCCAAAACCAGACATTTTCAAAACCACACTTTGCATCTTCATTACATTGGTCTGAAGTGTTTATATAGTTTAATCAGAGATGACCATTTTTCAAAGAACAATGAATTTTCTACATGGATGAAAGAAGAGAAACATCTGTTTTTCTCTGATCTTTCATCCGAGTCTGCTCGGGAATTATTTGCAGACTTTGGTAAAGACTGGAATAACCAGAAACTCGGATCTCAATACTATGAAGGCACTGCAAGTGGGCCACGGACTGCACATAACTGGAAAATCAAACAGTAGGAAGGGAGAGAGAACCTTCAGCAGCTTGATCCCTACTTTCTTTTTTCTTGTTTGCACTCCTTTTATATGTACTGATTTGCAGTATTAGTATGGGATAAATGTTGTAACTTGCAGTGTGCATTTGCAGCAATAGAAATATATTTGTTGTTTTGGTCATAGTTCTTCCATGGAAACTGAGTATGGCAAAGAAATTATTTTACCCCACATTGCTTAGCTCTTTTATCAATCTTCGGGCTTTGCTCTAAAATATACTTGGGCGATGTTCAAATAGACATGCTGCAATTTCAAACCCAGTTCTTGAATTGGACTGAGCTCAACTTCAATGAAATTAAATCAATTTACATTCCTAAATACTTACTATAATAATATTCCCATTTAGTCAAATGTATTAATAAACTGAAGTTCAAAGCCTTTAGCCTCCAAGTCCAATCTTGTTTCTCCGCTTTTGTTCCTTAACGAACACCAATAACCAGAGCTGGCTATTTACCGCAGAAATCTTCTCAAATCCATACTCCTATTGCTCCACGCTGCTTTACACAACCTTCCTTCCCGAACCCTGAACCAATTTCATTCCATCTCCTCAATTCGATGCCCAGAAAAAGAAGACGATGAAAAACCCGGAAACTATGCCACCATTTCCCTCTCAAACCACCCTAACCCCGATATCTCTTGTTTCTACCGAAAGGTTTTCTCTCAAATCACCCATGAAATCACTGGCAAAGCCTTACATGCACTTTTCATCAAGGTAAATCAATGAATAAGGAAAGCAGTCGTGATTTTGAAAATGTCTGGTTTTGGGTGGAGAGAAAATGAAAGTCTAGGCAGAGGGGAGAGATTGTTTTAATTTTTTTAATTAAATTTTAATAATTATTTTTGAATACAGATGAAAAAGTTAGGAGAGAAGGACAAATTGCAAAACAACCCTTCTCTAATTTGCCCGTTGAAATAATCTTTAGCCCGCACTTGTCACGTGTCGATTCGTAATTGGTCCACGTGACAAAATCTGTCAAAAATTAACAGCGTTAGTGTCGGGTACTGAAATATGTAATGGAATCAAACTTCAGGTATCACTTTGGACGTTTTGAAACTGCACGTACCACACTCGAACATAAACCAAAGTACAGGGATGTAAAAAGGCATTATCCCTTATACTTTTTGTAAATTTGGAATTTAATTTTTTTAGAAATTTTAGTTTTCATACTTTTCATATTTAAAAACTTATGTTCATTTATTAACACGGTTAAGATTTCACATTAAATTCGTTGGTAAAACATTTTGAAATTAAAAAAAAATATCTCATTTGATAATAATATAAAAATAATATTATAATAAACTTAAATTTAACAAAAAATATTTAATAATATTAACAACTTCACTTGCATTTTTAAATTTAAAAAATAATAAAATTAAAATTTTAAAAATAAAAACTAAAATTTCAATATATATAAAAAATATAAAAATTTGTAGCACATTTTCACTTTTATTATATTTAAATTTGAACATGATGTCCCACAAAGAGTTACTTGCAAAATGTTAAATGCTACCAAATAAAACGGAGCAATAAGGGATTTGTTCGAAACCATTTGGCTCACATGTAAGTAAAATGAACGAATATTAATTATTTTCATTCATTTTGGAAAAATTTGATAAAAGTACAAATTTTTTTGACCCCCAATATTTACACACGTATAGAATATAAGTTTATTCAAATTTATATGTCAGTATAATGGTAAAATTATTGGCTCCGATAATTTATGATTCATTTTTGGTCTCTTAAAGCAATTTTATGGCTTCACCCTTATGTTCAATACTAAAACTTTAGTTTCGCAAACCACGCGATCTTAGGTGATTTCTTTGTTTCAAATCTGCCTAAATCATCTTGACTTTCAAGATGTGAGAATTCTCAAATAAATTCTTAAAAGCATCGAAATAAAACGAAAATGGATTGTTAAAAGCAAAGAAGCAACAAGCAAACAAAAAAGCCATAAGAAAACTAAGCACACCAAGTATTTGAGTAAATACTCTCAAAAGTGTTATATTACTTTGAAGAAATATTACAAATGAAAGGAAATGTCTCTATTTATAATTGAGCTCCCTCAAATCCAACAGTACAATTTATGTTATATTGACGATCAAGATTAAAGCTTATCTATGAGATAAGAATCCTGAAGAATCTAAACACTATACAATCTTATCCTTTATGATTTACAATATTTATCATGGTAACTCTAGTTTTATTGAACTGTTTCACTGCGCCACCAGAGCTTCAAGTAAATGAGCTTATTTATGTGTTCCACAAATCGGGTCAATTCATGTGAGTTAAATGAGCCTAATTTAAACAGTTGACTTTCATGTGATGGTTTGCATGCATTCTCAGGAACTTTGATCCGCGACCCGTGGCACTTACACCTACCCTAATGTAAAACTAAAGTACCTTTTCCTATATTTTCGTACTATTAATATTTTAACAATCCAAACATCATATTTTATATTTTATTCATATATATCATATATATCAAATTTGACATATATTAAAAAAAATTTAACTAATTTTTATATAAAAACTTTTAATCGATAAATAAATATTGGAAACTTATTTGTGGGCTTGGAAACCATACTTTGATAATGCAAAATTGGAAACTTCAACGTTCAGAAAGCTAGTCTCAAGGAATTAATGCCGGTTCAAAATCATGGAAAAGGGCCATGGCCCATGAGTTATTCTGTACCACTGCCAATTCTAACAATTCCTCACCTTCATAATAATGATGATGGAACTTTGAAATGATTTTAGAGAATAAAATTAGGTTTCCAAACCATGTAGAAAAATACTCGCTATAATCTTTCGATCGGATGTTAAAACCATTGGTTTAGTTAATACTTGAATTAAATTATTATTAATTAAATTAATTAAAATTATAAAAGTTTTAACCATTAACTAAATTAAAAATTTTTAAAATCTTTTAATCGATTGAAATAATTTTAGTTAATTCAGGCTATTAACTAAATTAACTGAAATTTTGCTTTTTTTTTTTTGTTTTGTTCAAATAAGTTTGAAACATGAAAAAATATCATTGCAGTGTTATTTTTCTTTATTTTTAATTCATAAAAAAAAAGCAAAAACAACAAATAACACAATAACAACACTAATTTAAAATCATCATAACAAACATTGCATTAAAAACAAGAAAGTTTCAGACTTGAGTGATGAAATGAAAGAAAAATTTGAAGAAGTCTAAAAGAATAGAAAATGGTTTGGTGTTAAGCGGACCCTAACTTTGTTTTGAGTTTGACGATGGGAGGGAAAAAAATTTAGGGTTTCTTTCTTTTAATTTTTTTACTTTTTATTTATTTTTTAATTTAAAATATATAATTTTACTATGATTTTAAGCCCATTATAATAATTTGTATAAATCCAATTTGTTTTAAGCTCATTCTTTAATTTTTATATTTTGGGCTTACATAACATATTAGATCTGGGTCTATAATATTTTATTATTAATAATTTTAGTTGATCGATTAATTATCGGATTTCAAATCAAATTAATTATTAATTAAAATTTTAAAAAGCTCTTAATCGATTCCCGATCGAATTAACTTCAATGATTGATCGATTAATAAAATAATTTAGTATCATTTGTACCAACTAGAATGTTTGATTCTGATAGTAAAACTAAAATAACAAAGTTTAGGTTTTATTTTGGTGTAAGTAAATTTCATTTTGTAGCGATGCATTATCAATCAATTTTGCCCGTATAGACTATTATAAAATTTAATTTTATTTTTGAATGGTTGAATGGTGGACTATTATATATTTAATTTAAAATAATGGTATTGTTTAATGTATAAAATGTTTTTTTGACTTGTTTATTTGGATTTTATTTAAAAATAGATTGTATTTATGAAATTCATTAAAATATATTTTATATAATAGATTTATCTACTCTATTTTTAATATTTATGAATGATTTTATACACATTTATCAAATATTTTTCAAAATAACGAAAAATTTGGAATATATTGATTTTAATATATAGCAGCAGTATATGTACATCGAAATTGACTATGTTGAATATAAATCAAGTCTAAGACTTGAGCACATTGATGGAATTAAGCCTCAAATATATTGCCACTTGGCGGTTCTTAGAAATATATCTAAGATATCGTCGGGCCCATTCTCATCCAAAATTGGATAAGGCGATAAGCCCCCACGTAGCACAAACCCAAAGCTCTCCTCTTTTCCTTTCTCAAGCTACCAACACAAACTTCACTTGCCAACCAAAAACCATGGCCTCCCCAACTCTTGTAACCCCAACTTCCAAGCTCAAACCCCTTCTTCCCATCAAAGCCAGAGCCACGCAAACACTTCCATCTCCGCCACCGCAACAGCAACCCTTACGGCGTCAATTCTTGTGTCTTGCTGCTGCCGCCACCACCACTGCTGCCGCCACCACCACTGCAAGTCTTGCTCTTGGAGGGGTTCAGCCAGCATTTGCTGCCTCGGATGAGGAGTACGTGAAGGAAACTGCAGAAGTGATCAACAAAGTGAGAAGCACCATCAATATGGACAAGAATGATCCCAACATTGCTTCTGCTGTGGCTGAGCTTAGAGAGGCATCCAATTCTTGGGTGGCTAAGTACAGAAGAGAGAAAGCTTTGCTGGGTAGAGCTTCTTTCCGTGATATTTACTCCGCATTGAATGCTATTTCTGGCCATTATATTAGCTTTGGACCAACTGCTCCAATCCCTGCAAAGCGAAAGGCTAGGATTCTGGAAGAAATGGACACTGCCGAGAAAGCTCTATCGCGAGGAAGATAAAATCACTATTATTCTCACCAAATGAAGCCGGATTTTTGTTTTCTTAAACATGGAGATTTTTAACTCGTTTAATTTATGGAGTTCGAGATTGTAAATCGAGTTTCAGTTTGTGAATTAGGACAAGGTATCTTTTCTCCATATCATGGTTATAAATTACGTACAATATATATAAATATATGTTGCTAGGATTTGTATATCCATCAATTTTAACATTTGAAGAATTGTATCTGACATGTCTATTCCAGGTAATTAGGGCAAATTTCCTCTGCCATCAACATGCAAAAATAGAGATACGAAAGCAACTTTAAAATTTCTGGCAAACCTGAATTTAAAGGCAATGCCATAATCATATTTTTAGAAAACAATAAAACATTAAACAGGTTTGAACCAAAAAAGAAAATTAAACAGGCAGGGCAGAAGAGAAGAAGCTTGTAGGGATTTAAGAAGTGGTTTTATATATAGGTCCCCAATGATCCTTCCTCAATCAATAAAGCATAATTCAGGATCCAAAAAGTCATTTTTGTGTTCATCCATAAGAATGGATCCTAGCATGCACAGGCAATTAGGCCCATTTCAGGGCTTAGGCTGGTTTGTCAGCCATTCTTTGGGCTGAGTTCTAGTGTAATGGATCACAGATCAAAGCTCGTGATGATTGCGCAAAAAACGTCTCATGAAGGTCAATCGATTAAATGAGGTTCATTCGATCCACTTGAATTGACTCGATTTATGGAACATGTGAAGAAGTCTGTCTATTTGAAACTTTGGTGGTCTGTGAAACACTCTAGTTGAGATTTGAAGATAGCGGAAAAGATCGTTTGATAGAAAACCAATAAAAAACTTAATTGTCTCGCTCAAAAGACATAATAATTCAATCTAAGGTTTATTAATATAAATATCATTAAAAAAAATTAAACTTCTACTGTGCTACAAACATTGTTATCTGAATCCATTTTCCCAATCTAAAGAATTCTTTGTAACATGCCTATTGGGACGGTGCCTTAGAGATGCATCTCATTTAGGTTCATTTCTCTCTAAAACCTGTTCTGTGGTTACATCCAATTTATTGTTTCCACCTCCACTATACACAAGGGCCTGCTACTTCTTTGAAGTGATGGGGTTAGGGAGAATACCACCCATGCTTCCCCATGTCAACCATTGGAGAGTCATTCTACTAGTATGCCTCATACTACCAAATCACTTGATCGAGTTCCATGCAAATTTTATGCTAAGCATACAGACTCTAGTTTCCAGAGAGAGGTTCAAAGCTTTATGAAGATTGGTGATAGGAACTGTAGTTGAACGGAGAGTTCCGATACGATGCCTTCTGCGGAACATGAGTCATTTACAAAGCCGGAAGATGCTGGTGAGGAGCATGTATTCATCTCAAGAATACGTTGGGGTCTGATCGTGCCGTTTTTCAGAGATGAACTTACACTGAGTAGAACTTTCTGGTCCAATTGTGTTGGTTTTCTGCATGATACTAGGCAGTTCTCCAATGCGTCGCTGTACTTTACACTGCGCCGTGTAGGACCTGCCACATACATTCACATTCACATTTTAGCTTCACTTGGGAAGATTATAGAACTTCAAGTACACCAGAAAAAAAAACCATTTAAAACCCAATAAACAATTAGCATGGGACATTTGAATCCAAATTAATCCAACTGAAACCCAATTATATTCAACGCTCAATTATATAATCAGAATTAAAACCAATTTAATTTATCCATCAATCCATAATGACGATGATGGCTTTGGACGAAACCAATGTTTACGATTGTCTCATTTTGCACATTTCGCTCTCATATATGATTTAAGAAAAAAGAAATGGTAGATTATAAACGGTTTGCTTGCTTTCTTGAACATAAGTCTTCCTAAACCTAAACAGAACAATAATTGGCTTTTTACTGCAAACCAAAACCAAAGTCGTGATTTCAATTTTATAAGCTATCGAAAAGACTGCCATAAATGTTTTAGAAGGAAAAAGGTGGCAGTGGTCAGACTCAGGTGGTTAGGATTCTTTAGACTAATGGCCACAACTCAATAAAGCTAACTCCTCACATGATGATAGCTATACGCCAATGGCAACATCTTCAAATTAAATCAGATATTTTGTTTGGTTCTGACTGAAAAGGGAGTTTTCAATCAAATACATGGCTTACCAGATCTCTTCTCAAATAAACCACGTAGCTTGAGCTTATTACATAAAATTGGAATTTGTATATTTAGGTTGTGGGTTGTGTGCTTAAGAGGCTTGTCATAAGATAGTATCTCTACAACAAATTATGTGTCAAGCACATTAAATTATTATTTGTCGTTTCTTACATGCATGATTTTTTATCATTAAATTTTACTTAGGCTAAACAAATAATTATTGATCAAGTTTGGGTGATAAGCACTCATAATTTATATAACTTGATTATTGTTCCACGAGAGAAATATCATGTTTTAACTTAGTTTTGTGTATTTAGTGTCATTTATGCATGCTTTGCTATTTTTCTCTATTTCTAGTTCAGTTTTATGTTAGCTAATTACAAGTGATTATTTTGAGTGTTTATGTTGCTTGAATTAAGTTGTACAAATTTGAAAGGCAATGTCACAAGTCATCAAGGATGGAAAAAGCGTTTCAAAAGAAGGCCTAAACAAAGATGAGTGGGTCGTAGCCTTACAACCCAACGGCTCGAGCTCTGTGCCACAACATTGTTTCACCGAGCTGCAACACCACTATTCGTGTCTTGTGGGTCCGTTTATTGCTTTAAACTTGAGATGCAAGGTTATTTTCATCTTTTCGAGTATTTAAGCTTAAATCAAGTTTGTAACCCTAATTTAAATTCAAATTTTTGAAGGATAGTTTGAAGATAATATCATACATGTCTTGAAACATGCACCTAAAAATTCATACTATCTTAAAACATGTGCATTCTATCTCAAGACTTAATGCTCAAAATGGAGAAAACCTTACCCAAAAGTCTCCTAAAGCATACCTAAACAACCCAAACATTCTACTATCCTACAACCATCGTGTTTAACATATAACCCTCTTACAAGGCAATTTTAACATACCAAACAACCACAAATATGCATTTTGGCATACCAAGTAAATGTCATTAAAGTAAGGGTACATATTCGGTAGATGAAATTTTTTAACTCTATAATCATTTTTTTTCCTAATGTTCTATTTATTTTTAAAAAAATTAAATATAATTTAATAATACATAACAAAATCTTAAACTCACTTATAAAATTAAAAAATTTCATAATAATTGTACCAAATAATAAAACTTCTCACTTAAAAGTGTAATACTCGCTACAAACACATCTCAATCACCATACTCGATTCACCAATAAACATTGAGAATCAAGAAGATAAGCGTATCCCCCTCCCAACGTTTCTTCAAACCAGGTCCTACATTTGGTCCCAATAATTAAATTATATAAAAAAGGAAAAATAATATTTGCCCACATTATCTTATTTCTTTAAAGTCATTTCACACTGAAAAAAGTACTACATTTATTCTCTTTTATATAAAAGTTTCCACCAACATTAAAATCTTGATATTAAAAAAATATTTTGAAAGTTAAAAAATTAGAACAAAAATAATAACATAAATATTAGAATCCACCTCAAAACATATCTAAATTCTTCAAAAATAATTATACATCAATTACAAAAGTTCTCGTATCTTAAAAAGTAGTATTTTTAAAATAAAAAAATCTAAAATATTAAGTAAAAAGATTTATTCAATTTTTTTCAATTTTGAAATCGAGTAAATTGGACCCTTTAAAAAATTAACGTAATTTAATCTCTGTCAATTTCGAAAGCGTGCAACTAAGAACAATTAATCACGATGTTATTGTTTTTCATCAATAGTACATGATTTTGATTGGTATAATTATAAATTTAGCCTTCAATGTTTACATATTCTGTCAATTTGGTCCTAATTTAACATATTTATCCTACAACATTTGTGTAAAATGTGTAAATGTTAAGGCTAAATTTGTTGATTTTTTTAGAATTAAGGTCAAAATGACAAAATATATAAACATTGAAGGTTAAATTTGTTATTATATCAATCAAAATTATTATAATTGATGTAAGAAATTAATCTCGTGATTAGCGGTCCTTAATTGCTCACTTTTGAAATTAACAGAGATTAAATTACTCCAATTTATTTGAGAGGGACTAATTTACTTTAAAATTTGAGAGAGACTAGAGAAATCTTTTTATCAAAGTATTATTATATTTCACCATAATGTTTCTTGTGGGGTTAATATATATGGAAATATTTGAACATAGCAATTTATATCTATTTTGTACCTAAACTTTTTTTTGGATCTAATTGGTACTTGATTTTGGAAACTATAAACCAACTTGGTACTTTTTTAGGTATCTGACTAACATCGTTAAAATATGTTGATGTGACATTGACGATGAATAACATGGAAACACATGACAAAAATAAAAAAAAATATTTAAAATATTTATAAAAATATATTTTTTTTGCCACATGTCAAAATGTAAGGTTGCCACGTGTCAACATATTATTGGTTATCGGTGTCATATCCGTGACACGTCAGCATATTTTGACAATGTTAATTAGTTAAATTAAAAAAATTCTAAGTTCACTTACAGTTTCCAAAATGAAGTACCAATTATGTCCAAAAAAAATTTTGGTACCAATAAATATAAGTTACCCAAGTTAAGATATTTTCGTATATATTAATCATTTTCTTGTATTATCTTTTAACCGTTCTTTTATAAAAAAGAATTTGTTGTTTCAAATGGTGGACATGTCAATTTCACTACTTTAATAAAAATATGGTATTTAACATTATAAAAAAATTATTTTAACCATTCATTTAATTTTTTATTTCTTTTATCTCTTAAATTTATATTTTTTTATCAAAATACTTTAAAATAGATAAAAAAATTAACATTTATAATTTTATTAGCGTGACATTCATGTATATATCACCTCAATAATTAAATTTTTAAAAAAATTAAAAATAAATTTATATTTTTTTTACTTTTTAATAATGTTAATAAAATTTTAAATGCTTTTTTATAATTTTTTGAATTAATTTGAATATTTAAACATTAAAAATAATTAACTAATTACTGATGTGATAATCCACGTACATGTCAAGTCAATATAAGTAATAAATGTTAATTTTTCCATCTATTTTTTGATGATTTGATAAACAACACAAGTTTAAAAACTAAAAAGACAAATTTTTTTTTGTAGAATTGAAGGATCAAATAAGAAATTATGCAAAAAAAACTTTCATTTTGATTGTATATTTATTAGGATTTACTTAACTGATATTCATAGATACGAATTAAAGAATAGTTAATTATCACCTTAAAAAGTTTTTTTTTATATTTAATGCTTTATTGTTACTAAACTTAAGAAAGATACTGTGTTAATTAACTTTTTCTTTTACATATATATATCTTAACTGGTGTACGTAGAAGATTAATCTTTCCCTATTTATTAAAATATAATTTTGCAAACAGCACCTCCCTCTGACTTTACTACTTCTTTTATGTCTTTATTTGTGCTCTTCTTTTCCCTTCCCAAAAAGATTTTTTTTTTTCTTTTTTAATTTAAAAATCCATCTGTATGCAACTTAAAAGACTCGAACCCATCAAATCTTCTGCCCAGAAATCATTTGTCTCGGTTGAAAATTTTCCCATTCTGTTTATTTACAGACTTTCCCAAGGTTTTTTTTCCCATCGTTTTCTCGGACTTTCTTTGTTTTTCATAGTTGGCGTTTTCGGCTTCATTTGGGCTAGTTTTGAGTTGTGGGTTTCTTCATCGTCGATCAAAGCGGGGTAGAGGGTTGAGGTTTCTTTAAGTTGAAAGAAAAAAAGAGGGGAAGGTGGAAATCCCTTTTATTGGCTTGTTGTTTCGTACATTCACCATAGCTTTGCGTTTGGCATGACGGGGAAAGAGTTGAATTAGACAACATTGTCAATTACCAACAAAGAATTGGTCGAATTCAAAGATATTTGTTTATTTTCTCTTCCTTTTTTCTGTTTACATAAAATCTCCGAACGTCAACATTCGGGATTTCTCTTCAGACACAGATTTGATTTTTCTCCCCTTACGCCTTCTTCGTTACTTGCTCTGTTTTTCTTGTTGGAGTCATGACTTTCGACACTGCTTTTACGCGATCAAACCTCGACTGCTTCCTTCATTGCACTACACCAACCCTCAAATCCCAATTCCTTCCCAAGGTAGTTTTCAATTGTTTTGATTATGGGTTCATGCTGTGTGATTGTGATTGTGATTGTGATTATGAGTTGTTTATTTTTGCAGAGCGAGATTAGTAACCTTAATCGCTTATGGCACCCTTGGGAGAGAGAAAAAGTTGAATATTTCACATTGTCTGATCTCTGGGATTGTTTTGATGAATGGAGTGCGTATGGAGCTGGAATTCCCATTGTGTTGAGCGACAGCGAAACCTTAGTCCAGTACTTTGTCCCTTACCTCTCTGCCATTCAAATCTTTACCAGCAATCCTTCTGTCAACAGCTTTAGGTAATTCCCTTTTCTTTTCTTTTTTTTATTCCCCTCTTCAAGCATACAATTGAACAGTTTAACACCATGATCGACATAATGCAATTAGGGAAGAGACAGAATCAGGTGATGGCGAGAGGGATTCCTTCAGTGATTCAAGCAGTGAAGAGAGCGAGAGTGACAAGTTATGGAAATGGGAGGGATGCTCATCGGAGGAGGGAGGGTCCGAGCAAGACAGCCTTTGGAACCTCAATAATAGGTTGGGTTACCTTTACTTTCAGTATTTCGAGAGATTGGCTCCTTATGGAAGGGTGCCCCTCATGGATAAGGTACTTTTTCTCTTACTCCCCTTGGTTTTACTGTCTTTCTCTTTTTTACTGATTCCATTCTCTCTTCCTTTGATTTTGCAATTTTTCTGCCTTTCTGTCATTTCCTGATTGTTCGATTGAAAAAGCAGCCGTGAATTTGGCAGAATATAAGTATCTTTTTGAAGATTAAAAAAAAAAAACCCTTTTTTGACCTTTGAACATGAAAATTCTTTTGCTTTTTTCTTGGTCATGGTCTCAATCTTTCTCCCTTTATCATCCATCCCTGAGCATAATTTGTTGCTTTCCCTCTGAAATTGTCATTCAACTTCAACAATTAAGTTTCAGGTTTTGTGGTTATAAAAGTTTGGGATGATTGCGATCTTTATTATTTTAGGGTAAAATTTGTTTATTCATTCTGAAAGCTTGTGGGTTTTGTTGCTTTTACAGATTAATGGATTATCTGGAAGATACCCAGGTTTGATGTCATTAAGGAGCGTTGATCTTTCTCCAGCTAGTTGGATGGCAGTTGCCTGGTCTCTTTCTTCCTCTCTTTCACTATCAAATGCACACTCGACAGGCTATTTTTAACCAGATAAATTGAACAGCAAAAATTATGCATAAGTTAGAGCAACTTTTATAAAATCCCCCTATTTGTTATGGTTTCGAATTTTTAGTCTAGTGATTGTTATTCTATAATACCTGGATTCGAAAATGATTGTTACATACAGGTTAGATCAGTGCTCAATATGGATAGATAATATTTCAAGAAAATTAAAAAGAAGAAAAAGACTATATAGTTTTTGATGATTGAAAAAGGCTTATTGGTTGATGTTTTGATAATGTCAGGTACCCAATTTATCACATTCCCATGGGAAGGACCATAAAGGACTTGTCCACATGCTTCCTTACTTACCACACTCTATCATCTTCTTTCCAAGGTTGTTCCTTCCTTTTAGCTTTTGTTAAAATCCCTTCCTTTATCATTACAATAATGAAGAATGCTTGTTTTATATATGCATGGGGTAATTTGGGTGCTGATAAAGGATATTCTGGGTGCAGATATGGACCCGGAGAATGAGATTGAGGGTGCCGAAAGGAAGGGAAAGGAGGGGGAGTGCATCTCCCTTCCACCATTCGGGATGGCCACATACAAGATGCAAGGGGAAGTGTGGGCCTCGGGCAATTCAGGACGGGACCAAGAAAGGCTAGTGTCGCTTTTAAGCGTGGCAGATTCGTGGCTAAAGCAACTTAGGGTCCAGCACCACGACTTCAACTACTTCACGGGGATTCGACGTGCCTAGTCTTTGTTGCTTGCACTGTCTCACTACCCCATGGAACCCACTCATCACTAACAATACGAAGAAGAATAGAAAAACAAAATCTCTTTTCGGATTTTTTGGTTTTTAGAATTGTGGTTGCCACTTGTTTTTTTTTTTTTTCTTTAACTGTCCAGTGTGACGTCAGCGGTGACAACAGTTTCATTGGAGGGTATGCCAGTTGAGTAGTTTAGCCTTATTTTTGCATCTGCTGTAAGCCAGTTTACTTTCGGGGGGTCTTTATTGTAAAGAAATGGTGTCCGATAAGTAAGGCCCTTAAAACTGTCGAAACTTTGTCGGATTGTATGATATGACATTTCATCTTGACCATATTAGACAACCATTTTCACTATTTCCTCCTCTTCTTCGCCTCAAACAAAATGAAAGATTAGCTGCGCTTAGTTTTCATATTTTTGGAGAGTTAATCACTTTATTCAATTAATTTTTATAAGTTTTAATGGATGCCCTTATATATTTTATTTGATAAATGGTAACAAGCTATTGGTATAACCGCAAAAATTTGTGTCTCAATCTTTTCAACACCATGCCCAAATTCAAACTTTTTTTATAAATTTATCTCTCATTCTTTATACATTTATGCTACGTTTGGTAAGAGTGTTATTTTGTAATTATGTTTTAGTGTATGAGTTAATGATAAGTTAATCCCATAGTACATATGTATTATTAGAATTATTTAAGATGCAGAGGAAAGAAGTGGTGGGAGTTGCTTGTAAGTCAAAAACAAGAGGAAAGGTAAGCAAGGCAGATAAAGTCCAAAGATGTTAGGTGTTTGGAAGAAAATGCCACTAGTTTTACTTAATCAAGTATCAACTAGCGTCAACACTCTACAGCCTACAATCCTTTATATGGGTTTAGGGTTTGCTCGCTCTAATTCCACCATTGCTCTCTTCCAAAACAAACACTTGGCCTCTGCTCATACCACTCAGAGCCTCTTTTCACATTCTTGCTGGAAGTTCACAAAACTATGTTTCATCCCAACTTTTTTTTAAACTTTAGTATCTTCCCATTTCTAACCTTGATGATGTTGTAATTTGTAGGGAAGGGTTAAAGATGTTTACTCACGTATTTTGTGAAAGCATGTTCCTTTAGTTCCTAAAGTTTTAAGTTAGCGAGTGATTTAGAAAAGAGTTACAGTTTCAGGTACGAAAAGTAAAGTAGGAGGATAAAAATAAAGTCGGAAGATTAGGTGACTTGACTTCAGGGTTATATATGTAGTAAGATGGAGGGCTTGAAACGCGTTATTTGTGTCATAGTCAAATCCAAGCCCACAGGTTAAGGCAATGTTGAAGGTGTGGACGGATTAATAGCTTCCGTTTACGTCAGGTCACGTTAATTGGCTCCCCAACTACGCTGTGTTACCACTAATCACATGTGTTCTTCCTCTTCTTTTAACACTTTTTATCACCAACTTGATTGCTTTGGACCAACGCTGTTTCGGTCTTGGAGTTTTACCCATTCTATTACCATCAGAGTTATTAGGACGATATATAGCTTTTTATTAATTTTAAATTATAATTTTTTTATATTTCGTACAAAAACAAGTGTGATTCAACAACATTACCTGCTGTTGGTAGAATGATTTTGTTAATCATTCATTAACTAAAGGAGATTTAACATTTTATAATATTATTTTCTTGTTCTTTTTTATTTCTTAAAGTCAACTTTTATAAATGTTTTTAATCACAATTTAATATCACATCTCAAAAATCGGATTAATAGAAATCGAGTTAATAGATCAAGAGTAATCATGTCATGTCTTTGAATTAATGTTGTGTGAATTATGTCAAGTGAGTTTGTTAATGTTTTTCATCTTTATTTATGATTAATGACTATTTAATGTCAAAATTTATCTAGAGAAATGGTTAATGCTATCGTTTGGCAATTCGAAGACACGAATTTGGGATGTTTTTGTTTTGTTCATTTTGGTTTAAATTTTTTTTATATGATGTTATTGAAATTTAACATTTTGGTCAGTCATTCGTAAAATTATTAATGAAAGTTTTTTTTTGACACAATGATAAATTTAATCCTTTAATGTTTATAAATTCTATCAAATTTGTTCTAATTTTAAGAATTCAACAAGTTTAACCTTTAACTTTACACATTCTATTAATTTAATCTTGATTATTAAAAATTCAAAACTTTTAAAAATAAAAGTTATATTTAAATGTTTATTTTTCAATAAAAAAGTACCGAATTTAACCCATAAGAAAGACGTATATTAAATAAATTATTATTTATAAAGTAAAACTGAAAAAGGAAAAAAGATTGAGTCTTGTGTGTGGGGTTTTTTAAAAATTTATTTTATTCATAAAATAATATTTAATAGATAAATTTCAGGTTAGAAAAAAGAAAACGGGTATCCATTCATTTATAATTTTATATGTATTTTTTATCGAAAAATGAATTTTTAAATTCTTTTTATTTTTTAAGAATCAAGATTAAATTGATAGAATTTGTAAAGTTGACGGTTAAATTTGTTGAGATTTTTAGAATTAGGACCAAATTGATAGGATCTATAAATATTAGAAGACTAAATTTATTATTATGTCAATAATAAAAAGCTTTTGTTAGTGATTGACCATAAGTGACCAAAATATTAAATTCCAATAAGATTAATTACTAAAATAGAAACACACTAATAATTGGGTGATTATTTTTAGAATTTACTTTAGTTTCTATATGTTGGGCTTTTATAATATATGTTAGACTTGTCTATGGTACCTTGTGGGTACCTTTTTTTTTTTCCTCACATATTTAATACCCAAACTTGTATTATGTTACAAGGGTTGGTATATTTCGGACTAGCATTATTAGTTTTTGTTGGTGTGGCACTAATAGTCAATCCATCCGTGACACATGGAGGCTTCGTAGTATACCACATGGAAAAATAAATAAGATTTTAAAAATATAACAAATTTTTAAATAAAAAATTAAATAACCATATTCAGATTCATTTTAGATGTGCTTTTTATTAATTTTTATATCTATTATTATATTTAAGTATTTTACCGAGTTGATGTTACCCTCAACTAGGTCACCAATTCAATGATGAATTTACCAAAAGTTCTTCATTTTTAGTAAGCATTAGATATTATTTTGAGGGTAATTTTATCTTTTCATGTTAAATCTAAAAAAAAAAAACCTGCACATAATGGGATTCAAACCCTAATCTTTATGTTATTTGATCTTTTAACTTTATCATTTCAATCAAAGCCTTTTTTATTATATCAGATTTTTTTTTTAAAATTGCTATATGCATATTTTACCCATATCGTTGGTGTGATAAAATCGAATATTAATAATGATAGACTACTTCAACTTATGGGTTAGTGCAATGGTACATAATGCATGGTTTTAATTTAAAATGGATTTTGAGAAAGATTAATGAAGATAATCCAAGTTGATAAAAGATTTCAACAACGAGAGAAATAGGGAGAAAATGGTGGAGGGAAGTGTCGATTTACCTGTTGTAGGCGAAGAACTGAAGTTAAAGAGCTAAGGGAAAAAGAGAAAGAGAAAGGTCTTATGATTTTTCTCAAGAAGAAGAGATCCCTAGTCTCTTGTGCTCTAGGGCTTGTATAGAGGGGTCACTTATTGTCTTATAGTACTACGTAACCGACAATATAGTGTACCATGTGATCTTGATATGACATTCTCACTCTTAAAGTTGTAAGAGATTATTATACCTCTATGACCCTCGAAAAATATGCAACAAATGATCCACACGAGAGTATAGTAGGCCGTCTCCAAATTAATTCAAATAGAATACATTGAAGGTTCTCTGCCGACCGTTCCAAATGAAGAGCCTAGAGTTGTATTCGAACCATTTCCAAAGGGTTGTAGCATGTCTTACCATGTTTCATTGTCAAAACGGGAGTCTAACAATCCATTACACCGTTTTGAAATCGATTATAGGTTGAAAATAGATTGAAAATTTACACAATAAATATATAAAATATCTTTAGACGCAACTATTGAAATAAAATCATTAAAATTAATATCCAAATATACTTGGTTTAAAATCCGATATACTAAAAAAAAGAAGAAGAAAAGAACCTGATATATAGTCATACATAAATATCTATGAGTTGTAGAAACCTCCCTTCGTTTACTGAATGCACTCAACACGTTTCCACCCAGAAATTCAACCTTTATCCACATTTGTATCTTGAAAATTCAAGCACTAAGAGTGTTGCAATAAATAAATTAGGCATGGGGGAGTGGATATTGACCATCAGTGACCATCAGCCCACTCTGGCGGCTTGAAAATTGAAATCCACCCCATCCTCACTCCTCATTGCTAAACTAGCGATGCCCCCTAAGATTGCTTAATTTTTTTTAAGAATTTCTTTACGTCTTTTATGTTACTAAATCAAGCTATCTTTCATTTTCAAGACTTCGTTTAATTGATGTTTATTGACATCAATTATAAATTATTTTATTCAAGAAAATATTTTTATTCAATCAAGTAATTCTTTTTAGAACTGAAATGTTATACTCTGTTTGAAATTCAAGATTTGGGAAAATATTTGGATTTAAATTTTTAAAAATCTAAATCTACTCTTCTTTTTTATTTGAAGAGATAAAATTTGAATTTGAAATTATTTTAAAACCTAGAATTACAAAATCCAAATAACGTAAAAAAAAATAAAAGGCTAAAAAGATAAATTTTAAAATAATTAAACTTTTTTTCTTTCTCAAAACCAGTTTCAACTAGAGTTGTCCAAAATCAAAAAAGTTAGTCTAGTCCAATTTAGATCAAGCGTGGATAAGAATTTTTTTCATCTCAGGCAAATTCAATTGACCCGAATTTATTTAAATAATAAAAAATTAATTTAAATTTAATTATAAATATATATAATTATTAATATAAAATATATGTAAATTTTTTAATATTTTAAATAGTGAAATGAGGTTTTGGGCTAAGTCGGGTAAGCTAAAAAATGAACATGGGCCTAAAAATGTTTTTGGAATCAAGACCAATCGATTTGAATTAGGAGTTAAAAAAATTCGATTTGACTTTAAAAAATTGAAAAAATTTGAATTTCGAATTGTTTAAATTTCGAATTGTTCGAATCAAGTTAATTGAATCAACCTAATTTTTTTCGAATTTCGAGTTTAATTCGAGTAAAATTTTCGAATTCGAATAACTCAAATAATTTGAATAAACCAAATACAAACTATATTATTTTAAATTTTAAATTTATATTTCCAAATTCAGACTCTTTTACTTTATCCCATTCCCCAAGCCCAATCGGCCAGCCTCACCATTTCCCCAATTTCCCTCAATCAAACCCTCGAGGCTCCATCGTCGGTCCATTCAAACCCCCAAATGTCAAATCTATTTTTCTTCTTCAAAACGCCTTAAATTAAACCCCAAATCCATTCTTCTTCTTCATCATCAGTTCATTCAACCTTCCAAATCAAAATCTTTACCTCCATTTTTCTTTTTCATCAGTTCATTGAGCGTTCTTAGGTTAGGCAAATCCCTCACCATCTCCGTTCTCCAATCACTCCGAAGTTGATGTTCCTTCTGGTCGGCACCACTCTGTTTTTTTTCAATCTTAACCTTGACTTTTTTGCATCTCTCAAGTTTATCCAGAAACACTGACAATATATATAAAAAGACATTGGGGTGAGCAATATATATTCTTTTGTCTCGAAATTTTGCTAATTCTCACTGTTCAAGATTTGTCAAATCTCAATTACCCTAAAACTAAAATGAAAAGAAAAAGAAAAAGAATAAAATAAATTCAATTAAAAATCAGCCGAATGTGGAAGATAATAAGCTAAAAACTCATAATTTTATTATATGCAAAAAAAAATAAAAAATGAAGAAGACAAAAAACAAGAAAACCCAGAGCTTTTTGCTAATCAATTTGGCTTATATCACCTTTATTTTTTTATTCTTCTTTCATCAATAAAACAAAAATCATAGTTTCCATCAGAAAAATTTATACAATAAAACAAGAAATCAGTATTCAGTAGTCATGTTCTGAAAACAATGAATTAAGGCTCCGTTTATTTAACTGAAAATGGCTTTTGAAAACTGATTTTTGAAAAATAAATTACTTTTCTAGAAAAGTTAATATTTTTTGGTGTTTGAATGAATCTGTGTAAAATATTTTCTATTGTTTGGTAGATTTTTTGAAAATATTTCATAAAACTGATTTAAATGAAACAAACTTACATTTAAGAATTTATTTTCTTCTCATTGTTTAATTGTGTTTATATTATATCTACTAAATTTAGGGTCCGTTTGTTTGACTTAAAATGATTTTCGGAAAATGATTTTTGGAAAATGTCTTCATTTTCTGGAAAAGTTAATATTGTCTGATGTTTGAAATGAATCTGTGTAAAATATTTTCTGTTGTTTGACAAATTTCCTGAAAATATTTTATAAAAGCTGTTTTAAATTAAACAAACATACATTCAAAAATTTATTATTTTTCATTGTTTAATTGAACTTATTTTATATCTATTAAATTTATATTTTACATTTTTTTACATATATTGCAATGGTTTATTTATAAATAAATACATCAAATTAAATATATAATAGTACTCAATTATTAAGCTAAAATTAGAGAATCAAAATATCAAAATAGTACTCAATTATTAAGTTAGATTGTTCAATTTAATCAAAATCTCAAAATATGTACAGTGTTAAATAAACAGAGTGAATTGCCTGTAACATTGAGATTCAATTTATAATCCAAGAGCATGACATAGGCTTACAATGTTGTCAATCTGGTGAATTACATTAGCATAGTGTAATGCAACTCCACAAACACCTAATTTTTTAGAATTTTCAGAAGCCTCCTTTTTTACTGATGATGCTGTCTCTGTCACGAAATGAAAATTGTTTTGATAAGACAGTAAAAAAATCAATTAATGCTCATGATATTACCCACATAATAATTTGATGAGATTTGTATCTACATGAATCACCTACAAAGGCTTCGAAGATTGCTTGATGCATGTAAGTAATAATATCAACAAGCTTCAAAGATTTGTATCTACAGAAATAAAACTTGAAGCATCCAATGTAATCATCCATGGTCCATTCTCAGCAGTTGTATTTTCATGCCCCTAGGCGAGTACAAAGAGAGAACATATATTACATGACAGAAAACAAAAACTACACTAGACTTGACAATGAGAGACCATTAATAAATGCAAACACGTGCTGAAATTTGGAAAAGCATACCTTGGACACTGCTGTTTGAGCAGCTAGCCCAAGAGCAGTTGTAGGCAAACCATCAATTTCTTTCTTCTGAATTATCAGCTTTTCAAACTTCTCTGTGGCATCCAAAACATTCTCACAAATTAGCTCATAGTAAATAGAAAAGAATAGCCAAAAGGAATGAACATGATACAATTGAGCATAAATGTTTATATGGTTACAAGAAGAAACTAGACACCAAGAACTTCAAAGGAAATTTGTACAAGTAATTTCCCTTCATTTTACTTTTGACAAAAGTTGACTTTAAAAGAAGTGTAATATGACACATTCGTTTTACTTCAACTTCATAACTACTATATTGTACCTGTTCAATTTTGTTAAACTGTTCTCTTTCATCATCTTCAAGTGCAATACCATTAAGAACAACTTCCTTTATCTGGGCTGAATACATACAATAAAACAAAAGAGATATCAAGTCAAACACTCACAGAATCTAAAAGGAATGGAAGAAACATATTGTCATGAGGGCATTTTTATATCTGCAATATTTACATGCAATAACACAAAGTTGATTTTTTTGTTTGTTTGTTTCATGCACTCAGTATTGAGCAATGGTTCTAGCTTTGAATTAAGGCACCAAAACGAAAAGGGAACATATACTTACCATCTACAATACGTTTGCGAGCTTCACTCAACGATTGCCAATCAGGAGATCCTTTAATCGCCTTGAAGGCATTATAGATGAGTTTACTTTGTCCCAATCTTAGTTGAAACTTCACTTTTCAGGCCATAAGGAAAGTAAAGAAGTTTGCTTAAATGAGACTATGGAGTAATGCACCAATGCATATTTAATTAAGCTCTATGAAATACTAGGATCAAACTGAACAACTGCCAAGCCAAATTGCTTCAAAACCAATAGGATCAAAATACCTTAGATTCATCAGTAAACCACCCCCACAGATTTCTGGGCCTCTAGCATAATCTGTGATATACCTGCATTTTACACTCAATAAAAGCAAAAAAGGGTAATTTTAAATACCAATCTGCAACTTGTAACAATGGCAAAAGAAAAGCTAAAACTTCATTCAAAATACTTACAGAAGTTAATATAATGAATCCAGGTTGGGAATTGCTTTGCCCATTATTACATTGTTATTAGCTTTGAGAATCTAGACTGGGTTTTCAAAGAATATTAAAAGAGCCAGTTTCCAAAAAGGTTTCATTTTTTTTCTGGAATAAATCACAGTTCTTCCCCAATAAGTACAAAAATAAACAAAAAAAAATCACATATTTCTTTTTTTTTTTTCGTTCTTACCTTTCAGAGAGGAAGATGAACGTCATCATCGACTGGTGGTGCAATGCAGATTTCGACAACGAAAGACGAAGATGGGGACAATCAAAGATGAACGCCGACGATTGGTGTTGAGAACCGTTGCTGGTTGACGGCAAGCGGTAGATTAGTGTGGCAAGGATGGGGGAAGTGAAAGGGGAAAAAACTGTTTTTTTCGGAAAATGTGACACCTTATATCCGACCTAATTGTTAGATCCAAATATAAAATGTCACATTTCGTTGCCGAAGCAACTTACTTTTCTATTGTTATTTTTAAAAAAAACATATATACATAGTGGTAAAATTATTTTATAAAAAATTCGGCAACATTTCTGTCTATTTACATAAAATTCCCCTGTAAAATTTGCATTTTACAATATAGTCACATTCAAATAATCTCCCAAATCAATTCTTAACACTTCAATTTCTCAAAACATTTCAATAAATTTGATATCTACATTTAACCATTTCATCCTATTAGTTATAAAGTACCAGCAAAAGAAACATAATAAACATATTTAAATTTAATTTATGACACAATATTATATATATAAGCCTATATACATGCCATAAATATTAACCAAAAAGTAAACTTTTCATCAACTTTGTTTGAGCTGATTTTGATTCTTCGGATGCTGTTAAAACGATCTACCGAATCTAACTACTTGCGTAAGAAAAAATAGACAAACCGTACGCTGAGCAATTTTTATGCTCAGTGGTGTTGATATCATATAAATTATTACATAAGCATTAAATATATATTAGTTAATAAAAGTAAGTAAATAACAATAAGCTTTTTAATCAATTTAAAATCACATAATTAATTTAATTCACATAATAAGGAAATTTAAAATATATTCAACTTTTGTTTTTGCTTTTCTTTCAATCTAAATCTTGTACTAAAATTTAGACTCATAATCAGATACACGAATCCGCCACCCCGAGTTGTTCGGCAACGATGGCTATCAGAGTAGTCCACGACCCTCAGGGAATTGGGGAGGTCTAAATCCTCTGATATAAAGACTTGCATGTCAACTGTATCTGATCTAGTCTAACTTAGTGTACAGGAGTAAAAATCAAGTTTCATTTCAATTCTATTTTTCACATCATTCTCATTTTTGGGTTCATATCATGATCAAATCATAAATTTTGCCTAATGTAAAATTAGACTTCCAATTCAAAAACATATTAAATATTTTCTTGCTAAAACATATAAAATCATAATACTAAAGCTCAAACTATAACCATGAATTTGCTAATTTAATCATTTGAAAAATAAACATGTTCCATCTCAAATCATAATTTTATAAATATTAACTAAATAATTCAAACTCATTCAAAACTCATTCAAAACTCATAAAAATAAAATTAATATAATTAATCATAATAGTCTAATTATTCTAAAGCTTTATGTAATGAAAATAAGATATTAACACAAATCGAAATTTTAATCGCTTTACTTCTTCTCTTCGTCTTTCTCCTTCAAGGTGCTCACTTCGTTTTTAGCCACAATATGAGCAATTCAATACGAAATAATATCATTTACCCATTTTAATACTAAAACTAATAAAAACAATATAAATATGCATGATTAATCAAGTTAATATACTAAGCTTCCAAATCTGAAATTCTCATATCTTTCAACTCGATTATCCGTTTTCAATTCCGTCTTCACCGGAGTACTCACTAATTCATAAGCTATCATTTAGCACCAATATTAATCAAAATAGTCAATTTTCTCTACTACCCCTTCACCATAGCCAAATAAACCAAATAAACTTCCCATCCAATTTCATTTCTTTTTCACACTTCTAACAAGCTAGAATTCTTCTTCTAATAATTTTCTATAAAAGAAATACCTATTTCACTTAAATTTCCTAATATTCCATCAATATTTTTTAATGGCAACTTCCAAAATACTTGATGAAATCAAAAATTATTGGTATATATATGTAAAACAGGCTTTAAATATTCAAAATCTATGAAAAATTTGAAGAAAAACCATACCTTATGCTTGAATTTTAAAAAAAAATGGTGAAAGAAAATATTTCCCTCCCCCTTTTCGTGAGAAATAGAGAGCATGAAACAGAATAAAAATAAAGAAAGAAGAAAACTTCTCTTTCTCTCTTCTTTTTATATTTTATATTATAAATAATAAAATATTATTATATTATAATAATATTATTAATTAATATATCTTCTAAAAATAAATAAAAAAAACATTGATTTTTTTAAAAGTAATGGTAAAATTACCATTAGATCCTTTCCATCAAAATAAAAATAGAATACTTAAACTTTAGCTCCTATATTTTTCTCACTTATTCAATTTAGTCCCTAGCTTGATAATGAATTTTTTTTAACTAACCACATGCTCCAAATAATAATTCTCTATTTTTCCATGTCTAATAGTTTTTTCAAAAAAAACGATCATAACTTTTTATCCTACTATTTATTATAAATCTTTTATTTAAGGATTTCTACCATAAATATATATATATTTAAAGTGGGGATGTTACAGAAAATGTCTTACCGAAATAAAAAGGGTAAGACATTTTACTAAAGTAAACAGTTCTTTTCCCATGTTTTGTAATTGATTTTACTGTGGGAAATCATTTTCAACCAAACAAACATTGAAAAAGGTTGAAAATTTTTTCCGTAAAATCTTTTACTACTAAACAAACAGAGCCTAAAACTCATTGCCATAATAGAGTATTTGGGTAAGATTTTCACAGGCCTTTTTAAATTATTATAATGTTATTTTATGATTATGATTATTATATGTTTTTTTGAATTATAAGAGGAGAATAAAGTCATATTAACAACAGGACTATGATGACTCGAAATCAGATTATATCTGAGACAGTGAACATCCTGATCATTAGGTCAATATGTTAAATGTTGTATACATACAATTATCACAGAACTTTGTATCTTATTCTGCTTTTGTAATTTAATATGCAGAGTATGGTATTTGGTTTGCCATTTGCCAAGGCAATTTTTGCCATCATTTTTGTTCAAAGAAAGATGTACCGTATGATATTTTGGTTGGTTATATAAATTTTTTTTATGAAGTTACACATGGATTCAATTATCAATATTTATGTAATTGCACTTACTTGATTACGATTAGTTTAAAGATTTAATTTGAGTTGAATGATAATTTCTAAAAAGAAAACTTGATATTTGAAATGATTTAGAACTTTTGGATAATGCATTTGTGTAATCAATTTGTACTTAGTATAAAATTTTATCTACATTTTTTTAATTTAGCTTGAACAAGTATATTCGATTCGAATTTTATCTCACTCAATTCGATTAAAGAAAATTTCAAATCGAGTTAAGATAATAAAATATGATTCGAAAACTCGATTAACTAAAATTTTTTTTATTAAATTCGACCAAATACTCACCTTTAATTTCAACCTCTCTTTATCTATCTAAACTCAAGTTACTCCTCAACTCCACCCTACCACCGATAAAGGTGTTTGAAAGTCAAGTTAGATTGACTAAATCCACTGAAACGATCGGTTTCTTTTTTTTTTTCCGGTCAAATTTAATAGATTAAGTTTAGTCAATTTGAAAAGTCAATCAATTTAATTAAATCATGTCGACTTCAATTTTGGATTTCAAAAACTATATTAACCAAATTAACGCTTAGAATTATATAATAAATATATTTATAACTTTAAAATAAATAAATCCATTATCTAAAAATAAACTCAAACCCAACCCAATTATAAAAAAAATTATTAAACTCAAATCATTATTATCTCGTATACTTAATTTACAAAGGAGAAAAAGAAAATAGCGTAAAATTCTGAGTGAAAAGACAATGCAAAACTAAAACAAACCATAACATGCTATAATAATCTCACAAATTATAATTACTACTTGTATTCCTATCACACGCGTGTAAAAAATCACAGATTTAGAAAACATATATATGTTTAAAAATCCCTATCATTCTCGGTTACTTACTAATATCAATGGCCTTTTGCATTTGCAGGTTCATAACACTCCTTGGACAAGTCTTTTTGGTTTAATTGCTTGGCATTTGTAGAAAAATAAAAATATTTTTATTTTTCAAAATGTTGCATGGCCAGCATCTGAAGTTGTTAAAGCATCAGTCAGTTGGGCGCAACAGTTTACCTCCACTCAGAGTTTCTACAAAACCAGCTATCAGTCATCAAATTTCCACATACATTCTGCAGATCAGTGGGTTCACCTCTTTGCTGGTGGTGCGATAGAAAGACACAATGGAGAAGTCTCAGTTGGCGGAGTTGTACGTGACAATCATGGCAATTGGATTGTGGGGTTCAATCGGTATCTGGGAAAATGCTCTCCTTTTGAAGCTGAACTTTGGGCCATACTTGATGGGACCTTAATTCTCCTTAACAAAGGTTTTCGCCATTTCACTATTCAAACGGATAATGCCGAGGTGGCTAGGATATTGTAAGAGAAGTAGACAAACGATGTTGGCATCACTATCCTACGCAGAGTTCAAAGAACTTTATCCTTTGAGGGTCATTGGACGATTAGACTTGTCCCTAGAGAAGATAATAAAATTGCGGATCACTTAGCAAAAATATCCATGACATGGAAATCTCCTCTTCAGATTTTTGAGATGCCTCCTAAAGAGGTCATAGGATACCTTCAACAAGACAAAACCCATGGGTGATAAGGTCCTGATTACCTTGTAATCTATTTTCTTTTTTATTCACAAAAAAAAAAAAATGTACAATGAATAATAAAATTTATGATTTGAAATTAATTAATCATAATAACATATAAAATATGTATTATATTAAAATAAAAATTAGACTAAATTGAGTAAAATAAAATTTAAACGCATAAATACATCAGATTAACATGCTAAATACACCACGATTGTTTATTATGACGTTGTCATCAATTGTGAAAACCACATATTGAGAATACAGATTATTAATCATCCCTCTAATTTTACTAAATTAGAGGTTGTTATTTTACTAATTTTTTAATCATCCTTCTAATTTGAATTAATTATTTTTTACATAACAAATTATTTTAGTACTAATAAATAATTAAAACTTTCCTTGGTATTCTACACTACACTATATGACTAAACGAAATATAAAATCATATAATAATTTAGTTGATTAGCAAATAAAGTAAACCTTTATCATATGCAATTATTAAAGTTAATTTAGATTAATACTATTTTAATTATCAAGTAAGAAACAAACATTAATTATAATAAATAATAGTACATCATTTCTTTGGGCCTATCACTTTGACTGTGATAGCCTAATTTGTGCTCTTATTCACTGCCATATTCGGCAGCAACCATTGACTTGCGAATTCAATGTTCTCCATTTAAACCACGCCAAGTTGGGAAAATTTAGCAACTTTGATCCATTTTTGGGTTATTTTTTCCACGAAAATTGTTGCCATTTCCAGACTGCTATTAAAGTGCATAATTGGTTTCCCTCACACTCATCAAACATTTATAGTACCACTAAGTTCACCCTTCACCAAAGTTGAATCCATCGTTCTGATCAAGGTGAACAACTACCTATACCTCATTCATTATTGTAAACACAAAAGTAACAAAAATGGCTTCCCTTTCGGTGGGTGGTGCTACTTCTGGTCTCCCAACCCCCTCCACAACAAGGATGTTGAAGCTTCATCCTGTTTCAAAATAACACCCTATCCTTCACCACTCCATCTTTGTTTTCTCCAAAAAACTTGTCATTGCGTTCCTCAAATCACAAAGCCCGAATAGTTTGCATGTCCACAACCACATCTTCAGTAGGCAAAGATGATGAAAAGCTAATTAGTGGGCAACCGAATGAGACAGTGGTTCAAGTTTCATCCTGGATTGATTACTTACCCAAAGAAATTCAGCCTTTCGCTAAGCTGGCTCGCGTGGACAAGCCCATCGGTACTTGGTTATTTCTTTTTCCCTTTGCCTGGTAACAAACTCTTCCTTTCCTTCCTTCCATTTTATTTGATAATATGGAATCATCAATCATATATACTTCAATTCCTTAATTAAAAACTTTGTGTACGTATAGGTCAGCTACGTTATCAGCACCGACTGCAAATATTCCTGATTTCAAGAATTTAGCTGTATCTGCTTGTGCAGTTCCATTTTTTAGGGGTGCTGCTTGTACCATTAATGATTTCTTTGATCGTGATCTTGATAAAATGGTAATCCCCTCTTTATACACCACGGTGTAAATATTATTTTAGTCAAAAGTTAACAACGTTGACTAGAATGAAGTGACACATTTTATTAAATGAAGTTAATGTGTAAAAGAAATGTAGGTGGAGCGTACAAAAGAGAGACCAATGGCAAGTGGGGCTGTCGCACCATTGACTTTGTTTCTTTGCGTTTCAATTGCTACTGACTGCTGAGTCATAATCAACTCTCTCCATAATAGTTTTCTTTCTCTCCATAACAATTTAAAGCTACCAACATGCTATAAAGAAATAATTGATATACAGTGAATTTCCATCAAATAAAGAAAGATAGAAGTATGTTAAAAAAAGAAAGAAAGTGATAATCAAACAAAAAATAAATAAAATATATGTATGTATTATTACTTTTATGCAACTTTTATTTTATATTTTTTCATATGATTAATTATAAAGTTTATAAATCTTATAAGTTTAATTAATCAAATTGATTAATTTATCATGAATGACTAAATTCATGACGTAGTTTTAATTTTATGGTGGTGACGAAACTTGAAGTGTTGGCATTCTATGTTGAACATTCCACGACTCAACAAAAACCCAAAACATTAAGAGAAGGAAAGAAGAAATCAAATAGAAAATCTCAAAACACTAGATTTATTTTGGTGTATTTAAAAAGTTAGCATACAACTTTCTTATATAGACAGAGAATCACCTAACTCTTATTTTTTTTAACGATGTGGAATCTTTTGCTAACATCTTATTCAACTACAACATAAACTTAACTAAATATTAACGGATATTGGTGTTGATATTTCAACATTCTAATCATTACATATCATACTCGTTAAATATATGATTCCTATGTTGATTTTATTACAACAATTCTCTATTTTCATTTCCATAGATTTTTCCTATGCTAGCCTTCACAAATAATTAAGGGTACTTTCAAGAGTAGATCCTTCCAAGTAAAATCCCACACAAAATTAGGGCACCAAACCATTTGTTGGACTCAAACCTGCAACCAAAACAAAAATAAAGGATAATTTAATTAAGTGAAACTAAACTGCAAGCATTATTTGATATTTTACTCTAAACAAATTTCTATATTTTATATAGATATTCTAATCTTTTGAAAAATTATTTAGAAAATCATACTCCCAAATCTATATCAATACGAATACTCTTTAAAGAATAACATAATTAAGACAAAAACCTCCAGATCCAGTTCCAAATACTTTAAAACGTAATACGTATACGTACTTTCGGTCGCAATCAGCTGGGGATGACAGGTTAACCGTCCTTATCTGCCAACCTAACTGTCCAGTTGCAGCTGCTAAAAACGCATAGAATGGCCAGCCTGCTCCCACACCAAGATTACAGAATTATTGGTAAACTAAACAGGACAAAAGGGCACAGTAATCAAACACAAATGTTTGTGATTGAAAAGTAGGTCCCATTCAAAAGCAGCATAATCATTAGGAATTAAATACCTAATGCAGCATTGTATGCAGTGAGAGCAACGGTGCCAATGCTTGCAATTGCAAAGCCAGTGATCCACTCTTTTGTCGACTCACAATTTTAGGGCCGTGGATTTAATGCCAGCTTTCACGTCATCTTCTTTATCCTGTGCATCAGTCACACCAGCACTTTCGTTAAATAGAGAATGTAGAAAACCTGAGAGATATATGTTCAATTAGTATACCTGATGAGCATAAATGGTATCGTACAGAATAGTCCAGAAACAACCAGAAAGGAAGAGTGGGAGTAGAATCGGCGGTTGCAAGCTTCCTTTAACTGCATACCACCCTAGTATTGCTCCCCAGTTGATGGTCAAACCTAAATAAGCTTGCACCTGCGCCATTATCATCGTCATCACCATATAGAGGAACCAATTAAAAAAAAAAATATAGGAACCAAATAAATCATATGTAGGAACCAATTAAGTAAACCTATAAATAAATAGCCAGCGATCGTAAAAAATATATCGATGTTAGAGTATAAGCAGAAGGTGAGGGTTATTTGGAGGTCAAAAGCACAGTCAATTTGCCTACGATCTCATAGTGTAATAACAAAATTCAATTAGAAAATATAGTAATAAATATTATAAGCGACAAACTTATCCTTTAAGCTTTTTCTTTTCCTTTTTATGTTACATTGACATGTATTTTCTCTAGAAAAAAACAAATATATTTATGTAATCATCATTACCCAGTATGTCAGTCTCTTCATGAGAGGATAGGTACAACCTAGGAAGATGAACGCAGCCTCAATGATCCAACTGTAATCAGATGGAAGGAAATTAGAATAACCCAAAAAAAAACTAATTATGGAATATACATATATAAAATTTTGTTCATGGAAAAAATGATCTCGATTGATACAATAAATATATTAGATCAATTTTAACTTTACGTATACCATAAATACTATTATATTCATAAATTTAGTGATGATAAAATATTAATTACGTATTGCATTTAGTGAGGTAGGGTTTTCAATCATTGTGAAAAACAAAGGAGAGGAATTGAAGGAATGAAGTGAGACCTATAGTTGGTGAGTTGGAGGAAAATTCCATGACTCAGTAGCAATTGAAACGCAAAGAAACAAAGTCCTTGAAATGGCGTGACAGCCCCACTTGCCATTGGTCTCTCTTTTGTACGCTCCACCTGCATTTTACCCAATTTCTTTTACACATCAACTTCATTTCATAAGTTTATATGTACTTGCTGGAACAATACATATTTCCGACAAAATAAGGCGATTATTTAATAGAAAAAACCCAAAAACTAATTGTTCGGAACTCTAGCCAACTTCGTTAAGTTTGGTCGAAAATAATATTTAAACCGTCTTGCTTGAAGAAGGAATTTACCATTTTATCAAAATCACGATCAAAGAAATCATTAATGGTACAAGCAGCACCCCTGAAAAATGGAGCTGCACAAGCAAATACTGCTAAATTCCTGAAATCCGGAATACTTCCAGTTGCTGCTGCCAACGTAGCTGACCTATACGTACACACAAGATTTAATTAAGGAATGAAAGGGTATATTATCAATTAATTATCACCCGAAACATAAAAAATGGAAGGAAAGGAAGTGTTAGTTACCATGCAAAGGGAAAAATCAGAAACCAAGTACCGATGGGCTTGTCCACTCGAGCCAGCTTAGCGAAAGGTTGAATTTCTTTAGGTAAGTAATCAATCCACGATGAAACTTGAACCACTTTCTCATTCGGTTGCTTACTAATTAGCTTTTGATCATCTTTGCCTACTGGATATGTGGTTGTGGACATGCAAGCTATTCCGGCTCTGTGATTTGAGGAACGCAATGACAAGTTTTTGGGAGAAAACAAAGATGGAGTGGTGAAGAATGGGGTGCAATTTAAAACAGGATGATGCTTCAGCATCCTTATTGTTGGGGGTGTAGGAAAGAGAGAGGGGGTCCGGAGGCTAGAATGAGCACCACCAACTGAAAGGGAAGCCATGTTTTTTTATTCTTTTGTGTGTACAGTAAAGAATGTTTGGGTGTATGAATGAGGTAAGTAATTGTTCACCTTGATCACAAAGATGGACTAAAGTTTGCTCAAGAGTGAATTTGATGGTGCTATAAATATCTGCTGAATGTATATATAAAGAGAGGAGATCAAAATTCCACCCCACGTGGAAACAAAAGTCTAGGTCAAAAATTATGTGCTTAACAACGGTCTGGAAGGGCAACAAACTGTGGAAAAAAAAGAAGACCGAATACTCTTTACTTGCTACAGTGTCCCAACTTCCTCGTGGTTTAAATGGAGGACTTTGTATTGGCAAGTCCTTTAAGTTATTAAATTTATTTCACACGCTACGCAAGCATGGGATGGGATAGTACTAGTACAAGCACTACAGCAAAATAGGTTATTAGCGATATTTTTAACGGAGTTTGACGGCGTTTTTCAATAAGCGCCACAAAAGGTAAATCAATAGCGACGTTTATAGAGAAAGCGCCGCTAATGCTCTGACCTTTAGCGGCGTTTATGTCGAAACGCTGCTCACAGTATTAGCGGTACTTTCCTATAAACGCCACTAAAGGTCAGGATATTTTAGCACAAAATGGCAATCTGTTGCCAATCAACTACGAGTCATGGCATCATATGCCTGATAGTAACAAAAATCAAGCTCTCGATAATATTAATGTAATAAAGTGAATGTAATTTATAATAATTTTGGTTTAATTTTAATTTATATTTACTTTCTAAACTTGTATTATTTGCAGGAGAGATTTATTTTAGAGGTCACGGACGACTATGTAAAGAAATCATTAGGAAAGAAATGGAGAGACCATAAGAGTACTATAAAAAAAGATTATTTTAATAATAATATGAGCCTCGAAGATAAATTACGAAATGTTCCGCCGGGAATGCTGAGGTACCAATGAAAAGAACAAGTTAGATTTTGGAGCTCAAAGAAAGGAGAGGTATTATGTACTACTAAACTTTTATAATTATTTCGGCTTATAGTATTTATTATATACGTAATAATAATTAATGTAGGATCGTGAGCGTATTGGAACTACAAGTAGGCAAAAACAAAAATCCACGCACACAGCTGGATCGAGAAGTTTTGCTTGTGTAGCTGCTAATGAGGTATTTTGAATTTATTAATTGTGTCAGATATTAATTACTTTCTACTAATTGTATTTGTTTGATTATATATTTTGTATCTAACTCCTTGATTGACTTATTATGATAAATTAAAGGATAAGAAGGCGGAGTATGAAACGATGGCTTCAAGTGATAGTTCAGTTAATCTAGAGGACATTGATAACCAAGTTATTACTGAAGTGTTGGGTCTTGAGAGGTATGGTTGGGTTCGATTTCAAGGATCTTTTGTTAGCCCATCCCGATATTTTGGATCCAGCTCGCAGTGATACATACCTTCGGAGAGTTAGGATCAAGTTAAAGTTCAGAGGTTAAGAGATCAAATGGCTCTGATGCAAGCGAGCATAGTTGAGCAAATTGCTCAACTTTAAGAGGAGGTTACAACGAGAGAAGCAAAAGTTCAAAGAAAATATGATGAACTCCAGCTACAACTTAAAGCGGAGGCAGCAGCGAGGGAAGCAGAGGTAATAAGAAAGCATGACGAACTGCAGCTACAACTTCAAAATATGATGAAAATGTTTTAGCAGACTCCGCCATCTTGGACTTTTATTTTTTCTTATTATGAGAATAATATACACAATACTACTTTTTGAATATATTTTTCATTTATTTATTAATTTAAGTCATATGCATATTTCTTTCGTTTATCATTTACATCTAGATTTGAAGTTATTGGATGGATTTGAATTGGTTGGATTTGAATTTATAGGAAAAAAATGTTGAAAATTTGGGTTCTATATAAATTAAAAAGAGCTGTTAAAATCTGTTAATTTTAGCGGCGTTTGTGGGAAAAACACCGCTAAAGACAATGTCCTTTAACGGCATTTTTGAGAAAAGCGCCTCTAAAGACTATTTTATGAGAAAAGAGCCGCTAAATACTATGTTTTTTGGCGGCGTTTGCAGAGAGAGCGCCGCTAAAGACCATGTTCTATAGCGGCATTTTTCTTAATAAACGCTGCTATTTTTAACGGTGTTATCTTTAGCGGCGCTTTCGAACCCAAAAAAATACCGCTAAAAACCTGTTTTCCTATAGTGAAAGCCTTTAATCAAGCTTGTCCTTTTAGGAGAAATAAAAAATATGTACGCTATAATAAGCTATGTAAAAAAAACAATGAACACTAACCAGATGTAAAATATCATAACTTTAGTAATTTAATAATAATAACAATAATAATTGTATTCTTCAAAAAATATTGTATAAAAAAGTTTAATGGGTTGTCAAATTAGTGATACTTTGACTATTATTATAAATGCTTTGACGACATTTGTAATATAAGGAGGGTGACTGATTTTCACCATGGTAATTGAAAGTTTAGTGGTATCCAATATATTGATTAACAAAAAAAAAAATATATGAGACTGTGATTTCATGTCATGTTTAATTTTTTTTTTGATTTTTAGTATTTTTAATTGGATTTAATTTTTTTTTAAAAAAATTTGATTTGTCATTCTCTTATTGAAAAAAATGAGAATGATGTGAAATTATAATTTTGTACCATCTCTTCTCATTGATTAATATGTGATATAATATCTAACTCATTTCAATAGATTAGTAATGTGGTGTATACCGATCCAAAACAGAAACATAATAGCGGTGTTGGAAGTCAACAAAGTTCGTGGAAAGAAAAAAGAAAGAAAACCAATAAACTGTGGATTGCATGATTAGACATGGAGGTGTTGTTCCAACACCAGGGGTCGCTTTCCGGAATATTGCTTTCCAACACTATGGATTGCATCATTAGAAATGGACTGACTGCCATAATAATTCCACAAAGCTAAAGCACCAAATCAAGTGGCAAATATGGTTCTTTAGAAGTACGTAAAAAGTAAAACAAATAAATGAAGAAAATTAAAAAAAAATCCAAAAATTATGGGAAAAAACAAACTCTTTAAAATACAAAATAAAAAAGTAAAATTCAAAAAATATAAAAGTGGTATCACATTAAGTGAATTTCCATCAAAATCAAGATAAATTTAATATATTTTAAGATTTTAATATTTTTTATAAGTAAAATTTTATTTCATTTATATTTTTTATGTCTATAAATATAAACTTTGGAGAAGTATTATAAAAATCTCTATTTCTTTTGTCCTTTGTTTACTTTATTTATTTATTTCATAACTCATTATTATACTGATCTAATGAAAATAATCAAGTGTTATGTGTCAACTGATGTTTTGATTTGAATTGAAGTTCTAGTGGGACAACTTGTTAGAATAAAATGCTTTTAGATTAACTAGTTCCAATTATGAAAATTCTAGTACAAGAAAACAATAAATATAGATGGTCATATAGTGAAGGTGAGTGCTCTTAAAGATATCCATGACATAACTAATTATTAAAACTCCAAAAAAATTCATGTACCTTAAATTGAAGATTAAAATAATGAAAATAAAAAGATCTCGATAAATTATGTCAATACGAGAAAATATGGAGCTGAGAATGAAATGTTGTCAACAATGATTTTGCATGCAATAGTATTATTGAAATAATGAAAGAAAATGAGGATCTTGAATAAATTTGTTAAGAAATGTAGACATGGAATAGATTGGCCAAAATGAAAAGACACAATTCAGGTAGTATTAAATTCGTGCAATTTTTAGACCAATAGTCCAAATATCTAAAGGTATAATGCCAGTGAGATACAAATTAGTAGTTTTGCGAAAATGGAATAAATGAAGTTTTTCGCTAAATCTTGACATTAATTATAATATTCTTTTGTGTTGGATGCAATGACCTTTAGATATTTTATTGGTCTGGTACTTCATGAAAGATTTGGTATACGTCTAATGATTGTTATTACAACATTTACATGAATCACTATATAGTAAAGTTTATATTAAAATCCTAGTATTTAAAATACTAGAAGCATATAGAAATTCTTAAGAAATAGGTCAATATGTTTGCGTAAATATTTATATGAAGTGAGATTATTTGAACATATGTGATAAATTCGAGTTGAAAGAAGATTATAAAATGATTAAAATGCGTATTTGTATTTTTATAGAATGATCATGATCAAAGTTTGTTATAATTATTGTTGGAACTCTTGAAGAGATCAAAATATATTTTTCAAAATTTTTTCTTCACTCATGACTTTCAAAAGAATGGTGATATAAATGTTTAACAAATGCGTGCAAGTGATCATTTGAAAACTAACATTCAAAACTAAATATGTCTGATTTGAAAAATTTTTTGGAATTGGATTGATGATCAAATTAGTGGTCAAATCACTAATTCTCGATTCGATCAATTCGACCAATCTTACTTTTAAGTAGTTTTGTTCATTAGCATTGAAAACTATCTGAAGGTTAATGACTATGTTTCCAAGGTGGTGAGTGGAAGTTCAAGCAATTGTATGTGTTTGTCACCAACATGGAAAGGTGCAAACTGATAAACTGCAATGTTCAAATGGTCAAAGCGAATAAGAAAAATAAACCTTTGAGGAAGTGGAGAAAGACGTCATATGATCCCAGAGGAACCATAAATCTCACATCCATTATGTACTTTAATAAATTCCACGTTCATACCATTTTCAACAACCTTAACCTCCATTCCCCAGAAAGAAAAACTGTATTTTACAGGTTAGTATGGACAGTAACGTAGCACTTAAAAGCTGCATACTAAAGAGACGAGATTATAATCTATATTTTGGACAGACAGATCAGATGATTCAGAGGTTTCAGCATGATCAGATTAAGACAAGCAATCTGAAAATTACAAAGCCACCAACTGGAGCAGGAACTTGAAAACAGAGGGAATTACTCTGATTCCAATAGGAACCTGAGTTAAGGAATCGAAATTCTTGAAGCTTTTTGCATATGCATGAAAAAAACCAACAGCAAAGGCAACAGTATGGTAAACTATTTCCATAACTTGAGACTGGTAGTATTCTCATGCATTCCGGTGGCTTGAAAGTATAGAAACCTGTGAAACCTATAATGTATTTGCTTTTGCTTAGAGTACTACCACTTCCATCTATCCCTGTCCGATAATTTACCTAGACTTGATCACCTGCCTTCAAATCCTCAACGGTTTAAGCTTCAGTTCTGTCTATTTTAGCACACAAACCTCGGCTAAAATGACTGAAACCCTCCATAGATGACATTAGCCATTACATTAGGAAAATTCCCACCATTTGGCAAAATTGTCCAATAATGACCATCTTTTTTGGTGGCTTCAAAGAACTGTTGATAGCAGAGCTACTTGTAGAACAGATTGTAAGCTGGTAAATCCTGTATTCTATGTACATCGTCCAAAGACAGTTCTCTCTGCAGTTGTGTGCGTGTTACTTGTATAACCTCCTGCAAGAACGAAAATACTAGAGAATTAGGGGTTGAAAATTGAAATGACTCATTCAACAAAAAGAGGTGATCCAAATGATTGATATCAAGCAATACATTAAGATTCTAGAAAGGAATCTTCAAGGAGCCAGCTTGACGGGACAAAGAAAGTGTGGGGTTGGGGGGGGCGGGGGGGAGATTGGTCCAATTGGATGCAATGGTTGCATATAAATCCTTTCATAAGCTTTTTTGTTTAAAAACGCCTTCCACATAAACTAATAAAGCATCTTTTCCTGTTCAGTCACCCTAAATGGAAAAGGAAGAAATAAATGGACAAATTGGATGGTTCATGATTTCACATAGAGCAGTACTGGAATGAAATTAAAATATAAAAACCATTCAGTTTAGAGTTCCATAGGAAGAAGTTTGGCAAGATGTGAATGCGACAAGAGAGAGAGAGAGAGAGAGAGAGAGAGAGAGAGAGAGAGAAAGTACATTGAACTCCATGTAGGAAGCACGCATAGCAAGCCACTGAGCATCCATCAATTCAAAAGCTACACAATATAGTACATCAAAGGCTTCTTCATCTTCTGCAAAATTTCAAACATTCAGATCTTGAGACCGCTTACAGGGAACCGTGAAAACATAAATCAGTTTCATAAATCCAACAGTGCTTCAGCATACTGAGATCCTCGGTTCTGTTACCTCCTAATAGTTTCAGGAAATTTATTCCTGGTAGATTTTTTGGTTTTTCTGCAAAAAAAAAAGAAAAAGAGAGAGGATAGGTCACATAACAGCTAACCTATTTTTACTATGGATCTTAAACTATAAAATATGTTTGCATTCTAACCAAAAAGATCCTCTACACCTGGCAGACCATTCAGAAACTTGAACTATTGACCTCCATGCAAATAATTGAAAAATATATAGGATAAGATCATCGAAAATATCATTATGAAAGATTGTCCTATCACATACATGAATAGTCCACTGCATCTACAACGGTTGTTTTCATGAGTATATCAGGGGACACTCAACAATTACCGGAGAATGAAAATTGCTGTTAAAAAGGACTTAGAAAAACTTTATTTGAAACTATAATTGTTTAACATATAGTTACATTAAGCTTAATTTTTGAGAAAACATGTGGTACATGAATGAGAAAGATAGTTTAAAATTTTTGAGAAAACCTGCATATAAATCCAACATCTGAATCAACATAAAAGATACATTGATGCCAGCGACGGCGAATGGGTATTCCCAAGTTGCTCTGTCTCCATCTTCCTTCAATAATAACCTATGAAAAGATGCCTTCATTTTGTATTTGTATATAATTAGTAAATAAGCCAAATTTCTTGCAAAATCTAGACGCATAAAAGGCCAAAACAAAAGAGAAGGCTCACCGGAAAATTTTGGCCAAAAAACAACAAATTTTCAAGTGAGATAAAACCGCAACCCCTACAATGAAAAGTTTGCTTTTAGACAAATAAAATTTGATTTTGAATGTAGAAATTAGGGAAAAAGACTGTCGCATTAAAATGCATTTGCCAATTACTGTATGCCATTAGTTGCATATTCTTTCCAAGTCTCCTTCGATAGCAAGTTAAAAAGTCATAAAAGTGAAGGAATCAAGAAGTTTACCGAAAGTCAGTTGATGGATTAGGACCTTGCCACCCCATATCTTTCCACTGTTCAGAGATCAAGCCTGTTAGAACAACATTTGGAAAGGCAATGTGCCACAATTTTATGAGAGCTTTCTGTGACACCAAAGGATCATGAGATCAGTAATTATCTAATTTATACAGTGTTTAAATTGATTAAAATGAAACATGCTGAAGGCAGAAGACCCCAAACCATAGCTATTTACAAATTGTAGAAAATTATGACAGATAAAAGAATAAATTACTTAGATATGAGTTTTAAAGATCTTCTGGTAGGAAAAATAGTTGTTATTTATGATGTACAACCATGTCTGATCATAGTTAGAAATGCTAGAAAACAATATGGATGTTAAAAGAATGAAGTGCCTGATGGTCAGGACGAGTCTCATCAAAAGGTACATGTAGTCGTTCTTGAAGCCTGCGAAGTCTTTGTTCCTGATCAGAATTTGAAAAAAACTATATCAATTTTATTATCACTGACGCTGAGAATGGAATTAATATGTGTATGAATATGTATACTATATATACATCAAAACAGATTAGCCTAACAATATCAATACTCTAGTTCTGCACCAATTTTTCATTAGTGTAGGACAAATGCCACATTCTCTATGCACATCATTAAAATGAATACTCGAGAAATGATGACAAAAACCAGTTTGGTTCTACTCAAGAAAAGTCAGAAGTCAACCGTAGGGAGTTGGTTACATGAGGACACTGCATTCACTGTCTTGTAACAGTGTACGTAAACCTTACCGGATAATAAATAATTGTATAATGAAAAAAATAATTACACATAAAAATTTGAAGACATTAGAAAATCAGTCCTAATACTTAAACATTTTCGATTACCTGAATAGGAGTCAAAGTGTAGTCAAGAAACTTCTCACCGCGCCTGTTTCCAAAGCGATTGAAGAGCCCTCCTAGCCATGATCTAGGTCCAACCATAGCATTAGCTGCAACCATACAAGACTGATTAATGATATTAAAGAAAGAGGTGTAGAATGCTTTACAAGGCAACGTGCATTTCAATGTTGAAATAGGTTGACATGGTCTTAAACATGGCATGTACACACCTTTGAGTAATTTTACTCTTAGTTTCTCTACACTGCAGATGTTGAGACTTGGCATAGAGGAATGGAGAAAAGAAGCATGGTATGCCTATAAAGAACCAATGCTAATAATAAAGAAAGCTAGAAAAACAGGGCAAATTTCTAGGTTAGCAAATTTGAATTTGCAATAGGTTATGTTGCATTCTACCTCGTAAGACTTTTGTTTTTAGCTCTCCTAGTATTTTGGAATGCCAATGACATGTCTGTCTAAAGCTAACTCTACCCATTATCATGGAACCTCATGTGATATATGAAGAGCTCAAGGCAACTCATGAAGTGTCGGAACATTAGATGATTCTAACTAGTTAAGTTGTACAAATGTTTCGCTCCATTTGGCTACATATTAAGCTACATAATGATGTTGATTTCAGAAAGCATTGTATGTCAATGTAAAGTAGGAATTGAACAAATATACACTTGCATACCAAACATACTAGGCAATTAAGACTATCCTAATTTAGAGTGCCGAAACATTGGAATGCTGAAAGAAATTATTAGGAAAATCTACTCACTAAAACATTGAGCTAACTGTGATAGTAGGTGAATGGAATTGTGTGGCCATTCCAACTCTTCACTGCCCTTCTTTCGTCTCCAGTAAACTTCATCCTCATCAACCTACATTTCAATTTTCGACCAACTAGTCAATACCAGTTAGTTACATAGAAATAAAAGTGGCATTGTCCTGACTGAGAATGATAGGCTGCAAATTCGTTAACTCGTTTCATAAGGTTGAAGGTTCAATTTGGAAGCTAAACATTGTATTGTAGATGGTCATGCATATAACTAAGCCCTTAACTATTCATCATATAATGCAATGCATTCATTCTGACATAAAACTGAACAAGAGACATTACTACTAAATGCAGAAATGGAAGAATTTTTTTAAAATATAAATAGCAGGAAGTCAATGAATATAGATACTCCTAAAGTTATAGCCTTGTTGATTGCAAGAAACCAAGCTTTTTATATATTTGAAAAAAGGTTACTGCAAATTCATGAGATTTGCCAAGAGGCAAGCCCATATTAAGCTTGATAACAAAAACAGATCAAGCTAACAGTTACATTTAATTAATAGACTTGTAATAGCACCGGTGATCAAAATCAGAGACAGAAAAAAAGGGGTATGGAGGGCTAGGGGGAGGATTACTCTGTGAAGAGAAGAGCAAGAAGGAAAGCATTGTCGACGCTTCCTTAATCTCATGAGAGAGCCAAAAATAAAATATTAGATCCTTACATTCCTTTTAACCTAACGCAAATGGGAAAAAAATCCAAAAAGGATTGGAAAAATGGGTAACAAATGATTGCAGTAAACTCATGCGCCTCCATCCCTTTCAACCCTTCTCATCATTTCATCTCTCTGAAAGAGAGAGGGGGTCAAGGAATATAATGATGACACAAACACAAAGATACGCAGAAAATGAAAAAGAAGAGTACATTTTGGGTTGAGATAAAAAGAAACGTTAAGAAAAAAGAGCGCAATCAAAGGTCACTTTTTGCATGTAAGAAAGTTTAATGGCATCCCAAAAGAACAAAGTGAAGATAAAAGTTTTAAATTGTAATGCAAAAGAAAGAGGAAAGGAAGAAAAGTCATAAAAGGCAATAGCATATTGTCCCTTGTGAGGAAAACATTGACATGCAATGCATGACAAATTAAAACACAGGTACAAGGAATGAAGAAAGAGTAAAAACATTTTACCTGGAAAGGGTTTGTCTACCTGCTAATGCTAATGGTAGTGCATGTGTTGTGAAGAAAATTGGGCCCGATTGCCAGATGGGCAAAAGTGTGGGGCAAGAAGTGGTGGAGAAAAGAGGAAGAAGAGAAAGAGAAGATGAAGATGGAGGTGAAGAAAGGCAACATGTTTGGGAGAAGGAATTTGGATACATCATAGATGCAGTGTTATTGTTGTTTATTGTCTCTCTCTCTCTGCCACCAAGTTCCCGGATCACTTGCCTTCATCGTAGCACTCGGGAGGGATGGGGTGTTACATATTTTTATACTTTGGCTTCCTACTAACTTTATAACGTAACTCTATTTCCACTTTAAAATATTTTATCTTCACTTTCTATTGGAAAAAACAATTTCAATAAAAAACACTTTAAAAATAATACTGACAATATTCTTTTCTTAATAATAAGAAGTTATGGTAAATTACAATAAATAAAATAATAGTATCAAGAAGAATTGGAATCAACCAAATTTGGCTTATGAAAAAGATTAAAATTTTTATTTCCTAATGAACAAGAAAATCGAATTTATCCATTGCTGAAACGAAAATCGAACTTAACCTAAAAATGGTACAATAAAAATTTCATTCAAATTGAAATAAAATACAATTCAAATTATTGTTACCTTCATAGATGTATCTTTCACTATCATTAGTCTTTTAGTAGCTTTGATAATTTTGCATGAATACACTAATGTGAGTTGCTATGCCATAATCTATTAATCAAGTGTTCTAGGTAACGTAATCAATTAATCTCTGAACAAACAAAATTAAGAAGTGCACTTGTTGCACCACAAGAGAAACAACCATACTTAATTAATATCTTTTGTTGTTTATTTTGTAGTGTCATATCTGTAACTTTCTTAATTTTCTTTATATACCTTGAAGGTAAATTTATTAAGAACATACTAATTTTAACTTTTTCGTTCTTTACAAACCTCTTTTCAATGTCGATTATAAATTCCATATCAAGGGCGAATCTTGAGGGCTGACAAGAATTTCGACCCCTCTTAAAATATAAATTTTTTTTAGCTTCGTCCCTATTCCTTACCGTTGGTAATCTTATCAAACATAGTGCCCTTAAATATTTTTTTTTTTATATAAATCACCGTATTATTAATAGGAAGCGGGCTAGAACGTCCAAAATACAAGAGAGAGACCGGGTCAAATAGCCGAAACATAAAAACAATAGACTGAAAACAGTAAAGCACAACAGAATACCATAAAAGCAGAAAAAGAAAAGAAATCAAATCTAAACCCTTCCACTTCCAAAATACCATCAGAATAATCCCAGAAAAAAACCTCCAGCCACTCTGATGACTAAGATCCAGATGAAGCAAACAGGAGGCAAATGGGGTTTCCAAAGAGATGACACTGCCCTTAAATATTTCAATGCATACAATGATATTAGCAAGCATAAATGTATAATGGTAGTTTGTTTAATCAATCAAAACAACTTTACATAAGATTTTAAATTTAAATCAAAATAAAGTAAATAATGTAAATCCTATTTCAAGATATCAAACCAATAAGAACATACCGAACAAATTTTTTTTTAGGCCAATTTATTACTCTCATGTAAAATCGAATAATTATCAAATGTTTATTAACATAATTACACATAAATTTTATTAAATATTAACTTTCTTTTGGATCGATCAATAATAAAATGATTTAAGTATCTTGCACATAACTTTTATATTTTAAAATAAAATAATTTCAACAATAGCGATCATTTTGATAACTTATTGTTTCAATGATTTTTTTTAAGAATATATAAACATACCACTATTCAATTTTAAATCAAAATTGTAATTTCTGATCATACTATAGTTTCTGAAATAAAAAAAAAATTTATCTAAAATAACCATAGAAAATAGGAAGCAATTCACCCATAGTCATGTAGCCAACTAATACAGACACTTACACGTGCTTCTAAAATTCCATATTCGTTTCTCATTAAACCAAAATCTTAATAAGTCTTTCAATGCTGCAACTTCAATAAATCCCCCTAATAATGAATCAAAATTTAGACATTATAAATCAATTACCAAGTATAAAAAATATTCATAAAACTCACGGATAATCCATTTGCTCCATATTATGGATACTCATCACTTCTTTTATAAAATTTTATTTTTTATTTTTTAAACGTAGCGAGTCCGATAATTAATCCTCCGCATTCTGTAAATTCATTAAGAGGGTGGATGCTGATCACGAGTTTCAATCACATAAAAGATGGTGTAAATGATTAAATTTTACTTTTAATCTTATTATACTTTAATTCGAGATTTAATCATTAATACTTTAATTGTTAATATAATTTAGTCTCTATATTTTATAATGCTATTAATTAGTTTAAATAGTTAATAACATTAATTTTTTAATTAAAATGTTACGTGATTATATATTATTCAAAATTAGATTTTTAAATTCAAAGAATAGAGAAAATTAAATTATTAAGAATAAAAGTAGAATAATTAAATTTCAAATATACAAAATTTATAGAGACTCGGAATATACTTTAATTTTCAAATTTTTACCCTATATTTGATATGTAACAGAAGTGATTCCAATCATACGAATAGGGGAGGGGCATGTGCCCAAAGAAAATGAAAATTGATTTTCAAAGTTGTTGAAAAAATAGAAAATTATGGATAGAAACCTAAAAAAAAAAAAAAAGTGACATAGAGAATAGGATTTGAATAGTTTGTATGAATGGGAAGAGAAAACACCAAGATACTATGAGTAGTTTGAAACAAGAAGATAGATTTGGAGTCTGAATTACAAAGTTAATTAGACTCTATTCATAAGGTGACTGTGTTTAATTTCTACAAAATAGATATTTAATTCTTATTATATCCCATTTCCACGGAATAGTTATTTAATTCCTCTTTTAGTGAACTAAATACACAAAAAAAAAGTAAATATTCCTACAGGTATTGAGATAATGAGTTCTAAATATCAGGATAATAAACATGCAATCAAGTTCATCGGTTCATTCCAATTTTACATATGTCATAAGTAATTTATAAAAACAACAAATTTCAAATATAACATCTGATATCTTCCAATCAAAGAATTTAGTGAATTAAACGCAAGACCTAAAAAATTAATAGAATAGAAAAAAATATCTAATACAATATATATTGAAAATATTCAAATATGACACTTGAATTATCAATATATGTATTATTATAGTAAATAGAATTAATATCGTTAGTGAATACTAAACTGACAAATAAAAATTTGATACATGGATTTCTTTTTAAATCACCAAATTCACATAAATATTACGTGAAAAAATAAATAAAATTCAAATAAAATAAAATAAAATAAATAACTAAACTTACACCATGTGGTTAAGAAAAAAAAAAGTAGAGTTAACATAAAATTAAAAAGTAAAATTAAAAAATCACAACTTTCCTGAAGTTCATTGATAAGCTAACAGTCTCCAAATATCAACAATTTCGTCTTAAATGTTGAATCGTGGAGTATTCTTGATGATTTGAATTTTATTCAAGATAGGAGATAAATGATTCAAACAGATAGTATGGAGGCGATTAAGGTCATTCAGAAATCCTCACTAAAGAATTTGAGATCCACCCTTATTAGATGCATTTATCATTTGTTGGAGAATATATGATTATGGGATTTGCAACATATTCTCAAGGATCACAATAAAATAGTTGATTGCATGATCAAGATGGCATTTGATACAAATTATAGCCTGATAGTGTTTAAAGAAATTCCAAGTGAAGTGTTAATTATTTCTTCTGTTGTTCAAGCAAGATTCAAAGTTTTCTTGTGTAATTAGTTTGAATTGCAAGCTTGTTTTTGTTTTTACCAAAAGAACAATTGTTTGAGATTTGTGTGGAAGGCTAAAATTTCCAAAAATTCTCAAAAAGTTTACAAGCCCAAATTTCTCAAAATTTGATTTGGATTTAGCTTGTGATTTGGTTGGCACACTGTTTCATTTGTTGAATTTGATATTTTGTTTTGAATATATTGGTGTCAAAAATAATATTGCATATTTTAACACATTTGGGTCCGTTCATGTTGGGGTTTATTTATTTTTAATAATTGCCATGTGAAAATCCTCATCTTGATTTCCAGTTAAAACTCTTTCGGGAAGATGATTTTTTTTTATGTATTTAATTAGGGAAGGACTTTAGTATTTATTTTAATGGTGAATTATGTTTTTTTATCTATAAGTTTAATATTTATTTTTTTATTAATTACTTATATTGTTTAGGTTTAGTTGTTTTTAATTTTATTTAGTTTTCACATAAAATTATTTTATTCATATAAAATTGATAATTTGTAAAATAAAATTACGTATCAAATTTTCATTTGTTAATTTAGCATCCGTTAACGATATTAACTTTAAGTAACATAATAATACAAAAATATAAATACCATATTAACCATTTTATGAAAGTAAATATTCTATAGGCTGAGAGAAATATAAAAGAATTAAGGGTTGGAAGTATGAGAACTCATAATTAGGCAAGAAAGACGAAGATGAAAAATGTAGAATAAAAGGAAAGAGAAAGGATTATATGAAACTGTGATTTCATGTCATATTTATTCATTTTCAATAGGAGAATGATAAATTAAATTTTTTCTCTTAATTTTTAACATTTTTAATTTAATTTAAATTTTTCAAAAGGAAAAAATTAAACATCAAAAAAAATTTAATTTTTTATTTTTTATTAAAAAAATAAAAATAACGTGAAATTACATTTTCATATAATTTTTTCTCTAAAAAAAGGAGTAGATAGACCATACATCCGAAAGTCCATCCCAATTCACAACTAAATTAATTTATATATCCATCTCACCAATCGCAATACGGAGCACCAACCTTTGTACTTTATACGCACTACAACAAACACAATTACTACAGAATTTTCGTTTTTATTAAGTAATATAATTTATTTAAAATATTATATATATATATATATATATAAATTCTATTATACAAATTTTAAATCTTTTCATATATTTATATTATTTATAAAAAATTAATTAATTTATTTTTCTGGTATTGTATTAAAGCTATCATTATATATTAAATTTAAATCATATTACTCGATTTCACCCCTAATATTATATAAAAAAAATTTGGGTTTGTTAATAATTAATTAGTAAAAATTTGTTCCTCGATACCATCGATGAGATTGCTATAATTTTGAGCAGAAATTAGACATTTGGTTAGCTTATTATAGTGACCTAGGAATGGAAAGTTACACCAACTAACCTATATATTGAAGTCATGACAGTGGTCAAACATTTGGACCCCCCTGCCCATCAAAACTGCCATTTGTCTTATTCAGTAAAACCTAATCTATAGCCTTCTAGAAGTAAGTAAAGGATAACATTTGATTACCAATGATTTCTCGCATTAATAATATTATTTTACTACTCTTCCGTATATGGTTGGGATTGGGTTTAATTGTCTCGCTTTGGAAGCAACCGCTGTTTACCACTTCTCCTCTCTCTCTCTCTCTCTCTTATATACTTCGTATTTACTGTAGGTTAGGTGAGATGTATTTGGGAATTTTGTAAATATTTCCACACTATTTGGCTTTCTTTTTCTTTTTTATAGAAACAAGAATGGATTTGACTAATTAGAGATGCCTAAGGATTTCACTAATTAAATAGTTTGATCTAAAGTTCAATTCAGTTAGTACAATTATTATTTTTTATTTACTTCTTTTATAGGAGTGTAGAATCATATTTTTTTTTAATTTTTATTTTTTATACAATATTTAAAATAATTCGTACTCTTTCTTCAACTGTTAAATAAGAAGATAATGTATTTCAACGTACTCGAATTCGTGTCTTTTTATACTGACAATAAATATCGATACCAATCAAATTAAGATCCAATCGACAAACACTAAGACTATATATATATATATATATACTAAATGATAGGGTTAATGAAATAGTGTCTTGATGAACACCAAAACTTTAATCCAATCCCTGAACACCTTCCATCCTCTTTCTTGGTAAAGATAATCTAAATAAGGAATGGAAAGGGGTAAGATCTGTTAATGTATAAATTTATTAGAAGTAACACTCACTCCAGTGAAAATGTCATGAGGGTGAGGAGGTTGGCTAGGTTGGAAGTTTACAAGGAAAGCAATGTCACAAATCACTTATGGTCAAAGGTCAACAACAACCAAATGTACAATAGGAAAGGGCAAATTAAAAGCCCATTAAATGTTCCTTTTATTAGTGGCATCAATCCTTTTAACAGTCCAGGCGGTCTTTCAATTCAACACTATTCATTCAGATAAATCCTGACCGTTCCTTTCACCGCGAACTGCCACGTGTAGCGCCACCAGATGATACATTCCTTGATCGTACACGACGGTATGTGGTCAATTGACTGGCTGTATCAATGTAAATGGTTCATAGCAGCCGCCTTCTCGAGGGTCAAAGCTTGATTTCAACAGGGTTATTTGCATCAAATTAAAATGGTGATTTTGAAAATGACCCTTTTCTATTTATAACAAGACCGTCAAGGTTAATCATCTTCCATTTACACACACTTCCTCTCTACCAGCCGCAGAGTTGGTAGCCATGAACTCTCTTGTTCGAAATGCCACATCAAATTTTAGCCGTAGAGTGGATGGGTACGAGCTGTTGGATCAAAGCGGCGAAACAAGGGAAGAAAGTCCCCGTCAATATAGGACGTATTCCAAGAGGAGAGCTCAGAGCGTGGTGGCTTCCTTGAGTTACAGGCGAGATCGAGCTAAGAAAAGGCAGATTTTCTTGAGGTCATACAAGTTATCAGCTGTGGACAACAACTGGGGACAACCCAAGCCAAAGTCGCGGAAACTGAAGAAGATGGTGCTGAAGGTTAAGACCGTGGTGGTATCACTGGTGTCGTTTATGCGAATTGGTTCCTTCAAATCTTGTAATTGTCGATCAGCTATTTGTGCAGCTGCTCCTATCGCCATTAAGAAGTGTTGTTGAATGTTGAAGGAGTTCAATTTGTGCTGTAAGCTTTACTTTTTCTCTAGTTAATATTCTCTCAACTTTTTAACTTTTGACTATTATGTTTAGGTGAATAACAGCAGCTACAATTAACTTAGAATTTGTATTTATGATCCAACGATTGTTATTTGATTGCAGTTAAATCCTTGATTCTGGATATGGGTATTGGTTTAAGTTTTGCTTTTGCCAATGTTGAACCGAAATGCATTAACTTGGCTGTGGCTTGAGTAATGCTTGTTTCTGTTGAAGTGGTATTATGTTAACTTGTTGTCTGTCTTTATGGCCTCTCTGCCTATGACTAACGGATTTTTGCTAATATCCCAAAAGGTTGATTCTTGTTCTCTATAAACCCCAAAAGCATTCCTATAATATTAGTCAGATTGGAGCAAAGGTTTAGATATCCAGACTGATCTTAGTCTCTTTACGAACCCTCTTTTTCCAAAAGGTTGATCATCCCAATGATTATATTGGCTCCATTTTTGGGAAGGACTGTTGCTGTTTCAGGAAAACTCCCATCTTTTCATCAAACAGGGAACACCATTACCTTGATGAATATTCTGTTAAAAGGAAAGAATGAGTTTGATTCAGTTCTTTAAAGGTCGTAACTTTAAAGTGTAATGTGGTTCGTTACCCTCAAATTCCAGCTTCTTCAAATCTGATGAAGTTAACCAATATTTACTCCGGAAATTGTTACATTCATATATGATCATGTAGAGATGTGGATCTACTAAAGATGGCTATGTTTGTAGATTTTATAGATGATTAGAGCATAGCATTAAGCAACAAACAATTGCCCTTCTTGTTGCTGTTGATTTTTGACAACTTATGCTTCCTGGCCTTGTTGACCTTCTTTTGTTCTTGAATAAATTCTCGATATGCCTAAACTTCTTTGATGTACATTGAACTTTAGGTTGAAAACCGGTATATATTTTCAATGTGATCCCTCTTATTGCAATGCAAACATGGAGGATGTATTTGCCTTTCCTATCACCACCTTTTTAGTTTGTTTTTTTCCTGATGGATCTTTCTTGCTCGAGAGCTTGTAATGAATTAACAAGCTTTGTCAAAGACATAAGTGAGTTATCCCTCGAGTCCTCATGTCATGAGATTGTTGACAGAATTTTCAGGCAAGCAGACCAAAAGCACTCAAGGATTTTTATCAGTGAAACTCCTACTTGAGCTACCTGATCTGGTTCACAGTGTACCTGACTGTCAATATAATATGTTGTACAACAGTTTCATCATCTTCCATCTTCAAAACTGCAAAATCTGTTGCAAGGTTGAGGACTTGTACCAGTTTGGTCATTGTCACTTCCTTAGAACTCCTCCTTTACCTTTTCACAAGCTTCCTTCTGTAAGTCCTTCATGCCATCAGAATAACACAACTGAATGTAAGTCACAACTTTGTACTTCTTTGCATGCTCCACACTGTCTTAATTCTATTGAGCTAAAAATGCTTCGAGATCATTCTTCATATTCACAACCCAAACAGCAGGTGGTGATGAAAATGGCTTCTAGGCATGAATAGGGTGGATGTTTTGTTGGGTTTTCTGGGCTGGTCTTGTCTTGTAATGAAGGGAACTTTCCTATTATTCTTCATCTCACACCCCTCAAAGATTACACCAACAGCACTAATAGTACCATTTGAAGGTTTACAAATAATAATGGCGCAAGATCATTGGTTTGTATTATATAAATTGGTTGGTTCAGTTATATATGATGATTAAATCAGTTAAATTAAAAGAAAAAATATAGGGGCAAGACAAACTGCCATAAGGCATTTCTAGAAATTGAGAACATAGATCCAATAAGACATGGCAACCAAAAACATTTTTACTACTTTTTTTATCCATTTTTTAAAAATAAGAATATTAAAAGTTTGATCCTACTCATTGTTTTTTTAATTAAGTAGTATAGTTCTTAATTCATGTTTTGTGTTGGATTTTTTAGTAAAATTATAGAGTTAAAATTTAGAAAGTATAATGTCGTTCAAGTTTTTTTTTTTTTTGAATTTAAAAATTTATATAAAAAAATACAAAAAGCCCACACAAATGATATTTCGCCTTAAAATGCTTAAAGTAGATTTTTAATATGTGAATATTAATTTTTTTTAAATGCAATATTTTTTGAAAGTTAATTTCTCATAAATAATAGAAAGTGATTTGGAGAGTTATTTTTGCATGTAGATGAAAAGTAAAAAATTATTATAAAACAAAATTAATCACTCTTTTAGAGTATTATTTTATTCATTTGTTTAAAAAAACATAATTACTACTTGTCCTCTGGTCTCCGCAGCTTAATTCATTGGTCCAAACTAAACCTTTTTTTTTTATTTTTCTGAATTTATTCTCATTTTGCAAATTCCTCTGTCAATAGGTGATACAGTATTTTAGTCCTAAAAATTTGGATGAGACACTTGTCTAAATTTATTTGTTATTATTCTCTTTGATAAGAATTATATGGTTCAACTCCACCCAGTTTTCTTTTTTGTAATTTTTTCTCCAGAAAATGGAATAAAGAAAGAAAAGAAAAGAAGAAAAGCACACATCTTAAAGGAAGGCATGGTCTGCCTGCCATCTTCGCTTTTGCTCTTTGTTCCAATTTGGTTGATCAGAAATGCTCATGTTTTAAAAATTTTACGCCTTATAGAGTTTTTTTGATAACAGAATCCTCTCAACGACAGAAGAATTTGTAGTTGTTTCTTCTACTGTTAAGAGATTTCAACTCTTGCCTTTTTACGCCATTGACCTACTACCCACCCCTTAAGGGTTGGGTTAAATTAAACACTGACGATTTTTCTCCAAGAAACCTGGATAAAGCAGCATATTAAAATACTTGAAAATTTGTATAATTGCTTAATTAGAAGGTTGTGATTGTGACGTTAGATTAAAGGCATGCGCATGGCACTGTGCATCCACGGCATTCTGCATGCCTCCTTAATCTACACATACAGTAGGATTTAAACAAACTGTATATAATATGATATGTGAACAGAGAGACAGACATACATAAATGAAGAAAACAAAGAAAGGTTAGATTACAAATAAATTCTTACACGAAACTATAATAAACATCAGGACAAAGCAGAAAAAGGAAGCAAGCTGCACAACCACACCACCATAAACAAATCAGTGGGGGGTGATTCCAAACTGAACTGATTATAATTTATTTGCAGAGAGATTGGAATCACCATCATGACCCTCTAATCCACCATATGCTTAAGCAAAGGCCCCACCTCCCTTGTGCACAATATTTGCATGCTTTGGCAGCAGCATAAATATACAATTGTATAATCAAGTGGGGTTGATTACCTATTCCTTTGACTGCACTGCTAACAACCACAACCACACACGCATTCTCCTGCTTTCTTCATCCACTTACCCTCTTTTCTTGTATTTGTTTTTGGGTTAATTTATATTTTGTCTCTTGAATTTGTCTAAAATTATTTAGTTGATAGCGAATTTGTTTTTTATCTAGTTAATACTTGAGCTTATATTTCGTTATTTGGGTTGGTATCTTTACATTAACACCGTTAGTTTCTATTAATGTAACACTAATAACCAATTTATTGGTGACACATGACAGCTTATTAATATATCGCATGGAAGACATGAATTTAATTTTTTGTACATAAAAAACGAAACTCGATCAAAACTTATAATTTTATAAAGTAATTTTAAAATTTATATATGTCACATGACATAATGAGAAGTTTTCACGTGTCACTAACAGATTGATTATTAGTACCATGTCCATATAAACTAACAATATTAATGCAAAACTGCTGACCTAGATAATACAATACAAATTCATATACTAATTAAATTTAAAAAAAATTAAATATCAACGGAATATTTTTAAACGTATTCAAAAGAGAAACTACATATTAAAACTTTTTTTTTTTGTACTTCCTTTCTCACCTTATTGGACAACAATGGATCAGAAATGGGTCAGTCATGCTTGTGGATTAAGCTTTCAGTTTTTCTTTTTATACCTCTCATGCTTAAACACAGTCACATGTGGCTTTTCTTTACCATATTTGTTTATCTTTATTCTTCGCTATTATATAAAATATTCTTCTAAAGCTCAATTAATAGATTATTTTAAAAAGTTTAATATTGTAAATAAAATAATAGTATACATAATAATAATTGCATTGCACTAAATTATTAAAATTCAAGTATGTAAAGTTGCACATTTTTCAAAAAAAATTATCGAAGTATTGATATACAATTTCAAAATTTATAATGGCGGATTTATTCTTTGAAGTAGATAAATCAAGTCCACTGAAATATGCTTTTTTCTTTCTCCAATCAACAAAATGTGGGAACTTTATCTGATGCACTTGGAATATTCTTTTGTGGCTTAATTTCAAGCTAAAAGTGTATATACAATTTCATATTAAAAAGAAACAGGAAAAGAAAAATAACAAATGATTCTTCATCTTTCCATTATCCATGTTTTTACCTAAACAATTAAGACCACAATTATTAGAACAATTAAAATAATCTTGGGTGGAGAAATTTGATTACAAAAATACATTTAATAATCAAATTGAGAATAATTTGTGATGAGAATTGACTCCACGGTTCTTAAAGCTAGAACCAAATAGTTTGGTTATTGTCATAGATGAAACAGTCTTATTTTGAAAAAACAGGAGCCCTGGAGTAATCTTCTAAGGGTCTAAATCTAAGCATAGGACTCTTGTTTTAATTGGAAGAGAACAGTGAGGTTGTCAATGTCATTGATGGCTGCTCCCAAATACTCAACAACTCATTGGCTGTGGATGCTCCATTTTAGTATCATCAACCAATAAAACTTGAACTGCAGTCATAATGTGTATAATAACAGCGGTAAGTAGGCTTGCAGATGAGGGTTATATCAGAGACATGCCAAGTGTTATGATTAGGGGAGTGGTGGGAGCAGTTTTTTTTTTTTTTCTCCAAAAGAATGGAACTGTCTGCTCCCACTTTCTTCATTTTTCAAACCCACTCCTCCTAAATTATATAACACTAACTGACCAACCAATTCCCATGCATGCTCAATTCCCACACCTACAACACCAAACATGTTACCCTTTTCAACTTCCATCATTAATCTCAATCTCAAACTCAAGCTTTAGTTTCAGTTCCAGAGGTTGCTGCTCTCTAACTGCTGAAACCTTCGAGGAGGAGAACGTTTTCTAGTTTTGAACCATGTTTGACATCTTTTTCGGCTGGCGAAAAGCTTCAAAATGGTACCCTTTTTCTTTTCCTGAGAGAAAAGCTTATTGGATGGGGTTGCTGTTTTTACTTATGTACTGTGGTGTTTGCAGTAAGAAGCTGATCAAGCGTGTTCAGTGCCGTCTGAAGCTGCTAAAGAACAAAAGGCTTACAGTTGTGAAACAGCTGCGGGAGGATCTGGCTCAGCTCATCAAACTTGGCTATCAACAAACTGCCTTCAACCGGGTAGGGACGATGATCAATATCTTTTCATTAAAACTCTAAACTCTCTCTGCTGTGTTCCCCTGCTTTTGATTCTTCTTCTTCATGTTGTTTGCATAACCTTTTGGTATTAAGTATGATATTGGGATAGGCTATTTTCATCCTTTAGTTTTGACACTTAATTTGCAGGCTGAGCAGCTTCTTAAAGATGAGAATATAATGGCAGTCTATGAGATACTGGATCATTTCTGTGAATTTGTCAACATTCAATTATCATATATTCGCAGACACAAGTATTCTTTTTTTCCCTCTTAACAACACTTTTCCTCTTTTAATCACTTTTTTCAAGTTTCTGAGCATGAACTAAATTAGTTGTCCTGTAATTGTGGTATTTTAGGGACTGCCCTAATGATATCAATGAAGCAGTTTCAAGCCTCATATTCGCCTCTGCCAGATGTGCAGATCTCCCTGAGCTTCCTGCGATTCGTAAGCTCTTCGGGGAGCGTTACGGGCATAGGTTCACGACAGCGGCCGTTGAATTGCTTCCCGGGAATCTGGTGAACCGTGAGGTTGCCCATTCTAGTGCTAGCTGCTGAGTTTTCTTGCTTGTGATCAGTTTTTTTATCATCAATTAACATGAAGAATTTTGATAAAATCTCGTCTACAGATACAAGAAAAGCTATCCCCAAAATCAGTTCCGGATGATGTGAAGTACAGATTGATTGATGAAATAGCTCGAGATTACTGCTTACAGCCTGAAATTTTGGCACTTGAATACTATCCCGAATTGCAACGCCAGGTAACTAGACTATGTTCTTTCAATTACTGTCTTTTGGTTAGATTTTGATGCTTCATTGAAGTCCTACATTGGTGCAGACTTCAGATGGTAGTGAGATGGAAGGAAAATACATGCAAGTTGATCCATTGGCAAAGACTGCCACTCATTTGATCAGCCAATGTCACTCTTATTCCTATCCAAATTCTGATACCATTGGTGCTTCCCTTACTTGTTCTCCACCAGATGATATAAAAGCAGACAAATCAAGGAATATACGCCAAACGGATCCTCCATTTCAATCGACAGGTGATCGACAAAGCCAAAACATCAGCCGGATTTGTACAACCACTAGGAAACAAAAGGATGCTGATGAAAGGATAAAAGCACCACTTTCCTCGGAAAGTTTGCCTCAGTTTTGTGAGGAAGTAGTTGTCTATCTCGATGACATAGAGGAGTTACGCTCTTCCCGGAGAAAAGAAGCAGATTGTCAAGATCAGAGACTTTTCAAGTTCAAGTCACTGAGCATGCCAACTAAAGGAGTGGTTGTGGATGGCACAGACGGTGATGATGAAAGTTATAAGGATAATGAAGTAGAGGATGAGAAACCAAGCTCAAATGCAAAAAATTCAAGGCAGAGGTCCTTTTCTCTTGAACCTTCAAGCATGATGGATGTTGATTACCAGATATATTATGAGAACCACATGCATAAATCTCATCACTACAGGAAACACCAGAAGAAGAAAACAGTAGCAGAAAGGGAAGAAGCAACTTATGTGCTGAAGAGATCGAAACAACCTGGCTGCACTGCATGGAGGGGTAACATTCAGGCTAATACTTTGAACAGTGAAGTAAAAACCTGCAGCTTGGAAAACCCATGTTACAATTGTAGTTTTGATGACAGGGAAGAAAAGGTCCCTCCAGTTTGTGATGCAGGAGGAATTTTGGATGACAAGTTTTGCCATTGCCGATGTTCTTCCAACGACGATACTAGATGGATTAGAATGAAAGAGAGTAGTAGTCCTACTCGGAATCTGAGAAGAAGCTACGACAATGGTGCAAGTGTGTATGGCGTTTTCACCTTGCCCAAATTGGAAAAGGAAGAAAGCATAGGGAAAGTGAAGGGAAATGAGGGTGCTTCCCACACGAGAAAAGGAGCAGCTGGTCCTTATTTGAGGGCCACGACAATGCCACAAGAAAGGCCAAGAGAGGTTCACAGGTACAGCATTCTTCGATCCAATTCATTGTCGATTCACAACCCTAATCACGTTCACCCTAAGCTGCCAGAATATGAAGACATAGCAGCCAAATTCATGGCTCTCAAGAAGGAGCATCAGCAACATAAGCAGTGAAGAAGTAACCAACTATTTATTTTTCTTTCCCATTGAAAGATTCTCTAGTATTCTTTTTGTTCTCCTGTTATATCATATGATGATGATATGGAGAGTTACTGTTTCAACTTTCAATTAAACCTAGGACATAGTCATTTGTTGTTAGAGCAGAGCAGGGTGCAATTGCTGAGAATGAAGAAGCCTTATAATTTGTTAAAATAATATGTTCCGCCCAATCCATACAAAGCAGCAGTTGTCACTTGTAAATTGTGTGAAATCATTAGTAGGTCTTCCCCTTCTAAGTTATCTCTAAAATCCTTCTAGTTTTTACAAAGACTACAAGGATGCATTTTTTTTTGGTCCTATTCATCCGCCATGTGGATCATTTCAGTATTTTGTGGTTGTAATTGATGTTTCCACACAATGGTAACATGTTTGTTATTCTGCTTACTTGGAGTCTTTGGTTTCGGTAATAAGAAAATGAGGAGATTGAAGTGTGATGATAATCAAATTTGTTTGGTGTCGAGTGAATGGTTTGAATGATGATGAGTTTAGTACTTGATGATCTAAAGTGATGGGTAGAAGTGTTCATGAGCTTATTTGATTTACTATTCAAAAAATAAACAAATATATAAAAATAAATTTATATGTAGATTTATATAGTTTTATACTTAAATTTAAATAAAAATAATTTTATTATTTGTAAAATAGCAAAACAAATTGTTTAAGCTAGCCAAGTCTAGTTTGGCTCGGGCTCGGATTTTTTTGAAATTGAGTCTAAGAGCGGCCTAAACAATAACACCTCTAATGATGGTTAATGTTTTAGTTGAGAAAGGATGATGTAAGGAAAGTTTATAAGGATGGATTGAGGTATGAGATACGACAATATCCGAGAGAAAAGTAGTAATTTTTTTATAATATTTGAATAAATTATATATTTTTTATAAGTTTTTATACATTTAAAATTTTCTATATCTTTTATAATTTGCAATAATTTTATAATAATTTATAAATTTTTCATTTTTTTATGATTTTTAAAATCTATACTTTTAAAACAATAGAATTTTTTAGAATTTTAATAATTTTTTTTATTTTAATAGTCAATAAAAATATTTAAAAAATCAATTGAGTCTTACACATCATCATTCTTTCATGTCAACTGCTACATCAATACTTAACAACCCATAATGGAGAAAATAAATTCAATGGACTTAACTATGTATACAAACCATTATTCAAATGGCTCAATTATGTATATAAATCACGATTCAAAAGGTTCAATTGGATGCAATTTTCAATGAGAAATTTAATTGATTTTTTAAATTATTTTCGGAGAACTTATATGACATATTAGCCTGTATTTTATAATGTGTATATTTTTATTTATTATAAAAAAATAAAATTATTCTCATAATAATATAATTTATATTAAAAATAAATAATTTTATTGATAATTTATTTATTGAGTTGAGATGGGTGATACAAACTCAATTTAAATAAATTATTGTAACAAAGATATACATTTCTTGTTTTGTAGGTGGCACACCAAAGGAACAGTTAGATCATATAGAATTTGCCACCACCTTCGAAGGAGCACACTAAGTTATGTTGAAATGAAGGTCTAAAACTTAAATGGACCATAGGAGGTTGGTTTATAATGATGTGCCATCAAACACAGACATTTTCTCAACCCATTCAGGGGTTGACTTTCCTTTTCTTAAAATATAAAATTTCTAAACCCTACCAACATTAATATAATAAGTTCCAAATATATTGCAATAAATATCTAAGTCCAACATTAGTAAAGTAGGAATTGATTGATTTCAAGATAACCTGCCAATAGCAGCATGCCATGCCACCTCTTTTGTTTTCCGACAACTTAATCTAATCTCTTCCCTAAACCACTTTGATTTCCTAAATTGACTCTCAATCATGTTTTTAAATAAATCCTAATATATATACATTTTTTTTAACATCTATTATTACCTGTTTTTATAAATATATTGACATGGCATGAAAGTTGATAGTTGAAAATTGTTTTGTATTAAAAAATGTTTTGTGTTAGTCTGATGGTTAGAGTGTTCATAGTTTTCAAGTGTGATTTGAGTTCGAGTCAAGCTAGTCGTATTATTATTAGGGCTTTACTCTCTTTTTGTAATGCCATATATTTTCTACATGTAAATAAATTGGGAGCGAGTAAGGAACAATGTCATGTGTTTTATTGTTTTTAGTACTTGAACTCGTTTTAAGTGTTTGTTGTTTGAATTCCAAACCGTCTTAAGCCTCAGAATATTACAAGTTTAGAAGATCTTTGGGATCCAAATAAGTCACTAATACAATAATTACTGAATTGCTTGCATTTGTTTGAATGAACATGATCAATTCTTTTTAAATGTCTATGAGCGATCCAAATAAGTCATTTTGATGGATAACACTTTGTACATACATTCATTTTAATTGCCTCTATATCTATTAACACTTTAACTTCTTGAAACTAATTGTGTTTGCATTAAGAATACCCGAGTTAGCTAAATATCACTCTTAAGTTGCATGTAAGGTAGTTCTCATATGAGTTCGTTATTTTACCACCATGTGACTTAATTGTTCGATTAGTCTAAAAGTCATATATCTTTTTACATGTTTGGTGTGTTTGCTTGAGGAAAAGCAAAGAGTTAAGTGTGGAAGAGTTTGATATATCGTAATTTGATATGACAAATTAGGCTTTCCCATTATACTTGAGGAGCTTGTTTTCGAGCAAAGTAGTATCATTTACGTTTTTTTGTTAGATTTTAGGTTTTTGATTTAATAAGTGAAATTGCCTCTTTTTTGAGACCTAAATTGGCCAATTGTGTCATTAGGTGACCTAACCTTCGTTTGAGTGTTGTAGGTACTTGTCAAAGGTTCGAAATCACGCGAAAATTTCACCAAGGCAAGGGTATCACGATATCAGGGCTCTACAATCACAATACCCTCATCAGTCCTGGGACCAAGGCATCAAGCAGTGGTATCGCAATATCCCCTTAGGACATCGCGATATCCAATGGACAAGGAGAACCCCCATTTCAAGATTGAGGACGATATCGTGATACCAAGCCCTCGATATCGCGATATCACTGTTGTCAAGAAACAAAAAATGACATCAAGGGCAATGTTTGTCTAATCGAAACACCAATCAGAAGAGGCTTGCTAAAGGGCATTTTGGTCACAAATCTTGGGCAAGAAATGCTGCTAAAGTCAGCCAAAATCGGTTGAGGAGAGAGGAGGTCACACTTAGAGTAGTTTAGATTTTGTTTCCCTCAGGTTTTCTCTTAGCTTTTCTAGGATTTTCCATTTTTCATCTTCCTCCATAGTTTTAGAGTTAGTTAATATTGTAGCTTAAGTTTATTTGCACTTTTAGTCCTTTTTTCTTGCTTGTAATGACATTTAAACCTTTGCTTAATGCTATTTCAGTTTCTTTTAGTTGCAGTTGTTAAAAATCTTACCTTTAATTTTTGACTCCCACATCATGAGTATGACATGATCTTGTGCAACTTATATGGTTGAAAAATAGATAAAATTAGACTTTACCTTGAAATTTGATGTCAAGAGTTGATCTCGTATGACTCCATTTTTACGCTTCTTATTTTTGTTAAACCTCTTTTCTTTCAAAATATCAAACATTGAAGGGAGTGGCTCTGCCCCATGTATAGATGTATCTAAATTTTAAAATTTATTAAGGGTTATGAATTGGTGAACTGTAAACATATATAAAAGAATTACTAATAATACGATTAAAGTTAATTGTAGTTCAACTGTTAAATAAAATATGAACTGTAGGTATTCAAATAACATAATTTTTTGTTTTGATATTCCATCCTCTAACAATATTTTCTAAAAATTGTGTGCTATTTGGAAACTGAAAATTACAAATTTTAAAAATCTGAACATATCATAAATCTAGATATACTCACGCACCAAATTTATTTTTATAATAATTTAGGATTACAAATCTTTGTTTTGTGAGGATGGCATGCTGAAATCCATTATACCATTATTCCCCACAAAAGAAAGGAAAAAGATGGAAATGGAAAGAAAGAGAAGGGTGGTTGGTTGTGAGAGCAAGTGTGAGGCGGTAGAAAGGCAGAATCAAAAGTGGGGGAAAGAACCCTATAAACTGGGGACACATGCACCTATGCATGCTACCAACTGTGGATGGTGAAGTCGAAAGAGCCTTACCATTAATTCCATGTAACAGGATTCATGCATGTCACCCAGAGATGCTTGTTTGAGGTCAAAGGTAAAAGAATATGTCTTGTGATTGCCGCTCACTCCAAGTTTCCATTGGCTGCAATTGAGCTACACATGGTGTTGGTCTTTATGGTTTAGGATGGGTGGCGCCGGCTGTCTCTAAAGTCAATAAAGTGGATGTGATGTGAGACATGAACGAAGCTCCTTTCCAGATATTTTTCGTCTTTTCAGAAGCATACATAAACGCATGATTACATTACACGTGTCAATACCAACGGGTCAACACGTTTAATGGAACCTTCTTTCAATTCGATCCTACCATACCATTACCATTACCATTCCTAACTCCTCGGTTGTTGAATGAAAGTTCTTCTAAAGCCTTAGTTGCACCCACTTCTCTGGAAGGTGATAATGGCATAAATCACACTACGTTATGGCGCAGAAAGAAATTTTATTTAAATTGTAAGATTCAAAATTAAAATGAAGCTTGATAGTAAATTTGAAAGCTTAAAAATATTTGGAGCAGTAATTGAAGCTTCTTCTAAACATTTACATGACATAGATTCGAATTTTATAACTAAATTAAGGGATTGTTTCACGTGTTAACTATAAATTTAATTTAAGTAAAGTGTCAAATTGTTATACATTTTAAAACTTAACACAATATTAGTTATTAGTATAAGAATTTAATATAAAATTAGATTTTAAAAAATGAAATACATTAAATTAAAGAGTGCAAAATTTTTTGAGATCATTGAATCAAATCTTCAAATATATACATTTTTTTAAGAATAGGGGTGGAAGTTATCCAATAATTAAAATTGAGTTTTTTTTTTCTGCTGTAGATTATATTAAATTTGAAGAATGCAAAACATGAGTCTGGGGAAGAAATAGAAGAACTGAGAAGAGGTTGGGTGGGTGGACAGCCAATGAGTGTGTTCTTTGTGGTCTCAAAGCAAGGATTAAGACACAGATATTTTTGTTTACAAACATTTCCTTGTTCTAAAACTTTGGCTGTTCTTGTCGTTGATGAACGAAGGTAATGATTATAAAATTAAATAATAATAATAAAAGCATAATTAATGATGATGTGGGAGGATGTGATGACACGTGCCCTTTTTCACCGACTTTTCAGACCACGATTTTGCTGTTCACGGCTCCACCCTTACCACTCACACCTGTTCATTATTATTCTACCGCATCATATTTTACCGTCCATCCAAATTTATTTTGAGAGTGTACGCCACCAGTTTTACACCCATAGCTATGGCTTTAACACATGGTTTTGTCAAGGCATTTTAATTAGTTATTATAGTATATATTCATACAAGAATTATTATTCATAATATGGGTTTAAAGGTTGAAAAATATTATCCACAAATGTGCTTTTTCGTGTGCAAAACAACAACAGAGTTTTATATTTTAATAATAATAATAATAAAGAATGAAAGTCAACCTGATGTCGGTCCCCCAATACCAACTAAGAGATGCGAGACTAGTATAAATTCCCTACTTCTATCTCTCTCAGAAAACAAGAGTCCCTCCCTCCCCTGCTTTGTTCTGTTTCCAACATAATCACTTCTCCGCTGCAATACCAATATAGTTATTGACTATCAGTATCAATGGCAGCAGCAAATAATAGTGGCAAATCCAAGATAGGTGCTGGTGATGAGGCAATAAAGATGCCAAGAGACCAAGTTTTGGAGATTGGCAAAGACAAGAATGTTGATTTTGGATTGGAGAGGCATGAATGGAGGCCAGTTTTTTATGAAGCTTCCATGTCTAAAAGGCCTCTCAAGAAGATACGTAGTCCTGAACGTGAAGCCTCTTTTCAATTCTCACCTTCTTTACCACATCAATCGTCTTCTTGCTCTGTTTCATCCGATGCTTCATTCCAATCTTCTAGACTGGTTTTGCCTCATGCTTTTGATGCATCTCAGCAGCCAATGTACTTATCTCAACAATACGGAAATAATCCAACTCTCCTGCCATTACCTCAAAATCAGCAACACATGGTTTCCTTTACGCCTCAGCAGCAACAGCAACATGATGGTGTTTACCAGCCAATGTTTTCAGGAGAATCCTCCCATCTGCCTCAGCAACTTGTTCAATACTGGAGTAATGTTTTGAATTTGAGTCCGAGAGGGAGGTTAATGATGATGAGCAGGCTGGGGCAGAATCGTGGACAATTGCTTAGGTCGCCTGTGCAACCGATCAATGCTACTAAGCTTTACCGGGGAGTAAGGCAGAGGCATTGGGGCAAATGGGTAGCTGAAATTCGTCTTCCTCGAAATAGGAATCGCCTTTGGCTTGGCACATTTGATACGGCTGAAGAAGCTGCCTTAGCCTATGATCGCGAAGCGTTCAAGCTTAGAGGAGAGAATGCAAGGCTCAATTTCCCGGAGCTTTTCCTCAATAAGGATAAAGTTACGTCCACTGCCCCAAGTTCACCTATTTCGTCTCCACAGACTCCCCATCAAAGTTCAAAGCCAAACCAGACTCAGAACCTCCCACACCAAGAACCTGAAGAAGACCAAGATTTGCAGTCTGCAGAAATGGAAACGGTACAGCCACCTGAAGAAGATAATCCTGACACTGGTTCAGGGATGACAACAGAGGGTTTTGGAGCAGGAGAAGGTGTTTGTGGTTGTGAGGAAATGGAGTGGGGAGCCATGGCAGAGGCTTGGTTCAATGCAATTCCAGCAGGTTGGGGACCTGGAAGTCCTGTTTGGGATGATTTAGATACCAAAAACAATCTTCTTTTTCCTTCAAATCTTGCTTTCACCCATCAAAATCAAAATCAGCTGGATTCTGATATCTCAAAACAACAACACAGTTCTGCTTCTTCACCTTCTTGTCCAATGAAACATTTATTTTGGAAAGATGAAGATTAATAGGTGAATTATAGGATCAATTTGTTTTAGTGGTTAACCCATTCTTTGCCGGTGTGCATGTTTCTATTGCTAAGGAGGTTTTTAGATCGAAGTATGACATTTTGTTTCACAGGAATTGTGGAGCATGCTTTTCCTTAGAAAAAGCATTCATGCATGAATCTAATAGGTTCAGCTCCACCATGTTTCACATTTCACCAGTACAGGTGCAAAAAGGTTGCGTATTTTTTCCGGGCCTTTAAGCACAGACAAAAGCATGTTTCTTGTTTTGTTAATAGATAGCAAGCTTCTCTTCTCTCTTTTGGGGTTTATTATGGATTGATGTAATGATGCAATTTTTTCAGGGTCTCGTTGGGCATTTTTATAGTTTGCTTGTCCCTTTGGAAATGATGGCTTACCCTAATAAAACACAACAGTTAGTTATGTTTGTTTCTCCTCAGATGTTTTGGATAAAATAATGTTGTGGTTAAGCAGGATAATCTGTCACAACATTAAAATATACTATGCTTTAATCAGTGCCAAGGGAGAGTTCTTCTATTACTCGGCTTACTTAAATTATTCTCTTTCCCAACAATAACAATAACTTTCCATTAATTACCTAGAACATTGCAATCCCTTTGAAGTTGAACTATGGGACATCATAAATGGTATCCTGATTATGCTAAAGAATGATTACAATCGAACCATAATTTATACTGACAGTTTGGAAGTAATAAATATCTTGAATGAAAAGAGATTGGATAATTTTGGTAATATTCCAATCTAAAAGGCAGTGATTTTTTCATCACATCCCAAAAAAAAAGAGCTTATTGACGGACAAGTTATCCAAATTGGGTTTGTCTTGAAAATCATGCTTACAAACATTTGACAAACCCCCCAACGCAGCGATGGGATCTATCCAAACAGATTTTAAGAACGATTTTGCTGAATTAATGTTTTAGTGTAATTGTGTTTTTTATCACAAAAAAAATATATATTTATTACATTTATATTTATAGATAAGTTTTTTTTAAAAAATGTTTATTGTTATTTGTTTGTTTGTTTTTATATTAATAATTTTTTACATATGTTTAATTATATTTTTATGAATGTTTTCATTTAATTTAAATGAATAAACTTATATGCATGAAATAATGCAAATAAATTTTAAAATTTTTAACAAAATAAACTAAACAAAATGGTTTTAAAATAAACAAAGGATCTAAGTACAAGCTTGTTGCACTTTTTTTAGTTGAGAGTTTTTCATTGTTTACGAAATATCGTCTTTTTAGAGTCAATAAACCTCTTAGTAAATTCAGTAAGTATCTTTAGGGCAGCAGATTCATAAAATGGGAGCACCTCATGTGTCTAAGAAGACAAACCATGCGCATTGCACATATGGGTGAACAAAATCCGATTTGATTCAAAAAAAATTGATAAAAATTTCAAATTTTGAATTAAATAGTTCGAGCTATTTGAGTTAATCAAGTTATTCGGATCAACTCAAATAAAAAAAATTAAGGTTTTTGGTTTAACTCAAATATGAATTATACAATTCGAGTTGTTCGAAAATCCGAATAAGAAAAGTCAAAACTACGTCGTTTTAATAAATGTTTACCTTTTCTAAAGTTAAAGTCAAAACCATTAAGTTAAAAGGTAAAACTACGTCGTTTTGATAAATATTTACTCATTAAATTAAAAGGCAAAACCGTTACATCGTTTACGTAGTTAAATAATCTTGTACTTCGTTTACTAGTTAAATAATCGGTTCATGTAAACGCAATATTGAGTATAAATAATAGGATTCGTTAACTCGACTTGACTTGACTCGAAATTTTTTGACTTGATTTAATTCGATTCGAAAGAAATTCAAATTGAGTTCAGTTGCTAAAATAGGATTCATGAACTCGACTAATTCTAAATTTTTTGACTCGATTCTACTCGACTCGAGCGAATACTCACCTTTAATTGCACATGTTTGCACTCAAACCCATGCCTTAAAGCTCATAGTGCAATGTTGAGTGAGAATGTTATCATTTGAACTCATGCCTCATTATGGCATGGGTTCAAACCCCACTGATAGTGAATTCTTTAGTTTTTCTGGTAGTTCGCCTGCTCAGGCATCCGAAGAGGTGCTTTTGCTCTATAAACTTATTGCATCTTTAGGTTGTTTTTTCAAGCACACATACTTTCAATAGAATTTAGAGATTAAATTCCACCGGGGATGGTATCAAACTTATAGAAGGGCTTTCACTAGAATCTAGAGATTAAACTTCATCAAGAACAATATCAAATTTGTTGAAAGGTCGTCAGCTCCGAACATATGACATTTCGTAGAATTCTTCCTAAAAAATCGAAAATCCAAACTTAGTTCATGAATGGCTAATTTATTCTAAGCAATAAAAATTTAAAATTGAATTTATCCATGACTTAGTCCACTTGGTTCATTGTACATGCATAATTTTTTTTTATCAAACCATGCATAAAATATGATATCTAATACCATTCGTTCCTTAGATTATCTAGATTATGGGCGGAATCTAAAATTTAAGATAAAATTATGTTTCTTTTTTATTATATTAGATTATCTAATACCATTCTTTTTTCCAAAAATAATTTGGCTATAATCTGTAACTTTGTTGTTGTTTTTCAAAGGAGTAGGGAGGACCTGGCTAAAACAACATCCCATAAAATAATGGACTGCCAATTGCCAAACCTTGAAACAAATAATTAAAATTCAAGTAAATTTGATGGTTATAAAAGAAATGTCTTACTTTGTTTCTCTCACTGAATTAATCCAGTTTCTGTAATGTTACTTATTTCTAATTACACAATTGGGAGACATTTATGCTGAAACTTACCCACCCATTGCTTTGAAAATGCCTTTACTTTTCTTTAATTCCATTTTGCTTCAACCTGGAAAAAAAAAAACCCAAGATGAATAATGAAAATACTTGAAGGGTAATTATGCTTTCACTGCCATTTAACTTTGAGAAAAGCCTATTAAAAAATTTCACAATTCCTCATTGCTCATTGGACTATTTCTTTTTCCTCCTTTCTGGCTTTGTGATCTAAACACCCAATTTCTGGATTAATTCATGTTGTTAACCTGAAAGGAATTTCAGGGTCTGTTTCCTGTATTATGAGTTATAACAGGCTGGCAAAGGGAGAGCTATGGGGTTGGTGGGTGTCCTAGAAAGTGGGAATGGGGAAATGGCTTTGCCATTGGGGAACAAGAATAAGTACAAGAGAACGGATTCCGACATAGTAGATGACTTTGATCATTATGCTTCACATCATCTTCATCATAAGTACCAGCCTACCAGGACATATGTTATTGCTTGTGCCATTTTTGCATCTCTCAACAATGTTCTTCTTGGCTATGGTAAGTTTTACTCTTTTCAAATCTCTCATGTTTTCTCTTTGTTTCTTGCTTCGCCATATCTTCTTCTTTCTCTCTTTTAGTCAGTGCAGAGTTTAATACTTTTCAAAGCCAGCATAAAAGTGTTCGCATGAGAACTTCATGCTCAGTCCCCTCAATTCTCCGAATAAAAGTAATCCATGAGCTTAGCTTAGGAACATTGCTAAGAACTCCTGTTGGTTGTAGTCCTTTTCTTCATTACTCCATCGTCCATCCTTAAAATCTCTAGCTCCTTCGCACTTCCTCTTGATGTGTATCTGTAAATAGATTCTGAACTATTTATTGCTTTGATAGTGTTCCACCTAACAGCCAATTTTAAAAAACTTTTTGGCCGAGAATCTCTCTCTTGTGCAGATGTAGGTGTCATGAGTTGGGCAATTATATTTATACAAGAAGACCTGAGGATAACTGAGGTACAAGAAATTCTGGTTGGAATTTTGAGCATCATTTCACTTTTGGGTAGCTTAGCTGGTGGAAGGACATCAGATGTTATGGGTAGAAAGTGGACAATGGCCTTTGCTGCGGTTGTATTTCAAATTGGTGCGGCTATAATGACACTTGCATTTTCGTTCCAAGTACTAATGATAGGACGAATTTTGGCTGGGGTTGGTATTGGCTTCGGTGTCATGATTGCTCCTGCCTATATTGTTGAGATATCACCAACTGTTGATAGAGGCTCTCTCACCTCCTTCCCTGAGATCTTCATGAATCTAGGATTTTTGCTTGGTTGTCTCAAATTATGCATTTTCTGGACTTCCAGTACATATAAACTGGACGGTAATGCTGGCTGTTGGATTTTGCCTTCCATCTTTATAGGCTTCGCACTTTCCATTATCCCTGAATCACCAAGGTGGTTGATCCTGCAAAACCGAGTGGAAGAAGCAAGAACTAAGCTATTAAAAACAAATGAAAATGGGAAAGAGGTGGATGAGAGGCTCTCAGAAATAGTGGAAGCAGCTGGAATGTGTAATGGAGAGAAGAATGAAGAGAAAGTTGTGTGGTGTGAACTGTTAAACTGTTGGGTTTTTGACAACAGCAAAAGAAAGAAGAAAAAATGCAGAACAAGGCAAGAAGAGACCAAGAACAATTTACTTACTCACAAACGTGTAGCAAGGAAGCAATCAGTTTTAGAAAACTGATATGCTTACTTATTCAATATAAAAACATTACATTTACAGCCAAAATACATCACCAAAAGAGGTTATAGGAACAATAGGTTATGGGAATGATCAGCATTACATAAGCAGATTTCTTACAGTATAAAGTATGGGCAAATTACATAGGAAAATGTTGCTAAGTCTAACTAGCTCTAAACACAAAGTCAGCCTACATTGCAGACTGCTCTTCCTCTATTCTGCTACTCAATGTTGCATGTAATCTAACGTCAACACTCCTCATTGGATTGCATGCTACAAACATCAAGTTTAGTTCTCAAATTTTCGAACCTTGCATTACAGGAAGCATATGTGTTACAGCATTTTTACAATCTGCATGCACTTTAACAAAAGCATAACAGCAGCATGGTTGGCCATTTTCAACACTCCTCCTTGGCCTCCATGCTTCAAATATCAATCATTTATCAAGTTTTTTGAGTTTGGCAGTCCTTTGATGCTTTGTTTCAAGCTGACTCTGCTCAAGCAATTCATTTTCAACCTTGGCCTCAACCAAATCTAACTCACACACTTGACTATCCCAGTCTTTTGTGCCAAAGATTTGTTTATCAAATGGAGTATTCTCCTCCTTCAAAGCCTTAGTTGACAACACAGCTTGCCTTGTTTTTTACAGTCTTGTTTCTTCTTTCACATACTCCCTCTTACTGTGGACTGTCTTCATGCACATGCTCCATCAACTCCTCCTTCAGCTTATCCAAGCTTGTTTGGGAGTCTTACAGGGGTAAGTTGCTGTTGCCTTACCTTGGAACTCCTCATTCAGCATATAGCTTATTTGAGAGTCTCATAGAGTTGAGTTGCTGCTACCTTCTCAACAAACAGCTTCTTGTATTTCTTAACAAGTAGCAGAAGCAAAAAAAAAAGTCCTCAAAGACTTAGACTCATAATACCAATTGTTGGGTTTTTTACAGCAACAAAAGAAAGAAGAAAAAATTGTTGAACAGTGGGTCACATGCAGCACAAAGAGAGCCATTGCAGCAAACAAGCTACATGAAGATTCAAGTTCATTTTGTATTTTTGATGCTATTAATTTCATTTTAATTTGATGATGTAATTGGTCAAACATTAAGTGCTACTTGTAGTGAATTATGACAGCTAGTATAGGATCATATTTTAATGTATTATTCCATACTTTCTACTGTACAAATCTGCTGATGTAATGCAGATATGCACCATCCTCTATGGTTGCTATGAATTCTCTTTTGTATACTTGGGACTAATCAATGAAGAGATCAAATCAATTGTTCCAATACATTCTTGCTCTTATTTTCTCTGTTTTCACATACAAACGCCATTGATTCTTCTTCAAGCATCAAAAACTTAGTTATCAAGGCATTGCCTTGTTGAGTTTGTCTGTTATTTGCAACAATTGGCATCAGAGCCTACTTCTTAAAGGGGCCTTATACTTGTCTGTCTCGAAAACACTCATGTCTTCTTCCAGCTTCTCTCCAACAGCACCATTACAATTTAATGGTGAGAACTACCACATTTGGGTAGTAAAAATGAAGACTTACCTGTAGGCATTTGACTTGTGGGAAGTTGTCAATGCTTATCAATCTCAGGAGAGATTTTGAAAACTTGAAGATGAGTGAGTCAGAGACAGTCAAAGAATATTCAGGAAGAGTCATGACTGTGGTTAACAGCATCAGGCTTCTTGGGGAGCAATTCAATGAGAGCAGAATAGTAGAAAAGGTTTTAGCAACCTTACCAGAAAGGTATGAACCAAAGATCTCCTCTTTGGAAGACTCAAGAGACCTGTCAAATATAACACTAACTGAGTTAGTCAATGCTTTTTATGCTCAAGAACAAAGAAGAGCAAGCAGACAGGTACAGCACCATGAAGGGGCATTTCAAGCTAAAGGCAGGTCCACCACAAGCTCTTCTAACTCCAAAGGGAAGAAACCTTGGATGAACAACAAAGACAAGTTCAGAAGAGATGGAGTAAAGAAAAGTTATCCTCAATGTGCTCATTGGAAGAAGACCACTCATCCTGAAATCTACTGCTGGTATAGGCCAGATGTTCAATGCAAAAATTGCAAAAAGATGGGACATGAAGAAAAAGTGTGTAGAAATAAAGTATATCATAAGCAATAGCAATCACAGCAACCAGAAGCTAAGGCTCAGGTAGCTGAAGAAAGTGATGCTCAGGAGGAGCAAGCATTTGCAGCATCAAATTCTGCAATAAAAGGAAAATTTACTAAAGGTTGGCTGTTGGATAGTGGTTGTACAAACCATTTGACACCTGATGCTGGGATTTTTAAGAAAATTGATACAAGCTTCAGTTCCAGAGTGAGGATTGGGAATGGTCAATACATCATGGCTGAAGGAAAAGGTGATGTTCTCATCAACACACCTACAAGTACTAAGCTTCTTTCAAATGTGTTATTGGTACCTGAAATAGATAGAAACTTGTTAAGCATAGCTCAGTTGATTGAGAAGGGCTATTCTGTTGTGTTCAAGGACAAAAAATGTTCCATTTGTGATCCAAGTGGATCCAAGCTAATGTCAGTCACAATGACTGATAGAAGCTTCATAATTGACTGGAAATAGGATTCTACTATTGCTTATGCCTCTATTTTAGATGAATCAAAGTTGTGGCATAAAAGAATGGGACATGTAAATTACAAGTCTTTGGCTCAATTGTCTAAGGAAGATTTGGTTGAAAATCTTACCAAAGTAGTTGAGCATCGTCAAGTCTGTGAAGTTTGCCAGATGGGAAAGCAGGCAAGATTACCATTTCCTGCCAACAAAGCCTGGAGAGCCACTGAGAAGTTGTAGCTTGTCCACACTGATGTTTGTGGTCCAATGAAGACTGACTCTTTGAATGGAAGCAGGTATTTCATCCTGTTCATTGATGATTTTTCTAGATATTGCTGGATTTATTTCCTTAAACAGAAGTCAGAGGTTGGTTCAGTATTTTGGAAGTTCAAGGCAGTTGTTGAGAATCAATCAGAATGCAAGCTGAAGACACTAAGGTCAGATAATGGGACTGAGTACACATCAGAAGTGTTTCAAAGGTTCTGTAATGAATTTGGTGTTGTACATCAGTTTACAAATGTCTATACACCACAACAAAATGGTGTTAGTGAAAGAAAAAATAAAACCTTATTGGATATGGCTAGGTGTCTGATGTTTGAAAGAAATTTGCCAAAGAGTCTGTGGGCAGAAGCAGTTAACACTGCTGTTTATCTTCAAAATAGGCTTCTTACAAGAGCCTTAAGGAACAAAACTCCTTTTGAGGAATGGTTTGGTTTTAAGCCCTCGGTTGCACATTTGAGGATCTTTGGTTGTATTTGCTATGCATCTGTTCCTGCAGTAAAGAGGGATAAGCTTGATAGAAGGGCACAACCAGCAATCTTTGTGGGATACAGTTGTGATAAGAAAGGGTACAGAATATTAGATCCTTCAACACTCAAGATTTTTGTGAGTAGAGATGTAGTATTTGATGAAGCATCAGCTTGGAACTGGAACAAGTTAGAACCTGAACAAGTTGGTGATAAAGTGTTGGCAAACCAAGAGGCTGAAACTCAGATTGAACAGGACATGGACTTTGATGATGTGCCTGTCAGAGGAACAAGACTGCTCACTGAAGTTTATGAAAGGGCAGATCTAGCAAATGCTGAGCCAATCAGTTTCAATGAAGCTTATGAACAACAGGGCTGGAAGGATGCTATGCAGGAAGAAATTAACATGATTAACAAAAACCAGACATGGGAACTAGTTGAAAGACCAGCTGACAGAAAGATCATTGGTGTGAAATGGGTCTTTAGGGCCAAGCACAATGCTGATGGCTCCTTGAACAAGCTTAAGGCAAGGCTGGTAGTGAAGGGATTTAGCCAGAAGTATGGGATTGACTATTTTGAGACATTTGCACCTGTGGCAAGATTTGACACAATTAGGTTCTTAATTGCTCTTGCAGCTCAAAAGCAATGGAAGATACATTAGCTTGATGTGAAATCTGCTTTTCTCAATGGTTTTCTCAATGAGGAAATTTATGTAGAACAACCTGATGGTTTCAAAGTACTTGGTCAAGAAGCAAAAGTCTACAAGCTGAAGAAGGCTTTGTATGGTTTGAAGCAGGCACCAGGGGCCTAGTATGACAGGATTGACAGCTATCTGTCAAGTCTTGGTTTTGAGAGGAGCATCAATGAACCAACTTTGTATTTGAAGAAAGCTGGTAATGAAACACTTTTGATAGTCTCCTTATATGTTGATGACCTCCTTGTAATAGGAAGAAATGATGAGATGTTAACAGATTTCAAGAAGAAAATGCAAGAAATGTTTGAAATGTCTGATTTGGGACAAATGTCTTATTTTTTGGGCATGGAAGTATCTCAGACACAGGAGGGTATTTTTATAAGTCAGAAGGCCTTTGCTTTGAAGATATTAAACAAGTTCTGCATGGAGAATTGCAAGTAAGCCATCACTCCGGTTGCTGTTGGTAAAAAACTCTTAAGTCAAGGAACCTTTGAAAAGGTTAATGAGGGAGATTATAGAAGTTTGGTTGGTTGTTTGCTTTACTTAACAGCTACCAGACCAGGCATAGTTTTTGCTGTTAATCTCTTATCCAGATTCATGCATTGCTGCAATTCATCGCATTTGCAAGCAGCTAAAAGAGTTCTAAGGTACATCAAAGGAACTCTAAATTATGGAACCAAATTTGTTATGACTGAAGATATGAAGATGTATGGATACACTGATAGTGATTGGGCAGAATCAGAAGATGACATGAAGAGTACTTCAGGGTATCTATTTACACTGGGATCAGTTGTTTTCAGTTGGAGCTCAAAGAAGCAGACAATTGTAGCACAATCTACAGCTGAAGCAGAGAGTATGTTGCAGCTGCAGCAGCTGTCAGTCAAGCCATTTGGCTAAGAAAGCTTATGAAAGACCTCAACTTGCATCAAGAAAGAGCAACAGAGATTAAGTGTGACAATCAATCTGCTATTGCAATTGCAAAGAATCCAGTGTTTCATGGCAGAACCAAGCATTTTAAGATTAAGTTTCATTTTATTAGAGAAGCACAACAATCCCATGAAGTCAAACTGATTCATTGCAGTTCTGGAGATCAACTAGCTGATATTTTAACTAAACCTCTTAATGCAGCAAGATTTGAGGATTTGAGGGCAAGAATTGGTGTTTGCTGCATGCAAGCCAAGGAGGAGTGTTGAACAGTGGCTCACATGCAGCACAAAGAGAGCCATTGCAGCAAACAAGCTACATGAAGATTCAAGTTCATTTTGTATTTTTGATGCTGTTAATTTCATTTTAATTTGATGATGCAATTGGTCAAACATTAAGTGCTACTTGTAGTGAATTATGACAGCTAGTATAGGATCATATTTTAATGTATTGCTCCATACTTTCTACTATACAAATCTGCTGATGTAATGCAGATATGCACCATACCCTATGGTTGCTATGAATTCTCTTTTGTATACTTAGGACTAATCAATGAAGAGATCAAATCAATTGTTCCAATACATTCTTGCTCTCATTTTCTCTGTTTTCATATACAAACTCCATTGTTTCTTCTTCAAGCATCAAAAACTTAGTTATCAAGGCATTGCCTTGTTGAGTTTGTCTGTTATTTGCAACAAAAATGCAGAACAAGGCAAGAAGAGACAAAGAACAATTTACTTGCTCACAAACGTGTAGCAAGGAAGCAATCAGCTTTAGAAAACTGATATACTTACTCATTCAATATGAAAACATTACATTTATAGCCAAAATACATCACCAAAAGAGGTTATAAGAACAATAGGTTATGGGACTGATATGCATTACATAAGCAGATTTCCTACATTACAAAGTATGAGCAAATTACATGGGAAAATGTTGTTAAGTCTAGCTAACTCTAAACACAAAATCAGCCTACATTGCAGACTGCCCTTACTCTGTTCTGCTACTCAATGTTGCATATAATCCAACTTCAACATAAACCCTTCTCCTTCACTTTGTCGGATGCTGAGTGTTACCAACAAATCACTGGAATAGACGCAACTGTGTATTATAGCCCCGAAATCTTCAAGGATGCTAGGATTGAGAGCAAGTCTAAGCTTCTTGTTGCAACAGTTGCCGTGGGAATCATAAAGACTGCTTTTATATTGATTGCTCAAGCATCTGCTCTTGGGGCAGCAAGTAACAGGGTATCCAGTGGCCTTGTTGCCATTTCATTCTATTCGCTCTCCCATACGATTACAGTTGCAGGAACCTTTTTCCTCTTTTCGCCGTTGTCAGCTCTTTCGGTTCTCTTGGTTTACAAGCTTGTACCAGAGACGAAGGGAAAATCGTTGGAGCAGATTAAGTTGCTTTTCCAACGTCACAATGAATGGCAAGGAAGTGAAGTGGAGATGGGAGACACTGAGCATCTAGTAGAGAAACCATGAGCAAACTGGGGATTGACAGACGCATTTTTCAAGGTGGAATCTTGCAACTTGTATAGTTTAATGATTGAATTAGAGAAAGGCAGCACCCTTATGTAAATTTACATCATTCTGAGCTATCACTGTCCATCAACATGCAAGAGTTAGATTCCAGAAGAGAATGTTTCTTAGAACCCAAGGCATCTGCAACTGAAAGTTCTAAGAGTAGGCAAACCAAAAGGAAAAAGTTTAATATTATTGGAGGTGCATTACTCCATCTCTTCCTATACTGTTGATTTATCTAGATCCATAAGAACAAAATAATATCATGGCTAAATACTTCCCTGTATCAGTGTTTGACATTGTAGGATATAATGCTATTTTAGTAGATTCAAGTAAGAAACACAAAAGCTTGTCGTTCATCATTTCTCTCTTCCAAGGTTTCCTCTCAAATTTCTTCTCTCCCTTCCAACAGATTTACTAGGACAACTTGTAATGAAGTTTTGACATATAATGGATGGAAACAAACACGGTTGTCATATCATGTTCAGTTCAATGAATGTAATCTATTTAGCTCCAAGAAGATACAATAAGCAGTGCCTCAAAATTGAAACTACTACAGTGATAATATATAACCAAAGAGGCAACACCAAACTCAGGTCAAGATAAAACACCGACTCTATCCTTTTATTACCTTTGGTTGTCTCTCCTTAAGATTGCTGTATTCATTCATAGCGGCATAAAAAGGAGACTGGCGAGTAATAGGTCCCTGGAGCATGTAATGCAGAATCGCAGATTATGGTGGCCTGATAGCAGACATGTAGGTGAATAGGTCTTCCCACCAAACCAGAAAGGGCGCCAGGCCATGACATTGGCGGATAATAAATCTAAAATCTGAATCCACAATTACCATGACATCTAAATCCAAAACAAAAGAATATGATTGTGTTGGATAACTGATTTTTACCACCGATTGCCATCTACACAAGTTATGACTCGAATATGAAAAAGAAATACAATCTTGATCAACTTTTCTTTTTTCTTTGTCATACATTAATAAACTATAAGACTAGGAGAAAAAAAAACGTCAAGCAATTGGCATATGATATCGGCACAATGGGCAGAAATGACTAGTCTCTAACCACTGAACGATGCAACCGTAATGGTAAAAATGACCGCAAGGCATGTATGCAACCTCGTCGCCATCCAAGAACTCTTCCAAACAGACGACGCATTCTTTTCGTGAACTCAAACCCTCTACCAATTTCCTCCTCTTCTTCAATGGAATATGACCTTCTTCATCATCATCCCATTTAACCCTTTTCAAAGCTTCAACAGATGACTTACTTGCAGGCTTGAAATTCCCTGAACTCATCAATGATTCATCAATCTCGTCGTTAGGTCTCACCTCAATGACTAACTCGACTCTTAACTTTATTACATGACGTCCAAGGTTCATAGGCATACTATGGGAATCCCATGCAAAAGACAAGATGTCAGGAACAAAGACAGTATCAATGAAGTCTTGGGATGCTCCGAAGTCGGTAACCATGGAAATTAGGATGTTTCGACCATTTTGCTCAGATAAAAACAGGTCCCGACGACATACGATGGATCGGTTGCAGGTGTCTAAGGTTATTTGGGGGTGACGTGATGAAATGTAGCGAAACTCAACATCTATGTGGAAAAGATGATGTGGGATCTCAAAAGCAAGTGGTTCTAAACGATTCTCCATGTCTTGCCTAATCTTGATGCAGAAACCGGAAGGCATGGCTAGGTTTTGGATTTCGTTTTCAGGGTTTTGATTGTATAATTTTCTTGGTAATTTGTCGGTCAGTGAAGAAAACAAGTGTTTGATGGGTACATCAATTCCAGTGTTATTAGGAATTATATAAGCAGTTGGAGTCGATAATCAGATATGCATGCATTCAAAACATAGTTACTTTGTTAATTCAACTTCAACTTCTGAATATATATATTTAATAAAACCTTTGTATTATAATATGATTTCTTTTGGCAAAACAAATTTCGTTAATATGATTAGAATGCACTTATTTTTAAAATATAGGATAGAGAATTCAACAAGTGGCTCCAGTGGAAAAGAGAATGTTGTTCATCTTAGAGGTCTCGGGTTTGAGCGCCTGTGTGTGCAAGATGTGTGTGCGTTGTCAAAAGGTTAAGAAAGTATGAATAGATACTATCATGTAATCACACCAGTATATTCAAAAAATATATAGATAGATAGATAAAAGCAAGAATGTTGTAGGATAAGCATTCTATTTTTTTCACTTATTTGGGTTTAATCAAATTTATATTTATATTTATAATATTTTAAAAGTGAGTTTAGATGGACGGTGTAATACGTTTAGTTTACTTTTTGTCTCACGTTATAATATTTAATTTCATTATTATCGCTATTTTTACACTAACCGTAAATAAATATACTTCATCCAAATCCACCCTAAATATTTTACTCAATCTTTATTAAATAAAACCCTAATCCCAAACCTAAAGTAACTCTAAAACATAATTTCTACGTACCCAACCAAATTTAACCATTCTGCCATTTCTCTTTGCCCAGAAAATTCCATTTTCCTTTTTGCTCTCAATCCAGAGCTGTACTTGCACACTTTTTCACTTCTTTTCTTTGCCTCAAAGGTTTGTGATTTTGCTACATTTTACTTCTTCTTTATTTGTTCTTTTTTTTTTTTTCAAATTTTGGAATTAGTTTCTAAAATAAATAATATCATATTATTTTGTGCTTATTTGTAGTATAAATTTTGCTTTGGGAATCTTGGGATAAATTCTGAAATTTTGCTTACTTGTAATATGAATTTTCTTGTTAATCTTTTTTTATGATGAATTTTTTTCTTGTTAATCGTCGACTAATATATATTCATAGCATACATCTTCTTTTAGCTTGTTAACATAAAAACTAAATGAATACAAAAAAATTCTTTAAAAATGATTATTACAATACAATAATAAAAACATAATTTGATGAAGATATGACCTTTACGATCATTTCTCTAAAATTCAAGAATTATCTTAATTCATTCGAATACAATTCAATCTTCAATAACTATAGATTGATTTTCACATATGGATCATAATTTTTTTAAAATATTAGCACAATAATTAGTTTAAAAAATTTTATGAATTAAATTACCAACTCAAATAAGACAAGTAATTCTATTATCTTAATGATAAATTATAGTGAGCATTATTGAGTGTTACTCAGCACATTACAACACTTCTTGCTTTAATAGTATAAAAAATAAATTAAATTTTAATTTATTTATAAATAAGTTAATATTCATTATAATTTATAAATTTGACTTTAGATTGAATCAAACCTAAAAAGAAATTGAGCAGATTGAAAATGTAAAGGTGATATATTTTGAATTATTGAAAAAACTAAGTTTATTGTAAAATGATTACTAAAAAATAATTAGGATCATTTAATAAAATATTTTAATCTAATTAATTACAATTAAATAAGTACACCTGTTATAATTAAAAATAATTCACATGTCAAAATTAAATTAAAGTAAAAATTCTTTTATATAAATTCCATTGGATGGAAAATCTATAATTTTTCCCCGACAAGAGTTTCAATGAAGATTGAATGGGATCTCCTCCACGTGTGGTCACATCAAATGGAGCTAAATTAAGGTGTACACCTCTCAATTAAAATACTATTATTTTTATAATCAAAGATTAAAATATTTCGTAAATTTTTATATTATTGTGAAATTTAGTCTTTATTTTTTACTTTTAATAATTTAATTTTTTTAATTTTTTATTTAAAAATTAAAATTTATTTGTTAATATTGTTTTTTTTAATTTATTTATATGACATATTGAAATAAAAAAATTTACTTGGTAACTTTGTAATTAAAAAAATATATTGTAATGAACTTAAACTTAATAAAATAATTTTAATAGTGTTAATAGTTGAATCAAAATTTTAAAATATAAAAAGTAGGATTAAATTCTTAAAAAATAAATATACAATAATTAAATTTTAAATTTATAAAAAAACACAATATAGGAGTGAATTTAAAAAAATTTTAAAAAAAATTGGAATTGAATAAGAAATTTTGAAAGAACAAAACATAATTTTATAATATATTAATTTATTATTTCATCATTTTCAAGAGATTGAGCATAGTTTTCTTTATTTTAAAATTAAAGTATAATTTTACTATAAAATAATTTTTAATTTAATTATTTAATAGAGATTTATGTGACAAATTTTCTCTTTGAGGGAGAGCTATAGCCCCCGCCTACCCGTCAGATTCGGCCCTAGGGACTTTAGGCATATCTTAACAAAACTAAAATCACCCCATGGCCCATGTTAGAAAACATCATGTAATCTTTAAAGTAGCTTTAGAATCACAAAAAGGTTTGATTTTTATTTATGAAAATATAACATATTTTATAGAAAAATATTTGTTCGAATTCATTCTTGAGTGATTTCTTAAATAATAATTAAATAATTATAAAAATGCATAAAAATATTAAAAAATTATAAGTAATTATTAAATTTTAAAGAATTAATAAAAAAATTTATTATGAAATGTTACTATTGTATATATGTATATATATTGAAATAGCACGTGTATATATTTGAATTATAAAAAAAATCATTAAAAATATAAAAACATTACTAAAATAAAATTTATCAACTTAATTTATTAAAACTATCAAATCAATTAAGAATATATATATATGAATTTATTAAACACGTTATATTTGTCTATATATAGTAGTTATAATTTTCAATAGTTTTTAAAAATTTTATTAACTACTTAGAATTTCTCATAATGCTTAATATTTTTTTATGATTTTTTAATATTTTTTAGGAAATTACTCTAGAATGACCTTAAATAAATGGTTGTATTGGAGAGTTATTGTTTATCGTTGACCTTTATGATAGAATCCATCGGGGGCCTAAGAGGCGGTGGTTTACCCTGTGACGGATGTCAGCGGTTCCAGTCCGCTTATCTCTAACTCGTGAACTTAGTCGAAACAAAGCTATATGATAATATCCAATTTTTTCGATTCGACAATTATTTCAATCTATGATTTATCATTCATGGACGTTGATAAGATCCTTCCATTTCATTTAGCAGCACTTTAGGATGACATAGCCTTAAATTAAATTAAAGTAAAGTAAAATTAAGGGCGAGGTTCAAACGAGGAAAAATTTACGGTGGATACCTAAGCACCCAGAGACGAGGAATGGCGTAGTAAGCGACGAAATGCTTCGGGGAGTTGAAAATAAGCTCATTTTAGATATTATTTACAATAAAATTTAAATAAATATGATAATATTTAATAATTAATTATAATTCTTAATAATTTTTAAATAATTTTCTATTTTTATTAATTTTTTATTAATTTTAAAAGTATGTTTAGGTTCATTTTTGAAGTTTTTTTAATAATTATAAAGAAAATTATTAACTTTTTAGGATTTTTTTTTTAAATACTACAATGTTACAATGAGGTACACCTGTTTGTTCCACTGTTTATTTGCTCATTAGTCACGTTAGCACTTAAAAGTAGAATTGGATGAAAGTTTTAACAAAAAAATCAATTTATTCTTTTTGATATAACATATAAGGATTACTTTATTTATTTTTAGTATAAGGGGTAAAATACAATCCGAGTCATATTGATACTAAAGTGGCCTCCAGGATACTTTTACCTTTTATTTTTCCATAATATGCCACTTTGGATTTAATGTTATTTTCAAATAAAAAATTAATTTCACCTTGGATATTACCTTCAATGTCATCATTTAACGGTGTATTTTTTAATATAATGATCAATTTATACTTTTTTCTTACGTAATGATTTATTATTTTTTAGTGAAGGGACAAAAGGCAATTCAACTCTTAGTATAAGAGTCTCCATAATACGATTATAAAATTAAGCTATTACAATTGAAATTTTTTAAGCAGGAATAATATGTTTGGAAGCAGGAAAATTATTATGATTTTTTCAAATAAATTTGAATAAGTATTTTAAAAAAAATTCTCGTGTTAGTAGAAAAGTAATGGAATAATGCTAATATTTGCGCTCACTTCCTGAGTGAGAAAGTATATTTATTTGAATAAGAAATTTTATATTTTGATTAGGTTTTAAGATAAGTTGGTAGTTTTTTTTTAAAGATAATGGATACATATATTAATTATTTTTTATTTTTTTAAGAAAGCAAAACTTTTTTTTAAAAAAAAACTGTAATTTTTAAAGATAAAGGTAGTTTTTGAAGAGGAACAGTTTTTAAAAAAGAGTGAGCAACATTTTACAAAATTGTAATATATTTAAAATTTAAATTATATAGAACCCAATAAGTGATTCCAATGATTAAAAAAATGATATTCATACTAAGAGATCCAAATTTGAGCATCTGTTTGTGTGCATTGTCAAATGATTAAGAAAGTATGAACAGATATTACCATGTAATTACACCAGTATATTAAAAAAAATAAATTATATAATTATGTTTTGTATGTAACTATTTTATTTTATCTATATTATACTTAAAACATCTGATTTAGTGTCATGAGTTAATTGGAGCAATTATCGAAAAATCTAAGATTAAATAAAAAAACTAAAATGAAAAAAAAATATGAAATATGAAAAAAAAAACTACACCGACATATGGTGGAATCAAAATATTTTTGCTTCCCATTTTAGACAATTAGCAATAATTTTAATTTGAATTAATTTTTATAAGTTATTAATACCAATATGAAATTATTTTATATATACATTTGCATATCCAAAAAATTATATTTATTTAATATAAAAATAAATTGAGATTTTTATTTTTTTAAATATATACAATTAAATAAAAAAAATCATAATAAAAATTTCATATGTATAATTACGTGAAGAATAATGAAATTGTATAATGAATCTCAACGTAATTAGTTAAAAGAGGAGATAATTGCTAAGATAACTAATCTATTGGAGATATGGTATATAAAATATGAGGATGAAGTGTATTTATGTATAAATTAATTAACATTAAATACATTTTATTTTCTTAATCCCTGTTAAAAACTTATAAACATTTTATCAAATAATTAAGTTTTCAAATTTATTCACATTGACAAGAAATTTTAACGAAGGGATCAAAGTCCCCACCTCGCATGAGTTCGTCTGTGGTCCTGCTGATTAATATTGAACATAAAGTAATAGAGATATAGAGGCTTTTTCTTTTTCATACAGACAATTGACAACACATGTAACATATATATATTTTACACTGAATATTCCAAATTTCATGAAAATCCAACGACACCACACACCACATTCAAACATGAATGGCAGCAACAATGCTAAACGCACACTCTCCTTTGGAGAGGGCTACATTCATCTATAATAAAACACTTGCACACTGTAGAACCATGGAAAACTATTTAAGAGAAACGATAATAAAAAGAAGATAAAGAGCCCTTGGATGCTATTATGCTGTCCAACCGGCTACCTTTTCCCTTCAAACCTAAAAACAGACTAGGAATACTTTTGGGGGACTAAGGAGACATAAAAAAAAAGGGGGCTTAGTTCCCTCTTCCTGATGGCTTTTAGAGTTTGAAGTTAAGGCGAGAGGTGTAAGTTGCTTTTGGCGACCAGTTTCTTGGAATGACATCCCTCGCTGATAATGTTCTCCCTGTTGATAATGTTGTTAGTTTCACTGAGAAGGGTCCTTTCAGGGGTCCCCTTATAATGCACCAAGTTGCTCCCCAAACATGGTTCATCTCTAACCACTCATCCGAGTTTGCCTGCCAACAACATCCATATCTCAATATCTATTCATATATAGCATTCGTTTATTCACCATAAAACTTGCTGAAACTTTGATTTTGAATAAGAAAAGTTGGAAGATACCCTAATGACATGTTATTTTGCCGTATGGGTTAAAAGAAATGACACAAGATCACACTTGAGTGTGGCCTGGCCCCTATTGATATGATCACATGCAGGGAATCAAGATTCAAGAAAATACTTGAGTAATCAATTGAAGGGAAAAGTGGGTTTCAGCACTTTGCACATTGGCGCCATTATAGAAAAGCATGGGCAATGTTTTCTTAATAAAGTATCATTTATGTTGCTCTAATGCAACCTATTTAAGCAGACAAATCCAAGATACCAGGAGGAGCCAAGGGTTAATAATATAATAACCAAGGAATATAAAACATTCTACCACTATCTTTTTTAAAGGTATAGGCACTACATTGATATTAACTTTTTTGAACAAAATATTAAGCAGCTTTTTTCATGTAAATCTGCTTTGAAGATGCAAGCATTCATTGGTGTAGCACTAAGAATTTGCCTAAAATCAGTCATATCTGAATTTTGTGGAGCCTAAAGAGCCCTTTTTGCTCTTTCTTTTTTTGACTTTTGCTTTTGCGTTTTTTAATATTGGGCCATGGAAGTCAAAAAGATTTTAAAGCATTGAAATTAATGAAAACTGTCGAATTTATGGAAAATGAGTAAAAGGGGGGGCTTACTTCTCTTATATGCATTGACCCAACATCTCCATCTCCATCCTCAAACTCCACCAGAAGAGAGAGCCAATAATCAGTCGACCCTTCATTCACATGGAAGGCAATGTTCTTCCCTGGATATTTACATGGGGTCCTATAAAATTTTAAATAAAAAGCATTTAACTTTTTAGTTTAAAGTTCAGAAAAATCAATAAAAACCGAAGAAGAAAAAGAGTCAAGGAAAAAGGGTAAAATGGAAAAAAAAAAAAAAAAGGTGACAAAATAGAAGCGACGATGAAAAAAGAAAGATCCTTGAAAAACAAAAAGGCAGTCCCAAAGCAAATACCTTCTATAAAGGACTGGGAGTTCGCCTCGGTTCCTGAGCTGTGAACTCTCACCGGTTATAGCCATTCGGCCAAAGGCTGCACCACTTAGGTCGAAGTGAGTGCGGCCATTGGCGCAGTACCCGCCGGGGCACTCGTCAGTTACAATGATGGTGACGGCCCTCCTTGAGCATATGCTCTTGTCTAGGCACTTCACTTTGAAGCATGCCCCACACCCTTCCCCGTTCTTGAACAGCACTGGGCTTACCGCTCCCACTCTGGCCCTCAGCGGCTTCACGTCAACTAATGACCCGTACCCACATGCTCCCCCTGCACAATGCCACATTCACAACCTACTGTTCAAGTAATTCCACTTTACAAAAACTAAAATTAAGCCAAAATTGAGCACCTCATTTAGCATTTTTCTTCAATTAACTTGAGTTCATTTGGAACTCTACTACTAGATTAGTAGTAGTCTACCAGTAGACTCTACAGAAAAACCGTAAAGAAACTAAAAGAAATCCTGTTACAGATCTAGGATGCATTGAACAAAAATGTGATAAAACGGCAACAGAAGCCAGTGGCGGGCACTTACCGTCGCTACCATCGCCGTCAGGACTGCCGTACCAAGTGGCAGTGGCAGGGTACCAATGTGGGTCTACCTTGTGTTGCGGCATAGGGAGCGCAGCAGACACCATTGAACACTGAAACAAGACTAGGCAGCATAATGTAACAATCCCACCGAATCCACCGCGGCGCTGCATTGTGTTAACAGGCGGTGCAGGTTAAGTGGACAAAAAGGAAAGTGAAAGGAAAAAAGTAGGTGGGAAAAAAATGCAGGGCAAGAGAGGAAGCTACTTCTGCCGACAGTTTATATTAGCATTGAATATTGATAGTCTTGAAGACAGTGTTGAGAGAGCTTCATACAAATATAGAAGCAGGGGAAGCACAGAGAAAAGAGTTAAACCTTCTAACTTTTTTTATATTTTCTTGTGACTATGGGATCCACTGGTTTTGGTGTTATTTACGTCGCTGCCAGTGTATCGCGGGTCCACCGACGGTTAAGGCGTTAATTCCGGGTGATCGTACTTGGAGGGAGCCAGGGGCTTTTTTGTCATTCGAGTATTCGACCGTTAATATTGTTGTCGTTATGTGTGTGCGTGTGTTTTTTTACTTCAGGGGCCATGTGATGATTGTTAGTCGTTTGGGACTTTTTAGGGTATTATTGGTCTGGTTGAAACTATGTCGTATTGCCGCTATAACATTCCAAAACTGGATTGCTTTGCATTTTGTATCATATGTACAGAGGGCAGCCGGAAGGTCCAAGCTATTAAACAAATTAATTACATAATTTTAGATTGATTTCAATTATTACTTACAAATTTTAAAAATAAAAGTATCTGTTAACAATCATGTAAATTTGATAAAAAAAAATTATCCTACTTTTCAACTTTCAACAAAACTTACTGTTATCTTTCTCACATTTTTTCCTGCAAAATTATATTGCATACAACCAGTTACAAAGCAAGGAGTGATACAAGCTAGTTTACTCGGTCATTCAAAAGATAATATGTTGATGAATGGAAATAATATCCTAAACAATGGCAAAAGTATTCCAAGAAGCAACGGATATAATTGATAACGCTTCTACAATCAAATTCAAAAAACACTCTAGTCATCCTCTATCCTTCGCACATATTTAAAAGTATGTTATGTCGGTAATGTGTTTGTAAATTAAGATGGTTTGCTAGTTTATTTCAGTGCATGAACTGTCTGTGAGGTGAATCTGATTTGAAACTGAACTCCAGCATTTGTTGTGGACTCGAACATACATGTGACATAGATTTAGCTTGAACTAGTAATCAATTGTCGTTTTAAAGGCTTAAGCTGGACTAGTAACCTTACATATGTATGGTACCGACTGAAAAAGAATTATGAATAATGATATTACCCAATGGAGTTCTCTGCGTATCCCAGGACGATGATGTGCAAACCTCACGCAACATTAGTTTAGGAAAATCCATATCGTAAACACGACAAGAAAGAATAGACTTCGTGATGAACTCTAAAAGAATAGCCTTCGTGATGAACTCTGAAAGAATAGCCTCTGTGGCGAATCCTGCAAGGATAGCATTTGTGGCTCACTCCGGATGGACTGCCCTTCTGGTGTGTCTTAATAAGGTTCTTAGTGAAGAACTTTGAAGGACGCTCTATGTAGCCCGAAATAGTAATATGTTACTGTTTTAAAGTTTTAGCCTGAACTGATAACTTTACATGTATGGTACCCATTGAAAAGGAATTATGAATGATAATTACCTAATGGGGTTCTCTGTGTGTTCCAGGACGATGATAGGCAAACCTCACGCAAACTGGGTTTAGAAAAATCTATATCGTAAACACAACAGGAAAGAATAGCCTTCGTGGCGAACTCTAAAAGAATAGCCTTCATGAGGAACTATAAAAGAAACCTTGCAAGGATAATATTTGTGGCACACTCCAAATGGACTGTCCTTGTGGCATGTCTTAATAAGGTTCTTAGTGAAGAACTTTGAAGGACGCTCTATATAGCAAGCGTTGTACTAAGTAATCGGCTTATTAGTATGGCTCTTAAACGTAACTCGTAGACTCGGTTCGAAATAATGAATTGAGAAGACATAGAGAAGTAATGTGTTAGTATTGGATATGCATATTGAATAAGGGTTTTAAATCGTTATGTTCAAAGGATGTATGATATCTATAGAGTATGAAGGATGGAACTCGAGAAGAATATTTGTTAAAGACAGGTTAAAGGACACAAACAATAAGATCATTATTTTGATTCATCAACTGCAACATGAAATTTAAAACATATGTAAATGTTGTAACTCTCACTAAGCTCTTATGAACTTATCTGGGTGTGTTATGTTACAAGTAAATTGATATGGCTCTACACCATGAAGAACGATGCAAGGACTACACTGAAGAAATGGCATGTTAGTTTATTATGCATATAGAGTGAATTTGGCGGCGCGTTCAAAGTCTGAATCGTCATTGCGAAACTCATACCTTAGGGTATCTGTAATAGATTAAGAATTCAATTTAGATATCGTTGTAATTTAATTACCACGTGTTATAGTTGCATTTACTTTTTGTATATACATGTCTTTTAGTTTGAAATTTTGTAATTAAATTGTGATTGATTGTAATTTGTATAAGTAAATTAAATTTTAGTGTGTATTAATGTGGTAATACTCAAGATCCAAATCCGGTTAATCGGATCGGGTTAAGGGTATTACAAGTTGCATGGATTATTTATATGTTTTAGGATTAGGATTTTCCATACGACATTAACACCAATATGTAGCAAAGTCAATTTTAAATTTTTATTTTCCTATTCAAATAATCTATTACGAATTATAATTTTATGTTTTTTTTTAAAAATTTTTATGCAAAATCCGGCACCAATAGATATTAGTTTCTGTTTAAATATTATTCAGTGTTATAAAATCAAATTATATTGATATAATTTAAATTTTAAATATTCTACATGGAGCTTGACACCCAATGGCATCGAGGTTTCTTTAATCATTCTATGATCATTACTTGGTTTCAGTGGGATACGATAAATTTAACAACACAATACATATAACTGAACTTGACATTCATAGGTATCAAAATAACTTTAAAAAATGTATTTTGAGTTATAATCTTAACAAATTTATTTTAGTAATAATTGACGAAACCACCTCGAAAACGAAAGTTTCGGAAAAATATTTTTATGTTTTGGAAAATGGGAATAAAAAGGGAGTCGCCACCAATCTTTTATTTGGGTGCGATTGGATCACCACAAATCGTTTTAAAAAACGCTAAAACGTCGGTCCACGAAATCCAGAAAAATAGGTTCGGGAGTCGGTTACACACGAGGAAGGATTAGCACCCTCGTACGCCCAGAATTGGTACCACATGATCATTTTCGGGTCTTATTTTATAAAAACAATGAAAGCTCGAGTTTAAAATACGATGTTCATTTTGAAAGGCTCTGTGTAATTTTAAAGAAGACCTTTTTTTTTTCAAGAAGAACTCGTCCCCGTATTTCGTTCCTCTTATGAGAACTAGGAAGCGTGTCCAACACATTAGGACACTACATTCTCGGAGTATCGAAATCAGAGGACGTTTAGGGAACTTTTGAAGAGAGCATTCGATCGCGTGATTTGTACGAAAATCATACCTATCACATTAAGGCACGATTTTTTGAGGTTTCCACGTGAAGGAACATCATCTCGTTACTTTAAAAATTTGGATATGGATAGGGTGTGTTAAAAACTTTTTAAGGGGGATATTTCTTTCGTACGGATTACGAAAATCATACCCCGCGCATTAGGGCACAATTTTCGAAGTTTTCGTGAAATAATATCGCTTTGTTTTTGTCATGAAAGTCCTTTGTATATATACTTTGAGAACTCGAAAATTTCGTATGAAGGTTAAAATGCAATCCTCGAACACATGATTTGAAGAATTAAAAAGGAACACTCGTTTACTTCGATTTTTACGAAGACTTGAAGTCGCGACCAGCACGATAGGACACGACATTCTCGGAGCCTCAAAGTGAACGAGCGTGAGAAAAAAACTTGAAAAGGATATTCGGTTCGCACGAATTATACGAATAAATCACGCCCGACACGTTAGGGCGTGATTTTTCGAAGTTACGCTCGAATCGAATATTGCCTCGATTTTTGAAGTAATTTGTAAATGAAGGTATATATTTAAAAAAAACACGAGTAGCAATTAGATACGAAGTAGTATAGTAAGTAATGTGCGAAAATATAAAATGTAGGTGCAAACAAATGCAAATATTGATAAATGACGAAATCGGGGTGAAAAACGGGACTTATGGATACTCGGGGGGAAAATGGTAATTTTGGTGTAATCGGGGTTAAAAAATGGAATTTTAGAAGCTTCGAGGGTAAAGTAGTAATTTTCGATGAAATCGGGGTTAAAAATGGAATTTTAAAAGATTCGGGGGTAAAATGGTAATTTTTAGTGAAATCGGGGTTAAAATGGAATTTTAGAAGCTTTGGGGGCAAAATGGTAATTTTCGGTGAAATCAGGGTTTAAAATGGAATTTTAAAAGATTCGGGGGTAAAATGGTAATTTTGGTAAAGTTTTGGGGTCAAAATATAATTTTGGAAAAGTTTTGGGGTTAAAATGTAATTTTTGGAAAGTTTTGGGGTCAAAATGTAATTTTGGAAAAGTTTTGGGGTTAAAATGTAATTCTGGAAAAGTTTTAGGGTTAAAATGTAATTTTAAAAAAGTTTTAGGGTTAAAATGTAATTTCTGGATAATTTAGGGGCTTACAAAGCAATAAAACCAAAAACAGGTGACACGTGGCAGCCCCACAGGCATCCAGAAGTCAAGGGATTGATTTGAAAATCTTGAAAAAATTTTGGACCAATTTTGTAATTAAATAAAAGTCAATTTAAGAGTTAAATTAAAATAAATTAAAAATAGAAAGGACTAAATGCACAAATAACCCACAAAGTGACACGTGGCAGCCTCTGGTATAGTCAAATAGTCACCGGATTAAATTGAAATCTAATTAAAATTACAGGGCAAAATTGCAAATAATTAAAAATGCAGAAAAGGACTAAATTGAAGCAAATAAAAAAGCGGAAGGACCAATCGCGCAATTAGCCCTTTTATTAAAAACACGCGGATCCTAGGTGGGTCGGGTCGGGTCGGACCGGGCCAAGCGGGTTCTATATATATATTATTTTTAGTTTTTTTTTTCATTTCATTTTTCATTTTTTTTAAATTTGAAAAGCCCCCCCTTTAAACTCTCTCTTTTCTCTCCCCTTATCCAAGTCCGGCACCCCCTCCGGCCAGGCTCCGGCGACCGCCTAGGCTGCGCGTGGGGGCGCGTGACCGACACCTCCGGCCTCGCCCATCCGGTCCCGCCGTCCACGGGCCTCCAACCGCCGGATTCCGTCGTCATTCGCGCGTCCAGGTAACCCACGAACCATCTTTTCACCTTTTTAGTTCCTTTCATCCTTTCTTTTTTTAAAAAAAAAAACAAACCAAACCAGATCTGGATTATTCCAGATCTGGGATTAAAACCTGTTTTCCTTTAGTTTTTAATAAAAATCTATTTCAAAACCCAATGGTCTGCCGAAACCCCGATTCGATTGTGATTTCCATTTTGTTCTTAATTTTAACCTATTCTTAATGTTCCTGTGCAGATCTATTTGAGAGAGGATACACGACGGCGATGGTGAGAGGTGGACGACGGCGACGGTGGCAATGAACAGATAAGTCCCGACCCTTCGACTCTCATTTTTTATTTTTAATTAATATTCATTGCTCATTAATATTAATATTAATAATAATAATATTATTAAAAGTATTAAATACAATCTGTGATGCTATTAATACCATCAGTTTCATATTTAATATTAATAAAACCTTTATTACTGCTATTGATACTGGTATACATATATTTTAAACATTTCCAATGCTCGAACAGACAATAAATGAATGCTTAGCCATATATTTGAGCATGCATTAATCATTTCCAGAAGCAAACCTGTAAATATTGATAGACTGTTGACTGCTTTGCCTTTCGTGACTTCGATTCAACTATCTTATGCCAATATTGATTCTAAGTGCAAGAGTTGGTTTTGTATCAATGTCAGAGAAAATTTGGTATTTCGATGGATGCGTATTGATTTTCAGAACCAGGGTTGTCCCTTTTTTACAGAAAATTAACTCTGGCTTTATAGCCATTTTCATTATCATGATACTTTGTTTCTTTGCAATTTAATGCCTGTCTTATTGCTTGTTGCAGAATCCCCCAAGTCAGTGGTGGCAGGGCATGGTGGAGCTGGTGGTGGATGGAGCCGGTGGGCAGCAGCACGTGAGGGATCAGATTCTGATTTCAAGGTTTGACCGGTTTGAGTGCTACTGGTGCAAAAGAGGCTTTGATTTGGGTCAATTGGGTCAAGGGTTAAAATGGGCCGAGGGGTTTGGGCCAATTGGGCCATGTAATGGACATTTGTAATTGGGCCTTTGTAATTGGGCTGAAAACGGATCCAAAATGGGTGTAAATGGGCTAAGGGGATTTGGGCCAATTGGGCCATGTAAATGGACCTTAAAATTTTTTTATGTTAATTTTAATGTCTTAATTTTTATTTAAATTTAAATTCAAAGTAAATTTAAATAATTAAATTTAAATTTAAAATAAATTTAAATTTAAATAAAATTAAAAATCAATTTAACTCAAAAGGTCCAAGCCCGGTTAAAATTGGGCTCCAACAATAATATTTTTCACCATACGAAAGTAAAAAAAAAAAAAAAACATAATATATGGGTGTCCAAGTTTGATTTGTTTTTAAATATAAGTTTCAATTTTGTTACCATGTATGCATATTTTGTAAATAATGTAATAAGCTGATTTGTATTTAAAATTTTCAAAAATATATTTTAGTTTTAATATAAGTAATTTAATAATAAATTTTTATTAATATTAAAATATTAATAATTTAACATATCTTTTATGTCTAAATTGTAATATTATTAGATTACCTCATATTCACTATGTGAGTGATAAAATAAAATTCTTATGTGTTAAAAGAAAAATGTAAATATACAGAGTAAAATATTAAATTTAGTATTTTCTTTTGGGAGTGAGTGTTTTGCGGGAGTGATTTATTTTTTTAAAAATAGATTTTTAGGTAGATGATTAAATTTTTTTAAAGATTTTATATAAAAATATTAGTTTTTTTTTTAATAATTGGGGTAGGGATTGAGGTTGTTTAGGATTAAACTCAAGTGTTCATGCACTATAACCCAATACTATTGCCACTAATTAAGAGGATGTTGGTTTTTTTAAGATATATTTATTAGGTTTTTTAAAAAATAATTTTTAAAAAAAAAATTCCTATCTAAGTTGTCTAGTTAAAGTTGGGCCACCGTGTACAGAAAAATATTAAAGTGAGTAAAAATAAATAAATGAATATATAAATTAGTATTATAAAATAATTAAAGACTGGGGCAGCAAATTTGGAGTATTGAATAAGCAAAAGCGGAGGGTAAATTGAATCTTTAAATGACCTCATTTATGGTTTAGTTCTATTTTTAGGAAATAGGGAAGCCATGGTCCAGGCAGGAAGAGAGGGAGTTAGGGGTAGCGGCACTCTTGAATTATTGTTGGCACCACCAACCAAAAAAAAAACAGTCTCAGTCTAAACACCTTGTCTGTTGCACAACTGTATGGACCACTTAACTGAACTGAACTCATGCTTGGGGTAAATAATTTTTTAGTAACAAACATAATGATGTAAGAAGCCCACATATTTACTTTTGACTCTGACTCCAATCCTTACACCACAATGCATTCATTTTCTCTACTCTTGTCTTGTTAGAAACAAAGGCAATGGTGAGGGATTTTGGAACTCATTGTCTCTAATTAAAATGTTGGGGTAAATCAGAAGAAGAAAAGAGAAGTTCATGCAATTCAATAATGATGTGTACTTTAAAAAGTTGGAAAGACATGTTAGGTTAGGCAAATGTTTTGTTTTGGCGCTAATGATATTGCTCCCTCCACTTAGATTGACCAACTTGGAAAAAAGAGTTTTGGAAATGAAGAATAAATAAACAATAAAGGTTGTTTGGTGGTATTGTCTGGGGAGAGTGGGGTGATGATCCAAGACCCAACAATTCAGGAAGACAAAAAAAAAAAAAAACTCCACAAATTTCAAGGGGGTGGGATAGTAAGGCCTCAGCTTCAGCGAGTTACTCCATAAATTGCGAATAAAAACTTGGATGGAATGTGAGAGGATAGGATAGGATAGGATAGGATTTTGCATAAATAAATAAAAATGAATCATTGTCTCAACCGAAACAGAAGGGTTAGACATTCCCATGTGAAGACTTGCGGGCGTACGTCTTGTTCACAAGTCACGGCAACTGTTCACACACTTTGGACACTCTTCTTTACTTCTAGTATGAACTCAAACGTGTGAAAACCCCAAGCCTTATTTTCCTGACTTTTACATGTTTCATTTTCGTCTCTCCTTTTTATGCGCTTCAATCATCTTAATTGGGAAGATTAGTAACGTTATATTTTACAAGTCATTGATAATCGTTATTTTGACTGTGGATGCATTACTGATAAATAAATGGAAAGCATTCTGCATCCAATTCATTAACTAAACAAAGGGTTAGTGCTCTCAAAAGAAGATTTGTATCCATCTTCTTTATTAAAGAAATTTTAGAAAAAAGGAATTAAGTATTGGATGTTTGACTCAGTCATAGGGAAACCATTTAGCCAGAAAATAGGGCGTCCTTAAAGCTCGTCTTCTGCTATACTCAGATTTGCTGGTAGCAAAAAAGTGAAACAATCATGTTGATTAAATAAAGACAGAAAAAAGAAAAAAAGTAATCCTACTTACTAAAGTAAGAAAATGGTTTAATATTAAGGAAAGTTGATATGGTAGTTAAAGCCGGTTGAAGAATATACCCACGTGGATGTGGATGTGGATGTGGATTCCATTCTAACTTATCTCACTAACCACCTTTCATTTAACTCCTCCCATTAAATTCTTATTTTATTCAACTGTAAAACATGCATGCTTTCACATTTCCCATACCATCCCATTTACTCCCTTCTTCTTCTTTTTTTCTTTTTAATTTGAGTTTGTGAAACATTACAAGACATAACTTCACTGTCGGTCAGGGGTGGAGCCAATCGCCCGGACTCCCTGAAATGTAAATTTGTAATATTTGCCTTTTATGTTTCAGTAAAAAATAAAATTATATTTTAGTCTCAAAAATAATAAAATTTTGATTTAATATTTTTAAAAATTATAAAAATATATAAATTATTAAAATTATGTGTTTTAGCTCTCAAAAAATATATAATTTAATTTTACTTTCCAAATAAAATGTTCTGACTTCATCCCTATTATCAGTAGTATCACAAGAAAATTTTAACAACTGTTCAGTAATACATACATACAAGTGATTTTATAGTAATACTTTTTAATGTTTAAGATCTCCGCAATTCACAAATAAATATATTTAAACTTCATTGTTTTTTAATAGTAAAGTAATTAAATTACTTTTAAATCTATAAAACAGGATCAAAATAAGAGGATATATTGATATCCAATTTAACTTAAACAGAAATTAAATTTTGTCATACTAAAAAAACCTTAATATTAAAATTATATTTATAAAAAATATTTAATAATTGAGTCATAAGTGGTGATAAGATACTTTAAAATAAAATTTATTTAGACATATTTTATTTAAATAATAAAGATAAAACATTCATTTTTAATATTCAGTGCTTTATTAACAATGGTTTTTAATTAAATTTCTTTTATCAAGATGATGTGGAATTAACTCATAATAATTACTCAATTAAACACATTGTATATAATATATGATAGGTTAAAGTATTAAAAAAAATTCTCAAAAATAATTCAAAAATCAATTTAACCCTTATCGTTAATAATATATTGCTTCTTCATAATTGCCATTTCTCCTAATGACACATTAATTCCTTGCTGAGTGGGTTTAGCAATCCACATAACGAAATGTGATATGATCAATTTTTTTTATTATATAATAATATGGAAATTTAAAATTAGAGATATTAATTTATGATATTATAAAAAACTTAATTATAAAAAAATAACTCCAAAACATTGATAAAAGAATCATTGGGAGGCCAAATAAATAAAAGGAAATTTATTCAAATTCACTAAAATCTAACCATACATCCGAAGTTGGAATTAGGAGTTAAGAGGTTTGGAAAGACAAACAGTGGGTGAATGGTTGTTTCAGAGTTATATTCATCTTCCAAGTCAAATAAACAGCTGCCACTCAAACCGTTGTCGCCGCCAAACTCCAGCGTTGATTTCCAACAACGGTGGCGCCACCAAAATGAAGCTCTCCTCACCCGGTTGAGATTTTCGAGAACCAAACCTAAGTGCTCAAAGTTGAACCTTTAGCCTCTACTTGCCTATGCTCCAATCTCTTAATTTGGCCTGATTTTCTAGTATGTTGCTTCTTGTGTCGACAACTAACTTTCAACTGTCCAGATTCAATAGTAAACATTTCGAACCTCCCAAACTTGAAATCTCTAAATAACTTCTTTTCACCCTTTTTATTCAATATTCTCAAAATAATTTTTGATCCAATCACGTTTTGCCACATGTATAGTGAGGAAGATGCTGAGGCAGTATTAGCTTGGGGAGGTAAAGGAACATTGTGAAGATTTTTCTTTTCATTCTTTAATTTTAAATTTCCATGACTTTATTTAATATAATAAAAAATAATTTTTGATCTAATCACCTTACATCACATGAATTATTAAACTCAATTTTTTCTGCTAGTCACAGGAGTACTCAAGCTGTCATGGATATGAGTTTCTTATGGGCAAGCAGCTATTATTATGATAATGTTCGAAAAATGAAGTTGTTTAGTGGGAGGGATATGTTTTCAAGTTGGAAAGCTCCTCCTTTGGGATGGATTAAACTTAACTTTGATGGGGCAATGTCTCTTGACGATCAACATGCTTCAATTGGAGGAATCTTACAAGATGCAAATGTTAATCGGTTGTGGGGCTACGCAATAATGTTTGCTAGTTCTTCAATCTTCAAAGTGAAGGCATGAGCCATGTTAGACGGCTTGATTCTTGCTTGGGACAAGGGATTTAAGAAGGTTGAGGTAGAGTGTGATAACATGTTATTAGTTGAGCTTCTTCATTCGGGGGGAGGAGCCAATAGTAAAATTGTAGAAGTTTGCCTAATTCATCAGATGTTGCAGCGAGGGTGGGAAGTCTGTGTCAGATATGTTTCAAGGGATGCAAATGTTGTGACAGATACCATGGCAAATATTACGACTGGGGATGATTTACGGCTCCAACTCTTCCAAAAACCGCCAGTCATAGTGGATCGTTTTATTCAAGATGATAGTTTTAATGCTGGTACCGGTTCAATTTAGTCTATCTCTTGTAATCGCTTAATTCTGTCTTTTTCTACCCAAAAAAAAAATTCTCATAGTCTCGTGTATTTTGAAATAACATGGAGCAGCTCTGGCACAATACAAGGAAGATTTTGGAGTTCATTTCTTTCGAAATGAACCTAACCATGTATATGCTATTATAGCTATGTGTTGGGTAGCATGATTTTTGTTGTACTTACCATTGATGTTAGCAAATATGAAGCTTGATCACTCAATTTCAAGTGAACATTAGAAGTTTAAGGAACAAAAGAATAAAAAAAACAAACAAGTGGATGTGAGATGTTACCTATGATGAAATATTGCATAATGATTTCAACTTTGAATTTGGATTTGTCAACTACATTGCCCCCTATCTCCCGTGGAAAGAACAACATTAGGTCTTCCATTTTAGCAGCAACAAGTAGCCGGCCTCAGATATTCCGGAAATTTTATAACCAAAAAAATGAGCAATCCCTAATATCAGCCGGCAATTGCATATTTCATCCAACCAAACGTGACCCATACAGGCCAGGCTGTAGTAACAAAATCCCAGTTGACAAGCCGGCCCACCTTTTATGCACGGAAAACCTTCGACCTTATTTATATATAACCCTTCATTTCTCCACTCATATTAATACAATGTACTCCAAAATGGGGAACTTCAAGTTAAACCAATCATTATCAAAGACCTTGGTGAACTTGTTCATTTTTCTAGCCATTGGCATTGCTCTCTCTCTCTCGGGTGCAAGGCCCTCGTCTCTGGCAAAGTTTTCTGCATTCCGAGCTGAGAATACATTGGGGTCAAGCTATAGGAGTCTTGGAACTATGCTTCCTAAAGGTCAGCCTGTACCACCATCTGGGCCTAGTCCCCAGATAAACTGATCACACCATACATGTTGCAATGTCGTCTAGTGAAAACAATGTTTAACAGGTATAAGGATAATGATGATATATATGATGCAGTTGAGGGGTAGCATCAGTTATGGGTGTCTTTTTCATCATTTTGTTCCTTTTTCTTGTAGACGTTGTATTTATAGTTGTAGCAAACATGTAGAGGGTTTCTTCAAAAGAATTGAATGTTTACACACTGGAAATACATATGCCTGGATATTCACTTGCTTCTCTTATACCCGCTGCTTTCTCACTAAATTAAATTTTCAAGAATAGCCACGTTGGTCGCCTAATTTATATGATTTTACATTGATGTTAAGGTGGTATTTCAACAACATGTGCATGATTAGCTTATTATATCCAATTACCTGATTCGTAACTTCAGAATATTAAAAACTGTCAGCAACTTTAAATTATTTAAAAAATCATAAAAATTTTAAAGAAGAAAAAATGTGTTAGAAATAGAATAAATCAATTCAATCAATTTTTTAGCCTGATTCAATCAGTTCGTACTGATGTACGAGTCAATCGATCTAACACTTTGAATTAATATCTCAATTAATCTCGATCAATTTAGTCCAACTCCAAAAACAATGGAACTTTGTTCATACTTTCTTAACCCTTTAACAAGGTACACACCTTGCACACACAGGTGCTCGAACCCGAGACCCCTAGGATGAACAACATCCTCTTTTTCACTGGAGTCACTTGTTGGGTTCACAAATATAATAAATGTTTTTTAAAGAAAATATATTAAAGGTTAATGGATAGCCCCTTGAACTTGGTTATTATTAATACTTAGGTGTTATTAGATAAATGAAAAAATTAAATACTTAATTTAAGTCATAAAATTTATTTGGTATATTAATTAAAATTAATTACAAAATGTAGTTAATTTCAATCCTTTTTTATTGAAAATTTTATTACATGGAAATATCTGTTCAAATTTTCTTAATTATTTGATAACGCACACACAGGTGCTCAAACTCGGGTCTCCTAATATGAACATCATCCTCTTTTCCACTAAAGCCACTCGTTGGATTCATTATAATTTTTTTTTTAATTTCATAAGGTTTTGTGAAGTATTAAACTGTTAGTATTTGATTTTATATACTTTAGTATTTCTATAATTATTTCTTTTAAGAAAATTAAAATATATAAATTTATTGAAAGAAACACATCTAGAATAATCCTGGACAAAATAATATCCAATTCATTTGTCTATATTGATTTTGAACATGAAATAATTTTTATGAATTTATATCTTTTTAAAGATTTATTTTTTTATTAATATTTATCACGTGTCATAATTTTAAACTAAGACATTATGTTATTGACTATTAATTTCACATCATCGCATTCAAATTATGATACAACAAAAATACCAAAATATGTAAGTCCAACAAAAAAAATTATTTAAATAATGAAACAACAGGCGAATCCATGGACAAAATGTGAATCGATCCACACTATTGAGCCCAGTTGTAGTTTATTTTTCAATAATAGGCTCACTCGCTTATGCCCATTTTGTAGGTCCATATTCAGCCAAGCCGAGCAATAATTTTAATTTTCCCTTTGTGTAAAATAGCTATTGACGGCCCAACCCACATGGTTGACTTCTTATGTTGCAAAGTCCAGCCTCCTCAATTACATCAGAAACGTTATTTGGTAGATTCTTTCTGATTTTCGGGTATTAAAAATACTAGTTTGTAATTCGACTCTTAAATATCAGGTATTCGAAATTTTGGGTATCCGTATTTTAGGGTCATAAGGTATCCGGATTAAATTTGTGCATATTTTTTTTACAAATCATACAATTTATAATGATTTACAATGATAAACTTAAAATTTTAAATATAAAATTTAGAAATCCAAACATAAAGTTTATAAATTCAAATTACATAATTCAAAGATAAAATTTCAAAAAAATACAACTAAAGATAAAACATATACTCATTTACTCATCAATCATCATGATATGGTGTGATGTTCGAAACTTCGTTTCATTTGTCTCATCAGCGATAATAATTGTTTGTTCCAAAGTTAAATCTTGCATCTCAACAAAAAAAAAAACATTTCAAATATAGAACAACAATATATGTTTAGAAATATAAAAATTTAAATATCTAAACTATATAAATAAATATTACAAAATAAAAATAATAAATTTGAAATCGAAAACTAACATTCTTCCATATTCTTCAATGTTAGCAAGCTCTCCTCTATCATAATGTGGTCATGAGAAGCATGAATCCAATCTTGAGTACAAAGAAGAGCTTCCACCAACCTAGAAGTCAAAGAACTACAGTTGACGGAGATGATTTGCGTGGAAGAATTGAACGAGTAGTATAGTGATTTAGCAATTAGGATAAAAATTGGAAATCAATTTAAGTTTTAACTAAAAAAATGTAAATAATTTAAAAATAAAAAATACAGATACACATAAGTAACTAGGTCGAGTACCTGTGGAATTTAGATAATGCGATCTATTTAAACCCCTGAACTTGAAAATTATTATTCATTTTAGTCCATTCTGTTAATGTTCGTGAAAAAAATAGGGGATAATATAACTTTTAGCCCTTGAGCTTGGCAAGTAGGTCCACATTGCCCCTAATTTGACAATTAGGTTCGCTTTGGTACTTGTGCTTTTTTTGGTCCATTTTGAACTTGACAACTACGTTTATTTCGATCCTTAAACTTGAAAAATCTAAAAGTTTGATGATGTGATACTTTGAAATTGTACCACACCATCACCTAAAACATTGTTATTTTTCAAGTGATGTTGTAGGACAATCTCAAGGTGCCCTATTGAGTGTTTTAATAACCGAATCAATGGTTGAACAAGTTAGAGCATCGATTCTCAATTCAACTAGTTCGATCGTCGGACTAACAATAATTAAATAAATAATTAAAAATTCATAAAAATATAAAAATATAAATAAAATATTTTGATATTGTACCACATCATCATTTAAGAATTTTTTTTATTTTTCAAATTCAGAGTGTCACATCATCAAACTTTTAGAATTTTCAAATTCAAAGATCAAAATGAACCTAATTGTCTAGTTCAAAATAGACTAAAAAAATGTAAAGATGCCAAAACAAACCTAATTGTAAGTTTGAGGCCAATATGGACCTATTTATCAAGATTAAAGGCCAAAAGTTACATTATCTCTTTTTTTACAATAAATAATAGAATGTGCTTAAATGAATAATGTTTTTCAACTTCAAGAATTAAAGTGAATTAAAAGAAATTAAGAACCAATACTTACCAAGTTGAGTGGCCAAAAGTTATATTATCCCAATTTCAATTGTACCCGGCATATTTATAAAGAAAAAACGAAACCAGAGCCAACTAGAGGGCAGAGTGAGGCCCGCCAGATCCATATCATACACTCTCACAAACCCTATTTTTAACTATCGGTTTCCTCCTAAACCCTAATCTTATTGAAACAGCCTTCTCTCCAAATTTTCCGACCGATCCCTTCATTCAGCGTAGCGATGAAGCTTGTTATTGGATCAAATCCATGGACCTATTCTTGCATTTCTAGGATTCTGAGAGTTGTGGCCTACTCCACTGACACCCTTAGCCCCAACGCCTCCCCTTCAAAGCCACCAGACACTCTGCTCATTCGCGTCTCTCGATCCGGACATCCCAAAACCTCCATCGTTCCTGTCCTCAACCAATGGCTCGAAGAGGGCAGAGCCATCAAGCAATCCATGCTCCAAACTATAATCAGACAGCTCCGCAGTTTCGGACGCTTCAAGCACGCCCTCGAGGTACACTCCTATGTAACATGAAGCAATAGGAAACCTTTTTTTTCTTCTTCTTAAAATTTTTTCCGAGTATTCTAAGATTGCCCCATATTCATGTTACCCCTGGCTATTCAAAAGTAATATTTTGGCAGGTATCCGAATTTATTAGCGAAGAAATGAGGTATGGTATTTCAGTTGGCGACATGGCTGTGAGGCTGGATTTGATCTCGAAAGTTCACGGCGTTGAACAAGCTGAGAAATACTTTGCTACTCTTCCTGACACTGTGAGAACTTTCAAGGTATATGGCGCCCTTTTAAATTGCTATGCGCACCACAAATGTTTAGAAAAAGCAGAGGCCACTTTGTATATTATGAGGGAATCGGGGTTTCTTATTAATGCAGTCTCCTATAATGTGATGTTAAATCTCTACAGTCGCTTAGGAAAACATGACAAGTTGGATGTCCTAATGCAAGAGATGAAAGAAAAGGGAATCAAGCACGATGTTTTCACCAACAACATCCGGCTGAATGCCTACGCATCCTCTTCTGATATCGAGGGGATGGAGAAATTCCTGACCACGATTGTAAATGATGTTACAGTCTCTATGGATTGGCATGTTTATTTTGTTGCTGCAAGTGCATACTTGAAAGCCAGGTTAGCTGAAAAGGCTTTAGAAATGTTGAGTAGAGCAGAGCAACTAGTTCCTCAGGCATCAAGAAAGCATGCTTATGAAATGTTCCTCACACTGTATACTAATCTAGGGAGGAAAGATGATGTTTATCGTATATGGAGGTTGTATGGGAACTTGGGGAAATTCTTTAACTCTGGCTATTTATGTATGATAAGCTCATTGGTAAAGTTGGATGATTTGGATGGTGCTGAGAAGATTTTGGCAGAGTGGGAGTCTGGATACTCAATTTATGATGCTCGGATTCCAAATGTGATGATCAGTGCCTATTGCAAAAGGGGTTTTGTCAAAAAGGCTGAAGCATATATAGTCAGTCTGATAGAAAGAGATGTGATTAAAGAGCCTGATGCATTTATTTTGAATAGTTTGTCTACTGGATATCAAATGGATGGGCAGATGTCAAAGGCAGTGGAAACCATAAAGGCTGCAATCTTGTCTAGCAGTTCGGGATGGAAACCTAACCTCTATACTTTGGCTGCCTGTCTCAAATTCTTGGAAGGAGAGGGTAACTTAGAAGCAGCTAAAGAGCTGTTGCAGTTGCTTCACGTCAGAGGCCATTTGTCAAATGATGTTTATGATAGATTAATTAAGAATATTATGGACGGAAACGTGGATGTCAGTGCCCTTGACCAGACAAAAGGAGGCAGTGAAACTCTTGATGAGGAAAGTACAAGGACTCATGAAGGTCAAATTGAGGCTAGCAGCTGATCTGTCAAAACGATTGCTATAGTCTTTCCCCCGCATTAATTATCTGCTCTTGTTGTTGCTTGATTAGTCACTGTACTTTGGTTAGGCATCTAATTGAGATACCTGGTAGTTCGTAAAGGTCCTTGATTTCTTAAAATTTGCAGATATTCTACCTTCCTATGGTGTTGAACCGAGTTGTTTACGAATGGCTATTGATGCTGACTTGTTTCATGGTATGGTAGACTGTTGCACCATCAGACTGGCTCCTAGCCTGGTATTTAGTTGTGGGTGCTACACGTCTTATTTGCTGGACATTCTCTCTGGATCGGATCCGTATTTCCTTCAAGAACTAAGGGGCCGTCATGCCTAGCTCCTTTCCCATCGAAATGGTTAGTTACCCTCCCCTGACGGCCTACCTTACGGCTTCCACTTTTGAAGGGGGCATGACATTGGGATTTCGGTTTTTCTAATAATCATTCAACATCTCTGCCGATACTGACTTCTACTTTTCTATATATTTAGAAATCAATGAAAAATAAGATTGCTTTTCTGAAAATTATATCTTTCTATTGAAAATAGCAATTTCTAGAAAATAGACATGATTACTCACTAAGACCCTTGAGTTTAGATGGACTCAATTCGAGCTTAGTTGATTTTTTTTTAACTTCTTGGGTATATTAGCAAAAGCAGAGGAGAATTAACCTGATAATCTAAGGACAAATGAATGATCCATGTTTAACCGATGCATAGTTGGCCAAATGACTTGATTAGGAGATCTAAAGGATGTAGTATATAACCAATTCTTAGATGATGTTTTGAATATTTCTTAGTATTGGTTCATGTTTCCGATGGATTTCAGGCTGACTAATACTCGAGTTCATTGCCCTGTTAGTTCATGACATAAGCAGTCTACTAGTAGCAGGGGAAAAAAGCAGTTCGCTACTAAATTTTGTATTTTCCTTAGTATCATCAGTCTGTAGTGCATAGGTGACATTCTTTGCAAAGATTGCCTAACCCACAATATGAGTAACTTCAAAGTACTCCTATGCCTGCGCCTACAACATACATCTGACGTGAATGACCAAGTGTAAGGTCCTTTTGTGGACCAATATTGGGTTTCCAATTCAAATTAGAGTTTAACCTACGCTCATCCTACGAGATAGATAAGCATGTGGGGGCATATGGAAGATGCGGATTCTAGCTATCTTTCTCTCAAGTATTTCCAACCTCTTCTTTAACGCCATGCCTATTTTTTTTCAACCAATCAAATAAACAACTTGATCCATTATATACGTTTACTTTGATTTTGATGGTATCACAAATTGGGTTGGTTGGTTGGTTGGTTTCGTCTAATAAACCTATGCCATCGTCTGTCACTAATATTTTATTTGGATATGAGCAAATCCTTTTTGGATTTTAAAATCAAATTTTAAAATCGCACATTTTTTTTTCTATTCATTCATTTTGCCTTCAGCACAAGGTATTAAGTACCATTTTAATGAACATACCCTTTTTGTTCTAGTGTTGGTACGTATCACTACCAATGTGTTTCGAGTTATTGTCATATATATATATAGTACTTTTTAAATTTCTTATAAATTATATATTATACATACATACAAATTAGTCTCAATTACATCGTATAAATATATTTATATGTAAATATAAGTTTCAAAATTATTAATTGGATTCAATAACTTAATCTAACCTTTGTAGGTTAATTTTAAACTAATAATAATTTTGTCTTGAAATAACAAGGCATAAGTGTTATAAAATGGTTTTGTAGGAATTTTTTTAATAACTCAAATAATTTTATAATAAAATTTGAATTAGTATTAATTACTAAATTTGTAACTCAAATAATATTTTCTTAAAAAATATAATTATAATATTTTTAATGAGAATAAATTCAAATCTAAAAAGTGTTTTTAAGAAAAAAAATTGAAGTGGTCGAAGTCAAATTTAAATTATAAAATAGAAATCATAAATTTCAAATCTAAAATTTGGGAAATCTATTTTTCAGTTTTCGAAGGCTAGCTAATTTTCATTTCAACTGTTAACTAGTTATTTTTTGTATATGCAACAACAGATGTTTAAAAAAGAAACCCAACATTATCTTACATTACATCGTGGCTCATGCGGATGTAATTAGAAGAACTTGATGAACACTTGAGCTACATCACATTCACGCATCAATGAGGGTTAAGCAAACAAATAGTATAAAGCTCAAAATGTGTTGGTCAAAATTTTGCCTTAAGCAAAGGCACATAGTTTTTTCCACCCTAATATGGAAGGATTGGCAGCAATCTACTGCTTATTACAACAATAATCAAGCTTATTAGGCACATGGAAACCTCAACATCCAGATACTAACTCCACATGGTCGAACAAAATGTGAGTGAGGTTGGCAGTGCAAGCTAGTCATACTTCTCCTTCCAAGTATAGAGTCAAAAGAAGACCCAAGATAGAGCCAGCAGAATATCACCAATCACTTGTCTCGGCCAATCCCAAGCCAGATCCTCTAACCTCCTCTCAAAATTAACCCTCCACACAGCCATTGATAAGTGAAGGACTACACATCCTTTGGCGAAAAAGCTCTGGAACTGGTTGTCTTTGATAAAGGCCACCATGAACACCAACAACCCAACTACAAAGAGCAGCAACCCAACAAATGAATTGGATGTCTGAATCAACAATTGATCATGTGGGGTTGACCCTAGAAGCTTTTGAGCCGTTTCAACACCGTGGCCAAGTATATAGATCTCGTGGAGATAGAACATTATTAAGCATCCACTCGTTATGGCAATCACGGAGTGGAGAATGCAGATTACAAAGAACATGGACAAACCCATTGTACTCAATTGATTCTCTATCTACACCATTCCTTGCGTGGATCTTCTTCCCATTGCCTTCCCAACAACTATCCAAAAATGTTCTAATGAAGATTCAAGAAAAGATCCATAGTTTATGATGCCAATATAGGAGCTAATCACAGCAATAATAAAAAAGAAAAGAAAGGGTCAACAAATTTACAAAAAGGGGTCAACAGATTTATGACAATGAGAATAAAAATAAACCATGAAACCTGCAGACGTACACACCAAGGGAAAAACCTCGATTCTTACATAAAAACAAAAAAAAGAAAAGAGAAATAATTAATGACCCAGTGATGTTCCTCAGGTGAACAACCCTAAAAGGTGGAACTAAAATAGAAAGGGAAAATCACAAAGAGGCAAGGATCAAAGGAAAAAAGTTGGAGTATAGCAAGAGAGAGAGGAAAAGGGAAGGTTAAGGTTGAAAAATTGAATGAAGAGACTCTGATCTGTATTGGCCAAAAAAAAAAAAAAAAAAGACTCTGATCTAGAATTGGGATTAAATTACCAAACTCTGAGCTGTGGGCTTCCTTGGATGTGTGCTCTTCAGCAGTTAGATTTTGACGGTTTTCTGATATTTGTGCCTCATTTTGGGTCATCCAAGTTTTATCAATTCGGCAAATGAGTTCCTGCTTTGGCTAAATTATGCTTTTAAATTTTTTTTAACTCAGGCTACTCATCTTAAAAGATTTAAGTTCAAATATTTGTATGTATAATGTGTATATATTTTGTTAAAAAGTTAAAAAAATATGAATAAATGTTACCAAATAATCACACTAATATTTTTAAAAAATAATTTGATTGTAAATATTAGATTATGCTAGGTTTTTATAATTATTATTTTTATTAAACATTTAGATAAAAATTAAATGAATTTTTTATTGAAATGATAATTTTTTTTGAAATAAACCGGGCTTGAACTTTCTATTAATAAAATAAATAAATACATTAGTTAGGGAAATGTTTGAGGGCCTACCAAAACCAATCAACTACCCAATAAGGACCAACAACAATGCTCCATTTTGCAAAGGTTTAAAAAACTGTAGAAAAAAGTTTAATCTAGAAAAAGAAAAAAAAACCCAGAAAAACAAATAAATAGAAATGAAAACTCCTAACCCATCCCTTCGGGAAAAACCAAGACTCGTCCATCAAGAAATCACGAAATCCAGTTCTGACGATTAAAGTTCCCCACAAATCTTTAGCCAATCCTTTCTACTCCAAATCAGGAAGAAATCAAACACTATTTCCTTAAGCAAGATGCTCTTGTTCTTGTGTGAGTAAAAGGAAGGCAAATCCATCCAAGAAACGCTTTCAATCTAGCTCACGGACATACTCGTCGTCCACCTCTCTCCGGACAAAAGCAGAAACCGCATTCAGAAGGTACGATTCACTACTCTCCCTTAAACATTCAGTCGCTAGTCTGTGGGCGACGGAGTTGCCGGATCTGTTAACATGTTGAAACGTAACTGAATGAAATCTTGAAATTAAATTCTTGATGCTTCGAATGTAGGTGTTTATTTTAGATCTATCTACCAAATTGCTGCTGCACTTTTTGATAGCGAAGAGGGAGTCGCCCTCGATGATGGCGTTAAAAAACCCATGATCTAGCCCTTTTTTTACTGCCTCTAGACATGCAATTGACTCCGCAGCAAAAGCAGAGGCCACATTCATCTTAAGCGTTGAATATGACAATAAAACCCCCCATTTCCATCTCGTGCCACTAGTCCCACTGCCGTAGAGAAACTAACGCTTTGGAAGGCGGCATCAAAATTGATTTTGATGCAGTGATCATTTGGAGGTTTCCAGTTTGAAGTACCCACAGGCCAGGTAACTTTCTTCTCATTTATTCCATCTAGTTCTCGTAGGTAACCATGGATAAAGCTGACCATATCTCTGCTACTTTTGTCTGTGTTTTCATGAAACCACTTGTTCCGAAATGTCCATAAGGACCAGAGAGCACAAAAAAAGATTTTACACTGAGAGGGAAAACATACCGATATAACCCAGGTAAGCCATTCAATCCAAATCTCGATATTAGAATCCAGTATCCATTTAAACCCAAGTAAGTCTCATACCTCTATTGATTTTAGACAGAACCAAAAAATATGTTCGACAGATTCTAGCTCAAATTGGCATTTAGGGCAGCAAAGATTAGAAACTAGTAGCCTTTTAGCTAAAATAGCCATGGTAGGAATATATTGCTTAGATAATCGCCAAATCAAGATTTGTATTTTGGATGGCAGTTTTGTAATCCATAGGGACTTGTAAAAAAGCTTGTAATCGATTTATAAATTAATAGGGGGATAAGTCAAACTGTGTAATAGTTTATAGGAGCTCTTCACTGAGAATTCGCCAAAGGGCTCACACATCCATGCCAGCTTGTCGTCACAGGCCTCCTCTACCAACGAGATTCGCAATATACGTTCAGCATCGGTCGGGCTGAACATGATGGTAATTAAATATTCCTTCCATTTTCTAGTGTTAGACTCAATTAAATCAGCAACTAATTCAAATTATTAGAAACTAATGGATTAGCTAATCTGTAATCAACAAAGCCAGGAATCCATGCACTATTACTAATGGAAATACGTTCTCCCTTACTCACATGCCAACATAACCCTGTATCTAATATTTTCCTGGTCGACCATATACTTCGCCATGTAAGAAGAACCCAACTTTAAACGTGAATTTAAAAAAGTAGAGTTAGGAAAATACTTGGCTTGTAAAATTTTGGCTAATAATGATTGAGGATTTTGAAGAATCCTTCAACCCTGTTTTGCAAGAAGCGATGTGTTGAACATTCCAAAATTTCGAAAACCTAAGCCCTTGTTAGCTTTTGAATTACAAATCACCTTTCATTCACACCAGTGAATACCTTTTCGGTCTTTGCCCTTTTGCCACCAAAATTTGGCTATAATTCTATCAAAGTCATCGTAAAGGGATTTGGGGAAAAGGAAGCATGACATAAAATAAGTCGGAATGGCTTGAAGAACCAATTTAGCAAAGAGCTCCTTTCCTCATTGTGATAGCCATCTAGAACTCCACCCATCGATTTTCTTCTTCATTTTATCCTTCAGTAGTTAAAAAGAAGCCTTTTTATTTCTCCCTATCATATTTGGTAGACCTAAATATCGTTCCAAGTTACTTGTACGTCTAACGCCAAGTTCCCTTGCAATTAAGTCATTGTCTGTTGTCGAATTGTTCTTACTAAAGAAAACAACAGACTTTTCAAAATTAATACATTAACCTGAAAGTAGCTCATACTCTTTTTGAATCTTTTTTACAAGCCGAGCCCCTTATAAAGTAGCCTCTCCGAATAGAATACTATCGTCTGCAAATAATAAATGAGAAATTGGAGGGTCATTCCTACTTGCTTTAACACCTTTAAGGAGATCGTTTTTCACATTAAGTCGTAATAGGGAAGAAAGTCCTTCACTACAAATCAAGAAGAGAAAAGGACTCAATGGGTCTCCTTGTCGTAAACCCCTCCCCGGAGAGAATGAAGAACTAAAACAGCCATTAAGAGTGATTTTGTAAGAAACCGTGGTAACATATCTCATTATCAATTCTACCCACCGATAATCGAACCCCATTTTAATCATTATAGCACAAATGAAACTCCACTTAACCCGATCATACCCCTTACTCATATCAAGTTTTAAGGCCATATGACCTTTCCTTCCTTCCTTTTTTTTTGAAAGTATGAAGCATCTCATAAACCACAAGTATATTATCCTATATCAACCTGCTTGGAATAAAAGCACTCTGTGTCAAATCTATGTAAGCATCTAACACTTTTCGAAAACGATTAGCAATGACTTTGGCAATTAACTTATAAATAACATTACATAGGCTAATGGGTCTAAAGTTGGCCATGTTAGTTGGGGAAGGGATTTTTGGGATTAAAACTATAATAGTTTCGTTAAAGCCATCAAAATCACTCTCCTTATTAAGGATGTCAAGGCAAAATCGAGAAATATCTTTACCTACGATATGCTAATACCTTTGAAAGAAAAAAGCTGGGAAACCATCACTATCAGGGGCTTTCAAAGGACCCATTTCCTTTAATGTCATAATAATCTTGTGACATCCCGATTTTCAGTGGTGTCGTAAATAGTGGTTTCGGGTCCGCAACTCTGACGAGTCAAGTCGTAAATATTAATTATTTAATATTTTTGATGTCATCAGCATCGTATTAAATTCTAGTTATGAAATTTCATCGTTTAATTAGATAATTGAATAAAAAAGACTAATTTGTAATAGGTGCAAAAGTATAAATGTTTAATTAGGACTTAATAAGTAAATAAACCAAAAGAAATAGGATAGTGGAATGCCATGAATTAAGGGTAATAAAAAGATTTGTTAAAGGCTTAAAAGTGATTAATTAAGTTAATGATAAAAGTCACAAAATTTACAAAATTGCTATTATTATATAAGTAAAATTAAAAGAAGAAAATAACTCATTTTTCTTCTTATTTCATCTCCTTCATTTGGCCAAAGAAGGGAAAACATAGGTTTCCATTGTTGAGTTTTAAGCTTTGATTTGGGCAAGCAAACCTTGATCGTTTTTAGTAATTTTTATGTTTTTTAGCCCGTATTAGTTTAATCTAGCTTATGCAAGGACTAATTTGTGAATCTGTCAAATGTTAAAAAACTTGCCATTGTTGAAATTGTTTGTTCTTGAAAGCTTTTGATATATTTAAGTGTTTGATACTTGGGTTAAATCTTTTTGTAAAGTGATTTTTGATGAAATTAGAGTTTAAGGACTAAAATATTAAAATGGTAATATTGTTGTACTTGTCGTGAAATAAATGGATTTGCTTGGATGTATAAGGAGACTATGAGTATTCGGCTGGTATGGGTTGAAGAGGAAATGGGTATTTTGCATGTTTTGTGTTGAAAGGACTAAATTGAATGAAAAGAAAAAGTTAGGGGTAAAATCATAATTTTACCAAAAAGGGGTTGATTATGTTAAATGAATTGATTGTGTGATTTAATATGAGAAATTGAATAATTTGTGAATGTAGACTACGAACATGCCAACGATCGTAGAAAGGGAAAATTAGTAGAATAGTCATTGGGATCCATTCACAACTGCAATCTAGTCCGGTAAGTTCGTATGGTTAAATTTTAACTTAAATTACATATTATTGTAATATGACTATTACAGTGAGATGAAATGATAATCGAAATTGTGGAAGACAAGTGTGAATGAAATACGGAAGATAAACGGGTTCGAGCTATAAACGAAAAAGTCCGATGACTAAGTGTCATCGTGAGTAAATGAATCCATGACGAATTAAAGGTCCGATGACTCAGTGTCATCGTAAGTATATGAATTTTTATATGGAACAAGGGGTCCGGTGATAATATATAATCGTGAGTGTTAAATGAAAGAGTTCCAATGCGGAACAAGGGTCCGATGGCTTTGAGTCATCGTGAGTGACAAATGCGAATGAAACCTACCCCAGATGTGAACAATGTTTCACTCGGTTAATTAGATTTTTACGACTCTTAAAGTTTGTTAAATCTATTTAACTTTATGAATTTATTAAGCCTTAAAGTGCTTACCTGTGTATTTGCATTTGTTTTGTAGATTCACTTTTGCTGTTCGGAGATCGGATCATCTCGAAGCATCACACTATCCCGGAGTTGTTCGGTAGATTTTTACATCACTTGGTTAATATGGCATGTACTAGGATAATGTTACATTTTCTTTTTATTAAGAGTTGTGAAAAACTATTTTATGTTTAATGAAATGTTGGGTATAGTTTTAAGTACCTTGTATTGACATAAATCTTGTATTGGTGTTGTCTTGAATACATATTGACATAAATCTTGTATTGGTGTTGTCTTGAATACATAGTTAAAAGTTGTGCTTATATGGAAACAATGAACTTGTGTTGAGTATAATTTTTTTGAGATTTAGTTTACTTGTTTCGGTAGAATCCATGAATGTTTCGGTAGAAGCGTAGGGTAGGAGAGAGGTTGTATACTAACTTGAGTTGTATCGGTAGTTAAATTATGAGTATCGGTAGTTGTATGTATAGAAGTATCGGTAGTTTGCATACTTGTATCGGTAGAAGTTACAGGATGGAAATTTAGCTCTATGGAGTTTTAGTATCGGTAGATGGATGACTTGTATCGGTAGAAATTATACTTATATCGGTACAGTACAGGTACCGGTAAAAATCTGAACTGTTTAGAATTGTTCATTGAATTGATTACTACCGATACTTGACCTTCAAGTACCGGTAGAAATCCCCTAAAATGTTAGAAATTCCATTTTTACCATTGACAAAATAATGTTATGTTTAGATATTGTTTTAAATCATGAGAAATGATTTTTGAATTGAATAAAGATGTGAACAATCGGATATGTGTAAAAGATGAAATGTATAATATGAATAGTAGACATCGAAATCCTAACCGGCGACGGTGTACGAGATTTGGGTGTTACAAATCTCCTCTTCTGTATAAATTGTCGTAAGAAAATTATTATCAACATCAGAAACACATTTTTCAATTCCTGAAAGAAGAAAACTCAAATCGCATATGTAGATTTCGAAGTAAACAAATCAACAAAATAATCTTTCGCGACCTGAATCATTAGAGATACATCTTCCATGAAACTTCTATCGCCACACTCAAGGGATCTAAGTTCATTCTTCCTCTTTCTTTGTGTCACATAAGAATGAAAAAAACTTGTGTTTCTATCACCTGGTTTAAGCTAATTTGCCCTCGCCCTCTACTTTCAGTCAACCTCATCTTTCTCAATTTCCCAGTTCAATTGAATTTTTGTATCTATAAGACTATTAATGGTCTCCTCATCTTTGTTACCTTCTAAAAGTGCTTCCAATTTAGATTGAAGCCTTTTTTTTTCCCAATGCCATTTTTGTCTAATACTTCTAGACCAATTAAGTAACCCCATCCTGATATTCTCAAATTGCCCCATAAGATCATCAGATTCTATTCGCCATAATGTCTGCACCTCATTCTCAAAAGAGTCCTCCATAGACTACCAAGCTTCAAACTTAAAGAACTTATGAATATACTGTTCTTGATTGTTATTAACAAAAATCAATAAAGGACAATGATCAGAAAAAGAGTGGGGGATCAAAGCATTAGGAAAAAATTTCAACCACTGGCCATTCACCACTCCTCTGTCAAGCCTCTCCCTAATATTATTTGCTGGAGTGTTCCCTCTCTCCCAAGTAAACCAGCAGCCAGAAAAACCTACATCCATCAAATGACAGTACTCAAGTGTCTCACGAAGACGTTCCATGCGCCTTTCTTCTCGAGGAAGGCCATCCTTTTTTTAGTAGCATACAAAAATTCATTAAAGTCCCCACACACGAACCAAGAGACATCATTATTTAGAGCTAAAGATCTCAGACTATTCCAAGATTCCTCCCTCCCACTTGCGTTTGGTGAACTGTAAAAACCCGTAAACCGCCATAACACATCACCATCTTCACTATTGATAGAGGCATCAATAAAGTTCTTCGAATACTTTCTTATAGAAATTAAAACATCATTTTTCCAAGCGAGCCATATCTTGCCTTTAGAACCATCGACCTCGATTTCAAAGTCAAAATCGAAACCACATCTATGACACACACTTTCCATTCTTTTAACATCCAATTTTGTCTCCATAAAGAATACCAGACGGGGCTTATATTGCTTTAGAACATGCCGAAACTGACGTACTATTCGAGGGCCCCCTAACCCTCGGACATTCCAACATAAAATTTTCATTGTTCCCGATTAGCAAACCTTAAGGCCACCGCCGATACTAATTTGGTTAGGATGCCCGACTCCAACGAAAGTGCCTCTGTCAAAAAATCCATTTCTTTGTTCAAACTGCTATCATCAGTTATTTTCCGTTTTTCCTACTGTCCAAATCATTCAAAACTAGCTCAAATTCGTCTAGTTGATCAAAAGAAAAAGTCCTTTTACCTCCAACAACTTGTAACATGGTAGAATCACTCGAATCTACCCTTTTAAATCTACGGCAAAGTCTCCTCTCAAACCCCGACCCCGATGGCTCAATAGACTCCTTTTCAAAATTTTCGTCTGTAGTAGGCCCTGTAATTAATAATTGTAGTCCATTAACCTTGGGAGGCTGAATTATAAACATACTATTAGGAGTTTGGTTTTTAACCAAATTACGAAAATCCCCCAAATCAGATGCAGGACTAGAAACTTCTACCTCTCTAGAAGAGTTCGACTCAAATTGAACTTCTTCACGTGCAGGCAGCAACCCAATCACCGTAGAAGCCAATTTGAATTTTGCAGGTTGAATGGGATCGTCATCTCTTTCGTAAGAACATTGTTTCATCACCTTTCGATTCACCGCCCCCAATCTAGCACTTTCTTTCCCAAACAATTTAGACTCTACCCTAAGAGCTAAAGAGAAGGGATACTCGTCTTCCGGTAAATCTTTTATCAATGGCAGAACCAATTCGCACTCTTGCAAATTATGACCCATTTTACCGCAGCCATAACAGAAGACAGGCAAGTTTTTGTACTTAAAAGGAACCCAAGAATTAGTCCCATTCTCTATGACCAGAAAAATACCTCGGCGTAAGACATTCTTCACATTAAGTCTGACTTTAATTCAGCAATACTCCTCATTAACATCAGAACTCAATAAACCTCCGAAGGTGAATCCAACAGCATGCATGAGATCTTTAGGATCACATTCATGGGGATAAGGGCCAACTCGAATCCAATATGGGGATATTACCAACCGAATCTTTTTTCTCTCTATTGGCTCAACAAAACGATCAAAGAGAACCACTCTCCAGCGAAATAGCCATGGGCATCCTTCCAAAATTGATTCCAGGTCATCACCACCATCAAAACTAATCACAAATAAGTTCAGACCAATAATCTTGATCTCGAACTTCTTCCTTGTTTTCCAAAGACTTCGCATCTGAGCGCGAAAACTGTCAGGATTATAAGTTTTCGATGTCCACACTGTGCAAAGTAAAGAAGGTTTTTCAAGGCGAACAACCCTTGAACTCTTGACAGATAATCGAATAAGCTCCTCCTCCAAAAGAGACACATCGTCCCTCTCCATCTTCTTCGTAAAGCCACCACTTTTCTTAAAACCCTAGCCGCAGTTTTTACTGAACCTCTAGAGAAACCTAGAAAAGCACTCTTGACTTTTCTCACAAGCTTTTTTGAATTTGATTGAAATGATAAATTTAAATGTTTAGAATTTATCTTGTTATAGATTCAAATTTTATTATGATTGAATTTTTCTTGAGTTTATATGAAAGTATAAAATATAAAAACTTAGTTTATATATATAATGATATTTTAGTAATTTTTTATTGAATCGTTAGATTAGATTATGACAAGTTTATAATATGAGCGAAAATAATCATATATCATATTCATAAGAAATTAATATATATTTCTAAGTTTATATAAAAATATAAAAAAATAAAATATTCTTAACTCAGTTTTTTTTGAAATATCCTTAACTCAAAGTTAAGCATTCTATTAATGAATAACATCAATTTAAGTACAGTCTGAATAGATTGCAATGTATAATTTTTTGCATTTATTATAACTGTAGCTTGAAAAATAAAAATTCAAAATCCTAATGTCTAATTGCACTTCTATTAGTTTATAAATTTAATCTAATCGGTGTAAAATTTGCGGGTAATTTATCTTCGTGGTATTTGATTTTGAGAACGTGATAGAATTTGTGTTGACTTTAATTCTATACCACTAAAAGATTTGAATTTTGTTATGAGAATTAAATTATATAGGGTGTTGGGTAGATATTGTTGATGGCTTGCATAGTGAATTGTGAGGAAAGTCATTAAAAATGGTAGTGATTTATATTGTAGTTAGTGTAGAGAGTGGCCAAAGATGACAATTTGTGAGTTGGGAGGGTGCTCGAGCAAAGTGTGGGCTATAAACTTTACCTCTTATGTTTGTTCTCCTCCTCCTTTGGTGTTGAGAGAAAGTATTTATAGAGGGAGGTTAGCTTGGTATGGATCCCATCCATCCAAGCACTCCACTCCATAAGTGTAGAGGGTAGAGTAGCGGATGTCAATTAAGAAGACTGTTAAAGTTGACATGAGGGAACTATGTGAGATAAATAAATGACTGTCAAGCCTGGGGTTATAGGTTGAACGGTCTTGACAAGAACTCTTCCACATATATTTTCTAGAGATTGTTTAGGCCCACCTTATGTGGCGTGGAGCTTTGGCAAGGCAATGTTGTGACTATTTTCCTGGTGAGTTAACAAAGTTGAACTTCACTGTGTTTTTCCTTTTAGATGTAGGCGTCGGGTGGTCTGGCAAGAGATAAGATGGTGTGTAAATAACAACTACACCTAAATGAAATGTAGGTTATAAGTGATATGAATTGAGTTGAATCTCTACCAGAACTCTTACGAGCTCTGGTGAGACCTAAAGAGATTTTAAAACGTCATGATTATTGCCATGATAATTTGTTTTTTTGTTTTAATTTTTTTAGGACACTTATTTTTTTAAAAAAATATGTCGATTTTTTATTTTCATACTCTTATCTTGTTTTATTGCCTTTAATTTCTCATCTTTTTAAAATAGACACCAATCCGGTGGAAGGTGAAGAAGGGTAATGTACGACCAATATGGAGGAGATAACTGCCATGTTGCTATTTCAATGCCTCAAGCCTTCTTACTATAAATATATATTCTTAGTTGCATTAAGATCATATTGGACGAGCAACGTTAGGTGGATGGGAGGGGGTTTTATGGCCATTTGCATTTGTCGGAAGTGGGGCTTTCACTTGGCCCTCCATCCCTAGTTTGTAGAGTTGCTACAATTGTACAATGCTGCCCCCTGGACCACTAAGTATACGAATATATGGTAAAGTTACATGGAATAAGTTTCTATAATTACTTTGCACGAAATTGTATTCAAAAGCTAGACTAGCATTAAGAGGTGGGTAAATGAACCAGTAAAGGTGTAAATTAGAGGGGTTTTGACAGCTCTCTTCAATTGCCTTTGCTTACCTAATAGGGAAGCTCCCATTTCCAAAAATTAATGACTTACTCAAAGGCATTTATCAGGAAAAAAAGACACCAGAGAAGATGAGGTCATTTGATACATGTTTATTCCACTAGTTTTCTAATTTAAGCATTGGAACAATGAATACTTAAATTTAGGATAAAGCTACTGTAGCAATCTGCATTGCCCCAAATGGCTTAAAAAAACTATTCTGGAACCACATAGGGAGCACTTGGTTAGCTTGGATTATCAATTCATGATTATAGATATTTTGTCTTTGCTTTGCATGTTAACAAGTTCCATTAAAGAAAAAGACAGGAATTTAAAATAAATTCTTAATTTGTTGACATTGATTATATATATAACAATGGGGAATTGGCATCCGGCACTAGTGGTCTAGTGGTAGAATAGTACCCTGCCACGGTACAGACCCGGGTTCGATTCCCGGCTGGTGCAATTTACTTTTGTATTTTTTGTTAGTCATCGGCATCTTTGCTTTCCAATGTGCCGAAGGCCCATTATTGTCCATTGAATGAGACCCCTCCAATGGTGTTGTGATTCCATCAGTTCAAGTCCAAACCCAGTCCCTGCTTCTCTTGTGCCCTTTTTCGGCCTAATATGTTAAATTAACGAGTTAAACTTCAACTAATGAAATTTTTTATGTATATGTGATTCAATTTTTACCGTCAACTTTCCTTTTTTTATTTGAAAACGAAGTTTATAAGATCTATTGACCGGGTATTTATTTTTTTTCATAAATAGTTTAAGTTTGAATCAAAGATATAAAAAAACAAAATATTAATAGTTTGACTTCAAATTTTTACTTAATGAAAGAAAGACTTGAAAAAAAAAAAAAACATATATATCATAGAAAGAAAAAAAATTGATGTTTATTTTTGTATATATCTTAATTTACTCTTTATTAAATATTAGAATAAAATATTAAAAATATTTTTCAATTAAATTTTATTTTTGAATCATTTTAAATTAAATTTGAATAGAAAATTTTAATAAAAATAAAATTTTAGTAACAAATTCAATCAAACAAAAGTTAAATGGTAAAAAAATTGAATATAGAGTTAAAATATAATGGTAAATTTATTTTTAGTTCAAAAGTACAATAACGTATGTCGATTAGAATAAAGCATAATGACAACTTTCAATATTTACTTTATGTATTCTCAATAACCCTATGCCTAGCAATCGCATGTCAACCCAAAAGGCATCATTCACTCCGTGTTGACTTCTTGAGTATGACCATCTATTCTACATCAAATGGAACCATCCACTCGAGCCTAAAGGTGAATGATATCCTAATGTAAACACAATTCCAAGGCAATTAGGAATCTATTTAAGAAACTATGAATATATACTACCATGTAATTATATCAGTATATTAAAAAGAAGAATCTATCTAAGCTTAACTTCCTCATATTGACAAAGTCCAATAATATGTGCCAATGATTATCCATTACACATTTGACAAGATTGAATATATATCCTGACTTGTCATACTCACGGGCAAAAGGACCTCTCCTATATATACCTAGAGAAATGATGAATAAATGGAATCGACTTTTTGCACCCTAAAATTACTTTAAGAACTTGTCTTCCCAATCAGTCTATCCTATTGTCTTTGTCTTGACTCTCGATCTTTACAGGTGGATCGACTTTCGTTACCTTACCTTGACCTCCTCCTTGCTCCGCCTTATCCTTTTCCCTTGTTGTATCTATTGGAACTGGTGCCCTAATTATAGTAGTTTCGTCTATGTACACTTGTATTTTCGAACAAATTGATTTAATAAAAAATCATTGATTACATGAATGCCTTTTATAATTTTCTCAATGTTTTTGCACGCAAAACAAAATGAAAGCAAATATTGGCTCATTGATTATCTACTGTTTAACTAATACTATGCGGTATTACGTGGTTGAATCGTAGTACGGAAAAACAACTTTATATTATTCGATGAACCTAAATATGTCCTTAGTCAAATCTGAAATGAGCAAACTTATTAAAAGACTAATATGTTGTCTATCAAGTCCAATTTGAGAGATGTTTTGTCTTGAACATCGGAGCGGATGACTCCCAAAAGATAAAGACAAGGATGTAATTGACTGAACTGACAGTACATCAGATAAAACCCAAGTAGAATAAATCCTGAATTTGTTTATGGATTTATTCACTTGTAATGTTCATAGTGTGACATACTTTAATCCTGAATGGATGATGGACTATATATGCATGACTCATATACTTTAATATAAATAAAAACCTAAGTTTAAATAGATAAGAAACCGAAAGCTAGTGCATTAGGTATACAACTTATACAATATGTAGGATCATTCACAATAATGAAATTCATAGCCCAAGAAATAAGCAAATGATATCATTTCATTAGCATTACGTGATAGATGAAAAATAAACGTGACCACGAGTTGTTTGTCTTTGTGATAAATAACTTAATTATTATTTGGTAGTAATTGACTTTTAGTGACAGAATATGTAATTATTACCATGAGATAAAATAAGATTATATTGAAAGAACAAATTTAACCTGAAGGGATTAAGTATATCTTATGAAGATAACACACTTATGACAAGGTCATTGGATGAACATCAATCAAGTAACTTTCGTAATGATGTGTAATTAGGGAGAGCTCAGTTACAATATTATAATGGATAGGGGTATAAATGAATCGAACGTTCGATAAATTGTTTGTGAACCGTTCGTATAACGTTCGTTTATGTTCGTTTATTAAGCTAAATAAATGAGTACGAACAAATTTTTTATGTTCATTTAATAAATGAACGAACGCGAACAGAGGTGTGTTCGGTTCATTATTTTCACAAACAAACTCGTCTATTGGCTCGTTTATTGACTCGTTTATTTAGTAATGATATTTTCTTATAAAAATATTAAAATAGTATATGAGTGTATGCATTTATTGTTTGTTTGTTTATTATTCATTAACATTGTTCGTGAACATGTTCAATTATATTTTCATGAACATGTTAGTGAACATTAAACAAATGAACATGAACACGCATAATTTTAAATAAACGAACATGAACAAAACATTTGAAATTCTTAACGAACACGAACCGAACATAAACAACTTCAAAAATAATCAAACGAACACGCATAATTTAATAAACAAACAAACACGAACAGAAGTGTGTTCGGTTTGTTTATGTTTACAAACAAGCTCGTTTATTGACTCGATTCATTTACAACCCTAATAATGGAATGACTTCATGACTAAATAAATTTATAATTAATAGGTGAAAAGTTGGAACTTAATTATAAATCATTTGAGTTCTAATTATATATGTCCAATCAATCCTTTTGTTAACTTGTTAAAACCATAAATGAATTGGATAAAGAATCAAATGAGCAGAAATAAATGAAAATAGTAAAATTAGAAAAATGTGTTACATTTGGAAATGAACGTGATTTCTCACTATGGAAATGACCTGAGAATTAATTTTAGTTTTTCAAATTATTATTTAATTAAAGTTTAAAAATTGAATTAAATTAATTTATCATTGTGAATTCGTTAAATATATAAATTAAATATAATTTCTCATAAATTTTTTTACAGTAAAATTGCCATAATTTTAATAAAATTAGAATTAGGTTGAGAAAATTATTTAATTGAAAAATTAATTTATTTAAATTAAAAAAAACTACAAAATTGCTTAAAAACGGAGAATGAAAATAAAAAAGATTTGAATTCGGTTTTACACTATATTAAATGTTAAATATTATTAAAATACAATTATATTGTAATTTTTTGTGTTTTTACACCTTATGTTTAGCCTGTATCTATATTCATGTGAGCCTCATAAGAATGCATCCATTGGATTTTAGCAAGACATTACTCATTTATAATGCAATTAATTAACTTGTCATTTGGGAATTGAGTCATAGTTTAGTTGTACCGATGTTATTGTAACGATAAAGAAAACGTAAGTTCAAATGTGTTTAAATATCATTTTATTTGAAGAAAGATTATAAATAAATAAAAAATTTTAAAAAAAATTGCAACTTGTTATGTATTAAAAAATAAAATACAACAGGTAAAATTAGCCAACCTCGTTTTGGGACCAAATTTGTTTCTGAGTGGGACAAACATCATGATGAAACAACTATATTTAAGAGATGGAACATGTAGCTCTTATACATACAGATCTCTACCGTCTAAGCTAATGCTGATTTGGGTGAACCTTCGTTATGTTCCTTTTCCCAGTTCGAGTTTGATTATTATTTGAACAGATCCCAACCTTAATTTCCCATGAAGGCTAAGAGAGGCCGGACCATGCTTAGAACCGACAGTAATTGTTTCTTTTTTCTTGTTGCTGTTGGGTGTTTGTGTCAACTTGCCAAATTGTGACGATATATGATAAGATTATAGATAGTAAATTGTTTTGTCTCTTTCAAGTTCAGCTCTTAAACCTCAGACTGCAATATTTTAGTTAAAGTTACATCAGGTTTTTTTCATGTTCAAGTTGTTTCCACTGTCATATACAAAACTAAATGCATCACCTTTGGCTTAAATTATTCAGACAGCGGCCTATTTTGGATTTCCCCATTCATCACCTTCAAAGATGAAAAAAGAAGTATTAAAGAAATAAAAAAGTGAAGAAAAGAAAAGAAAAAGTAGATGTTATATGATTATTTTTTCCCATGCCGTGGAAGCTGTGAATTCCTTGATAGACAGTGTCCCACACACTGGTAAAAGTCGTGGATTACTGTAATTTCCTGATAATCTCCATATCTGTCATTATGTACATATGCATTCATTTCCTGAACTCATCATTTTTCCATGCTATTTAACATTGAAAGCAATCCAAGTATTGATGAAATTGCTGATGCTCCTGTTTCTTTCAAGAAAACTTGTTTCTTTTTTGTCAATTAAATTACAACACAAGAAGCTTTTTTTATCTTGTTCTTCAATCCAACACTGTTGCAAATAAGAGTGAAGTTAGGAATTTTGTATTAAATGTAAAAATTTTATGATCTTGATATAGCATTGCATAAACAATAATTCTAGTATCTACTGATGTTGAATTGAAGTAGATCATTGGATTAGATGGAGAACATCACGATAAAATTAAATTCTCACACCTGATATTTTTCGATGTTGGAGACTATGAATTCTATGAATTTTAATGTGTGTAACTCTAATGGATAAAAAATAATCAATTTATATACCATCATCTTTTCATTTGATACATTCATCAAATACCCAAATAAAAAATAAATTTTAATTTATTATTAAAGTAATTACTACCTTAAATTAATCTACTTATATTTTAGACTTTTGGGTCTACAATAGAAGTTAAAATCTTACCTTAGAATGGTGAGATGATTAAAAAAAAGCGAAAATTAAAAATTATGTTAAAAAGATTTAATTTAGCTTATTAGTTTGCTTGATTATGTTTACCATGGGTAAAAGTATTATGGAGGTCTTTGTATTATAAATTATATTATATTTTATTTTTTCTATTAAAAAATGAGTAAATAGTCCTTGGACATTAAATTAAATAGTAAATTGATTATTTTTAAAAAATTTCATCTATTTTCACGGTTAAAAATTGATCTTTGTACGCCAGCATGAGGTACATATGACACATCACATGTATCTATCTAGTTATTTTATCAACCATGCCAGCTTTTAACAATATAAATGGATGAAATTTTTAACAGAATAGACTAGTTTATTCTTTGATCTAATGTACAAGGACTAACATATCCATTTTTTTTTATAAAAGAAACAAAATATAATCTAACTCTTAGTAAAAGAACCTTCATGATATTTTTACCTAGTCTAAAGTATGCTCAATAACAACTCGGTTACATGAGTTAGGCGCCTGTTTAACTCATGATGACTTGTAGCACTGAAAACTTAATGCTAATTTTGGTTATGATATTGTTTTCCCCATTTCTTCTCCGACATCCAAACAACAAGGGTTTTTTTTTTGGTTTTTCAGTGTGAATGCAGTTACTGTCATATGGCTGAGAATCTTATCCGAATTAGCCTCATGGAGTTAGTCTCCTTCGTTGATGAATACTTTACTAATTTACTCTCTACTATCAGCAAATGCCACTTGCAACCCTGAGTTGGGCTTCATTCCACGTATTCAACATTACAATACCCCTTTCTGGAATTGACAATTTACTTACCAAATCACATCATATAATTTCACCCCCTAAAGCACATCATTATTTTATTCAGGTTCATGCTTTAGCTTCTTGTGTAAGAGCATAATGAAAACAACTACTTCTATTTAACAATGCAAATAAATCATGGCTATCCACTTCTTGGATCTTTAGTAGATTTAACAAGGCAGCCAGGAAAGCAGATTTAATTTCAACCAAAAATCAATCCTCTTTTTTTTTTCTTTAACGATGAATTTTCCAAGGATTATCGTAGGTGATTTATTAGTGATATCTGCATCCATTATATTATTATTAAATGTAATTAATTTGTTGGGTGATCTCGCTAAGTAGATCATTTTGATCAAAGAAAAAATAATGAGTTAACTCAATTTAGAATTAAGGAGTTATCTCGTAAATATAGAACAATTCGTTCAATATCGCATGGTTATAATGACTTGATCGTGTCTTTTATTAACACTTATGTTTAATATGTGGACCATCAACAAGTTACATCAATATTCACCTAAAGCATCATAATATGACAATAAGTCCTCCAATCACATGTAAATATTATGTTCAAGAGACCCACATTAAGCTCATTGGCTATATAAGTCTTTTTCACTACCCAGATAATTCTAAGTATATATATAATCACAAGTTATTATTTAATATCACAAAAGTTTAAAGAAATTAAAAGTGATCTAATTTAATTAATATTTATTGAATTTCAATTATTAAATAAAGTATGGGACAAGATACTCTAATAACTAATTTCTCTTTGATGATGGGCTGATCAAGAATTAAAATTAACGGCCAAAAGTTATATATCAAGATTATGATTCTTAAATTACACATACATAATTTTCTAACATTTCATCATCAGAAAAGAGAGAATCACTTATTTTAAAATAATTTGTGTTAATTTAAAAGATCAAATCTATAAGATTTTCAAATCTCAAGATACTATAGATTCAGATATACTTCCACGTTTAAGTTTTATAAACGACATCTCACACCTTCTATTTACCTTTTTCTCTCTCAACAATAATTAAGAAAGAAGTAAAGAAAAGAAAAGAAACATGGGTTTCTTATGTGTACCATCATCTACAAAATATGTAATTAATAATTTCTTGATAAGGTTTAGAAATCGCATTTGTTTACATTATTTTTTTATCCTAACTTCTATCCTTTTGTCTTGGATCTTACCAGCAAGATTCGCTTCTAATTTTGTTAGATAAACTATCTAGTAGTTGATCCAATTTTTAGGGTGTTTTAAATTTGGTTATTTAAAATAATTTTTTTGTAATTTTATCACTTAATTTTAGGGTGTTTTATTTTTGTCATACAACCGTTAAATCTCTAACGGCAGTTAACTTATACACACCACGTCATATTCACATTTTTATTTTGGCCACTCAACTTTTAAGTTGCTTTTATTTTAGTCACCCAAAAGTATCTTCTTCTTTTTTAATATTGATCTAGGTTAAAAAAATTAAGGATTAAAGTGAAAAAGTGGTAAAAACTAGAATAATGCTTTAAGAATTGTCAAATTATACTTGTTTACCCCATTGCCGAAAGCTCTATTTTTTTTTTTCAATATGAAAATTTTAAAACTCAAACATCAAAATCGATTAAATAAGTTATTGAAATTTCTTTATCCCTTGATAGTGTCAACCATTTACTATTATAATATTAAAATTAATTAAATTAATTAATTTAGTCTCTTTTTAAATCTTAAAATTTTATTTTATGTTTCTAAATTAGAATAAACTCAAATAAATCATCTTTAATAATTGTACATGAAACCCAAATTTCTTTTGATTATTTGATCTAGAGTCTTTCATACTAAGCTAAAAGCAAAGAAGAATCATTATAGCTAATTAAATTAATTAATTTTATCTTCCATGCCAAACAAAACCCATATTTTTTATCACTTCTTTATCCAAACGAAGAACAAACAATTAATTTAATTATTCGCAATAATTTTTATTTTCTTTTAGCTTAATATGAAGGTTAATTTATTTTCATTATGAATAATATGGAAACATAAAATAAAATTTAAAAATTCAATATTGAAAAAAAATTAGAATTTTCGGCAATGTTATAATTGGATAATTTTTTAATGCATTTTTTTAATTTCTACGTTTTTTCATTTTAATCATTAATTTTTTTACCCCAAACAATACTTTAAAAAGTGATAATTTTTTTGGATGATCAAAACAAAAGTAATCTAGAAGTTTGGTGACCAAAATAAAAGTTTGAACATGAGATGGCGTGTATAGTTAACAACCGTTAAAGATTTAACGTTTATATAACTAAAATGAAAGCCCCTTAAAAGTTAAGTGAAAAAATTGTAAGAATTTCATTTTAATCGCCCTAAAAGTAGGATGATCAACTAAGTAATTTACCCTAATTTTTATTAAGTTATTATTATTATTATTATTAATTGTTGAAGATATGTAATAGCTTTTTTAATACAATTAAAAGTTAAGTGGCTTTCGAATCCCATGTATTGACTAGATAGTTAAGGATGTTTATCGTCTCAAGTATGATTTAGATTCGAGTCGCGTTAATCGCTATTTATAATTCACCAAAAAAAAAATTAAGTGACCTTAAATATCATCCAAAGAGGATGATTGAGTTTTAATTAATTTAAATATTATTTCACAACCTTCGAACTAGAATTAAATAATAATGACACTTTTTTTTCTTATTTATTTGCATGTTGCTTGGATTGTCATCAATTTCCTAATTCAAGTTGCCATTAAAGTGACAAAGCATACTTATCCAATAAAAACAATACTAAGTCTTCCAATTTTTAAATTTGATTTGCTTGCTTGTTGTCCCTCTTTTTTTATATTTAAAATTTCATTCGTATAATGGTATAAGTCTTAATTCGATTAGCGTGAATATTATTGTTAATGTAGAAAGACATGAATTTAAGTGTACAAAAGTGTATTATTCTTCTATTTATGGGTTAAAAAAATTATGAAAAATTCTAAACATTATAAAAAAAATAAATATTATCAAAACCTATAATAAAATTATTCAAAAAAAATTCATTCAGTAGAAAAAGAGAAAATAAGACAAAATGAAATGATAATACTTTTTTTCCTTGGATTTTATAAGTTTGTATTTCACCATTATTTATAGGATTTTAACTATTATATGTTACAAATATAATAAAAAATATTAAGGATGTTTTTGACAAATCATTAAAATTTTTCATTTTTAGTGAAATAATTTTTTTAACATTTAATATTTTAAATGTGTTTGATAATGGTTTTAATTTTTTACTTAATATAAAATTTTCAACAAAAAAGTATTGATTAAGATAAGTAGATAGGTAATTACTTATGACTTAAGATAGAAAATATTAAAGTCGATTTTATTTTATTAAAAAATGAAATAACATTATTTTTTAAAAAGAGATATTTAAATTATTATATCTATATTTCATCTAAACTTATTCAAAATAATATAAAATATTATATTAATAAGATCAAAATTAAAAATAATTTTTTTAAAAAAAATCAATATTTAATTTTATCAAATAATATAATTATAATTAGTACTTATACTTACCAATATAAATTCATCACTTGTAAAATTTAGTACTAAAAATTGAATATTTAATTTTTCAGCACTTAAAATTTTAATTTATCAAACACATTCTAAATCTCTCTATTAATTCAATGAATGTTTTAGAAGGTGAAAGGTCATTTTTATTTTTCCAAAGGTTTTAGGAGTTGAAAGGACGCCCACTTTATTAATAAATTTACAATATACTCATTGGATAATTCAACTCTTTTTGAAAGGTTGATGATTAAATTTGACTAGTTTTAAAAGGTTTAACTCAAAAAAAATAAGAACCAAATTAACAAAATATATATATATAAACATAGAAAGCTAACAACAACTGGAATAAAAATATATACATGTGTTGACCTAATGGTCAGAGTATTTACTGTCTCAGGTATGATTTGGGTTTGAGTCGTACAAGTTTTATTGTTTTTAGGACTTTGTCATCCTCCTATAATTAAAAAAAAAACTTTTTTTATCCCAAATTAAACTCATTTAATTTCTTATAAAATAAAATAGAAAGATAAAGTAAAACTTGGTGAGAAAGAAGAAATTAAAAAAAATATTTTTGAAGCTTATTTTAAATACACCAATGAAGTTAATGCCATTTCTTTTGAATTGTATAATCAAAAGTGCAAATACAAATATTTATCCTAAGCAAAGCATATTAAAAAATGTGACCACACTTTTCACATGCTTTTTGTTTTTGCCCTTCAAATTCTGCACTATACCTACTCTTACCGGCCGCAACCACAACATGATTGTTAAAACTGGATTAGATTTTTATTTTTATTTTATCAATGATTGAATTAATTGGTTAAATTAAAAATTAATGATTTAATTAATTTAATCAGTGATATAAAATAAAAAATAATCCAATAAATATTGAACAACTAAAAAGTAACAATAATTAAAAAACTAAAAAACCATTTTTTAATTTTTATTAATTTATTGGTTTTTTTTAAGAAAAGTAGATTTAATTAAATTTGTTTCAATTTTATATTTGATTTGCTTAATAAATAATCTTTTTTCTAATTTATAATATTTAAAATATTTTTTAAAAAATAAAAATTATTATTAATTTTTTAAATAAATTTTTAAAATGATTCATCCTATTGAATTGAGTAAATTTGTCGATTTAATTTTATCACTAAACTTTAAATTTTATTAAATTTTACCATCAATTTTGATTTTTTAGTTAACCCCTCAATATTAATTTTGATGTTTTGAAAACATAATTTGATAAGAAAATTCTTTCAAATATTTTATTTTAATAGTTAATTATAATTTAAACAATAAATATTAAAAATCAGTAAACTAAATTAAAATTTATAATTAATGATATAAACCTTGAAAAATAAAAATACATATATTGTAAAAGAAAAAATATTTTTTTATAAAATAATAAAATTTATTTTATTTTAATATTATACTATATTAATTTATTTATTATTGTTAAATATTATAGTAAAATATAAAAAATTATTTTTAATTAAAATTTGTCTTCAAATTATTTTAAATAAATTGAATGGTAAAATTTTGATAAAAAATTTGACTTCAGTGACAAATTTCAATCAAATTAAATTAACAACACAAAATTCAATATAGAATTGAAGTATAATAGCAAATTAATCTCTAATTCATAAGAATAATGTCAAATATCAATAAAATAATAATAATAACTTTTAATTTCCACTTAAATTATAATAATAAATTTACCTATTAATCCTATATTTAATTTTACAAATATTGTTTTTAGATTTTTTTTTTCAACAAAATAAAGATGAACAAAAGTGCGTGTTAATATGTATTCGTTGTCTCTTATCTTTGTAATGATGTTTGTCTCTTAACTTTAGAATGAAGTCACGAAAAAGAGTTGCGATTTGTAACTCCAATTTGGCTTTATATAGCAATGATTAAGTTCTTTTAAGAAAATTCTATAAACAATATTAATAATTGTACTTTTTAAATATTTGTTAACTTTTATTATTAGTCTTTCGGGTATAAAGGAGAAGCCACCTTAAGGTTCAAGGTCATGACTCCTTAAGTTTATTTTTTTAATTTAATTTTTTATAAATTTACATAATGGTCCTTTCAAAAATATAAGTAGATTTCCTCAAGATTTAAGATTTTTGTAATTTTCCTCTTTGTATATATATTATAGCCCTCTTAAAATGATAAATTTTTAATTTAAGCTCTTTATAATTTATAAAATTTTAAATTAATAATGGTAAAATTACACTTTGGCCCCTTCAAAAACGATAAAAATTTAATTTAACAGTTTAAAATAATAAAGATATAGACTATTAAAATGATAAAATTATATTTGTACTATCGTAAAAAAATTTAATTTAATTTCGACTCCCCAAAATTTTTTTTTACCTCCGCCACTGTTGGGGAATATGTAAAATTTTAATTTAATTCCTATAATTTAGTTTATTTTAATCATTTTATTTTTAAAATTTTGAAATTTTAATTTTAACTCAAGTGTTAGCAATTATATCTATTAAGTCAAATTTTATTGTTAGTCTAGTCTTATACAAAGCATAAATTGTGAATTTAGTTCTTATTCTTTAATTTAACCATTTTTAGTTCTTATACTTTTCAAATTTTAAAATTTTAGTCTAAACTTAAATAATTTTTTTTCATTTTTTTTGTTAAATAATTTTTAAAGTACTATCATTAATAGGAATTACAAACTATAAAAATTCAAGACATGACACATAGCACAATCCATAAATAAAACCCTACAAACTGATGCCTAAATAGCATGTTTGCAGAAGAATCCCCAAAAAGGAGAAAGACAAACTGACAATAACCCCAACATTAGAAGAATTCATAACAAAATAGAGATGCATCACCTAGGCCAAACCGATTAATATCGAAACCTAGCCTCACGACCATTAGACCATCTTGACAATAAAGTCCAGTCAACTAAGAAACCATCGTTAAGAGCTCCAGAGACCCACCACATCAGTAATGCACAAAAGATCAAATCTCAAAATGCTAACTTTCTCACCATCTTGGATTCTCATTTTACAACAATATCATTATGCTCTATCATGATAAGATTCTTCGAGAACGACTCCCAATTGGCAGCACGATTACCTTGACAAATCTCATGTATAAGCTAGAAACATGATTAACAACTAAAACTAAAACTAAAACCATTACTACTTTCAAAGAAAATAGAGTGAACAAAATAAAAAACCATAAAAGTATGAACAAAACTTTAGTTAAAGTATTATGTGAAAATAACATGCTAATTAACATGATATGAGATATTATATATATATATGTGTGTGTGTGAGAGAGAGAGAGAGAGAGAGAGAGAGAGAGAGATAATATGCATAAAATTTTAGTAATAACAGAAAGCTTAATGCAAGTATTATTGTTTGGGTCAAAATTAAAAACTAAGACTAAAACTTCATCAAATAAAATATAAAAATGAATTCCATGAGTTATAATATAGGGATTGATTGCAAAATTTGAACTAGTACATCTTTTTTTTTTAAATTATTGACATTGATAAGATAATTTTTAATAGAATAAATTACAATATAGGTCATTTAATTATGGTCATTTTTTTGTCATTTAATTATAAAAAGTTACAAAATAATAACTTAACTATCAATAAATTTTTTATTTGATCACCCAACTATGAAACATTATAAAATGATTACTTAACTATGCAATTTTATCTTTTTTGATTACCAATTGATCGGTGTAAAAATAAAAATACCTAAAAATTAAATATAATTAGGTGACAAAAAAATTGAATAATTAAGTAACTATTTTGTAATTTTTCATAATTAGATAATTAAAAAAGGACTATTAATATAATTAAATTTTCATAATTTACCCATTTAAACAATTTGTTTCTAGAGACAATATTGAATATCCCTTTGTAAATATTCGTTAGCAACGTACTAGTCCGCATCGGGGCTGTTTGGTAATTCGAATATTTTAAGGTATGGTGGGTCCCACTCATAATAGAAAAAGGCGTTTCCATGAAACATCCCAGTCAAGGCCACGTGTTTTTCAACATATCTTTGCAACGTGGTAACTTCCTAGTCGATCTTGATTTCCATCATTGGACCCACCACAGGGATTAGGATAACAGCAGCAAATTCCAGCTCTAATCATCGTTTAAGAAACAGTAATCAGTTTGAAATTAAATTAATTAAAAGAAATAACTTCAGAACTAATATTAGTATATTTTATATTAAAAAAAATATTAGTATATTTTTGAAGCATATCCATACTACTTCTCCCCCGTCTTGAATTCTATTACGAGCTTGCTCTGACTCATCAACCAATCATCACTTGCCACGATAGCATCGACCCACCCTTTCTTTGGCCGCGGCGGTTTGTTCGTCCACTTGAGAGAGTTGGGTCCTACGTAGGATCCAACGCGCTTTGCTATATAAATTTGGGTACCAATCACAACTCTTGAGCATCTAATTTTTTTTGGGCAAAATCCTAAACCAACCCCGTCGGCGGAGGAATGGAAAAGGCGCCGGTGACGCGACAGAATTCCGATGAAATCGACAAGTTCCTTGACGGAGCGGCGAGCTTTGCCGATATGATGTTTGGGTTCATCGACGAAAGCAATGATTCCGAGGAAAATGTAAGGGACTTTGTTGTCGACGACGAGGATGCTAACAATGATGAAGATCCTAGTGAGATCGAACAGAGGAAAATTTTCTGGGAAGCCCAAGAAAAGCTTCTTCAGGTAAACGTTGTTCACTATACAAAATTAAACATAAAAGCGTTAGGCGTAGGTTTTGGAGAATTTTGAAGATTGGGTGATAAACATTTTTCGTTGACGCAGGCAACATTGTACCGAACGACTTCTCTAGAATCAAGAATTCGACAAGCTACAAAAGAAGCATTGAGGGAAATAGATGCAGTGGGAGTGCAATGCGCTTGTCGGAGACCGGTGGACGGAGGGTGCCGGAACTGTTTGCAAAGGGAACTATCGCTTCGTCTCCAAAGCGTAGATTTCAATTGTTACATATGCAAGTCTAAGTGGAGGAGCTCCCCCGAGATTCCGTCGGGGGAGCACACGTATTTAGAAGTGGTAGACAAATCCAAGGTCAACAAGGGGGAGGTGACGGTGGTGATCGAGTTGAATTTCCGGGCCGAATTCGAAATGGCGAGGGCCAGCGAAGATTACAACAAGCTAATCGCTGTGCTACCGGAACTATTGGTGGGCAAAGCAGAGAGATTCAAAGCATTGACCAAGATATTATGCTTGGCAGCCAAAAAATGCATGAAAGAGAAAAAGATGCACTTGGCTCCATGGAGGAAGTACAAGTACATGCAAGCCAAGTGGCTGGGAACATACGAGAGAAGAACGCCAGCACCCTTGGCCGTCGGATATTCAGACCGGCAGCAAAAACCCAAGGCTTCCATGTTAACTTCTGATCTGCGTGAGAATTTGCCTGCCTTGCATTACACTGCTATTGAAGTCGTGTGGTGAATGATCGTGAGAAACATGATTTTTGTTGGCGGAATTAAAAAACCAAATTAAAGTTTTGATCTAAAAAATATGATGGCTGAGCTTGTTTTGTTCTAGCAAAAGTTCTTCTACTGTATAATATATAATTAAGAAGTCCATTGTAAATATACCAACTTTTAATATTTTAATATATTATCAAGGTTAAATTTGTTTATTGGCAAGAACATTTTACGTTTCTTGTTAATAATCATACTTAATGACAAATGTGGAACACTGTGCTTATTAAATATAGTGTTTGAATCTTGTAGATTTTTATATTATTTACGGTATTATCAGATTTAACCTCAGATACTAGCTACTACCTTTCTTTTTCGTTTAACAATTAAAAGTGGATAGTGATTGCTAGAAGATAGCAAATAAAAATAAAATAAGGTTAAACTATCAGAATAGTCAATTTTGTTTACTTTATATTACACTTTAGTCACTTATGTTTAAAATGTTACGTTTTAATCATTTACGTTATGTTAAATCATTATTTCAAACAAAAATTTTAAGTTAATTTATACAATTGATCACTATATTTTTTGTTTTGAGTATTTTAATTTTTTTCTTTTATGTACTTTTAACCTTTTTTTTCTCTTTTACTTCTTCCTCTATTTTCTTGCCTTCTCCATTTTTTTAATGTAATTTTTCTATGTTTTTCATTTGTTAAAACTACTACTTATACTTTTATTTTTTTGAACAATTTAATTTTTTCGAGTGCGACGAGCTTATGGACTAGTTTTAACAAATTAAAAACATAGAAAGATTACGTTAAAAGAAATGAAGAAGGGAGGAAAATAGAGGGAGAAACAGAAGAGAATGAAAATAAAAAAAAAATTAAATTGCTTAAAATAAAAAAATATAGGGACCAATTATAGAGTTTAACCTAAAATTTTCGTTTGAAATGATAATTTAACATGTAATGTCAGCTTACCGTTAATGACAATTAGGGCTAGTTTAGCATTGTTTTTAAAAAGTGCTTTTAAAAAGTGTGGTGGAAAAATTCTTTTAAGAAGTAGTTTTGAAAAGTTTTGTTAAAAATTTGATTGTTTAACATTACTATCAAAAAGTGCTTTTGAGAAATGAAATGTCTATTTTAGACATGGTACTATAAAGTAATAATTATACATTTAAATAATGTTCATTACTATCAAAAAGTGCTTTTGAGAAATGAAATGTCTATTTTAGACATGGTACTATAAAGTAATAATTATACATTTAAATAATGTTCAAATTAGTTAATATTATGATATTTTAGCAATAATATAAAAATAATTTATTATAACTTATTGTTAATATTTTAATATATGAAATATTAATTTTAAATATTTCTAAGTAATTAATATTAATTATTTAAAAATTTAAATAGATTATATTTTAAATATTTAAATATAATAATTAAATATTTATATTTAAATATTAGCATAGTTGTATTATTTTATAAAATATTTTTTAATTTTTAATTAATGATTTTAATACATTTGTATTATTTTATTTTAAAATTTAATTTGAATATATAACTTACATTAGATATTAACATAATATAGAAAATATAAACCTTACAAATTAAAATTACATGCATTTGGATTAAAGTTTCAAAAAGAGGTAATATTTATATACCAAATACATCATCAAAAGTTTTACATTAGCATTTACAATTCAAAGTGAATTTATTAAACTAGAAGCTATAACATCTCTTGTCAATTCCATTTCAAGACTACTTGAATTGTTTGATTCACCACCGTCATCATCATCACTTTCTCCATCATACATATCTTCTGGTTCAATAATATCCTCATATGCCTTGTTAATATTTTCGTATTCCATAAAAGCTGCATCATTTTAATCGGCATGTTTTAGGATAAAATTGTGTATCGTCATTGTAGCAACAACGATCATCGTTTGCTTTTCAAAATTATAACTTGGCATATCTCTTAAAATGGTTCATTTTTTTTCATAACACCAAAAGTTCGTTCAATGATACTGCGTAATGATGAATGTGAATGATTGAATATCTCTTCTTTACCAACTATCGGTCTACCTCTACGAAAGTCAGGTAAATGATATCGCTGATCTCTGTATGGTCTAAGATAGCCTTTCATTTGAGGATATCCAGAATCAACAAGATAATATTTTCTTACATATCATAATATAACAAACAATTAATTCAAGAATTCTTTATTTTTTAAATTATCAATTAAAGAACTTATACTTTATTATTTAAAAAAATAAATGAAATAGCTTACCATTTGGTGGGTGCGGAAATTTGTATTTTGGATCTTGAATTGCATCAAGAAATATTCTAGTGTCATGCGCCGATCCTTCCCATCCAGCCATAACAAAGGTGAAACACATATTAAAATCACACACCGTCATAACATTTTGAGTCGGGATACCTTTTCTTCCAATGTAGGGAATTTGTTCATTTGGTGGAAGAATAGCGGCAATATGAGTACCATCAATAGCACCTATGCAATCCTGAACAAATAATCATATTGGTCCTATGCATATTTTTAATCGATAAAAAATATTAAAATATATATAATATTAAATTATAACCTTAAAATGTTGCATATATTTAGAATCATTACGTATTTGATCGGGTATTGAGCTGAAAAAACGATCTTCGAGTGCAATTAGATCAATGGCCATCCTTGAAACTTTCTCAAGCACAATTGCAAAGTATCGACTTATTGTTGCTCCAAACCTTTGAAATCTTTCTCGACATTGAGAAACTTTTGCACCAGTGCCCAAGATGTACAACAAAATTCCTAACATTTCACGAGAAGATACGTGTCTTGAAGTTTGCAGGCTGTATCTTGCCTCCAAAACTCTCAACAAACTTGTGAATACAATTTTAGACATCCTAAAATTAATCATATAACGTGATTCATAACCGTCAAGAATCTCTCGAATCCATGCCCCACTTGATTGTTTTGAATCCATGTATGGTTGCTTCAATATATATTTCTCATAATATAATTGCATGGAAGAAGATGCAACAACAAATAACTGGTTAAAATATTCCATGCGTTGTAAAATCTATTTCTTTTCCCATTTATCATCACTTTCATCACCGTTAGAATTGTCAACCATACTCATCACCTGTGAACAGATTTTATATCCAAAATCAAACATAAACAACTATTGATAAAACTAAAATACACATAAATAAGTAGAACATAAATTCAATATCCAAAAACCAAACATAAACAACTATTGATAAAACTAGATTGCACATAAATAAGTGGAACATAAATTCAATATCCAAGAATAAAACATAAACAACTATTGATAAAACTAAATTGCACATAAATAAGTAGAACATAAATTCAATATCCAAGAACCAAACATAAACAACTATGATAAAATTAGATTACACATAAATAAGTAGAACATAAATTCAATATCCAAGAACCAAACATAAACAACTATTGATAAAACTAAATTACACATAAATAAGTAGAATATAAATTCAATATCCAAAAACCAAACATAAACAACTATTGATAAAACTAGTTTAGCATTGTTGTTTAGTCACATAGTAGATATATCTAGACCCTAAAAGAGTAGAAAATTTTCAATTATCCTCCTTCTCCATCTCTGTCTTAAGCCACATAGCTCTAATCTTGGGATTAATTGATAAAAACATAATTCGCTTGTCCTTGTTGAGTAATAATCCCAATGAGAAAAAGTATAGTGGACTAGCTTCAGGAACTTCCTCCGACATGCTATCAAGCACTTTTACTGCTTGTGGAATACCATATGGATCCATAACAGGAGTCAAACAAGATGTGGCTTGACTCATATTATCAGCTGCATTGCATAATTTTTCTATTTGACTAGACAATCTTGCAGCCCCTCCAATTTGCTTTGAGAAATTTTTCCTTCCAGTTTTCAAATGTGAAGTTGATATCTCAGGTGTTTTCCTTTTTTTACCGTTTCCGTCAATGTTAACATCATTTGAAATTTGAACATCATTTGAAGTGTTAACATCATTTAAAATGTTAACATCATTTCCTGCATTTTTTTCGTCATTCTCTTCAGGTATGTCATTGTCAACATCCTCAAAAAATTCACTACGAAGTGTACCAGAAAAAGGTGCCCATGCTTTATCACCTGTTGCAACTATCCCCATGAACATTTGGTCCAACTTCCCTTCCAAGTCGGGATTAATGCCCAATGTTCTAAATTTTTGAGCTTCAGGCACAACTTATATATAAAATAGTAGTTTAATAAAAGAAATTATAAATAACCTCATAAATAAGAAAAAACAAAAATATCTAAAATTATTAATGTACCTTTAGCCTACTCTCCCACCAATCATCCGATGCATCAACGGTTTTTTTTATAGGATTCCACTCTAAACCAGTATCTCCGTCTTTAAGTTTCTTCCAAGCCTTCCATTATTTTTTCAAAGCATCCCACTTATTTTTAAGTTGTTTTTGTGAATAAGCCTTGCCTGTTTCTTTTTCAAAGTTGATAATTATTTTCAACCATCCATCTTTTGTGAAATGAGTACCAGGTCTATTCCCTTTCAATATCTCTTTAACACAAATATCACAAAATGTTTCTGTCAATTTCTTATCCCACCATGCTTTGACTTTTTCACCACTAACTTCAATCCCTGAAGTACTCATTCTTCTTTGACTGATCACATTACATTGAATATATATATTAATATATTCATTATTATGAGTATACGAAATTAACTGGAGTGCAAACAATTATGTATGTATGTGACAGTTGGATCATCATAATCACCATGTTAAAGACTAGTTCTTGAAAGAAAATAATGGAAACCAAATGCATATATAACCACACCATATGGTTAATAAACAAAAGACATCATTCCTTATAACTAAAATCATTAACCAAAAGACAAGAAACACAGTTTTCCACCTTCCAGTCAAAGTTTTGGTTGGCAGAAAAAAATACAACACATGTCTGTGGAAACAACATGAATGATAGCTCATTTAAACAATTTTTTATGTAATTCAGGATAGCTTAACCATTAAAAATAAGTAGCATTTATACAACAAATGTTCAATCAATTCAAACATTAGAAATCGGACAGCATTAATATACAAGTTTTGAAAAACATTTAATCTTCAATTTGGACAAGCATTTAAATATAGCAAAACATAGGTAACATGACATGTTTTGGACAGATTTAATACTTCCATTAAACAAGCAATTAATTCAACCGAATAACATTCAAGCAACAAAAAGTTAAATGTCCATTCAACCAAAAAAAAAAACAATAAGCAAGTCAGCATGATTAGATATGAACTGCATTGACAAAGCCATTGTCATTATGACTAAATCATTAGATATAGAGAACAAATTTAATGCAGGAAGGTGGACAAGAAATAACAAACAGTAATATATGCACATATCTTATTCCAACTAGACATTGCAAAATCAAACATCTCAAATGTTACAAACCAATAGGAATTCAGACATTGATAAAGCATAAGATAAGACTTTTGAGTTTTACCAAAATATGAAAAATCCCAACTTTTTCATGAGAAAAATGTTCAAAGGCTAAGCTCATTATCACATTAATAATACTCTTTCTATTCACTAAAATCTGGAATTCAATATAAGATATAATTTTATTTTATGTAATTAATGTAAAATATCATTATTGTTATGGGGCTAATTTTTTGTTTTGACTTGGATAAGCCTGGTTTTCACTTGGGCTCCAACTCCTCATTTTCTTTTTTACAAAGGAAAAGATAGAAATTGTTCCAGGATCAAATACGAGATTAGTATCAAGTTTTGACCACCAGACTGAGATCAAATACTTGGCCACCTCTCCATGATGTGTTGAATCGACAAGGGTCCATTTTAATTTTATCTTTTTCTCAATTGTTTATCATCAGGGCTTTAATTTTACAAACAAAACAATAGATGGATTGGATTTGGGTAATCCAAGAAATTTTATATATTGATAATGTGAATCAGATAGCAAGTGGGTCCCTGAAACCTAATCAAACATCCAACTATGACTTCAAATTTGCAGCCTTCCTCTCCTCTCTTCAATCCTTTTCTATTATGCTCATATAAAAACCACATCATAGACCATAATCTTTAAACTAAATGTGGGTTTGGATGAATGGTGCGGTGCAATGCATTTAACTTACTTTTTATCTCACGCTACAGTATCGTTACAATATCTAATCTCAATATTACCACTATTTTTACTTTAATCTTAAATAAAAGTACCGTCAATCAAAATTTACACTAAATATCTTTCCTCTGAATGCCATAACAATAACTCCACTACCAAACATTTACCCATGACATCAAATCAATGTAAACAACCAATCTTGAATAAACTTCTGCTTCAAAATGACCAGAAATCATTATTCAAAAACCCAAAAAGCATTCTTCAAATTCTTTCAATGCTTTAAATTAATCATAACATAACATAAAATAACATAACATCCTCTAAGCAAGTCAACCCAACTCATGTTTGAATATATCATATATTATACACAAATGTGAAAAAAATACTATAACAAACTAAGAAAGCAGAACCATTATTTCAATCAAGTCAACCCAAACCCAAAAGCCACTTACTTCCCTACACTATCGAAAAAGAAGGGATTAGCTTGATTCATGTGGACCAATGCCCATAGTCGAGAACAATTTAAAGAAATCGATGAATAACCATAGCACTTATCGAAGGAGGAGATGATGGGTGCACAGAAGAATCACAGCAGCTACTTGTTGGAGCTGAAAAAGATGAAAGAAGAGAAAAGTTTATAAAAAAAACAGCTTCAAAATGGAAGAAAGGAAGAAAATGGAAGGGGAGAAGAAAAGAAAAATAAGAGAGCAGAAAAATTAAAGAAGAAAAAAAGAAGGAAAGAAGAAATAATTGGTGCCTGGGCTAAAAAAATAATTAAAGTTTCTAAAAGCCCGTTTGGGCTACTACGGGACAAAATTTCAACTTTTTTAATGGACTCATAAATCAGTTTGAAAAGTCAAAAAACGCAACTAAATGAAGGTTGTTTATTAATCCTTCAACCCAAAAGGACTTATTTAGTAAAAAGTCCTTTTTAAACTGGTTGCTGAACAGGGCCTTAATGACTCATTGACTAAAATTTTACAACACGATAATATAAGTGATTAAAACGTAACGTAATATTTTAAACATAAATGACTGAAATGTAGCCTATAGCAAATAAAATTGACTATTCTGATAATTTACCCATAAAATAATAAACATAATTAATAAATAAATTTAAAGTTTACATCTATATTTATATATAAACCTATTTTTGTTAAGAATGGCTTGAATTTTAAAGTCAACGATTGCTTCACCAAAACTAGGTCAGAAGAGGACTTAAATTCTCAAGCTTTAAAATCCTTAAAGTCATGCACCAATTGTGTGCACACAAGCCTGCAAGCCGTGTTATGTTAAATGAAATTGTGATTTCACTCATTTTTATTCTTTTTAATAAAAGAAGAATAAATTAGATTTTTTTTTTTGATAAGCAAAAAATCAAGAGAAAAAATTTGATTTGTTATTTTTCTATTAAAAAAAGATAGGAATAAGATAAAATCACAGTTTCATACAATCTTTTCTTGTTATGTTAAATGGCTATTGTCTTCAACGTCATGCAAATTGCTATAAATAGGTCTTGCTTTTATGTCATGAGATGCAGCATTTTTTTAGATTGAATTAGTTAGTGAATTATTTGATAGCAATTATATAAAAGTTTGGGTACTTTTCGACTGTGAGTTGTAAATTTTTTGGGTTGTGATTTGAGCGTCAAAACATTTGTAATATTCATCATCTTGTTAAAATTCTTTGTTTGTTTTTGTTCATAGAGATAGGCTTTAAAGTCGAATCACGTAAATTTTTGTGTCCCTATTATTTATTCTTTTCACACTATAATTCATGTTAGATGTCTTATTTATTTTTGATAAATATATTTGTGATCGTATTGACATATTTGATCTGATCCATCCTCAATAATTTTTCTATCTATATAATAGATATCTATTATATGTGTATATTGTCACAATAGTTTTCAAGCCACTTAGATAGAATTTTGAAAAGCATAGAAATGCCAGTAAATTTTTTAAAAATTTGAATTTTAACTACAACCCTTTAAAGTAATTAAGGTTATGACTCGAGTGAATGTTTTTGTTAAAAAAAAGTAGTTACGAAAGTAACACTAACAACCTATAAAACACATAGGTTGATGCAGCTTGTGGTGCCTCGTGATGTGGTTTTAAGTGGTGTCACATTTTTTTCATACCTTGAAGGAAATTTGTGCACTATTATATAGAGTTAGTAGTTTGGACATAATGATGTACTTGATTTATTTAAAGCAACAAAATTGTGTTGATTTATTTGATACATTTAAGCGCAAGTATAAATTGAGAAGAATTTTATAAGGCAATCTAACATCAACACATACAGTCCTAGTTGATCAAACATCCTCTGATGGACTATGATAAGCATGACTAATAAAATTGAGCAATTAGGCTAAGGATAATTTTCGGGTTTGTGTGTAGCCAATATGTGAAGGGGGCATTAAATGAGGGTGGAATGCCTAGCTCAATCCAAAGCTGTTGGATAACACTACAGCTCTGGAGGAAAGGATGAAGATCATGAGAATCAGATGAACAAAAAGGACATGTATCACATAGATTCATTCCATTTCTATTAAGAAAGAAATGGTCGGAAGAATATCTCAGACAAGTTCCCAAAGAAAGAAATTGAATTCTGGAATGAGATGTAAGTTCCAAATCCATACCAGGTCTATAGACAGGGGAATCAACCACGTTACGAGCAATATTGTAGGCCGAGCTAAGATGAAAACAAATACCAAATGAAGTGTCGCTCCATCCGAGCACATCATTTGTCCCTTGGAACAAGAACATTACAAATTCAGGCAGGCAAATTGAAGGAGATGGAGGTGGGATCAGAGAGGAAACTTTGAACCCTCAAAAGGTCTTCGTGTGAGTTTAAGGGGCCTCCAATAAGGTTTCGAAGAGGACCAATACCAGGCCAAATATTTTGCACAATAAGGGTTCAATAAGGAAGGAAAGGATGAGTGGGAAAACAATGAGATCTTGATGATTGATTCTTTAGTAAAAGAACAAATATTTTGCACATGGTGGGGGTGTTGATTTCTTAACAACAAAATTCTAAAACAAGTTTAATGGAAATTAGTGCAGTCCATTGTGTATAGGGGATAAGTTTGAATACTCTTAATAAAATTCATACTCTAATGTTTTAATGTCTAAAATAATGAAAACATTAAAGGTACTCTACTTATATAAACTTAAGAAGTGGTGTCACTTTAACAAGTAGAGGGGAAGTCTCTCTTGTAAATGCTTATTATGAACAAGATAAGCATATAACCATAATAGTGCTAAAAGTAAAGAACCACAAACAGAAATATAAATAAATATTATGTGTAATGTATTTCCACTTCTAATACTGAAAGTTATGGTTCAATCTCTGACACCAGCAACTTCATTAGTAGTCCAGAATATCTGCTAGTTGATGGTTCAAATCAAGAGATAACAACTTGTATGCATGATATTTGTTTAAAGATATAACTTTATGTAAAGTTGTCATGTAAAACAACACAAATTTGTGGAAGAGTGTCTTATGAAAAGATACACGTACTAGATATATAGAGCGTTTCTATTAGTCATTACCACTATTTTGCTTAGAATGTTGAGGATTTTACTGTATTCAGTGTGAGTGCGATGCGTTTAGCTTATTTTTTATCTCACGCTACAATATCGATACAATATTTAATCTCACTGTCACTGATATTTTTACACTAACCGCGGATAAACGCACCGTCCATCCCAATTCACCCTTAGAAGACATATTAAAATCTTAAAAGAAAAATGTTTACACCCTTCAAAACATTATTTTATTTTCTGGTTTAATTTTCCCTTTTTTTCTGACATGAGACTCAAGAAGTTCTGGCGCATACTATGGAAACTCCGAGTCCCTAATAAAACCGTACTCTTTCAATGGAAAATATGCGCAAAGTCTTCCTCTTAGAAGCATTATTGCAAAAGCATGTTGGATTAATCCCTTCTGTGTCTTGTCTTCTGTGCAACGATGTGGAAGAAATTGATGAACACTTATATTTTTGTGTGTGTGTCATTTCTCAAGAGCAGTCTGGTATGGCAGTCCTTTGGGATTAAAAATGGAACGTATGCAGTGTTTCTATGCAATCCACCACCAGTTTCAACTCTTCCCTTAGGTTTACTGCAACAGCATTTTTGTGGAATATATAGGCCACAAAGGAATGAAGTGATGTTGAAGGCAAAGTCGGTGATCCAATTTATGCTATTTCTCTAGCAAGATTGACGGCGCACCAATGGCAAGAAAGTTTAAACTATGTTACCAAAATCGCCATTCACCCTGCGAATATGCCATCCAAATCGATAACTTTGGCGTTCCTAAGCTATAAAGGAATCACATGTACATCAATGAGAAAGAAAAGTACAGAAAAAAAGAGCCCAAAGACAAATAACCACGAGAAAGTACATGTAATATTTTGGGTTTTCGTATATAAAAAAAAAATCTTTTGGAGTTTTATTTTATTTTTCATATAAAAAGTTAATTTTTTTAATTATCATCTTTATTTTTAATCTTTAAAATTTGGCTTAATACTTCATCTGGCCCCTATACTATAGATAAATCACTTCGGTACATGTATTTTATTTTTGTACAGCTCGTTACCTTAATCTAATTTTTTGTTAAAAAAAATTAAACCAGCCAATAACACACTACCACATGTAAAAAAAAAGTTAAAAATACTTAAATAAAAAAGAAAAATTAAAAAAGTCATTAAATAATTAATACATAAAAAGTAAAAAAAATTGAACTTTATAAAATTTTAAAATTTAAAATAATAATAATACTCTATATTTGAAAATTATAAAAAAATATTTTTTAAAATTATAACTATATAGAACTTCAAAATAAATAAATAAATAAAATTTTAAAAATTCGTTTGTTTGGAATTTAATGTTGTTAGAAAATTTTAGAATTTTACTCAAAATGTTTAAGAATTTAATGGTTTTATTTTAGAATTTGTTTATATTTTCAAGAAATTTTGATTTTTCTAGTAAAAACACCATAAAATTATTAAAAGGTTTCATTAAATTATAAAATTTTCTTTAAAAAAACCTAAAATTTCAAACAAACAAATTTTATGATTTTCTTAATTTTTGAAATTTTGCATACTTAAAATTTTTAAAATATATAATTTCCAAAATTATATTATAAAAAAATTATAATTTTTTGAGATTTAAGATTTTTGGGGTTTTTAATGATTTTTTTAGTTTTGTTATATTTTTAAAATTTTAAGTGAATTTTGTACTTTTTCTTGATATGTGGCAACGTATCATTGGTTGGATTAATTTTTTTAACCAAAATGTGTGTTGAGGTAAAAATGTTACAAAATTATAGGGCCCAAACTGATAAAATTACAAGAGTCAAAGTAATAAAAATAAATAGGATAAATACCAAAATGATAACTATAGTATAGGGCCAAATGAGGTATTAAGTCTAAAATTTTATAGAGTTTATAGCTTTTTCATTAAAGGTTTTACATTTATTAGTAATTTATATTATCTTAATTAAGATGAACTATATATGATTGACAAGGAAAAGGATTGAATGAAACAATGACACCACGTCATTTGTGTCCCTTTTCCAATAGTTTTATGCCACATCAGTATTTTCATTCTTAATTTCAACATTTTCATCCTGAAAAAAATCAAATTACAATTAAAATCCTGAAATTTAGGATGAAATTGTTAATGTGTCATAAAGCTATTGAAAAGGGATAATATCTCTGTTTCATACAATCCTTTTTCTGATTGACAAAGGTTTTACATTTCAATTAATCGTACTTGGCATCTAATAAATAAATCGAATACTTGTGTTTCAGGTAAGTAGTAATTTACATTATGGTTCTCGTTGCCCCTACCGGCTCAAACCACGTTGTTAAGTAACATTATCACAAGCCAGTGCCGCAGTGCTTGTGTTTCCGGGCAGTAGGATTTGGGGTTGCTTTCATCTTCAAAGACAGCAATGGAGGAACCTTTAACACAAGCTACCTACTCTTCCATTCACCTTGACAAGACAAGTTCAAAGCTGCCCATATTAAGGGATGGAGAAGAACATTAGGACAAATTTTTAATCATGCCAAGGGATAGTCAGATATTAGAACTTTTGTCTGGATGAAACAGTATGCATTGGCAACCTACACCATGGACAGAGGACATCATCGAATCCTTGTCATATGGAAGGAAGGCTCCGAGAGGTTGATTCTTGGGCAAAAACACCTGCATAGTGCATACGCTCGTTTTAGCTTCTTCTTAAACTAGGGAGTTGTAACTTTTTTATTAAGTGCTCTTTCGACATAGCCTTACTACTATGCTTATTCAATCATACAACTCAAAAGCTTCATCCATTTTGTTAGGATTAAATTGAAAAATTTTGTAAATGTTGAGGACTAAATTTATTGCATTTTTTTAGAATTAAAACTAATATGACAAATTTTGTAAATATTAAGGACTAAATTTGTTAATTTTTTTATATTTAGAATCAAATTGATAGAATGTAAAAACATTAAAGGAGAAATTTTGTTATTATATCGATAAAAAAAGCTCACATCTTATAATCCCTAAAATATTTAATTTTAATGATTAAATCGAAAAATTTCATAATTGAGTGACCAAAATAAAATGAAAGACGTGATTTTGTGTGATTGGATGAGGCCTACAAGACAGAAGGAGTAGCCCAACCTAGAGGTGAGTATTCGTTTGAGTTGAGTTGAATCGAGTCAAAAATTTCGAGTTAGTCAATTCGACGAATCATATTTTAGCAACAAAACTCAATTTGAATTTTTTTCGAATCGAGTCAAAAAAAATTCGAGTTGAGTCAAGTTAACAAATCCCATTATTTATACTCAATGTTGCATTTACATAGACCGATTATTTAATTAGTAGATGAAGTACAAGCTTTTAGATTAATTTTGAGTAAAAGAAATAGGGAAAGTTGGGCGATTCGATAAGGAAAATAAGACCAATGGGTAAAAATTATCAAAACAACATATTTTTATCTTTTCTTATTTGGATTTTCGAATAATTCGAATTAGAAGTGAGCATTCAGTCGAATCAAGTAAAATTGTTCGAGTTATAATAATAATAATAATAATGTTAAATTAAAATCTTATTACAATATAATTATTTTCATGTTGGAGCATATAAATTTGAAACCACATATATTTAAAAAAAATTAAAACAAAATAAAAAAAAGATATTTTAATATGATAAATTTAAATAAATAATCACTTATTTACATTACAAAATTATTATTTCATAAAAATTTTAAATTTTTTATATATTTTTAAAATTTTTAAAAATTATAATTTTTAAAAGAATGCAAATTTTAAAATTTTTATAAATATTTTGAATTTTAAAAATTATTTTCAATTTTTGAAAATTATTTGATTTTTTTTGTAATTTTTATTAAGAGAAATTAATTTGTTTATTTTTTTAAATTGATTAAAACTAAAAGAGTATTTATACTAATATATTATTTGAATTATTTAAGTTATTTGAATTGTAAAAATTTGACTCAACTCAAACTCGAAATACGAAATTTCTTATTCGAATTAACTCAAATAATTCAAATAACTTAAAATTCAAAATTTTTAAAATTTTTCGAAACGAAATCAGTTTTTTCTAAACCCTAACCTCATCTATTTTGTGTGATTTTGTTTATACAAACCTTGAGTCAGCAGTGGGAAGTCAATAATGACGGCAAGGTGTGTGGCATGAAATAGAGACTTTGGTGTATTAATTGGTTGAGCCGTAACTTGTACAACAATTGGCTTGGTTAGGCGTGAATAGTGGTCATGGTTGACAGACACCTACCCTAGACTTCCATCACCACAAGGGAAACCGTTAGGGGGTCCACCACTCCTATCCATCACTTTCATCTTTGTCTTCTATACTATTTCCTTTTGGTGAATCTTCCATTACTATTATTAAGTCTAGGAAAACCAACAATTTCCGTTTCTTACGCTTTTTACCTTAATAATAAAAAAAAATTAAATATCAAAATAATTCATCTTATAAATTAATTATCGAAGTGGATCATTTATTACAATATTTTCAGTATCGGTGACACCAAATTACAATATAATTAATTATTATATATATATATATAATATTATAAAACATTTGTTCTAGTTTAATTGGTAAAGTGCGTGGTTTTTAATTAGGTGGTCTCCAATTTGATTCCCAATTTTCACAAATAGTATTGTTTTATCAAAAAATAATAAAGTAAAGCTTACATTTTGTAGGAGACAAACTAAAATGCAATCAATAGCAATTGAACCCACAATCATCAAATTGAAAGCCACACATTTTACCACCTAAGCTAAATTAGCTATTTTGTAACATAATATATATAATCCCTAATTATATTTTAGTTTGATGCCACTAATGTGTCTGGCGTCATCAATAAAAAATATATATATTTAAAAACTCATGTGGTGCTACCAATCAGTCAGGCGACATCGAAAAAAACTGTAGCAAATGACCCATTTCGGTAATTAATTTGTAGGGTGATTTATTTTAGTATTTTTTTTGAATTATTGAGGTAAAAATGTCGTTTTTTTACAAAAATAATAATATAAAAATAATTAGTTATGAAAATGGATTGTTTTGAACAATCCACATCGGTATCGCCTGACACACTAGCGACACCACCTCACTTTCTCCCCAATCATCAAGCAAACATGAGTGTTTTTTTAAAAGATTTTTTTTGGTGCCACCACTGTGTCAAGTGACACCGATATTTATTTTTTTAAAAATACCCAAGAAAATAAGATTATACTAAGAAAATAATTATTTTTAATGGTGACACTGGTGTGTCAAGCGACATCGATGAAAGTGAAAAAAAATGATTGTGTCAATAAAAAAATGATCGGAAAAAATAACTATCCAATCATGAACTCTCTTTTTTTTTTTTTTGCTTTTTCAGCCTTTTTTTTCTTTTCCAATCTTTTTTTCAACTTTTTTTAAAAGAAAATCTTTTTTTAACACGTCGGTGGCATGTTGGTTCCGTAATGTTGTCAGGCGACACCATACACTATAAATACCTCATCCCCGACCAAAAATCTATTTCTTTTGAAGTTGTGTTCTGTTGAAGGTTTTAGTGGCAGAATCAGAGAAGGAAAGGAAGAAAATTTTTTGTTTAATAGAAGAGGAGAAAACATAAAAGAAAATAAGAAAGAATTGTGTTTTACACTACAAAATAAAGTTTGAATTTATAAGGTTAGTTTGTAATTATTTTTATATAATTATATTTTTGTAGTATGATATAATTTTTTTAAATAAAATATAATTTTAATTATTTTAATTAATTTTACAAATTTAGTATCGATGATGGATAACCAATTCTTCATATATGTTCATTTCGATGGAGTAATTTTACAAATAACTTTTAATTGTATATTTGAATCCCACCAACAAATAGGAATGATGTTTAATAAGAATGTATTTGTCGATGATATGAAAGAAAATATTAGTGCAAAACTTGCTTGACGTTGTAGGAGGAGGATGTCAAGACTATTCTACAAATTTCCAATTTCGTCAAATCCTATCAAGTTTACTCAAATGGAACTTGTAGACAATAAAGACATGGAGACAATGGTTGCACTTTATTGCTCGACTGGGAGGGTTAACACTGAACCAGTTTAGTTGTTTGTTGAGTTAGCGGATGCGGAGCCTGTTCAAAATGTCACTCTATTAAGCCAACAATGTGGAGTTCAAGACCCGTGTAAAAGGTTTCGAGAGCGTCTGTCAATAGGCGATCGTCTGTACACGGGTTTAACATCAATCTGAATGTTGGATAGGCAAAACAATACGATGGTGGAGCGATATCGACATTGGCTGAAAATCCACACCATGCTCCGATTGCGTATGATAACCTTAATTTGGTTCACCGTTTACAGATAAATCCAATGGTGATTAACTGATACGAATGGTGAAGATGGATCCAATAATAATGGTTGTTTTGATCATAAGGATGAAGATTTTAGTGATCCTAATCTAGATACGGTCCAAGATGATATCAATAACGAAGGTGCGAGTGATGATGAAAATGTATACGCCCCTTCGATCGAGAACCTGATTTGTGGCATTGGCATACACAATGACCCCATGTCAAACATAGATCTCGATGCGATGCATGTATCCAAGTTCTCTGAGTACCCCAATATAATACCTGCTCGCCGATTAGCGACAGATCCTGAATCGAAAGTGTAACACCCCTATACCCGATTTATACGTATAAACCCAATATAGGAGCATTACATTACATTACATTACGGCACAGAAGGTCGAGTAACAGAAAATTTTCTTTAAAAAAAAACCGATGTCTTTTAAGACCATTCAAATTGAAATATCCTATATTAATCATTTTATTTTCATAATTCATAACATTCGAGATAACATTTTCCCACTCATTAGAGATTCACACAGATACTATTGTACATGCCATTTCCTAAAAAAAATACCTATATTTGGAGTCCACCAAAGGATGATGTGATGTGATGAGAGGTCCCTGAACTCGACCTTTACTCCTTGTTACTTTGTACCTACGCGTTAAAATAAACGCGTTAAGCCGGTGAAGGCTTAGTAAGCACTACAAGAATAATAGATGATTATTTATTTATTGCTTAATTTTATCAAATATTTCAATGCTCATGCGTATAAAATTTCTAACCTTTCTTGCATGTAACATTTAATTTACCTTAATGCCACCATAACACAAATTCATTCTCATATACCAACTTACTTCAATGGTAGATATTACATTTTCATCCCTTTTTCACAACTTAGTCATTTCAGCCACATTAGTTCACTTAATTATCAACATTTAATTACACATACACATATAGTACTTATCTTTCATATATTCATCATTTCACTTACCTCAACATCATAATTTGCACATTCTTTCACTTTTCACAATCTGGCCATCATAGCTTTCTTAACCATAGCTCACTTAGCTTATTTATCCACTTGGCCCATAGTAGACTTTTATAGAACCTATCGGATAAACGGAACAAACAGAGAGTACCAAAGTACTGAACAGAGAGCACATAAGTGCTGGGCAACAGAGAGCACACAAAGTGCTAAACAGAGAGTACACAAAGTACTGAGCACACAAAGTGCTAATCAGAGAGCACACGAAGTGCTAATCGGAGAGCACACACAGTGCTAATAACAGAGAGCACGAGACGTGCTAAACAGAGAGCACACACAGTGCTAATCAGAGAGCGCGCTAGTGTTCCTTAATGGCATGCCACTAATATCACAACGGTTCTACTTCGTCTACATGGGCATAATCTCATTTAACATCATTATCCATAACTTATACATCACATTTACATTTCTCTTCACATATACATAATCATGTATTTCTCACATTTATTTTCTAAAAATGCTTCCACAACATCACCATTTAGTCATATAATCAACAATTATAATTAAACACATAATATTTCACACATATATTTTTCTCACATATTCATCATTATATACCTCTTAACTTTATTTTCACATTAACTTTTCAAAGCTGTCCACTTGCGTTACAGTCACTAAATTATTTATACCTCGAGCTACAGAATTCGAAATTATAATCCGTTTGATGTTTCTGAAACTAGACTCAATCATATTTTTACCATAAAATTTCCAGAATTTTTACTTTAGCCAATTTGTACAGTAAATTCTTTCAAGTTACCCCTTCTCTGCTGTCTGACAGTTTCGACCTTTCTTCACTAAAAATTATATATCTTTTATTACAGAGATCAAATAATGTTCCGGTCTGTTTCTTTTGAAAATAGGCTCATCAAGGATTTAGACATATAAATTTCAGACTCTAATGATTTTTATACATTTTTCTATGATTTTTCAAAATCAGAACAGGGGAACTCGTATCTGCTCTGACCTTGTTACACAAAATCAGTTATAACTCAGAATATACAGATCCATTTAATTCACTGTTTCTTCCATATGAAACTACACACAATAAGATTTAATTACATATATAATTAGACCCTTAACTCAATATATACAATTTTTAGTGAATTTTAGAAGTTGACCCTGTGATTCTGTCCACTCTGTTTTAATGAAAACATTTTCTTTCTCATGTTTTATTACACTAATCTCACTTAATCATCTTTATAACACATAATTAAACAACAATTTCCATGCTAACCATTCAGATATATTATGAAGAATAGACCATAAACTAAAATTCTTGTAGTACTTACAACAAAAGGCTGATTTCCTTCTCTTTTACCCCTTGCTCTATTCTTTTCCTTTGTCTTCAATTTGATCCTTGCCTCTCTTCTCTTTCTCTTCAATTTCACATAAACACATATAAGCTATAAGCTCTAATTCAATATTTTTCATGCTAAATAACAGTAAAATACATGTATATCATGAGAATTTAACCGTCTCTTACCTTAATCCTTGAATTCAAAATTTTCTCGATTTAGTCCCTATGCTCTCTAACACCTCAAAATAAATTCTATAAGAAGTTTGAGGTGTCTACTAACTCTCTTTTATGACTTTCTTTCTGAAATTCCAAAGAAAATGGAAGGTTTAGGAGTTTGGAAAGCTTAAAAATGGTGGAAGGACCTATTTGGAATAAAAGCAAAAGTTGGAAATGGAAGAAAAGGGTATGGACGGCTACTTAATGAAAAAGATGATATTTTCATCTTTTTAACCACTTTTTCTTCTCTCAAATTCTCTAGAATTTTCACTTAAAATATCTTACTTAAGAAAAATGGTAAAATTGCACTTTTAGTCCTTGGGCCTTCCAACTTTACACTTTAGCCCAAAACTTTGCCTCCAAAAATATCTTCCACCAAATTACTCTTTTGCCCTTCCTCAATCAATCTAATTCCCATGATGACTCAAAATTCAATTTGGATAATTTGCTATTTAGTCCTCCATATTTTCTCTCTTTTACTATTTAATCCTTAAATTTTCTAACCTTCCTTATTTCAACTAAACGTTTCTAGTTCTCAATTCTATTTTATTACTATTCCAAATCCGGTTCAAACACACGGATGTTACAATTCTCTCCCCCTTAAAATAAATTTCGTCCTCGAAATTTACCTGTACTGAACAACTGTGGATACTGTTGTTTCATCGTTTTCCTCTTTTTCCCAAGTAGCTTCTTCTGAACTATGATGCCTCCACAGCATTTTTACCAGAGGAACTCTTTTATTTCTTAATTCTTTCACTTCTCGAGCTAGTATCTTTATTGTCTCTTCTTCATAAGTCAAATCCGGTTGTATTTCAATATTCTTCGGAGTAATCACATGGAATGAATCAGACCAGTACCTCCATAGCATAAACATATGAAACACATTATTAATTTCATCTAACTTTGGAGGAAAAGCCAATCGATAAGCAACTGGACCAATTCTTTCCAAAGTCTCATATGACCCAATAAATCTTGGGCTCAATTTCCCTTTCTTGCCAAATCGAAGAACTTTCTTCCATGGAGACACTTTCAAGAAATTTTTTTTAACCCACATCGTACTCTATATCTTTTCTTTTCAAATCATCATAGGACTTCTATCTATCTGAAGCAGCCTTTAATCGTTCTCGGATCAACTTCACTTTTTCTTCAGTTTCTCGAATCAGATCAGGACCCACGAGCTTCTGTTCACTTAACTTAGTCCAGCATACAGGAGTTCTACATTTTCTTCCATATAATGCTTCATAAGGCGACATTTGAATGCTTGACTGATAGTTGTTTTATAAGTAAACTCAATCAACGACAAATACCTTTCCCAATTGCCTTCAAACTCAATAATACAGCTTCTCATCATGTCTTCCAGAATTTGAATCACCCTTTCTGACTATCCATCTGTCTGAGGATGATATGCTGTACTAAAATTCAATCGAGTACCAAAAGCTTCATGTAATTTTTCCCAAAACTTTGATGTAAATATTAGATCTCGATCAGAAATAATAGATACAAGCACACCATGTAATTTAACTATCTCATTTATGTACAATTGAGCATACTTTTTCATTGAGAAATCAATTCTTACCAGTAAGAAATGAGCAAACTTAGTTAATCGATCAACGATCACCCATATAGCATCTTTCTTCTTCAGTGAAAGTAGCAATCCCGTGACAAAATCCATTGTAAAATTTTTTTCCCATTTTCATTCTGGTATAGTGATGGATTGAAGCAACCCCAATGGCACTTGATCTTTTGTTTTCACTTTCTGACATATCAAGCACTTGAAAAAATACTCAACTATATATCCTGTTTCATCCTTTTCCACCAGTAGAATGGCTTTAAGTCATGATATATCTTGTTACTTCCCGGATGTACAGCAAACGAACTATGATGAGCTTCATCCAAAATTCTTCGTTTTAAATCTTCTTGATTAGGCACACATAACCGATTATGAAATCTTAAACTTCCTTCACTATCAATTTCAAATTCATTACCTTTGTCTTCTTCAAGTTGTTTCTTTATCTTCATCATCTCTCCATCCTCTTTCTGTGCATCTTTTACTTCTTGAAATAAAGTCGGTTTCACTCTTAATTCAATTGATAATTCATCATTTTGTTACATCTCCAAATGCACATTCATCGCCTTTAATGCTGCTATCGACTTTCTACTCAAGGCATCAGCTACAACATTTGCTTTCCCGAGATAATAATTAATAATACAATCTTAATCTTTAATTAACTCAATCCACCTTCTCTGTCTCAAATTCAGCTCTTTCTAAGTTAATAGATACTTCAAACTCTTGTGATCCGTGTAAACGCAACATCTTTCTCCATATAGATAATGTCTCCAAATCTTTAATTCAAACACCACTGCAACCAATTCAAGATCATGAGTTGGATAGTTCTTCTCATGTGACTTCAATTTTCTCGATGTATATGCAACTACCTTTCCATCTTGCATTAATACACACCCTAAGCCATTATAGGATGCATCACTGTAAATCAAAAATTCTTTAACAGACTCTGGCTAAATCAACATAAGAGCTTCAGTCAATGCTGCCTTTAATCTATCAAAACTTTATTGGTACTTTTCGTTCCACTCAAACTTCACATCTTTTTGCAATTGCCTCTTGTTAAAGGTAATGCAATCATATAAAATCTCTGAACAAATCTTCTGTAATAACCAGCTAACTCGAGGAAACTCCTTACCTCTGACACATTCTTCGGTAATTTCCACTCCAGTATTGCTTCAATCTTCTTCGGATCTACTCGAATTCCGGCTTCAGACAAAATGTAACCCAGAAAAGTAACCTATTTCAACTAAAATTCACATTTACTCAATTTGACAAATAATTTCTTTTCTTTCAAAGTCTGTAATACAATTCAAAGATGTTTCTCATGTTCTTCTTCTCCTTTCGAATATACCAGAATATCATCAATAAATACCACAACGAATTGGTCCAATTATGGCTGAAAAATTCTATTCATGAGATCCATGAAAGCAGCTAAAGCATTAGTTAATCCAAATGGCATAACCAAGAACTCATAATGTCCATATCGAGTTCTAAAAGCAGTCTTTGATACATCCGACTCTTTTACCCTCAATTGATAATATCCCGATCTCAGATCAATTTTAGAAAACATAGTAGCTCCCTTCAACTGATCAAATAAATCATCAATCCTGGGCAGTGGATATTTATTCTTTATCATCACTTTATTTAGTTGACGGTAATCTATACAAAGTCTCAAAAATCCATCTTTCTTTTTCACAAATAATACCGGAGCTCCCCATGGTAATACACTTGGAAGTATGAATCATTTATCCAACAATTCTTGCAACTGAGTCTTCAGTTCTTTTAACTCTGCTGGTACCATTCTATATGGTGCTATTGAGATCGGTGTAGTACCTGGTACTAAATCAATTCCAAATTCAACTTCTCTTTCAGGAAGTAAACCCAACAACTTTTTAGGAAACACATCAGAAAATTCTCGTACCACCGGTATCTTTTCAATCTCATTATCTTTTACCCGAGTATCTAAAACATAAGCTAGAAAAGAATCATGCCCTTTCTTAATCATCTTGGAAACTTTAATCGCAAAAATCACATTCGATAAAGTACTGAATTTCTCACCAGTTACAATCATCTCATTTCCATCTGCAGTTCTCAAAGAAATTCTTTTTCTTCTACAATCAACCATGACTCAATGTTCAAATAACCAATCCATTCCCAGTATCACATCAAACTCATGAAATGTAAGACCCATGAGATCTGCTGAAAATTCACAATCTTGAATCTTTAAAGGACACCTCGTACACACTTTATTGACTCTTTCTCACTTTGCCCGAAAGAATTAGTAACATTCACTTCATGTTCAGTAGGTTCTACTACTAACTCTCTCTCTCTTTCACTAATGAGTTTCATATATATGAATGTGTAGAACCAGGATCAATTAATGTAACTACAAGAGAGTCAAATAAAGAAAATTTACCGGTAATTACATCAGGAGCATCTTCCTCTTCTCTAACAGTATTTGAGGCCCTACTGTCAACTTCATCTTTAGACTCTTCACGAGCTCTATTCGACATTCTTCTTTCTACAATATTCACTATTTTAACAATTAAATAACTAAACATCCTCTCATCACATCAACATATAAAATGGCATGTACAAGTGGACTCATTCCGACCCCAAACATCAGAAAACCTTCGCTCTGATACCACCAAATGTAACACCCCTATACCCGATTTATACGTATAAACCCAATATAGGAGCATTACATTACATTACGGCACAGAAGGTCGAGTAACAGAAAATTTTCTTTAAAAAAAAACCGATGTCTTTTAAGACCATTCAAATTGAAATATCCTATATTAATCATTTTATTTTCATAATTCATAACATTCGAGATAACATTTTCCCACTCATTAGAGATTCACACAGATACTATTGTACATGCCATTTCCTAAAAAAAATACCTATATTTGGAGTCCACCAAAGGATGATGTGATGTGATGAGAGGTCCCTGAACTCGACCTTTACTCCTTGTTACTTTGTACCTACGCGTTAAAATAAACGCGTTAAGCCGGTGAAGGCTTAGTAAGCACTACAAGAATAATAGATGATTATTTATTTATTGCTTAATTTTATCAAATATTTCAATACTCATGCGTATAAAATTTCTAACCTTTCTTGCATGTAACATTTAATTTACCTTAATGCCACCATAACACAAATTCATTCTCATATACCAACTTACTTCAATGGTAGATATTACATTTTCATCCCTTTTTCACAACTTAGTCATTTCAGCCACATTAGTTCACTTAATTATCAACATTTAATTACACATACACATATAGTACTTATCTTTCATATATTCATCATTTCACTTACCTCAACATCATAATTTGCACATTCTTTCACTTTTCACAATCTGGCCATCATAGCTTTCTTAACCATAGCTCACTTAGCTTATTTATCCACTTGGCCCATAGTAGACTTTTATAGAACCTATCGGATAAACGGAACAAACAGAGAGTACCAAAGTACTGAACAGAGAGCACATAAGTGCTGGGCAACAGAGAGCACACAAAGTGCTAAACAGAGAGTACACAAAGTACTGAGCACACAAAGTGCTAATCAGAGAGCACACGAAGTGCTAATCGGAGAGCACACACAGTGCTAATAACAGAGAGCACGAGACGTGCTAAACAGAGAGCACACACAGTGCTAATCAGAGAGCGCGCTAGTGTTCCTTAATGGCATGCCACTAATATCACAACGGTTCTACTTCGTCTACATGGGCATAATCTCATTTAACATCATTATCCATAACTTATACATCACATTTACATTTCTCTTCACATATACATAATCATGTATTTCTCACATTTATTTTCTAAAAATGCTTCCACAACATCACCATTTAGTCATATAATCAACAATTATAATTAAACACATAATATTTCACACATATATTTTTCTCACATATTCATCATTATATACCTCTTAACTTTATTTTCACATTAACTTTTCAAAGCTGTCCACTTGCGTTACAGTCACTAAATTATTTATACCTCGAGCTACAGAATTCGAAATTATAATCCGTTTGATGTTTCTGAAACTAGACTCAATCATATTTTTACCATAAAATTTCCAGAATTTTTACTTTAGCCAATTTGTACAGTAAATTCTTTCAAGTTACCCCTTCTCTGCTGTCTGACAGTTTCGACCTTTCTTCACTAAAAATTATATATCTTTTATTACAGAGATCAAATAATGTTCCGGTCTGTTTCTTTTGAAAATAGGCTCATCAAGGATTTAGACATATAAATTTCAGACTCTAATGATTTTTATACATTTTTCTATGATTTTTCAAAATCAGAACAGGGGAACTCGTATCTGCTCTGACCTTGTTACACAAAATCAGTTATAACTCAGAATATACAGATCCATTTAATTCACTGTTTCTTCCATATGAAACTACACACAATAAGATTTAATTACATATATAATTAGACCCTTAACTCAATATATACAATTTTTAGTGAATTTTAGAAGTTGACCCTGTGATTCTGTCCACTCTGTTTTAATGAAAACATTTTCTTTCTCATGTTTTATTACACTAATCTCACTTAATCATCTTTATAACACATAATTAAACAACAATTTCCATGCTAACCATTCAGATATATTATGAAGAATAGACCATAAACTAAAATTCTTGTAGTACTTACAACAAAAGGCTGATTTCCTTCTCTTTTACCCCTTGCTCTATTCTTTTCCTTTGTCTTCAATTTGATCCTTGCCTCTCTTCTCTTTCTCTTCAATTTCACATAAACACATATAAGCTATAAGCTCTAATTCAATATTTTTCATGCCAAATAACAGTAAAATACATGTATATCATGAGAATTTAACCGTCTCTTACCTTAATCCTTGAATTCAAAATTTTCTCGATTTAGTCCCTATGCTCTCTAACACCTCAAAATAAATTCTATAAGAAGTTTGAGGTGTCTACTAACTCTCTTTTATGACTTTCTTTCTGAAATTCCAAAGAAAATGGAAGGTTTAGGAGTTTGGAAAGCTTAAAAATGGTGGAAGGACCTATTTGGAATAAAAGCAAAAGTTGGAAATGGAAGAAAAGGGTATGGACGGCTACTTAATGAAAAAGATGATATTTTCATCTTTTTAACCACTTTTTCTTCTCTCAAATTCTCTAGAATTTTCACTTAAAATATCTTACTTAAGAAAAATGGTAAAATTGCACTTTTAGTCCTTGGGCCTTCCAACTTTACACTTTAGCCCAAAACTTTGCCTCCAAAAATATCTTCCACCAAATTACTCTTTTGCCCTTCCTCAATCAATCTAATTCCCATGATGACTCAAAATTCAATTTGGATAATTTGCTATTTAGTCCTCCATATTTTCTCTCTTTTACTATTTAATCCTTAAATTTTCTAACCTTCCTTATTTCAACTAAACGTTTCTAGTTCTCAATTCTATTTTATTACTATTCCAAATCCGGTTCAAACACACGGATGTTACAGAAAGAGTTGTTCATGGGCCAACAATTCGCGAACATATTTGCCATCAAATTGCATAACATGAAGGTGTCGGTTGAATGCAAAGTTGTTGTGTCTAAATATACATTTTATGTTGGGGAATGTTGGAGGTTGACAAAGGGGTGAAACTGGTGAATACGAGATGCATTTATCCAGAGGTCCCAAATGTGGGAGATCCATAAATTTGTTGGGCATCATACATGCACTATTGCACATATAACACAATACCATTGCAAACTTGATGTGAAAACTATTTGTAACTGCATCATGTCACAAGTGAAAGACATGCTCATCATTCTTGTATCAATCTTGAATGTCGACATGCAAGAACGGTTCCAGTATCGAGTGTCATACCAGAAAGTATGGTGGACTAAACAGATGGTCATGGAGCAATTGTATGGAGATTGGGATGCGTTGTACAACGAACTTCAAGGGAGAAGAATTTTCCATTGATTGTTCTGGACATTCGATCCATGGATCTAGGTCTTTCCCCACTGCAAGCCGCTTGTGCAGGTTGATGGGACCTGATTGATTATATGGGAAATATACACAGATCTTCCTTATTATGGTTACACAAGACGAGAATCAGAATATGCTACCGATAGCATTTGTCATTGTGAAGTTGGAGAACATGGAATCGTGGCAATTTTTCCTAACGAGCTTGTGAAGGTATGTTGTTAGTCAAAACAACATTTGCATCATTTTCGATAGATTGAAGGGGCTAGTGTCGCAATTAGGCCTTTCGATGTTCCGTGGAGATCCGTCTACTGCATCCATCACATTGCGTTGAACTTCTATAGGGACTTCAATAATGCAAATTGATGCAAACAAGTCGTGAACATGGTTAATTCTAGGTTCCATTTAAAAAAAAAATTTGAATACATTTACAAATTGTGTAACAAAACATAACATGTCTTATCAGAATATATACGCAGGGTACCAGCTAGAACAACATTGTTTCAAGCATAGGCTGACAAGGCTTCAAACTAATATGAACGGTGAAACCAATCTTGATATATAGGAGTGGTCCAGTAGCATGCAATCGTGGCAATGAGCTCAAAATTTCGATGACGGATCTCAATATGATCATCTAACCACGAACTTGGTAGAGGTTGTTAACTCCGTTTTGAAGCATATAATTAATTGGCTAGTAACTTAAATAAAAACTTTTAAATCATTCAATTATTTAAATTAAAACTTTTAAATAATTTAATATTATTTTATAATTTTTTAAAATTAAATACTGAAAATATAAATTTATTAATAATTTAATCCCATCAATTACTTTAAAAAAAATATTTTATAAAAAAAATTTTGGGTTTCTTCGTAGGTTTCAACAAGCAAGAACTACACACGCATAAATGGAATCGAATCTAATAAAAAAAAAGAAGCAGTTTTGTGGAAACATATGTTGGAAGAAAAAAATTAATGTATTATTTATACATATATTTAAGTCTTTAATTGCGGCCTTATATTTAATTAGAGTATTTTTTTAATTTCAATAAATAAGGTGCATAAGGTGGGATTTTAACCACTAAAATTTGAGTTAATAAAATTTTAATTTTACCCACTCATGATTCAACCAAAGTTTTATCTTAAAATATTTTATATATTTTAATTTTATTATATATACTATATTTTTTCATCAATCGAATATATTGATAATATTATTGATTGAATTTGTGTCATAAGTTAATTCAACAGCAACTCAAGATTGATGACAATGCTATGATAAACAATTGTAATGTATTTAATATTCCTAGTATGATGTATATATGTGTTTAAACTTAATTTTACTCACAATTTAATCTATTTTTTCATATCGTACAATGCATGTGTTATTATTAATTAGTTCCAAACTATATGTTTCCTTATTCATATATATTGGTAATGTTACTGATTGAATTGATGTCATAGGTTAACTCAGCAACAACTCAATATTGATGACAACACTATGATAAACAATTGTAGTGTATTTAATATTCCTAGTATGATGTATATACGTGAGTTTTACTCACAATTTAATTTATTTATTTTAATATCGTACATAATGCATTGTGATATTATTAATTAGTTCCAAACTATAAATTTCATTATTCATTTGTATGTTATTTTTAAACCCACTTTTATGTTCTTAAAATTTAGTTTTTACACACATACGCGCGTGATATAATTTCTAGTAATTATTTATTTTGTTTATTATAATATATCTATCTATTACTTGCATTTAAACATCTTACCTAATTAGTGTCACTCTTAATTATAATTAATATTATTATGATGACATTTTTATTTTTTCATAATTTTATATCATTTTTAAATAAAATAATTAAAAATTACAAATTTAGGTATCAAACACATGTTCATATATTAAAATACAAGTCCATTATCATTTCACCTATATTTATTATTAAATAATTTTTAAACATAAAATATTTTTTTCACTCACAATGTGTGTGACAAAATCTAATAATGATTTATATATGGGCAATTAAGAAACATCAACTCAATTAATGAAATTATAATGAAGCCGTATAAATTTCAAATTAAAATAGGTAATTAAGGATAATTATGTATTTTTATTTTTATTTTATTTTTAAAACATCGATTACTTTGATAACTGTCCATTTAAAGTTCTGCTACCCACCCAAAAGTTCAATATTTTAATTAAAGTAATAAAATAAACTAACAATTTTCAATTCTTCTAAATAATGTTTAATTATTTTAAATAAAATTAGTTTTCAACTAAAATAGATAAAAAAAAAATTCTATTTATATTTATGAAGTTATATATTTGTGTAAATTTTGTTAGGTATATTTGTATCATATTAAAATTTATTTTTGTTTTTTATATAAAATTTAAAAAACTAATCATAATTTTCTCTCCAATTCCATAAGTAGAAAAATAAAAGCATTTTAATCTGTTCAAAATCACGTCTTTCGATAATAATAATATTAAAATAATATTAGTCAAATTAAAATCATTATTTTTATATTAAACTTTTAAAAGGTACCATGTTAGTGAACAATAATTCCGATGAGAAGGGTGTGACGTAACGCAAGTGACGGCTCCGGCGTGTTCTCATATGTCTTACTATTTGCTTCCATCATCCGTCGCAATCGAAGTTTTGGCGCTTTCCACTTGTTGCTCACCCCATTCGATAATCGCTAGCCACAGCTGTTGTGTGTGTATGTATATAAAACAACATAACACAGCTTCGTGTGTGTATACCAATGGAACTTCAAATGGAGTACTTGGCTCATCATTTAAGTGGGAATAAGGGAATGAAAAGGTCTCGTTGTTCTTCAGCTAAGGTTGAGAGGAAGATCATTGAGAAAAACAGGAGAAATCATATGAAGAATTTGTACTCAATGCTCAATTCTCTACTCCCCCATCATAATTCCAAGGTATGTTTTTTCTGTTTTTGGGCTTAATATGCTAATTGCAGGAGTACTTTCAGTTTTCATTTCGATGGGGATATCCTAATTGCAGGAGCCATTGTCACTACCTGATCAAGTAGATGAAGCTGTGAAATACATAAAGAGGCTGGAAACGAAGTTGAAGGAATCCAGGGAGAGAAAGGAAAGCCTAATGGGAAGACAGAGATCCTACAGATGCACCCACAGTAATGATAGTACTAGAACTGCTGAAATTAGGATTAACGAAAAGGGTTCAGCTATGGAGGTGGTTTTGATGACAGGGCCCGACAGTCAGTTCATGTTTTATGAGATGATCCGCATATTTCATGAAGATGGAGCTCATGTACTGAGCGCCAATTTCTGGGTTGTTGAGAATACAGTTTTCCACATTGTTCATGCTGAGGTAATTAACCAACCTCTGCTCTTCAATTCCAATTTCAGTTTTTTTTTAAAAAAAAAAATCTTGGAATTAAAATTTTCATTGTTGGACGCAGATTGGAGAAATTGGTGTAGCGAAAATAATAAAGGAGAAATTGAACAAGTTTGTGAATGAAGACAGGTGCAGTGAAGAGGAACTTGAACAAGAGCTATATTGGGACTACGAAATCCCTACCGAAACGTGGAATTTCCATATCATGTGATTCACGTTTCTCAATCTAGCTGCCTCTATGCCCCGTTAGGCTGCTTGCTGCTGTAATATTGTCTTTATTTGTTTCTATTATATAAATGAAAAAGGATGATATAAAATTATGATTACACTTATTTCTATCCCTTTCGAATAGAAAAATAATAAATTAATTTTTTTTTTAATTTTCAGAGAAAAAAATTTTAATTTATCATTTTCTCTATTAAAAATAATAATAATGACGTGGAATCCAATCTTTTCTCTATCTCTTAGATATAATATTGTTCTAGTGAGAGCAAGGGACTAAGAGTGAAGCTGGATGAAATTTATTTATTGCTTTTTTTTAATTTCATCTTTTTGGTATATTGACAATTAATGTTAGTCTAATTTCCATAAGTTTCAAACTTATGAAATTTAAGTTTTGGCCAACATCATAAACCAATAATTAAAGTTTTTTTAGCATTCCCAAGGTTTAAGTCTCTTCCCCAGCTTGACTTTATGAATAAAAAATGAAAATTAAATGAATTGAGATTAGAGGTATATATGAACCGAATCAGGTTCGATCCAGAATTTAATAAAATTTTAGGTTTGGGCTTAGCTTCAAAAATAAGTTTAAAATTTGTTCAAGTTCGATCCAGGTAAAAATATTAAAATTCGATCCCAATCTTACTTGTATTAAAATTCTTTATATTATTTTTTTATATAAAAAAACATAATACATCAAAAACATTAAAATAAATGTTTTCAATAAATTGAAATAACTTTTAAAAAATATATTTATATTAAATAACACTAAGATAATAACTTAATAAGTAAATATCTCTAAAATAATAGCAAAATATTAGCAACATAATGGTAAAATGGTAACAAGACAGTAGAAAAATAACAACAAAATAATTTTTTTTTGCAAATTCAGGTCAAGCCCAAGTAAAAAAAAACTTCCCTAAGACCTGATCCATTTTTTAAACGGGTTTTTATTTTCTTATTCAAGCTCATTTTTGGGGTTTATATTTTATCCAAATCCTTTCATTTTTCGAACAGACCTTCGAATCAAGCTAAATGACTCAATCCATAGATAGATCTAGTTGAGATATAATTAACTAATAATTTAAAATACTTTATGTTTGTATTTTTTTCAATGTATAAGTTTGATTTAGCAATTTAAATCTCATAGAGAGATCAATTGGGTTAATGTTTCGAATGAGAAGCATAGACTATTTTTTTTAAGTGATCACGTTATAAATTAGTAAAATGAGATGTTATGAAAAATATTATAAAAAGAAAGATCAACGTAGACTTTGGAAAGCAACAGCTTAATGACAAGTGATTGTGATGAAAATAATAAATAATTAATAACAGTGAAAATTACTATGCTCATAGTGATTGGATTGCAAATAATTTATAATGCTTAAATTTGTCAAATTGTCAAAAGTTTCTTATTAAAATAACGTTGATAATGACAATAAAAATGATCGTGAAATAATAAGAAAAAATAAAAATATACAAATTTTACTTGGAAAATCTTTTCGGGAAAAACCATGGGAAGAAGAGAAGAAAATTCACTAAGGTCGAATTCAAATGATACAATAAGAATTTCAACTACATCTATTTAAATGTTGAAAATCTTATTCTAATCAATGCCAAATAGAAAAAGTATAATAAGATTAAAAAATTTTATTCTAATTAATGCCAAATAAAATACGTGTAGTTCTATACGGAATTTACTTGTACAACATGATCCGTATCATTATATTTTTATTTAACAAAAATTTGAAATACACAACTCTAACATTCTTAAATGAAATATAATTAAGCTCCATCCATTCATGTAATATTCCACTAATTGAGGAAATCCAATAATTCTGTCAACTATTTAAAATTAACTTTACATTACAATCTAAACATAGTTGTACATCTTACTAATTACACTTTCAAGTAATCCATGTCAAAGAAATTTTTTTTTAAATATATTGGTGTGATTACATGTAGTATCTGTTATTTTCTTAATCTTTTGATAATAAACACATACTTTACATATACAGATGTTCAAATCCGAGTCTCCTAAGATGAATGTTATCTTTTTTACCATTGAAGCCACTCATTGAGTTCCATGCCAAAGAATGTTGCATGCCAAGAATGGATGTGTGTAGGAGTACTTCATGCTAAAGAGTGCACCACTAAAGGATGTCGTTACCAAGGAAAGGACCTAGGTTCGAACATTGAAAGCGACATTATTGGGAGAGGCAGTCACGCATCCCAAACATAGACCGTAAAATAGACATGAATAACATAAAAAAAAATTATTAACTTAAACTTCCTCTTGAATTCTTTTATGAATTTTAGTTTTTTTCATTATTTCCACTCAAATAAATAATTTCATTTTTTAAAATTTTTAAAAATAAAATGAAATCTCTTCTTCAAATTCCTATCCAAACACACTCTTAAATTATTTTTCAAAGCCTAAATAGTAAAAATAAATTATATTCTGAAAATTTTTTTCTATAATAAAAAAATTATGTGAAAAAAGGTTGAGGTAAAAAAATAGAAAACCAATCATTTCCTTAATGTTTTTTTATGGTTTTTTAAAGAATTACGACATATTTCGATACAAATAATGCATAAAGAAATCTTGATGGGTTTAAAAACATTTTTCCTCATTTTCTTTTTTTTTTAATTTTTATATAGTTTTATTTAATTTTTAATTTTTAGAACTTTCTAAATTTTGAAAAATAATTTCAGATTTATTATTTTATATATAATTATAGTTTTTGGATCAATATTTGTAATTTTGACAATTATGATCCTATGAGATTATGTTATGATTTTTATTAATCATATTAATAATGTTATTAAATTATATGTTTTTATTTTTTAAAATTATATTTAGTAATAATTATATTTAAATATAATTAAATTATTTATTATTTTAATAATAATCTTAATAAAATTTAATAATAGTAATTATTTATTACTCTGATCATTTTAATTTTTTTTATGATATTACAGCATCATTTTATTCAATCAAACATAAAAATATTATTACAGTTCTATCCTATTACAGTCAATCAAATAATTAAATTATTAATTACAGTTTTGTTTCATTAAAATTTTATTTTATTACTATTCTATTTTATTACAACTTTATTCAATTTCAATAAACCAATATGATATTATTATTATAACGTGTTCCCCAATCCTCTAACAAAAACTAATTTTGAAGATATTAGAGATTAAATTGTAACTTTCAATTAAGAAAACAAAACGAATCATCATCATGCTTGTTAGCCGCTAGTCAAGTTAGCAGAGCCCAATCTGGAGAGGCGGTCGCCGTTAGGGGCGGTTGCCTATATTTCATAATTTAAATTATTGTTTGTTTGTTCAATTCAATTAAACGTAGGTAGATGTGAGATCTGGGGAAAAAACAACGGCTTTCCCCAAGCGCCCGCAAGAACCCTCATGTCACTACTCCGCTCTTTTAAAGAAACACTAAAACCCTGTTGCAATCCATATTCATTTTCACAACCTTCCTTATCCCAACAACCACCTCTACCATCTGTAATAAACCAGAGGAAACCCCCCAAATCTTCGCTTTCGCGCCAGCTTCAACGCCTTGAACACGACTATCTCCCTTCTACACAGGAATCCCATTTCGAAAACCCTAATTTCTCCTTGCCCCAACTCGAAAACAATGCTCATAATCATGGACAAGAAGACAACGATGATCACCAAGAAGAGGCTGAGGAGGAAGAAGTAAAAGAATTTGGGAGAGCCGAATTGAGTCGGGTTCAGTTTGAGGATACGGGTCCTTACGAGCCGTTGGTATTGTATTCCGATGGAGAATTTCCAATTATACAGGTCATTATTTTCATAATTAATTGCTTTTGTGGGAACGTTTTATTTTCCTTTGAGAGTTGTTGCAGTAAGTTAAAGTTGCTATTTTGTTTTGGTTAATTGGTTGATTTTTATACTTTTTGATTGTGACAGGTGCCTGCATATATTAACTGTCGGTTGCTTGCCCATCAAAGAGAGGGAGTCAAGTTTTTATACATGTTATACAAGAGCAACCATGGAGGCATTCTTGGTGATGATATGTGAATACTTTAATCCAACATTTTCACTCTTTATGTTATTACTAAATTGTATATTTAGTTTGTTTTCAAAGAATACTTGTTGGTTTGTTCATGGTCGGAATGCTTTTTTCTTTTTAAGGATTGTAGTGATTTTAATATATTAATATTTATTAGTCGCTTATAGCCTTTGTAGTGGAACCCACGTTTTCATCTCATCTTGTTTTTCAGTTTTAAATTCTTACCTGCGCAGTCTTCTAACAAGTATGGCTTACTATGTTAAAAGGCCCTGCTTATGCTTATATCATGAATGTGAGTGGTATCATGAACCAAGAAATAGTCCTTTGCAGAGGAATGTACTAAGTGAGAACTTAGAACACTTGTTGACCACCTTAGGTCCTTCATTTTTGGTGGTTCCTCTTTTTTTCTTTTTTTATTCTTTCTGATTTTTTACTGTTTTTCCGAGCCTTATATTGTGTGTATTTGTTTAGGTTCACCATCTTTCAATAGGAACAATGGTTCCCTTTTCACTTTTTTAAAATAATTAATGCAGGGGACTTGGCAAGACAATCCAGACAATTGCATTTCTCGCTGCTGTATATGGAAAAGACGAGGAATATGGTGACTCCAGAGCACTGAAGGAAAACCAGGTTGGACAGAAAGGACCTGTATTAATAATCTGTCCCACTTCTGTCACCCGCAATTGGGAGTGTGAATTCTCCAGATGGGCACCCTTTAACGTCTCTCTTTACCATGGGTCAAGCCGTGAACTCATTCTTGAGAAGCTACAAGCTAGTGGAATTGAAGTTCTGGTTACCAGTTTTGACACATTCAGAATTCATGGAAGCCTTTTGTCAGAGATCAAGTGGGAGATTGTGATAGTTGATGAAGCCCACCGCCTGAAAAATGAAAAATCAAAACTCTATTCAGCATGTTTAGAAATTGCGACTCGCAGACGTATTGGTCTTACAGGAACCATCATGCAGAACAAAATTATGGAACTCTTTAATCTCTTTGACTGGGCTGCTCCTGGATCCTTGGGAACAAGGGAACATTTTCGGGAGTTTTATGATGAACCCCTCAAACATGGCCAGAGGGCAACTGCTCCTGAAAGATTTGTTCGGGTTGCTGGTGAGCGTAAACAGCACCTGGTAGCAGTCCTTCATAAATATATGTTAAGAAGGACGAAAGAGGAGACTATTGGACGACTTATGTTGGGGAAGGAAGATAATGTTGTCTTTTGCGCCATGAGTGAATTGCAAAAACGGGTATATCAGAGAATGTTGCAGCTGCCAGACGTTCAATGTCTTATTAACAAGGACCTGCCTTGTAGCTGTGGAAGCCCTCTTACCCAAGTTGAATGTTGCAAGAGGATTGTGCCTAAAGGAATTATATGGCCTTACCTTCACAGGGGCAGCCCAGAGGGTTGTGATTCATGCCCTTTCTGCCTTGTCCTTCCTTGCCTTGTCAGGCTGCAACAGGTCATTGACTTCCTACTCTTCTTTATCTCTTTGTTTTTTTCCTCTCATAATTTTTAATGTTGATCCTTAAATAAAAACTCTTACGTTCATTTAGACACTCTAGAAACATCTCCAACTCATTGTTTGAGACGAGAACACCTGCTACATCAGTACAATTCTGGATCCCTTTGACTAAAAACACGTTCCAGTTCTATTTAACTGATGCATTTTCCTTCAAATTCCATTTTGTGTGGTAAAAGACTAGGAAATTTTTGTTTTTCAGTTATACGGATTTATTCTCATATAAGCTATCCCTATTACAGCATTAATTTCAGATTAAACACTATGAGCATTGCATTACTCAAAAAAATAGTCATTATTAAAGAAAATATTGTGCGACACGTTATAATATCTATATTGAGCACTTGATATTTAATGGTGTGTAGTTTTTTGCATAAACTTTTGAGCAGAAGTCTTGTTGTGTGGTTGGGGATCTGTCTTGTGCTTACTTTTGTACCTTCACTGCAGATTAGCAATCACTTGGAGCTTATTAAGCCTAATCCTAGGGATGAACCAGATAAACAAAGAAAAGATGCAGAATTTGCCTCTGCTGTCTTTGGTCCAGATATTGATATGGTGGGAGGGAATGCCCCAAGTAAAAGCTTTATGGATTTAAGTGACACTAGATATTGTGGAAAGATGAGAGCCTTGGAAAAGTTAATGTCCTCATGGGCTTTGATGGGTGACAAAATCCTTCTTTTTAGCTACTCTGTCAGGTAATATTCTTTTTTTATACTTCAGTGCTTATGTATTTTACATATTTTGAATTATCAGATTACTAGGCCATGAAACCTGGACCTCTATGGCCATATCTTTTGTGCTTACTTGCTATGCTAGCCAGATTTACCAAATTCTTTCAGATTGACCAAATTCCTCGCATCTATGCATGCATTTCCTGATGATATTTTTTCACTTTTATTTAATAGAAAGAATATAGTAAAACATTTTCCAACATCAATACCAGGAAAAGGATCTAGTAACATTTGTTCTTTACTCCCTGCTTCTTCTTCTTTCTCTTTTTTGCAATTGAATTGAGTCCAGATCACCTGTCAAAACTGTTTCACCTACAATGTTGTCAAAAGTTGCAGAGACCAGAAACTTTCATCGGATTTTAGTATTTCGTCTTCCAAAATTGGGACTGAATCTAAACTTCAGTTAAAAGTAATTTAATATTCAATGAGGAGGCTAAAGAATAGCTTGTATAATAAGTTAAGCTTGTTATCTTTTTAATCAAGTATATGAAATTGACTTTTTTCTTCATCTTTTTTTTTTTCAAATTCATAGCAAAACTGTTCTCATATAGGTCAGAGTTAGGTTCTTGAAGATTGAAATGTGAATGATTTATTGTGCAGCTATCTTGTCACTTGCACCAATCTTCTTGTTTTTGCTTATTGCATTGAACAATTTTCAGGATGCTTGATATATTGGAGAAGTTTCTTATACGGAAAGGCTTTTGCTTTTCAAGACTTGATGGATCTACTCCTACTAACATGCGCCAATCTCTTGTTGACGAGTTTAACTCAAGTCCAAGCAAACAAGTATTTTTGAATTAATTTGAACCATAGTGGCTTTTAATTTGAATTTTCATATCATTTTGATTCTCGTTTGGTTTCAGGTGTTCCTTATATCAACCCGAGCTGGTGGGCTTGGATTGAATCTTGTAAGTGCTAATCGCGTTGTTATATTTGATCCAAATTGGAACCCTGCCCAAGATTTACAGGCCCAGGACAGATCATTTCGTTTTGGGCAGAGGCGGCATGTTGTGGTTTTCCGCCTTCTTGCAGCTGGTTCCCTTGAAGAACTTGTATATTCACGTCAGGTGTATAAACAGCAGCTGTCGAACATTGCTGTCTCTGGGAAAATGGAAAAAAGATACTTTGAAGGCGTTCAGGTATTGATATGGGAATTTTTTAGTCATGGCTAAACAACTCTCTTAGTTATCTGAGTATGTTTTAAATCTACCTGTAAGCTGTTGCAATTTACCTCATCAACAAAATCCTTTTGATAAACTAAGTGAATTGAACATGTGGCTGGATTTCAGATGTGAAATGGTCTCAGTCATCCTTTCTGAGTTCAGAGCTTTCTACATTCCGTGTGACATCAATCTTGTTTTCAGGACTGCAAGGAATTTCAAGGCGAGCTTTTTGGAATCTGCAATCTGTTTCGCGATCTTTCAGATAAACTTTTCACAAGTGAAATTCTTGAATTACATGAAAAGCAAGGGCAACAGCACACAAAACACCATAGTGATAAGCAGGAGCTAACCAGTCTAGGGTCCCTTCCAACTCCGGCAGAAGGAAGTGAAATATTTTCTTCAGCGTCCAAGAATTTGCATCCTAGTGACGTAGAGATTGCTGCTACTGATAAATCAGATCTTGAGGACTTAGGTATGTTCATTTTGCTACTATGTTTTTCTCTCCTTTGTTTGTGTTTACATTTAGTCAATGGCCTAATGTTCCATTTGTATTTTGATCATTTTTATTTTTTATATCATTCTTTTCACGTGGCAAAGAGACAAAAGCTGAACTGGTTATATATATATATATATATTTGAGTTGACATGCAATTTGACTTTCTGTTCTGTGTTGTTTTTACAAGCCAACTGATAAAATGCACTGTAACATATGTTTGTTCAAATTGATGGGGAGAGAGAGCTCTTAAATCAACAGACTCCAGAAGATCTCATTCTCTTTATATTCAGGTATCTTGTATGCCCATCGTAATGAAGATATTGTCAACAGTAGACCTGGGCAGAAAATAATAGTCCTTACTGGCGATTATAATCCGAGAATAGATGCAAATGCTTCATGGAAGAGGAAAACAGATGGGGAGGAAAATGTTGTCTCAACTAGAGACAGGAAAAAGATTCAGTATGGTCGACTGGCGCAGTTCAAGGGCATGGGAGTGGTTGAGTTTAGTAAGTGGGTACTCTCTGCAACTCCCTCAAATAGGGAGAGTTTGCTTCGGGACTACAAAAGAAGAAAAAAGGAGACATGAAATGATTGAACTGAGTGTTGGTAAGCCCAATCACGAACTTGTAAAGAAACAGATTGTCCAAACTCTGCATTTCTTTTAACCCTTTTTTAAGTGATGGGTCTAACCCGATCTGTATAGTACATCCGAAGCTTTTAGAATATGAACCCAGGTTTAATCTAATTAGTTCATATAGCCACCCTTAAGTGGTGGCATCTACTAAGTTTGGGACGCAAATCCCAGTATCTGTTGTCTTCGTTGTGCATTAAAGAATAGGTTTAGAAACGGTAGGGCTAGTTGTACAACTGGGGTGGCCAATAAGAATGTAGATGTATATTATGTTGAATAATGTATTTACTTCACCTGTAATTTTTCCGTCACATGCTGCTTTTACCTTTTTGTTCCATGTTTCAGTGTCATTGTTTTAAGATGTAAGAATTGATTGTATGTGTCCTCCTTGCATAAAAAGATTCCTACATTGCATTTCCATGTTGCTTAACCATGAAAAACTAGTAACGTTGCATTTTGAAGGATCTAGATACTGACTGGCTTTGAAGTTTGAAAACCACAAAACTTTGAGAGGAGTTGCAGTACTTGCAAAGCCAATGAATATACCAAAACGGAGATGATACTGAGTTGTCTAATTTGTCCTTTTTCTTCTTTCCATTAGACCGGGATGCCAACCCTAGAAAACATATGATATACTCTTTGAGAAAGCAGTTGATATCTTCAATTTTTTTATATTCAACAATGAAAAGCCTTGCTGTAAAATCAAGACCAAGGATATGCGCAGCAGGTAGAGATTTGAAGAGATGCTGCCGTTAAACTACTGGGGAGTTCAAATATAAGCTATAGATAGTCAGAGTATGTGCAAAAAAAAAAAAAAATTATATTTATATTATTATTTAAGTTTTTGATTGAGGTGATGTTACGCTCAATTATGTCACCAATTCAATTAAGAAAATTATGAAAATGTCTTTTCATAATTAAAATAGATTATATTATTTGAGAGTATTTTAATTTTTTATTTTAAAAATAATCAATAAAAACATTCATATAATAAGATTTGAACATTAATTAATTGCATTAGTAAAACTTTTAATTTATCACTTAACTAAAGTTTTATTTTAATTTTTTACACATTTTAATTTTATCATATACATTTTATTATTTTCATCAATTGTATATATGTATTATTAATAAAACCTTTGATTAAGCTAGTGTCACGGATTAATCAGGTATGAACTCGTTTAGGAAATGACTAATATACTTTTTATTAAAGGATTACTGTTATTATTTTGATCATCTTTTTTTCTTTTTATACTTTTATATAGTTTTTAAATAAAAAGAATTAAAAATAACATTTCTAAAGATTGAACCTATGTTTAATGAAGTTGTAAGCAAATTTTTTACCACTACACTAAGAGTAACTCTTAAGAAACTTAAAAAAAAAAGTTGTTTTAACATAAAATACTTTTTTTTCACCAAATTCGTGTATCTATATTGTTTATTAAGTGTTTTACTGAGTTAGCGTCACTTTCAATCAAGTCACTAACTCGGTTAGAAAAATTACGAAAATACCTTTTTATAATTAGAATAAATTATATTATTTGAGAGTAATTTAATCTTTTTATTTAAAAAATCGAAAAAAATATATCTATTGTGTGATTTGATCTCAAACCAATTGAAAAGTAAAAATTTTAATTTATCACTCAGTTAAAGCTTTATTTTAATGTTTTTATACAGTTCAATTTTTATTATGCACACTTTATTATCTCAATCAATTGTATAAATTTATCTATACTAGTTATTAAGTGTTTTATTGAGTTGGTGTCACCCTCAAATAGGTCACCAGCTCGGTTAGAAAAATAACAAAAATATTCTTTCGTAATTAAAATTAATTATATAATTCAAAGTTAATTTAGTCTTTTTATTTAAGAAACCAATAAAAATATACATATTGTGAGATTTGAACCCGAACCAATTACATCAATAAAACTTTTAATTTGCTCAACTAAAGTTTTATCTCAATACTTTATACATTTCAATTTTTATTATGCACATTTTATTACCTCCATCAATTATATATATACATTATATATATATATAACTGCATATATATGTTTCAATCTTTATTATGCATATTTTATTACCTTCATCAATTGCGTATATACATACTATTATTTTTATACATTTTAATTTTTATTATGCACACTATTATTTGTATTTTATATTTTTTATTTCGACCACACATGTTTGTAAAAAGGTTTCTAGTAATATACTAAATATTTTCATTTCGATGCAGTTTGAAATAAGAAATATATATACATTTAGTGACAAACCGTTCATCTTCGTAAATTTAATTCCTATATTTTTATTCTAATAAATTTGTTTTTTTTATTCTTTCAGTTTCAAAATGCAAGTTAAACTACAATTAATTATAACATTTTTTAATTTTTGTTACTATATTATTTCTAAATGTCACAACAATAAATTTGACAAAAACATCTTAAAAATAGACCTAAATTTAAAAATACAAGAACTAAACTTCAAATTTTCTAAAAGAATAGGGACTTGTGCGCATATTAATTTATTAGGTCAGAACTTGGGCCCTGCAGCAGGTAAAAGTAAAACCATGAAAACAGAGCTTTTCTGAGTTCAGTTTGTGGAGTAACGCTTGAGCCGATACCCAACAGATACTAACAAATGAAAGAAGAAAACCGATTCATATACTACAGACGAAAGCAGTGTTGAAATTATTGTTAACCAAAAACCAAAAACCAAAAACCAAAAGAAAAAGCACATGGTCTTGTAACTAAACACATGTAATGTAACACTCAAAGCTCAAGTAAATTTTTCGTCACCAAATTTTTCATATTTAATTCCTAATTACTGGGAACGGGGACTATCATAAGCACTATGTCCTTCCAAAATTATTCGAACTTGGGACGCTAAGATCATTCTTCAATGCAGCAGAATCACCTTCCACATTAGCCGCCACCAGATCCATATTTCTTCCCAAGGAAAATGACTTGCAGCTTGTCATAGCCAGCAAGAACACCAGCCCCTGCAACTGCACGAAGAATGTTTGCACCAGCACCCTTGAACAGCGATTTGGCACCTTCATTCTTGATGATTTGAGAAAATGCTGCCATTGAGCTCTTGTATTTCACTGCTTCTCCAGAAGTCATCATCATTCTTCTACGTACCGTATCAATTGGATAAGATGCCAGTCCAGCACCTATCGTGATACCCCAACCCAGCAAGAAACTTGCCAAGAAACTATCCTGTAAATGCCAAATACACGCACAGGTTCAGGTTCTCTGTTTCAACAATTAAAGCTTCACATGGTTGTGAGGGAAAGTAAACAGATGCTTACCTGCAATCCACCAACCAAAACAACAGGCTTCAAAGAATCATACATTCCGAAGTAAAGTCCACGGTAAACAATAATTCCAACACATGAGATATTGAATCCACGGTAAAGACCAGCAATGCCATCAGATTTGATGGTCTTCCTGTAGACATCAACTAGACCATTAAACTGCCTCTGACCACCCTTTTTAGCAGCCTTGTTATCATTAGCCAAACGTGTACGAGCATAATCCAGCGAGTAAACAAAAAGAAGTGATGAAGCACCAGCAGCACCACCAGATGCCAAGTTCCCTGCAAACCATTTCCAGTAGCCATCTCTGTCCTTCTTGAAGTTGAACATTCTCTTGAAATAATCCTTGAAGGCAAAGTTCAAAGCCTGGCACAAATATACAAGTTAAAATTTAAGAGTAAAAAATAAAACAAGGGGAAAGAGAACAAAAAGATAAGTCGTTTGACCAAACTGACATAGTAAATACTAAATCACACATATAGCAATGTTGTCAAGAGCACAAAGTGCATCCATGCATTAGAACCCCTAAATTACTTGAGGCGCATGACATAAAAGGATCGATAACCTGAGTGAAATAAAACATGATAGGTATGTATTTTTATGTATCTAAAAAGTAGTCCAAATTATCTCACAAACTTTGCAAAATTTTTGTTTCCTTTGTTGATCAATATAAATATTTTCCTTATAACCCCATGCTTGTTGAATCCTCAAAAATTCAAAAGCAGAAAGTTCAATATCATCCCTTTTCTTACTCGTAAAAATACAGTTAAGGAAAAACAAAAACTTAAAAGGAAACTTTAATTATGCATATTGGCTTAGAAAAAAAGGCATGAACAAGTGCACCTTGCTAAAAAATGATCTAGAACACTTTGTTGTCTAGTGCTAAGACCCAATGCTTAGGCACTAGGTGCACACCTCAACAACAATACAGTTACATGTGCCTCAAAAGCCTCAATTTTTTGGGTTCTTTTCCTGCTTTCCCAACAAGAGGTGCACTGAGATAGCAGATAGCCAAGGGATATAACAGAAAACTAAGTAAAAGCAAAACTACAAAAACACTTTCAAAGGGATTCGAGAAAAGTAATAGAAAATACTAAAAGAAAAGAAAAACAAGACAAAATCAACCTGTGTGGGGAAGTATCTGAGAACATTGGCAGTGTTGCCTCTCCAAAGAGAAATGACACCTTCATCCTTTATAGTCCTGGCAAAGCAGTCAGAAATTCCCTTGTATGGTTCAGACAACCGCCCAGCTTTAATCATTTCATCCTGATTTTGGATTAAAAGTTTTACCCGCTCAATCGGAGCAGCAGCTGTCTTGGAAACAGCTGCAGACACTCCTCCCATGAGGAAATCAACCATAAAACCAGTAAAACCTTTCTCTGCTGGAGCTTGTACAAGTATGGGAGAAACCGGGGGCATATATGCCAACCCAGTGGAATTACGTGATGGCTGTAAAGCAACATGAATTCCTCCATTGGTATAGGCACCAGTCATGTTATAATTCTGAGCAGGCAAGCTAGGCGTAAGCCTGGAAATGAAATAGGACTGCCCATGCATTTTATGGAACACTGATGGACGCGTTGATCCATCTGCCATGCTTACAACTTAAAACAGTGACCTGTAAGTTAACAGAATTAGAGAAAAAAAAAAGTTTTAAAACATTGACAAAAATTAAAAACGAGGCCAAGATAGGCTTCTGTTCTAATACACACACACACACTCAAGTCTTAAAAGGAATTGCAGGCAAGCAAAATTTGAAACTAATGGACTGAAAAGAAGGGGAAAACCTGAACTATATCAATAATGGATCATCCTAATTTAGCTTTGCTGAAATCGATAAAGCAGTTCTAAGCAAAATTTTAAAAGAAATCCACAAAATTCAAAATCATCCAACATATTTCCATATAGTAAACAGAACTTGGTAAAAGATAACAGATCTACGTGTTACAACAGCTATTAAACTAAAAATCTAATCACCATTAATTAAAACTAAACCACAACATATCTAATTATCGATTCATAGTAACATTCAGTTGTATGCCAGGTACTGATGAAAAGAATAATATAACAAGAAGTAAAAAACAAACTGACCAAAAACAACAAACAAATCAGAAAATAAACCAAGCTCAAGAGTGAATTTGGATTGAGATTTTCAGTGAAATTCTAAGCAACCAAACAACAGAGAAGAAAGTTGAGGAGACAATGTAACCTGAGAGGTCGCCTATGAAGCTGTTTGACTACAACTACTTCCAAACTGCAAGGACAAATGTAAGAGATGAGCCTATTTATATGTCCGCATTTAGGTTTAGGGTTTTTCTTCTTTATAATGACGGATTTGTCCTTGATTTGAGCTTTGAATTGTCTTTGTGCCACCGCTAAACGTACATCTGTTCATGGATTAAACTATCCACCCAGATATAAAATCTATTTGAAATTTGACACAATTTAGAAAAAATATAATGCTTGAAAAATAAGTAGATAAAAATATTAGATCCGTTTAAAATATGAGTTGATTTAGGGTTAAATATTTAAGGCTCGAGTCCATCTTGGCTTATAATTTTTTATGTGTTTTATATTTGTTTTAATAAAAAAATAAAAACATATAAATTTCAGTTAATTCCGTTAGCCGACCGAATTAATTAAAATATTTTGATTCAGTTAATTTTTTTGCAAAAAATATCAGTTCGATTAACAATTTAAAAATTAAAAAATTAATTTAATTAATACTAATTCGATTCGGTTAAAAAATTATATTTGAAATTTTACTTGTGCGTTTGAACATGATAAAGTAATTAGATAATGATGTATTACAAATAATAATTTCACCCTCTTGTAACAATGGAATTCCTTATATTATATTTGACAATATAAATTATAACTAAATAACTACATAATCTTAAATTAAAATATATTAATTATTATAAAAATTATTCTTGAGAAAAAAAATCTCGATAACAAAATCTAAAATCAATTTATGTATATAATATGTTAGTCTTAAAGGATATTTGACAATAAAATTACTAATAAAGTTAACAAGCGATTTTTGAGCTATTCTTAATCTAGCATTAAATATATAACCTTTGTCATCATTGATTAATCATTGATCAAATATAAATAAATAATATTATATTATATTATATAATTTAGTTAAAATTAATATATAATTTATAATAAATATTATATAATTCAATTAAATATTTAAGCAAGATTAATAAAATAATGTAGAATTATATTTTGAAAAATAAAATATGTCCGAAAATTAAAATATTATTATTATACAAAAATAATTTCTTAAACTTAAACATATGTTTGAAAAGCTATAAGATAATTAAATTTGAATGTAATCACTTGTAATTACTTGTATAATTACTCTAATTCTTACACCATCTTAAGAATTAAAGAGGATAATTGAGGTGTTCCAATTACACTCAATTCAAAGAGATCCACTAATTACAATAATTACTCAAACATGTCACATATGTGTAACTATAAACACTTATATCCAAATCCAATTATTAAGGTTGTGTTTATCATTGAAGTTGAAAAGCACTTTTCAACTTTTAACCCGGACCATGATTTCAAACAAAAAAAAGATAAATAAGCAACTTTCAAACCAAATCTTGATTTTAAACTAGAATTTAAGCCAAGTTAAAAAAACCAAAATTTTTAGCTTTGAACTTTTGAAAAAGTGTTTTACAATAAAATTACTTTTTTTCCCCCTAATTAAATCTTCTCAAAAAATACTTACGGGCAGTAATGTAAATACTATTAAATTTTTTAAAATCATTTTTCGAAAGTACTTTTCAACATTAATGGTAAACGGACCCTCACTGTCTTTCCAAATGCTTTTTAAAAGAACAAAAATATTAAATATTAAGTTGTAAATAGCATATTTTTTGTAAAAAAATAAAAAAATATATATGATTAATCTTAAAATATTTTTAGATTAATTAACTATAAATATGTGTGGATTCAAATCAAAACTTAAAGATTATATTTTGAGTTAACTCCAACTCTAACAAATATGAAATATGTTAATATTACATAAAAACATTAATCTATGAAAACTTCTAATGATGAGAACAATCCTTTCTCTCTCCTTATATATAAATTGTACCTAAGATTAAAGTTGATATTTGAGGTCCAAAATGTAATGATATTGTTTCCCCTTTCTAACGGATTATAAGGATATTGAGAAAAAAAGATTAGATTAGTTTGATTATATTTAAAATTGATAATCTAATTGTTTCCATACATACTGAATTACGTGAGGTGAAAGAAAAAGAAAATGAAAAAAATTATATATAATTTTATTTTTATAAGTATAACATTCTTCCGAATAGTGATTCATATATTTTTTACCTTAAGGTGTAAAGTTAAATTATTAATATTGTGTTTTTAAGTTGTTTTTTTTAGGTGTAATGATAAATTTAGTTTATAATGTTTATTTATTATTATTATTTTATCTATTTTTTTTTATCAAATTGATTTTTAATTTTTAAAATTTAGTTAAATTATTTGAATTATTAAAATTTTGCAGTATTGATATAACAGCTTACGTAACAGTTCATATCTATTTTAAATTTTAGGGGAAATTATACCATTAATCACTCAATTATGAAATTTTTTCAAAACAAAAATTCATGAAGTACACACGAACTATAATGTGGACTACCATGTTAATGCTCTTAAATTTTAGGGTAAATTATATCATTAATCACTCAACTATACAAAAAAATTAAAATAAACTTGGGTCAACAGAAAAATTCTAAACAGAACACGAAGAAATAAAGTTGTTTTTTTGTTCTACAACAATCCCAGAGGAAGATAGAAAAAATTTGTCTCTATTTCTGAATGTTAAATAAGCAATGACAACACCAGGAATGTGAAGAACCTGAGGCTTAGCTTAGCTTAGTTCATGAAGTCACCCGTAAAAGCTAGCATCCAACGTATGTAAGTTCAACCTTCAGCACCCGCAATCCCTTCTTTTAACCAAATAAAAACATTGAAAATGTAGTAAAATCGATTTTCGTTTTCCTTCAAAATCCAATCAATGAAACAAGTGTAGAGCTAGAATACACTCAAAATCAAGCTACATGAAAGAAAATAATTTTAAAAACACTCTTATGAAGGTCTTGTAAGGCAACAAAAATGCAAGAAAGTTATCAGTGCAGGCAGAGCAAAACCATTAATAAAATTCCTGCCAACCTCAAGGTTTTCCCTATTCAATTGCATGGTATTCAGTTGTGACAGCATTCCTTGTAGAGGGACTCCCCATTTCTTTCCCTGTTCTCATTTCCTCATTCAATTCATACTTGTTTCTTTTGGCATCCTCCAGCAGTGAAGTGGGGGTCATCCCCCTCCTCTTCAACCCCTTCATAAACAGCAGCTTAAGAGGCTCTTCACCTATTAAAAGTAAATTGGTTAAAAACACCCACTTAAAACCAAATAAATTTTGATTGGTGAAAGAGTTTGAGAACTAATTGATACAATTTATAAATATGAAGAGTTAAAGGTAACACCCTTTACCCACACTTGTACCTAAACCTGAACAAGGAATACTAAATTTTAGGATAAATACTTTATTCAAGATTCAAATTTATTATTCAAGTTCTTCCCATTTTTTAGACCTTTTTAAAATCGTATAATGTTTTATAGATCATTTTTAGGCTTTCTTTAAAGTTTGATTGCATTAGAGTTCGTTCGAAACTCTTTTGAATAAAAAAAACAAGGTAGAGGAAAACACAGTCAACGTCGTGACCTTGGGTCCTCTTTTGCTAAATAAGTCAAAACTTTTTTGTTTTCGTGTTAATACCAATACCACATATACCAATTAATTTAGATCCATATAATGCTTCAATTTCATCATATAACAAATACTCACTTAATGTCCCAACAATTTTATTTGAACTTTTCTTACATATTAGCAATTCCATCACTTATATCAATTTCTTAACATTACAACTCTTCTATTATTTTTCCTCTCCTCTCCATTCCACATCCTATATGTACATGTATGTATATAAGAATATTTGACTTTAATATAGCATGTCTATATGTAATATTAATTATTCTTTCACTAATTACACATATACTCTCAACAAGGTTGTCTACTTAAGAAATAGTCACTAAGTTATTTATATTTTTTTTTTGAAACTAGACTCAATGAATTTTTTACAAAAAAAAAAAATCAGAATTTTCACATAAACCAATTAATACAGTTTTTTCCTTCATTTCTTCCCATGTTCTGCTGCTAGGCAGCTCTAACCCTTCTCCACTAAAATTTGTTTATCTTTTAGTATAGGATTCGTATAATGTTTCTATTTATTTATCTTGAAAATAGACTTATTAAGATTTTAGATAGATAAATTTTATTTCCTAAATATTTTTATACAATTGTTAATGATTTTTCAAAGTCAAAATAGGAAACCTAAAATCAATTTGACATTGTCTCACTTAAATTTTGTTTATCTCATGATCTACAATTTCATTGCTTAAACCGTTTCTTCTATACAAAACTAGACTCAATAAAATTTAATTTCATATTTGATTCAACCTCTAATTCAAGTTCTACAATTTTTGGTTAATTTTCAAAGTTGAGCTACTGTTTCTGTCCAATAACTGTTTTAGTAAAAATATTTACTTTTTCATGATTCTTTGCATTAACTTTCAATTAGATGAATATAATCATTATACTTTTGATTATTATTCAATTTAGTCATATAAATTCATATGTTAATAACATATTCATTTCTTTACCTTAACATTTCTCATAAAAATTTAATGTCTTTATATATCATTCATTCTAAAAATACTTTCTATCTCTACTATTTTAATTAAATTCTCATATCATACATTCCAATCACAACATATGTAACTTAATTATTTGAAATATAAATAAATTTAATATGAAAACTTATCTTTTTTATTAAGAATTTTCTCTCATTTGCCTCTCTTCCCTTTGCTTCCTCAACTTCATGATTATCCCTCTCTTTTTTTTCTAATTTTTTCAGTTCCATTTACTAATTTTTTGCTTTTAAATTGATGAGCATACTCTCTAGAATTTCTACTTCATTTTTCTTCTTTGGCGCATATGAAAATTTTCAAAAAATTTGAGAGAAATAATGGGATTACATGGAAAAGGACCAATTTGTAAGAATATGAGATATTCTCTCTTTTCATAATGGTGGCAACATTGGAGCATGGAGAGTATGAAGATATCTCTTTTAATTTAATTGATAAAGATATCTTATAATAAAATAATAAAATAGTAATAAAATATTTTACCAATTATATTTCAACATCTAATATTCATTAATTATTATCATGATAATTCATGATAATTATCTTGATTGAGAAATAACCATTTTTGGTAATCTCTTAATATTCTTTTTTTGTCATTACTCACTTTAGATAAAATTGTAATTTAATCACTCTTATTTTTCAATTTTTCAATATGGTCCCCATTTGTCAATTTATTTTACCCTTTAGCCCTTTCCTCTTTTGGAATATTTTCACTTTTGATCTTTCAACTTTTCCATATTTATAATTTGACCCCACAAATTTTGAATATTTACACTAAGGCCACATCACTTTCACATTTTTACAATTTAATCTCTACCTTAAATTAATATGTCATGTCTTACTTCTTGATTCAACTTCCTTTGGTATCCCATGACACTTACACCTTATCTCACTAAGAATCTATCACATATTGTTTACGACTAAGGAGGTTTTCACAATGTTACATTAAATTCGTTGAAAATACCACACCATCCTTTCTATTATCAATTTAAGAGAAGGTGACTAAAATAGAAACAAATGATAACATTAGTGACGAAATTGAAAATTTTTGTATGTCGAAACCACCTCGGGAACGGGGCTTCGAAAAATCATTTTAAAGTTTGGAAAATGGGAACAAAAAGGGAGTCGCCACCAATCTTTTATTTCGGGTGTGATTGGATCACCACAAAACGTTTAAAACGTTTTAAAAAGTTGGTCTTTGAAATCCAGTGAACAGGTTCGGGAGTCGGTTACGCATGAGGAAGGATTAGCACCCTCACACGCCCAAAATTGGTACCACATGATCACTTTCGGATTTTGTTTTATGAAAACAATGAAAACTCGAGTAAAGTTTAAAATGCGATGTTTATTTTAGAAGGCTTTGTATAATTTTAAAGGAAATCTTTTAAGGAAAATTCGTCCCCGTATTTCGATCCTCTATGAGAACTAGAAGTCGTGTCCAATACATTAGGGCACTATATTTTCGGAGTTTCAAAATTAAAGGACGTTTAGGAAAATTTTAAAGAGAGTATTCTATCGCGTGAATTATATGAAACTCATACCCAGCACATTAGGGCATGGTGTTTCAAGGTCTTCACACTAAAGAACATTGTCTCTTTATTGCCTTAAAATCCTTTGTATATAGATATATAAAATTGAAGGATGTTTTGGAAACTTTTGAAGAGGATATCCGATTTGCGTGAATTACGAAAATCACACTCAACACGTTAAAGCACGAGTTTTCGAAGTTTTCACACGAAAGGACATTGCCTCGATTTTTGAAATCGTTATTCTTTATGCGAAAGCCAAATGCATTATTTTATTACATGACCCATTCAAATGAATGTTATGTGGAGTTTCAAATTTATACTAACACTAGTTACAAAAAATGCCACGATAATAGCAAGGATAAGAGTTAATGAATGAAACCACATACAAGTAACATAAAATGATAAGTGAAGCATATAGGTTAAAGTCTTATATACCAAGAATAAATAGATAAACAAAAGTTTGAAATGAGGGTTATAATAATGACATAAGATGATGTCAAGGAACATTCCAATAGAACATATAATTTAAAAAAGAACTTAAAATATTTTAAAATCAAATAAATTATAAAATGCGATAAACACAACCCAAAAAAAAAACTTTCGAATGGGACGAAGTAGAAAGCTAAAATTTTGTACATGAAAACAGGCTTAATGGAGGGATTATTATATAGGTATATATAGATATTTACAAAGAGGAAAATAGGAACTTAATGAAAACAAAGGGGAAACAAATGATACAATTTGGAAATACTACAAGAGGATTAAATATATATAAAAAGGTTAATAATAATAATAATAATAATAATAATAATAATAATAATAAAGGAATAGAAGTCAGGGATTAAATGGGTAAAAGAAAGTGTTAAAAGAATTTTAGTTCGAAACAAATGTAAAAGAGTAAAGCTTATTTTTAAAAGAATAATGATGACAGGTTAAGGTAAAATGTTCGAGAATATAAAATGAAAAGTAAAGAATGAAAATTTCAATTTTAAAACAAATAAAATTCTAGATTTTTTTAAAGAAAGATTTGAATTAAATTAGAAGGAAACAAAAGTATTTAGGGCGAAATCATAAGAAGGGAGGAAATCGGGCTTAATATCATGGATTTTGAGAGGGTTCAGGGACCATGTGTGTAAATTCACCATTTTTATAAAAATATTCTTTTAACACTTTGTTCCTTTTTTAAAAAAAACTATGCCGTTTCATGAAATAATTAAACCTACAATTTATGTTGAAATTTTCCATTTGTTTGTTTCATTTTCCAAAGAAAAATCTTGTCTTTTAAATTTTCTTTGAGTAGCTTCCCCACGGCCGCCCCCCTCACACAATTTCCGCTCCGGCATCGACCCGCGCCCCCCCGACGTCGACAATAGCTGCGCATGGTGGTCGGAGCTTTAAGAGGTCACTTCTTTCCCTTTCTTCTTTTTTTAAATAAAAATAGATTTTTATTTTGAAACCCTAAAACCAAATCTGTTCTTCTCACCCCTTTATTTCTTTTCAAATCCTCTTTTTTTCTTTAAAAATATTAGTTTATCATTTAATAAAAAATTTCTAGATCTGGGTTTTGGTTTCTCAGATCTTTCAAAAACATCTTTTTTTTTGAAGTCCCATTGTCTAAACTATTTTTCTCTTTGATTTCTCTTTCCTTTGCACGTTCGAATAAAAGTGTGGCCACAGAACACCGGCGAAAGGAGGAACTTCGGCCGAAAATCCCCCACCGGTGTTTCAAATTCAGGTACAAGCTTTTCAAATCCCTTTTATTACTTATTTAATATGATGTTAATGCCTATTTAAAAAAAGGGTAGATGAAATTAATATAATATATAGATATATATGTCCAAAACGTTTGAGATGACTAAAAAGCAATAAATGGCAGTAATGCTATGTTTAATAAGTATTAATGCAAGCAGATAACCCTTTGAATCAGGCAACAAATAAACAGTAGTATATATATACCTGGAGAGTAAATGTGCTTTGTAACTTGGACTATGTTATTTGGTGCTTCGAATGCTTCGTAAATTGCTATTAGTTTTGAACCGCTCTCTGTATTTTTTGTATATTGATTTGGAATGAATAGCAAAGGCTTCTCCCCTTTACAAAAGATTGAATTCGGCTTTTTAAAGCCTCAATTCCATCATAACAAGTTTTTCTTTTTAATTTAAAAAATCTGTCCATTCTTCTTTTTTGCAGGTACAGCTCTGGTGGCTTGTAGCAGTCGGCAATGCAGAGCAAGCTAGAGCTGATGGCACTTGGGTTGGGTCTGGTCAATTGTTGATGACGTGGCAGACTGGGATTGGCTGAAGGTGGAGGTAGCTGATGTCATTTGCTTAGCAGACTAGGTTTTGGGCCAAATGAGCCATTTTATAATTAAACCCATTTGTTTTGTATTTGAGCTTTTAGATGGACTTTTCAAGTGTAAATTGAACCTTCAATTGAGATTTTAATATTTATTAAGTCTTAAATTTAAATATGAATTTAAATTTAAATTAAATCTAAATTTTAAAATAAATTTAAACTTAAAATAAATTTAAATTCAAAATAAATTTAATCTTTAAAATAAATCTTAAAATGGGTTTAAGTATTGGACCCGGTCAAAATTGGGTTTCAACATTGTAATTTGATGACCAAACTGAAAACACACTAATAGTTGAGTGACTAATTGTATAGTTTATCCTACATATTAATAGTTTGGTCAATTTTTTCGCCCTAAGAAAAAACAAATTGACTAAATTTTGAAGGTTAATGGTTAAAGTGATAAAAAAATAGGACCAAAGTGACGAAAGAGGAAATGTTGGGGGTTAAATTTGTTATTGTGCCTTTTTTAAATATCTTATATAAATATTAAAAGACATAAATATCATTGCAATATTTGTTGTTATTTAAAAAAGGTATTTTAGATTTTTTATAAGTAGCTGGTGTTTGATTAATCCGTGACACCAACTCAGTTAAAATGTATAAAAATATAAAATAAAGCTTTAGTTAAGTTGTAAATTAAATGTTTTACTAGTGTAGTTAGTGTGGATTCAAATCCCACTATATGCATATTTTTATTGGTTTTTTAAAGTGAGAAGATAAAAATATCCTCGAATAATATTACTTATTTTAATTACGAAAGGGCATTCTCATAAGTTCTTAATCGAGTTTGGTGACCCAGTTGAGGGTGACACCAACTCAGTTATAGGTTTTATTAATAGTATAAATATACAATTGAGAGTGAGGGTGACACCAACTCAGTTATAAGTTTTATTAATAGTATAAATATACAACTGAGAGAGGAAATAAAGTGTGACTAATAAAATTAAAATGTATAAGAATATCAAAATAAAACTTTAGTTGAGTGGTAAATTAAAAATTTTATTAATGCAATTGGCGTAGGTTTAAATACCAATATATGCATATTTTAATTGACTTTTTTAAAAGTGGAAAAATAAAATATCCTCGAATAATATTATTTATTTTAATTACAAAAGGGCATTATTGTAAATTCTTAATTGAATTGGTGACCCGGTTGAGGGTGACAGTGACTCAGTCAGGAGTTTTATTAATAGTGTATATACACACACACACAATTGATAGAGGTCATGGAGTTTGCATAATATTACTTATTTTAACGTAAAAAAACTAAAATGCTCTTGAATAATGTTACTTATTTTAATTATAAGAAAACATTCTCGTAACTTTCTAATCGAGTTGGTGAACCAGTTGAAGGTGACACCAACTCAGTCAAGGATTTTATTAATAGTATAGATATACAACACATGGAGGTAATAAAGTATACATAATAAAATTAAAATGTATGAAAATATTAAAATAAAACTTTAGTTGAGTGAAAAATTATAAGTTCTATTAATGCAATTTGTGTAGGTTCAAATCCTACTATATGCATATTTTTGTTAGTATTTTTAAAGTGAAAAAACTAAAATATCCTTGAATAGCATTACTTATTTTAATTACGAAAAAGTATTTTCGTAATTTTCTAACCGAGTTGGTGACCCAATTGAAGGTGACACCAACCTGGTCAAAAATTTAATTACACTTATAATGCGTGTGAAAAAATTATGTAAAAGATATTTTTATTAAAAATTTATGTACGAATTAAATGAAACTTTGTTTGAAATGATAAAATTGAAAATCTAAAAACTATAATATTTTAGGTTGAAGTATTATAATACATGAATTTTTATGGATTTTATATAAAATATAAAATGTTAAAACACCCTTATTATAATATATTTTGCTTTGTAAAAAGAATAGCTTTTTAGTCATTTATAAATCTAATTTATATAAAAACGCTATTGAATTTTGGATAAAATGACATAGTCGATGTTTTAGAGATTTTAGTGTTTTTAGATTTATATCTCATCAAGTTGCACCTATATTTATTGTGGGTTTAAATTGCTTTTTTATAGATTTTATATAAAAAAATATAAAAAAATAAAAATCCCTTCATAATAATATTTATTTTTTTATCAAATCATAATAATATTTATTATTGTTTTTTAAAAAGTTTGTTGTATTTTTCAATTGAATTGATTAAAAACTTAAATATGGTACTAAATATTGTACAACCCGCTACTTGGTAAAAATAAAAAAATTAAAATATTTTATTGTATATTTTAATTAAAATAAATAGTTGTATTAACGTTTTTAAATTTGATTAACAATTTTAAAGTTTAAAGAGTATAAAGTAAAAGTGAGTTAATAAAGAAGATAATTTTATTTAAAGAAAATTAAATTATTAAAAATACTTTTACATTATTCCGTAATGTTTTATAACATTAATATTTTAATAATTAAATTATCATATTTCATATTTTTATATAGATAATACATATCAAATTTAACATAAAATAGATTTTTCTAACTATTTATTTTATATAAAAACTTTCAACAATTAAATATATATATATTAATATAAATAATATTTCAAATCGATATATTTAATTGATTTAAAATTTTATAGAAATATATTAATAAATTAACATTTAAATTATTAAATATCAATCATATAAAAATTAAGAAATAATATAATACTAATTTTACACTAGTGAAATTGAATATTTCTCCTATAAATATTATACTTAATTTATAATTTAGATTTTAAGTAATTGCTTTGTTAGTTTCCAAAAAAAGTAATTGCTTAGTTGAGTTAATATCGCTGAATTTTTTTTGACATAATACTTAGAATTATCATTATCTCTATCAAATCTATAAATAAGAGTATAATGTGTTTTGACGCACTTAAACCCATGTCTTTCTACATTATATATAGTATGTATAAACAAGTAATAAAAAATATAAACAATTATATACCATATAAATCTAAATAAAAATAAGGAGATGATAAAATTATTGTTTTTTTTGTGTGTGAAAATAATAATATTTTTTTATGAAGATATAAAAATTAGAAAGTGATGAACCCAACAAGTGGTTTCAATAGTAAAGAGGATGTTATTAATTCTAAGAGACCCGAGTTCGAGCACATGTGTGTGCAAGGTGTGTGTGTTTTGTCAAAAAATTAAAAAAAATATAAACAAATATTATCATATAATTACACTAATATATATAAAAAAAATTAGAAAGCGATTGCATTAATACAAAGTATTTATCATATTTAATATTTATGTAATTTTAGAAAGTATAATTAATACATAAATGGAAGTAATTGGTTAGACTAAATTGAGTTGGTAACCAAAAGAATCTCACCGATTTAGTCTCTTTACATGTGGATTAAAGACGATTTAACCCTAATTTTGAATAACTTGCATAGTGATTCAAATTAAAATAAAAAGAAAAAGGCTAAAATACCCATTTGAGAAGTAAAAAGAAAAATAGATAAGAGACACAGAAGGCCGCCCACCGAACCAACATGTGCTCATTTAGCAGATCTCTCCTTAATTAATTAATAATTAATTAAAATATAAACATTATTAGGGAAAAAATATAGGAAAAGAAAAAAAGAAATCTCTTCCCATCTATTTATTTTTGTTTCTTCTTTTTATCGACCCATACAGAAAAAAAGGAAAAAAAAAAAGAAGTGAGCAATCTCAGGGTCGTCGTCCTCCCTCTTCGGCTGGGTGTCTGTGGTACCAATAACAAAGGAGCCAGAGAATCGGCAAAGCAAAGGCATCAATGCCAGCCCAGAAGCGGCCATTGCCGGAGAATCTCAACGATGAAGAGTCCAGCCTTCATCACCAAAGCCACACCAAGCAATCTCGAAACGAAGATGGCCAACACAAACCTGAAGACGAAACAACCCAACTGGAACAAGAACAGCCCGAGCCGGACCAAGACCAACAACACCTGAAACAAGACCCCGATGACCAAAACCACCAAGCTCAACTCCAAGGCGACGACGAAGATGAAGATGACGATGAAGATGGAGATGATGAAGATGGTGACGTCCCTTTCTCTTTTTCCACACTTATATGTTTCATATATAGGTCGATGCATAGGTGTAAACCCATGTTTGAAGTTGATTTCGATTCTTGGACTCTTTTTTTTTGTTCTCAGATTCTGATGGAAGCCAATCTTCTACTTCTCAAGAGAAACCCGAGTACTCTTTTCCCTCTCTTTCACTTTCAATCTTTTCTTTTCGTTAATAGTTTTTTTAATACATTTTAGCTTCATAATTAGCTTTGGCTCTGCTTTTATAAGTTGGGTTTGCTGCGATTTTCGTTCTTTTTTCTTCTTTACAACAGTATTCTTTATTTCTTTTGGATGCTTTAGCTGTTGAAGAGAAAGGGATTTGAAATTAGTTGTTGGGTTTTATGCTATTTGCTATATGACATTGTGTTTTGTGATATATTTTCTCATCGTCTAATCGATTTGCATTTTGCATGTCAACGATCTATATCCTGTATATGCTCGTAACCACATAAAGCTGGAAAATTCTGAAATTTGTTCTTGTTGTATTCTTTATCCGTTCGGGATCCTTGTTTGTCAAGTAAAACACTCGTTATCAACTTGTAAAATTCTAGCTTGAAAACACGTCCTACTACATTCTTCCACTGTTCAAAATGTGCATTATTTGTCTTACATAAATGCATTTCATTTGGATTCAGACTTCTTTTTTCTTCCCCACCTTGCGTTTTTTCGAATCTCATTATGCACCTGTGTTTAGCTTGAGAGAATCTAATAAACCTTGATGACTCAGCATCACTAGGCTAACTTTGCCGAGCAGTCAGTCAAAGAGTCATGTATTGAGACCAGGGAGGTGCCTCTGTCTAGACTTTTTAACTTCTCTTTCTTCATATAGTAAGATGATACAATCAACTTTGGTGTTGCTGGCCTTGTGAGCAAGAATGAAAGTAAGAGCAGACAAGCTAGTGAGGTTTGAAATGCAGCTTTTCATTGTCTGTTCTAGTCATTGGGAGGAATCATTTGTTGGGAGCTAACTATCATGGAGTCTGTTATAGTGGAAGACAGTGTTGTCTTCATTAATAAACTAGAACTTTTGGGTTATTCTTTTAATATAGTAACGTGAGAATTCTCATACTGAGTTTGTTTGGGCTTGATTCTATTTCTTCTTCCTATTTTGTCTAGATTTACTAAAAAATAATTTCTTTTTTTCCCCTCATGATTGTTCTTAGTATATGATAGTAAAGTGTTAGTTGACACTGTGTTGTGATTTCCTGGTCTGTCATGGAATATTTACTTGTATGATTGCTTGAAAATATTTAGATTACCTTTTAAAGTAGGTATAGTTGTCTCTTCAAACGCATCCTGTTCCCATGCAAAGTCATATATTTACATTGATGACAGCAATCGAAGTATCTCTTCACTGACATGCTTACTGGGATATTTGTGCATATGGTTTATAATGTAGCTTTAATCTATAAATAACGTGATAGAAAGTTCTATTAACATTTTCATGTTCGAATTCCAGATTTGTCCTAGTAGAGCTTCCGGAAATTCGTAAAGATGTTCAATGTCCAATTTGTTTAGGTAATGCTTCAATTTGCTATCATTTTATACTCTCTCCTACAGTTTCTAATGGATGTCTGTGATTAGGAGTTGAGATATATGAATCAGTGGTTGTATTATATTTTTATGAACAAATCCTCTTTGGTTGCATGCTCTTGAATCCATCACCTTTTATATCTTTAGATAAATAGATAGACAAATAGATATCAAGTTTGAGTCCCATTTGCATAAATCTTTATTATGACCATATATTGTTAATTAACTTTTGTCTTTGGAGAATCCTATAAACCGTTACAGGAGGAAAATCAAGTGTCGCGTGTTTACTGTTTATTGCACATAGTGTACTATTAATTGATAGTGTCTTACTTTTACTGACATTTAAGTAGAATATTGAGTTTCCTTCCTTAAATGTTTTAAGATATATGGAGAAAATTTTCCAATTGCAGTTTTAGCATATTGTCTGAAGGTGATATCTTCTTTAGTTGGTTTGGTGCAAATCAAATGTTCTTTCCCTCTCTTTAGCTTGTGCGGAAGTTAAGATGAGGTTTGTCTAACAGAAATGGATTGCCAGATCAAAGCAACTATTAATATGAGTGTGTCCTATAATGGAATATAAAGTCTAATTTTACATAATTGACTTTCTAAGCATAATTCTTCTAGTTTGATTTCCAAAATGGTAGATCCTACCAGTCCCATATCTTAAAATTATCTTTGCTGGATAATATATTGGGCATAATGTTCATGTTGTTTTTTCCTGACATTTGCTGGAGTTGGAAAGTTTTTTTTCACCATTGTGCTTAATGGTGTTAGAAGTTTAGTGTAGATTCATAAATTTAATAGAATGTTTTTTCACCCATGAGTGCATTGGGACCATAAATAATATGGAAAACCAAGGAGATAGTTGTATATCTGGATGCTCCTTGAAAGATCTAAAGTTGAGAAGATAGGAAAAAAGATGATTTAAGATTGTTGATTTTGTTGTATCTGAATTTTCAGGTCATTTTCAATGCATTAGGAGGAAGGGGTTTTGATGTTATGTAAATCTAAACTTTTTAACTGTTTTTAGTGAACTGGGAGGAAGGTATCATTTAAAAAATACAGATAAGTTGGATCATGTCAGGTGTTAGTAAAACACTTAATCAGAGGACTCTATGCAATATGCAAATTCTAGCTGCGAAGGTTGGGTAGTCGTATTTTAGATGTAAAATGTCCATAAAACAGAGTTTAGTTAAATTTATATAAATATATAAGCATGTTTTCTCTGAAGGAAAAATTACTAAAGAGTAATATTATAGTATTTGTATTCACATGTTTCATTGCTGCTTAGTTTATGGAGACACAGCCTGGATAACAAAATAACGTCTGCTATATCTGATTGCATCAGGGTAATGGTATGCTTGTTAGTCTTACCTTTAATATTGCTGCCTTCCTGGTCTGTGGTCAGCAGTATTGGGTTATTGCTTGAGTTCTTTTTATAGTGCATTTTGTTATCTAGCAATAGGATTTGATCAGGTTAACTCGCACAATTTGCCTATTATCAGTGGTTGGACATTGATGTGGTAGAAGATTTGTAATTTATTGTTTTCTGTGTGTACAGGAATCATAAAGAAAACAAGAACTGTAATGGAATGCCTACACCGTTTTTGCAGAGAATGCATTGACAAATCAATGCGACTGGGGTATGTTATAAATGGATTGCTACTATCTTGCCTTTGTTTGGGTAATTTTGTGAATATCTAGAAATTCTTATTTGATTCTGATTGTAGGAACAATGAGTGTCCTGCTTGCCGTACGCATTGTGCTAGTCGACGTTCTCTTAGAGACGACCCAAACTATGATGCCTTAATTGCAGCTTTATATCCAGATATCGATAAGTATGAAGAGGAGGTATAATCTTATCCTTTCTTTTCTTTTTTACTTTCAAGGTGTTATTATAAAATTTCTTACACCATGATCTTGCCCATCAATTCTGGTATTGTGCATTTGGTCTCTCAGGAATTGGCTTTCCATGAAGAAGAAAGGACTCGCAATAAGCAGGTAAGATATATATGTATATTTTCATATGTAGGGTTTTTACTACATGCATTTATTTCCCGCTGCTCTTTGCTCATTGTTAAGGTTGACATCCTATTTTCTAGATTGGCAGATGTTTTGTGGTGATTTGTCTTCATTCGTCTGCCTTAAAACATTCAACCTGATATTCTTGGTAGTTACTTGTATTAGCTGCATTCATGCAATTGTATTAGGTGCTTATTCAAGTGTCATTTTCGCATTTTGGCTTTGGCCTAATGCCGTGAATGGCTCTTGTAAGTCCCTGTATTTTAAAAATGTCCAATGTCCAATTTAGTGTATGTAGTATTTCGTGTGTCAATTTCATACAGGATCTTAACACCTTTCAATGAGTCTGATGTAAGATTTCGACTTGTGGCATTTGTATGCCATATTTTTGTTTTTAAAATTAGTTTTGTTTTCTGTATAGACTAAAAATTGGAGATTAGATAAAAAAGAAAATCTAAGTTTTTTAAATATTAAAATCAGGAATTTTATAAGAAATATAAATAGCAAATTTAATTATAAAAAATTAAAATCTGTAATATTAAATATTTTTAATTCAAAAAAATGTTTTCTTTATTTTATTAATTAAAATTTAAAAAACATTAATTATGTATTAAATCTGGAAATGTTTTAGAAAGGGAAAATAAGAAATTAAAAAAAGAGGAAAAGAAGAAAGAAAAAGGAACAAAAAATGGCCCCTCCCCCCATCCGTCTCTATGTCCTTGTCCTTTTTTTTTTGTTTTTTTTAAAAGCTTTTCAAAGATCATCTTTTAGAAGTTATCTGAGAAAATTTTTATCATTTTTGAATGAATACCCTGTGTATTTTAATATGATAAGTCATAGTGACTTGATAAAAAAAACATGGGTCCTTTGCCATGTTATCACCTCATTGACACAGCTATGATAGTAGTAGTAGTTCAAGTACCATTCTGAACATTTTTAAAGTACAAAGTACCACAATGAAAAAAAAAATGCTACAGGACCATTTATGAAATTATCCCTATCTTTATTACTTTGTGGTGGTACAAATAACCGATTGGAAGAACTGTATTTCTCATTTCATAGATATGAGATGACAAAACTTGTCCTAGACATTGACCTGGCTATACAATAAATGTTTTCTCAGTACCTTTTTTCACTATCCAATTATGTGTTCAAAGAATACCATTAGACCATGTTGCAAGTTCAAGATTTTTACACATTGTTTATCTTCGCTGGTTGTTTCAATATCTTGTACAGATTCAAGCATCAATTGCCCAAATTTTTCAGAGACAATCAGAAGCACTAGTTAAACGACGCAGTCTTGGGAAAGAGAGCAGCACCTTTATCACTAGATCACAACGCCATCATCGTAGTGCTCATCCTCGTAGGCGAAGGAACTCTCGAGGAGTTGAGCATCACGGATCTGAAGACAATGAGGATGAAAACGATGATAATGGAGGCAAAGATTCTTCTTCCACAGATGAGCGCTGTGCAGAAGTGAGGCAGAGAAGGCGCAAAAGACGGCCTGGAATTCGGTCGTCCCTGCCTTCTTCATCAGTGGTAAACTCAGATGGTGGATATGTTGAAAATGATACTGAAGTGTCTAGAGACAGCAGAGGGATTTCTCCTGGGCTTGTCTGGAACCCAGACATGCTTGCTTGGGGGAGAGGTGGTGCTCGGAGTCACACTCGACATGGAAATTCAAGCAGTGGCAGCAGCAAGAGTTCACGTGCTCGCTTGAACAGATTGGTAGAGTATCTTAGGAGCTTGGAGGAAAACGAAGATGAGGTATGTTAGGATCACACTGTTAGAGACTCCATAATATATATGGTTTCTAATTCGGTTTATCACTGACATTAAGCTCCTATTGTTAGCATAACTTTCTAGCGGTTCTTATTTTTTTTATGGGTTCTACTCGAGTAATACCATAGGATTCTTCTCTCCTTGCTCTCTGCCCTCTCAGCCCCCTTTTTCTTTTGTCTTTTCCCTTTTATTCCCCATTTGTATGCAGGTCCTCCCTCTATATAATAACTAAAGCTGATTCTTTGGATACAGTTGGATGTTCATCTCAAGCTTATTTCAGTGGATGAACACAGTACATCAAGTTTGCAGCAACCTTACCTTTGTTGTCGGCCCAGTCTGTCAGTTAAGCAGCTATGTGAAGTGAGATTTCTTTCCCACCAGCTTAAACATAGAATTTCTCTCTTCCAAAAGCTGAAGTTAGATTCTAGGAAAATGACATTTGGTTGAATGAGCATAATGCATTAAATCTGTGATTTCAGTTGACCCAATTACAGATGTGATTCACTTTAATACATAGTGCTTGGTTGGTGTGCCCGTATGGTTAAGTTTTGGGGTCGACCTAAAGGTCTGATGTGTGAACTCATTGATTTTCTAACTAGAATCCTATGCAGGATGAATCTTTCATGTGGTACTGCTGTTCCAGCGTCCCTCCCCCCACCTCATTTCTCCCTCTATGAAATTGGATCTCATTTTTCTTTTCTTTGTTTTAGCCTTTAAGACAAACCATTCAGGATGGTTGTCTAAAATTGTAGTGATTGATTGTTGCACAGTACATCGCTCTCCAGACACCATTACGGGCTGAAGAAGTAGAAATATTAATGGTAAAAGGACAATACCATACTGATGAAAACTGCACCAACCCCTCAGAGGATGCACTGCAAATCTTGGAAGATCAAGAAACTTTGGCAGGGCTCAAGGTGAAGTGCAGTTCTGGAATAAATCATTTGGTGAGTACATTTGATGTCTCTATTCGAGGTTATATCAATATGTAGTATTCTTGGATTTAAGGGTTCACAATCGTATTATAAACCTTTTTGTCTAAAGAATTAAATTAAATCTGAATAGCATTTTTGGTTTCAGATTCTGGCATATAGGCAGAGGCAAAGTTGCTAGCAAAATTGCAGCAATGTTGAAAGTGCGGGTTCTATAAGACACACAGGTTGTTGACAGTAGACTCTGGTAATCCACATTTGAGTTTGTATGTAAATACACGGATTCTGGAGGGGTTTCTTTTGATGAAGTCATTGTTTGAGTTGCGTTCTAGGTGATGTAAAATTTAGGACATTGAGTTGAGGTTTTCGAGGTTGCTATTACTTAACACTTTTGCGTTAGATGGTGAATTAGAAAAAATGGAAAGATGTATAACATATATATCGTCTCTTTTTTATTGGTGTGTTTGTTTGGTAATAATCTATGGAATTTTTTTCTTTTTATAACAAATTACTTTCAGTGTGGAATTTTGAGATCTTGAAAAGGGTATGTATAGTACATACACTCAACTCAAGGATCTACTTCATCTCAAATCAAATAATTATTTGTTGCTACTAAGGTTCAATCTTAATATTAAAGAGGAGTAAAAAAGAAACAATATGATCGGTATAAAAGGAAGGATTATGGATCAATGTAATCTTGCCATGCTATAGAAGGAATGATATTGTTTCCTAGACGATGAGGATAGTGGATTGAAATGAAGGGAGACGGTCAAAGTGAAAGGTGGATAGGGCAAGTGATTCCTTTCAGGACATGCAATGCAAGAAGACACAAAGCTTCCGTTGCTGAAACCAAGTTAACTGCTATCTCGACGTGGTGCCTAGATGGCAGGCTTCTTTCGCAATAAATTACAGTGGTGGGTGAGGCAACAGCATGACACTCAAGGAATTAGGATTGGATGGGCATTGGGACCAGCCCTATATTAGATTTATCAATCTACGGGATGCATGCTGAAATGTTGGATAAAGCAGCCAGTGACGGGATATGGTTATGGTAACTTATTTTGCTTTCCAATTCTTACTTTCCCTATTCAGGGAAACCACACCTGCTTTACTTCCTTTTTTTTTTTATTACTTTTTTTGAACTCTTAATTTGTTTTGTATGCTTTACTTTAATTGGGATTCAATGCTTCTTCCTTTATCCAATGTCTTGGACACTATTTATAAAAAAATAAAGATGCTCAATCAGCTGCAAAGCATTACGATTGAGAGTCGATTATATATAACCAAGCATTAGCACGGGTTTACAACTAACCTAGCTCTACATTTCACTATTAAAGATAAGATTTTTGAGACCCGTTTAGCATTACTTCTCAAAAATACTTTTGAACAAAAATTAAATTTTTTTTGCTTCTGCTTTTGACCAAAAAAATGATTTTACAAAATATTTTAAAAAGTTAAAAAACATCTACTTAATAATAATCTCAAAAGCATTTTTGAGAAACAATATTAAATTGATCCATTTTAAATGGACTAAACTTTTAGCTCAATTTAAAAAAAAATACTTCATATACATAAATCTACAGCGGACAAACTACTTTGAAAAAAAAAAAGGAACGAGAATTGGTTCATTTATCAGACTGACTAGCTGCATTCAGGCAATCCCTCTTGAAATTCGTATGAAACTTTGGTTTCCATTATTTATTATATTTCATGAAAATTTTAAAACAGAAAGAATGTACAACATTCGGATTAAAGAGCTCTTCCTAACGTCAGTATCAGGCGTCACAAAATTAATAATTTACTTACTAAGTTAACATGAAATGAGAACGTCAATAGTTGCAAATTGTTGAAATGAATGCTGCCGTATCTCAGAATGTAAATCATGTATTTAGCTATACATTGTTTGTATACCTCAATTGTCCTTGCAGTTTCTTGAATAGCTTGAAGACAATCTAGATTGCCGTATCTCAGAATGTAAATCATGTATTTAGCTATACATTGTTTGTATACCTCAATTGTCCTTGCAGTTTCTTGAATAGCTTGAAGACAATCTAGATTGCGACTGAAAGAAATCAAAAGGAGTTCCTGATCCCAACGACCTTCTTGAAGAGTTGGGTGAATCCGATAGAAGAGGTTCATAAACTGGGTTTCTGTTCTTTGGTTGACTAATTTGCAAGGGAGAAACTACTTCTTTCTCCATCGGTCTTGGTTGCGGCTCGATATTGCCTAAAGTTAGAATCGGCCCACCCATTCGTTCTGCCTGCTGAAGTGTATTGATTTTACTTGGTCTGTATGTATACCGGAAGTACTTCAAAGCTAGAACCGGACCCATCCCTGCTGCAACTATGAGCTGTTCAAGAGAAACAAAGACAAAACAACAGACCAGTATTCAAACTGAAGCCAATAGCACCAATAAGCTGACAAGTGGAGATATTAAATTCCAGTAATCAACTAATTTAACAGGAGAACAATGGAGATGGATTCCTCCCTGTAACATCAAAAGGAAAGCAACTAAAAGACAGAGAGTGTGAAACTTACGGACATAGTTATCCAATAAGAAGGTTGCCTACATAACCGGAACATAATAGTGTACATCCCTGATGCAGGAATTGCGCTGAAAATCCAATTAATTACATAGAAAGCAACTAAATTCCCCCATATGGCAAGATGTTGCAATATCGTGAAGGAACTGCAAGCACCAATTAAAATTCAGCAAGTCAGGATATTTAAATCTATTAAAAGTGGTATCATGAAACCGTTTCTAAAATTCTGGTTACGAGTTATTTATCATGGGCCAAGATGCATATTCCAGGCCTGTTTGGGGGGGGGGGGGGGTGCAAGCCATGGCATTTCAATGAACGACAAAGTATAACTCCCCTTAACAGCACTTATGGAGCAACACTATTTTACATCGCTTCTCAAGCAAGGACAAACTATATGATATGCCATTTTTCTAACCCTCTATAAGCTGGAGTAAAAGACCTTGCGTGAAGGGGAAAAAAGGAAAAGAAAACAGAAATGCAACATATTAACTGCAGTCTACATTTAAATGGAAGCATACTTTGTCTCCAATGCCACAACAAAAGCTTGCAGCCATATACATCCTGAAAGTGCCACCATAGAGAGTTCTTCCATTTCACTTTTCTCGTAGGCATAAGCATGAATGGTGATCACAAACACAACAATTGCCTGCAAATCCCCACAAAATTAATTGATGGGACAATAAAGCAAAAGGTTATAAATCAACAAGGAATATCAATTAAAGATGCTTTGATTATGAGTTTAAATCACCGATTTAAGATTTAACTACAGTCATGGATCACTAAATGTTTTCAGATTTGTTTCAATTACTTTACAACCAGTATCAGTCAAGATGCTTTGATAAAGAATAGCACTCACATGGAACAAAGATCGACCAAACCATCCAGCAAATGTACTCGGATTCAGAAGCCTGTTAGAGAAACAATTATGTATCAGTTAGATGACCATAACCAGCAGTCTACATGGTTGTATGCTAAAAGGATACAACCAATTCTCCGGTCCCATTTCCTAACCCTGTTATATAGAAGGGGGAAAAAAAGGCTAAAAAAGGTGGAGAAACAGTAAACCTTCCCGCTTGGCAGTAAAACAAAATTTGTGGATGCTGCATAACTGTTCCTTCACTAAGATCTTTGTCAAGGACACTGACTAAAACAGGAACACTAGTGTAGAAAACATTATAGGCCATCAAACTAACAGAATTGAAAAGACTAGTTCCAGAGACACCTGAAATAAAAGAGAAACTGATGTATTCTGGTGTCAGCAGAAAAGTAATGATAAGCAAGTTTAAGTGAGAATCAAGTACAATAAAGGCAACAGAGAGAGGAACATCATATTTAGGAACTCACAAAATTTGGATGAAACATATAACTAGTGACTTGTAGAAGGAATACTGGGAAAGAAATGCTGTACGATTGTAGGAATAACGGCCATGAACAAGTATTAATCTTTTGAGAAACCTGAACTCTGCAACCAAGAGAGATATTTAGGAAAAGAAAACAGATAAAAAGTAATCACTCCACAATTAAGAAGAAGAAAAGAAAAGAACATCTCAAATGCCCATGATTATCCAAACTAGGTAGCATTCTTGGCACAATTCTAAACTCTCCTGTCAATGCCAGTCATAAGCACATTTATCCAAACTAGAACACTTCAAAACCATTAAATGGTATATTATCATCAAAAATAGTTCTAAAAATCCATCTTATGCTCATAAATGTTATACATTCCTGAGGGATCATAACAACAAATCTTCCTTTAGGTTCATTATCATAATGACAACTTATTGCCTAAATAGCATATAGGTTGAGAACTTTCAAAATTACAACAATTTTTGCCATAAGTTCAATAACCGACAAAAAGAAAATAAATAATAGGCAACCAGTCCTGAAGGCTTTCAAAATATTTAAAGATACTTACTTCCAATGCTATAATCAGCTGCTCTTGCAGCCTGCAGTCCTTCTCTTCCACTAATGCCAACACCAATATCAGCTTCTTGTATCATTCTCACATCATTTCCACCATCCCCAATAGCCAATGTTCTATAATCACATGATTTCAAGAGTTCAACTAGCTGCCAAAAGTATAGTTCCGTTTAGGTGTAAAAGTCATCATTTCCGTATAAAAGAAGGCTATAACTAATGAATATAATATTTTATAAATACTGGTAATGAACTACAACTAAAATATTCAGCAATTTAAATTAGAAGGAATAAGATTAACTCCTTAAGAACAAAGCACAATACAGCCGAATACTGTAAAAATTTCAATGAGATAAAGACAATAAGAGAATTAGAAAACTAGAGCACGCAATATATGTATTTCTAAAAATCCCAAGGTCACAGCATTGACATTAGAAGCTGGTCTAGCTAAAATACTTTAGGGCAATAATAATTCACACTTCATAATGAGAGGTGATAGCACTTCCAAAAATACTACCAAAACGATTTGTTAAACTCTCAAATTACTTTTTCCTTTTCTTTTTATTTATTTATTATAAGATTTACATTTATGTTAGTACTTAGAACTCCCAGTATGTATCGGGCCAAGTTATACAGTGTTCACTCAACATTTCTTCTTAGACGCAGGAAAATCAAAAGGTATAGTTTCCCCTTGCTGCTTCATAGTAGTACCAATACTCTATAGTCTGCATACAGAGAGATCCAACGGTTCTTTCCCATTTGCCTCCCCATTTTGAGAAGAAAGGTGCCGTCCATACATAAAATATAGGAAAAAAGGTATATCAATTGTCAAGATTAACATGCATGACATTTATTCTGCCCTCACTAATGCTCTTGGATGTTCTTATATGTAGAACATGCAGTAAACGCCAGCAGTCTGGATGTATCCCTTTTTTTCTTCATTAATTAGCTTGAATATCAGTTATAAGCCAAGAGTGTTGCTTCATGACAGAAATCTGTAGATAACGATCATATTCATGACTATTATGGGTGAGAGCTATACATCCTCTTCAAATCTTAATTACATTATGTATTTTGGTTAGAGAATTTTAGGAATTCTATATATATTTCTACTAGGAAAATTCCCTTTACAAAAGTGGCAAGACTTATGTATTATGGGCCATCGATTATTTTAGAAAGTTTAAGATTAACTTTTTACTTCAGAATATCCTTAGCACAGCAGTGGAGGTTACTATGAGTTTTAAGGAAAAAATTATAGAAAATAAATAATAACGACAATAAGTGAGCATGATAAATATGACTATGAGGGAGAAGATACTAAGAAAGTTCTGTAGTTGTAACAAAAGTTCAATATAATTATATAACAACCCAAAATATATTTAATACTTTAAAATTAATAACAAAATCAAAACCTGTGCTTTTTGGGACGGTGTAACACGACAACATATAGCCGTCCTTGACAAAATAGCTAATTCTGTAAAGGCTTTCCTATAATGCTTAAGTGCAATTTCAAGAGCCCATCCATCAACAACAAATGCCACATCCTGCATGGAATTGGAGAAGTAAAAAATAGGGAAAAAATGCAATAGTGAATAAAACCTTGTGAGTTAAACATTAGACAGATAAAAACTTACCAAGCAATTCTTCCTACAAGTAAAGGAAAAATAAACTAAACCCTAAAGAAGCAAAAGAAAGGGAGAAAGGTTCTTTACAAGATTGTTTAGGGTACTATTTCTTACAATTGTTCTAAGGTAGCATGAATTTCAATTAAATACTCAACCAAGAATGTGAGGAGATAAAATAAAAATCATTATCATCAGCTTAGAATCACTAGACATAAGTCAACCATTTACTGTTTCTTTTCTTTTTTATAGAAAGTATATATTTATTTTTGGATTATACGTATGTGCGTGAATAAGCCTTGTGGGTCTCACACATTCTCCGCTTCTAGTGACAATTGCTTATGCACCCACTTCGACAATTTATAGTGCTGAGCTTCTTACTTTGATAATCTGATTAAGTTAACAAGGACCTTAGGTACTGGTATTTTTTTGTTCTTAGCTACATACTATCAGACACCTAACAAAATTTGTCTGTGCTTTTGAGGTGGCTCTCAAATCTTTTCTTCAGAATAACAATTCAGTTTAGAGCCAGAAAATTTGCCCTTAATCATGTTGATAATTTACTTTAAAAAAAATGAATTCTACAATTAACTGCAATTAGGAGATTGCAAACACACAGGAATAGTGACCAGAAAGAAAAAATAACACGAGAACCCCTCACATAAATTTGCAAAGATGGAGCATTAAGGTTTACCTTAGGTTCCGAAGATGTTATCCTCATTGTAAGCAAAACTCGCTCTAAACTTCTACAAACTTCATCTTCAGTTTTTCCATCAATTAGAAGAAGCTGACCTTTTGGCTCTGATAATTTGGAAGGAAGGAAGGAGGAAACATCATAAACGTGAAATGAAAAACTGATAAGAAATCAAACTGTGACATTCTATTCATTGATTAAAGCAACTGAATTTCTTGTGGCACCAATAAATCAAAACTGACAGCAAAAGACCAACTCCACCAGACAATCACCTAAAAATGCATAGTGACCCTTCTAACAAACCAAAACCTCAATTATTGCCCCCACCAATTACATTCAGTTTAATCATTAATCTGGCATCAAACACCAAAAATGATAATCAAATATGACAAGACATTTAAGAATCTTTAATAACATAAAAGGAAAAGGCATACGGTATACAATTTCAGGTACTAAAATTTTGAAGATAAAGCTGAACTCTAATTTTTTATGTTTATTTTTATTTGACTCAAACACCTTTTTTTTATCTTTATTAGAAAAAATAAGAATGCATGAAGCATTTTAGGTATGTGGAGAGATGCAAGGATGAAAACTTGAATAAATGTAGTTGTTCAATGCAAGCAACCAATCATACAAGTAGCTTAGTTCCAAACATTTAGGAACCAAGAAAAGTCCTCATTGACCAAGATATTTGAAACAATAACATAAACAGCAGGACATATGATTAACACAAAGAGTTGAGATTTATGTAAATGATTTAATCCACCTGGGGAAATAAAATTGCAAGAAAGAGCAATCTGTATGGCAGTATTCTGCTTGTCTCCGGTCAGCATCCAAAAATTAATTCCAGCTTTCCTGAGTGTCTCAATTGCTTCAGGTACACCATCCTAAAATAATTAAAAAGATTAAAAGGGTGACATGTTAACAGCCAAAGTATTCCATGGAAATGATGTATACTTGACTTAAAAATAGATGACAATTTCTACACATTAAAGTTGGACTTAATAGCTGAATTTCACCTGTAGACGATCCTCTATTGCAGTAACACCTAGAACCTCAAAATCATGTTCTAATCTTTGGCAAACCTCAGCAATCCTCCACTGCAGAATGCAGACACTAGAGGAACTCAGTCACTTATCACCAAACTTGACCAAAAGCGTGCAGAAAAAAATAAAAACAAAGAAACAAATAGAACAAAAAAAGATAATTGGATTGTACTTCACCTCCCTATCAACTAATGTGCTACTAGCCTCTTTGAACATCAAAGACCACTCTTGATACTCATCTTCTCTCAATTCACGGCAAGCTAAGCATAAAGTACGAAGCCCCAATTGAGCATATTGTTCTACAGCTTCAATAAATGTTCTTGTTTGTTGCCCTGAAAAAGTAATGATTTTACCATATAGAAAGCCAACTGATGCAGTATCAAGTATCTGTTTCCTTTTAATGAATGATTATATTTTCTAACATGCCATAACCAAGATATTCTATCAGTAAGACACAAAGGTACATTACAAGCCACAAAAATCTTCCTGGCATTAAAACAAATAAAATATATTAGTGAGACAGTAAGATGAAGGGGTAAATCATGTTTATGATTATTGATGCATGATCCTGAAGTTATATGGACAACCTATAATGAAGACAGCCTGTAATAAGAAAGAAGCCACCACATGCAACTTTTTGAATTCTAGTTGCTACAAATTTAGTAAGCCCTTTTCTACGATTACAATGAAGTCCCAACAAGGATGTTAAAGACCTACAAGAAATACTAATATGAGGATGGCAAACTCTGAACATAGATTAAAGATAATAAATTTCAATTTCTTTTATAAAATATATGTTCATGGCAATGAAATGAAAAGGATGAGACTTGAAGTTGAAACAAATATATCAGGCGACATGGACTTATTACAAGATCTAAGCCTCCAACACCCCATCCTGAAACTGGTGACATGATCATTGTGCCATGCAGGATAGCGATGATTATTTATACTAGTGAACCAAAGATATTCATCAAAGAGGAAAAGGATGTCCTTGCAGATCGAGGCAACAATCATCAAATAATTAAAAGAAAATCATGCAGCTACACTGCCAATGACCATCAAATAAATTGATTGAATTAGAAAGAATAACCTAGTTGATGCATTTAAAATGTTCTCTGAAAGTCCTAAGCTGAGCAAAAGATAGAATAAAAACATTACCAGCATAAGCATAAGGAAGAATTGCTTCATCTGCACCTTTTGACAAAAGTACAATTTTTCCATTCTGGCAATCTTTAACAACCACCGACATTCTTTTCCGATCAGAAGTGAACTCCAAAGTCTCCAACACTTCATACTTAATCACAGAACCGTTGAACCTGATCTCTACAGTATTTAATACAGAAAACCATAAATAATCATACCAGCAATCAGCTTCTTTACACCAAAAAGAAAAGGAGTTTTTTACCTAGAATATTTGCATTTTTATTGACATAAACCATATGCAATTGAGCAGCAGCATTAACAAGAGCATCTTCATCCTGAGATTGTGCCTTGTATGAGATGGCTCCGGTTTTGCTACAGATGATTAAACAAGGTTGGGATGATATGTATTAGAATTTCAAAACCGAGAACAAGTAATGATACTGTTATGTGGATCTATCTCTAAATTGCAGCTAAAACTCTACCAAGATAGAAGATAGAATCACCTCTTTATAGGAATAACAGTATTACATATAGCCATAACTGTGAGAAACTGAACAACATCAGGAGCGCTACCAGCAACAGCATTAAGCAGTTTCGTATCTGTGCACCAGTGGTGAAATTAGTCATGATCAAAGTTAATAATGCTTACTTGAAAATTGTCCTAAATAGTTGAAAACCAAAAATAACACTAATTGATTTAAAGATCCTCCACATGAATTTCAAACTATTTCAAGCACAATAAGAAGCATAAAATATCAAAGTATTGACCTCATTTATCCAAAAGCATGCAAATTGCTTCAAGTTAATCAAGTTATTTCCAAATTTTGAAAGATAAATCAGATTTTATATTATAAAGAGGGTAAAATAATATTTAGTGTACATATTTTACTGATATAATTAATAAAGTGTCACACACTGCTTAAAATGGTGAAACATTTTTCCTTCCATAACTTATGTGCCTGGGCAAAATAGATGTGCAGAATTGCTGAAAGCCAGAAAAAATATATCACATCAGCAGCCAGAAGCATCATGCCAGAGCACAATGAAGTATCAGAAAATGTACAAAATAACAAGAAGCCAAGAAAGAGTACACTTATTAGAACCAACATGGAAGCTCCATTCCCGTTTTATAAAACTTAAGCAATATTAAATTTCATTTCCATTTTTGGACCACCTCAATCATAAAAGACAAATTTTCCTGATTATTTCAATCAAGAAACAAGCAAACATATTTACAGAAGATACTTTTCATCATTTTTAGCAAGGTTTTCAGGGAGAAGGGAAAAGGTAATTGATTAACTTAGTTTGATAAGTTGCTCTTGGCTACAAACATAAACAGCTGCCTTATGGTAGAAAGATATACAAATGACATAAAGGAAATATTCATTCAGCAGAATTGAAAACTAAAAATGGATTGGAGGAATAAAATAAGTAATGAGAAAAGATGAGGCAACAAGCAAGAAGGAGAAAAGTAGATAGCAAACCTTTCAGCGCATCACCACTCTCATTTCCATAGAAAACACCACTAATGCAGCATCTTCTAAAGATCATTCTATTTTCTGTTAGTGTTCCAGTTTTATCAGTCATTATGTACTCAACTTGTCCAAGGTCCTCACTTATTGCTGTGCTGCCGCATGAAAAAAAAATGATCTTATTAAATATATATGTTCACTAAAAATCTATGGCGGAATCCAACTATATAGCTAAATAATTGCACAAAGTCTTTTCAAAATGTTTCTTACTGTAAAAATAACTTAATAATATAGTAAGAAGAAAAAAAAAGAGATAAGAGTTTTTAAAAAAGTAAAACCAAAAAAGAGAAAGAGGAACAAAAAGAAAGAGCAAAAGAAAGAAAGGCGTGGCCAAGTCATATAGGACTCCAACATCACTTAAACATTTGAACAGATAATATTTAGTTTGAGTGATATCAACTTAGCTTGCAGCTTCATACACTAGAAAGGACACTCCAGCTGATGGATTTCTTGGAAAAAAAATACTTACTTTGTTGCATGGGAAGGAATACCAGTTTCATAATCTATCATCTCAGCGTCCCAATCTATGAACTTTGCATATAAACTTTTCACAAGATCTAGAGAGACCTGCAAAAGAAAAGGCCCGGTGGTTAACAAGGTTAGATATCTGAGAAAGAACTCATATATGGAAATGAATCAAAAATTTAAGCTGATAATTCAAGATTAGCAGTAACAACGATAAGGATGTTTAAGATGAAACTTCATTCCTAACTATTTGAAACCTTAAGCTTCAAGTAAAGAAACTGTCCATCTCCCAACCACAAAGCCTAATAGTAATAGGAAACAAACTATTAATCCAAGAGCTGTTAACTAGGACCATCAGTACAATGACATGTCTATAATAAATTTAAACTGCAACTGGTTTCTGTCACCCACTTGGATTTCTATTAACAATAACATGATTGAACAAAAACATATCTACAACCGTCCTCCTAGATTTTGCATTTTTGTGCAATATCCATGAACTAAAACATTTCTACCTTGGTACAATTTTAATTCAACCAGCAAGCATACACTGTACAAATTAAAGTCTACAAGTTAGTTAAGTGATGCACCTCTAATCATATTATAATTATGCCATGGACTATTAATAATTTAAACCCAAAACTCACATCACCGTTGCACCATTATTTTGATCTAGCTTAACAATCTCTTCCATCCTAGAGGACGAGAATTCTAGCTAAGAACCTTCTGTGGCTATTAGCAGCAAGCTGCCCTGTTCAGTACAATCCAGATTCACACCACTAAAAAGTTAAGGGAACAACCCAAAATCATTAGCATTTGAAGACAAATTACCTTAATAGATATGGGTATCATGATGGAACACAAAAGCTCAAAACGAAGAGGAATGACCAATAGCTCATACCATGGACCTTCAATTGGATATTGCACATACCATTGCTGCAACAAGAAAGTGGGCATTTCTACAAAGTTAAAACATTGTGACACATAAAATTTGGGGGGGGGGGGGGAAGCTTCATCACAAAATTAAGAGCCAAGAACAAGCAAGAAAATGATATGGAAAACCACAGGCATGCATGGAGTAAAGACAACTGAGCAGCAAGCAAATGTGAAAGAAATAAAGGTAGAAGAACTTCACAGGTGTCCTGGGGCTAGACAACCTGCCCAGGTCCAAACATCCAGTCAGGTTAAGGTCAGGCTTGGTCTTAGGTATTTAGGCCCGGCCAAGCCCAGCTAGTATTTTAATTATAAATTACCAAGTAAATGAGCAGGTGGGAGAAGCTTGATCTTGGCTTTAAACATCTGGACACCCCTCTAAGTTACGCACTCCAAAATGAAGACTCAGATAAAATCACACTGCAGAAGAAAAAGAGTACAGCCTAGCCTGGTGCATATACAAAATTTGTTTGTAGCAAAATCCACAATTTTCACCCCTGAACTATGTGATCTACTGATCTTATGCCATAATACAGATTATAGGATATTCCCTTAATAAGAACCAAAATTCAACTTCAAGGATAGCAGTAAAAAGGGGTCCTCTAAAGATGTCAAAACTTAAGACCGTATTGCAGTAGATAAATACAGATGTAAACTAAGCCAAATAATCAGTTTTTTACAAAGAAAGGTTCCCAACAACTAAAAGAAAAGGCTAATATAGATTCCTGGTCAGTTGAAAAGTATAGACTCCATGCAAATTTGCATTGAGTTTAAAATTAAAGGAAACAAAATGTGATTATCAACCAAGACTAAAGATTATATAATATGATTATTGATGATAATAAATAGATGAGAAACTGAAGCTAGCAAGTGCAATTTCAGACAACCTTTCTTGCTTCTGTATCCTTCCACACATTCCCAGCTATACCAAGAACCATAACAACCACTATCTGGAAAACAAATATAGCACCAGTTAACTTGTCAATCATGGCATCCATGGCTGTTAGCTTTGGCTCTGGTATGCCCCTACTCATACCCAACTTGGTTTCGTTTCCTGAAAGACAGCATAAATAATTCAAAAACTGCAGTATAGATGTTAATACCATCAGAATAAAAAATGAAACCCTCAAATGGACTAAGGATAAAAAAACCAAACAGAGAGTAGAAAACTCAGGAAGCCAGTTGAGGGAAGAAAAAAAAGCACAAATATTCACAAAATAATATACCATACATGTTCAGATAGCATTTAGAGAAAATAAAACAAAAGAAAAGCTATCACATTATAAAGCATCAATCAAAGTCAACTCAACCATGCCATCCATGTGGTGTTAAAGTCAAGTTAAAATAGACTACTAGGCTGCAAATAATTATTTCTGAAGCAAGATGAGAACAGATAACAAAGTTAATAACCCATAAAGGGAGAGAACACAAAGTAAGATTGCACTGCATCCCAGGATGTTTATGCTAACGATGTCAAGTTACAATTTCTTCAAGATTGAATACTAGATGAAGCTTATTTATCAATGCCCTTCATAGGCTACCAGAAAAATGACTACAATATCATGATATGTTTCAGAACCCAATCTCTTCTGGCAATAGCCAAAAATAATTAAAATATTACCACCTTTACATTAGGTGGTCAAATATGCTAAGCAGTTTCGGACAACTAAAATGACATGAGTCTCGATACAATGTATAACTTTTCCTCAAAAATACTGTTAACATGAATCACCCATTAAACAAACACATTTTGCTTTCTATTTTTTTTATGTAACCTTGTTCACATTATTTTTATGACATATTCCTCCATATCTCAGCTCTTGCTCATCATCTTTTAGCTTAGGTCACTAGCACTTAGATATTAAGGTGAAAAGGGGTGAATAATAGATAACAATGATAAATTTATGATAAGATATATCAGTGGCCTTGAAATTTCATATATAGGAGCTTGCCTGTGTAGACAGCAACTCCACAAGCCCATTCTGTGTTCCTCAAGTAGCATGACTGAAGAATTGTGTTTTTTATGGTCAACGGACACACATCATTATCAATAAATGGAGGGAACAAACGCAGATTGGCATCAAATCTTGTAATATCCTTATCTGGATTTGGACACTCAATAACACCCTGAAAAAGAAGATAGAGCATGTAAAGATAAAAAATACACAAATGTGTCGGCGGCTAATATTAATATATGTGTGTGTGTGTGTGTATTACTTAAATCTTGCCTTGATTTTATGCAGCAATTCAAAATCTATTCCCATGCAAGCAGAAGGTATTACCCTGGTCTTCAAATCAGTTTCACCATCAAGGGCAGCAGTCTGCAAGACAATTTGTGCTTGGTCAATTTTAAAGAAATAAAAATGCTACACATAAACACAGTGTTAGCATTCTTAACAATTTTATATGCTATGGCTCTTCTGTTTTTGACATTAAGAGCTTGACCTCCTCGAAGTCTCAATTAGGTGAAAGTTTAAATTACATTTTAATCCAATAATCTTCCCGAATGAATTCATTCTACTCAGGCTTTTAAAAGAAAATGAAACGAAATCATGTGCTGACTTAAATTCTCTTCTCTCCGAATTGCTAACAATTCAGAGTACAAAAGGTAGCCAAATCTATTCACACGATAAAATAGAGTTTTCCAACAGAAGCTCTATTTCTCAAGTTCACATAATTCCGTTGTTATCTAAAATTTTGGAGTCAATCTCTGTCCACACTGATAGTTCAACCACAAACTAACATTTACGAATTTACAACTTTTAACAAGGTGCATATTCACCTCAACATAGCAAAGGCCTTGCGGATCAGAGGTCCCAATCAAAACAAGATCACATGGCACTTCATCATTCTCACGAAGCCACACTATATTACCAACATGAATATCCTGTGCTTGGATCTGCAAATGATGGCCACAACCACGAATGACATAAAAAGAGAAAGCAAACAGTTAGTTTTACAAAGTTTAAAAGGTACACGATAGCAAGTAATCCTAAAGCAAGAGGTCATTCAACTTTAAAGGAAAAAGAGAACCAGATGATATGCAATTAAGTTTCCCATTAAAATCAAATAACCAAATGACAAAGAATATCAGAAAACTCCCTTACATGTTTCCTGATACCCTGCCTAACAACCCAGACTAGTTTCTCATTTGCTTTCTTGTCTGATAAATATCTATTGTAATCATCCCATGCTTCTTTTGATGCAGAGACAGCAAAAATGAAAATTAGTGGACCCCAAGTACTTGCAGGATTTACTGGAGTAATCAGTGACCATAACTGAAGGCAAGCAATCAATAAGAAATACTGGTTCATGAACCGGCTGAAATAAGAAGCAATAACATATTAGAAATAGTGGCTGCATAAGAAATGCAAAATAGACAACTTTCAAGCAGGAAAAAAAGAATGATCTCCAGCCTACATTGTCATGCACAATTGATTAATGAATCATCAAATGCATCAAAAGCCATGTAAGAGTCTAAACAGGACCTTTCAGTCATCTCATGAGGCAATTCTTCATAAAATAAAACCAAACCTCAATGATTAGTCAGGCAAAAGGTAAAAATTGATCACGGTACAAGCAAAAATCATATGTATATATATGCACAAAATAAATGAGAATAGCAAACAGATGATAACATTACTATGACAAGCTTTGTTTATTTAGCTTGTGAAACCAAGGAAAGCATAATATTAACCAAACTCGGAAAAATCTTCAATTGAAAAGAAAACTTCTCAAGATATACCTGAATTGCTCCCATAAATTTTTTGGGAGGAAGTTCAATACAGTATATTTTCTATTAGAAATTCGATTGTCACAGTAAAGTTCATGTGATGATTCATTGTCATTAATGTAAACATATCGCTTCATTTTTGCCTCAAAAGCAATCAATGGCAACTCTACAGTTTCCCCCCAAGCTCATTACAGAGCTCAACAACGGTAAGGAGCCTGTCACTTAACCTGAAATAGAAAAATACACAAATTAACATTAGAAACAATTCACGATAGATTGTCCCTTTTAAAAAGTTTACAGGAAATGTAACGGAGAAAACAAACAAAATAAGAGAACCAGCTCAATTAATTACATATCACATCGTAGAATCTTCATTCAATTAGTTCAAACTAAGATTTTTCAAGTTATAATTTATCATTAAAAAGAAAAGAAAATATGAGACAAGATCATGATACATAAAATTCTAGATAAAAGCTTCAATTAATCCGATGAATGGAACCGTCAGATAGATTGATTTAAATCTTGATTAAATTGCGACTACACAATTTCAAAGAAATCTTGATTAAAATCGTAAGTGTACCACTATTTTGCAGGAAAAAAATTGTTTGGCATCCAAGATTATTTGAAATTTTAACCGAAAATATGGGAGATCGTACCTCCTTTTCTATTTCTATTGATGTTGTTTCGTTCTTCCGCTCCTCCTTTCTTCATCTCCTTCCCCGGGCTCGGTCTTTGTTCTCATTTTTGCTTGGAAGATTAAAAAAAAAAGGGCAATTGTTGTGTGTACGCGGTTCCACTGTTTGACTTCTGTGGATCCACTATTATCCGTTCGATAATTGTAAACTTCCCTTTTGGGTCATTTTGTACTACATGTGTCACCGTCTTACACGAACTCTTGATCCAAGTTTAAATTTAACGTGATTTAGCTGAGATCGCAATCACCGCTTTCTGTTGTTTTTAAAAAGGAAAGGAAGAAATCAACCTTTGATCCACCAGTCTACTGGGCCTAATATTTTGACTTGTATAGGAAAAAAAACCTTAATAGTATTTAACTCTATAGTAATTTTATGCTTAAATCACTTTCTTTTACATTCATAAAAACTCTTTGTTTTAATAAGTAGACTTTTTTTAATGGTATGCAATTTAAATTAATAAATAATATGGATTCTAATTACCAATATGAATAAACACATAATTGAAAATAATATTTTTTTTATTTTCTTTAATTTTATAAAAAATATAATGATGGTAACTTAATTATCTATCTAACTATTATCTATATCTATTATTTAAAAAAAAAAATCTATATCTACCTATACCTTTTATTGTGGATAGTTTTAAAAAAAAATAGTATATGACAGTTTAATTTTAGTTCAATTAAATAAATAAAAATTTAGTTCCATCTATTTTTGACCATTTTAAAAATAAATATATTCATTTAATTTTATGTTAAATAAATATAATTTTTTATATGTAATATATAAAATTAAAATGGTGTTCCGTTGATAATGTTATTATTAATTTGTAACAACTCGATTAAATAAAAAAATTCATAATTACAATTTTTCAAAATCAAATTTCGTATATCATATTTTCATATGTAATTTTAAGATTTAAATTGGATTAAAACTAAATTAAAACTAAGCTTTTAGTTCTTAAAAGCTTACAATGAGGTATTGTCATACGGTAATATTCAGGTTGAATACCATGAGTCCTAAATACAAATTTATTTTGATTTTTACCTCATTATATGTAAATCTTATTTAAATTTATTTTTGATTTATATTCAAATATATTTTAATTGCCAATCCAATCATGTTCATAATATTAATTATAATTATTTAAATTTATTTTTTATGTAATTATACATATAACTAAAAAAATTTCTTTGGTGCTCCGAAGCAAGTGCTATTTTTTTGAGTACAAATAAGATCACAAAATGAAATGATTGTATGTAGACTACCACAAACCCTCTTTCAGTCTTTGGTTGGGCCCGAAAGTGTTGTATTACTGCCTCACTAATTCAGTAATTCAGTAATTAACATTAGACTTATTAATTTGTCTTATGACTGCGTAGAGGCTAGAGGTGTTTATGAGCCAGAGCGGGTCGAGTTAAATATGATATTAATATATTTTATATTTATTCAAGCTTGACTCGATTCAAAATATGAGCTTAAAATTTTGTTCAAACTCGCTCATATTTGTAAAAGACTAATTCAAATCTATTTTAAGGTCATTCATATTATTTTTAAATTTTTAAAAAATATATTTATATTATATTATTTTAATATTCCATAATTTTATACATTTTTATTATATTGAAATTTTTTTATATAGTCATCTTACCATTATTTTAATATTTACATTAGAGTAATATTATATATTTAATATATGTTTATTTTTTATGTGTTTAAAATTACATAATATATAAAAATAACATAATATAAAATATTATAAACTTAAAATGGAACGAGCCAAGTCGGGCTCGAGCCTTGAATGTTCAAGTCCAAGCCCAACCTATATTTTAAACGGGCTTAATTTTTCTGCTCAAGCCCATTTTCGGGTCTAATATTTTTATCCAAACCCTCTTAAATTTTAGACGAACATTCGAGCCTGAATAAATAACCCAACCTATAAACAGATGTAGAGGGCAAGTGTCACTTAAAAAAATAGGCTACATTCCTAGGTTTCCAGTGCTGCCATAATACCATAATGCAATTATTACAATAGAGTTTCTTATCTAAATCAACACTTGTATAATTAGGCTGGCATTAGCTGATCCGCTTTTTAATAATATTAGTCACCAAAAGATTATCAATCCAAAATTTCCAAACTACCACCCTTGCAAAAATAGAGGCGTGAAAAGGATGATCAATTGTTTCATTCTCCCTTGAACAAAGCACATAATGAGGGTTTAGTTTATATTCTTCTTACTTTGATCAGATGTGTAGGATATTAGAGCACATCTACAGAAAAAGACTAGTATTTTAAAAGAAAGTTCAATCTTTCAAAGTGCATTCCAATTAAATATATAGTAAGTGTAGCCTCCAACTTCTTCATCTCTTGTTTCCGAACTAGGAATTGACTCCAAAAAATTGTGCTTCTAAATATTGATCTCTCATTGTGTTTACCTTCCACCTTTGAGTGTTCAAATCTTGAAAATCCCTGAATAATTTACTAGATGTATTTCAAGATTGATGTTACTAATAATAAGAATCAACGATAAATTTTACATGCCATCCCATACTTGAATATCAAGCCCTTGTATGCATATATATGTCACATCTCTTCATGATATTTTTTTTATATTCATGAGTCCAAATTCGTTTCTTGGACAATAAAAAAGTTTTGATCTGTAAAATACTTAGCTAGAAGCATAATTTGTGCCTTTGGTTGTGGTTTTGTCAATACCCTCAATGCTTGTTTTAATTCCAACTCCACCCACTTCTTAGGCATACATATCGATTCCAACTATACATATGTAGTTTCTTATTTTCACTGTCATGTCCACACTCCACACTAGAAATGGTGAAGTATTTTATCAATCTGTTATATTATCAATTTAGGGTTTTTTCGTAAGAAAAGGTGTATATGAAAATAACTGATAACATAGATTTAATTAATTTTAACTTATCCCTTTGAGACAACAACTTCGATTTCCATCCTCCTAACTTTTGCTTCATACAATCAAGAACCAGTTGAAAGAACATATTCTTTTTACTAAGATATCCAATATTACACCCAAAGTATTTCCCAAACCAATCCACTCATTTAACTCCTAGAACACCCGTGATCCATTGTCTTCGATTAGCCTTCCCTAAACCATTGAAAAACAGTTCTAATTTCTAAAATTTAATGGAAAGTCCTGATACTCTACAATCTGTATTCAAAATACTTTTACAGATCTAATCAATCTGACTAAAGCATTTAAAAAATATAAGAATAATTTTCACAAAAAAAATATAAGAATAATTAGCAAACAGAAGATGAGTTAATAGAACACAATTTAAGATTGTTGTCGCAACTTGGTACCAGCCTCATCCTTGGCATAATTGAAGTAAAATTATAACTTGAACTTAGTTTGGAACTCTACCCAAGTCCCAATATCAGTGTCACCATATTTGTCATCTATGCGCTTACGACACTATTAGTAAAGACCAACATCGGTAAAATAGATAGAAGCAATTTTTACTCTAGGAGTATCATCCTCGATACCCACAACACAAAATTATTGCTCCATTCTTCGAAAAAGTTGTCTACATCTTTGACAGACTTGATCTCTTAAAACTCTTTTGGCTTGGGAGGATCAATTTTATACTTATGTGTCATAGCTAACACACAATTACCCACGATTGCTTGTAATATCCCTCACTCGATCTGAGTAAGAGATGCTACATTTAAACATTAAAATCACCAATTAAACTTATTCTTGTTTCATTATAATCAAGGTAACTTATAGTACAAAACAACATAATTCACAATTTTTTTAACTACATGCCAAACTAAAGTCCAATGTGTGTGTTTATATATACATACCAAAGGCTTGAACTTGAAGCTTGAAGAGTGATGTGATTCGAACTGAAGTAATAATATTTGATTCTTTCAAAACTTATCTATCACCTATGCATTTAAAGCAAATACATTGAATTACGTGAATAGTTTAATAAGTACTCAATTGAATTCAATTTTATCATTTATATATATACAATTTAAATTAAATTTTAATAACATTTATTCACATTTTTTCACTAATATACTTAAAATTTTTAATTCATTTTCCAAAACATAAAATCATTCAATCTTACCATTTGAACATACATATGTACGTATATATATACAATTTAAATAAAAATTTAATAATATATATTCACACAGATTTTAATAACATGTCTTGAGACATTCTTCCACGTTTTCTAATTTTAGATTTGAAACTTAAAGTCTCAAGACTTTGATCCTTATGTCTCAAGACAATGAATTGTGTCTTAAGACCTTGAACTGAATTTGATTGATTTAAATTTAATGTTTTATGTTTAGAGATAATATCACGATGTCTCGAAACTTAGTGGCTCATATCTTGGAACTGACATGCTATGCCTCGAGACCTTGATCATTGTGTCTCAATACAAGAACATAATCTTCAATAACACAATATATCAAAGATTTACTAGTCAAATATAGTGTAAGCCAAGAAAGGATTCAATTTAAGAAATTCCACCTCCAACTTCAAAAAATTGGAGCGATACACTTTGTGTGCGAATTGTAACTCATACTCGAGCCTAGGTTTTAATGCCAATGAACAAGAATTTTGCTACTCCAATCGTGGCTTCATCGGCAATATAAGCAGGTCAAAGCGAGGAATATAATTGAGAAGGGGCTGAGATATTAAAAGAAAATTATTATGAAATAGGTCAATTTATTAAATGAGAATTAGTATAAATTAATGAGTTTAATTTAAATTTTTCGAATGTATTTTTATTTGTTTCATATATGAAATCAAATTTGATATAAAAGAAAAAATAAGTTTTTTTATTTTATGAATTTCGCACTCTAATGCATAAACACCTTTAAATACTACAAATTTATATAAAGTTTTGTTGGGGATCGATCCGATTAAGCAAAGAACAAGTAAAAATAGCGGAAGAAATTGAGAAAATTGAACATACAAATTTAACGTGAAAAAATCTCTTCGAAGAGGATAAAAAACCACGAGCAAATATAACTTTACTATAACAGCAAAAGAACGAAGAGTACAAAAGATAGAGATAAAAACTAAACCCCGAAAACTCGAAAACAAAAAATCATCTAAACGTAAACACTAAATTCTTCAAAAGTATTATGAGTTCTAATATCTAATCGATGAGTTTAATTGAAACAAATAAACAGAGTTTAACTGAAAGATTATTTCTCAAAATTAACTTAAAATAGAAATTATAATTCAATAGTTTTGCTATAATAAAATAAATTGTTTAACTTTTAAATATTATCATTCTTGTTGCAAATGTAAAGAATTATAGTCTCCATGTCCAAAAAATTCTAATTAAAATACACCTAAAATTATTTAATGTTACAAAGAAACAAAAGATTATGCATGGTTAAGGAAAGTAGATCATGTTAATATATATGGGTAAAATATATGAGGGACCAAATATAAAATTACCCTAAGCAGGTTTAAAAAAAATTAGACAAACATAAAAATATTCTTTATTTTGGAATAGGATGCTAAAAATTAAGGAAGAATGATATTTGAGTAAAACTCCATAAGGTGTAAAATAAGAATCTTGAATTAAGTTAAAACAGAGAATATTTCCATTTCATTTACTTCAAAATTGGAAATTTAATGCAATTATTGATTAATAAACCGACAAGACAAGAGAACTTCTTGCTATTGTAAAATCATGAATGTAGCTTTCACGAAGTCGTGGGACACAAAAAACAATTATTTTATTATCCACCTTTCTTCATCAAAAGCTTTTAAAATCCTCCATATAAAGAGACTCGTTAGCTCCTTGCTATTTTCCCCAAACAAAAGCTTTGAGAAATCCTCCGTATCGTAGTTGAAGATGGCAGTTTTGATGTCTGTGGTTTATGGTGTGGCAATCGCTTGGACTCTCAAGCTATTGTATGCCATTTGGTGGAAACCTAAAGCGATAGAGAAGAAGCTAAGGAAACAGGGCATCCATGGCTACCCCTACAAGTTGATTTACGGGAACACCACGGAGATGATGGAGTTAGCTAAGGAAAAAGGGTCGGAACCCGTGGAGCAGCCGCACGACATCGTACCTCGTATCAATCCTTTGCTTCATGATCTCGCCACTACTCACAGTATGTCATGTCGTTTACTGATATCAGTCGATTTTATTTTTTATGTTGACAACCACTTTGAAAAAAAAACCATATAGATCATTGCAATCGAAACCAGAAAACCTAGAAATCTATCATGGTTATGACTTTTGCTATATATATTATATGGGATATTGAGTCGTACGTGGACACCTGAAAGTGACAAATATAGCATGTAGCAGTTTCATATCGATATATTCTAGGTTGAATCAGCATAGAAATGAAGTTCTTCTCATACTAAAAGACAAGTTCATTACCCTTTGTTCAATTTTCTGGTTTGACGTTTATGTATCTATCGTTCTGGATTTGTTAAACAAATAAAAACAAAACATGTAGAGTTAACCACCAAATAAGGGTACTGGGCTCTTGCTTGTACTTCAAGACGAACACAACACAATTTGCTATGATCTCAGTTGAGACTGTCCAGTCCACTGTGTGCTTGCATCAGTGTTCAGCATTTCTTAGAACATTTTAAATTCATTGCATGCGGGGATGACGTTGGAATCCCTTAAAAGTAAAAACTTCACATCATATTACTTTATATTTTTTAACCATGCATGCAGAGAAATCGTTCGTTGTTTGGTATGGAACAACTCCTCGAGTGGCAATCATGGAGCCAAATTTGATAAAAGAGGTTCTGAACAACAAAACCGGTGATTTCCCAAAGCCAGAAATAAATTCATTCTCTCAGCTGTTCGTGACTGGTCTTGCCACCTATAATGGAGATAAATGGGCCAAACACAGGAAAATCGTTAATCCTGCCTTCCATGTAGAGAAGTTGAAGGTTATTATTATTTGCTTTTATAGCTTTATATTATTTTATACTTGCTTTCTTTTTTTAGCATGTTTTAATTCCTGTAATATATATTGGAGACTTATTTGAGGCAATTTGGGTGGTTAGCATATGTTGCCTGCATTTGTTGTCTGTACGGACGAAATGATTTCCAAGTGGAGAAAGTTGGTGAATTTCATGGGGTCAAGCGAAGTGGATATGTCGGTTGAATTTCAAAACTTAACCGGGGATGTTATATCCAGAGCAGCTTTTGGCAGCAATTTTGAAGAAGGGAGGTTGATATTCCTTCTGCAAAAAGAACAAGGGCGGCTGTTTTTACAGTCCCAGATGAACATCAATTTCCCATTGTTAAGGTGCACCTTTTACCCCACATATGCAATTTGCTGACTCATTCACTATTTTTAAACATCGTTAAAATGGGTATCAATTTTCATTGCTTCTCCGTCAGGTTTCTTCCAACCAAAGTAAACAAGAGAATGAAGCACATAAACAGAGAAGTGGGATCCTTACTGACAAGAATAATAGAAAAAAGAGAGAAATTTATAAGAGCAGGAGACCACAAGGACGATTTGCTGGGCTTGCTCCTCAAATCTAATCTTAATGAAGTGGGAGTAAACAAGAATTCGGATGCAGGGATGAGCATGGCAGATGTGATTGAAGAGTGCAAGTTGTTTTACTTCGCTGGTCAGGAAACTACAGCCAATTTGTTGACATGGACCATGATTGTGTTGAGCATGCATAACGAGTGGCAGGAGAGAGCCAGGGAAGAGGTGCTTCAAGTTTTTGGGAACAATAAACCCGATTATGATGACTTGAATCGCTTGAAGATAGTAAGTTTGATTAATATATATATTATTTGAGCATGTATAGTCTTTCCTGCTTAATTTCGATGATTTAAGATTGATATCTGTTTAAATGTTACTAGGTAAACATGATACTGCTAGAAGTAATGAGACTATATCCCTCAACGTCCCTGATTCGATGCACGAAGGAGGAGACGAAGCTGGGAGATATGAGTCTTCCAGCCGGGGTGCAACTGTTCATGCCATTGCACCTTGTGCATAGAGATAAAGAACAATGGGGAGAAGACGTGATGGAGTTCAAGCCAGAGAGATTTTCAGAAGGGATGTTTAAGGCAACGAAGGATAAAGTATCCTACTTCCCTTTCGGATGGGGCCCTAGAATATGCGTTGGACAAAACTTTGCGATGCTTGAATCCAAATTGGCCATCGCCAAAATCTTGCAGAACTTCTCATTTCAACTATCTCCAACTTATACTCACGCCCCACATGCTGCTGTTACACTTCAACCTCGTTATGGTGCTCAAGTCATATTACATAAACTAGGAGAATGTGCATGAGGCATGCTTGCTTCGGTTTGCCTGTAATTCGGTTAAAACTTAAAACTACTTATCTGTCCCATTCTGTACTCTTTGATTGCTCGGATTTTAAAAAGAAAATAAAACTTCTTTCTGATACTTAAACATGGACTGTTTTTCTGAGTCTTGAATGGAATTCGAAGAACTAATGCTACATGTCCTTTTTCTTTTTTACTTATATCATTCTCAAGATAACAAACAAAGATGAGCGGCACGCCATATTAGTATCCTCATTAATTAGGTTGTTTTAAGAAGTTCAATATAATTCCCGTCCACCCCCATTCAACAATTCGACTACAGGGTATAGAAACAAGCTGTTCACTAGAAAGAAATTAAGAAAGCTATAGCAATTTGCGATTATAAGAGCACCGGGGGCAGTTGAAAAGAAAAAATGGAAATTTTTACTATAGACAACAAATCATAAAGTAACCAAAAACTAGAAGCTAACGAGCCTTCCATGCCTCCAAAATTCCAGCTATTAACCTAATTATCTTCCATGTACTGGGGATTTTCTATCAAAATAACGTATCCCTCTAGGATGGGCGAGAGGGGGATATACCTGTACAAAATGGAATAGCGTAAGAGAAATCTTAAACCCATGCAATCCCCGCGAGTCACTCAGAAGCAAACTTACTTTTCAGTAGCCAGCTCTGCTCTATCACCGGCAGCCAGAAGGACAGGGGTTGAATGGGTCTGGAAACCAGTGATAGTTTTGGGTTGGCCAGGCTGGCCTACAACATCAACAGCCTTCCCCACCTGAACGGGGACTGAAATAGGTTCTAGGTTTTTGTCCAAAGTCATTAACATCCTTGGCTGTACAAGAAAACAACATTATACGAGACAAAGAAAACCTGCTGCATTAACAAACACATACCAACACTGGAAAGCAAGTAGCATACTGGTATACTGAAACAAACCTTCATTGCCAAAACAAGGTAGTAAAGAACAAAATGGTATTTCCCCAGAATAAGAGATCTAATATCAAGACATGCGTGCAGCACTGTAACCAAACCAGCAAGTGCAGTCCTGGTGATAACAAAAGACAACAAAGTTTTCACAAGGTCCAACTAAAATGAAGCACGCAGCAGCATTTTACGGAAAGAAAGCCTCTCCCCCAAGTCAACAGTGTATATAATTTTGTGAATGATTGTTTATGTGGAAGAACTACTTACGGTGAACACAAAAAGCGATCAGAATGATAGGGATTAAGTGTCAACAGACCCTTCCCCATATGTACTAAACCTTGAGCAATTCGCACCTGCAAAAGCAATTGAGACTTAGTTTCTATAGCAAATGCACATGTATTGTGCAAGAAACTATAAAGATAAGTACAATAAAGACATACACAGAATAAAATGCCAGGAGCTATGTCGTAAAAACGTGAAAGATTACGAAGCATGCCAGCTATGCGAGCATTATTAGTTCCAGCACCTATCAAACCCAAAGAGATAACAGCAGCCTGTAGCACCAATATAAACACTTGAATGGAAGCTGATCGAAATCAACAAAAAATAGAGTTCAATCATATTACCATTGTAACTTCTAGATCTGTATCATGACTAAGACTGCTTAAAGTGTCCATCACATTGACCTATAGAATACATGTGCAACTGATAAAATGGTGAGAAAGAGGCGTATCATAACAACAACAACAACAACAGAAGATCAATAATCTCTCTGCAGCTTTCCGAACATTTTGAGCTTAAATCTAGGATTTTAGAGTAAGGTACAGCAAATAGTGAAATAAGTAGTTCAGCAAGACGTAATTAGATTACCTTTGGGTTTGATATACACAGAAGACCAAGAGCCAAAGGAACTACCCGCCGGATATGCTGCTTACCATACTGCAAAAGATGCTTCAGTGAACGAATTGACATCTCAAGACCTATCTCTTCAGCCATTGCTACCATTGCAATTCCAAGCACAGCAGAACCCTGGGAGGCTGCAGGCTCTTCGAGATGTGAACAATGACTAAGAAGCTTCTGGACCTGCATTTAATATAGTTTAGCCAAAATTGTGCTCTAATATTAGTATTGAACAGCATATTAATGGATTTCAGAGAATACCGTCACAACATTCCCAGTTCCGGCATGGGCACAAGAAAGCATTGTGATATCAACGTAATTTCTATTCTGTCGATTAAAAATTTTTGGGACCTCCGAAGTGGCCTCCACACCTTCCTGTTAAGTAAGCATTTCAGAACAGTCAGGACTCAGTATATAACGTTCCAAATTAGCATATCACAGTAATCACTTAAAAGAAACAAATATATATCAAGAAGCCCCGAACAAGTTAATCACCTGCTTCCCAAGGTATATGAGACCAAGACCAAGGATTAGAAGCCGAATTAGGGGCTGCCTTAGTTCTGGCGCACGTCTGCCTAAAACATCTATAATTGCCTGCGCAACGTTCTCATCGCAGGAACCCACGTAAACCAAACCCAATGAAATTGCAGTGAAGGCAATCACATCGAAGGGGACTTTTTTATGGTTAAGTATGGCAGTCAGGCTGTCACATATCTATCAATAACATTGGTAAGCTTTTTTTAGAATTACTTATGTACAGTCCACAATCTCATCCAAACAACAACAGAGGGATAGAATTGTTAAATGATGTGCATCCAATAAAAAAAAGCAGGAGAGAGAGAGAGAAACCTGCTCATTTTTAGCACCTGCGTATGCAATTCCCAAACCCATAATTGCACCAATTTGGATTGAAGAATCTTCTTTATCTATATATTCACTCAGAAGTTCCAAAGCCTGGAAACAGAATAGGTCACATATAGCAAACATTAAACTCTCTGCACAAACCAAGAGATGAAGAAGGGAAAGAAACTCACAGGATCAAAATCATGAGTAACACTACAGTTGACGAGCCCAGCTCCTAATAATGCTCCAGCAATCACGTAGTTATCATCGCTATGTAAATACTTGTCAATCTGAGCAAGCCCAGAGTCGACATCCCACAATAGAATCACGCCCTGTTATTTGGAAATCTTAATATTTTTTATTTGAATTCCTAACAGGAAACTGAGTAGCAGTTTATGCATGCCCATATGGAAGCAAATGTTGTATTTCAATAAACATACCAAACTTGCTACAACACTGATCTTCGCATGTTCTTTGTTTTTGGAAAGCCAATTTTCAGATGAACCATCACTTGAAGAGTCAGCCGGGTCTGTCATTAACTTATCCTGCAAGGGAAACGTATTAACTGATAGAAAACAACTAAGCTCCTATACTTTCATGCTTCTAAGTTTTGCAAACCATACCTTGCCAAAACCTGCATTGACAAAAGCATTGACAAATGTAGAAGCCAAGTTTTGTCTAGCTAAATCAACATATGCATCATCAACAGGGCGAGCATCAAGCAAGTGAACCTAACAAAACCGCATATGCCAGTCATCAATTTGATGAAGCAAAAAAATAGCCAACACGGACAATGTCAATGTAAATAAATGTTTACCGAGTGTTGAAGTCCAGACCTTATAGACGTCTTCTGGAGATATAGGCTCCATAACCTCAATATCACGAGCAAGGGTGAGATAACCTTCACTTAATTTAGCATTGTTGATGATATCCTGTGAAAGTTCTCTGTCTTCATCATCCTCAACCATATCATCATCAAGTTCAAAATGAAACCCCTGCAAAAAGTAAATAAATTAATACCCCTACTCTCCTTCATGACTAACAATTCTAAAGAAATTTAAATTAAAAAAAAACCCAATTTTAAACATGAGAAGATAATCATCCATAATTAGAAGAAACTATAAACCGCCTCACATACTTGGCAAAAAATAATTCAGATCTAGTGAGCACAAAGAATCGAGGCAAATCAAATGTAGAACTTACTTGTCGAGCAAGAAAGTAGCAAAATTGCTTCTTCATCAGCAGATCATCACAACAATTAGTGAATAGCTCGTACACATCCTGCAAGAGCACATTCTAAATTGTTAGGGAGAATAAATAAATTCACAAATGAAACTCATACTGACATCCTGAGAAAGGAGTATCTCAAGAATGCTACATGGCATAAATCAGAGGAACATAACAGAAACAAACCTCCAGGCTGTCAAGGAAAAGCGAAATCCGAAATGCACTTGCAAATCCGTAAAACCTAAGATATATTGCATAGGCAAAACTCATAACGTAAGTGTCATTTGGATCCGGAAGATATCTGCAATTGTCAGTATGAAATGTCAACATGAGGAGAGAAAGAGGAACTATAGCATTTATGCATAACACTAAATAAGATATCCAGTTGAAAACTTTTAGTTCAGTACTTAAAACGTAATAAATTTCAAAGGTGATTGATGAAGAATACTCAATTAGAATTCACAAAAGAAGCATACACTAGGAGAACAAAAAATAACACTTCCTGTAAATTGTCTGATAAACAAGTAGTTCACAAGCTTTAATTTCCAGTTACCTCGAAGCACTGGTGAGGTATAGACAGGTTTTCCTGAAATTTGTAAATTCAACTATCTCAGGTAAAGGATCAAGATATTCAACCTGCAATTGGATGAAAATCATATGTTTCAACCTCTACAAAAGCAGAAGGGTCCTCAAATAAAAAACCTGAAGGAAAAAAAAGGTTGACCGATACCTCCATCAAGAGATCAACAGCTTCAGATTCAGCATTGTGCTGTACAGAACGTACAAATATATTAGAAACTGGAAAGCATGGAAAATTCTGGAAAAAAAGTTTTTCTTCTGCAATACATCAATTGCTTGTTGATACAAGATAGCTAAACCTTCATGTGAAAAGCAATAACTTGTTCCATAAGCTCCATTAGATCGATAATTTCGACTTCTTCACTCTGTATTGGCGGAAAAGCAAGTAAATACAATATCTCACCGTTTAGGAGAAACCTATTGAGACAATTATTTTGAAGTGCACTACTATATGTCTAAAGATCGTTAGATTTCTAACCTCTCGCATCAGATACTCTTCCGGAATTTCTCCTGCCAAGATCCTGACAACAAATAAATTAACAAGCGAAGCCAAAAAAGGTTTCTGCTAGGTTTTCCAGCAACATGAGAAGGAAAAGATTCACATAGGTCATCCTTTGGTTATGGACTCTAAGAAATGAAAGTTAGATTAGCAAGACAGATAAACGTAAACCATTATCATGATCTAAACAAGTTTGGCCAGCAATAGCGAATGAAGCACTGGTTATACAAATTTTCCAGTAGCAATGGAGTAAAATATAATAACTTATCAGACCAAATAAATGCTCACCTCACATATCCATGGCCCCATGAACCAAGGTCGCCTTCTGAACCCAACAATCTGTACTTTAAAATCTCCTGTTTGATTTTCAAATAAAAGAAATGATAGATAGTTTGGAGCAAAAGCAAGAGGGGATTGAGAATATAAAACAGAACTTATGTAATTCTCCAAGTATGAAAAAAAGAACTGAGGGCTACCCGCTTGCCCTCTGCAGGCATGGTCAGTGCCAACACAGACAAGACATCAGCTAGGTATTTCTGCAAACAAATGAAAGTAACTTAATAACGCAGGACGTATAAAGAAAAAGGATATAACTAGGGAAGAAAATTCTTAAAATAGAGGAAAGTTCTTGATTTGTAAGAATATAGCTAGTTGTAACCTGAAAGTATAAAGGAATTTATTAACTTAACTAACAAACAAACAAACCTACTGAAACCAATAATTAAATGCCCTAAATTTGATATAAAAAGCAACCATTCCATGTATATTACGAACAAAGTCTCAATATTAAATAATGCCTCCATCATAATCATCCTTCCCTGCATTGCTTAGCCAAATTACATTTACAAAAGATGTAATGGAAGATCATTAAAGCAAAACAAGTAATACCTTCATATCCGGTTCAGGCAGAGTCTCATAAAATGCCTTTAGGGTTCCATAATGGGGGCGGAGAAACTTCAACGGCTTTGGAAAAGAAGTCATGGAGCTGGTTGAGGTGCGGACTTCTTGCCTAAAAGGATATAAAACCAAACTGTAAAAATGATGCTGTATTTCGGCATTGGAACTACTCCCACAAACAGTAAAACTCACACAAATTACACCACAATTTGATACATTGACGCATCAGCCTGATCAGATGTTAATTAAGCATATAAGCATGCAATGAAGACCGTTGAACTGTAAAATAAACTCTTTTTTCCTCTACATTTTTCAACTTCAAATTCGCAAATAACTGATTACCTCATGCTCTCAAGAGCTGCTTTCTGGACTTCAGGATCAGCGTCCTGAATTCTCTCTACGTATAACTCCAACTGTTGCTTCAGAGCGAAGTCTTCATCCGACTGTGCATGCCAAGAAAACAAAAAGCCACCTAAGTTATAAAACAAAATAAAAAAAAAATGGATAAAGATAACTAAAGCATAAGCTCGGAACGGGGACTCACAAGAACCTCCTCCTTGTTCACATCTTTCTTCTTGGTATCCTTGGGCGGAGGCTTGGTCGGGGTGGTTCCAGCGCCGTTTTCCGGATGAGCCATGGCGACCAGGGCACAGGGTTTCTAGCTTTCCGGTTGGAAGTGGGAATGGGAATGAGTGTGTGTGAGCGTTGTGACTTCCTCCACCTCCAATCCAGACTGAAAGAGTAGACACTACAGTCTTGCACCGAACAATATCACTCCTTTTTAAACCGTTTATCCTTTTTTGTTTCTTAAACCGCCCAAATGCCCGCACTTGATTTATATGATTTAAATGAAACGGTTAAAGAAACGGTTACAGCAGGGTTAGTTACTAACTAACAAAACAACCTAGAAATGAAAAGGAGGACGTGGTAGGGCAGCTGGGGTGTAGGCGCCCGCCAAATGCCTTGTGCTCCCTTTCTTGATCTCATGATGTTGAGTCTTGAATTGGATTTTCATAAGCGCTTAATGTTGTTAAAATTAACATCGATAATAATGATAGAACGATAGTAAAACAATAAGAAAAAAAATAAAACCACATAAATTTTACTTGGAAAATTCTTTTGGAAAAAAGAAAAGACATAAATAGAGAAACTTACTAATATTAAAAAATGAATAATAGAATAGGAGTTTCGAGTATATCTATTTAAATGTTAAAGAATTTTATTGTAATTAATGTCAGATAAAAGATGTGTCCTTCTATATAGATTCTCCTTCGCCCCACAAATCCTTTTATTTTGTCTTTATATTTTATTTTTTTAACAAATGACGAAATTTGAGTCATACAACTCTAACAAATGTCGATTGAGAATTGGAGCCAACTTCCATGGATGATGTTTCTTCATTTCTTATGAAGAAGCCTAGACATAGTTACCCAATTATAACCATCAATTGAGATCCAAACCTCCTATTTGTAACTCCATAAAACTAATATTTTTGGCGTCAAGCCATTGTTTAATCTGGGTTCCACTCAAATTGTCCTTGTAAAAATTGATTAAAATTTTAGTTTAATTTTTAAAATTATAAAAAATATAAATTATTAAAATATTAAATTTACATTTTTATAAAAATTTATAATTTAATTTCAACCCTATTAAAATGACAGGCTAGAAGCACACCAAATAATAGTAAATAATATTTTTTTAAAAACTGAGATAGTAAAATATTATATGACACCATAAATCTGAAATCTGATTTTATTTGGTGATGTTAGCCAATTAAATTAAATGGAAATGTTTTAATTTAATAAAATGAATTTAAATAAATATAAGTGTTCGGAAAAAATAATTGTTATTGTTAATAAAAAAATTCAAAACCAGCAAGTGATTGAGTGCAATGGTAAAACACATTGCACTCTCAAAAGAATGACTTAAGTTTGAACCTTGAAAACGACATTATTGAGAGAAGCAACCACGAACCCCGAACATGAACCGTAAAACGAACATAAAAAAAATATTTTATCGTTAAAAAATTTCATGCATTCTCATATGAACTGGAACCAAAGTTAAGGATTTGGTATTTAAACGCAATTGAAAAGATATGAATTTAAATCGATATTAATTCATTAATTACAATTAAATTTAAAAAATGTTTGTTTTCATTTGATTTCTAATTTTCCTAAGCCTTCTAAGCTCTAAGTGAAAATAATAGAATTTTTTTTTATAACTTTCACATACTTTCTTTTTTATTTTTCAAAAACCATATTTTAATTTAAACATAATTTTTTAGTATTTTTCATTAAAAAATAACCTTTAAAATTTTAAAACAAATGCAATTTGAAGATGTGAAGTCACTCAAAATCTATTGCTTTTTTTTTATATTCATAAACAATAAAAATTTGAAATTTGAAAAAAAAATACCAATAAAAGATAAAGAAATATTGTATTGAAGTTATGCAAATTAATTATTTTTAAAGAGTGTTCCATACATTAATACAAATTTTAAAATATACTTTATCAATTGTTTTATTTAATTTTATAAAAGAAAATTATTTAGCACATTTTTAAATTTTTAAATTCTAAAATTTACAAATGTATTAAAAAAGTACAGTAAAATATTAAAAATAAAATAAAATTTCATCCAATTTTCATCTAATACTTGGCCTTTTAAGCCTGTATCAATTTTCATGCAATTTTCTTAGAAATACAGTATATATCTGCATAGAAGATATGTAATACATATATGTACGTTTGGAATTTAATAATTATTTCTTTGTAGTTCTGGTGAATATTTGAGGGGGAAAGAGAGTGATTGAATTGAATTAATGCTAGCTGTGTCACCTTTGAGGAACACAACTGAGGCTGAGAACAAAGGAACGATGGAGAGTTTCAAATTCAATATTAGCTCGGAAGAGTTCCCCGACTTCTACCATGGGAATTTACTCGAGAGTATTGATTTTGACGATCTATTTGTCGACGGTTATGTGTTGCCAGATTTGGAGATGGACCCTGAAATTCTCGCGGAATTACCAGCCCCTGGCGGTGAGGACCCGGAGATGAACGTATCGGTAGAAGAAACGAGTGGCGGTTATAATCAAAGGAAAGAGGAAGACGGTTAGGTTTCGGATCCGGGTTCAAGTTCAAGTTCAGGGTTAGGTTGGACCACAAGCAAAGGCGAGGAGATTGTAAGCGAAAGAGAGGAAGGTAGAGCAGTTAAAACAACTTCGAAAGATGCTGATAAGGGAAGAAAATCACCAGCACAAGCAAAGAATAACAATCAAGGGAAACGAAAAGTGAAGGTATAATTGCTGAATTACTTGAACCAGAGATTAGAGTAGTTCTTAGTTTCTAAGGTTTTCTTTGATATCAATGGCAGCACCCTCTTCCTCTCTCTTAATTATGGACCATTCACAGACTTCCAGGGGCAGTAAGATGGAAGTATGTGAATTATCTACAAGAGAGTTTCTAAGCGTTGGATTGTTGAGTGGTTGATTTTAATTGTTGGAAAGTGGTGGTTATGAGTTGAAATTTGTGAAGGTGGATTGGACGCCAGAGCTGCTCAGGAGGTTCGTGCAAGCAGTAGAGCAGCTGGGGCTGGATAAGGCGGTGCCTTCAAGCATTTTAGAGCTTATGGGAATCCAATGTCTCACTCGCCATAACATTGCCAGCCATCTTCAAGGACTTTCATTACTCCTTCCCTTACTACTGCTTTTCCCAGTTTCATCCTTTTTTTTTATATATATTTACTTACATTTGCAGCCGGTACAAGCTGCTAATTTGTTTAATGGTAAATGAAGTTCTGATAAAGAGAGGGGTTTGCTTGGTTTGAATTGACGAATAAACTACGTTTTGCTGTGTAGAAATATAGATCTCATCAGATGCATTTGTTAGCTCGTGAGGGGGCGACCACGGTATAATAGAACAGTTAAAGACAGTTAGTAATTAGCTGGTTTAACTAAGTCAATTAGTTGTTATTAACTGCTTCTGTAAACTGTTCGTGCTTCTCATTATATAAGCTGAGCTTATGATAAGTGCCAAAAGTAAAATGTTTTAACCTCATTCTTAATGCGTTTTTGGATGATTAATCTATTTAAAATAATAAATTTTATGTTCATAATCCTTTAAATTCATGTTTCTATACTTAGGAAAGCATTTGGGAGTGAAAGGAGCAAAAAATAAGAGAAAACCGGACAAAAAGAACAGATTTTAAGAGTCACACGAGCTGGACACATGGTAATGGACTAAATCGAACATAAAAAGGAAAATTTGGGGCAAAAGTGTGAATGTGAAAGAGTTAGGAAGAGATATATTAGACATCAGACTTTATTTAAATTTAAATTTTATTTCTTAGGATTAATATTTAGGATTATTATTGTTATATTATTTATATTTAATTTTAATTTATCTTTTAGATTTTTAGAGATTAAGTTGGATCCAATTAAGGAATTATTGTTTAGATTTAATTATAATTATCTTTTTAGAATTTAATTTGGATCCAACTAGAGATTTTTATGTATTATAAATAGGGGATGGAGTGATATGAATTAACACTTCCAATTTTCTACAAAAATCCTCCATTCCTCAAACCCTAGCCGTCAGAGATTATTGAAGGAAACAATTCAAGAAACACCACAGAAACTGTCTTTGAAGCAGATCTCCACAAAGATTGAAGACCTCTTTCTAAATCTTTTTGATTTTATTATGAGTTTTTCTTCATCTTGTGGTTATATTGTCTTTGAGATGTTTCCATATATTAGTATGAACTAAATTCCTAAATAACTAGGGGAGATGAACCCTAAGATGAATTCTGTCATTTGATTTCTGATTTTACGTAATAAATACTTAGATTTTGTTCTCAATTATGTGTGCTTAATTCTTGATTTAGTATTCTTAATATATTAATTCTTATTTGATGTGCTTAAATCAGAGAAGGAATAGACCCTGTTTAAGAGTAGATCTAGCATAATTGAGTAGAGTTGCATGCAATCCTAGAAATAGGACGACATAAATCTACGGGATTAAAGTCAAATCTAATAGGGGAATCCATAGATCGAATTAATGCGACAATAGGGGTTTTAATTAGAAAGAAATTTCAATTAATCAACCTAGAGTCAGTTGCTTTTATGCTTGAATAAAGGTATTAGCATAATTTAGGGATTTCTACGGAACAAAATACTAAGTGAATAAATTGCTTAATTCAGAATGATAATGGCAGATAAAATTTAGGTGGAGTCTTTCCTAGGTATTGTTTGCTTTTTGGTATAAAAATACTTATTATTTCTTATTTTAATCTTTATCGCACTTTTAGTTTATTAATTTAGTTTAAACAATCACTTTATTCGATTGGTTAGATAATAGAAAAACAATTATTACTACTACTTTTAGTCTTCGTGAGAACGATATCTGTGCTCACCATAACTATACTATTAATTGATAGGTGCACTTGCTTTTGTCATATTTTTAGTTAGTTTCAACTGCATCAAGTTTTTGGCGCCGTTGCCGGGGACTGAAATATTAGGAAAACTTTATTTCTATTACTTTAACAATTTTTTTATTATTTATTTTTATTTTATTATTGCATTTTTAATTTAATTTTTCTAATTTATTTTTTTTCCCTCTTATTTGTTTTTGACAGGTTCTTTTGGTTTATGACTAGAGGAAACCCGTCGGGACCACTTCTTCACGACTCCGAACTTGAAAAAACTGCTCGCAAAAATCGTAAAGAGGTTAGAGAAGCTAAGTAAAGTCAGAAAACTTTAGTAGACGGTAAAAAAGAAAAGGATATTACTGTGGAGATGGGTGACAATCGAAATAACCAGGTTTCTCCTGCTCTTCTTGATCCTCCTGTTCGTCGAACTTTGTATGATTATGCTAAGCCTACTCTGATTGGGGCTGTAACAAGTATTGTTAGGCCGAATGTTAATGCGAATAATTTTGAAATCAAGCCGAGTATAATTCAAATGGTACAACAATATGTTCAGTTTGATGGTTTGCAGGATGAAGATCCAAATGCTTATTTGGCTAATTTTCTTGAGATTTGCGATACTTTTAAAATTAATGGTGTTACTGATGATGCCATACGCTTACGGTTGTTCCCGTTTTCGTTGAGGAACAAGGCAAAAATGTGGTTAAATGTTTTACCACGAGGTTCTATCACTACTTGGGATCAAATGACTGAGAAATTCTTATTAAAATATTTTCCGCCGACTAAGACAGCTAAGTTGAGGAATGACATCTCTTCTTTTGCTCAATTTGATATTGAGACACTTTATAAAGAATGAGAGAGATTCAAAGATTTATTGAGAAGATGCTCTCATCATGGGTTACCTTTGTGGCTCCAAGTTCAAACTTTCTATAATGGTTTAAATCCCTCGACTAGACAGATGGTTGATTTAGTAGCTGGGGGAACTTTAAATAACAAAACACCGGAAGAAGCTCAAGAATTTATTGAAGAGGTGGCATTAAATAATTATCAGTGGCAAGTTACAAGAGTAAAACCTGTGAAGGCAGCAGGGATTTATGATGTTGATGTTGTTTCTATGTTGGCTCATCAGGTTGAAACTCTTAATAAAAAAATTGATGGTTTGAATTTTTCTAAGCAGGTACATCAAGTGATGCAGTGCAATCAAAATGGAGCGGGGACGATGAGTTCGGAATATCTCCATGAGCAAGCAAACTTTTTAGGTAATAATTCTAAACCTCAAAATAATCCCTATAGTAATACTTATAATGCAGGTTGGAGAAATCACCCAAATTTTTCATGGGGTCGTCAAGGAAATCAAAGATCACAAATTCCTCCAGGTTTTTAGCAGCCACATCAACAAGAGCAGAAATCGAACCTTGACGAAATGCTTACTAAATTTATTTCGATTTCTGAAGCGAGATTTCAAAGCAATGAGACAGCTTTAAAAAACCAACAAGCATAAATACATGATCTCGAAAATCAAATCAGACAGCTCGCCAAACTAGTTTCGGAAAGACCACAAGGTAGCTTAACGAGTAACACTGAAACTAACCCAAAAGAGCAGATCCATGCAATCACTGTTCAAAACGTGGAAGGGTTAGTCGAGCCTGAATAGAAGCCGAAACTAGAAGTTGTGAAAAATAATGAGGCTAAGGAAAACAAGAAAGAGCATAAGCTGGTGCTTAGAGAATACAAACCTCGAATTCCATATCCAAAAGCATTGAAGAGAGACGACAGATAAAAAACATATGGTAAATTTCTTGAACTTTTTAAAATTTTTTTAAAAAAATTGCATATTAACTTACCTTTTGTTGAAGCTCTTTCGCAGATGCTAGAGTATGTAAAATTCTTAAAGGAGCTATTAACAAATAAAAGGAAGTTAGACGACTTGTCAACTATGAAGCTTAATGCAGTTTGCTCGACCATTCTCCAAAACAAACTACCCAACAAACTTAAAGATCCAGGGAGTTTTACTATTCCTTGTCTCATTGAAAGTTTACATATTGATAAAGCTTTGGCTGATTTGGGGATATTTGATAAGTGCCAAAAGTAATATGTTTTAGCCTCATTCTTAATGCGTTTTTGGATGATTAATCTATTTAAAATAATAAATTTTATCTTCATAATCCTTTAAATTCATGTTTCTATACTTAGGAAAGCATTTGGGAGTGAAAGGAGCAAAAAACAAGAGAAAACCGGACAAAAAGAGCAGATTTTAGGAGTCACACAAGCTGGACACATGGTCATGGACTAAATCGAAGATAAAAAGGAAAATTTGGGGCAAAAGTGTGAATGTGGAAGAGTTAGGAAGAGATATATTGGACATCAGATTTTATTTAAATTTAAATTTTATTTCTTAGGATTAATATTTAGGATTATTATTGTTATATTGTTTATATTTAATTTTAGTTTATCTTTTAGGCTTTTAGAGATTAAGTTGGATCCAATTAAGGAATTATTGTTTAGATTTAATTCTAATTATCTTTTTAGAATTTAATTTGGATCCAACTAGAGATTTTTATGTATTATAAATAGGGGATGGAGTGATATGAATTAACACTTCCAATTTTCTACAAAAATCCTCTATTCCCCAAACCCTAGCTGTCAGAGATTATTGAAGGAAACAATTGAAGAAACACCACAGAAGCCGTCTTTGAAGCAGATCTCCACAAAGATTGAAGACCTCTTTCTAAATCCTTTTGATTTTATTATGAGTTTTTCTTCATCTTGTGGTTATATTGTCTTTGAGATGTTTCCATTTATTAGCATGAACTAAATTCCTAAATACCTAGGGGAAATAAACCCTAGGATGAATTCTGTCATTTGATTTCTAATTTTACGCAATAAATACTTAGATTTTGTTCTCAATTATGTGTACTTAATTCTTGATTTAGTATTCTTGATATATTAATTCTTATTTGATGTGCTTAAATCAGAGAAGGAATAGACCTTGTTTAAGAGTAGATCTAGCATAATTTAGTAGAGTTGCATGCAATCCTAGAAATAGGACGACATAAATCTACGGGATTAAAGTCAAATCTAATAGGGGAATCCATAGATCGAATTAATACGACAATAGGGGTTTTAATTAAAAAGAAATTTCAATTAATCAACCTAGAGTCAGTTGCTTTTATGCTTGAATAGAGGTATTAGCATAATTTATGGATTTCTACGGAACAAAATACTAAGTGAATAAATTGCTTAATTCAGAATGATAATGGCAGATAAAATCTAAGTAGAGTCTTTTCTAGGTATTGTTTGCTTCTTGGTATAAAAATACTTATTATTTCTTATTTTAATCTTTGTCGCACTTTTAGTTTATTAATTTAGTTTAAACAATCACTTTATTCGATCGGTTAGATAATAGAAAGACAGCTATTACTAGTACTTTTAGTCTTCGTCGGAACGATATCTGTGCTCACCGTAACTATACTATTAATTGATAGGTGCACTCGCCTTAGTCATATTTTTAGTTAGTTTCGACTGCATCAGCTTACTGTGTATGTAGATTAAGTTCTTTTGATGATTAATATCAAGATCATACTTCTCTAGTTTCTTTGTATAATCTAACATGGTATCAGATTGTCAAAATTCTTTTGTTTACGATCCTAAATATTGTTAGTAATTGTGTGTTCATCATGACTTCAACAAATTCGTCCACAACTGTACCAGTAGTAGTTAGTGTGAATGATGAGGTTCTTGATAGTAGATTCTTCTCCATAAAGAAGTTAACTATACTTCTTGATGATTTTAATTACCTCTTGTGGCGGAAACAAGTGCTTCTTGCCATCAAGACTCACAAGCTTCAAAAATTTCTTGATGGTGAGGTTTCTCCTCCTCCAGCTACAGTTACTAGTGTTGATGGATTGTCTCAAGAAAATTCTGATTTTGTTACATATGAGCAACAAGATAGTGCTCTTGCTTCTTGGTTGCTGTCATCGGTCAGTCAGAGTGTCCTACCTCACTTGATTGGTAAGGACTCTAGTGCTTTGATCTGGAATACTTTAGCTACAGTTTATGGGAGTAAGACTACCTCTCGATTAATGTGTTTTAGAAGGGAATTTCACTCTCAAAAAAAGGTGATATGCCTATGAAAGAGTTCTTGATGAAGATAAAGAACTATTATTGTGATAATCTTACGAATTGTGGTGAAATAATCAATGTTCATGTCACTACAATCTTGAATGGTCTTTCTGCAGAATTTGAGGCTATTATAACAGTTATAACTGCTAGTCCAGTGTCCTATGGTGTTCAAGCAATTTCAACCATACTTCTTGATGCTGAAGCTAGGCAACAAACAACTATGGTTGATGTGTCTGGATCAGCCAATATGGTGAAACATCAGTAAGAGCAGTCTGTCCCTTTGAGTACTTCTGTGCCTTCATATCATCCTAGCTCATCAGCAGGATATCAACGTCGGCGTGGTCGTGGACGTTCTTTCAATTCTAAGATACAGTGTCAGTTGTATGGTAAGACAGGTCATTTGGTTGACAGGTGCTTTCATCGGTTTGATGCGTCTTACAAAGGTGCTAATTTTCGACCGTCAAATGTGAATGTGTTTTCATTTGGTCCTAGTGTTTCAGTTGCTGCTCTTGTGCCAGTTGTTAATTTTGTGCAAGGTGGTTGGGTTTGGTCATCATATAGTAATTCTCAATTAGTACCAAGCATGGCACCACAGGCATATATTGCAACACCAGATACTGTTAGGGACAATTCTTGGTACTCTGATTCCGGGGTAACACATCACCTAACAAATTCTGCTGTCACAATGGGGGAAAGCACACCTTACAATGGACCAAGTAAGGTATTTGTGGGCAATGGTAATTCTCTTTCTGTTGTTCATACTGGTCAGTCTTTTATTGCTACTAAGTCAAGACCATTAGTTATGAAATCCTTATTGCTTGTGCCTGAAATAACAAAAAATTTGATATCTGTTTCCAAATTTTCAAAGGACAATCAGGTGCTATTTGAAATTTATCCTACACATTGCTTGGTTCGAGACTTGAAAACTAGGGAGGTTCTATTGTGTGGTTCTCTATATTATGGTCTCTACAAATTGCATCTAAAAGATAATGTCAAGAGCTCTTCAGTTAATTTTTTTGTGCAGTGCAATTCGCAAGCAAATTAGTTCCTTTACAAATTTGGCATTCTAGGTTAGGACATCCTTGTCTAGCTACTTTGAAGAAGGCTTTGCAACACTGTAATGTGTCCTTTTGTGATAATAAAAATTCACTTAGTTGTGTTTCATGTCATCTTAGGAAAGAGCACAAATTACCATTTCATGCTTCTGAAACAATTTATATTGCTCCTCTATAATTAGTTACAGCTGATGTTTGGGGTCTTGCACCAGTGCACTCCAATGGTTTTGCTTATTTCGTTGCTTTTGTTGATGCTTACTCACATTTCACATGGCTTTATTTTCTAAAAATGAAGGCAGATGTGACTTTTGTGTTTCCTCAATTTCTTGCTCAAGCTGAGAGGGCACTTGGTTGCAAACTAAAGGTGCTGCAAACTGATGGTGGAGGGGAGTTTCAAGCCTTAAAAAGTTTTTTGACTCAAAGAGGGATTGTACATCTGCTCACTTGTCCTTATACATCTGAGCAAAATGGCTTGGTGAAGAGGACGCATCGACAGATTGTAGAATATGGATTATCTATGTTGGCTCATGCATCAATGCCTTTGACTTATTGGAATGAAGCATTCTGCAGTGCCATGTATCTGATAAATAGATTGCCATCCTCTTTAGGTATTCAGTTACCCTATGAACTTCTGTTTAAAGAAAAACCAAGTTATATAACATTAAGAACATTTGGCTGTCTTTGTTTTCCTAATCTCAGACCGTTTAACAAACATAAATTTTAATTTAGGTCTATGCCCTGCACCTTTTTAGGCTACTCTCCACAACACAAAGGCTATAAATATAGAGATCATACTGGGAAGATTTATATGTCAAGACATGTCACATTTCATGAAAATGTGTTTCCTTTTCAGACTAGGTTTAATCTTGCAGCTAAATCAAGTGTTAGTCAGTCAAACTCAAGTTCAAAGCTTATCGTGTTTCCTCATTCTAGAGTTAACATAGGAGCTGTTGCTACACCTACTATTTCTAATCTGCCTACACTTGTTGATAGTTCAATTCAATTACCAAGTTCGTTACCTGTTCCTATTTCATACCAGCAGAGTGTCATGTCACCTACAACCAGCACCTCAACATCCTCAGCATCTATACAACCTGAACCAAGCTTAGTCAACAAACACCCTATGGTCACTAGAAGTAAGGTAGGTACGTTTAAATCGAAAATTTATCTTAGTAAGGCAATTAATTTATCAGATGCAGAACCTGCTGATATACATGAAGCTATGAAGTCAGATCAATGGAGTGTAGCTGTGAAAGATGAACTAGAGGCACTGAATAAGAACAACACCTGGAGTTTGTGTACTCTTTCGACATCTAGAAAGCCAGTGGGATGTAAGTGGTTGTTCAAAGTGAAGAAAAAGTCTGATGGAGCGATAGAGAGGTACAAGGCTCGATTGGTTGCAAAAGGGTTTTTTCAGCATGCAGGGTCAGATTTTTATGAAACTTTCAGTCCTGTTGTGCGGGCAACTACTGTAAGGGTAATACTTGCTGTTGCTGTGATGAAGGGCTGGACTTTAAGGCAAGTTGATGTCAACAATGCCTTCCTTAATGGAATGTTAGAAGAGGAGATTTACATGGAGCAACCACCAGGCTTCGAAGCATAAGGAGTCAATAGAGAGAAGCTGGTGTGCAGATTAAACAAAGCTCTTTATGGCTTAAGACAAGCACCAAGAGCTTGGTTTCAAACATTGAGGAAATATCTAGTAAAACAGTTGAATTTCAAGCCATCCAAAGCAAATTCTTCATTGTTTGTGCGGGTCAGTGAAGGCAACTCTATTTTTCTCATGGCATATGTAGAAGATATAATTCTTACAGGTAGCTCATCTAATGAAGTCAATAAAGTGATTCAACAACTGAATAGTAAGTTTGCTATCAAAGATATAGGTCAGTTGCATTATTTTTTGGGAATTGAAATGCAACATACAGCTCAAGGTGTTTTTTTAAGTCAGAAGAAATACATCAAGGAGCTACTTCAGAAAACTGCTATGACAGATTCGGCCTCGACACCAACTCCTATGGTAGGTACACCAAAACTGACAGCAACAGGTAGAAGTTTGTTAGTTGATGAGCATCTCTATCATAGTGTGTTTGGAACTTTGCAATATGTCTGCATCATAAGACTAGACATTACCTTTTTGTGTTAATAAGCTAAGTCAGTTTATGAACACTCCACAAGACATACATTGGAAGGCTGTAAAAAGAGTGTTGAGGTATTTTCAAGGCACACTTCAGCATGGCTTATTGTTTGTGCAATGAGACACTGAGCTGATTTCTTTCTCGGACGCTGATTGGGCATCATCAGTGGAAGACAGATGTTCTACCTCAGGGTATTGTATTTTTCTTGGACCTAACCTAGTTGCTTGGTGTTCAAAGAAGTAGCTTGTGGTTTCATGATCCTCATTAGAGGCAAAATATATGAGCTTAGCCAACTGTGTATCTGAGTTGCTTTAGGTCCAGCAGTTGTTAACAGAAGTTGGAGTATCATTTCAGAAGCCTCCTGTGGTATGGTGAGATAACACTTCTACTGTGTCTATGGCGGCAAATCCGATTCATCATGCAAGAATGAAACATGTTGAAATTGATCATCATTTTGTTAGAGAAAGGGTGCTGGATGGTAGCTTACAAGTCAATTTTGTTCCCTCTGATAGGCAGGTGGCTGATGTTCTCACCAAACCTCTCACACCTAGTCAATTTGCTCCCTTTCTTGATGCATTGCGTGTTATGCCAATGATCGATGAGCGTTGTCCAAACAAAGCTTTTCAACTTAGAGAAAACCAGGAGAATAATAGAACAATTAATGACAGTTAGTAATTAGCTGGTTTAAGTAAGTCAGTTAGTTGTTATTAACTGCTTCTGTAAACTGTTCATGCTTTTCATTATTTAAGTTGAGTTTACTGTGTATGTAGATTAAGTTCTTTTGATGATTAATATCAAGATCATACTTCTCTAGTTTCTTTGTATAATCTAACACAGCAAGCTGGATCCAACAGAGTCAAATCTATGGTGTTGCCACCACTCCAGCAGATGGAGGCAAGAGAGACATGAATCCTTGGCTTGCACTTACTATGGGTTTTCCTCCTATGTCACCGTTGTCACCCTTGCACCACCACTTTAGGCCTTTGCATGTGTGGGGTCATCCCACCATGGACCAATCCCTAATTCACTTATGGCCTAAACATCTACGCCCTCCACCGCCATCACCACGGCCTACGTGGGAACCTCCGCGAGCAAGTCCCTCGTATTGGCACCACCACCACAAACGTGTAAGCTCCTTTTTCCCTGCACCTAATTAAATTATAACAAATGAATATTAGTCACCATAAATGCACATCCTATCATATAAATACACATGTAGAAAGCATAAATTTAAAATATAAATATTTATTTAAAATAAAAAATTTATAATAAAATTTATAATTTAAAATAAATTAATAATAAAATTTGTTTTAAATACAAAATGCCATTTTTTTTAATTTTTTGAAATGAATTGATGTCCGATTAGCTCGTAACACCAATTCAATCAGAAATTTTATTAATAGTATAGATATTCTAGTGCAGCCAAAAGTGGCTTATAAGTAATTATTTTCATCTTTGATAATCTCTTACAGTAGGTAACAAATGGAGTAAGCCCAGGAACAGCTTGCTTTCCACAACCACTGGCATTAGCAACAAGCATAAACAACAACTCAATCCTTGATGTTTAATTGGAGGCTTCTTGGCCTGTTTGTTTCTTAGAATAATGAAAAAGAAAAAGACTTGCTAGCTAGCATTTTGGATTGGCATTTGGAAATAAATTTATTTGGTGGTTTGCATTGCATGCAGAGATTTGCTGCAGCACAGGTCCCGACCATTCAACCACACCATGGCACCATGTACAAGGCAGACCTCGGCATTGACGTCCTATCAAGTCCCCATCCTCTCATGGACTTTCACCCGGTTAGTAGCTTTTACTTTGCTGACATATCTTACTACCTGAGATTATTTTTTTTATATTTTATCTGTTTATAATTATAATGCATAATCCACAGTCAAAAGAAATATATGATATCTCATTATCGAAAATAAATATTAATAATTCAAACATCAAAGATAAATTACACATGTGATTTTATATGTTTATTTTTAAAATTTATTAAATAATATACTTTTATACTGTTTAATATATATGATAATTAAATGAGAAACAATAAATTATAGAAAATTTAGACTCTACCTGTCATAATTTCGAATAAACTCTCTGAGTGTGAGGAAGCAAATTTAATTCAGGTACTAAAGAGCCATAAGGGAGCCATCGGTTGGACCATTGTCGATTTAAAAGGTTAAGTCCTTTGACATGCACTCATAATATATTTTTGGAGGAAAACACAAAACCAAGACGGGAAGCTCAAAGAAGGTTGTAACTCGAATATGATGGACGTAGTAAAGAAGGAGATTATAAAGCTGTTGGATGCTGACGTGATTTACCTCATTTCTGATAGCAGTTGGGTAAGTCCGATACAAATCGTACCCAAGAAAACGGGCGTGACAGTAAAGAAAAATGCCGAAGGCGATTTGGTACCTGTTCTAGTGCAGAATGGATGGCGTGTCTGCATTGATTACAGGAAGTTGAACTCTTATACTAGAAAAGATAATTTTCGTCTTCCTTTTATAGATCAAATACTTGAACGTTTAGCTGGAAAAACTCATTATTGTTGTCTTGATGAATATTCAGGTTTTTTCCAGATTCCAGTTGCACCCGAGGACCAAGAAAAGACTACTTTTACATGCCCATTTGGCACATTTACATATAGAAGTATGTCATTCGGACTTTGCAATGCATCGGCTACCTTTCAGAGATGCATGATGAGTATATTCTCAGAATACGTAGAAAATATCATTGAAGTTTTTATGGATGATTTTACTGTGTATGGGGAATCTTTTGATTAATACCTTAGAAATCTCATGAAAATTTTAAGTACATGCATAGAATTTAATCTTGTCTTGAATTATGAGAAATGTCATTTTATGGTAAATAAAGGTTTAATTTTAGGTTATATAGTTTCATTTAAAGGGATTGAGATTGATAACACTAAGATTGATATAATAAATTCTTTACCATACACCTCAACTGTGAGGGAAATTCGTTCTTTCCTTGGTCATACAAGATTTTACAAGCGCTTCATAAAAAACTTCTCGAAAGTAGCTGAACCATTGTGCGAGTTGTTGTAAAAAGACAAAAAATTTGAGTTCGACCCAAAATGCAAAGAGGCTTTCGACACGTTGAAATAGAAGTTGGTTTCTACTCCTATAGTGCAAGCCCCAAACTGAAAATATCCCTTTGAGATCACGTGTGATGGAAGAGACTAAAGTGTGGGGGTTGTGTTAGGGCAAAAGATAGATCGAGAGCCCCATGTCATTTGTTATGCTTCAAAAACCCTAAATGTAGCACAAAGCAATTACATTACCACAGAAAAAGAACTTTTATCCATTGTATTTGCTTTAGATAAATTTCGGTCTTATTTATTGGGATCTAAAGTAATTATTTTTTCTGACCATGCAACTCTTAGGTATTTGATTGCAAAGAAGGAAGCAAAGTCGAGGCTTACGAAATGGATTTTACTGCTACAAGAATTCGACATCGAGATTTGAGATAAAGAGGGATGCGAAAACTTGGTGGTTGATCACTTGAGTAGGGTAAAAATGCCTTAGACGATATTTCTATAAAAGATGAATTTCCTAATGAGGGCCTATTTTCGGCCCAAGAGTATTTTCCAGGGTATGCGGATATGGTAAACTTTCTTAGTATAGGCTATTTACCTATTGAGTTATCTCGTTCTAGGAAAGAAAAACTTAAAAGAGAAGCTCGATATTATATTTGGGATAATCCATATTTATGGAAACATTGCTCAGATCAGGCAATATGATAATGTGTTCCGAAAATCGAGGTAACATCTATACTTACTTTTTGTCATTCGCATGCATGTGGAGGCCACTTTGGACCTAAACGGACTGCTCATAAGGTATTAGAATGTGGATTATATTGGCCCGCAATTTTTCGTGATGCATATGAATTCTGTAAATCTTGTGATAGATGTCAACAGGTAGGAAACATTACTAGGCGAAATCAAATGCCCCAATCTCCAATCCATAAATGTGAAATTTTTGATGTGTGGGGTATTGATTTTACGGGCCCATTTATCTCTTCATTTCGAAATTTATATATATTTCTAACAGTTGACTATGTTTCTAAATGGATAGAAGTAATTCCTACTCGAAATGATAATACTAAAACTGTGGTAGAATTTCTAAAACAATGTATTTTTTTTTCCAAGTTTGGCACACCTCGGGCCTTGATCAGTGACCGTGGAACTTATTTTTGTAATAAAGTAATGGAAGCACTCATGAAGAAATATGAGGTTCATCATCGTATAATTATACCCTATCACCCCCAAACAAAAGGCCAAGCGAAGATTTCAAACCGAGAAATCAAGACTATTTTGGAGAAAACAGTTCCACCTAATCGGAAGGATTAGAGTCTTCGATTGAATGATGCTCCTTAGGCTTATTAGACAGCATATAAAGGTCCAATAGGTATGTTTTCATTTTGGCTTGTTTTTGGCAAAGCTTGCCACCTCCCTATGGAACTAGAACATAAAGCTTATTGGGTCGTAAGGCAGTGTAATATGGAGTTAGAGCCCGTAGGAAAAGCTAGGAAATTAGACATCCAAGAGTTGAAAAAGCTTCAAAATGACGCCTATAAGAGTGCTCATATATACAAAGACAAAACAAAACTGTTTCATGATAGAATGATATCCCTAAAGCATTTCTCAATAGGGCAAAAAGTGTTACTTTACAACTCAATTCTAAAATTATTTCCCGGTAAGCGTAGATCTTGATGGTTAGGACATTTTATTGTCACTAAATTATTTACTCATGGTATAGTGGAAATAAAAAGCGAGGAGACAGGGAAGCATTTCACAGTTAATGGTCAAAGGTTGAAACCATTCTATGAAAATTTTTAAGCTCAAACAGTCGAGAAAATTCATATTGAACAGTCTCAATACTGATTCGGGTCATCGAGCTAATGACGTTAAACAAGCGCTTGTTGGGAGGCAACCCAATTATTTTTATTTATTTATTTATTTTATTATATGTGACGTCGAGAACACCAAATATAACCTATTCCGAAAATAAATAAATAAAAATAACAATAAAGGGAAGTAGAGTTTAATTCTCAGGAACTCGAGTGTAAAGAATCTTGTCTGTCGAAATCGTGAGTGAAATCGTGCCCAAGAAAAGTGGCGTGATCTAGGGAAAAACAAAGCTAAAAGAAAACGGAATTAAAAGAAATAGAAAATAGGAGTGTCGAAATAAAAATAAATAGCATAAAATAAATGAGTCGAAAGAAGAAGAGTTTTATCAATATTCAAAGATCCAACCTCCAATTATCTTGATTCTTCCTTGATTTAATCATAGATTTTGGATGATTCTTCTCGTGCCCGAATAAGCCAGTTATAGTGGAAGAGGACGCCTACGACCACCAGCTCGAGATATAGTTTTTAGAGGAACCTGACTCTAGCCAACCGTCTCTCAAATGGGATTGTCTTACACTAGATCGCCTTTTCCCAACGACGAATGCCACGCCATTTTGTCTCTTTGACTCGGCAACCTCTGACGCAGTAAATTAGCGAACCGACTATGCAACATTCTCAAAACACACAAAGCAGTCGTCTTTGCACAAGATGAAAAGATTACTTTTGTAGGGATTTTGGACGGAAGCGTCGATCCCGTAATACAGAGAATTAATGAATATCCGGGTTAGAAGAATAGAGCTTTTATTGAACTAGGGATTTAAGAAGATAGAGGATTTTTCAATAAATGGGGAATGAATAATACAATCACTCAATTCTCTATTTATAGTACAAATAAATTTCTAGTTGAATCAAATCTAAATTCTAAAAAATAATTAGAATTATATCTAAACATTAATTCCTTAATTGGATCCAATTTAAACTCTAAAAGAAAAATACAAAAAGATAAACATAAATAAATACAAAATTAAATAATAAATAATATCTTAAATATTAAATCATAATAAAAATATATTTTAAAATACAATAAAATAAAACCAAGTTTTTTTGTCCTATAAACTCTCTTTTTAAGTATTCCACTTTCACACAATTTCTTTTTCTCTTCAAAATCATATCTTTTGTATCTAATTTATCCTCTGTCTCCACTTGAGTCTCTACAAAATAAAAAAATAATAAATAATCCAAATTAATAGATCATACTCTTAATATATATATATTTAACAAGTAATTAAATAAAATAATTTGACATTAGAATGTGCATTAAAATTTCACTTAAAAAGAATTACTATTTTAATATATTTTTTGGTAGAATAATATTTTAATATTTTATTACACATAATATTTCACAACATAATCGTAAATAAAATTCACAATTATGTAAATATTATTAAAATCAAATAATAGTAAAATCATTGAATATAAAATAATAATAGCTAAACATCTCAAATAATAATGAAAATCTTACCTTTTTTTGGTGATGGAAACAAAACTTATTAATAATGCTGAAATATGATTTTTTTTCAGGTAATTTTTAGAGGTTTTTTTGAATAAAATGTCTTGTTAATGCATGTATTTGTAGTACTAAACATTAATTTTAATTGGTATATAATTATAACACTAATTAAGTGATAATTAATGTGTAATTTAATATAGATCCAAAGTCTAATTAAATGCTAATAACCATTGATAATAATAAAAAATTATTAATAAAGTATTTATAATTATAGTATTGATTTAAAAATATCAGATATATAGATAATACAAAATGTTAATTCTTATTGATAAATTTTTTTATTTTAATTTCTCAAATAGATATGAGTCATACTATTTGTCGAATCAAGATTTGGGTTGAATTGAACCATTTTTTTAAATATGCAATTAGTATTTATAAAAAATTTAATATTTAATTTAATCATAACATAATTTTATTTTCTGAATTTATTTTATGGATATAAAATACACTAGATTAAGATAGAAAAGGAATAAAAAAGAGAAGCCAAATTACACCCAGGCAACAAAAAACTCATCAGCAGTAACACCCATTTTGGCCAAGAGATCTGTTTGCAAAATTCAAAAACTCTATGGACCTACATTAAAAAATCCTGCATTATTATATAAATAACTATAAATGCAAATCATTGTATCATATTCAAAATGAGGATTGTATACATAAGTAAATGCTATAGCTGTAAAATGAAGTTTGAGGAAACGTAATAGCATGATAATGGTTTGTAATATTATGAAATAATTAAGCAATGTGGGTTGTGCAACAGTCGAAAGAGAGCATAGATGCAGCCATAGGAGACGTTTTATCGAAACCATGGCAACCACTTCCTCTGGGACTGAAGCCGCCAGCTAGCGATACTGTTTTGGGGGAGTTGCAACGCCGAGGACTCCCCAACATACCGCCCTCTTCCGCTTGATATATGTCATGCAACAGCTACACCGGCCGTCATTTTCAACACCTCCGCCAAAACCCTCAATTCGACGACATTAACCATATGTTAGGTTTCAAGTAGAAGTCTGTCTTTTGACTTTTCCTTCCTATTCCTATATATATTATATTCCTTTTTCCATGCTTAGAATATATCCATTAATGCAGGAGCCTATTACTTGAAAGGTTTTCCTCCTACCAACTCTTTTTTTTTTTAAAATTAAATCAAGTGGAAACAAACACTTTGTTACGAGAAATTTATTTTTCATGCACCATTTTTGTATATATATATACTTATATTTATTAGCGAAACATATGAAATAATATTTATTATGTGTCGATATACGGACAATAAATTTACTATAAATCTTTATAGAAATAGATTTAAATGTAAACTATACAAGGGAAATATTTAATAAATTAATGTCAAAGAGGTTTCGGTGTAGTTGTCGAACTTAAGTTTTCATGGTCCAAATTCATTTTGGATAAGTGTAAAATTATCAAAAGATTAAAAAATATAAAAATTAAATATGAAAAATAATTAAAGAATTATAAAATTATAAAAATAAAAATTATATATGCACATTTTGAATGTACTTAGACAAAAGTTAATTATGTTGAATTGAATTTGGATAACTTTTTATTCAAATTCATTTTAGATGAGTTTAAAAATATGAAAAAATTATTATCATAAAATTATTATTATTATTATTATTTTGATATTTTTTATGTTTATTTTAAGGTTTATGTTTGAAGTTTGTGGTTGTCCGTCTCAATAATATTATTTTTAAAGTTCATTATTATAAAAAATTATTAAAAATATCAAAATGGTAAAATTATTAAAAAAAAAGTTAAAAGAATTTTTATAATTATAAAACCATTTGTCCATATTTGATGTATTGTCGAATCCCATTTTTTATAATTTTATAATTTTTTTCCCTTTAAACTAAAATTTGGACTTATAACCTTTTTAATTTTCAAAACTTATTTTGGATACGTAACATAAAATAAGGGTAAATTAGAAAAAATATCGTTTTTGAAAAATAATTAGAAAACTAGGTTGATTTTTCCGATATCATCTTAATTAATTTTCAAGTTTTAATTATTTTGTAAACTCGACACAGATCAAGTCTAAAAATTATGCAAAATAAGTTGAACATCAATGACTAATAAATTATTCTCTAAAATAATCATAATAATAAAATGTTTAAAGCTCGAGATGACTTGACAAAACACATACATGACAGTCATACATAAACATGTCAAAATCTATATAAAACGAATTATAAATATAAAAAGTATTATATAATTATATTTTAGAATAGAATTATATACTATATATAAATTTATATTTCTCTAAATATATATATAAAAAAACCCAAATATTATACACAAAATAATATAACAGAGTGTGATTAACCACGCAAATTTCTGATTCTCATAAGAAACAGAGGGTGGTTAGTGGAGAAGCAAATACTGCCTATCTCTGCTAATTTTAGAGGCTATTCCTTGGTAATTGTATTGTATTATAGCAAGAACGGAGGAGGTGCTTTACATGCTTAAAATTTCCTCCCTAACTACAACCATTATATTCTTGTTGGTTAGTGAACACAACAAACCACTGTTTACCTCTCAGAAACCGTCCTCTAAGCATTTCAATCAAGTTCTTCACTCACTGAACCCTGAACATCCTTCTGTTGAATATCCGTATGGTAGATCATCTGCTGCATCCCTCACCCCCTCATCTGAATTCTCCTTTATATACCCTCCATTAAAATTTCCTTCTTCAATCTCATCTCTGTTTTCCAACTCAACCTCCTCCTCCTCCTCACCACCTTCTATATCGTAATCACTTCTCTCCCCATCATCATCTTTGCCATTGAAACCACCGCCATACTCATCTACTGCCTCATAATCACATTCATCTCTTGTTTCATCCTTGTATCCTGAGCTTTCAGAGCTTCTATCATTATCAGCAGTCCCCGCTTCTAATAAGGCTACTTCATCTCCATTCCAAGCATTCATTCCACAACTTCTGGATGATTTCCCCATGATTTCCTTCCGGTTCTCTCTCTCACCAGCACTCTCAACCGTTCTATTTGCCACTTTTGGCCTTCTGCTGCTTTGTCGACCATGGTTACACCCTCCCTGCCGATATGACTGTGATTTCCATTCCACTAATGGCCTTAATCTCCCACTCTTTGCAGTTGTTATCCTCTCTCTAGATCCAGATCTAGAATTAGCAGGCCTTCTCTGAGATCTTCCACCACGTATCACTCCAAATCCCCTCCTACGAACTTCCCTGCGGCCAGAACCAGAAAATCCTATCCCTACATCATCCCATCTTGCTTTTTGTAGATATTTTACTTGATTTGGAGTCTGCATTGTCTCATCATCTTGGTGGTTCTTCACAAAAGCATACTTTGATGGAGGAAACTCCTTAAAAGAAAACACAATAAATTGAGAAATAATTAGTTTGAAGAGTCATAAGAAAAAAAAAATTGTACTATATATTATTTCAAAAATAACTGACAATTCTTCAAGATACGTCCTACAAATGCCCAACTCTTGGAGGTTAAATGTGGTACTCACGGCAAGAAGCTAAGTATATAGCAGGACAGAACCCCAAACCCAGCAAATAAAACCCAGACAGGAGGTTGAATAGGTGAAGCTGCCAATTTCAGTTCAACCAGCCAATCCAGTTGAAAAATTACTTAAATACAAAACATTATTTTAATACTTGAATACGTATTAAATATAGTAAATGTTTAACAAAAATACAGTTGGTTTAATGATACAGTATTTGATTAAAAAGAAGATTAAGAGTACAAGTCTTATCAATTATTAAAAGTGAACCTAAAACTGGTTCAATTACTAATTATGTTGGGTTTAACTAGTTCACTGAAAAGCTGGATACTAACTAGTCAAGACAGAATACTGTTTCCCAATTCAACCAGTCCCATCCAGTTTTTTTAATCCAGTCACAAGAAAATGAAGAAATTACATTTACTGTCCCTTTCTGCTTATTATATCTTATTTATTATTATTTAAAAAGCCGATGTCTGTAGGATCTCGGTGCATGAATGAGGGCATCAAATATAGGACTAGTAAAAAACTTAACTCAGGTCAAAAGGAAAAGAGGATTAGGTAGAAATTCTTTTATATTTTGTTGATTTGAGAAAAAATGAATATATAGAGGGAAAGATGGGAAGTGATTCAAACCCAACTCAAACACATGCACCAGTCTTAAGCCAAATGCTTGGGTGTCCTTTCTGGTGGAAATTTCAAGTTTGAGCCATATTGCTTTTCCTTGTACCAAAAGACAATTGTATACTTATAAAAGAGCATTTTCACAATGCTAAACCACACCAAAAGTAATCCAAATCTCATCATTCTTCTATTTATTGAGGATATTATTTTCTGCTTTATATATTCATGAATTAATCACAATGCAAAAAGCAGTGCTTACCATAAATTCTTCAGCTCCCATGTCCCTCTTAGTCTCTGCCCCCCGGGTAAGTGTGTAGGAGATAGCCGCATTGAATTCCATAAGCCTCAGAGCCACAGCAGCTGTTGTTTTTGGAATCCATGGAAGTACAGGAATAGCCTCAAGATTGGAAGAATAATCAACATGATGTCCTGACAGGTTAGATGGAGACAGTACTTCACTTGTAGTCTCAAATTTTGAGGATAAATAATCCCTCCTGATGGAACTTTCCAGCAGTGTCAAGATCTAAAATGGGCACAAGAGTAAGTAACCCAACTTCTTAACAAAAACAAAAGATTAGGAAAGAGACAAGAAGCACCCTGTTGATTCAGCATGTGTTTACAAAAAGATTAGAATGACACATTATTACTAAATGATATGGAACTAAAGCTTGCATGACAGAAGCCATTTAAGTAGAATAGAAAACTATTACCAATATCCTACACCTTTTCCATTATGCTTAGGTTTTCACACCTGGCGAGCTTGTATCAAATAAAAGAAACAACAATTGTAAGGCTTCAAATCCCGCATTCTCCTCTTCTCTTCTAATTTCTCCTAGCTCTATGTTCCTTTTATCCCGTTATTGCCTTCTTCTTTCCCTTTCACTTTTCATGTCCAATCTTATCATTTCCTTTTGAATCTTCTGAATACCAAGAATTTATTCCTTATCCATTTCGAACAAGAGAAAGTAATTCCATGCAGAGCAACAGTTAGATGATGGCTACTCTTCTTTCTTGGTTATGAACCAATAACAGTGAGGAAACTTTTAAAGTTAAGAGATGATTAACACAATAAATGCGCCTGGCACACAAACCTGAAGAAGCTCTTCAGCTGTTGTTGAAGAGTCCAGCTTCATACCCCAAGAATTTCGGTAGTCCTCAGTCCAAGTGGATTGAAGAGCTTCGAATGGAATAGAAACCTGCAAGAGGACAATGCTAAGCCGCAAAAATATTGGATAATAAATACTTAAAAGATATTGTCATGGCTAATGGTTATAACTGCAATCAGCGGTTCGTCATTTTTGAATCAAATAAACTGCCCAAAAAGTGCGCAGCATTCTATAATAAAGGAAGTAAAAGCTCAGAAACTAGAAGGGACTCCTTAGACCACTTGTCACCCTATACTTGCCTTTTCATTTTGTCAATGAGCTCAAGCTACAAGAATGCCTAGGTCATAAACCCATATTTATGATTTTAACTAACCAAAAATCCCCTCTTCACTACCTTTCTCTCAAATCTAAGGAGAGGTGCAAATGAGAAGGCACAGACCTCAAGCAAAGCTAATTGAAGTTTAATCAATCTGATTCTCAGAGGAGAAAACACTGAACCATCCAAAGCAAGTTCAGCACCCATTTGCATTTTCTGTGCACACTGAGCCACATGTTCAGAAAATGTTAATGCACTCTTAGAGTCAATATAGGTCGTATGGCAAGAAGGGCAGTGGTTGTCTTTAACAAAATAAACATTGAAGCAAGAATCGCATACACCCAGAAGCTCTTTGCACATTCTGTCCCCATATTTCATGACAGAAAATGTCAACGAACTAAAACACTCCTTCCACATCCATTTCTCAAAATCTTGATATCTCTTCAGGGCATTATTTTTCTCATTTTCATCCCTGCCAAGCTCAATTGAAAAAGATGATGTCTCTGACATATCAGAATCAGACCCAAATAAAATGCTACTAGGACTTTCAGAACAGACACTCCAATCAAGGCCTGAAGCCATTTCATTAGCTTTTTTCTTAGCAGTGTCTCCTTCCTGCCTCTCATTGACATGCAGCTTATTCCGTGCAACAGCTTCCTTAAAGGACATCTCAATCTTCAGCAACATTGCATGCAAGAGGGATTCCCTGATCCCACGCACATCCAAAGATGATAACAGAGAATCAAAACCCTGCATGCATAGAGGAAAAAGAGGCAATTGAGCACACAAAAGCAACAAACATATGTAAGGCGACAAAACATGCATCAAAAAACATATACAGCAGTGTCAGAATTTAAAAGCTGTTTGAGATGGAAATTTACTTCTTCAGTATCAAGGAGTCTCCAACGACCATCGAGTAACTCAATGAAGATCCTGCCACAACCAGGATCACTACAAGATGTAGTAGTAAATCGCCAGTATCTATTTCTTCTACGATCTTGACCAAGAGGTAATGATCTGTATGCATACATCTCTTCTGCCTTGTGACCAATATAAGATTTTAGCAGTGAACGAGATCTGTCAAGTGCATATCCTGGTTGCTGATATTGGAGATTATCTGGTCCAAAAGAGAAATCTTGCACTGGCAGGTTCCCTTCCGAAGACATGTTATTAAGACAATTCTGATCATTTTGTGGATTGTTTAAGCATTCTTGCTGCACCACATGATAAACAGAGGAATCATGATCTTTTTTGTCACCAATGATCTGTGGGCTTTCCCTACATTCGGCTGAAGACATGACAAGTCTATTCTCCGTCGTATTCCCCATATATGAATAATATTTCCTCAATACAAAGTCTTCTTTCATGCGACGTTTATCAAGTTGTGCCTCTGTCCAAATTTGCTTCTTTAAAGCATTTGCGGCTTCTAGGCGTTCCTGAAAGCAATTTCAATTTAGAATACATGAAGAAAAGTAATAAACAGACCTTATAAGTTGATGAACAAATAAAATGTAAAGCTCACCTTGAGAACAAAACGAATAAAGTTTCCTTCAATTGCAATGGAAATCAATGCAACAAGAGCATTAAGGCGTTCCTCAACACTTAAATCAGAGTAGTCCCCTTCCATAAGTCCTTGAACCCATAGTTCACCAGGGTTACTTTCATCAATTTCCATATCTTCTTGACCAGCGCTAGCAGCATCCGCTGATTGCTCAGTAGAAGCATCAATATGCTTTACCTTATCAAAACCTCCAGAATGTGGAGATGATAAACCCTTGCATACATTCCCAACTTCATCTTGTGGGGTTTCCATAACACCACTCTCCTCCTTTCCCAAGATAGTTTCTCTAACAGAACTGCTTCTTCCTTCAGAATTGTGGATCTCTTTCTTTGCATTTGCTTCAGCACCCAGATCATCAACCTCAGGATCCTCTGGTATATCACTTTCAGAATCTTCATCTCTTTCAGCAACCTCAGCATCTTCACCTAAAAATTCACTTTTAAATGCTCGAATTCTTTCCCTTGCTGCAGAAAGAATTGCCTCAGCATCAGCTGGGTCCTTCCTGTATGGAGAACGCACACAGTATGTTGAAGGAGCTGTTCTTTCAAAGAGTTTTGTATCCCTCGAAAAAGCTGCAGCAATAGAAGCTTCCTGGGTCTTGTTTGTTGTAAGATCCCTCAGACCCGATTTCTTAAATTAACAGACCAAAAATAGGGAAAAAATGAATACAAGAGGAAAAAGATTAAAGGAGTTTAATCTAGAGCAGCAATGAAGAACTGCATAGGCACCAACTTAGCTTACTTGGATCTTCTCTGCGACTTCCAATACTGTTAGGCCTTTGCTACCCTCAAGAGAAAGAAGATGAAATGCAGCAAATCTAACAGTTCCAGGTGTTAAGCGATGTCTAGATCTGCGTGGATTAGAGAAACCCCTTTCTTGCATTATAGCAATGGCATTTTCAGCCGCTGCCCCATTTCGCAAATTAGTAATTATGTCTTCACCATCATCAACCTACATTGACACACAAGATAGATTAACAATTGTATGCCGGAAAACTAAAGAAGACAAATTTGAAGCTTGTTGATTGGCCATCATAATTTTAGGTATTACCACCACAGATGCACTCTCATAAATTACAACCCCAAGAGTAAGACCTCTTTTTTGGTAACAAGATAACTGATATGCTCAAGGGTTGGATTTTATTCTAACTGCTTCGACTAGACCTTACCTTAAAAATATTCATCACCGAAAGAAACAAAAAAATTTGCAGAAAATCATGCTCAATACCAATCAACTCAGACACATGAATGTTGTATGAAGAGAAAGTAGATATCTAAAACAGAAGGAAATAAAGATTCCATATTGCATTCGAAATAAGCATAAGAGAAAAATAAGAAAAAATTAACAATAATATACTGAGAGGGGAGCTCCTCAGAAATAGCATGCTTCATAGAACTGCTTCAGAATTAGTAAAACTCTTTCTGCTATCTGCCCTGAAGAGTAAGACTTTCTTCTAGTAACAAAAAAAAAGGGAAATTGATATGCCCACAGGCTGGATTTTTTTCGAACTGATTCAATAGACCTTACCTTAAAAATAGTCATAAAAGGAAATGATGTATTTGAAGAAAATTGTATTAAATGCTGAATTCAAACAAATATGAATACTTTCCAAAGAGGAAAGAAACAACTAAAACTGGCGGAAATAAAGATTAGAAATAAGCATAAAGAGAGAAAGTAAAAATAATAATATAATGGAAAGAAAGCTCCTCATAATAGCATGCTTCGCTCAAAAATATTACATACAATAGTAGTACTCAAAATAAAGATATCCCTACTACAAGTTCCTATATGCACCAAGCAAGAAATACCCCATCTTTAACCTTTTCTGTTCACTAATAGTTCAAACTGACCAACCTAATCCAATCCAACAATAGTTGAGTGACAATAAAAAATTTTGTTTTATCATCTGCTTTCTTGACCAACCATCCATTCAGATAAGGAGTGATATAACTAAAAGCATTGTAAGATCTACTACAGCATTGAGCTTTCAGAACTCCATGGAGAAGCAAACTTTCGATGTAATTCAGAACTTCTCAGTAGCATTCACAACTTGATCAGTCAAGGCTAAAAAGGTAGAAATAGCTTAAACAAATTGCACCCAAGATTTTCCTATTGAAGGCCAAAAACTAGGACAGCTCACTCAAAAAATTCAACTATGCGTAATATTCTTATCAAGTAAAATAAAATAAAATAATGACACAAGCAGTACTCATTGAATTCTGTAACATAAGCAAAATGGCAACCATTACATTCAAAAGCCACAACTATATAACCAGACAAGTCATCACAACTTTAATTAAGACCAAAAGAATAGCTTGCAGTTCTTATTGTTCACTTCCTAATGTCATGAACAGCTTGCTGCTTAGTGCAGCTGCTACTCTTTGTAACAGACTAGCCAGCTTTTTTGGATGTATATGACTCTCATTTAATCAAAAAGGAAAAATAAAAAAAAATTAATATTAAACATTAAAGCACAGATGACTCTTCAACTAAAAAGATAAAGGACCACATAACCAACTGACAAAGAAAAGCACCTCATTTCCATCACAAAGATATGCCTGCTCAATATTTCTTTTCTTCAGCTGTGGCCCAAATCCAGCAGACAGAGCAAACTGCCGCAAGATTTCAGGCCATGTCAACACATTTAAATGGCGTTGCCAGCTGCGTATGTCAAAGCCCCAAGCGTATGCCTAAATATAGGATGTAACACAGGAAAGTAATGGAGAAAATTTATCAGTAAGAAACGACCCTAACCATAAACAATTAATAGCTTACAGCTTACCCCTTCAACAATCTGTGGATGCCCACCTCCAGGGTTAGCAGCGCTGTTTTGACTTGCTCCTACCCCAGTTGAAGGTGTTCGTGCAACATCCTCGATATCTTTGATAATAGATCTAAGAAGAGCAACATGTATCTCACCCAACAACCTTGGATCCTGAAACATCCAAGAGAAATAGTGCAGATCCATATCAAAGAAAATATGCTAAAAAGGATCATAGCTACTAGTAGAATTAAATCAATACAAAAATCTCTTTTCGAAGGAGAAAGGTAGGGGAAAAAGACAACTTACATAGTCATGAAAAGCTTGGACAAGCTCATCCAGAGTAAAAGGCCAAAGTCCAAGAACATCTGCAAAGGTAATTAAGAACCTCCAGACCTAAAATATTTGTCACAATTCAAACCTTGATAAATACAATACAGAGCCATACATGATAAATTGGCAGCTAAAAAGATGTGATGCATGTGCATAATTTCGAACAGAACATAAGAAAACATAACACAGCCGATAACTATCAACAAATTTTCATCTTCAATCAACAATAGTATAGAGAGTTTCGGCAAACCACCAAGGGGAAGGAACCACAACCCTTAACATGATTACACATATAGAGAAAATGATAAATGATAATGCTTATAAATGCATATGATATAAAAGCTTGCTCTTAGATGGACTTCACAGTAACATAAAAGAATGGAAATTCAGGGTAGAAACCAGAAAATTAACCACTTCAGACAACGCATCATTTGGTAACTTGTCCAAATTTTCATGTTTTTATTTTCAAGAGTTCTATTTTCCTTTTTTTCTCAATTTCTGACAAAACGAAACATAGCAGTTGTTAAAAGATAGGACAAGAAAATGGAATGGAATGGCTGGTTTGAGTAAGACATTCGTCATCAATAACTTAGTCACCATGTGTCAGTTTTTTACAATAAAAGGTGACACTGCTCATATAACAGGGTACTGTTCACAGTAGATAACAGGGCCCTACTTGTAATTTTTTTATCCGAAACAGATGGAAACGCTTTCTTTTTTTCTTTTTGCTTCAAATAACTCTGAAAACTTTGTTTATCTTTTCAGGTTTTTTTCTTTTTTTAAATTGAAAAACATGCAACCAGGCATGTTAAAAAAATGAAAACAAAAACAGTAAACAGGATGCAAAATTTAACAAAAGAACCTTTAAGATTTTGCTTACTTCAATCAATAATCAGTAAATAAATTATGTGACAGATTGATCAAATCAAACAGGATACTATATGATTGCAACTTCTGAATGACAGTCTCAATGTAATATGTGCACTTTCTCACTTGCTATTAGGCTTCAGTTAACTAAAGATCATCTCCTTATCAGGAAAACAAAAGGCCGCAAAAATATGCTCTAAGAAAACAACTACACAAGCTCACCATGAGAAGATTCCCTATATTCTCCTCAGAACCATTCCACGGTTGAATTGAGAAAGGTCTCTTCAATTGCACTGTTTTGGGCGGAAACTCACACAGCTTATCTAAAACAGGCAAAAGGAAATATATAAAACAGTTGCCAAGCTGAAAACTCACACCAGGTAAGCAAAAAGTACCAGTGGGCAGTCAAGGCATAGTCCCACAAGATTGATGGTTCAGATATTCAAACTTGGACAATAAACAGAGGTATGCAATTTAGACTAGTAACATACAAAGAAAAAATGACACCTCTGTAACATTTCAGAAAATACAGACAGAACCAAGACCCACAAGCATTCATCAGATGAGATTCTTAGTTCAATGAGGGAATCATACCAGTCAGAAGAATATAAAATGAATTAATTGAAAGAATCATGGATCAAATAAATAGTCACCCACTAAAGATCAAAGTAACCTTCACTAAACCGACAGAACCAAAGAGTTTAAAAGATGGTAGAATGTGGCAAAGGAATATCCAAAAATAATCTACCTCTAAATATATCAAGATTTTGCAAGGCTTCAAAGCCGAGTGGCAATGTTGAAGACAGCCCTTTGCTTGATGTAGCTATCTCCATGAGTTCCAAGTATTCATCCTCTACAGGTTCCATCGATTCTTTAGCTAGTTTACGAGCAATAGCTCTCTCATTAGCAGCTCTATGCCTGGCTGCCTCTTTTTCTTTACGCAGTTCTTCTTTTTGTCGCAATCTCTCAGCCTTAGTACATATAGAGATATAATTATGCCCTAAACTCATATGCTAGAGTTTGAAAATACTTGAAACAAAATGCTCCAAGGCTTACTCTAATAGACTCCTTCATCAAGAACTTCTCCCTACGCTCTAGTTCACGCCTCTGCTCTCTCTGGTATCTCTCCTCCTCCCGATGCTTTTCACGTAGCAGCCTCTCCTCTTCCTTCTGCTTTTCACGTTCATGTCTCTGCATTTCTTTTCTTATTTGCTCTTCTCTCTTTACATACAAAAAAAAAGTATTAGTGCATAACTCATAAACCTCACAGACCAAGAAAAGGCACACTAGTAAGCCAAACCTTTCGCTTTAACATATCCTGTTTTTCAAGCTCCCTTCTAATTCTTTTCTCATGGGCTTCAATTTCACGTGCAATTCTATCTTCTTCACCCTACAAAACATAGATGAAGATTCATGATATGACATTCTACGATTAATAGCCATGAGGGTACTTCATTACAAATAACAGTACACCTTGCGCTTCCTCTCTTTTCGCAAAACATCATCATCAAGACAGACCCTCCTGTCAGATGACACAAATGGACTTCCCAGTGCAGAAATTGGGTGAGAACCGATATTAGCATCGAGAGCAGTATTTGTTGAAGAGAATGTTCGTGAAACATAATCATATTCTCCTGAAGCAGTAGGTAAGAGATGCCCTGGCCTGCTTTGTTGAGGCAAAAGATTCAAATTTCGTATCTGACCTGGAAAACCATATCCAGGTTGTACTTGTTCATTCCCAAGCAAAGATGAACACCCAGCAGACAATGAGAAGGCTCTGGCATTTGAACCATCAGTGGGTAAACCGTAGTTGTAGGATAGGGGAAATCTTCCATATGTTTCAGTTCTAACAGTGGGCTGCTCTAGGAGAAACTGATATTCACAAACAGCCCTCACCGAACCCTGAGGATGCACTTGTCAATACACTTCATTTTGAATAATGCAAAAGAGTTCTAGAATGATATATAGGTGAAGCTTGCCAAATCACATAATCAGATTATTGAAGAAGCAGCAGGTTAAATCAAGAAGATGAATGAATCAACAGAACTCTTTTCTATTATATCAATTGACCTTATTTAATAAATCAAGTATTTAACAGGAATATAATATTCAACATATGAAAGAACCCAAAACAATCTGAGACTTGCCCAAAGTCAATTATGAGATACAGAAAAGTTTTGTGTGCGCAGATTGCCCAAAGTCTAGTTATAGTTAATAGGTAGTCCATTTTATAGTTTTCCTTGGTGCTAGTAAAACTAACAAAACCTAGACAGGCAAGGCATTGCAAAGGCAACCATTGTGAAGGAGAAAGTAATTGGGATATTCACGGTTTCCTACCCATCTTGGATGTAAGAAGAACAAAATCTAACCTTGACTGTTTTTGTATCCCGTTGATCATATATTTTGGTCTCAAAAGGCCCCCAGGTTGTTTCTGCTGCACTACCGTTGATGCTCCTAGCAAAAGATATAAACATTTAATGGGTAGAATGCTGGTTGACTTGAAGTCAAAAGACAACAGTTAAACACACAAACCAAAGAAAGTATGATGATCATTAAGTACATGGCTAAAATTTTAGGTCACGTTTTGAGAGGAAAATAGAAGCAATTCAGGACGAATAGAAAATCAAGCCACTGAAGCTTAAAAGTTAACCAATCTAAACTCTTCAATGGAAAATGTACATTTGTGACTCAATATGCATTCAGATTAGACCATTCTTTAAGTGTTGTTCATAGAAACCATTCCTTATTGAACTCCTTAGGGTTCTATCTACTCTTTCCTCTATTTTCACACATGCATTATTGCTTTTACCGGTAAGAGTTGAGACCAACATTTGACCTAAACAATGGAAGTTTTAACCTTCTCTTCAGAATTCCTAACCTGAAGCAATCCACCTCCTCTGGTAACTATTAACATGTTACAGAAACCTAGTGCAAGATGCTAGACGTTTAAGCAAGTTGAAATCCTACCAAAAAAAAAAAAAACTTTAAAATTAGCTTGAGTACAAGATCCATGTCAAAAAGTTAAGCTTAATTTCAACAACTAGATTCACATTTTTTGAGCAAGAGGAGAGCAATTTTAGTTACTTGCCTATTGGTGCGCCAAATGCACCAGGTGGCAAAGGATCAAACTCCATCCCAAACATAGGACCATCATCCCTTATAGGCTCACCCAGCTGTAATTCCGCAAATTTTATAGCCCGAAGCTCAAGCCCTGCCATCGAGTGAGGCATCTCATAATACCTTGGAATAGTCATTCCAGCTCTTGGAACCACCCTTTTCAGGTCCAGCCCATGCCCCAACAAACTGGACCCTCCTGATCCATTTTCATTTCCCGCCTCAGAACCTCCCATCTCTTCTCCCGCAACTCCGACAAGGTGAGTTGACGACATCGAATCCTTCCTTTGACGCTTCAACGGCGGTGCCTTCCTATCCTTTAGCCGGCGGTGGCAGAACCACATCTGTAATTGTCTATCAGAAAGCCCTAATTGCACCGATAATTCCGCCCGCGTAGCTTCGGACGGGTACATTTCCGCTGAAAAAGCATAAATGACCAAATTTACAACATATTAACCGCAAACAAGAAAAAAAAAAACATCGAGACAGGAATGAATGAGAAAGTAAAACAAACTGGCATATGTTTTCTCTAGAACTTCAAGCTGAGAAGCGGTCTTCATTTTCCGTTTGACTTTTGTTTCTCCTTCCTGAGGCTTCTTCTTCTCGCCTTCAGAACTACCTCCATCCCCGCCACTAATACCACCAGTCTCCATTTTTCAAGGTGAGAATAAAAATCCCAAGAAATTCAACAAAGGTGAAACATAATACCACCAGTCTCCATTTTTCAAGGTGAGAATAAAAAACCCAAGAAAGTCAACAAAGGTGAAACATAATTTCACTCTCTAAAACACTGAGAATGAGATCATGAAAGAGCTTCAACAACTAGAAAATCAAAGAAGAGTAAAACACAGGGGGGATTCACTCTCTAAACTAGGGATTGACGAAAATAAAGAATGAATTTACTTTACTAAACTATTAAACATTAATTAGTACTACAAACAAATCCTTTCTCTCTCTAAAGAAAGAAAGAAAAAAATAAATAAGGAGAAGCTAATTGTCTGTCTCTCTCAGCATAAAGAATCAATGTGGTAGTGGTGAGTGTGTGATTAAGATGTGCGGTTAGATTTCCGAAAGAAATACTTAAAAGATAATACCCTTAGTGGTGTCCTGATGAAAATAGTAATGGTAGATAGACGAAAGCTCAAATAAAGGAAAAAGAAGAATAGCGATGAAATATGGTTGAGAAATATTAAAAATTAATAGTAGTAGTAGTAGTAATAAAAACAAAAGGAGGAAAGGATGTGAAACAGAAAGACTATAATAATGATACTGAGCGAATGAAAAACGAGGAAGAAAGCAATATCCAAGAACTAAACACACACACTCTCTCTCATCCCAATCAATCCCATTGTTTTTTCTTCTCTTCTTTGTTGTAGGTTATAAATTAATGGGAAAAAAGAGAAAGAGAAGGGTAATTGTCAGACCAGATATATTTTTGTCTTTGTGTTTTTCGATTTGAAATATGGGAGACTGACTGACTAACTTCAACGATACGGTTCTTTTCTCTGTCCCTCTCACGATGCTGTTTTTCAGTTTCTCTCTCTTACAACGCTGTTTTTCAGGTTTCTTATTAGGGTAAACTCTCTCATTAATCATTAAACTTTTCACGTGTTTCTAATTTGGTCATTGAACTATGAAAATTTTCAATTTGATCATTAAACTATTTGAAATTATTTTTCAGTCACTGTACCCTTAAATCTGAAATGGCTGGATGGCTGACTGTTATAAACTACATGGTTACTCAACTATGAGAGTTTTTTTATATTTTGGTCATCCAACTAATTTTTTTTATTTAGTTATTAAAGTTTTAAAATTAGATTTTTAGTCATCATAACATTAAGTTGATAACGGAAGTTTGACTTGATCTTTTTAATCGGTATAATAATAATTTTTCTTTTCAATATTTATACGTTCTGCCAATTTATTCTTAATTCTAAAGAATCAATAAATTTAATCTTAAATATTCTTACTAGTATATGGTACTAGAAAGTTTTTGAATAATTTTTTTTATTTGAAGCTAGTAATATTTGAATTTTCTAGCATCGAGGAACCACAATTTTAACATAAAAATTTATATAAAAAAATTGACGACTTATGATCTTTTTAAGCTCGAAAACTAAAAATTTTGAGTTTTCTTACATTAAATAACATTAACTAAGAGCATAAAAAATAGGCAAAGAGAAAAGAAAAAGGCTAATAATTATGATTAAATTGATAAATTTTGTAAATATTGAAGGCTAAACTTATTGAACTTTTTTAGAATTAAAACTAAATAGATAGAATGTATAAATATTGAAAGGCTAATTTTTTTATTAGACCAATAAAAAAATCAAGTCAAACTTTTGTTATCAACTTAACAATAGGATGACAAAAATTTAGTTTTAAGAACTTCCGTGACAAAACCAAAAAAAATTATAATTGGGTAACCAAAATAAAAACACTATCATAATTGAGTGATCATTCATATAGTTTATAACAATCATGACATCCAACCATTTCTAACTTAATGGCACGATGACTAAAAAAATAAATCCGTTAATAATCAAATTGAAAATATTCATAATTTAGTGATAAATAAAGAAACACATGAAAAATTTATTGATTAATTAGATAGTTTTACCTTTATTATTATTGGAGTTAAATAGTTATTTGACACCATTATTTAAGTTTCGAGTTTTATACGAAAGGTTGGTCTTTTCTCAAAGGTAAGATTGAAGCCTTCTTTAAGGATTTCTATGTGAACAGCAAGTTGCCTAAAGGCTGTAATACGTCTTTTTTGGTTGGGGATTTTAGACCAATCCGACTTAGGGCTTCATAGATAATGTTATGGTTGCGATGGGATTTGGATCAAATTAGGGAAGATGGATATCGGAGTGTTTGACTGCTCCTCATGTTTCTGCTCTGATCAACGACTCCCCGACAAGAGAGTTCGATATGATCCTCTTTCACCCTTCTTATTTCTTATTGTGGCGGAAGTTCTTAATCTATTAATCAGCAAGCTGTCGAGCTTGAAGAGGTACATGGAATTGATGTTAATGTTGATGGTCTTGAGTTGACACACCCACAATTTGTGGATGACGCCATCCTCTTCTTAAACGGTGAGTCACATGAGTGGACTGCCATGAAAAATATGAAAAACATATGACATTAATTTGAGATCTTTTCAGGTCTTCAAGCTGTTTGCCATTGGTATGGAGGAGAGTTTTATAAGGGAAGTGGCTGAGTTATGGGGCTGTGAAATCGGTACGTTCCCGGTTTGTTATCTTGGTATTCCGTTGGGTATAAATCCAAAGGAGGAGGAGGTTTGGGAGCCTATTATTGGTAAATGTTGCCGAAAGTTAGCAGTTTGGAAAAAGAAATTCCTTTCTTTTGCTGCTCAAGTTGTCTTAGTAAATTCAGTTCTCTCTCTTCTCTTCCTATGTATTTTATGTCTATTTTTAAAATTCCTAAAGGTGTGGTGTATAAGACAGATATAATCGAAGAAACTTCTTATGAGGAGGGTTCGCTGGTGCGCACAAAAAAGCCCGTGTGAGTTGGAAGAAAGTATGTACTGGGAAGAACCTTGGCAGACTTGAGGTTGTGGATTTAACTACTCGTAATAATGCTCTCTTAACCAAATGGCTATGGAAATATGCCTTAGAGCCAAACTCACTTTGGAGAAAAATAATATATGTTGATGGGTACTCATCATAGGATTATTTTAGGCTATATCTTACTTACATTTGCTTATTTTTTTTAGTATTTTGATATGTTTTAGATTCATTTTAATTTATTTGACCGTTCTATATTTGCATTGTAAATATTGTGTGTTTTTATAAGTATTTTCAGTGTTTTTCGCATATTTAGTTTCAATAAAATATTTCATGTGCCATTTGCAAGTAACAAGTTTAAAAAAAAGATGTCAATATATGAAACCATGAGATTAAATGCACTAAGCTTAAAATTGATCCAAGTGATAAGAATGCATACCAAATTACATAATCGATATTCTATTTTTATGTTATTTTGTTTTTTTTGTTCCCATATTCTAGTAGATGTTTTGTTTTGAATCGATCTAAGTTAATTATATTTGATGTAACAAAGCAAAATCCCTAAGATATACTTTGCATATAAAAACCATGGTCATTAATTGAAATTGGTAGGGAAAAATATTCACGACAAATCTTCTCCTTTTCCTTACCTTTCCTTTTCATGGAATCAGTGGACTTATCTCATACGAGCTTAGGCCACTTACCTGTTTAAAAATAAAATTTCTTCCCTTAATCACGTATTCTTAAATATCCAATTAACTCTTATCTAATGGCAACTGGAAATACTTAAGAAAAAATTCAAAAATAAAGAAAAAGTTACAAGTTTCACATTGATGATTAGTTTTGACATATTTTTGTATTTGGATCATATCTCCTAACATATTTGAAAGTTGGAGTTGAAAGTATTATAGTAAATATATAAGATGCAAATCTTAACTAACTTCTTTTGACTTCTCATTTAGAGCGTTAACCCGAACAAAAGGAGTCATAAAATAACATTATCATCCAAATTTTTCTAAAATATATATTTAAAATATGATAAGTGCTAAAAGTAACATGTTTTAGTCTCATTCTTAATGCGTTTTTAGATGATTAATCTATTTAAAATAATGAATTTTATGTTCATAATCCTTTAAATTCATGTTTCTATACTTAGGAAAGCATTTGGGAGTGAAAGGAGCGAAAAACAAGCGAAAACCGGATAAAAAGAGTAGATTTTAGGAGCCACACGAGCTGGACACATGACCATAGACTAAATCGAAGATAAAAAGGAAAATTTGGGGCAAAAGTGTGAATGTGGAAGAATTAGGAAGAGATTTATTGGACATAAGACTTTATTTAAATTTAAACTTTATTTTTTAGTATTAATATTTAGGATTATTATTATTATATTGTTTATATTTATCTTTTAGGCTTTATAATTTAGAGTTTAATTTGGATACAGTTAGGAAATTATTTTTTAGATTTAATTCAAATTATCTTTTTAGAATTTAATTTGGATCCAACTAGAATTTTTTCATGTATTATAAATAGGGGATAGAGTGATATGAGAGGGCACTTCCAATTTTTTGTAAAATCCTCCATTCTCCAAACTCTAGCCGTCAGAGATTATTGAAGAAAACAACTGAAGAAACACCATAGAAGCCGTATTTGAAGCAGATTTTCACAAAGATTGAAGACCTCTTTTTAAATTCTTTTGATTTTACTATGAGTTTTTCCTCATCTTGTGGTTATATTGTTTCTGAGATGTTTCCATTTATTAGCATGAACTAAATTCCTAATTACCTGGGGGAGATGAACCCTAGGATTAATTTTGTCATTTGATTTCTGATTGTACGCAATAAATACTCTAATTTTGCTCTCAATTATGTGTGCTTAATTCTTAATTTAGTATTCGTGAGATATTAATTTTTGTTTGATGTGCTTAAATCAGAGGAGGAATAGATCCTGTTTAAGAGTAGATCTAGTATAATTGAGTGGAATTGCATGCAATCCTAAAAATAGGACGACATAAATCTATCGAATTAGAGTCAAATCTAATAGAGAATCCATAGATCAAATTAATGCGACAATAGGAGTTTTAATTAGAAAGAAATTTCAATTAATCAACCTAGAATCAGTTGCTTTTATGCTTGAATAGAGGTATTAGCATAATTTAGGGATTTTTACGGAACAAAATACTAAGTGAATAAATTGCTTAATTTAGAATGATAATAACAGATGAATTCTCGCTTTAATCTTTGATGCACTTTTTATTAATTTAGTTAAATTAGTTTAGAACAATCACTTCATTCGACCGGTTAGATAATAGGAAGACAGTTATTACTAGTATTTTTTGTCTTCGTGGTAACGATATCTATGCTTACCGTAACTATACTATTAATTAATAAGTGTATTTGCCTTAATCATATTTTTAATTAAATTTCGACTGCATCAAAATAATTAAAATTTTAAAATGTTTTATATATGGATTTTAAAAAATTATCGAAATTCAGAACTTACGTAAAGAGAAACTAAAAAATGGCTCGATGCGCTGTTGCTTTCACTTTTATTTTCTGCTATGACATCCAGAATCACTTTCAAAATTTAACAAATTCTACCATTAATGTACAGAATATCAACTCAAGAAGTAATGGATTTAGTAGATATTACACAAAATATCCAGTTCTGCAAGAAATAATAACTTTGTTGCTACATAAAAAAAATCCAATGATTTAATTCAACTGAAAACACAAAATTAAAAGACATTCAGAATCTCTTGCAAAGGTTTCTTCTTTCTAAAGAAAATCAATTTTTCAAGTAATTATTGTTTTCGGTATTCACCAAATACCCAATATTGTAATTAAGTTTAAAAGAAAAAATCAAGGGGGATTTACCTTCGGAGGAGGCGTCAGCGGCTCAATACCCCCACAGCTGAAATCTCCTTTTTCTTCTTCGCCTTCAAATTATCTAATTCACCATTTTTCTTAACTCTTATTTGCTGCCAAAGTTTATAAATCTAAGGAAATGAAAGAATAGATTGAAATATAAGGAAAATAAAAAACACAATTAGAGCAGAAAGTATGAATTTTGTCGAGCCAAAATTCCTCCAAGAAATTTTTTTGTTCAAAGATAGTAAAAGTTTTGGGTTAATGATTTATAAAACTTTGGTGAAGTTAAACTTACAAACACTCCATATATGGCCCAAATATGAGATGTCAAAAACATCGTAGAAACACCCTATCCATTGTTCATTCAATAAATTATTATTATCATTCATCATAAAAGAAATATTTTTATCGTTCACAGGATAAAATAAACAATAACCAAATCAAAATAAATTTTACAAAAACATTCCTGAGTTGTGAATATCAATACTTTGAATGAAAAATCAAATGGTAAACTTCAAAGTTTTAATGTATCGATACATCTAAAGAAAAATATAAATATTTTAAAAAAATTATGACACATGAAACTTTGTACCGATACAAGCCTTCCTTATCTCAAAATTTTATTTACTATCTTTCAATACAACGGAACATTAAGTTCAAGTTTCGATGCTTGACCTCTGAGGTACCAATACCTGGTATGAGGGACAGCATTAGTGAAAATCTAATGGTTCTTCTCATAGTTGTCGACTAGCCATATTTTAAATATGGTTTTATTATTATTTGGTCCTTGGTTTAACGACCACTTAAGTCCTAATTCAAACCTAAATCCATTTTCACAAGTTTTAGTCAAATACGATTTAATTCTTGTATTATTTTTAATATTCTATTTAATTAATTATTAATAATTTTATTTTTAATTTAATTACTAATATTTTTATTTTCTAATTTAAACAGCTCAATTTAATAAATCTAATCTCAAAGTTGACTTTTTTAACACCGAAAAAATCAAATTGTTGATTAAGAAAAGCATGCTAGTACACATGAGCTTGAGTGACAAATCGAGCAAAGCGGTGTCGAAAATCACAGACAGCAAGTAAAGGCATAGTTAGGCATGTATATCGATTTTACCAAGCCACCAATTAATGTAATTATTAAAATTTAAGATTCCATGATTACCTAAAAAGTTCTAGTAGACATACCACATTTGAAAGATAAATTTGGATAAGCTACACACAAAATTTAAAACTATTTGATATTGAAAGTGGAGATCGAATGAAATCTGAAAAGCTAAAATATAAGGGTTAATTTCGGAAAAACTGTTAGATGGAAAATTCTCTCTGTGAAAATCCTCTCTAAGAGAGTCCAAGATCGGATGACGACGTGGCCATGGAAGAGTTGATCCCTAAAAAAGTTCAATTTAGAGAAGAAGATGGCTCCTCTACGGAAGTGGCGGGAATGGAATCAAGTACTGATCCGAAAATCTCATGGAAAGATAAACTTATTGGGTCCCCAAGCATGGTGAATAAAAGAGGTTAATGAGGATGAAGATATAGAGGTTTTGGATGGTGATATACATAAATCTGTATCCAATGGAACTCCTTCAATAGATTTTTCGGAAAGGATCTTCCAGATATTAGCCAAAGACATGGAGAACTCCGTGGTCATCAAGCTGTTGGAAGGAATATTGGATTCGCAATGCTCCAAATCAAAATATATAGTCTTTGGAAGCCTTCCTCTCCGCTTCACCTCATGGACATTGAAAATAGTTACTTCTTGGTTAGTTTCCAGAGTAGGTACGATTGCGAAAAGGTTTTATCCGAGGGTTCGTGGATCATTTTCAGCCAATACTTGACGGTGCAACCTTTGACGTTATCATTCAACCCTGCACAACCTTTCCCGAGTACTGTCATGGCTTGGATTAGATTCTCAGGTTTACCAAGCTATTTCTATAGAAGGAAGTTGTTGAAAGAAATAGGGAGTCTTATTGGTAAGGTAGCTAAACTCGATTTAAACACAGATAACAAAGCCAAAGGTAGGTTTGCTCGAATGACAATTTATGTCAATCTTGATGCTCCTTTGATTTCTCAAATCCTCATTAATAGAAGGATTCAAAGAATAGAGTATGAATTTCTTCCTACAGTTTGTTTTAACAGTGGATAATATGGGCACATCAAGGAAGGATGCCCTTTTCAAGCTAAGGAGGATAGAGTAGAAACCGAAGTCCTTTCTCCAGAATCAGTCACGGTGCCGATGCCGAAAAAGCCAGTTCCGATGGCTGATGGCGTCAAAGATAGTGGTAGGTCCTATGGTCCTTGGATGTTGGTAGAAAAAAGGAATAGACGAAAAATTAAGGATGTGGCTCAAGCTAAATAAAAAAATTTGGCAGGCCACAAGGAAGGTTCCCAATTTGATGCTCTTTCAACAAGGAAAGATGGGGTGGACAAGCACAAAGGAGTCGAAAAGGAAAGGAAATAATAGATCCCAAAATTTTGGAGAAGGCTATTAATAATAAACACCCTGCTAATTTGAATTTTAAAAATTCAATTAATGCTCCTTTCACTAAGCAGATTTCTCTTGCTAAGCCCAATCAATTGGGTTCAGTTTCCCCTAAAATTAGTGGGCCTTTCGCATCCAAGACAGCCACTATGGTTGGTATTGTGGAAGGGGCTAGTTCGGGTTCCAACCCAATGCAGATGGGGGAAGTTGTTGCTGGTAGCAAGGCTTTTGGGCAAGATATGGTTAACGGAAATGAGATGGTTTCGATTGGTGCTACTATCGAGCTTAAAGAAGATATTGTCGGTGAAGTGCGGTGTCCTACCACGTATCATGAAATAGAGATCATTGGTGTTGGGGGTTTGATAGAATCAATGCAGCAACCTGAACTGGCTCAACCCATCTTGAAATCTCCCAATCCTCCTTCGCTGCAGCAGTTACCTTTTAGTACTGCGGATGTGACGGAGTCTCGGTCTCCGATTGGGTTAGATCCAACGAGACATACGGCGTTAGTGTTTCACTAAGACAAAACTTCAGTAGAAAAAGATCAAAAGAAAAGGGGAAACATTACGGGTTTGAATAAGGGGAAAGGTAAAAAAAATTCTAATGGTTTGGGTAATTGTGCAGGTGGTGTTAAACATTCAAAAAATATTAAAATTTCCCAAACCAGTGGTAGTAAATTCAAAGGAGGTAATACCCACAAACTCTTGTTAAAGGATTCCATGGCACAGTTGGCAAAGGCAATTGCTGCTTCAAAGTCTAGCAATTCGGGTTTTGATGGTGCTCCGATTAGTGAGGATCACATGGATGATTAAGCTACAGTCTGAAATATTAACTTTAAGGGTTTGGTATTTTTTAATTTTAAATTATTACACCCTTATTGCGTTTTACTTTGTTTATACTTTTCTTTTTCATTTTTTGATATTTTAATGATGTCGAATTTAACAATTTTCTCTTGAAATTGTCAAGGATGTGCGAGCAATAAATTTACCCTAGTTTTTCGCGAGTATAATGTTGAATACAAACCTGACATTGTTTGTCTTTTGGAACCAATGATTAGTGGTCAAAAGGTGAATTTTACTATTGAAAAATTGGGTTTTTGGTTTTCTCATCGTGTAGAAGCGATGGGCTTTTCAGGAGGCATTTTGTAACATCTGCGTGCTTGAATCGGATTTGGAACAGTGATAGAGTACAATTGAGAATTAGAATATATGGTTGAATTTAGAAAGGTTTGGAGAAATCAAGGATGTATTAGTAAAGGTGAGAAAATAGGAAGGACTAAATAGTAATTTATCCAAATTGAATTATGAGTCATCATGGGAATTAGATTGATTAAGGAGGGGCAAAAGAGTAATTTGGTGAAAGATATTTTTGGAGGCAAAGTTTTGGGCCAAAGTGTAAAGTTGGAAGGCCTAAGGACTAAAAGTGCAATTTTACCATTTTTTTAAGTGAGATATTTTTGAAGAAAAGTCTAGAGAATTTGAGAGAGAGAAAAATCAATTAAAAGTAAAAAATATCAGCTCTTTTCATTGTTCAACCGTTCATGCAATTCCCTCTTCCATCCAACTTTTGATTTTATTCCAAATAGGTCCTTCCATCATTTTTAAGCCCTCCAAGCTCCAAAATCTCCTATTTTCTTTGAAATTTCTGCAAGAAAAGTATAGAAAGGGGTTAGTAGACACCTCAAACTCCTTATAGAATTTATTTTGAGGTGTTAGAGAGCATAGGGACTAAATTGAGAAATTTTGAATTCAAGGGTTAAGGTAAGAAATGGTTAAATTCTCATGACATACATGTATTTTACTGTTATTTAGCATGAAAACTATTGAATTATAGCTTATAGCTTATATGTGTTTATGTGAAATTGAAGAGAAAGAGAAGAGAGGCAAGGATCAAATTGAAGACAAAGGAAAAGAATAGAGCAAGGGGTAAAAGAGAAGAAATTCAGCCTTTTGTTGTAAGTACTACAAGAATTTTAGTTTATAGCCTATTCTTCATAATATATTTGAGCTGTTAGCATGGAAATTGTTGTTTAATTAGGTGTTATAAAGATGATTAAGTGAGATTAGTGTAATAAAACATGAGAAAGAAAATGTTTTCATTGAAACAGATTGGACAGAATCAGAGGGTTAACTTTGAAAATGCACTAAAAATTGTGTATATGGAGTTAAGGGTCGAATTATATATGTACTTAAATCTTATTGTGTTTAGTTTCATATGGAAGAAACAGTGAATTAAATGGATCTGTATATTCTGAGTTATAACTGATTTTGTGTAACAAGGTCAGAGCAGATACGAGTTCCCCTGTTCTGACTTTGAAAAATAGTAGAAAAATGAAGTAAAATAATTAGAGTCTGAAATTTATATGGTTGAATCCTTAATGAATCTATTTTCAAAATAAACAGACTAGAACATTATTGGATCTCTGTAATAAAAGATAGATAATTTTTAGTGAAGAAAGATCGAAACTGACAGACAGCAGAGAAGGGGTAAATTGAAAGAATTTACTGTACAAATTTGCTAAAGTAAAAATTCTGGAAATTTTATGGTAAAAATATGATTGAGTATAGTTTCAGAAACATCAAGCGGATATTAATTTCGAATTCTGTAGCTCAAGATATAAATAATTTGGTGACTGTGACGCAAGTGGACAACTTTGAAAATTAATGTGAAAATAAAAGTAAGAGGTATATGATGATGAATATGTGAGAAAAATATATGTGTGAAATATTATGTGTTTAATTATAATTGTTGATTATATGACTAAATGGTGATGTTGTGGAAGCATTTTTAGAAAATAAATGTGAGAAATACATGATTATGTATATGTGAAGAGAAATGTAAATGTGATGTATAAGTTATGGATAATGATGTTAAATGAGATTATGCCCATGTAGACGAAGTAGAACCGTTGTGATATTAGTGGCATGCCATTAAGGAACACTAGCGCGCTCTCTGATTAGCACTGTGTGTGCTCTCTGTTTAGCACGTCTCGTGCTCTCTGTTATTAGCACTGTGTGTGCTCTCCGATTAGCACTTCGTGTGCTCTCTGATTAGCACTTTGTGTGCTCAGTACTTTGTGTACTCTCTGTTTAGCACTTTGTGTGCTCTCTGTTACCCAGCACTTATGTGCTCTCTGTTTAGTACTTCGGTACTCTCTGTTTGTTCCGTTTATCCGATAGGTTCTATAAAAGTCTATTATGGGCCAAGTGGATAAATAAGATAAGTGAGCTATGGTTAAGAAAGCTATGATGGCTAGATTGTGAAAAGTGAAAGAATGTGCAAATTATGACATTGAGGTAAGTGAAATGATGAATACATGAAAGATAAGTACCATATGTGTATGTGTAATTAAATGCTGATAATTAAGTGAACTAATGTGGTTGAAAGGACTAAGTTGTGAAAAAGGGACGAAAATGTAATATCTACCATTGAGGTAAGTTGGTATATGAGAATGAATATGTGTTATGGTGGCATTAAGGTAAGTTAAATGTTATATGCAAGAAAGGTTAGAAATTTTATACGCATGAGCATTGAAATGTTTGATAAAATTAAGCAATAAATAAATAGTCATCTATTATTCTTGTAGTGCTTACTAAGCCTTCACCGGCTTAACGCGTTTATTTTAACGCGTAGGTACAAAGTAACAAAGAGAAAAGTCGAGTTCAGGGACCTCTCATCACATCACATCATCCTTTGGTGGACTCCAAATATAGGTATTTTTTTTAGGAAATGGCATGTACAATAGTATCTGTGTGAATCCCTAATGAGTGGGAAAATGTTATCTCGAATGTTATGAATTATGAAAATAAAATGATTAATATATGATATTTCGATTTGAATGGTCTTAAAAGACATCGGTTTTTAAAGAAAATTTTCTGTTACTCGACTTTCTGTGCCTTACTGTAATGTAATGCTCCTATACTGGGTTTATACGTATAAATCGAGTATAGGGGTGTTACACATTTGGATTGGTTAGAAAGAAAATCTTAGCATGCTAATTCTTCATAATCATCTACAATTTGTTTTGTCTCATGTGTTCGGTAAGAACATTCCGATCCCTTTTTACATTATTTTTGTATATGGCAGCCCGGATCGGAAGAAACGTAAGGAGTTATGGAAAGAGTTAAAATGTGCTATTCCTCGTGATCAATCCCCTTGTATTTTTATAGGAGATTTTAATGCGATTTATCTCCAAATGACAAAAAGAGTAATTTTTCTACAGGTAAGGGATGTAATTCATTTGGAGAATTTGTTGATTCTAGTAATTTGCAGGACTTAGGATTCGTTGGACCCATATTTACTTGGCAAAAAGGAGGCGCGATGGAACGTTTGGATAGAGCCTTAGCAAATGACGAATGGATTTCATCTTATCCTCAGAGCATTCTCTCTCTCATCTTCCAAGAATTAAATTCGATCATAGACCGATATTGCTTCAAACCAATCACTCTAGACCTTCAGGTCAAGGACGTCCCTTTAGGTTCTTAGCTAGCTGGACTAAGCATGTAGGGTTTCCTTCCCTTGTTAAAGACAAATGAAGTTTTTCAGTTGACATGTTCCAATCAATCTTGGATTTTACTAATCATGTGAAAGAATGGAATAAGTCTGTGTATGGTTTTATAGGTACCCTCAAGAAGCAATTACTGAAATCTCTTCTCCAAGCCCAAAGTGCCTTAGAATGCTTTCCATCGAGTCGATTAGAGCAACTTGAGGCAGAGATTAGAGATGATCTTGAAAACGTGTTGGACCATGAAGAGCTTCTTTGGAAGCAAAAGGCTAGGTGTGATTGGTTACAATTTGGAGACAGAAATACCAAATTTTTTCATAGTTGAACGGTGCAACGACAAAAGCATAGTCGCATTCATGCCTTGCGCCTTAACAATGGGGAATGGAACACTAATCAAGGCATCCTTCAAAATAAGGAAATGCAGTTTTTGAGAATTTGTATGGTGAATGAACGGAGCCGATTCGGGGATTACCATCCAACTTATTTCCTAGCCTTAATGACCAAGACATCACTTTCTTGGGAAGAATGGTGACAGATGAAGAAATTAAGAAAGCCCTTTTTGATATGCCTCTCTTAAAAGCGCCTGAAAGTGATGGTTTTCATGCTCATTTCTTCCAAAGTCAGTGGGACACAATGGGAGGATCAGTCTGCGAATGGGTGCAAGGAATCTTCCGTGGGAAAGACATTGATCCAGAACTCAATAACACTTTGATTGTCTTCATTCCTAAAACGGAGCATCCAGAGGATTTTAGTCAGTTTCGACCTATCAGTCTCCGTTCGGTAATGTATAAGCTTCTCATGAAAATTATTGCTAACAGATTTAGATTGGTATTCCCAAATATTATATCACAGGAACAAGCTGGCTTCATTGCGGGTCGAAACATTTCAGATAATGTTATTATTACTCAGGAGGTTATACACTGCATGAGGAGTAAGAAGAATGGGCGAAAATGGATGGCTCTTAAGCTTGACCTAGAGAAAGTGTATGACCGTGTGAGTTGAGATTTTATCAGGGCATCACTTATGATAGTTGGTGTCCCGAATTTTCTTACCTCGGTCATTATGAAGGCGATTTCTACTTCGACAATGCAAATTCTATGAAATGGCGTCCTTTCTCAGAAATTCAAACATGCTAGGGGAGTTAGGCAAGGGTGCCCGCTTTCTCCTTATCTTTTTGTGCTTTGCATGAAGTGGTTAGGAAGAATAATACATTCTCAGATCGACGATGGAAATTGGAGACCTATTCGGCTTTCATGTTTGGGACCTAACCTATCACACCTCTTCTTTGCGGATGATTTGGTGGTTTTTTGTAGAGCAGAGATGGAACAAGCCCAGCTAATTTCAGGTATGTTAAATCAATTCTGTGATTTCTCTGGACATAGGATTAGCATGAGGAAGAGTTCTATATACTTTTCCAAAGGCACAGACAATGCTACCAGCATTAGGATAAGTCAGGAGTTTGGTTACCAGTGTGTCACCAACCTTGGGACTTATCTTAGAGTTCTTTTTCTACATGAAAGACTCACCAAAAGCATGGTTCGGTTTATTGTGGATAAAGTACGGTAGAAATTGCAAAATTGGGAAGCTAGAAAGCTTTCTATTACTGGACGAATCACTCTAGCTAAATCTGTGCTTCTATCCATTCCCAATTACTTCATACAGTCGATGGTTATTCCGGAAGAGGCATGTGCTGAAATTGAATAGATTGCTAGACAATTTATCTGGAAAGCTTCTAATGGTCACTCGAAATTGACATTAGTTGGCTGGGATTCTATGTGCCAACCAAGGGATAGAGGTGGACTTAGGTTTAGACGTTTGCATGATCAAAATCAGTCTTTTCTTATGAAGTTGGCTACAGTTTGCTCACTAAGAATGATGCTCTTTGGCTAAAAGTTCTTCGAGCAAAATATGGTATTAAAGTCAATCTTCCTGTTTCTATCAACAGAAGCCAATGCTCTCACTTGTGGTGCTCACTTTCTAAGGTATGGTTTTTTCTTACTGAAAATTTAGCTTGGTCAGTTGGAGACAATAGTAGTATACGGTTTTGGCAAGACTCTTGGATCACGGGAGTAGGTCCTTTGAATGCTAGTATTCCGGCGCATCATAATTTAGATTTGGATTGTAAACTTAAAGAGATGGCTCTCTCAAATGGCTCTTGGAACATCGAACTTTTTAGGATGTGGCTCCTTGATGAAATCATTCAGCGTATCATCAGCATTCCCGCACCTCATCCTAGTGTAGGAAAGGATAGAATTATATGGGCACCAACTTCCTCAGGTTGTTTCTCTATTCATAGTGCTTATTGGACTATCAAACAGGATATGTGAGCTCCTAAAGATTTGAATTGAAAACCCATCTGGAAATTCCATTGACCTCAAAGAGTTCGATTCTTTCTTTGGTTGGTTTATAAGCAGTGATTGCATTCTAATTCGGAGCGGACTAGGCGTTGAATGGGCCATAACAGTTCGTGTTCCATTTGTGGACATATAGTTGAAGATACACTCCATGTTCTTCATGACTGCATAGCAACTAAAGATGTGTGGAACCTTGTTGTAATGACCCAAATTCACGGGCACCGAAAAAGTGAGTGATAGGGCCTCCGTCTTAGTAAACCGAGTCCGTAAATAATTATTAGGAGTAATTATGAGTTTAGAAGTGTGTTTAATTAAGCTTTAATTAGGTGAATTTAATTTAATTTAGAGTAATTAATAAAAAGGACTAAATTGAATAAATGGTGAAAGTCTAATTATAGATTAAAAGAAAGAAAGAGGGACTCAAGTGGCAATTATGCCTATTGTCTAAATTGAGGCGGCAAAACAGAGAAAAATCTAGATTTCTCTTGATTTTTTTTAATTTATTATTAATTAATATTATAATATAATAATATAAATTATTATTTAATTAGTATTATATTATTATTATTAACTAATATATATATATGTATATGAAATAAAAGAATAAAGAAGAAAGAAACAAAAGAAATAAAAGAAGGAAGAACAGAGAGCTAAACGAAACAGGGGAAGGAGAACAGGGAAGGAAAAAGAAAAGGGGAAAACTAGGATTTTGAAGCTTTAATCTTTAAGTGGTAAGTCAATTAAGTCCTTTTCTCTTAATTTAGATGTTTTAGAAGCTTTAGAACAAAGTTTTGATGAAATTAAGTTGAGTTCTTGGAAGTTTTAAGGTCTTTGAACATAGTTCATGTTGAACAAAATAGTGAATTAGGGATTAAATTGAATGAATTTCAAGTTAGAATTGATAAAGGGATTAAATTGTAAAAGAAGCTATAAGTTTTGTGATAGAAGGATTGAATTCAAAGAAATTTTAAATTAGGGTTTTATTATGAACATTTGATAGTTAAGTAGAATATGAAAGGAAATTGAATAAAAATAAGGTATGAATTAAGTTAGAAACATAAATGAGTTAATTAAGATTAAATTGGAATTAAGGCATAAATTGGATAGAAATTCAATTATTATTATTAATTAGTGTTGTAATTAATAGTGTAAATTATTATTATAAATTTTGTAGCTAGCAAAGAACCCGAAGCATCAGCACAAAAAGGAAAGGAGAAAGTTAGCGAGGAATAATCGCGAAATCCGGGTTTGTATTACTATAATTTAAATTATTCATTATTTAATGTTTATTTAGATATTTATATTTAATAAGTGAAATTGAAATTGAATGTGATATGAATTGTAAATTGAAAATCCCTATTAACTAGTCGGGCTGAGTCGGATATAGTTGGCATGCCATAGGATTGGAAGAGTTCAGGGATACTTCGACCTCGAGTCGATGAGACACTGGGTGTCATTATTTTACTTCGGATAGATTCGATGAGGTACTGGGTACCACTTTACTTCGGCTAGGCCGATGAGACACTGGGTGTCACTTTATTGCTTCGAACTATCCGATGAGGCACTGGGTGCCATTCTGGTGTGTTTGGTTGGATCCGTGTATCCGCCAAGGTCCGAGTCTCGTTAATAGGGGTAAACAGTGCGAAAAAGGAAAATTGAATAGAAATGAAAATTGAGACATATAAAGTGATGTGTAACGAAATTGAGAAATGAGAATGAAATGATTAAATTGATTGATATTGATTCGAAATGAAAGTGATGTATAAATTAAGATATTATGTGTTCATGTATTATATGATCGATTATGTGAGATTATTATATTATTTATAATTTGAATTATAGTAATACCACTGAGTATGAAATACTCAGCGTACGGTTGTTTCCGTGCGCAGGATTGTAGAAATTAAGGTCCTGGTTCAGCATTCAGATCGATCTCGACTTCAGTATAAATTTGGTGATGTAATTCTCCTCTGTTTGTAAAAGTGGCATGTACTAGGTGTTGTATAAGTTACATGTATATGTTTGAAATGTTGGTTACAAATATATGTATATACTATATTTTGATATTAATTTAGTAAAATGATACATAGTATATTATGAAATTTGGCATTTTGTTTGAATGAAAATGTATAAAATTATGAGTGAATATTGAATAATATGTAATGGAATGATTATGATTTAGGTGAATTTGAGTATAAATTGCTTTGGTTGCTAGTTGAAATTGCAGGGAAGGTTAGATGTCTATAAAAGGGGTTATATCGCGTTTGAAATAAAAATTTACTAAAAATCTGTGGAACATCAAAATAAGTCCTAATGTCCTTTTAATACATATTTTAAGTCTCGAGGGTCCATTTAAGGTAATTTTATGATTATTTTATAGTATGATCATTAATTATCTATTTATTATTTGTAAGATTATCCGATATGTCTGGTAATATTCTGTAATCCTATTTCGGTGATGGTTTAGGGTTAAGGGGTGTTACAATTATTGGTATCAGAGCTATCAGGTTTAGTCGATTCTCGGACTAAATTGAACTCGAAAATCAAGTTTAGAAGTACATGCCACTTTTGGGTCAAAACTAAGTCGGGATCTTTGGATGCTGATCTATTTATTTATTTTGTTTTATAGATTGAAGATGTCAGATGAAAGAATAGATAATATTGATCAAGAAATGGACACTGGAGACGAAGAGTCGTATGGGTTAAATGAGACAGAGTCAGTAACACCTAGTGTAAACCCAGTAAGAAATCCACCTCTTAGAGTAGAAAGAAGAAATGATAGAGATGATTCTGATATACTGAGAATAATTGCCGATGCATTACAAAGAGTAGCGGGGACTGCTCCTGCTACGACTTCTGTACCAACTCAGAGACGGGCCCCGATAAAAGAATTGAGAAAATATGGTGCCACTGAATTTATGGGTCTAAAAGGAGTTGATCCATCCACAGCTGAAAATTGGATGGAGTCGACCAAAAGAATTTTACAGCAATTGGAATGTACCCCCCGAGAATGTTTGATTTGTGCTGTATCGTTACTATAAGGGAAAATTAAAGTCCGTGGTGTCTAGAGTGTCAATAGAGGTGTCAAGTCCATTGGGGCAAACAGTGTTAGTAAATCAAGTGTGTCCGAGATGTCCGTTGATTATACAGAATAAAACTTTTTCTGTCGACTTGTTGATTATGCCATTTGGGGACTTTGATATAATACTGGGAATGGATTGGTTATCTAAATATGGAGTGATTTTGGATTGCTATAAAAAGAAATTCAGTATTCAGATGGAAGATGGAGGTCAGATGGAGGTAAATGGTATCCGTACTAATGGGCCAGCCCGTCTTATTTCAACAATAAAGGTTAATAAGTTACTTCAGCAGGCCTGTTCAGCATATTTGGCTTATGTCATCAATTCAGATTCAGTTGAAAGCCAATGCAGTAAAATTCGGACAGTTTGTGAGTTTCCTGATATATTTCCCGAAGAATTACCGGGTTTGCCACCAGACAGAGAGGTTGAGTTTGCTATAAAGGTTTATCCGGGTACAGTTCCGATATCCATACCCCCGTACCGAATGTCACCTACAGAGTTAAAGGAGCTAAAGATACAGTTGCAAGACTTATTAGATCGTGGTTTTATTCGCCCTAGCATATCACCGTGGGGAGCTCCAGTGTTATTTGTTAAAAAGAAAGATGGCTCGATGCGACTTTGTATTGACTACCGACAGTTGAATAAGGTAACAATCAAGAATAAATATTCATTGCCTCGCATTGATGATTTGTTTGATCAGTTGAAAGGAGCTTCTGTATTTTCGAAGATAGACTTAAGGTCAGGCTATTACCAGTTGAAAGTAAAAGAAAGTGACGTTCCGAAGACAGCTTTCCGTACGAGGTATGGTCACTATGAGTTCTTGGTAATGCCATTCGGATTGACTAATGCCCCAGCTGCTTTTATGGATCTCATGAATCGTATCTTTCAGCCGTATTTAGACCAGTTTGTAGTTGTTTTTATTGATGATATACTGGTTTATTCAAAGTCAGAGTCAGAACATGATCAGCACCTCAGAATTGTATTACAAATATTACGAGAGAAGCAGTTATATGGAAAGCTTAGCAAATGTGAGTTCTGGCTATCAGAAATTGTATTTTTGGGACATGTGGTATCGGCAGATGGAATCAGAGTTGATCCGAAAAAGATTGAAGCAATTGTTCAGTGGAAAGTACCGAAGAATGTATCTGAGGTACGAAGTTTTCTTGGTTTAGCTGGATATTATAGAAGATTTGTGAATGGATTTTCGAAGATAGCTTTGCCGATGACTAAATTACTACAGAAGAATATTCCTTTTATCTGGGATGATCAGTGCCAGAGGAGTTTTGAAGCATTGAAGCAAATGTTGACAGAGGCACCAGTTCTGACATTACCAGAGTCGGGGAAAGATTTTGTAGTGTACAGTGATGCTTCTTTGAGTGGTCTGGGTTGTGTATTAATGCAGGACGGAAAAGTAATAGCCTATGCATCTCGTCAATTGAAGCCACACAAGCGTAACTATCCAACTCATGACTTGGAACTAGCAGCTGTGATTTTTGCTTTGAAGATTTGGAGACATTATTTGTACGGTGAGAAATGCTACCTCTATACTGATCATAAAAGTTTGAAATATCTTCTTTCTCAAAAAGAATTGAATTTGAGACAAAGACGGTGGATAGAGCTTCTAAAAGATTATGACTGTGTTATAGAATACCATCCGGGAAAAGCTAATGTGGTAGCTGATGCACTAAATAGAAAAGCTGCAATTGAATTAAGAGCGATGTTTGCACAGCTCAGTATCAGTAATGATGGGAGTCTTTTGGCCGAATTGAGAGTAAAGCCGGTAATGTTTGATCAAATCAAATCAGCACAATTAGAAGACGATAAATTGTTGAAAAAAAGAGAAATGATCCAGAATGGTACAGCAGAGAATTTTAGTATTGATGATTGTGGATGTTTGAGATATCAAAATCGGATTTGTGTTCCAACTAATTCTGAGTTAAAGACATCGATTATTCGAGAAGCTCACGACAGTCCATTCGCCTTGCACCCCGGAGGTACGAAGATGTATCGAAATTTACGAGAACTATATTGGTGGCCAGGAATGAAAAGAGACATAGTTGAGTTTGTGAGTAAATGTTTAACTTGTCAACGAGTAAAAGCAGAACATCAGGTTCCTACTGGATTACTTCAGCCTATTAATATTCCTGAGTGGAAATGGGATCGCATCACGATGGATTTTGTTACAGGATTACCATTGTCAGCAAGTAAAAAGAATGTCATTTGGGTGATAGTTGATAGACTTACCAAGTCAGCACACTTCATAGCAGTCAGAACAGACTGGTCATTGCAGAAACTTGCTGAGGTTTATATCCGAGAAATTGTAAGATTACATGGTATTCCGGTATCAATAATTTCAGATCGGGATCCTCGATTTACATCAAGATTTTGAAAGCAATTGCATGATTCCCTGGGTACTAAACTTAACTTTAGTACAGCTTTTCATCCGCAAACAGATGGACAGTCCGAACGGGTAATTCAGATATTAGAAGATATGCTTCGAGCTTGTATGATAGATTTTGAAGCAGGTTGGGAACGTTATTTGCCATTAGCTGAGTTTGTCTACAATAATAGTTTCCAATCTAGTATACAAATGGCCCCGTATGAAGCATTATATGGTCGAAGATGTAGATCACCAGTGTGCTGGACAGAATTGAATGAAAAAAAAATGATTGGGCTGGAATTAATTGAAGAGACAGAAGAAATGGTTAAGAAGATTAAAGATAGATTAAAAGCAGCCTTTGATAGACAGAAATCTTATGCTGATTTGAAGCGTCGGGACATTGAGTATTCAATCGGGGATAAAGTATTTCTCAAAGTCTCTCCTTGGAAGAAAGTGTTGAGATTTGGCCAAAAAGGAAAGTTAAGTCCTCGTTATATTGGGCCATATGAAATTGTAGAAAGAATCGGTCCAGTTGCTTATCGGTTAGCTTTACCTCCAGAATTGCAGAAGATTCACGATATTTTTCATGTTTCTATGCTACGAAAATATCGATCAGATCCTTCTCATATCATTTCTACTGAAGACATTGAAATTCAACCTGATTTGTCTTACGAAGAAGAGCCGGTTCAGATTTTAGCACGAGAAGTAAAGGAATTAAGAAATAAACGAGTTTCCTTAGTAAAAATCTTATGGAGAAGTCATAGCATGGAAGAAGCGACTTGGGAACCAGAAGAGACTATGAGAGCACAGTACCCCCATTTATTTTCAGGTAAATTTCGAGGACGAAATTTATTAAGGGGGGGAGAAATGTAATGACCCAAATTCACGAGCACCGAAAAAGTGAGTGATAGGGCCTCCGTCTTAGTAAACCGAGTCCGTAAATAATTATTAGGAGTAATTATGAGTTTAGAAGTGTGTTTAATTAAGCTTTAATTAGGTGAATTTAATTTAATTTAGAGTAATTAATAAAAAGGACTAAATTGAATAAATGGTGAAAGTCTAATTATAGATTAAAAGAAAGAAAGAGGGACTCAAGTGGCAATTATGCCTATTGTCTAAATTGAGGCGGCAAAACAGAGAAAAATCTAGATTTCTCTTGATTTTTTTAATTTATTATTAATTAATATTATAATATAATAATATAAATTATTATTTAATTAGTATTATATTATTATTATTAACTAATATATATATATGTATATGAAATAAAAGAATAAAGAAGAAAGAAACAAAAGAAATAAAAGAAGGAAGAACAGAGAGCTAAACGAAACAGGGGAAAGAGAACAGGGAAGGAAAAAGAAAAGGGGAAAACTAGGATTTTGAAGCTTTAATCTTTAAGTGGTAAGTCAATTAAGTCCTTTTCTCTTAATTTAGATGTTTTAGAAGCTTTAGAACAAAGTTTTGATGAAATTAAGTTGAGTTCTTGGAAGTTTTAAGGTCTTTGAACATAGTTCATGTTGAACAAAATAGTGAATTAGGGATTAAATTGAATGAATTTCAAGTTAGAATTGATAAAGGGATTAAATTGTAAAAGAAGCTATAAGTTTTGTGATAGAAGGATTGAATTCAAAGAAATTTTAAATTAGGGTTTTATTATGAACATTTGATAGTTAAGTAGAATATGAAAGGAAATTGAATAAAAATAAGGTATGAATTAAGTTAGAAACATAAATGAGTTAATTAAGATTAAATTGGAATTAAGGCATAAATTGGATAGAAATTCAATTATTATTATTAATTAGTGTTGTAATTAATAGTGTAAATTATTATTATAAATTTTGTAGCTAGCAAAGAACCCGAAGCATCAGCACAAAAAGGAAAGGAGAAAGTTAGCGAGGAATAATCGCGAAATCCGGGTTTGTATTACTATAATTTAAATTATTCATTATTTAATGTTTATTTAGATATTTATATTTAATAAGTGAAATTGAAATTGAATGTGATATGAATTGTAAATTGAAAATCCCTATTAACTAGTCGGGCTGAGTCGGATATAGTTGGCATGCCATAGGATTGGAAGAGTTCAGGGATACTTCGACCTCGAGTCGATGAGACACTGGGTGTCATTATTTTACTTCGGATAGATTCGATGAGGTACTGGGTACCACTTTACTTCGGCTAGGCCGATGAGACACTGGGTGTCACTTTATTGCTTCGAACTATCCGATGAGGCACTGGGTGCCATTCTGGTGTGTTTGGTTGGATCCGTGTATCCGCCAAGGTCCGAGTCTCGTTAATAGGGGTAAACAGTGCGAAAAAGGAAAATTGAATAGAAATGAAAATTGAGACATATAAAGTGATGTGTAACGAAATTGAGAAATGAGAATGAAATGATTAAATTGATTGATATTGATTCGAAATGAAAGTGATGTATAAATTAAGATATTATGTGTTCATGTATTATATGATCGATTATGTGAGATTATTATATTATTTATAATTTGAATTATAGTAATACCACTGAGTATGAAATACTCAGCGTACGGTTGTTTCCGTGCGCAGGATTGTAGAAATTAAGGTCCTGGTTCAGCATTCAGATCGATCTCGACTTCAGTATAAATTTGGTGATGTAATTCTCCTCTGTTTGTAAAAGTGGCATGTACTAGGTGTTGTATAAGTTACATGTATATGTTTGAAATGTTGGTTACAAATATATGTATATACTATATTTTGATATTAATTTAGTAAAATGATACATAGTATATTATGAAATTTGGCATTTTGTTTGAATGAAAATGTATAAAATTATGAGTGAATATTGAATAATATGTAATGGAATGATTATGATTTAGGTGAATTTGAGTATAAATTGCTTTGGTTGCTAGTTGAAATTGCAGGGAAGGTTAGATGTCTATAAAAGGGGTTATATCGCGTTTGAAATAAAAATTTACTAAAAATCTGTGGAACATCAAAATAAGTCCTAATGTCCTTTTAATACATATTTTAAGTCTCGAGGGTCCATTTAAGGTAATTTTATGATTATTTTATAGTATGATCATTAATTATCTATTTATTATTTGTAAGATTATCCGATATGTCTGGTAATATTCTGTAATCCTATTTCGGTGATGGTTTAGGGTTAAGGGGTGTTACACTTGTTGTCCCTAGCAAGCAACAAAACAGGTTTTTCTCTGAACCCTTTGATTCTTGGCTACTTTCTGCATAGCAGCTAAAGATGTGTGGAACCTTGTTGTCCCTAGCAAGCAACAAAATAGGTTTTTCTCTGAACCCTTTGATTCTTGGTTACTTTCTAACATTTGTTCCACTGTGTTTCTTCAAGATCAAGGAGTTTATTGGGCAAGTCTCTTCGGGTTGATTCTTTGAAAGATTTGGAAGAACTGAAATCTCTTCATCTTTCAAAATGTTTCATGGAGAGCTTATGATGCTATCAAAGTTTCAAAAAGTTGGGCACGTCAATTTAGTAAATGGTCGAATAGTCCAAATTCTCTTTCTTTACACTCCCATATCAGTGAAATTTTAACGAATACGGAAGTACATCTATTCTCTGATGGAGTTGTGGCGAGTGGAACGGGACATGCTGCAGTAAGGGGTGTTATCAGAGATTCAAGTGGCCAATGGATCGTGGGATTCAACCACTACTTGGGTTGTTGTACATCACAAGAGGCTGAGCTTTGGGGTATATTGGATGGGATCTTGATCCTATTCAAAAATGGATTCCATAAGGCTACTATTCAAACAGATAGCCTAGATGTCGTTAATCTTTTAACTGGAGCTGCAAGTAATTATTTAGGCATCACAATTCTCAGACGTACCCAATGTTTATTTCGCAGTGAAGGTCAATGGCGAATTCGACATGTGCCTCGAGAAAAGAATTTGGTGGCAAATAGTTTGGCTAAAATGGGTCTATCATGGAAAGAAAACTTACAGACCTTTGAAGAACCATCTAAAGAGATGCTTGGAATGATCCACTATGATATGGATAATGATTTTGCTATACTAATATTTTGATATAGTTTGTATTTTATTTATTCACCAAAAAAAAAGAGATAAATTTGCATACCAAATCAATCCAAAAAAAAATCCAAAAATTCCAGTAATTAAATTTTCAAGTCTAGCAAAATCATATAAAATAGGGTAAACTGTTAAAATAGTCATTTTTGTTTGTCTCAGGTTACATTTTAGTCACTTACGTTATTGTGTTGTAATATTTTAGTCACTGACCTGTTAATTGCCGTTAACAGTTTAACGATAAGTTGATGTGACACATTAAATCATCATTTCAAACGAAGATTTTAGGTTAAATTATACAATTAATCCCTATATTTTTTCTTTTTATATTCTTTTTTTTCTTTATTTTCCATTCTCTTCTGCTTCTGGAGGAAGCCGACAATGGCACCGGTAAGGTGATGGGGCAACGTTGACTCTGGAATCGGCACCAACACCAAGGAGGAAGCCATGTAGAAGGAGAGAGAGAACATCAGGAGGAGGGAGAGGAGGAGAAGAGCTATCGATGCTACGGTATATATTGGGCTGAGAGCTCAAGGAAATTATAATCTGCCTAAGCACTGTGATAACAACGAGGTCCTCAAAGCTCTTTGTGCTGAGACTGGTTGGGTTGTTGAAGATGATGGCACCATTTATCGAAAGGTACCTAATTTACCCTTCTCTTTTTCTTTTCACTACTCACAAAATGGTAGATCTGTTCAAACAAGATGCAACTCTTTTCCTTCTCTGCTCATTTTGTTTTGGTTGTAATTTAGTTGGATCTAGTTCCCATAGTGATTTTAGTTTGGTTATGTTTTTTGGGTTTTTTTTACTTGATCTGCTTTATTTCAGTTTGATTTGGCTTCTATTTGCTTGCTTGTAATATTGGAAAAATCAACAAAAAGTCATACATGAAAATAGTAGTTCTTACTTAAAGACAATAATTGTTGGAACTAAAACTTTATTAATTGGACTGTGAACAAATTTTCTTGATCAGTTGTTATTTTTCCTTGTATAATCCTCTTATGCTTTGATTTGTTGATTATTTTTTGTTTTTAATTGGATTTGTTGTTCAAAGATATAAGTCACCTCCGATTGATAAAGCAAGCAGTTCAACTAAAATTACCCCCATATTATTCCCAAAATCTAGTCCCTAATCGTCTGCATTTCCAAGTCCAATATGTCAAGTCAATCCTTCCTCCTCATCCTTCCCCAATCCCATTAGGGATGATGCAAATAATCCGTCTAGTCTTCTTCCGTTCCTTCGAAGCGCCATTCCTTCATCTCTTTCTCCTCTCAAAATCTCTAATAGTGCCCTTGTGACACCACTACTTTCTTTTCCAACTTTTCGAAATCTATATATTTACTTTTTTTTTTGAGTAAATAAAGGCAATTATGATAATTTAGAGTAAATATTTTTTTGACTAATATGAAAAAATTAAACACTTTTAATAAATTAATATATATTATTTTAAAATCTATATAATAATATATTTTTGACACATTTTTTAATAAATATAGAGAATTGTGATAACTTAAATTTTTATTATTATTTTACTTATAGAATTTACATTGTGATTTTTTGGATCTACTTCTAAACATTACATGTTTTATCCAAATCAAAGTAAAATATAATAAAAATATAACATGAAATAATATTAAACATGCACTTGGCATTATTTGACAAACAATATTTTTGTAATATAAAAAAATAGTTATTTTTTTTTTTGTGTTGAAACACAAAATTAATGGTTATCTTCTATTGAATTTTGGTTTATTAAACAATAACTTTAGAAAATATCGTGTAATGAAATAGTTTTGAAGTTTTTTAAGGAAAAAAAAAAACAATGTATGTATAAATAAATAAGTTAAGAAATATCATATGAATGCTATTTCTAACATAACAAAAAGGCAAAATATTTCACTATAAATAGATATTATTATTTAACTATATATGAATATACCCATAATACATATACTGAAATAGTACATATTTAATTATAAAACAAAGTTTTGAAAATATATAATTATCTAAATATAAAAAGATGAATAATACGAGTGAAGTACAATTCTTTTTTAGTGAGAAAAAAAAAACTTAATAATATAAATGTAGTCCTTAATATAATTTACTTTCTTTTCTTATTTTGACTCTAATATTTTTGGGATTATTTTGACTTTCAACAGTCAACCTTCAATCTTTAAAGTTTAATTAAATTGTTGTTTTTATATGAAAAATTGACTGAACAATTTAAATTTTACTTGATTAAGAGCAAACCGTGCCTAAGGTTCAAGAGTGGCGTCTAACAACCATCATGACATCTAAATTGTTGTGAAGTTAAAGTAATCCTAATGAAACCTTTTCATGACCATCCTCTCAATGCAATATCATCCTTCTACTAAAATATCTCGGATTATCACAATAGGTTTAGTGTGATGTTATTTATGTGACGAGCCATATTAGAACTTGCAACTCATGGTTAATTATTGGACATTAAGAAACGATTTCTATCAATTCATAATACTTTGACCAGAGTTTTGATTAATTAACCACAGTTAATATCATACAAGAAATGTCTCCAATATCACTCAAATTGATAAGGTCTCTCTGATTCACTCATCCACCTTTATATGATTTGTGTTATGCCAAAAGCATCCTACCTTAGTCATATGTCTTTTGAACTTGTTTCATAATGAATTAAAGCAGAACTTTCCTTATATAAGATGACTTGGAGGACTAATTTTGCATGGGGTCTATGTGAGAACTTATTATGTTAGGAGTATGCCCTAGAGCTTTTGATGTAATAAGGATAATTTCATATAATTGACTACTTATTTATTATGGCAGTCTTTATTATATTATGATTATATTAATTCATTTTCTTTATTTTGAAATATCTTAAATAATATAATAAAGTTTTTGGTATGTAAATTATAGTGTGAAGGAATTCATGAAGAGTTAATGATGCGAGATTCTCATTGCATGCAAATGTTAAAATACTCAATTTATTTCTAATCGAAAAGATATTAATTAAGTTCTTAAAACAATACATTAAATTGAACCCTCAACGATAAAGAAAAAAAGAGATTAACTAGGCTCTTCTTATAATGGAAACGATCATTGATTGATTTGACCATTAACATACGCTTATATGATTGACAAAATCACTGAGAAGCTAACATGTAGCATGCCACTTGGACAAAGTATGTTGATATAGCATGTCACTTACCATATATTTAAACAATTTAAAATCTTAAAAATTATAAAAAAAAATACTAAAAGTGCACATGTAAAATGAACTTGAACAAATAAATGTCCAAGTTTATCTGAATTTAGACATCTATTTATTCATTCAAATCATTTTAGATGTTGTTTAAAATATTATAAAAATTATAAAAAAATTAAAAGCTTAAAAAATTATAAAATTATAAAACTATAATTTTTAGTTTGAATTCCAACAAGAGGTGACACGTGAATATATTGGAAAAGAAGAAGAGGATAGAGATGAAAAAAAAAAAAATCGTGTCATGAGAGGGGAGCTCTAACCACGATCTGGGAGCTAAGGGAGTAGTGCGTTTGCGTTGTAGGCCGGGGAGATCCAAAAGAAAACAGATGGATGGGTTGTTTATGTTAATGGTGAGAAAAATAAATTGCCCATATTTTTGGTTGATGATGATGTTTCGTAAGAAAATTAAAGTAATTCAACCCTGCAATCTTAGTATCTTCCTTTTGCATTAATGTATGGGTTAACGAGTTTTTATCAATTCATGAAGTAAGAAAATGTAAATTTCCACAGCAAACCTTGAGTTTAAGAAGTTATGGTCCCACTCCAATTCTCCACGCTTTTCATGTCCTCTCATGATACACGTTTTGAATAAAACTCTGAATCCATTTATATTCTTCTTGCCATTCTAATCACCACTACGCTCCACTTAAATTAATTTCTTTTCTTAATAATAATAATAATAATAATAATAATTAATTTTTAAGTGTTTTGAGCGGTACAAATTAATCCCCTACTTTTGGAGGAAGCAACCTCTCCTGAGAGGTTGGCTGGCTGCAATTTTCTTGATAAATTATTATTAACTTTCAATTACCAAATTGGGAAGAAATAATATCCCGAAGAAAAGAGGGTTACCTGGAGTTGGAATTGTATGTATCATCTACACCATTTATATATATTCATTCGAGATCAAAATTAGATGGCATGCCCTGCTCTTGCCACGTAGACAGAATGGCAGAAAGAGGTTTCTTGAATTTCATGAGAAGTGTAGGTGAAGAAAAAGATTCATGGTGTTTTTTTTTTTTTTTTTAATATTGGAGTATATAATATATAGAATAAAATACAATGTTTAGCTTTATGAATACTCCAGGGTGACATTGGACCTTAAAATCTTTCTCTTTCTCACTGGTGGTGAAATAGCTCTACCAATTAATTAGATTGCCCCATCTCCACTCTATTCTTATTTTCCATTACATTATTATTTATTTTCTAATTTTTAGCTATTTTAACATTTCAATGCAGCCTTTAGACAGAGGTTAAAAAATAAAATAAAGACATAAAACCTACATTTATTGTTTTACAAGTTTCCCTTACGCTGATACACAAGCAAAATCCATACTTACGATCCAAGCAATCTTTTTTTTTTTTTTCCCTTCTTTTGCTTTGAATAGAACCTACGATACAACAATACTCAAGTAAGAATGTGAATTTTGTTAGTGTCTTCAGGTTTATAAAAGGACAATTAATTAAGAGAGTACTTCAAGTGTGCTTTTTCATAATCTGGAAATAAGAAAGAATAATAAATTATTTAATATCTTGTTTTTGGCCTGATTTAATGCAAAGTATTAGGTAAAAAGCGAAAAAAAGAATTGAATTCCCTTCTCAACTCTCAAGATAAACAGGCTTGGGAGCACCTAAGCTTTAGAGGAGACAAGCTAACTTTTGTCGTTCCCCTTTATTTCCTTTTAATTCTCTCTCTTTCTCCTTTTACTCTTCCCTCTCATAGTATTGTTTATATTTTGGAGTAGCAGGGAAGGGAACAAGAAAGTAAAATAAAGATCTCCTCCATTGTGGAATGGGAAAAAGATAATTAAAGAGCAAAGCAAAGGGGAAGGAAATGACTTGGTGCAATGACTGTAGTGATGTACAAACTATTGAGAGAAGCTCTCCTCCATCTTCTCATAAAACTGTTATTGCTCAAAGGCACAAAGATTGTCTACTTAGAACATGCCCTTCTTGCGGTCATCAGATCAAATACCGTGATCAGGTCTTTCAACTTCAGTATCTCTTTCTTATGTACTTACTTCATTGATTTTGTTATATGTATGTATATTTTCTGTTTGTTCATGCTTCTTGGATTAATGATCGTTAAATGTGGTTTACTTTTTTCTTTTTGTTGTTGAAAACCTGCACAAAATTGTGATGGTATAGGGTGGAATTCATGATTTGCCTGGATTACCTGCTGGAGTGAAGTTTGATCCAACAGATCAAGAGCTTCTTGAACATTTGGAAGGGAAGGTGCGCTCTGATGCTCGCAAGCTTCATCCTCTTATTGATGAATTTATCCCTACTATTGAAGGAGAGAATGGAATTTGCTATACTCATCCTGAGAAGTTGCCAGGTGATCATTCAATATATTTATTATTATTATGTCTCTCTCATCTTTTTGAACTTCAAATGCTAATTACATTATCATCACCACTATCTCTCATCTATCTGGGGTTTTCATCGTGAGAAAAAAAAAATATAACCAGTTTTCTATTTATAAGAAAAACTGGGAAACATTCTTAAAAATATCATTTGATATGATGGAATGGTTAACCATTCTCCTTGTTTGAAGAAACCTACCAACTAACCTTTATTTACATAGCATTTTGCATAAGATAGAAATTATGAAGAAACCTTGCAACTAACCCTAGTAGCCTTTCGCCCTTTTCCATTTCCATTATTGAAGAAATACTCTCCAACTACCCCTACTAGTGAATCTTTAGTTGCATTATTTGTCAATGACATTGACATGAACCCGGTTCCTTCACGTTAATAACTAAATAAACTCTTATGAAATCAATGATGAATAGGAGTAAGCAAAGATGGCCTGGTTCGCCACTTCTTCCACCGGCCCTCCAAGGCATACACGACCGGGACTCGGAAAAGAAGAAAGGTTCACACCGACACAGAAGGCGGAGAGACCCGGTGGCACAAAACAGGCAAGACCAGGCCAGTTTTCATTAGTGGAAAAGTTAAGGGGTACAAGAAGATCTTGGTGCTTTACACCAACTATGGGAAGCAAAGGAAACCCGAGAAAACCAATTGGGTGATGCACCAGTACCATCTTGGCAACAATGAAGAAGAGAAAGACGGTGAGCTTGTCATTTCAAAAGTTTTCTACCAAACACAGCCTAGACAATGTGGTTCAATCAAGGACTCCCTAAAGTTGCAGAATGGACATGAAGCTTCTCATCACCTTAAGAATAATAATAACAATGGGCTTGTCGAGTTCTATAATCCTTCTTTCATTTCCTTTGATCAAGGTGGCCAAAGCAGAGCCAATCCAACACAGCTACTTCCCCACTTTGCAGTCCATGATGGGCCTTTCATTCCTTGATAAATACAAGGATCAACTGTGGGAGGTGATACGTAGTCTACATAGTATATATGGATCCCGGAGGCAAAATCAAATAAAGCATTAATTGGTGACGTATAAATATAATAAATTAATATATATATAATTAGCCAAAAGGTTGGGAAGAATAAGGAATGATTTTATAGCTAGTTGAAGAGGAGAAGAAACATTCTACAGGATGGAAGAATATATGAAGATTTCGCCATAACCACTACTTTTCCTTTCTTTTTTTATTTTTCTATGGCTATTCCCTGTTCCTCCTCTAATCGATGCTTTGTACAGTGTAAACGACAAGCTGTAAATGTGTTATATGCTTCATCAAACTTTAATCCTGGAGAAGTTTAACTTTTGGAAACTGTACAAAGGTGTGATACACTTACCACAAGTAGCAGTCTGATAGGTTTTTATTCAATACTTCGTCCTTTATAATGTATTTTGAACCTTTTCAATTCCATTTTATATGGTAAAATATAGAGATTAATATAATTACGAGTAACCAATTAAATATTCTTATATCCTAAAAACTTCTTCTTCTATGTTCATATTGACATTTATGCCTTCCAAAATCCAAAATCCAAAATCCATACCAATCTTGATAAAAATGATGAAGCTGAACACGAAAAGAAGAAAAAGGAAAGATACGTTTACCAAATCTTTTCTGGTGTTTTGAACCTTCTGATTTATTTATTTATTATTTATGGGTAGGTCTCATTTATTAGTAGGTACAAGTAAGCTGCTGGAGTTGAAATTTCAATGTCAGAGAGTTCACTGTGACACCTTTTCCATTAATGCAATCTACAACCCTTTGACACTGAGTTTATAGTTATAACTCACAAGCATAAGGGAAACTCGTTTATAGTTATACCTTGTTTTGATTATATAAATTATCTTATACTTCCAAGTACAAGTCAACTGGAGCATCTTGCTTGCACCGTAAATATATCCACCAATTTTTATGAAATAACATGAGAGGAAACCAAAGGTAACTTGGCAAGTGAGTGATGTGCCATTCATTATTTTTTTACAATTTCTGTAAATGTTGAAAATTAAATTTGTTAAATTTTTAGAATTCAAACTAAAATGACAAATCGTTGTAAACAGTATTAAATTTTTGTTGGGTCAAAAAAAAAAACTCATCTCAGCTAATGACAATTAATAAGAGAGTGATTAAAATATTTAATTTTAAAAAGTTGAATAACTAAATAAAAAAAATTAATAGTTAGATGACCAAAATAGAACCAAAAGCATAGTTGGGTGACTATTTTTGTAGTTTACCTATTTCTTTTCTCATTTAATCTTCACATATAGCTTTGTCCAAACTAACAAGTAGCACATTGCATTTTCAATGGGAGATGTGGCTTCAAACCTTGAAAACGATATTGTTAGGAGGGACAATCACGAACGCCGAACATAAATCGTAAAATGGGTACGAAGAATACAAAAAAAAAAAGTAAACCATATTGATAGTCACTCAACTATGAAAAGTTACAAAATAGCCACCCAACTATTTAACTTTTTTTTTTTGTACCAATTATTAAACTACTAATAAAAATTTAACTTGGCAGCTTTTAAAATTGATGTAACAATAACTTTAACCTTCAACATTTATACATTGTAAATTATTTTTTTTTTGTGTAGTTTTGCTTTCTTTTGTTACATTGAGAGCTAGATTTAAAACAATGAGAAAATATGAAAATTATTATATTGAACTTTTTAGTGTTTTCATTTTTACTAGATTTTCGATCAAATTTAGTTAATAAATTTGTTTTTTTAACTTTTTAGGTGATAGGTCAAAAAAAAAAGTAAAAATGCAAAAAAGACTTTTTTTTTAAATAAAGACTAAGCCCTAGTATCTTTTAGGATTGTCGTCGTCCCTTGTTATAGTGGAATATTGTATTTTATATTAAAATATTATTATTCAATTACCCATTGTTCAATTAAAATTCCTGTATCATTTTACTATAAATAGAAACTATGGGATGACCTAAAACTAGACAAGACGTAATCAATTAAGTGTTGTTATTCTGCTAGAAAATAGTGGTAATTTATTTATAAGAATAAATTCTATGTTCTGAAAAGCTCAGAGTTTTGGTTCCCATAGAGAGAAATTAACTTTGTTAATAAAAATTTTCATTTTGTGCATTTTGTTTAAGCCTACACTCAAAGAAATTCGTAGCTTAGAATAGCGAAAAATATCGTTTGGTAGAAAGTTGGAAAACGACTTAGACCACCTCGCACAAAACACATGTAATAATTTGGTTTAGCGTTTATTAGTATAAATAACACAAAGATTGATTTTAAAAAAAATAAACTTCCATTGTGCCTAAAAACACCATTTTCTAAATCGATTTTTCCAACCCTTGTGGCTATCAACTCCAGAGAAAATGTCATACAAAGACTTAGAATTTGCATTGGCCAACTTCTTATCTTCAGTGGCCTATACAAGTTCAGATTTAGGAGTTTGAATTCTTAAGATTTCAGTTGCAAGTGACTCCTATCCAATAAGAATATAATGTTAGGATTTTCCATCCAACGACATTATAAAGGCCTTCATTCTTGCCTTCCAATATGCGTAGTTAGATCCATCCAATATTGAGGGACATGAGATAGATGAACTTTTCATTAGTAGAAAAAAAATAACACTAAAACACCATTTACTACATCATGTGCTAAGCTCTGATACTAGTTAAAATACATGTTTATGTATAACAACTAAAGATAAACACAATACGATTGGTTATGTAGTTCAATAATCACTTATGTCTATCGGGCTATGCTTAGAGAGTCAATTCATTATCTTCAACCTCATACAAAGAAGGATTGAAGTCCTACTAGTCACTGGTGTTACAACCATCTCTTTCCACTAAGTTTTCAAGAGATTGAGTTTTTCCCTTGAAAACTTAGTTTGTAAAATCAAGTGATTCACTTGTTTTACTTACAAAATGCATTCATTAAAAAAACAAGTTCTAAATGAATAGCTTAAGTGTTAAAATTCTCGATACCTCTAACCTATACAAGTCTCAAATATATATGTATTACTGGACTTTTTGATATATAGATAAGTTACAATATTAATCCTCACCAAAGTGATCGATAAGTTAAGACTATTGATATCCTAATAAAGTTTAGAATAAATAAGATATCTCTAAAATATGTCTTCAAGTCATTCAAGCCAATCTCCAAAAAAATAAGGGATTTGATTCGCTTGATCCCAATCAAACAATCTTCAAAAACTTGTTCATCCATAAGATTGATATTCAAATATGAGTTAATACACATACATGATATCAACGAAGTCAAGGTCTAACTTATTTTGTTAAAAAAGTTACTAATTTCAAATAAAGCAAGTTCTAAAACCTGAGCAATAACTGATGCTATTGTCCCTATGTTGAAATGTGGCAACCATGCAACAACATAGCCAGCTGCAACAGCATGCACCGAGCAATACCAGACATGGTTCAGGCAGAAGACAGATTGTAACAAGCAGATTTGGTCCAGTTTGTTTTTAATTTGTTTAGTTATAATTTTAGTCTTGTTTCATTAGTTTGTAACAAGTCAACTCTTGTCAAGTTTATTTTGTTGCTTTTAAGGTTAAATCAGCTATGTTAGCTGTAATTAGCAGATGTTTAGGAGTGATGATTGTGATGTTATTGCTTGTCCACTAGAACAAGTAATGTTTGTTTTTTGTTATGTTATTTTTACTACTTATGTAATGTTGCTATATAACATATTTCAATTAATGAAAATTGTAGATTATCTTCTCAACAATTCTTGAGAACTATGGTTCTGTTTTTGCACTTTCATTTGCTGAATTTCTTTGTTCTTGTTCATTGTGAATTAATTAAAACTCAACACCCTGCTCTCATAACAATCTCAATAGATAGAATTGCAACAAAATTCAAAATGGAAGTAGTGGATATAATTGAGAATGTTTGTTCTATTTGTGGGAAGAATATTAAAGCTCTAAAATAGTGCTAATCTTGTTATAGTGCAGGTATATATGCGTAGTTTGGTGCTGACTGCCAAGCGAAATGCATCATTTTATTATTTAGAGCAAACAGTTCAAAGCATGTTTGTACTTAGAATAATCAAGCTTTTATGCATCTGGAAAAGTTCTTTAAATCTAGTATGACAAACCAAAAACAAAGTGGAGTGAAACAAATGCAATAATGGAGATCTAAAGGGGTTTTCACTGTGCCCACTTGCCCCCACTATACTCCATCCCCTTTTAGCAAAGCTAAAAGCCACAATTTTTAAAGGAATCGGCGTTCAAGGGTTTAAGAGAATATGCATGGATCTCACCCATACAATGGTTCTTAGGCATACTTTTAGCCTCTCGTCGAGCACTCAGTGCAACTTTTCTTCCCTGCAAAGTTTCCAAATAAACACTAAATTCTGTCTCTACCTTCCCGTCTCTCTGAACCCGTGTCCCTTTATTATCAGCCTAGCTTTACATCAAGGAAATATGCGAACTCCCAAAATTCCCATGCCATATCATGTCCATCCATTGATTGAAGACGGGTGACAGATGGGCAGTACTCCGACGCCCAAAAAGTCTCTTGTTTGTCCGCCACTACTATCTTCATTCTGCAAGCGCTGACGCTTTGCAGGCTGCATTTGCAGTTGATTCAAATTGGAAATGTCATTTGCTGAATTTTCTAAATCACTTCCAAAACTAGTTGGTGGAGTGTTTGACACATACAGACCACTATACTTGTTCCCATCTTGAATTTGACTGTTGCTACACTTGGTTCCCAAGCTTTCTAGGAATGATGTGTCAGTAGAAGTAGCACCAATTTGGGCGGCTTTCTGCAACAACGCTGTGGCAGACATATTTGCGGATGTGGTTTGATGAGAGTGGAGCTTTTGAGTACTGAATAATGAAGGAACACTCACAAGCTGAGCTCCATTTTCTTTGACATTGTTCAAAGGAAGGGAAGTGCTTGTTAGCTCTTCAGCATGACTCGATGACACCTTATTCCCTAACACCCAATTTAAGTGATAACCAGATGCAGGAGGATTCGAAGTTGAAACTAGCGGATCGCTGAATATGGATCCCGAATTCAGGGAACCAAAATGATGAATCTCTTGGAGACTTTTGGGAATTGAGTCATGGAATTGAGATGCTTGGCCCATCCATAAGGAAAGTCCACATCTAGTTTGATCTATCGTTACGTCATTGCTTGAAATTGGCTTGAAAATAGGTGGAAAATGTTGTGCCATGGGCGGTCCTATTTGGTTCCCCATAAGATGGTGATTGATATTGCCATGCATGCTGGAAGCTGCATTTACTCTAGCGGTTTCCTCTGCCAGGGCATCGCAGAAGGCCCGATGGGTGATGAAGCTATCTCTTCTGCTCAACAAAAATTCACAAACGCCACGGCATGTCTCAGACAACTTTAAAAAAAAAAAAAAGACTTTTCAATTTTTATGAAAAGATATTGCTGTGGATAGAAATCTCATCTTGGTTATTTTGATAAATAGCAGAAGGAATCTAAATCGCGACAGATTGTAACATCATAATGCAACTGTTGTTTAAATAATCGGCCAGTAAGCTAATTGATAAAGAGAAAGGGTAAGAGGGGCTTCATTCCATTTTTATCTATGTTGTCATTAGTCTTTATGGAATTCTGACTGTTACTGTTGCATGAAGAAAGCGACACTTTATCGTCTATCACACAGACAGAAGTAGCAGAACCACAAAGAACATCAATTTCATGGTCTATTCCATTCAGATGTGAAAATGGCTGTACGAGAGATATTACCTTGAAAATAGAGTACCACAGTCGCATTTGTATTCCCTGGTGCCGCAGGTTTTAGAGTGTGCTTTCCAATCTGACTGCACAGCGTATCGCTTGGAGCACTTGTCGCACTTCCACTTCTTCTCTCCATGCTTCCGACAGAAGTGTTTCTTTATACCGGTGAGGTCTCCAAGAGCCCTTGAAGGATGGTGATGCACGCAGGTCTTTTCAGGGCACACGTACACTCGTTTTCTTACTTCTTTAGTGCTCCTTTGCTTCAGCTTCCATGGAAGGTTATGTCCCCGCCGATGAAGTTGAAGGTTTTGATCTCTTTGGAAACCCTTACCGCATATTTCACACAAGAATCTGTTGGTTGCCATCAGAGTCTTTGGGGACAAGGCTATAACTTCTGCTTCCGGATCTGCTATTGCCCATATCATATGTGGAAAACGAAAACAACATTTTGTCATTACGTTGACGAAGATCACTATTAGTGAATCCTCAGAGAAATTAGATATAGGAGGAAAGAGAAGGCACTTGCCTGGTGTTCCTGGTAGGTTTCTTTTCTTCTTTGCAACTGGAGGATTGGATCCAGGTATAGGATTTATCACAAAAACATCTGAAATTGATTCTTCTGTCATCTTCTCTGTTAATTCCAATATCTTTGAAAGAAACCCAGAAAACTTAAGATATATAGCTAACCAAAGATGTAATATATATATATATTGATGTTGTGATTAAGAGAAACTCATTGATGAAGAGACTGAGGCTTGTTCTAATAGTTTCTCAACCCTAACAACATAAGCTGATATATGCAAAGGAATGGATCTCTCTTCTTTCTAAAAGGTGTAGTGATTTAAATTATAGTAATGACTTGCTTTTAGGTGGAACAGAATAGTAGAAGTTATATTATGAAAGGAGGTGAAAAGTTAAAGTTGAGAGGTAAGGAAAGAGGTTGAAGAGACCGAGAGAGATGAAGTGGGAAGAAAGCTAATCTCCATACTTTTTCATTTGGAATGATTATCCCATAATTTGTATGCTTTTTGTTTTTCCATTTTTATAAACTTTGCTGCTGTCTTCCAATCTACATTTTTTAATTCCACTTGCATATTTGAAAAAACCAACTGAATAAATGTACAAGGAATGGAACCTTTAAGCAGTGGCGAATCATATTTAATGTAAGCATCCACAACACAAAGGGCAGCTCCAGCTATTTCAAGCAAGGGATTCATTCTTTTTTCCTTTCCAGATTTGAAAGAAAGATAAGTGATCAGTCATTATAAGAATTACTGTGCAATGCCATCACCTGGAAAAAGCCCCAAGGTACGTAATTTTATCATGTATTTTCTATTGCTTTCTCTTTGCAATTATAAAGTTAATTTGATAACAAAGTGGAAATAAATATTCACTTTATCATCTCTAGTTTCTTTTTTTTCATCGATTTATATATTATTCAAAGACAAAATCATGGATAGCTTAAATTTTCTTAACACCAGTTCATTTAGACCTTCCTAATAAAGACATCAATGTAAATAGGGTAAACTACAAAAATAGTCACTTTATTTACCTCATATTATATTTTAGTCACTTATGTTTGAAATGTTATGTTTTAGTCACTTATCTTATCATTTTTGTTACGAAATAGTCACTCTGCAGTTAAGCTCCGTTACCTCCCTAATGGCAATCCTACATGACAGTTTAAATGGGTTTTCAATATCAACTTAGATATTCAACTGGGATGAGAATAGTTTTTTAAGTCAAAATGGAAAAGAAAACTAAATGAAAAAGGAGACGAACGATTTTTTTTTTTAGTTCAAGGTATAATTAATTTAAAAAAAATCAATTAATTAATTTAATTTAATTAAAAAACTATTCTTGTCCCAATTGAACATCCAAGTTGGCATTTAAAACCCATTTGGACTGTCACGTAGGACTGTTGTTAGAGAGATAGTGAACTTAACGGCAGAGTGATCACTTCGTAACAAAATAATAACGTAAGTGACTAAAATGTAATTTGAGGCAAACAAAAGTGACTATTTTTATAGTTTACCCATGTAAATATTAGTTAATACTTAATCTGATGAAAAATCTAGGAATTTAACACAAAAATTAATATATTAAAAAATAAAACAAAAAATTTAGTGTTAATAAAGTATTAATTAATTAAACTATGAACCTACATGTAGTTCATTATTTTCACTTTGTAATTAAAATTTCATATATAGGATTAATAAAGTGTTTTCTTGAATCGCCTTTGTTTGTAAATTGAGAAAAATGGATGATAGTATAGCTGAAGGATGATGAGAGAAAATTACAAAATTTCTTTCTTCATTTTTTTGGACAGCTAGAGGACATATCACAAATAATCATATTATTAGAATATGATTATTAGAATGCATTTTACGATTACGATTGTTGAGATAAAATAAGTTAAGAGTTGTTGAGTAACACTCGATAGTGTCAACTGTAGATTACAATTGAGGTAGTTAAATATTCGTCTTATTTGGTTCGCCAATTTAATGAAGAAAAGTTTTGGACTTGGTTATGTGTTGTTTTATTGAAGATATTTTTGGTCCATCTATAGAAACCAATCCTTGGTATTTGAAGATTGGATTGAATTTGTGTGAATCAATTAAACCTTTAGAATGTGGAGATTTAATCGAGATAGTGTTGCTAATTTTTGAGAGCATATCATCGATTGATTGTGCTTTGATTGTTATTGATGTAATAGTTATTTTTAGTAAATTACTTTGTATTCATGAAATTCTATGTTATCAAGCTAAAAATTAATATATGCTTTGAGGCTTGTATAGATTTTATATGAGAGCTTATTGAATGTATTCTAATCTGTTTATTTGAGGAACTGTTTCATAAGAGACTGCAAACCGAATCTAAGCATTGTTGAGCGTTTACTGTCCAATTTCTCAAGGGGATGGATTTGGAGGTGAGTGTTCTAGTCTTTAGGTACAAAGGTGATATCTCTATGCTTGGGGAGTGATAGAGTGTGAATCACTTGTTGTATTCGTGATTAAAGATAGTAGAATTACTCACTGAACTAAGCTCTGTAGACGTAGGGAAATCAAATTGCATAAACAAATTTCCGTGTTATTTCTGTCTTGTTTGCACAATTTTTCGTAGTGCCAAACTGTAGCGATCATTGCAATTTTGTACTTGCAATTTTCATTTTAAGCAAATAGATAACTTAAGAATTTTGTAGAATTTACGTGAATACTATGTTAAACCTATGATGATATAATTATGTTTAATATTCAAATAATTATAAGATTGATATAAACGAATTGCAAGTGAAATACTCTGAATTAAAAATATACAAATAAAGTTTAATGTTAATTAACACTAATTTTTAGTTGAGAGCATTTGACCACCCTACCTGTTAGTCCTTAAAGAAAATATAAATACAACCAAAAATTTTTTTTATGGGAAATAGGGGGGAGTTTCCATTGGTTTCTAAATCAAATGGTTGCTACAAAATCACTTGGTTCTCTCACAAAATCTGCCATGCACATGCCCAAACTGCCAACGAGGTAAAATCCAACAAAAACACACAATTAAAAGCGAATAATCCTCCCATAACTCATTATTTACCCATTGGATTATGTAATTTGAGAGTTACTTCCATTATTGAGCAAATGGAATTTAAATTTTATATATAACTTATTATATAATTATAAAAAAAATTAATCAGATCTAAAATTTGATCTTATATAATAAAATTCTAGAGATCTTTTTGAGAGAAGACACTTCAAATGCTCCATTTTTTATTATTTTCTTCTTCACCATAACTCTCTCTCTTCTATTTTTACATCCGATACTATGTATCAACATGATTAAAATAAAGAAAATTTTGAAGAGGAAGTTGGGAAGTAGGAAAGTCTGATAGGTTGGTCTACTTCAGCTTGAATGGTAGATGAGGATCTATCTTTTTTTTTTTTTTTTCCACTTTAGTTCTTGTTGGTCCTTTCTGTCTTTGCTTTTTTTTCATTTGATGGGATTTTAATCTTAGTACAGATTTCTGCTTCAAATCCGGTCTTTAAGAAACATCCATTGATGGAGTGGGTATTTAATTTCTGGAGGGTGAATATAATGCAAATTGCATGCACTTTGCTTTTGCCTGTCCAATCATGCATTTGTTTGATGGTAATGACAGAAATCAGCGTAAAAGAAAAGGATAAAAACAGGGTTAAATTTTAGTTAAAAAATAAGAGAAAGAGTATTACAAAGTCCTCCCCTAAGGATAAGCTAGGGTTAATATTATCGATAAAGGCATTGAAATTTTAGATAATAAAAGGAAGAGGTTAAAAGACAGTGAGCTGACAAAGGCAGTGAATATTTGGAAGTGAGAGCAGCGGTCGTGTTCTTGAGGCTGACTTTTGCAGCAAAGCCATTCATCATAATCTAATGATGCATTTGCTTTTGTGTGTCATTTTAATATACAAGGTTTGGAGTTTAGCTGTTGAACTGTGGCGGCACCAGAATATTCTCCCCTTCCCCAACACTCCTAAAAGGCTTCAACTTTCAAGGTTTTACTCCTCTCTGTCTCTCTCTCTCTCACTTTATTTATTCATTCATTCCCAGAACCCTGACACATTGCCCTAGTTTTCAAACCGGGGGGGGGGAAGCAAAATGTTGTCACCTATGTTATATTTTTGAAAAATGAAGGGTTTGTTTATGGGTAGGTTAGGCCACCATTACTTTTATAATGCTTTCTGCAATTCAAAGTAGCAGCCATCCTAATTCAACAATGTTCAAGGCATTTAGTATGGATGTAATCAAACTTACCTCAATTCATGCTATCATTGGCATTACATCTATTCGTCAAATCCAAGATTAATTTGTTTCTTTCTAAAAAGAAACTTATTTTAATATAAATTATCTTATTTTCTTAACTTTTAATGTGGCATCGATTAAATTATTGCTGTGAAAATCTAAAATAATTGATTAAGATGACAATTTTATGAAATAGATAATTATTGATCACCTTAACGAGCTTTGAAGAGTTGATTTTATCAAAGTTTATTATGGAGTTGTTCTACGTATGTTGTGGCAGCAAAATAATTGAAGTTTCAAGGCTAATTTCAGTTGAAAATTTTGGAGTGCTAATAATGTTAATTATTTCCCTCTTTTTTAGAAAAAGAAAAATGAAAATACCATTACAGATCGGATCCATTACAGAAACCCACATGCTTCGGCTTGTAAAAAGTAGGAGAATATACACCTTTTCTTTTTCTCCCTAACTCATTTTTTCCCTTTTTTGAATATCTTTTATCTACAATTTAGTACTTTTCTATTTTACTTATTGCTTTTTTACGCATGATGATTTTTTTTACCTTTCAACTTTAAGAAAAAATTATTTTAATTCTTCATTTAAATTTTTACACTTTTTGATTCTTGAACTTGCATTTTTTTTGTCAAAACATCTAAAATGGATGGAAAAGTTAATGTTTGTTAATTTTACTGATGTAGCATATACATGGATGACATGTCAACATTTAATTGATTTTTAAAATTTAAAAATATTAAAAAAATATTTTTATACTTTTTTATTTTTAAAAATTTTTAAAAATTAATTAAATGCTGACGTGTCATCCACGTGTATGCCACAATAACAAAATTAACAAATGTTAATTTTTCCATTTATTTTAAGATGATTTGATTAAAAAAATATAAATTTAAAGATTAAAAAATGAAAAATTAAATAAATAGTTAAAATAATTTTCTTTTATAAAATTTGAACCTCAAATAAGTGGTAATGCCCTTTTTAATTATTTTGCGTTACACATGGCACAACCTAGTTTATCAAAGGTCGGTACTTTATGTTAGGATACTTTGAAACAATAGGGCCCTCTCTTATCACATTCATAGTTATATATGATTTCAGTTATATATAATCTATAATATAAAAATACGAGTTTAAAATAAAAAAGTTGATGTCAAAAATTTATGATAATTATATAGTTAAAATTAATTATAATTTACTAGAAATTAGGATAATTGTTATAAATTAAAAAATATTATAATTTAAAATATTGTGTTAATTTTAAAATAGAGTTATTACTTAAATAGAACTATAAATATAAAATATAGGGAAAATTGTAATAATTATAATTTTAATTAAAATTATTAGTTAAAAAATTGATGTAAAAATAGATTGTCGAAACGTTCATTTTCCGGGGAAAAACAAACAGGTCTCGAAAAATATTTTAAAATCGAAATATGGAGTATTTTAAATGATCGAAAAAATAGGAGTCGCCACCAATCTTTTATATTGTGTGATTGGATCACTACAAAATGTTTAAGATCCATTTTGAAAATATTTTGGTCTTTGAAATCTAGAAAACAATTTCGGGAGTCGGTTACGCATGAGAAAAGGATTAGCACCCTCATACGCCCAAAATTGGTACCACATTGATTATTTTCGGGTCTTGATTTGTTAAACATTTGAAAACTCAAGTAAAACTTAAAAATGCGATCTTTGTTCTTTAAAAAAAACTTTGCATGATTTAAATCGTCCGTGTGTTTCAAATTTCTAAGAGAACTGGAAGTCGTGCTCAACACATTAGGACACTATGTTCTCGGGCTTCCGAAACTAAAGGACATTTTGGAAGACTTTAAAGAGGATATTCGATTGTGTGAATTATACGAAAATCACACCCAGCACGTTAGGGCATGGTTTTTTCGAAATTTTCACACAAAAGGATATTGCCTCGTTTTGCTTTAAAATCATTCGTGTATATATATATATATATATTTTGAGAACTTGAAATTTCATATTAAGTTTAAAATACAATCCTCGGACACATGACTTAAAAAGATTTGAAGAAAGGATGCCCGTTTGCTTCGATTTTCGCGGAGAATTGAAGTCGTGGCCAACACGTTAGGGCATGACGTTCTCGAAATCTCGAAGTTAAAAGGCATTTAAAAACTTGGAAAAAGGATATTCGATTCATGTGAGTTATACGAAAAATCACACCTGACACGTTAGGGCATAATTTTTGAAGTTTACACACGAAAAGGACATTGCCTCGGTTTTAAAATAATTCTGAAAATAAATGTGTAATTTTAGATATGAATGAACAGTTAATAACGAAGATTAAATAACACGAAACGAAAATGACTAGGTAGATAAATGATATACATAAATAAAAAATACGAAATACGAAAGCATAATAATTAAAAATTAAATATAAATATTGAACAGAAAGAAAAGCAAAATAGACGAAGTCAAAAATGCGATTTTTTGGATGCTCGGAGGCAAAACGGTAATTTTTGGAAGATTCAGGGTCAAATATGAAATTTTAAGACATCCGGGGGCAAAATGGTAATTTTTGAAAGGTTCAGTGTTAAAAATGGAATTTTTAGACATCTGGGGGTAAAATGGTGATTTTTGGAAGGTTCGGGGTTAAAATGGAATTTTTGAAAGTTCGAGGAAAAAATGGTGATTTTTGGAAAATTTGGGGTCAAAAATGGAATTTTTGGAAGTTTAGGGGCAAATATATAATTTTGTGAAGTTTAGGGGTTAAAATGTAATTTTTGAAAAGTTTAGGGGTCAAAATATGATTTTTGGATAGTTTAGGGACCTCCTGGGCAATAAAACCAAAAGGATGAGACACATGGCAGCTTCTAAGGCATTTTGGGGTCAAAAGACTAATTTGAAAATCTTTTAAAATTTTTGGGCCAATTTATAATTAAAACAAAACTCGATTTAATGATGAAATCAAAACAAATTAAAAATGAAAAGGACTAAATGCATAAATAAACCAAAAGCAGAACATGTGGCAGTCTCTCAGGCTTCCAAAGAGTTGAAGGACTAAATTAGAACACAATTAAAATTGTTGGGTAAATTTAAAATAAATTAAAAATATAAGAAGGACTTGATTGTGAAAATCAAAAAATACGGAAGGACCAAAAGTAGAAATATCCCATTTTTTGAAAACACGCAGATCCTTGGGGTGGTTCGAGTCGGGTTGGACGGGTCATGGGTCTAGGGACTATATATAACTCATTTCAGCCTTTTTTTTACTTTCCTCTTTCTTTTCTCCAAAAACAACCCTTATTCTCTCTCTGCTCTCTCTTCTAGCTCTTCCTCGATCGACCTAACTTTGGTCGTCAATCGATCGTCGTCTTGCCTTCACACCGTCGCTACACGCTGCCGTCCGCGGCGATTTTAGGTAAAAAGCATTTCCTTTTTCATTTTTTTGTTTTAAAATGTCTTAAACAGTCCTTGAAACTCGATTTCAAACCGAAATACGATAAACTTTGCTTTTAAAAAAACTTTTGTTTCGAAAAGTTTAAATTTGGAAAACAAAACGAGTTTTTATTATTTTTTTTAATTTTTATAAAAAAAATTTGAAGGAAAACAGATCTGGGGTTGAAATCCCTAGATCTAATCTTTTTGATCTTGAAAACGAGTTAAAAAAAAAGGTTTCTTTTTAGGGTTTTTTTTTTTGAAGATTTCTTTTTGATCTGATTTCATTTTGTTGTTTCGTATTTTAAGATTTTTAATCCTTTTTCGTATTTCTTTGCAGATTCGTGTACGACGGAGCACGGACGGCGCTCGAAGGGGATTCTCTCACGAACTCAGGCGACGGTGGCATCTCAAGGACCGTAACGTTCTGACTTCTAATTTCCCTTTTTATTACTATTATTATTAGTAATCATTATTATTATTAATTATTATTAATATTATTAATGATCATTTAATTCGTTTTGAAATAACCGAAAATGGTGGATAATAATAATAATAGTGTATTTAATATATGTTTCATATATATTAAAGATATGAAGAGTTTAAACGACTTCATCCATTAATGATAAATAAAATGCATATGTATTGTACCTGGACACTTTAATGCCTGTGAATTTAGCTTGAATCTGTTTCAATTGCTTGGTGTGCCTATTCGAACTACTTGGTACTGATCTCTAAAAAAGGGAAATCATGTGTATTGATTGCTAAAAAGCTTTGGTTGAATTCAAATGCTTCTCAAAAGGTTCGTAACCTCTATTACAAGGGTTTTGAACCTGTTTTATAACCAGCATTGCAATTATTTCTTTTTGTTTTTATGCCATTAAACTGCTGTCATTTCTTTCTTTTGCAGGTGCGGTAATGGAGGCTGTAGCAGTGACGGTGGCAGTGGTGCAGGGCAAGTTGTTGGTCAGTGCTGCTGGTACTGACGTGGTTGTCTCTGGTTGGACGTGGGTGGACGGCAGCAGCAATGCAAGTGAGGGTAGCCATTTTAGGGTTTGATCTAAGGTGATTTAGGGTTTAGGCCAATGGTTATTGTTTGGATCATTTAAAATTAGGCCAAGTGTTTTGGGTTTGGATGTATTTGGGCTCAGGTTTTGGGTCTGTTAGGATTGGGCCCAATTTGGGCTTTGTAAAAATAGACACTTTGTTTGTATTTTTACCTTTTAAATTTAAAATAATTTTAATTTTAAAAGTAAATTTAAATTTAATTTAAATTTAAATTTAAAATAAATTTAATCTTATAATAAATTTAAAAAGGGGTTCAGTTTAAGCCAAGTCAAAATTGAGTTTCGACAAAGATTATGATAATTTTATTGATGTAAAATGAAATAATTAATTGAATAAAATTCTAAGCATTTTAATTATCTCTTAATTAATATATTAGAGTTAATTATGTTAATCAACTATTGTTTTGAACAATATTTCTCATATTTTTAAATCTATAAAATCTATAATATAATATAATATAATATAATATAATATTTTTGTTATTGGTTTTATAGTTATTATCCCTTGATTAGTATCACGATTATATATCAATTAAAACTAATATGTATCACTATAAACACATGCATTATTAAGGCATTTTCATTCCAATAGCATATGAGGAATTACTGGAAAATCATATTTAGTATTATTTAATAGGTTTTATTTCCATCACAAAAAAAATATTACTTTCATTGTTATTTGATATATTTAGCTATTATTATTTAATATTCAAAATTTACTATTATTCTATTTCAGTAAGACTTACACATTGTGAACGTTCTTTTACCATTGTGTTTTGAAATATTATGACAAATGCATTGTAATGTTAAAATAAGGGTATATTATACAATTAGTCACCCAACTATTAGCATATTTCTGTTTTGGTCATTGAACTATAAAATTTTCATTTTCGTCACTAATGTTATCATTTGTTTTTGTTTTGGTCATCTTTCGTTAAATCATCAACAAAAATAATGATGTAACCTTTTTAAATTGGTATAAGTACACATTTAGCCCTTGATACTTACACATTCAATCAATTTAATCTTAATTCTAAATAATTCAACAAATTTAACCCTTTATATTTGTAAATTTCATCAATTTGTTAATTAAAGATCACTTTGTGATAGCTCGTCAATCTTAAAGAGTTCGTCAAACTTGAAGGGTTCGCCAGCATTACGTGCTGCATGAATGGTCATCTCGCAACAATATGCATTAACGACTTGGAGGGTTTTAATAAAATTATTGAAGCATGTTGGTGGGTTTCTCCAAGGCTTTGCTATACATGTTTTGTTGCTTTAAGAGATGCTGCAGGGTGTGTTATCCTTTGGGTATTGTGTGTTTGAATGAAGCTGAATTGATTGCTACTAAGACTGCCTAGCAAATTTTTGCTTCTTTACAGTGGGTGCATTTAGTTCCCATTGTTATTGAATCTGATTCAGTAGTAGCAGTTTCATGGGTGTGCAAGGAGGAATCTAGGTCATGAAAATTTTGGAAGATTTTTAACGAAATTGATCAATATGTTGACTTTATTAAGCAATTTCCGGTTGTTAATGTCTTTAGAAAGGCTAATGGCTTAGCCGACTCTCTTGCCAAGCTTGGTTGTTTGTCGAAGATCTCTGTTTTATGCTTGGGTTTAATGGTTCTGTTTTACTAGTATACTTTGTATTGGTTATTTCCTTTTTTAATTCAATAAAATTCCATGTTTCCTTAGAAAAAAAATACTTTGTGTTGGTGTTGGTATAAATGCTAGAGATGCAAAATTGACAGAAACAAATACAGTATCGAAGACGACAAATGGTTGCTCTATTGACTCATCCTTCTGATCATATATACATATATAAAGAAGATAAAGCAAAGCATGAATGCATTATGTATGTAAATGTCACTTAGTGGGATTGGATATATTATGGATTCTTCCCTGTTTTAGTTAAGTATTGACCATGTCATTAATTAACCCACTCTTGACCTTTTTCACTGGTATCTTTTGGACTCCCATGCTCATATTTCGAAAGATGATTGAATAAATGTTGTTGGGTGAGGAATTATATGTATAATATAGTACAATCAAGCAGCAATCATTTTGTTGATTAATGTAGCAACTAATATATTATAATCAATGAATGGAAAATTGCAGATACAAACACCCAGATAAAACAAGTACAATGATTGTGGGTGCTAAACCAAAGTGCTTCTTTATGATATGGTTTTATCAAATTAAGTTGCATGGACCTTTTTGTTTGTATAATATTAATTAAGTAGCAAATTGGGATGAATGAGTTATGACAAAGATGATCTGTTTTATGTGAATGTGTTTATAAATGTAGAGAATCATGGAAAATTAATTAACACCCACAATTACAATCAAACCAAAATGATAATGTACACTCGTTCAATGCCATATAAGAAGATCAAAGATTCTGTTTTTAGACTTTTGGGAGGAAAAGCTAAAGCACACCCTCCTCTCTCTTTCTTTCAAGATACCACCTTTTGTTAAAGAGAAATAGTTAGCTAGGTAGGGACTAGGAACCGTCCATTTCATTTTTCTTATACAAAATTACATGTGGAGGGAGAGAGGGTAAGTACTGGCTAAACAAAATTACAAGGTGAGGGGAAATTAAATAATTGAATGACTAAACAAGGTCGCCATCAAATTAAAGTTTCACCGATTAAGGAAATTGAAGAAGACAAATGATATGGTGTGGGAAATGTATGGGAAGGCAGATTGTACAAGTGATTGTACAAGTGATGATTGGGACTGTTGGCATTGAGAAGGAAAAGACAAGGTTTCATTCGAAGTCTTTGCATAAAGGAGGCCCCATCCATCAAATCAATGGCTAGAATTTTACTGCTTATTTGTATTAGAAATTTAAAAATTCTACTCAGTGATCCAAATATTTCTTCATAAAAAATAGCTTAATATTTAGTATATTGACAGTGTACTCTTTTATTTCACAAGTAATTTTAAAAAGTTATCATGTGTCTTTTTTATATAAAATATTTATTTTTTTAATATTTTATTATATTCATATAGGATATTTGATAACCTATTAATTTTACTTGTGAGACTTAAAAACTCCACTATTAGTGTACTCGATTGTCCCCTCCAATGAGACACAACAGAAAATTATTTAATATGTTTAATAAAAAAACCATAAAAAATATTTTTATTCTTAAAACAGAAAAAAATAGAATCCAAATTTTTAAAGGTTATGTGGTTAAGAAAAAATATTTATTATTTATTTCTTCAAATAGAAATTATTTAATATTTAAATAAATTTAAAATTTATATTTAAATGAAGCAGTAAGTGGTAGAGATATGATTAAAGTATATCCAAAATTAGTCGGAGTTACTCACCCCAAACTTAACATTGGAATTCCGAATCCTGAGATGACCTAATATGCCACCATTTTCAATTATGTAAAAGAAAAATCATAGAATACAATAAACACCAATTACAGAGCGCAAGCACGTTAAATGAAAGGGATTCTAGACTTCCACTACATAAAATGAGTTCAAACTATTTAAAGGTTTATCCTAATTAAAGGATTTTAATAATAAATAAATAACAACAATGTGATATAATTAAAAAAAAGAACAGAACTTTCGATCGAAAAAATGGGGATGGTATGGGAGAGGCAGATGTGGAGTGGCTAATTAATCAATATTCTCTTTCAAGTTGATGTATAGATATCACGCATGTTTAACTTGTAAACTGAAGTATAATATTCATGTTGTCAAGTCCTCATGTATGAATGCGGTTTTCAAATCAAACTAGCACAATCTCGATCAAGATAACACGATTACGGTTGTGTTCATTTGAACAATTGGAGAATATGTCTCTTAATACCCACCCCATAAGTTTGAGCGAATCCCTTCATTACCAAACTCGCTTTAAATTTCATAGTAAACACTCACTTGCAGCCTACTGGCCGCTCCTTATTTGGTGGAGGAATGACTAGTTCTCAACTTGCATTTTTAGCCAAAGCCCTCCTTTCTTCAATCATTTTTGCTGTTCACTTTAGATCATTAGGAGCTTCCTTCAAATTTTGTAGAAAAATCACAAGGGACACAGGCAAGACAAAAGCTCTGTAAGAAGGGGACAATGAATCATAGGAAACAAAGTTAGAATATGTTTGGTACAATACCTAAATGTTATAAACGATTTGGAAAATATGTTTTTTTTTTTTTATCAAACTAGATCTACTTGTGATGCTTATGGAAACAAATCTAATCAATCTTAGTACTTGTGTACGAATATGTCTGATGTCGTGGGGAGATAGGGGATGCCATAAGGATCCCATTGAAGTCTTCGAGCTTTTCTATCAATCCAAACAAATTTATAACCACTCCAAACTCTCAATCGAATAATCTTCTTTATTATTATCAGCCCCTCATATGCTTGGAGAACGGAATTCAAACCAAAAATTTGAACACAAGTTATGTAACACTTCATACTCGATCCAATTGCCGAGTTCAAATTACAAGTTGCCACATTCGTTGCCGAGGCAATTACGATCAATTCATAGTTCAATTTATAACATAAAGCATCCCAATATAAGTTAAACATGTATATAAAACATTTTGTGTTCATTTTCAGGTCTTATACGAGCTTACGAAAGCTCTACTGCTAACCCGAAGTCGAATTAGGACCAAATTGTAAGAATTTCAAAATATTAAGTTGACGTCACGACGTCAAGGGTTCTTTGTCGCGACGCAACATGTTGAGTAAGTCTCGTCATGACTTGTAACACCCCAATTCTGATGTGTGCAAGGTTTTAGGCAAGGTCCTAAATTAGTCTGATTAAAGAAGTGGTATCCGCCCAAGAGTTTTCTCTGGCGTACAGAATGGGATATTCCTAATCATGTTTAAGTTGAGGGTGGTTAATGAAAAATCATAATGTTGGATTGGAATGAGATAACAACCAAGTGAAGAGATGAGTATGGAAGAAGTACTCGCCAAAGGCATAGTGCACCATGTTATTAGGGTGATTGTGCTAGTTGCATTGTAAGCGTAGTAATTAAGGACCCTCTGGTTAGGGTAACCAAATATTGTCTCCATTGGATTCTTATTTATATTTGCATTTATAGTTGTAGACCATTAATGGGGATATTTTTGAAAAATTATGACACGTGTCAAGTTTCACTAAGAGAACATGAATTTTATCTGTAAATATATTTTTAAATAGAATTTGTTATATTTATATATTGATTAAGATTTGAACCCAAAAATTTTATTAATATTATAATAGACGAGGTGTCAAGTAATAACATCATTCACTTACCACTGTAATTATATAATGTCATATAGGATTATTTCCTAATTTGATTGTATAGATTATGGAGAAAGGATTGTATGAAACAGAGATATTATCCCTTTCCAATAGTTTTACGACACATCAAGAATTTTATCCTAAATTTCAGGATTTTAATTGTAATTTAATTTTTTTCAGGATGAAAATGTTGAAATTAAGAATGAAAATACTGATGTGGCATAAAATTATTGGAAAATGGACACAAATGATCTTTATGCATGTTAATTTTTTTTTTCTTTTTACATTAACTTGTTTCACGCAAATTTTTTATTTAGCCTACAAGTCGAATATAAAGGCTTAATTTTGTTTGACCACTATAACTGGATTAAATTGTTTTGAAAAATTATAGGAAAAAAAGGTGAAGGCAAACGATTTTATGTCACTTTCTGCTTGCAAGTTAGGGACAGAAATTATTTGTATTTTACAAATTGATCATGCATATCTTAACTGACATATCAACTCCAGATTTGGATCTTGAAACATGTAGGTATGGGCTCTCAACACTTGCCTTGACTGGGCCGCTCGCTTCTAAGAGGATGGAGCTAGATTTGTTCTCACCTATTTGCTTTCTTAATTTCGGTGTTACGGAATTTTTATTAAAAGTTAAATTATAGTTTGCTCTTTTTATTCGAAAAAATAAGTAAATTAATTTGTGTATGTTAGATTAAATAGTAAATTGATTATTTTGTTAAAAGTTCTATCTATTTCTACTTGTTTAGAATTTATATTTATCATTTTTGTAAATAAAAAAAAAGAAATTATATATATCATACTAATAATTTGTAATAGTAATTAATATTTTTAAAAAATATAAATTATATGATGTGCAATTACAATTTGTACTACTAAACATGATATAATAAATTATTATGTAATTACACTCTATCAATCAAACATGTCCACGAAAATACAATTTTTTATAATTAAAAGAGTGTAACTACTGCCTAATAATTACATTCGCATTTAATTACATTGTATTGTTGAAATAGACTCTTAGTGTATTCCTCTTTTATTTGCTATTTCTTTAATAGGTAAAACTCAATTTTATTATAGCTAAGCCTCGAATTTTTAATAAATTATTATAAGGAGTTGATGAAACTTTAATATGCTTTCGTTTAATATTTATAGAATCTATATAGAGGTGTTCATGGCTTGATTCATGTCCGGTCGAGTTTAGAATGGGTTTATGAAAGGTATTTAGATTTTTTGCAAGTTCAGGTTCAGTCCGTCCTATAAAATGTGTTTATTTTTTTGCTCAAGTCCAACCCAATTTAAGAAAGGTAAATTCGAACCTGATCCAACTAATCCATATTTGATTTTTTAGATTATTTTTATTTAAAAATAAAATTTTAAAAAAATACAATACACTAAATGCACTAAAAACGCTAAAATAAAAGTTTTCTAACACATCAAAAAGTATTTATTAAAAAAGATTACCATAAATATAATAAATATTTTATTATATTAAAAAACACAAATAAATATAATAAATAATTTATTGCATTAAATATAATTTTTAAAATTTTATATTTTGGATTGGGTTATTTAGTTGGGTAAGTTTTTTTTTTTTTTTTTAAGTTTTGGATAATGAGTTTAATTGTTATTGAATTAGTGATTTAATATAAATATATAATTATTTTTATAACATAATATATTTGGGTCAAGTCAAGCTCGTGCCAAAAAATATTTTTCAAAGCCAGGCCCATATAGAAAATGGACCTTAAATTTTACCAAAACTTATTTTTTGGGCCTCATATTTTTATCCAATTTTATTTTTATTTTTCAAGCGGACCTTTGGATTTAGATGGGTGATTCGGTTCATGAACAAGTCTAAACTATGTAAAATTTTTATAGAGGAGCAAAACTTAAAGTTTATGTTGAGATGACATTGAATTATAAATTTTTTTAGGCGGGGAAAATATAATTTTATTTCATTTTTAGAAGAAAATAAATAGTATATTTAAGTGTTTGAAGGAACAAGAGTCCCAAACACTTGTTTGCGACTTCTCTTGAAATTATACCAACAAACACAATACAATACTTTAATTGCAAAATTGTATAATCAATTATACTTTTAACAAAAGTTGGTGTCTCACCAAATAATTTTATATATGATGAAAATTAATTATGGTCGTAATATCTATTAAATATAAATAACATTAGTTTTTATATAAAATAAAAATCAATACTATTGCATGGAGATTGGTGGTTGAGAGTAAAAAAATATAAAAGTACAAATATAATTAATAATTTCATCCTATTTGTCATTTAGAATTATACAAGTTTCTTTTTGCTTTCCTTTATTTTCTTGTGAGTAGTTAAGAAAATTTCATGTTGGGTGATATGTATGGATTGTCGCATACCTTAATTTCCTTATGAGTAGTTAAGACAACGAATTCTTTTATCATTTAACATTTTTCTTTAAATTTAAAAAGAAAAAAAAAAGATTTTTCTGTGTTTTATTTATTTATTTTAGAACATATTTTTATATTTTTCTAAATATAAATATAAAACAAAAAAGTGCTACTAAATAATGTAAAATTGATGTTCAATTTGCTTCAAATAAAAAAAAATAAAGGTCAATATGAATAAGAATGCATGGATAAATTTATTATTATGTTTTATATATAAAACATCAAAATACGTATTTAAGGGCACAATTCTTTTTGTAGGTTAATTTACCCATTTTTGAATAAAAAAAACTATAATATAATTGAAGATATAGTAAATAGAATGCATGATACTTGTAGACTGCGATGATAGTTTTATCCCTCTTGGGGTATAAATGAGCATCCTTCCATTGGACATATGAGCATGGAATATTGTGTACCTGTAATTAAGGAATATCCTAATCCTACAAGCCATGTTCTGGTGCCCAGACAGGCTGCCAAATTCTCAAGATGCTTCTTCCAAAAATCATTCAAATCAGACATTGACTACCTAACTGTCGGGCAATCCCGACTTCTACTGAAATTCAACCTCAATTCATATTGATCGTCTTCTTCCTAAACATTAGCTCTTCTCTGGGTTGGGTTGGGTTTGGTCTTGGTATTCATTTCAGCTTTAAATCAATTGTCCCAAAACTACTCCTAGAAGCTAGGTGCTAAAATAAGTAGTGGATTGATATGAAATGAAAATGCTGTTGCTCGCGTACTAGCGCTACTAAATGACCAGTTATTGCTTTGGACGAATGCAGCATGTGATTTGCCCTGCCAACACAATATTCTACCATTTCCAGTTGTGGCCAACCGGATTGATTAGATCAAGTGTCAATTGGTCCACTTCTGATTTCCTACCCATTTTATATTTCTTGCCAAGGTTAAAGAGTAAGGGATGAGGATAGCCATTAACCACCATCCCGTCTTTAAATAATAGCCAAAATAGGCAACCACCCACCCTGCTTCATCCATCAAATTTTCACAAGTAGATAAAAAACAAGCCCAAATTAAGGATTTCTTTTTTCTTTAAAACTCGTTTCATAATCCCATTATTGCTATGTTGTTGTATCAGCGAGGATTGTCTTGTTCAAGACTCTAGAGTGTAGCCAGCTCATTCCAGCAAACTCCCACTCCCTACATCTTATCCCTTTAAATCCCCCCCACTGGCTCTCTCCTTCACATATTCCTTTCTAAAACAAACCAAAAGACATGGCTTCATCAGCTCCTCTTTCTCCCGTTCTCCTCTCTCTGTTTCTAGTATTCATTTGTGGGGTGTCAGCTCAAACGGCTCCCGCCCCTGCCCCCTCTGGCCCCTTGAATTTCACTGGAATCCTTGACAAAAATGGCCAATACACCTACTTCCTTCGGCTTTTGGCAGACACTCAAGTTGGGAGCCAAGTACAAACTCAACTCAACACCACCACTGAAGGCTTTACCGTCTTTGCTCCCACAGATAATGCCTTCAACAACCTCAAAGCTGGTACCGTCAATAATCTGGACCCGGAAGAGAAAGTACAACTAGTTCTATTCCACGTTATTCCCAAATACTACTCCATGAACGATCTCCAATTTGTTAGCAACCCCGTTAGAACCCAAGCTGGTGATGCTTTCGGCCTCAACGTCACTGGCCAGAACAACCAGGTTAACGTCTCAAGCGGGGTTGTCGAGACTCAGGTTAACAACGCATTATATCAAAAGAAACCTCTGGCAATTTATCAAGTGGACAAGGTGTTGTTGCCTCAGGTGTTTTTTGAAGCTAAATCCCCAGCGGCTCCACCTTCACCGGCGACAAAGAAATCATCAACAGGGTCTAAATCCAATTCAACTGCATCAGCAACCGCAGTTGAACCAGCTTCTGCTGATAATTCAGGCTCAACCGGAAGGAATATGGGGTTGGGATTCGTTGTTGGGCTTGCATTGGCTTGCATGGGATTTCTGTCATGACCGGATATATATGAAGTTTGTCTGCATTTTTTACTACACTTTTCCGATAAGGGTCTGATTGGTCGTTGAACATATTCTTCTTGTCCACATTATTTGTATTTCCAGAATATTTTGTTGATTTTGCTTCTGCGCGCTGCTTGATGTTAATAATAATATATGCGAGTTTCTGAAAATGTTTTAATCCCTCCATCTCTCTTTACCTACCAAATAGATCCCAGTTTAACGTTATGTTCATGGACATATTGAGCATAAATCCAAGGGATTAATCCTATAAAAAATATAGGAAAGGATGTAATGAATGAACTGTAAATACAGATGCTGCACGTGATTGGCACCTCATTTTGCAATGTATTTTTCATAAACCACACTGATGGACTCAAATCTCGCTCCGTCAGCTTTCCAAATAATAATTAAGGGGTAAACTTTTAATAATTCCACACGACCGTTACCTCTTATTACAAATTTTTCTAATTAAATTAAATTATATATTTATAAATAAATTTAAAAGATACATTTTAATTTTTTTATTTTCCGTTCTTTTCCCTTCATCTTCTTTTCAACTCAAATTAACTCTATTTCTTTTCCTTTTTCCTTCTTTCTATTTCATCTCCTCCACAAATTAACTCCCTTTCTTATTCTCCTTCCTTACCTTCTCTATATCACCATAAACAAAGTTATATATGTATTGGCTCAATTTTGATCAGGCCCAAAAATAAATAAATAAATAAGAATTCAAATAAAATAAATAAATTAAAATCTAAATCTAAATTTAATTTAAATTAAATGTCCAGGTCCAAATTACATCCAAGCCCAAATCACAAAACTACCCCTAAGCCCACTAAATTCAAATTTTGAGAACATCAAAAACCCTAAAATACTACCCTAACCGCCACCGCCATGTCAGCATCCACGTCACCACCACGTCACCGTCATGTCAGTCATGTGACCTTTCGTCTGCTAACCATTGACCGTTCCTCTGCCCGAGACCCTTTTTCTGCCCCGAGGCCACTCCTCTGCCAGAAGCAACCTACTGCTGCCCCTTTGCATCGAAATGGCAAGGGGCACACCGTTCAACGCCGTTGACCCCTGTCGATGCCCCTGCCACTAGCATAGAAACATACCTGCAAAAAGGAAAGCAGAAACAACATCAAGAACAGAGACAGAGCAAATAATAGTATTTTGTAATTTTCTTTGACTATAAAAGTCACCACAGAATTTGTAACGTTTACACAAGAAATAGAGAGAGAAAATTCACACAAAAAAGACAGAAGGAATTTATAAAAGGGAATTCGGCAAAAAGCATCAAGTAATCGAATACAAACAGTAGATCCAGAATTTGGAAGGTATCCCATTCATCTTTTCATTTCATTTCAAAGTATATATACTTAAATAATAAAGAAACAATACGTAAAATAGATTTCAAAAAGCCAAAATATTTACACAACATTAAAATTTTTGAAGATCTGAAAAATAAAATCCAGATCTAATATTTAATACATATATACATAAAAAATAAACACATGAAACCCATTTTTATCATTATAATCGAAGGGCTTGGGTCGGATTCGAAACCAAGAATTTAGATTTCTTAAAAAAGAGGATTAATGGTTTGTTTTGATTTTTGCATGTATATACGTGTATATTTTCATCTCTTCAAAAACAAATTGCAAAGATTTGGTTTTTAAAAAATATATATATGAAAGAGGGTAGCTTTTCACTTACCATACGACGGCGCGTGGATCCCAGAACCCGACGGAAATCGACAGACGAGAGGTCAAACCCTAGATCGAACCTAGGGCCTTTGAGAGAATTTCAGAGAGTATAACAGGGGGATTTTTTTTTGGAAATCTGAATGAAAAAAATGACATTTTACCTTTTTTTTTAATTAAAATACCTATTTCAACACGGCGTCGTTTTGGTAAGCGAGACTAGTGACCAAACGGCGTCGTTTTAAGGCACCCGGATGTGACCCGACCCGCACCTCTCAAGGATCCACGTGTTTTTGTTTTAGGGGTTATTTGCAGATTTAGCCCCTTCGCATTTTTTAAAATGCATGATTTCGTCCTTAACACTTTTATAAATTTATTTTAAATTTGCCCTTAAATTTATATTCTTTTAATTTTAATCCCTCGACTATTTAGACCCCTAATGTACTACCACGTGTCCCGAACTTGGATTCATTTCCAGTTTGACCCCCCCATTTTTTATATTTTAATTTTTTAACCCCGAATTTCATTTTTTATTTTAATTTGATCCTCAAGCTTTTTTTTAGCATAAAATTTTTCTTTTATTTAATCTTTTAAAATTTTCAAATTTAGGTTACTAATCCTTTATTTTTTTTTTATTTCTTTCCAAATTCCTTTAAAATCGATGCTCAATTTGTTTTTTCCTTTTGAATTGGCTGCCCTCGTTTTTTTGTTAAATAAGTTCTTTTGTTTTGATTTTATCATATTGAACCTTTAGTTTTTATTTCATTATTCATTTTGCTCAACATAATTTTTGTTTATCATCTTATCATGTATTGTATCATATTGTTATTTTCCATGCTGCTATTTTTTACTTTTCATAAGTCGTATTTCATACAATTTGTTTCACTTATGTCTCAATTACTTTTATCTTTTGATTTTAAAATGGAATGCATATTTGTTCATTTTTTTAAAAAAAATAAATAGTTTAGCTAAGTCGTATGTTTCGAAGATACATAAATTATCCTTTCAAGGCAAAGTTTTTATTTTAGGAAATTTGGAAGGTAATGACCTAACGAGTTGAGTATTATTTTCCTTTAAACCAAAATTGAACCTCCTATTTAAAAATTGAAAATTGTTAGAATTCGTTTTTTTTTAAATACCAAAGAATGCATGAATTGTTTTAAAATAAAGGCAATGCTCTTCTGGAAAATATGAGAGGTCGTGCCCTAACGTGATGGGTATGATTTCCTCTTTAAATCCAAAATAATCGAGTATTTTATTCGATATCAATAATTGCTTGATATTCTTTTGTTTTAGGGGATTCAAAAATCGTGCTTTAACGTGTTGGGTGTGATTTTGCCTTGAACCTAAAAAATTGCATATCTTGTTTAATTCACAAATGATGTTTTGAATTTCCACTCGAATTTTTGATTTTCAATAATTAAGACACTAAATAATCAATTAGGTACCAATTTCGGGCGTGTGAGGTTGCTAACCCTTCGGGCGTGTGAGGTTGCTAACCCTTCCTTGCACGTAACCGACTCTCGAGCCTATTTTTTTGGATTTTGAAGACCAAACACTTTACAAAACAAATTTAAACATTTTAGGTGATCCAATCACACCAAATTAAAAAATTGGTAACGACTCTCATTTTCAATTTTAAAACAATTTTCAAAACTCGTACAAAAAATGGTTTCGGCAATATATATATATATATATATGGGAATGAGAGGGTTATAAAAAAAGTTAGGGTTTTTGGGTGATTTCAAAGGTAAATGGATGGTGAATTTGGGTTCAATAGGGAAAGGAAAAGGTCAAAAGAAATAGTGAAAATAAATATTATATTTTTTATCATCAAGAAATAATGAAATGGAGAAAAAAGATCGGGTTTATAACAAGAGGAAATTGGAGGGGAAAGAAATGAAAATCGTAAAACCGTAAAAGGGTAAATTTAAGGAGATGGTTTGGTGAAGATTGTTTTTTTTTCTTTACTAAAATTATATAAAAAAAGTAATTATAATTTTTCATTATTTTTTGGGAAAAGAAATTATTGGAATGCTCTAATAATTGATAGGTTTTGTTTGCTTTGTCGCTTATATGATTTTGATTGATTTATGTTGGAATAAAAATAGTGTTAAATAAAAACTCAAGCTGCATATGGATGTGAAGTAATGATGATAACGTACGATCTTAGAGAAAGATATGACTTAGAAAAAGAGATGAATTGGCTGTCAAAACAAGTGTTGTTTGGCTAATCAATTTGAAAATTGGGAAAAAAAATGAAAATAAATAAAAAGAAGATGAAGAAAGCCAATGAAAAGTTTGTTTGGTTGTTGAGAAAATTTGGATTTTGTTGGAGAAGCGAAGAAGAAGATAAAGATAATAAAAAGAAAGAAAGATGGAAACTAAAAAAAAAAACGTTTAATTTTGTTTTATTTTTTATTCAATATATTGAAATTAATTGTTTTATTTATTTAAAAATGCAATGTGTCAAAACATGATTAATAAACATAAAACGCTATTGTTTTAATGTTGTATATCTTCAATATTATTTTATCCATATTATTTTTTTACTCTTGTATTATAAACCGTTTATTACTATACATTTACCTCAATATCGAAAGATTACGAAATATTATTATACGAAAAATAGGTAGTTAAATTATGTAAATTTTTTTCATTTATAAGGTACTTAAAATTTTATTTTGCTACTACTTTAGGTATCAGCAGTTAATTTTGTAGAATTTTATTAAATTAAAAATAACATGTGTCATAATTTGATTGATTCAGATATTTTATTTTGTAGTGTATGTTTATTAAGATAGTTTTGGTAATGTATATTTATTTTATTAGTTTTATTAGAATTGTTTATGTTTTTTTATATTGTAATAATAATTTGTATATTTTAAGATATAACATTAAACATTATATTTTTGTTTGAATGATTAGATTTGTGTTGAAAGTAATATTAAGATATAATTTAAATTTTTTTTAAAAATTATATAAAAAGTTAATTACAAAAATGGGTTAAAAAATAATTTTCGTTTTTTTTATATTGTTTATTTGCTAAGTCGTTGATTAAAATTTTAATCCGTGTTCTTGAATTCCTTGTGGAAGTTCATTATAATGTGACGGATGCAGTAAACAGATTTCCACAGAACACTCGAACGCCTAATCGCGGCAACTAGCCTCTTTGATCTATTGGAAATGATGCAAATGTTTTCTTGTGTAACAACATACATCTGCAAGTTCATTAGGAAAAATTATCACGATTCCATGTTCTCTGACTCCACAATGGTAAACACTATTCGTAGTAAGTTTCAGTTCCTGTCTTGTGCAGCCGTAATAAGGAGGATCTGCATATATTTCTCATACAACTAGGTCTCATCTACCTGCACAAGCGGCTTACAATGGCGAAAGGCTCGAATGCATGGATCGAATGTCCAAAACATCCAGTGGAAAATTCTTTTCCCCGGATGTAGTTGGTCATCCCTGTCGTAATAAGGCCGCATCTGCAACTCAATGACAATCCCAAGCATGTACTTTTGCATTGCGGCTATCCACCCCTGAAGTTCATTATACGATGCATCCCAATCTCTTTACAATTGATCCATGGTCATCTGTTTAGCCAACCATGTCTTCCGATATGACACTTGGTACTAGAATCGTTCTTGCATTTCAACAATCAACACCGATGCAAGAATGGTGGGCATGTCTTTAACCATTGGCTGCATGCAGTTGTAGATAGTTTTCGAATCAAGCTTGCAGTAGTCCTAGGTCATACATGCAGAAGTGCATGTATAAGGCCCAACATATTTTCATAACTCCTACAATTGGGACCTCTAGATAAATGCAGCTCGTTTCTGCCACTGCACTGCTTGATGGCAGCGTCACAGTTAGGGGTGAGCATTTGATCGAATCGAATTAAATCGAATGAAAAATTTTCGAGTTAATCAAGTTTTCGAATCCTATTTCATCATCCTAACTCGATTTGAAATTTTTACGAATCGAGTCGAGTGAGATAGAATTCGAATCGAATATATTTGTTCGAGTTAAATTAAAAAAATTAATTTAGTGTTGTTTAATTTCATGTAATTTTTTTAAAAAAAATATTTTTATTTAAAGTTTTTAAACATGATTATACAACAAAAAATTAAAATAAATAAGTGAAAAAATTCAAGTAAACAATGACAACACAACAAAATTATAATAAAAAAATAAGTAAAAGTTCAAGTAAACAACATAAATCCAAGTAACAACAATAACATAACAAGATTATAAAAAAACATAAGCAAAAGTTCAAAATACAGTAAAAACCTACACGGCAATACCATTCCAAACAACAAAACAAAAAATAAAAATAACACAATAAAAGTCAAATAAACGAACAGTAATAACACAAAACTATTATAGAATAGCTTAAGTTTTTTCTTTTGAGGGTTTTAATTTAGGGTTTTTTTTAGAAAGAAAAAATAATATAATTTTATTCGGTTTATTCGAATTATTCGAATAATTCGAATTCGAAAATTAAACTCGATTCGAACTCAAAATTCGAAAAAAAAAATTCAACTCTATTCGTTTAACTCGAATAACTCGATTCGAATAATTCGAAATTCGAAATTTTTTTCGAATTTTTCGATTCGAATCGAGTTTTGCTCACTCCTAGTCACAGTCATCCTTGCTCAATAATATTTGGTCTACGAACAACTCTTTTGATTTGAGATCTGCCAACATGAGGTAAACAGATATTATGTTTGGGTACTTGGGGAACTCAGAAGCATGCGTCATATCAAGATCAATGCTCGACATGTGGGCCCTTGAATTATTGTGTATGATGATGCCACGACTCGGGTACCCGATCGAAGGGGCATAATCATTTTTATTATCCGCACCTTCGTCATTGATTTTGTCCGAGACTTTAATTATGTCGGGATTACTAAAATCTTCACCCTCGTGATCAGAATGATCATTATTATCATATCCATCTTCACCATGCACATTGGTCTCAGTCACGACTGGATGTATCTATAAAGGAACATGGTGTGGATTTTCGGCCCATGCCGACGTCGCTTCACCATCGTACTGGTTTGCACATCAAACGTTCAAATTGATGTCAAAACTGTGCACAGACTATCTCCTATTGACAGACACTCTGGGAACCTTTGTACACGGGTCTTCAACTCCATATTGTTGACTTAACAGAGTTACATCTTCAACAAGCTCCATATCCGCTAACTCAGCAAACAACTTAATCGGTTTAGTGTTCACCCTCCTTGTCGGGCAATGCAATGCGACCATTGTCTCAACATCTTCATCGTCTAAAATTTCCATCTCCATAAATTTGATAGAATTTGACGAAACTGAAAATTTGTAGAACAGGTTCGACATCCGTATCCCACAACATCCACAATTTTTTGCATTGATATTTTCTTTCATATCATCAACATAGACATTTTTATTGAACATCATTCCCATTTTCTGTCAAGTTTCAAATATACAACCAACGGTTGTTTCTAAAATAACACCATCGAAATAAATAGCTACAAAAAATTGATTCTCTTTTTTTTTTTCCTCTGAAATTGTCCAAAAAATACTTCTGCTCTTCTCTATAAACTTAAAAAAGTACAATTTTTTCTTTTTTTGTTTCAATTGAAAGAACTTCTCTAAACTTCAAACAAACCCTTCTCTTTTTTTTTTCTCTACTGTGGGGGGCTTGAGTTTTTTGTCGATGTGTGGGGTTTGGTCCCCAACTTCCCCTTATATACTAAAAAAAATAAATACATTTAATTTTTTTTTCTAAAAAAAAAGGGGTCAAAAAGCTTGATTTTACAATGACCCGTGCATGACAGGTCACGTCGATGGCAAGCCATGACCGGTCATGCATGAGTCACCGTAGAATTAAGTTTTTGACATTTTTTATATGTTTCAATTAATTAAAAATGATATTAAATACTAATTTATACCGGTGTTGCCTGGCATATCAGTGATACCATTAAAAATATTTTTTTCACTATGCTCTTACAAAAATACGGTATCTTTTTTGGTCAATACATATTGATGTTGTCAATTGCTCAAGAGGCACAAAAAATTTATTTATTTTTTAATCCTAATCATTTAGCTAATGATTACTGTCAAGTGGGTGTGGTGCCACTGATTATTCAAGCGATACCGGTAATTAACAGTTGAATTTGTCTAGTTATGTAAATAATGGAAAAGTAGCATGCGACATTAGAAACTAATATATATATATATATATAAAAGAATATGAATTTAAGGGAAACTTTTGAACTAAATAAATTATCTTTAAGTAATAGTTTTACATAAAATCATAATAATATATTAATTCTCAATTTTATCTCTTATAGCAATTAATTAATAGTGGTTAATGTAATAATTAAAAATAATAATAATATTTTAGATCACATTAACAAAATCTTATAATATTATAATACTACATTAAACAATAATTAATACGATAACGTAGTTAACTGGTGATTGTTTTATTAGTGATAAATTAAATTTATTAGTTCAGATTAATAATAATCACTTAATTATTATTTTTGGCATATTTTATGGTTTTTTTTTGAATATATTTCTTTTATTATAACTTGAGATTGATGATGCCTTGTACTATCCCTGAGGCTGGTTTTATTCAAGTTTCGGACTTATAGTTGCGTTTATATGAACAGAATCGAGTCACTGAAAATTTGAACCCATCATGTTAGATATTGTGCATTTTGGCGTGAATTGGAACAAGTGAGAGCATGGCTAAAGCTGCAGCTACTTACAAGATTCACTTTAGATGGCCTTAATTTGCGGTAATAATGTAAAAAGGAATATATGGTGGGATTAAAACTTGAAATAATGAAGAAGAGCATGTGAGGGGGGCACTGCAGAAAGAGGTGGCGTCGTTTACTTTAATGCATGTTGTGTTAAGTAAACAGAAGACTGTGTTGAATTGAATTTACTGAAAGTTGAGCTCATCACTCTGCTTATTGCTCATCAACTTATATATTATATTGCCATTCACGTTCACCTTCTGTATTATACATTAAGTAATTTATCATTTTAGTATTTTAAAAAAGTTTTTCTACTTTATTTTTATCTACCACGTTATCCCAACTCTTTTTTATGTTCAGCCATTGTTGGTGGAGGAAATTGAATTTGTAAGATGGAAACCCTGATTTTTTAAAAATTAAATAATTTATAATTTATATACTTAATGAGTTCGATATAAGAATCAAACGACAAAAAAACTCTATAAATAAACTAGCAAGCGTGAAATTTTTTTCTTAAATTGAAATTTCTATAAATAAATATTTACGGGTTGAAATCTTTTTATCTTTCACTTCAATCACTTATTTTGTTAAGACGTACAATACTAAACTTTTGTTCACATGCACTATTTAGCTTTTATATTATTATGGTCACAATCTCGACAATCAAAACGGCTCATGTTTAAGACTGGTATTGTTGTTGAAAATATGGTGAAAATATATAATTTATACATAGGTCCACTCCTTTGATGAAATTTCTAATGTATCATTTTTCAGGAGTTAACGAACCCCTTAATAGGTAATATTGTTCCCGATCAAAGTTTTGTTTCCTGACTCTATGAAGAGTTTGAGTGCCTAAAGTTAACTAAAGAGACGATAAATTCAACAGAGTGAGAATGCTTCGTCAGATTGGATAATGCATGGCACACGTCTATCTACCAAAGAAATGTAGGCATTTACGCTTTGTAGGGTTTGAATCAATGTCTTTATATAGCATTGTTGGGCATCTAGATGGTCATGTGCCTTGCACTATCCAATCTGATGATATATTTGATTAAACTCGTTATTTCTTTAAGTAATTTTAGATAGGGACGGATATAAGGGGGCTGGCAAAGGTCCCGACACCCATTTTTTCGTTTTAGCCATTTAAATTAAAAAATTAAATTAATAAAATTAAAATTATACTTTGATACCTAAAAATAATAAAAATTTAATTTAATCTTTTAAAAATTATAAAAATATAAAAAGTTTAATTTCGACCCTCAAAAGTTTTCTTAACTTCGCCCCTGATTTTAGATCTCGAATCCTAATTAAAAAACAATTTCGACCTGTTAAGGATACTTCGACTTCCGGTCAGGACTCGAAAAATAAAAAAGTGCTAGATAAAGTATTGGCATAGACAATTTGTATTGAAGAAGAAAAAAAAGCCTAAATTAGTTGGAAATCCAACTTTTAAGTTCCTACCAAACTGGAAAACTGTGGGCCTTGCTAGTGTTTAGTGTTCCATTTAGTAGAGAAGAGGTTATGTTGGATTGTCAAAATTAGACTAATGAGATCAGTATCCTTAAGCCCCTAGTAAGTTCTAAAATGATTTGTTAGAGCACATATTTATTCATACAGTTGGTAAGGTTGTTTGAACCGGATTAAATCAATCAGAGTTTAATTCGAAAAAGAGTATTGAATCAATTAATTCAAGAATTAATATAAATTAATTAAATTGGATAAAAAATCGATTGAATCGAACAATTAAATCGGATGAATCGAATTTATAATAATTTTTTTATTTTTATAAATTTTTAATAACTTATTTATTCAAACCAATTAGATAGATTAGACCAATTGAACCGACAAATTTGTGACCTAATTGATTCGGTCATCAATCCGATTTTAGAAACCTTGACAATTGGATACATTTTTATTTATTTATTCAATTCGAATATTTAATGTATGTGAATAATATTATTTAATTCAATTTTAAATAGTAATATTTTGATCAAATTAGGCAATTTCTACCACTAAATTGGACTGTAAGATGGTGAACCCCCCTATCAACGGAAAAAGAAGTTTCCTCTAAATGGTATAACATTCAAAAACTTTTGATCAATAGAAAAAGCTATGGGAAATAATTGGAAAGCAAGTAACAAAAATATACATTCGCTTTTTGAACGCAAAGTTATTAAAACATTATCCTCGTTATAATATATGAACAGGATTTTTTTTTTTTGATAGATTACAATAATAGAGAAAGTTCAAACAACAAACGCGACTAGCGCAATTCGAACCCAGATCATACTTGAAACGGTAAACACTCTCGACTATCAAGTCATTATGAGGTTGAAAAAAAGATTTATTTTTATGAGTATGTTGGGGTATAAACTGCTTAGAAAAGAGTTAGGTGCAGTTGGTAGATTAACAACACCATATCAATGTTGAACCGAAGACCAAGAGTTGGCATCAATCCAGTTAAAAGCAATAGGGCTGAGGAAAGCATCAGGAATGCCAAAGGAACTGACCAAAGCTAGTGCATGCGGTCGAAGTTCACTGCATATTTTTGTTATTTCTCTCCTCACTGTAGCAGCATTCTCTACTGACAGGTACCCATATCGGAGATATGCACCATCTTCCAGACAATTCAAGGCATACAATGATCTCAGCATACCCAGCACATCCTGCACAACAATGAAAATGGAAGATTCAACAGCCTGTCTAATGCACTTATGCCTTCAATATTTGAAGTCAAAAACATGCAAAGTTATTTTTATATTAGATGATTTCCATCCTGCAAATCCCGAGAATTTTACCCATCTCTCATCCTATATATATGACTGCAATTTTCTATTCATCTCTTCTGATCATATCCATCCCACCATATCCTGCAACGCAACTTCAGACAAGGATGAAGTTTGAGTTGTTTCTGGTTAGGTTAAGCCAGGTTTTGGATAAGTTTTGAAGTCAGTTTGGGTTGGTGAGTGATGTTTTCAATTTAGAGTAGCTCAAGCTACTGACTTTTAAATTTTTTATTTTAAAAGGGCTGGCTAAGTGATTCAGATTACGTTCATTTCACCACTTCTAAATTAGAACGAATACCGAGCGGATGCTACGGCTGGATGCTCATTTGAGATACATTCTCTACTACTAACCTTCAATGAACCAGCAGCTAGTGTTGCTTCTGCCTCAACAAATGTTTGTAATATTGTTCGATCTGAAAAAGCTTTTCCCAAGTCCTCTGCTAGCTGATAACTCTGGTGTGAATAAGTGACTATTAGACTAAAAGGTGGATAAAAAGAATAGAAACTTAGATAAAAGCAAGTGCTTCCTCACCATAATGAAGGCGTGCTCTTTACTTTCTCCCTTGGCTTGACACTGTGAGACTTCCGCAACAAACCGATTCAAAAGATCTCTCTCCCTTAAGCACAAGGCATCCATCTGAAATAGGACAATGGTCAGAGATGCCCACAAATTTATATGGAATTATCAACAGTATAACTGATGCTAATCTAATTTACCTGGAATTGGCTGCATCTGAGGGTAGTCGTAGTAAGCTGTGATGGAATGACAGGGCAGGGTTTATTCATGTGTTCTAAACCCAGACCCTTGAAAGCCTTGTTTCGCTTCTGAGCTGCCATGTATTCAGCATACAGAGCTTTGCTGACCTGAGTTATCATGTTCAATCATAAGTTCCATTGTTTAGTTGTCAATACATTAGGATGTTATGAAACGGAAATCCAGTAAAAACCCAAAAGCCATACACAGAGAACTCATTCCCCAATTCTGCATCTGCTGCTTTCATTTTACATTGAGGCCATATATTATCAGCCAGTTTAGTTGTAAGTTGTAACCAACGGTCCTTGTCAAAGGAGGTTCGTAAGGAAAGAAGAAAGCAAATTTACCTGCTGCATTAAAATATTATTGTCCCCCTCAAAAGTGGATTGCACATCATGTTCAGCTTTTAGATGACCAACACGATTCTCTGTCTTTAGTCCTTGTCCTCCGCAAGCTTCGCGACATTCCTGAAGCATTCAACAATTGAACGTCTGTAATGGCACTTAATGTTGAAATGGTTCAACTTACACCAAAATTGTTTGTAGCTCACCTGAAGTATTTGCATGTTACTCCATGTAAAAGTAGCCTTGAATGAACTTGAAACTACATGAATGATTTTGTTTGACAGGGGTGTCCTCTTCACATACAGAATTTTCAAGTAATTAGCTCCAAAACTCATAGCATACCTGCAGCATAAAAATGAAAATAAACAAATGAGTGTTTAGAATTTACGTTAAACGTTCAACAAACACTTAGACAACATACGTTTTCTCTATACATGCACAGAAAAGAATGACTAATCTTATCTACCAAGCCAGTGAAGAAAAAATTGTCATGATGAGACTTGCTACAAGCACAGTACTTAAGTTTCCAACACAAACTGGACTTAATAAGAGTTCAGGAGAATATATATATATATCTCCTAAACTACCTCTAAACCCCTCCAAACTCCAACTAACTAAATTGGAGGATACTACACGCTTAATAGTGCTCAAACCCACAACCTCCAAACTGCTACAACAACAATGGTGCATACTGAGGTAGCACTCTGATCAAGAAACTGAGCATATACTTACGTCTTTGCAAGGAGAGGCAAGAGTCGTCGTTGATGACTTGGATAATCAAGCAATAAGACCTCAGGTTCCTTCGGTTTAAGAGAAAAAGCCCGCCTTGTTAGAGCATATCTAATGGCAATAGCTAAACCAACCTGAACGGAGAGTAATGGCATGATATCAGCGATCTTTACATTTGATAGTAGTGGCCTGCCACCCATACCCAAAAATACAAAAACATGCAAATTTCATCTGCCAATAAAAACGGACAAGATGCTTGGAAAAAAATGAGGTATACCTTTGACTGGTAAACTGCATTAACTGCAATATTAACACGGCCTGCTGTTAGAGGGGCCAGGAATGCAGCAAATCTCTGAATTAAAGCAACAGACATGTAAGAGAAACCAACACAGTATTATCAGCAAAACAGTTGTACTACAATAAATGGCTCTAGAGCAGATACCAGTCAACTCAAATATAACAAGTACCTGATCTGGGTCTTTTATAGCACTTAGATATTTTCCATCAGGTGAAACATCAGCAACTGAATTTAATAAGTTCTCTCTCGGCACTCGAACATTGTCAAACCTGAAATAACATGAGCAGACCTTTAATATTAGAATTTTTCTAAGAAAAAGAAGAGACTAAAGAATCCATACCAGAGTGTGAGTTTACACTACCAGATTCGACCGTTATCAACACCATTTAAACCAATTTTATGACCACAGTCAGCAATGCGAATGTTTGGACATACATTACCATCAGCATTCCTGATCTGGGCTATAAGTGCATGAACCCCTTGATTGGTTCCATTGATATTGAGCTGTGAAAAAACAATTGTGTGTGTTGCATGCTAGACAACAGAGCAACAACATAAGTATACCATGTCAGCAAATACACAAAACAGAGGGAAGGATAATAAAAACAGCGAAATAAAAACTTCACATTACAAAGGAATCTAAAAAAACAGACTCCATGGAGAGAAATGGTACTTGGTTCTAAGAGAAGCTTACGTTGGCTGCTCCACCAATCCAATACTTTTGAGCTGATTCACAAGGAGTATTAATGACAAACTCCCCTGTGTTTGAGTCATATGTTGTTCTTGTTTCAATGCCGCGAACCTAAAAACAGTAACTCTAGAATAAATCAGGAACAAGAAGAAGACTGCATAAAAATTCAGAAAAAGGCATGATTCTCCTTACTAAAGGATTAGACAGCCTTTACATACATTACTTCCATGCCCCAACTCAGTCATTGCAAAGCAACCTTTGATCAAGTAATTTTCAGTGTCCCTCAGCCACTTGTCATGGTGCTGCTTTGTACCGAAAAATTGGATGGCACCACCCCTGCATACATTATGACAATAGTAGCACTCAGTTCCAAATTTTCTTATTTTCTACTTCAACCATGTCGACTAAAAAGTCTGCACCCCTTCCTATAACAATGGATTAAATTCATATATAAAATGGAAGGCAAGCAACAAACAGCTCTTGGTTCCATTAAATTTCAAACTTCAATACAATAAGACTTTGTTGGTTAGTTTCTTTTGATACTTATATATTTTGCTATTTGATTATTTATTCTTCATTTCTAACAGGTAGAATCATATTTAACTAAAATAAACAAATTGAAAATCAATTAAAACAAGGCATTGTGTTGTATATTATAAAATAGAGTAATGCAACCAAGGAAAATGAAGAAGAAATGAATATACAGTTAATAAAGACACTTCAAGGGAGCTGCTACTCTTAAGTGCAAAAGGGCTCTTGGTGATATTTTTTAAATATTACCATGAAAAACTGCCGCTACAAAAAAAACAAAATGCAGCCCAAGATTTTCTTGATCATATTTAACCAAAAATAAGAATTTGAGAGAGAGAATGAGTAGTTGAATATAAGTAATAGTTCAATTCAGTGTAAATGAATGCATTCACAGAAACTAACAAGTGCTATGAAAGTATTCTTTTATAGACAACTATCTGAAATCTTGAAATAATATCCTTCATGTTGAATAAATAATCACTTCACAAAGTTATATCTTGTCCTACATACTAAATTCATAAAAACATGCGATTTTACAACTTCTGTTTAAAATCATAACACTTAAAATAAATTTGGTAGACTTCATGATAAGGTTAATATAACATTTTCTTACACAAAATATATAAAAATTCTAATGGTTACTCTTTTTTATGTATTCAAATATATTTTTACACCTAAAAGCAAAGTAAGGGAAATAATGCTTAAAGGAAGTCTACAACTTTTAAAGTGTGTTTGCTTGGGTGAAAAGAGAAAGAAAATTTTTTTTGAATGTACCGTGAAAAAAATGAGAGAAATAAATATAGGAAGGTGATCATTTTCGAGAAAATAGAAAGAAATTTAACATTTTAACAAGAATAAATCAAATTTTTATCAATTTTAAAGATCATAATATAATTTTATCTTTATTAATTTAAAATTTTAAAAATTTTAATGGGTAAAAATAAAAATTTTCTATTTTAAACAGCCGGCCCCTTCCCTGATCATAGATAAAAACTTGTAAAGTAAAATGATCATATAATTTAAATTATGTATTTTTAAAATGTTTTATTTTATTTTTTTTAAATTTTCAACTCGATAAGATGAGGGCAAAATTATTTCATTTTTTTCATCTTTACTATTAAGTATGCTTATAGAAAAAAAAATTGTGTTTTTTATTTAAGAACAGAAAATTTATTCAGAGAGAATAATTTTCATATTTCTATGTAGAGTTTAAAAGTAAAACGAAATCCAAAAGTTTAGATTAAACTTAAGAAGATATGAAAGAGAAAAGGCAGATACCGCACCACAAGAAGAAGTGAACACCGAGCTTAATGGAGATGGAATGATCGAAGAGACCCAAAACCTCAAAGCAAGCGAACCTTCTCATCTCAACTTTTTCTCCTTCCCCCGTTAACCACCCTTGGAACACTCCCCTCTCCAACAAATACTGGATGCGTTTCCACGTCATCTCCCGCTGCTGCTCCATGGACTGGTTATAGTCCGGCGACACAAACACCTTCCCTCCACTCACTCTGGGATTGAACACCTTGCTCTGCATGATCATACCAAGCAGCCGATCCCGCTCCTCCAGGTCGTGCCCGTCCATTAGCTTCCGCATATCGTTGATGTCGAATGCGTATTTTTCGGAAAGTTCGGGCGGAGAGTAGTTCAAACAGGCGTTTGAAGAAAGAGAAGGGGTTTGAAAGGGCGAAGAAGGAGGTGATTGGAGGAGGTGATCGGTTAGGACTTTGGTTCTCTGAAATGCTCGATCCATTGCAGAATTACGGTTTTTTTTTTTTTTCCCTTCCTTTGTTTGTTGTTCGAAAGAGGAAGACTTGAGTTTTCAATTGGGCGACCCGACCATTTATTTCCCTTAAAATTACGCGAAAACGATGATTTAAAAACGCACGAGCAGTGTTTTTTACATTGAAGCACTCGCGTTTTGATTGGATGCAGGAAGCGGTTAGGTTAAAGGGTCCACGTGATCAACTAACCTCAGGCTTATGGTGTTCATATCCGGGGTTGGTTGGTCATCCAAGAAATAAAATTGTATCTACTAACCTTATCCCGTTATCCGCATTTCTCAACTTGTATTTATTTATTTACACAATTATAGTATATGCTATGGATAAACACATCCATGCCTAACCCGCAATTTATATTTTTATGTAAATTCTTAATTTAGCTCTTAAAAGTCGTGTGGCTGACCCCGAATAATAGCGTTTGCGTCCGAAAAGTAAAAAAAAATCAACATTTAAATAATTTTTATAAAATTTCAGAAAATGAATTTTTGAAGGTTTTTTTTGTATGTTTTAATTTTTTAATTTTGTTTTTTTTTTAATTTTTAAGATTCGGGATTAAATTAATAGAATGTATAAAGTTAAAGATTAAATTTATTGATATCTTTTAAGATTAGAATTAAATTTATTTGATGGTTATATTTGTTATTATGTCAATAAAAATTGATACATTAACATTTCATTAATGATTTAACGGGAAAGTGATCAAAACATTTCATTAATGATTTAACTGGAAAGTGATCAAAATATTAAATTTTAATAATGTTAGTGACCAACATAAAAAATTTTAAATTTAAGTGACTAAAACAAATGCACGTTAATAGTTGTGTGATTATTTATAATTTTAACATAATAATAATTTTATTAAGTAATTAAAAACATTAAATTACTAAAAATATAGATACATTATTATATATATGGGGTTTGATTACATGGTAGTATCTGTTCATACTTTCTTAACCTTTTTGACAAGGCACACACCTTGCACACAGATACTCGAACTCGAGTCTCCTAAAATAAACAACATCCTCTTAACCACTGGAACCACTCGTTAGGTTTTACAACAAAATCTTACATTAGAGAATAAAATGTTAACACCAAAACTCACCCTAGATCTTAAGGTGTCAATCTTTAATCACTTGGATAGTTGGCAATTTAATAATTTAATCACTTGGATAGTTGCAAAACTACTTTATTTGTACCCTCACTGGTTTTATACTTTTAGATATTTGGGCTGCTGGTCCAAAAACTCCACAAATTTAATTGTATTTGAGTTGCGTCTTTCTATTCTGGTCAATTTATTCTATATCTCTATTTCTCAATAGATTTATTCAATATCCTCCTTTTATTTCATTATTTCCACAATAATATTGCATGCAAAATCATTGTCAACAATTTTTATTATTGGTTCGACATTTACTCAAATTGACATAACTTACCGATATATCTTATTTTCATTATTTTAATCTTCAGTTTCAGGTATCTGAACATCTTCTTATTAGTTATGTCTTAGGTTTTTTCTGAAGCACCCGCCTTCACTATATGATCATCTAAAATTTTTCTTTTAATTAGTTATACTCTCCCCCTTAACTCATTACAAGTTATTAGTTCTCTCCCCCTAATTTCGGGAAAACTATCAAATCAAAATAGTAATCATAATCATGTCATAATTGAATTTCCAATACATTTAATATATCAAAATAAAAAAAAGGAGGCCCATAATTAATATATATTTCCAACTTTCTTTGAAGATTTACTCATCTTTGTGCGTTGTGGTGGAGCAATTGGAATATATACACACATACAAAAATTCAAAGATGAGAAATATTTAGCTTTTGACCCAAAATCAATTGCAATGGGGAGTATTTAAAACTTATTGGCTTGATGCGTACAACACGTAAATCAACATAATCCCATGTTGAAAGAGAAAGTTCAGTTCTCATAAGTAATAATCAGAGACGTTCAATCAATAATTTTTTCTAAACCATTATGCGCATAAATAACAAACTTTTATCAAAGTTTTTCAAATTCAATCAATAAAAAACTGAGATATAAACTCATCAATATTAGCAAGATGAATTGTCTTAATTGCATTATCTGAAATTAACTATTCAGACAATCTTGCAAACGACAGGTTGCAAGTTGATATCACATATGTGTTTATTTTGTAGATGCATCTACCAAAATCATATAATATCAAAACCATTAACATGGTGGATTAATGGGCTCATATTCATTTCAGAAATGCAAGATATTAGATCTCAACTTTAGCTAGTGAGTTTTTAACAACCAATTTTCATTGAGAACAACCAACAAATGAGAATTCTTTAAATTAAAGAATCTTCTGGTTCTTTAATGAATGTCCATATGAATTCTCAATTAATTTTCACATCATATATGATCCAGGAGGGTCTAACTGGTCATGTCAAGTAGTAACTATATCTGTACCAGTAAACTTCTAGTTTACTTTAACATACATTTCAATTTGAACTAAATCGTAGCAAATTGATAATTTTACCATCATTCCTTTCACTTTGTATCCACATACAAGTACCATTGTGACATTTACTACTGAAATGTCTAAATCAATGTGAAGTTTATAATGACACTAAGTCATATAATATAATTTCCAAATAATTATATGCAATATTCGCTTCGGGGAATATGCCAAAATCTTCACATCTTCAAAATCTTCATAATTGTTATGAATTGCTATATTCACTTCAGGGAATGGAGCAGAACTGGTGGAACAAATAACTCGTTTTGTATAGCCATAAAGAGCTATGAGATCAATTCAAAAAAACTTTTAAAGCCCTTTTGCATAATCAATTTAACCACCAAGAATAATTGCCTAGGTCATGTATAGAAACAAATCTATATTAAATACATTAATAAAAGTCACATCTCAAACATAAAAATATAACATGATGAAAAACTAGCAATTTTCTCTTTCATAACCATCATCATAAATATGCATAAAATTTAATTCAAGTCCAACCATTGAAGCTCATAAAACTTTTCATTTACAATTGTTCATGTCATTTCTCTAAATAATTAACAAAGGGAATTAATATAAAATGTATGAACTGTTACCTTTAGCAATTCCTTGAAGTAAATCAAATCTGAATAACCATAAACTTCATTGTTTTGTTAACATAAATTTGCATACTAAATGTGTTTTAATAAAATATATTATTTAATTATAAAACTTACTATAACAATATAAATAAATCAGTTAATATTCATTTTCATGAACAATGAGATGCTTAAAACAATATGTAATCCATAGAATTAAAACTTGAAAAGATCATCTCAAATATTTAAACCATATATCAATTTGATTTATTATATAAAGACGTACATTTTTTTTTCTACTTTTAGTCTTGAAGATAACAAGTAAACAAATTAAACTCCAGTAGTACGAACTAGAGACCTCTTGCTTATTTAATAAGCTCCCTTCCACTTTACTAATCACTTCCTTAAATGAGAAATGACCAATAACTTTTCCGGCACAAAGTAAACGTGCTTATTTCCAGTAGTAAATTTTCAATCAAATAAAAATTTATTAATAGTAAACTTTGAAGGTGGATCTTATTTTCCAATTGTAAAACAGATACATAATCAATGACCTTTTATACATAAGCTGTCTCTCTTCTTAAAGAGTTCTTGAAAATTCTTGGTATTTTCTTTCTTCATTTTTCTACTTTTGGTGGTAAGAAAAATTATCACGATCATCCCCCATGACTATTATTATAGTCCAATGTACTACATCTATGTCAAAGATTATATCCTTTGAATTTATCACATAATGTTACATTCTCTTCAGGGAATGGTTACGTTTCGTGATTAAAAACTATTGTTTAACCATAAGTAAATTTTTTTCATGATATTGCTACTGTAAGAGCACGTTCGAATCATGAAAAACTAAATAAGTTCTCTCCTATAAGGTTCTCATCAGTAATATTTTTCCACGTGCTTTTAATTGAGAACTTATTTTGAATATTGTAAAGTTATACTCACAGTTTTAAAAAACTTGCAACTTCAAGTGTATCCAACCATAACGAGCTTTAGATAGAATTAGTATATTCTATTGTTCATATTTTTCCTTCCACAATTTAAGTAGATATTTCACAGTTAAATATTTTGACTTCAACCCCTTAATGTGGATAATGATAAAAGAATATCTAAAGATTATCACAATCAATTTAATATAAATCAATAACCCACTCCTCTTTTGATTTATATGAAATATAATCTTTTACTCATTCGAATATGAGATCCATCATGAATATCTTTTAAAACTAATGGATTAACCATCACAATATATTAATATATTAGCTTTTGGAGCTTTTGACCAATTTTGTACTACCAAATATTGGAATAACATTAGTTTGTTTCAATACCAAATAAAATAAATATTTTTTATTTGTAATGATAGAATTCATTACTACATTATCATATCCTTCCTCAAAAAATATTAACCCAAACAAAATATTTGGGCATACACCACATATGTGGCTAAAAACCTTTCATATCAAATTGATAACATAAGTTATCTTTGCCCTTTGAAGAGTTCCTTGAGAACCCTCATTGTTCTCTTATTCATCACTATGTTTCATTTTTAGTGGTCCATATTTATTTTCTTAATGTTTGCATTCACTTCTGGGATTGCAACAAATTTAGTTGGACGAACGTATAAATGTCCCACTAGATTATTTATTCCATAATCACCATCGCAAACATGCGTGTATTTCAAATCAAAATCCATCTATTCATGTTGCCATGATTAGTCTCAAATTATAATAAATATGATATAATAAATAAATCATAGTGAAATATACCTGAAGATTTTTAACATCATCATTATCACCTTGGCTATTATCATGAGCATTGAGTAGTTAAAGGCTCTAGTGATTACCCATAGTATGTCGGCCTTAATTGAAGACTGAAAGAAAAAAAATAATTAAAAGAGAATCGTGCTGATAACGTGTTATAAAATAAAGAAATAGAGAGTAAATAACAAAGAGAATGAGAGAGCAAGAGAGAGAGCATATTTTTATTGATCAATAGAAGTGTAATACAATGCTTCTCAAATGTCTATATTTATAAACATAGAAAGTATAAATGAAATAGAACTCTAATTCTGATTACTACTAGAATTTAAAGTTCATCCAAATTTATCTTAATTTTGATGGACATCCACTTAATAAGATATTCATAACAAAATGAAAATAAATAAAAAGTGAAAATATGTTTAAAAATAATTTTTTTAATAAAATTAGATTATGGCACATCCACAATATTGATAAAAAAATATGTAATAAATATATTTATAAAAAATGATTTAAAAAATAAATGAAGTTTTAATTGAAATAGTAAAGACGTTAAAAATTATGGTGTTTTGAATTTGAATCCTATCAAATGCATTTTTATAGATTTTACATGCATGTGTGCGAAAACTACATAATTAAAATATAGACGTGTCTAAAAATAACATATAATAAATAATAAAATATAATTAAAATGTATTAAGTGTATCAAAATGAAACATTGATTTATTCAAAAAAAAAATGAAGCATTGATTGGAGTGGTAAAGTTAAGGTTTTACACATGTTAATATTATGGGTTCAAATTTCATTCTTTGTAATTTTTTTACTGGTTGTATATAAAATGTAAAAATAAAAGTATCCTCACATAATATAATTTATTTTAAATACAAAAAAATAATTTTATATTTTATTAATCGTGTTGGTGTCTGGTTGACTCATAATACTAATCTAGACAAAAATTTAAATAATAAGATAGTATAAATATCCAAACTACTAATAAAAATAATTGATACACTCTAATTACTTATCATGATATGGTTACTTTTTTATAATACATCCAAAAATTATCACGTTGATGAAAAGAAAATTAAATATTAAATATTTAATTATAAAAATTTCAGTATCAAGTTGATTTATAACACCAACTAAATCAATGAGATTATTTATATTAGTTCTATAACATATTCATATTGTGGGTGAAAAAAACCGATATAAATAATATATTTATAAATATTTTATATTAAAATAAAGTGAAACATTTGTTGAAATGGTTAAAATAAAAATTCAATTTTTATGTGACTTGAAGTTCAATTCTTATCATGGTATTTTTTATTTAAATGTATGAAATGATAAAAGTATTTTTCAATATAATATAAGTTACTTTATAAAATGAAGATATTTTTATTTTTTTTAACTAAGTTGATATTTGGTTAATCTATTATTTAAACATATAAAACTATCAAAATAAAATTTTGATTAGAATACTGAAAAAAAATATTTTATAAATACTAGTAGCATGAATTAAAATCTCAACAAATTTATATTAAAAAATCTCAACAAATATAAATTTTAGATTGATTTTATTAAAAATGTAAAGTTAAAAAATATTCTTGTAAAAATATAATCTATTTCAAAATATGTAAAAATAATTTAATAATTTTTCAAATGAATTAATATTTAATTAATTTGTTAGACCTATTTAAATAAAATATAGAGGTAATATAAAAAATAGCATCTTTTCTCTCTCTTCTTTCTTCCTCGATCCTCTATTTTTTTCTTTTCTTTTCACATTTTCAATCAAATTAAGGAAAAGACAGAAAAAAGCAAACCTGCCATGTCTTGAAGGCATCACATGTGCCGTGTTTAGATGAATATGTTAGAGAGATTATAGATATGAACCGCACGATACGGCACAACCCTTGGCCGTTAAGGTTGAATTGGCACCGCTTACGACTTACGTGTAAAAGGAGTCTTGAGCCGTGTTGCTTAAAGATTTGATTTTTAGTATACACCCCATCAAATCATTTGATTATCTCGATTATTTTACTCAAAAGAAAAAAAAATTATTATTTATATAAATGATTTTAATTAAAAATAATTATTTAAATGATTTGAAATAAATAATAAAATTAGATTTGAGATTTTAATGATAGGCATCAATCTATTTCCTGACATAATTATTATTTAATGATTGAGTTAGGATTTAAAAAAATAATTTTTTTGAATTTAAAGGCATTAATTATCGACACAATAGTATTTTTTCAATATATATAATATTAATATATATTTATATTAATATTTTAGAAAAATTTGGGTGTCGAGCTTTTAATAACCGACATCAACTTTTTAATTAAAAAATATTTTTTAAGTGCTAATAACTAGCACAAACTTTATCAAATATAAAAAAATTTAGAGTTTGAAATAATTGATTATCGACACTAATAAATCTCATCACCCATCACCTTTTCAACTCTCACCAATCATCATCACCATCACTTTTTCCTTTTTTTTATTTAATTAAAATCAATTAATTTAAAATTTAAATTATCCCTAAATTATTTCATCTTTCATTTAACTTAAATTATATTATTTATTTATTTAATTAAAATCAATTAATTTTTCCTTCAATTATTTCAAATAATATTTCTTATTTAATTTAAATTCTATTTTTTAAATTTAACTTATTGTTTTAAATTAATTTATTATTTAAATAAAGAGTAACCCCATATTCACGCCATATATGATAATTAATTAATGTTAATTAACTAATATTTATTAATTTTAATTTTAACATGTAAAATTTTTTTGTGAATTAAAATAATATGACAAAAGTTGAATAACAAATACGACTCTTACATTTGAATCAATAAACACTCTTAATAATGAGGTTTCAAAATTTCTTTCTTTCTTTTGGTTTTTGTCGTATGAAGGAAGAAAAATGAAGAGAACACTTACATATTCATTTTGTTTATTAATTTTCATTTTAATTAATGTTAATTAAACTTAAATCTAATGGGTAGTAATGAACTTGGTAATAGTTAATGGAAAATGATGGTACTACACTATCTAGATTTTAATCATGGTTTTATTATCAACTAAGGGCTTTGTTAAAACAGTCACCTAATTCTTCAAGTTCTAACAAGTTACAATTTAATCCTTATTCATTAATGACTAATTTTCTAATTTAATCCATGTACTAAACTTAATAATTTATCTAATTTAAACACTTAAAAATTCAATCTCACAATTTCGTATATGTCTCGTAATCACTCGATTAAAACTTTCAACTAACTTGATTTAAGAAATTCGATCTTGAAATTGAAATTTTCAACATCGATGAAAACTAGATCATTACATGAGCCACAAGTATCGATACTTTGATGGTAAATATTAATACCATACCGCTCTCAAAAGCTCATTTAGGTCATGTTTGGAAAAGAATAAATCAATTTAAAGCAATAAATTAAATTTTAAAAAATAAAACTTAATTACAAAATACATATTTAAAAAATAATAAATCAATCTTAAAAAAATAAATTAAATTTTAAAAAATATAATTTAAATTAAATAAGACATATTAATTGAAATAATTGAAAGATAAATTAATTGATTTTAATTAAATAAAGAAAAATATAATTTTAATTTATATTAAATAAGAAATTAAATGAAAGATAAAATCATTGAAAGATAAATTAAATTTTAAATTAATTTATTTAAAATAAATAAATAAAAGAAAAAGTGATAGTGATGGGATGACGATGGTGATGGTGATGGTGATGGTGATGGTGATGGGTGATGTGAATTATTGATACTAGTCATTAATTATTTCAAACCCTAATTTTTTTATATTTGATAAATTTAGTGTCAGTCATCAATTACTTCGAACTCTAATTTTTTTTTATTTGATAAAATTGGTGCAGATCATCAATTACTTTAAACCCCAATTATTTTTATATTTGATAAAATTGATGCAGGCCATTAGTGTTTCAAAACACCAACAAAATAATACTTTTTTTATCTGGTAAAATTGATGTTGACCACTAGTTTCCCAAAATCTCAATTTTTTTTTAAGTTGGTGTTAATGTATCCCAAAACCCCAATTTTTTTTATATCTAATAAAGTTAGTCTCGATCATCAATTTTTCAAAACCCCAAAGTTTTTTTATCTGATAAAGTTGGTGTCGACCATTAGTGTCCAAAACTCTCCAAAAAAATTATATTAGATAAAAATTGGTGTCGAACATTAAATGTCTAACACCCAAAAATAATTTTTTATTTAAAAAGTTGGTGCAGACAATTACATGCCCAACACCCTAATTTTTTTTAAATACTGGTAAAAATGTATACCAATACGATACGATATGAAAAAAATACTTTGGTACCGATCATTGAAGTCTCAAAACTAGAAAAATCATTTTTTAAGCTTTGACACAATAATCAGATAATCATTATGTTAGGAGAGACGTTAATGTCGGCCATTAAAATCCTCCCACTCAAGTTTTTTTTTTTAATATACTGGTGTGATTATATGGTAATATCTGTTCATACTTTTTTAACCTTTTGATAATGAACACACACCTTGCACACACATTATCTCTCAAATTTAGAGTCAACCCTTTGACAAATTTGTAATGCATGTATTAATATTTTATATTTTAATTGATATTAAAAATTTTAACGAATACTAAAATTCAGTTACTAAAATTTAATCTTCAATGTTACAAAATTTATCATTTTAGTTCTAATTCTTAACAAGTCAATAAATTTAACTCTCAATATTTACAAAATTTATCAATTTCAAAAAATTTCAAAAAAGAAAAGAAAAATATTACAAATTCAATTTTGGATAAAAATATAAAACTGAATTAAAAATCTAAAAACCTTAAATAAACTATAAATTAAAAACCAGAACATATATATTAAAAAATAAAAATACAAAAATATATGAAATGATTCAAAAAGAAATGAACACCAAATGGATTGATGGCTATTAGAAAGAGATGAAGTTGGACATCACCATGGGATATAGAATTAACAAAGTTGTCTCATTTGATTTGGTTTAGCTCGAATTTCAATTCTTAGACTAAAATTTTTGGGACTTTGATCATTTGACTGTTGTACTTGGGACTACATAAGTTTGGAAGTTATTAACATGTGTCCAAGTTGGAAAAAGACAATGTGAAAAAAAACTTTTCTAATTTTTTCATTTTATGAAAGATTTTACATTGCATATTATTTTTTCTACTCGAAAATTAGGTCTCTTTATATTATTAAAATGAAAAATTCAAAGTAAATTACTTTGTAGTTATTTAAAAAATTATTATTTTTTATAAGAATTTAATTAAATAATATGATATTATTCTAACATATAACAGTTATATTGTTGGAACTTTTACAAGTCACAAGGGACAATGAGGGAGAGGACGAGTAAGGACATGGTATAGAATGAAGCAATTGTTCAAGTCTCGATTTCTCCCATATTATAAGCCATATCTATTCTTGCGATATCAATGGTAAACCCAAAGAGACAGATTGACTACATCCGAATTTACTATCGTCTAGAATGTAACTTATGCAATCAAATATAATTGTTAGGCGGTTTTCGTAAATATACGAGTTAAGTTGTAATATAGATTTATACAACGAAATATTGGAGTATTCCGAAAATCATACCTAATGAAGGCGAAACTAAACTAATTCTAATATCTACGTTAATAGATCTAATTAGTAATTTAATTAAACTATATTACGATGAATCCTAAGGTGATGAAAAATCATATTTTATAAAATAATTAAAATGTATAAAAACAAAGAAGAGAAAATAATTTGTAGATTTTATCAATTCTAAGAATAGAAGATTAACTTATTTTGATGATCATAACTAACTCCTATTTTGAGTTCTACTTAATCAACTAGTCATTAATCTAGTAGGATCACTCGATCTTTCACTAAACTAATGAGTCGATAAAAACTACTTATCTCTCGACCTCACAATCCCGACTGTATTGAGGTAAGCTGTTCACAGATAGGCAAAATCAAATTTTGAGTTCATTCTCACTAAGATGATTTCCTAGGATTGTCAAGCTTAGGGTTTTAAGTTTGTCCTTCCCAACCAGCTGATCCGCTAAGAAACCCTACATAAGAGTTAATTACTCCTGCGTCCACTCGCTAATCTCTTATAAAGAGATTAGTTCCTCATGAATCTACTAAACATCATAAACTTGATTGAAAAGATAAACGTAAAGAACAGATCAAGTAAAGAGTTTAAGAATCTTGATATATTGATATAGCACAAACAAAAATCCATAAAGAGTTGATTGTCTCCACAAATCAAATTCCCCGAAGTACGAAATAGAAATAAAAGTAAAATTATAAGGATAAAAGAAACCCAAGTACAAAATAAATTAGAAAGAAATTGAAAATAAAACTAAATGAAAGTCGTCTACTAAAACTTGAAAACTTGAAAACTTGAAAAATAAATGTCTATGAAGTGTTTAAAGTTGTCTATTTACAGGGTTAGGGTTGGCTGTCGTCCATTGACCTAATTTGGCTGATGTTTTTGCATTAAAGTTTGTTGTGCAGACCAAAATGCCCTTGTCTCTTTATTTTCCTCTGGGCCTTGTCACGTTGGTGTCGTGACACTCTAGCTTGCAAGGTTGTGTCACGGCACACTCTGTCTATGTCGTGACACTAAAGGCAGTTTGCTTCTTTTGAGTGCTCTGCTCACTAGGTTGCGACATCAACTCCCCTTGTTGCAACATTACAGCTTATCTTGTGTTCTTATGCCTCCGAATGATGTCTTGCACACTTATCAAATACGTTAGCCTTCTTTCAAGCCTATTTTGACTCCTATAGTCATATAAATGGCTCAAATCATACCTTTTATTATTTATGAATTAAAATTGAAAATTAAGTAAAAACATAACTAAATCACCTCCTTAAATATGAAAAATGGTTTAATCTCAGTAGATCACAAATTAGTTGATAACTATACCATAAAGTTCATGAAACTTTTCAAACGCAACAATATGATCAAGTCTGACAACCAGCAAGTAGCCATATACCTTAATGGATTAAGGGTTGCAATTCAAGACAAGCTTGGTGTGCAAACATTGGAGAACATGGCCAAAGCACAAAATTTGGTAGAGGTGATGATGAAAGAGAATAAGGTGGATTAGACTAAGAAGAATTTCTATCAATATGCATCAAGAAATTTGGAGAATAATACACCAACTGAATACGTGCAAATTCAAACGAAAAAAGTTCAAGTTACGATAAAGCAGCAAGAAAGAGGTTAGGGGAGGGGATGGAGACACAAGCATCACATATGCTAAGTCGATTGTTGGAATTATGCTAGTGGTGTAACGTAATCTACTTGGACATCGCTCTAGCAATTGTCTAAAAACAAGGAATATCAACATTGTAGAGTGTCGTGAGTGGGACAAAGAATTTGAGGAAGGAAATGAGATAACATGCAAACTCAGTGGTGATAGTAATGGAGAAGATTCAGGAGATGGACAAATTTTGGCAATATGGAAACTAATGTTAGTGTTTTGTTATATGTTTTTTTTAAAAAAAAAAATAAATCGCTTAGATAATGTTTGTTTTTTTATTATCTATTAATTAAATATCTAAATTATTTAGTTTCTTTTTTTTTTTAGATATTTTGTGGCATATAAATAGGTTACTCTATGAGTTTTGTAGTTCATTCACTCCCTTCAAATTTAAATAGTTTATTAATTTTATTTTGGTGTTATGTATGTTTATTTACGATCTATGTTCGGAGTTCATGGTTACTTTTCTCAACAATATTGTATTCAAAATTTGAACCAACGTTCTTCTCTCAAGAGTTTATTAATTTTCTGTCTTGATGAGAGAAGTCTTTCTTTTGATCTTATCTATTATCTTGGCTAGGTCATGTGCTTGTACCAAAAATACTTTATCCAACGGTTCAAAATAACCCTAATGATTTGTTGAGTATTCACATTATCTAATTGTTGATGCATTGTCATGTGTTCATTATGATTTTAAGACTTTAAATGACTTTTTTTTTATAGTTTTAAATTTTAATAATTTATTAGAATTTCAAATATTATTTATAAGTTTTTATGAACTTTTATATGTTTTTATAAAATTTTAAATATAATTTATTAATTTTATATATTTTTATAAGTTTAAATCAATTTTAATATTTTATTTTGGTGAAATCAATTTTATTATTATTTTAATATTTAATAATTTTTATGATTTTTTATAAGTTTTTACGAATTTTTATATGTTTTTATAAAATTTAAATATCTTTTATTAATTTTATATTTTTTTATATTTTATAATATTTATAAGTTTATATCAATTTTAATATATTTTAAATACTTAATAATTATATATATTATAATTTTTCTTATTTTTAATTATTTTTTAAATAATTTTTATAAAAAATATTAAATTAAATCATAAGATGCCACATGTCACTATTTAATTGATCCGTTAATACATTTTAACGGTCAACGTGGTCAACAACAAATTTCGTTAACGAAAAAGCTTAATTGATTGTTTTAGTTAACAACGAAGACTTAATTGCGTGTGGGTTTAATATAGGAACTTAATTAAATTTTTTTTCACATTTTCTTAAGGGCCTTTTTGACATATAAATTGTTTTATTTATGACGGGATTTAAGTTAGAATAAATCTTAAGACAACTTACATACAATTTATGCAACATGAGAGTCTGAATATGGAGCATTAAGATCCTAAAGCTCAGTCTTTGTGAGTGGTGCCAAATCATCGTTGACTTCTTTTTTAGTATATTATAAATTGAGAGAGAAGAGTGTCATTTTTTAAAATTAAATTCTGAAATCAAATGCCAACACAAATTTCTTAACTCTTTTATTATTATTATTATTATTATTATTATTATTATTATTATTAAAAGATGAAAAGCCTAAAATACTAATACTAAAATGAAAAAAGGTTAATAATTATTGGGCTAATAATCACATATTACTATTTAACATTTGAATAAAATTATCCAAGTTTGATTATAAATACGCAGCGATATATAAATGTGAAAACACTTTGGGCATATATCATGAAGTACAAAAGAGGTTTAGAAGCTGGCCATTTTCTCAAAATGGACCCAAATCCAACAACAATCCAAGGAAACGTCACTGTCCCGCCCAAGAAAACAAAACATGGAAATAGGAAAGGCGTTAGCAGCAAGAACCCAAACTAAGCTGATAATATATATATATAAATAGTAGTAGCAGCAGCAGTTTGCTGTTTATTTCTTGTGGAAGTTATTGAAAGAAGTAAGTGGAGGATGAACCCAAATCAAATGCGTCGTCAGCTACCGAATCAGGAAGCGATGGCAATGGCATGTTCCCAAGGAAAGGGCTGTCCTGCTCTAACTCGTATGAGTTAAAGCCCACATACGAGTCAAACCCATTTGAGTTTTGATCCGAGGACCCGAACAGGCCTGTGTTATTCCAAGCTTCATAACCCATATCTGAACCATCAACTCCCGACCCGTACCCGTAACAGCTAGAGGAGACATCAGGAGGCAAAGGTGGCAACTCAGACGAGTTATCCCTGAACTGTGGAGAACCACCATTTCCAGCTTCCATGAGCCCAGTAATGGGCCTGTAAGACTGAACTGCATCGCTCTCCTGGGCGGGTAATCCGGAATAAAACTGGCATGCATTGAAAGGGTCTTGATTGAAGAAAATCTGGTCGTGGTTAGCATCATTTTGATGGTGGAAAGGGGGATTAATGGAAAATATGGATGAAATTTCATGCTGGAATTCGTCAGGGGAGATGATGGAGGTGACGGATGAACCAGCTGGCATATCAGAATAGACAAAGTTGGTTCGAGCCTTGGAGCCACGCATGGAGCGAGAGGCACGGTCGTAGGCCAAGGCTGCATCCTCCGCAGTGTCAAACGTGCCGAGCCAATGCCTTTCTTTTGTGGAAGGGTCTCTTATCTCCGCTGCGTATCTACCCCATGGCCTCCTCCTTACACCCAAGAATCTTGTTTCCTGTTGTTGCTGTTGTTGGTTCTGAGGTTGCTGCTTTCTTTTGCTTTTAGAAGAGGAAGACTTTGAGTTGCTGAAATCCATGAAGACAAAGAAATTATTTGGATTTGATGGATAGTACCTGTCTGCCTGCAGTTAAAGTGCTATGAAGAAGAAAGTTGTATTTCCGCCTTAGAGAGCAATAATGAGATTGCTGGTTTTCAAGGAAAGAAAGATAGTTGGTATTGTTCATCCATCGTTTGCATCTTGGGTGTTTAAATAAGGAGAAACTTTCAAATGCATTGATTCATGGCTTTCTAATGAATCCAAAGTACTATGAGTGAGCAATGGATGCTAATGATCTTAGCTAGCGTGGGCCTTGATTCCGATTGGACCCTCATACACTCGCATGAGCACAATTGCCCTTCATTATGAATATCACTAAATTAATACAACCACTTTTCTTATCTAATGTGATGATCCCACATGCTCGATGTTCGAGAATGAAAAGTAGAACATCAAAACCTATATGCATTAAGGTCTTCTTTAACTGCAAAGCTTCCTACAAGCAGACCTCTATTTATTTATTTTCATAATTTACGCCATCTTACTTGTGGTTAATGCATACAGGTTTTGATGTTCTGAAAACCCAATATCAAGAGAGGAAATGACCTGCGCGCTGCATGCATGAATATGGCAAAGCTACCCATGAGATTATTCAGGTGATAATTGATTAGTCAAGTACTCATCATCATCATACATCCACCTGGAGTTCAATTATATCCCTTGGGCCATACATAAATATTAGTTAAGCTTTCTGATGATTTCTCCACTGAGTAACTGCAATCATGGGCTCATCAGCAGAGCTTAATTTATATATACAGCCATGATTGACATGTGCTCCTCGAATGAACTTTCTGGCACTTTTCTTTTCCAATGATCATCAACTCCTTTCTCCTCATATCTAATGAGTTTGAGACTATAATATATTCTCCAAAGATCCTGACATTGGAGCTTGGAGGAGAGTGTCTCAGTTTGAATCAGGAATTGATCATCAAATTATCAGTACTTATGAGCATGCATGACTTTGATCTGAATGTACATAATTTTATCAAAGCACAAAAAAGTTTTTTAATAGACTAACCTTCCTCATATGATTGCATAATGCATGAATCATGATCACAATCCAATTATCATTCTCATCATTCAATACCCATCATTCCCACAACCACGACATATACTTTTTACCCACTCTTTCGGGCTTATAATACAAGTCTCGAATTAAAGCTCTTTCTTTCTCATATAAAAAATGTATTTTATACAAACATATGTATTGCTGGAAATTGGTTTTGTAAAACATGCGTAATGGACACTTTTGATGCTAAAAGTTCAATGTATAATACGCTTACTTTAGGGATAAATTGTTTTTAGATTTTGCATTGAAGCTTGTCTTGTGTTTTGAGCTATGAGCTCATTAGTTCTGGTTCCATTAAACGAAATTCTTTTTGCAATTTAATCCCAATCTGGTCAATAGTCTCAATTATATGAACTAATGCGTTAAAGATGAAATTTAGATTAATGTAACTATAAACATACATGAATGTTATAATGCACATTCATCAATTAGGAATATTCAAGTATTAATTAGCCATATTCAAGTATTAATGATGTTAATGTATGTACATTCATGTACAGGCATCAAATATCCAGAGCCTTTTAAATCTTATCATCAAGTAATATCTCACACGAATGTAATTTCAATACTGAACACCAAAATAAATTAAAAACAACGAAAAGAATTGAAATTATCCTAACATAACGGATTAATTCGATAAATTACTATTGAATATCAAATGTGATAAAATAATCAATAAATACAAATAAAATAATAATTTACGAGATTTAACAAATTACTTATGTTCTCGAACACCAACACCAAATGATAACTTCACTAATACCAAGAAAATATACAAACTAACGGAACCCGATATAACTAAGTATATCAAAGCAAAAGGGAAGAACAAAGGAAAAGATACATTCAAACTTAAGGCACTAATATATGTAAACAGGAGATGAGGTGGCAAACATTTGCTCCAATTCAATATGGGATTTAAAAAAGGAGCCAATGACTAATAAATCTCCACCTTTGGCAAATTTTTCGATCCCACTCGATTTTCAGCATCTTTCACTTCTCAAACCTTATGAAGTCATCTTTAAAAGTGCCTCTAAATGTGCTTTCGAGAGCCACTCGAAGGTGTTCAAAACTTGTAGAATATTAATCAAGTTCAAACATTAATTGAACTTGATTGTGGTTATCACCCTAGTCATCACATCTGCAGGATTTTCAGTTGCAATTTTTTGAAGTAAAATTTTCTTTTTTTAAAGATTTCTTTCACAAAGTGATATCTATCTTACTGCGTTTGATTCTTGAATCATAAACCTGATTTTTCGTCAAATAAATAGTGATTTGACTGTCACAATAAGAAGCTAATATGACTTTGAACAACTCCCAAGTCTTCCAACAACCCATTGAGCCAAACAACCTTTTTAATAGTTTTTTAAACTGCCTCTATCGTTGGTAAAGCTACAGTAGACTTTAAAGTAGACTTCTATCTTACTAGGGCTTTAACAAGAGTAGATATATGCCTAGTAGTAGATCGACGTTTATCCAAATCACTGGCATAATTAGAACCAACATATACGACTAAACACAGACCAAACGTCTTATCCCACTCAAAGATCAAACCAACATCTACGGTTTTCAGAAGATACCGTAGAATCCATTTCACAACTTGCAAATATCCTTTACCAAGATTATGCATATACCTACTCACAACTCCAGCTGCTTGTGAAATGTCTGGCCGAGTACACACCACCGCATACATTAGACTCCCAACTTCATTAGCTTACGGAACCTTTGCTGTATATTCTCGTTCTTTATCACTCTTAAGAGATAATTGAGCACTGAGTTTCAAATGAGAAGCGAGAGGGGTACTTACATGTTTGGTATCATCATTCAGACCAAAACATTGTAACACCTTTCTTAGATATTACTTATGAGTCGAATGAAGCTTGCCTCTCTTTCTGTCTTTATGCCATGTAAAGAATTTTCTTGGCCTCACCTAAATCCTTCATCTCAAACTCTTGATTTAGGTGAGCCTTCAATTCATCTATTTCTTTTTGACTTTTCGAAGCTATCAACATATCATCTAATAGCTTTCACAAATATACACAATGATTATATTTGTTTCTGGTGTACTTTTGTCTACTCATAAAGCTATCAAAGCGCTTGTACCACTACCTCAGGATTTGCTTCAACCCATACACCGAGTTTTTTAGCTTACAAACCCAATTTTCTCCGGCAGGAACCTTGTATCCTTCTAGCCCACATAATTAACATTGTGGGCGGGAGCCTTGATGCCTGCAATAACCTCTGCCACATCTGAAACTGTAACTATATAACACAACATGTTTATATGATGGAGTATATGCAATTAGGGGTGAATGTTCAATCAAATCGAGTCGAATAGAATCGTGTGAAAAAATTTCGAGTTGATGTTTCCTATTTTATCAATTTAACTCAATTGGAAATTTTTTTTGAATAGATTAGAGTGAAATGAAATTCAAGTTGAGTCGAATGGAGTAAAATTATTCGAGTTAAATTAAAAATTAAACATGTCAAAGTAAAATATTGTTATAGTACGGTAAACTTGAATTAACTTTTTTTAGTTTTCAAAGTTATTATTTTAGAAAATTTTTAAATTTTTAACTTTCTTCTTTAGATTTTTTTTTAAAAAATATAATTTAAAAAAAATAAAAAATTTGAATTTTTATAAATAGTTTGAATTTTTGAAATTATTTTGATTTTTTTGTAATTTTTGTTAAGAAAGAGATCAATTTATTCATTTTCAAAATTGACAAGGATTAAAGGGGTATTTACACAAATTTGTTATTCGAATTATTCAAATGGTAAAATTTAATTCGACTCGAACTCAAAACTCGAATAACTAAATTCGATTAACTAGAAATCTTAATTTTTTTTGCAAATCGAATCGAATTTTACTCACTTCTATATGCAACAAGAGTAGATAGTGGCTCACCAGTCAACATTTTCCTAGCCTAACTTTGATGAACTGTTATATAAGCTGAGAAATTAGCTTAAGAAACCATACTTTCCTTTCTTGTCTCAGCATCAAATAGTATGGTAGTAACCCCTTGAAGGCCATATGGGACTTGGTTAGCTGTAATTACAATAATTAGATGGTCATACTCAGGTGGCAACCCATTTAAGGTTGTAGTATGCAAAAAGAGTAAAGAGAAATGTGTGAACAATGATTATTTTGTATTTTGATCAATAATTTATTTTCCTTGCCTACTAATCTTATAAATTTGCAATTACAAATAGTAAGAACACCAACATGAAACCGTAGGGAATTTCTTCGAGGTTGTAGTTAAAAACAGAGTGGAAGTATTATGATGAGTTGATTTAAGGTGAAAGAATGTAGGGTAATAATTAACATCATTTTAATATAATTTAAACACTTAAACATTAAGAAAGAAGTCTAGTTTTTGGCTTGCTCTCCACCTTTGTTATCTTTTTACAGAAGTTGCACCAGCAAGCGGAGATTAGAAGACTGTATGTCACACAGTATTCAACAGTTAATTAATGAAGGCAAACACCTAACTCATAAAATTTGTCTACGACTCATTAACCCTGCACAACACACTTATTAGTAAAAGACTCTTCAAGATGCTGTACGGTGGGTGGTTTCTCAGAGCACCCAGCTGATGTTAACATCTGATGCTCCGCCAAGGAATCCACCGCTGGGAACATAGGGAGCTCCACCAGCTTTTCTGCCCTCCTACTCCCCCTCTCCTCGATGGCTCTTACAAATACTTGAAGAGCATCTCTCATCCAATCATACCGGCAAAATTTATATGCTTCTTCTGGGGAAAGCTGTATAACACATGAAACAGAGTCAGTCAAAATCATCAAATTGGCAGAAGCAAAATTAAGCTCAAGTGGTGAAAAATCGAATGGACACACAAATTCATGGTTAAAAAAAAGTTAAACCTTAGATTTTTTATTACTGACCCATTTCCTCTTGTAACTTGTCTGTTCTGCCCAAGACTCAAGTTCTTCAGTCACCTCCAAGGCAAACATATAACCTCTACAACCACCTTCCATGGTGCAGCAGTTTTGTCTACTCTTGCTTCTAAACTCCCAGACTCCCAGTGGATCCTCCTGGATAATGTAAAAATGACACCATTGTTATATATAGAAAACGCAGCTTTATGTAAGAAATGCCGGTCCATGCAGCAATGATTTTGTGCTGTGAAGTACGATGAGTAATACAGACATGTAAGCAACCCAGTGTTCGCTTAGAATTATGGAAAGTAGGAACTACAGCTGGTGAGACATGTTTATTTGAAAAGGGAAGTTCCCATAAAGATACGTATTAGCATGAGTGGCACATACACATGCAACAGCCCATTCTCATCGAACTTGCAAAAGATGAAAAACATCTGCAGCTTCAGCACAACAATTTTGAGAGCAACAGTCCACCACTGTGTACTTGCCTCAAGTCCCCCCCCCCCTTTTTTTTTTTTCCTTTTTTTTGGCGTGACCATAATCAACGATTTCATCATACCGTAGGGCATATAAACCTGTTAAGTAAAACTTTCGTATATATAAATGTTTCCATCCATTCATAAGTGCATCCTGATTTTCATCAATTGCCAATATTGATCCACTCTAACTGAAACGAGTCAAATGCTTTTGAAGAACTCATCTCAGAATAATGTATCAACCAAAACCAAGACCAGCTAGCACTGCTCAAAGATATTTAGCTTCATGAATCAAGGAAACAGATAAGGTACTGAGCACACTCGAACAAATTAAAGTCCTTTTTTGTGGCTCGAGTATTTCCTCATGTCATACTAGGTATGTAAGCCGATAGTTAATGACGATTTAGAAAAGACTGTGTATGACTGTCAACAACATGAAGTATGCAGGTGAATTTAATAACACTGATAATTAGAAGGAGAGTTAGTCAGATAACTCTGGTATGTCAAGAAGGGATATCGAAACCTACATCAAGTATTCCTTTCACTCCGGCTTCCTCCAGGGCCTCCCGACATGCTGCTTCATGAACCGTCTCATCATTTTCCCATCCACCCTAACAATGACACTAGGTTGTCATCACAATTTCATCCATTATACAGTTTACGTATAAATACATCAGACTAAACCGTTTAGCATACAATGACGTAACGGAGTAGGAAGATAAGTATCTACCTTAGGGAACACAAGATCATCACGGTTTGGTGTGGATATCATAAGAACAGTTATCCTGCTCGTCACACTGCTGTTACTATCCTCGACATCCTTCTGCCGTCTGTATGGAATGCACCTAAGTTTTTGCACCGCAAAACACCAAATATGAGTTAAGAAGGCCGCACAGAAACAAAACAAGTTCTGCAGTCATTTACATTTTACTCCACTTGTAAAGGTTCCGGTAAGTTGATCACATCATGATACTTTGCACTACCACTAACTTATTAATTAATAACTAAGCGTGCTTGTCTGCCGTTAGGTAAAAAGCAAAAGTGAAACGGAAAAGTAAGCAGCTCACTCACTTGAAAAAGAAATTATCAAGTGATCAACGCCTATAAATCTTAAGTTTTGTCACCCATACTACTCCCTCAAAAACAAAATTTCTGCCTTAATCTTATCATTTTTGTTTAAAAACATGACCACTTGTACATGTACCCTTCTTCTCTTTTTTTAGTAATTTAACTTTTCCGTCCTTGGAGAAAAAATGGATGTGGCGCAATTAAATATGATGACAATAACAGCGGAACATAGAAAGTCAAGGCAATGGCCCATCTCTGTTTTATTGTTTATCAATGAGTATTGAATCTATTGTCATAAAAGTAAAATCACTATCAACAATTTGGCATTTCTTGTTGTTATTTTACTCTCTTCTGTTTGAAACAGAGCAGCAGTAAGGCAGTAAGATAAGGATGGATGCTAAATAACCACTCATTTTTAACACCTCTAACGAAGAAAATAGGCACCCTTTTCATCTAAAACGATGTGTGCCCACGACTACCAAAAAGATAACCACAATCACATTATTTGAGCGTTAGCAGAACTTGCAGCAACAAGGAAGAAGGTTAAAATTAGAAAGCAGTGGATAAATTTGAGATATACCCAGCAACAAGTCTGAGATGATCCTGGTACCGTTGTCTGTGTCTCCCCTTTCGTGCTGGTAAAAACGACATGATCTACTATCTGCAGCACCCCAAAAACGTTAAGTAGAAAGATAACTAAGTTAAACAAACGAGTAGAAAATGTATATAGAAAAGCGATTTACATGGATTGGTGCTAGGGTGATGAAGAGCTGCATTCAGTGAGAGGAAAGCAGAAAAACCCTGACCCTTTTAAGTGAAAGCAACAAGGTTGGTTTTGGGTTGGAGAAGAAAGCAGTGAGAAAACATATAAAGAAGGAGCGAAATAGTTGTCATGCTCCGAGACTTTAATAGGAAAGATGAGGAAGCAAGCAAGTCAATATCGGCAACAATGGTGTTTTTATAAATCAACAGGAAAGAGAGAGAGAGAGAGCTGTGACCAAATCAACAACGTAACAACCGGCCTCACAAGTCACCCGGCGTAGTAATATTAAAAGTTCTTGGAACTGCGGCTTAATTCAAATCTGTGACTTTTCCGGGATGAATAGGATAGAACCATGAAACTTCTTCACAAGCTTCACCTTTCGCCAAAAGAAAAAACAAAAGATAAAGGAAAAAAGAAAGTTGTTGGTTTGAGATTTTTCTGCAATGTTTTCCAACTTGCTCATTCTTTCATACTCTGTTGGTTTATATAATAATGGCGAGCTGACAGGGCCTTTTCGGCCGTGTATTTTAGTACCAACACGTCATCCAAGCTCCCGTGACTCATCTCGGGACCTAAATAATATTCGTGGATTATATGAAATAGAGATATTATTGTGTATTATTTAATTTGAATGTATTACTATTATTATTAAAAGCTTATCTGATAAATTTAGTTCACCATACTTTGCTTATTACGTCAAATTAATTGGAGAATAATAGCCAAATGAAGAAAGGCCAAAGGAAACAACGAAAAGCTTGCCATCAACAATCGTCTTCAGAACTTGTCCTTTTATAATATCACCAACAATAGTAGTTAGCCCATTTTTGTATTATAATTATATATGCAATAAACTAGTTTCTTACTCGTATGTAATTTTATATACCATAATTATTTGATACATTCACGGTAAAAAATTTTAACTTTATAAACGAGATGAGATTTTATCATCTATTTTTAAATTATGTTTAAAAATTAAAAATATAATAAATAAGACATAAAAATTCAATCCCACTTGCGGATTAAAAAAAATTCGATTTATGTATCAAATAATTACCTTATATATTAAGTTATTTTACAATTGCCTTATAAATAATGTCATAATAAATTAATGTAAGTTTTATTATATCTCACAATTGAATTAAATGTGATAAATGGGTTGATTATACTTTTTAAAATATGAGTTTTCAGCGCATTCTATGATAGAAAAGTCATAAAATATAATTTTAATTTTTTTAAATGAATGTGAATAAAATAATTATCTGGATTTGGTGGTCTAGCTAGCGATCAGCATGGAGTTTGGTTATCTGGGTTTCAGCGTTCGGTAGGTTGCTGCTCAGCACTTGATGCTAAGTTATGAGCTATCTTGCATGGCCTTCAACTTGCGTTGATCCGTGGCTATCCTAAGGTGGTGATCAAGAGTGATTGCGTGGTTGCAATTAATATGATCAAGGTTTAGCAGGTGGGTGAGACGATGACCACTTTGATTCATCAGATAGTGCTAACATCCTTGGATTTGGAATAGGTTTTCTTTGTGTTCACTAAAAGAGAAGCTAATATGGTGGCCGATTGGCCGGTAAAATCATGTGATCGTTTAGAAAAAGACATTCGTATTATTGATATCCCAAATGCTTTTATTTCTAACTTGTTGTTCCAAGACATTTGTAATATGAATTCTAACTGAGTAATTGAATAATAAGACGAGTTTACGCCTCTTTTTTTTATCAAAATAAATAAAAAAAATTATTTCATTGATATTTATAAGAAATTTTACCATAGAAAATGTTTTGACACACTCTGTAAAGTTTTTTTATTGAAAACTAAAATATCATTTAGAGGACAACTATTTTTTTTTCAATGAGGTTAATTGTGTGTATTTATTAAATAATGTTATATTTATTTCTTAAATTTTTTATACAATTTTTTTGACATTTGATAATTAGAGTAAATTTGAAAATGAAAAAAAAGTATAATTAAAAATTTAGATTTTAAAAAATAGAAAATATTGTTTTATCAATAGTTTTTTTACTTTTTAATGTATTTAGCGAAACATACCCAATAACTAATTTTTCATATTCTATAGGCTCATTAAAAGGTAGATGTTAGCCAACAATTTTAAAGCTGCTCTATACCCAAAGCGAAAATCGAACTCTCGACCGCTAATGTTTTATCAATAGTTTATTAAAAAGTAATTTAAATAATTTCTACACAATGTATTATTTTATTAATATGTTAGTTGTTAAAAAAATAACATTATTATGTCCAATATGTTATTCGTGTATTGTGTATGACTTGTCAGTTTATAACTAAAATTGGTTCAACTAGTGAAACTCTGATCATTGTATATTGTAATTTTTAAATTAATAATCGTTAGTTATTATAGCATATTATTTAATTAATGATTACATGCATGCTATATAAAGATTCTTGAATCTCAATAAATTAAAGTTGAATACACTTTTTTAATTGATAAAAATTTCAAAATTTTAAAAAAAATAATTCTTAATTTTATTTTTACTGTTTTTGTCAGTACAAATCATAATCTAAAATTCATAATAAACAAAAGAGAGAAAGAAATATATTTTTGATACAAACGAGAATACAAAATTTCAATAATTAATGATTACTAAAGTAAGTTTGAATAAAATATTCGTAATAATTACAACAAAGGAAAAATATATTACACAGATATACATTGGACAACTTATATTAAATTGATGTTTAGCTTTTTGCTTCATATACCTATCCAACTCATTGGGAGGTAGTCTCAGTTCTCAGTTTCTTTGAAGATGCTTTCCTTTCATTCAGAAATTGTATTCACTGAAATGGGTTAAGATGTTAATACTATTGGAATATAAAAATGTGAAAAATAATTATTACAATAGCTAAAGTTTTTTTTTTAATGTGTATCACAAAAAAACTATATGATTCTATTGAAAGGATTCAATCCTTTTTTACCTAAAGTTTTGTATCTCTACAAGCTAGAGATGAAGGAGTAAACGAAATCATGCTTCCAACAGATGCAACTGTAGGGGTGAAAGTCGAGGGCTGAAGGTCGCAGTCCATTGTAGATCCCCATCAAATATAAAATTGGATTGAGATTGTAATCGAAGGTGCACGGGTCGGAGGCTCTCGCGGTACAGTATAGACTGTACAAATGAAATTCGTATAGAAGTATATTTTTACTATTTGATTTTGATTAGAATAAAGTTTTTCAACCTATAAATAGACATAGTCATCTTCTCTTGTATTATTCGATTTTTTACATTAGTGAATTTTTATCTGCTCTGTCCATGATTTTTTTCCCAAAAAGATTTTCACGTAAAATTTATGTGTTCTTTCTCTTTTTCACTCTCTTTGTAATATTTTTTCATTATCCACGCTCAATTTTAACTGTCCTAACAGAACCAACAACAGATATTATATATATATATTGATGGTTGTCATCTCCACCGTAGTGGCGGTACATATTCTCTCTTCACCTTCGACTAGAACATCATTTGTTTTAAATCTCGAAGGATCAATAGCAACTTCAATAGTCAAAATGAAAAAAGCAAGACAGTAAAAGAAAAAGAAAAAATGTTCTGGTGAAAGGATAACGAAAAAGGATTGACAACAGAGCAAGAAGAAAGTACAAGCCCTGAAGTCGTAAAAAGAACCCTATTTATAAGTACCTAGGAAGGAAGTTAAAGTAGCAAAGCAAAACGATGATAACAAAAACGCGACATATTTTGAAAAGCACTAATCAACGGCAAGCATGTGCTCAAAAGCAATTAATTCAAAGGTACAATGTTCGAGGGTAATAATAATGACCTCTTAAATTTTTTCTGGCATCTCTAAAAATTTCAAAAGCCACACAAAGGATTCAACTTAACCATATCACTTTATAATTTTCCTTTCATTTAGGGGGATATTGTTATATCCTCATCACATCATCCATCGTCGAAATGCCCAGTACTTATAGGAAAAGCTCGACGAAGCTTGGTGTCGCAGCCTCGCCAATAGAATAATCGCATAAAGATATATGAGAAATAGCATGTTGTAGGACGTGTTTTTATCTAACATGGCAGTAAAAACATATTCTACAAGGCGCACTTTCAACCACATCAGCAGAAAAGACATCCAATAAGATACATTTTTTCTTTCTCCCTTCAAAATCGATCAATTTCCTTAAATATTCCAAAAACCGACCCATTTTCCTAATTTTTTTAAAAATTAATATATTCCTCTAATTCACCCATAAGTCACCTATATCTTTAGTGATTTTTCACACCATTTACAATACAAACCACTATCATTGTTACCTCAACATCCAGTATAACTTAATTATTATAACAATTTATATATAACATAGATATAGATGTCATAAAAACCAGTAAAGCGCCTAATAATATAAGAGCAGATTAGGTGATATACTACATTGGAGAAGAATCCAGGAGAAATAAGAGTTGATCTGATCCTCTATACATCAGGCCAAAAGCGTTTACTCAGAAGTCAAGCGAGTCGAATTAAAAGATTAGTAACTCAAAATGGTTAAATAATTGAAGTGGGCGGCAAATAGGCCCAAATGTCAACCCACGTGCAAACTTTAGGGGTCATCATGCCCTGTTGCCCTTATCCGGTCCAGTTGATGATTCAGCAGCTACCCACCTGTCCATATCCAGCGTCAATTTTTAATGTTACGCATCAATTCTAATTAATTGACAAGTACATATTGCTTTTGTGGACACAATTTTTCATTCTATAAACATTAAATACTAGTAACAGAAAATCGCTAATGTTAAAATTTTGGTTTAAATTAAATTAGTTGATCGAATTAATTTAACTCGATTAATTAATCGATTAATTGATTTAAGATCTATTTGTTTTACTGAAAAAGTCTATAGTTTTTTGGTGTTTGGATGAATCTGTGTAAAATATTTTTTGTTATTCGACAGATTTTTTGAAAATATTTCATAAAAATTATTTTCAATGAAACAAACATATATTTGACATTTTCTTATCTTTTTATTATTTAATTGAGTTTATTTTATATTGTTAAATTCAGATTCATTGCAATGTCATTTTTTAATTACATGATTACAAAGTGAGTATTTTTTATTTAAAAATGTGACATCAACAATATTGAAAAATATTTAATAGACTTATGACATATTTTAATCTTTATACTACAACATTTATTATTAATATATTTATAATTGTAATAAATATTTATAATTAAACTATTAATATTGAATATTTTCGAAGAATATTATTTAAAATTATTTTTTAAAATTTATTATTAAAATAAAATTAAAATATTAAATAATTTATTAAAATAATAAATTATATTAATTATATTAATAATTTATTATATAACTAAATATAAATAATTAAATATGTATGTTTAATAATATTGAAAAATAACTAACAAGTGGCTTACCATTGCATTCTCAAGGAAAGGACCTATGTTTGAATCTTGGAGATGACATTGTTGGGAGGGATAGTCACGCACCCTAAACATGGACCGTAAAACGGACATGACAAATAATATTAAAAAATATAATATTTTATATTAATATTTTAATAATTTTAAATATTTTTAAAAATAAAAATAAAAATTATTATCAATACAATAATATTATGCTTGATTTAAGTTAATTTTTATATAAAAATAAAATTAACTATAGAGGAGTTTTTTTTCCGAAAAATGACTTATTATTTTTCAAATGATAAGTCATTTTACAGGAAAAATAGCTTATTTTCCGTTGACATGTAAGTCATTTTCCATTGATCAAGCTGTTTTATATGAAACAAACACATGAAAACGCAGAAAATATTTTCCGTAAAACTTTTTACATGTAAACGCAGAAAACAATTAAGTTTCTATTTTTTTTACATTCAATTGGATATTTGAGCTGTAAAAATGCATCGAAAAATTTCTCAAATTTTTTCAAAAAAAGCAATTAAGCCCCTGCTTTTTTTGCACTCAATTGGGTGCTTAAACTTTCAAAATGCATAAAAAAACCCTCAAACTTTTTTAAAAAAGCAATTAAGCCCCTGAGTTTTTTTTTCACTCAATTGGGTATTTGAACTGCCAAATACATTTAGTCGTTAACTTTAACAATTGATCGTTAAAGTTAACTGCCCCTAATATTTTTCAATTAAAGTCACCATGTATCACAATTACGGCATGACATGTGATAAAAAACTATAAAAAAATAAAAATTTATTGAATTTTAATAAAAAAATAAAATTTATTAAAATTAGATTTTTTATAAAAATCATAAAATATTATAAAAAAACTGTAAACTTTTATAAAGATTATAAAATGTATCAAAAATACCTTTTAACTTTTATAAAAATCGTTAAAGTTAACGACCATCCAGTTTTTTTCAGTAAAAGTCATTATGTGTCTTAACACAGCATGACATGTAGAGAAAATTATAAAAAAATAAAAGTTATAAAAAATTATAAAATATTTCTTTTGGTACGATAATTTTAATAATTTTTTACGAATTTTATATTTCTTTACATTTTCTATAATTTTCTTACGAATTTATAAAATTTTATAATTTTTTCTATACTTCTACATATTTTATAATTTTTTACGATTTTTATAAAATTTTCTAATTTTTAATAAAATTTGAATATTTTTTATAGTTTTTAATTAAAATTTAATATTTTTATAATTTTTATTGTTTTTTATTTTTTATTATTTTTTGCCACGTGCCACGTTGTGGTTGTGACACATTGTGATTTTAACTGAAAAAAAATTTAAAGATGGTTCAAGTATCCAATTGAGTGAAAAAAAACTAAGGGTTAATTGGTTTTTTTTTTGAAAAATTTTGATAGTCTTTTTGATGCATTTTGAAAGTTCAAGTATTCAATTGAGTGCGAAAAAATGTAGGGTTTAATTGCTTTTTTGAAAAAATTTGAGATCCCTTTTGATGCATTTTGATAGTTCAAGTATCCAATTGAGTACAAAAAAAAGTAAAAACTTAATTACCTTTTTTTAAAAAAGTTTGAAAACCTTTTACACCCTAAAACTTTTTTTTATTATATAGTAATTCCTTATCTGTTTGTATTTATAATTGTATTGGATTTATATTTGGAAATTCTTTAAAAATACTTTTATGAGATTAACCAATGAAATCAATCAATTTTATTTTTTCCTTTTACATGCTAGCATTATCATTTGGACAGGGTCAGAAAATTTTGAGAAGTGTTAGGAATTTAATTAAATATTTTTACGATAGTAAAAATATAATTTATAATTTTAATAATTTATATATTTAAAGTTTTTAAAAAATTAAATTAAATTTATATTATTTTGAAGGGATAAAATGTAATTTTATAATTACTAATTTTAAATTTTATAAATTATGAAAGGATTAAAATAGAAATTTTTTTTCATTTTAGAGAACCCTTACAAGTCCTCACTCCACCCTTACATCTAGATCACTTTTTTTTTTCTACCTATCGAAAGAAAATCCCATCATATTATTCTTCTGTTTCTTATGTATTTAGACAAAATTTGAATTTTAAAGTTGATATTGTTGAGGGAGCTTTACTTGAATACTAATCCGACTCAAATATGATTATACTCGGATCATAAAATAGAAGAAAACATCTATGGTTATACCAATATATATATATTTTTTATCTATTTACTTTTTAAAAAAAAACTACGTTACATAATTGATTTTTAGGTAAACTATAGAAATGGTCACCAACTATGCCAACGTTTTTGTTTTGGTCACCCAATTTTTAAAAATTTCAGTTTAGGCACTAAATTTGAATTCGTTCCTGTTTTGGTCACCGATTATTAGATTGATAACAGAAAGCTTTTTTTTAACAGGTATAATACCACATTTAGTCCTCAATACTTTTATATTCTATCAATTTGATATCTTAATTTTAAATAATTTAATAAATTTAATCCTTCACATTTACAAATTTCATCAATTTGATTCTCAAACTTCTTAACCAAAACTTTAAGCTTTTAAAATAGAGGCATCCATATCTGTAAATTTATAAAACCAAAAAAAAGAACTTGTGAAAAATTTGTTGCCTGTGGTGTAACCCATAAATCGTAATGTATATTAAAATTATGGTAACGTATGTTTAGTGTCAAACTGTAAAATATCATAAGAGAGGAAGCATCGTTAGCAAATATCAATGCAGCCTTGCTTTCAACTTCAAAGTCATTGCTGAATTTTACATTTTTCCTCAATTTTTTTTTATAAATTATAAAAGTAACCATTAAACCAACAAACCAAATTTTTTTTTTCAAAATTTTAAGAAAGAGAGAAAAGGAGAAAGCATAACAAAATTAGGTGTCCTTCTTTCCCGCAGTATGATGTAAAAGATTTGGTGTTTAGATTTGAGTAGTGCCATGCCCATTTAATGAAATTTATTATTATTTAATATCTAAGAATCTATATTTTATAGGGCAGACTATTTTTTTAATTCCTACAATTTTTTAAAGAAGAAAACCCCACCATTAACAAATTAAGATAAGCTGCTGCTGCTGCCGGTGGACAGATGGTGGTTGTCGGAGTAAAGCTTGATTCACCAAGCAAAGAGCATTTGACCTGAGCTTTTTTCGGTAGTTTAGAGAATTTCTTTTAGGCTTTAAAGATTTATAAATATGGAATATCTCTATTTTAAAAGTGAAAAGTTTTTATTAAAAAATTTGATAATCAAATGGATATAATTTGTAAGAGAAAGGATTGTATGAAACAGAGATATTATCCCTTTCCAATAGTTTTATGACACATCAACAATTTCATCCTAAATTTTAGGATTTTAGTTGTAATTTGATTTTTTCAGGATGAAAATGTTGAAATTAAAAATGAAAATACTGATGTGATATAAAACTATTGGAAAAGGGACACAAATGGCGTGGTGTCTCTGTTTCATTCAATCCTTTTCCTAATTTGTAAATGTGAAAGATTAAATTTATTAAATTATTTAAAATTAAGATTAAATTGAAAGAATATGTAAATATTAAAGACTAAATATGTTATTATATTAGATAGAAAAAAATTTCGTTATCAATTTAACGATAGGTGACAAAAATAAAAAACGTTAATACTTAATTGAAAATTTTTAAAATTGAATGATAAATTAATTTCACCCTCTATTTTTTTTTTGTTATACAAAACCTATAATGAAGGCTATAGTTTTCTATTTTGTTTTTGCTTAAAGGTTTAAAAAATACTACTTTTTTCAAATAAATAAATAAGTCTCTTTACAAAAAAAAAAAGTGTTCCATTAAGTTCTTAGACGTTAAAAGATCATCAATTAAAATTTTTTATCAACGATTTTTCTCATTAATTTCTACTGTGTTGATGTCGCTAATAACGTCGTTGAGTCAACCTTCATGATGCTGACATGGTGCCCACGTCAAACGATTGCTAATGTGGCACTATTAGGAGTGAGCATTCGATCGAATCGAATGAAAATTTTTTGAGTTAATCGAGTTTTCAAGTCCTATTTCATCATCCTAACTGGATTTAAAATTTTTGCGAATCGAGTCGAGTGAGATAGAATTCGAATCAAATCGAATCAAATATATTTGTTCGAGTTAAATTAACAAAATTAATTTGGTGTTGTTTAATTTTATGTAATTTTTTTTAAAAAATATTTTTATTTAAAGTTTTTAAACATGACTATAAAACGAAAAATTAAAATAAATAAATGAAAAAATCTAAGTAAACAATGACAATGCAACAAGATTATAATAAAAAAAAATAAGCAAAAGTTCAAGTAAACAACATAAATCCAAGTAACAACAATAACACAACAAGATTATAAAAAAATATAAGCAAAAGTCCAAAATACCGTAAAAACCTATACGACAACACCATTCCAAACAACAAAACAAAAAATAAAAACAACACAACAAAAATCAAATAAACGAACAGTAATAACACAAAACCATTGTAAAATAACTTAAGTTTATTCTGTTGAGGATTTTAATTTAGGGTTTTTTTTAGGAAGAAAAAATAGATTTTGAGCTTACAAAGTTCATATCTTCAATTTTTTTTTCAAATAAAAACTAAATAAGTACACCTAACCATAATAATAATAAACAAAAAGGAACAATAAATTTAGACACGAAAAGGAGTTGTTTATGAGTGTTATTTAGGAATAAAATTATATTTGGGTTTAAAAATATTTGAGTTTAGTTTATGAATGTTTTTGAAGAATGAAATTATATTTGGGTTTAAAAATATTTGAGTTTATTTTGTTGATGAGTTTTAAATATTAGGGGAAAAAATTGGGTAAGATAAATGGTTTGGGTTTTGAAGGAAAATGGGTATAATGAATTGGGCTTGGGTATTGGGTTTGGGTAATATAAATTTAAAATTAAAAATAATATAGTTTTATTCGAATTCGAAAATTAAACTCGATTCGAACTCGAAATTTAAAAAAAAAATTTAACTCAATTCGTTTAACTCGAATAACTCGATTCGAATAATTCGAAATTCAAAATTTTTTTCGAATTTTTCGATTCGAATCGAGTTTTACTCATCCCTAAGCACTACCACATGACAATAAAAATAATAAAAAAATAGAATGAATTTGATAAATGGATGCCCATGTTCATTTGAATTTGGATATCTATAAGTCTAGACTCATTTTAAACTTAAATTTTAAAAAATTATAAAAAAAAACTTAAAATTTTTAAAAATTATTAAAAAATTTAAAGCATTATAAACATAAAAAATACAAAATTTAAATCTAGAATTAGATCTGAGCATGAGACAAGCCGAGTCAATGCAAAATATTAGGCCTATTTTCTAGGTCCGGGCTGACCCGATTCAAAAAATGGACCTAAAATTTTACTCAAGCTCGACCCAAATAAAAAATATTGAACCTGGGCCCAACCTGGTCCATTAAATTTTTATATATTATTTTTATATAAAAATAAATTTAAAAAATATAATACATCAAATACACTAAAAAACATAAAAATAAATGTTTCCCAACAAATTAAAAATACATTAAAAAATTTATACTTAAATAACACTAAGATATTTGAAACTTAGCAAACAAATGTCTCTAAAATAATAGCAAAATTAATAATAAAATAATAGTTATACAATATTCAAACAGTAACAACAAAATAGTAGCAATATAATAGGAAAATAACAGCAAAACAATATCAAAATGGCATCAAACAACAACAAAATAGCTGAAACAAGAGTGAAAAAAAACTAGGCAAATTTGGGCAGGGCTCGAGCTAAAAAATCTTACCCGAGGCTCGGCCCGTTTAAAAAACGTGTCTTATTTTTTTGTTCAAACCTATTTTTCGAGTCTATATTTTTGCCTAAACCTTTTCACTTTTAAGGCGAGCCTTCGGGTTTGGACGAATAGCCTGACACATGATCAAGTCTATATAGAATGAATCTAAACGTCATTTTGCCCATGTATATTTTAATCTAGACATCCATTTGTCCAAATTTATTTTGGAGATACACTTTTTAATGGCAAAATTACTTATATATGCTAAAAAAATCATTTCAAAAGCTATGTTGTTTTCCTGAAAAATTATTAATCTACGTTATTTTTGGAGAAAGAAAAGAAAATGAGTCCTATAGGGCGCATTTTCATTGATCTTCTAGAGAAAATGCGCCACGTAGGACGTATTTTTAGGAAAACGTGACGTGTTTTCTTTGGAATATCAGTGAAAATGCATCTTGTAGGACGCGTTTTCACTTTGGGAAATTGTATTTTCCTTTTTTTTTTCTTGCGATTTAAAATTATAAATTTTTAGATTTATTTTTTCTCGTGTTCAATATAAACATTGTTATAGTTTTAAGGTATATTTGAATTTATGGTGGTGCCCTGGAGTTGGGTGACTTACGAATTTCATCTGGCATGTGAGCATGGAGCCATCAATCGAGAAGTTGGATTGCGTTGTAACTCAAGGTCCCGATTGACGGTGATTATACGGTCTCCGGTTGAAGTGTGACTAGAGCTTCAATTTTACAAAGGTTATGCTATCAAAGAGATGAAGCATAAATGGGACCCAGTTGACAATGGTTACGTGGGCACGACAACAAGTTTTTCATCGTTAGGAGAGGATGCTATACACCATAGAAAAAGTAGTACGAGAAGGAAAAACGTAGTGACGTTTTAGTATAATCAAGTACTTCATTTTATCCATGTCCACCAAATTACTTGATTATACTAAAACATCACTGTGTTTCATCCCTTACACTTTTGTTTCGGTAGTACATAGCATCCTCCTTTGATGATGAAAAAAATTGTTGTCGTGCTTGCATAATCACTGTGAACTAGGGCCAAAGTTATGCTTCGTCCCTTGGCAGCATAATCTTTGTAAACTTGAAGCCTTGGTTACACTTCAACCCGATATGGTATAATCACTGTCAACTTGGAACTTGAGTTGCAATGTGATCTCGACTTCTTGGGTGATGGCTCGATGCTCAGACGACAGGTAAAATTTGTAGGTCACCTGACTACATAACATCACCTTGAACCCAAACATAACTTAAAACTAAAACTATATCTCTCTCTAAGTGAGGGAAATAAATCTTCAAACCCAAAAATTTCAAAACGCAGGAGAAAGGAAAAAACAATTTATAGATGTGGGTAAGGTGAGTAGGTTTAAGTTTAGTGCATTTATATAGGGAATGCAGCTGGGTAAAATGGGAATTTTTTTTCTATCTTGGGAATCTCGGGTTGCAAGTCTTAGACACACAAGCAATTAACTTTGGTAGGGTTGAAATCCCAAGAGGGAAAACGCTCCCTACAAGAAGCGTTTTCTCTCTGCATTTTTTACTGGAAAATGCTTCCTAGTGAGGGCATTCAAAACATTTTTGACATGTAAGTTGAAAACGCCTCGTACAAGGGGCATTTTCTCTCTAGCGTTTTCTCCTGCCCAAATTAATTTATATGGTAACAATGAAAATTCTGATATGATAATAATATTATCAAATGGATTTTACTCTGTTAGGAGTGAAAATTCATAAGGGACTTGCACTCGGGGGCATAGAAATGGTAGTCAATACCATGCCCATAATTAAAGAAGAAGCATGCAACCACCTATTTCAATAAGTAGAATTAAATAACCAAAAATAAATTTTTTATTATCAAAACATAGTAAAATCTAAATCTAAAATATCAATTCATGTTCAGATGATTGGATCTTCTGTACATAAAGATGTAATTATTTGTTCCTTCTAGTACCATAAAACTTTCTTTAGTAACTGTCGTAACAATAATTTATTATTTTGATCACCCATCCGTTTTCTCACTAACAAAAACTTATGTGGCATGACACTTCATGTCCACATAATCACTCCTTGCTGGTAGTTTCTATGTAATTATGTAATTTTTAAAAATCCATTTCCCCTATTTTTACAGTAATGTAAAAACCTTAACTTTCAATTGTTTTTTTGGGTGATTTTAAACAACTAGCATTCTAATAGCATTAGAATTCATTTTAATGTTGTGGGATTAGAGGAAGAAGTGATAGCTACAAGCATATCAATGGAAACTTCGATTATAAATCCATGGTTATTCTTCCCATTCATCTTTAAATACCATCCCAACAACTCTTCCAACCATTCCCAATCTTGCATCCTGTGTCTCCATCATCTCTTCCATCAACCTACAAAAATCCACGTACGGATCATCAGATTCCATGGCTAGAACCACGCTTTCTTTGAATGGGAACAACCTACCATCATCGTACCATCATCGCTGCTCCTATCGACGATTTTGGCTTCTTCGAGGATAAAATACATGTCCTCGCCTGACTCGAAGAAAAACCTCTCGGAACGAGCTCTTCGGACAATTGTCTTTAAAGACGCACCATCAAAACCTTGATTTGAGTTTGAAGAGTTGGTGAACCATGACGGGGGTTACATTACCAAAAAAATAGTAGGGAAAATGGATTGAGCCATTCAACCCGATTCGAAAATTTGTTTGAAAAGTGAGAGGATTTGGACAAAAATATAAATTCAAAAAATAGGCTTGGATAAAAATAAGGTTAGTTTAGAAAACGGGTTGAGCCTCGAGTAAGTCTTCGGCTCAACCCGAATTTGCAAAAAGAAAAAGTTTGTTGTTTTCTTGATGTTTTCTCATTGTTTTGCTTCCATTCCACTATTATGTTATTATTGTTTGAATATTGTATAATTTTTATTTTATTGTTAATTTTACTATTATTTTAAAGATATTTGCTTGTTAACTTTCACCTATATTTTTAATATTTTTGATCTATTATATTTTTAAATTTTTTTATATAAAACTTAATATAAAAATTTTAATACGGACAGATCAAATCAAACCTGAATTTTAATATTTTTTATCCGAATTAAATTTGAATAAAATTTTAAATTTATTTTCGAGTTGGACCAAATCCGAACCTATAAAATGGAGTTAAAATTTTGTCAAATCCCGGACTGAACCCGGCCCATAGTTGTATTCGCCACCCAGGACAATTGCTCAACTATTTATAATTTGGTCATTTCTTTTGTGTGGTGGTTCTCTCTGTTTTGAGTTTGCTGCGCTTGTCTTTAGTCCATGTGACTCTCTTTCCTTTGCTTTCGTTTCCCAGTCTCTTACCCTTTGAATCTCAGATCAGGTAGCTACTCTTCCTTTTTCTTTTTAGCTTTAATTTCTTGGGTTTTTACATTATTGGTGGGATTATTAATCTACGCTTTTTGTTAATGTTGTCTTTGGGCTATCCGTCGTCGATTTCCTGCTAAAACGTTTTGTTTAACAAAATATATTGCTAGATGACCAGAACCAATATGCGCCTGTTCCTTTTACGATGATCTAGGACTTTTTATTTTCCTTTTGATTAGTGGAATGCTCAATGCTGGACTCAACTTACTCAAACTTTTTGGCTGTGGAGAGTGTTAATTAAAGATTCTTCTCCCTAGCTTAATTTGCTTCTTAAGTTTTTATTTTTCTTACCTTTTCCTTTTTATTTTCAACTGAGAACTGATAGGAAATTATCAAATCCGAGTCGCCATGGAGGTAAACGACAAGCTTTTGAACACTGGTATTCTCATAGTAGCCACCCTAGTAGTGGCCAAGCTCATATCTTTCCTCATAATGCCTAGATCTAAGAAACGGGTTCCACCAGCAGTCAAAACCTGGCCGGTAGTCGGTGGGCTCCTTCGATTCATGAAAGGGCCTATCGTGATGCTCCGGGAGGAGTACCCGAAGCTTGGCAGTGTTTTCACATTGAACTTGTTTAACAAGAAGATAACTTTCCTGATTGGGCCTGAGGTTTCATCCCACTTCTTTAAGGCTTCAGAATCAGACCTCAGCCAACAGGAGGTCTATCAGTTCAATGTGCCAACCTTCGGTCCTGGTGTGGTTTTTGATGTGGACTACACTATAAGGCAAGAGCAGTTCCGGTTCTTCACGGAGGCCCTTAGAGTTAATAAACTTAAGGGTTATGTTGATCAGATGGTTACAGAAGCTGAGGTGAGTGATCTGCTAGGAACTTGGTTTATGTTATACTACACTTTTGCTTTTTGTTTGTATGTTGTATATTATTTGGTGATGTATCTGGCCTAATAAAAGCAGCGACACTTTTTCGATGCTATTAGAGTATGATACTAAGACAAGGGAAAATGAAGTTTTAACTTGCATGGATGGAGTTCACATTTGGTGGATAATTAATGAACTGTTGAAAGATGTTAGGATTGTATGAAGTTGTTAAGTGAGTAACAATGTATCCCTAATCTTTAGGGATCACCAAATTTACAATTTTTTTCGACTTGTCTTTTTCTTTGTTTAGCTAATGTAATAACTATAAAAGACTGAAACCATGCGAAACAAATTGTATCAGTTTTCATTTTTCTTCATCGAATTTCAAACTGTCCTTTTCTTTCTTTTATCTACTTGGTTTGTGCAACATGAACCAGCCCAGTTGAATAAAAGCATATTGTTTATATTTTTTATTGTTTACTTGAGCTTCTCGGAGACTTCTTAGGAGTCTTCATATCTGAAGATTGAAGTCTAATTTACACATGCTAATGATGCTGTTTTGAATGTTGATATTGCTTTCTTTAAAATCAAGCATTGTGTTTCATGTTGTGGTGCACCTTTCCTCTCTTCTTTCATTTACGAGTTAAAAAGAATGTGCCTGAGTGGCTTGTTATTACTTGATTTACTCTTCATAACACCCACCAACTTTTAATTCTTGGACTACTTTGATGAATAAGAAGGAAATGAAGGAGAATAAACACTAGTTACATTTGGTTTGGGAGGTTAAATGACATGTTAGTGAATAGAAAAACTTGTTTTCTTGCACTACATTCAAGGTTTGTTGTATGGTTTCACTGTTACATATGTTCATAATGTTGTAACTCCATAGATGTGATTTGTGGTCTGATCTTTATGGAATTGGGCAGGACTACTTCTCAAAATGGGGGGATAGTGGTGAGGTGGACCTTAAGTATGAATTGGAGCATCTCATCATCTTGACTGCTAGTAGATGTCTCTTGGGTCAGGAAGTACGTAATAAACTTTTTGATGATGTTTCTGCACTCTTCCATGATCTTGACAATGGCATGCTCCCTATCAGTGTTATTTTCCCTTACCTGCCTATCCCTGCTCATCGCCGCCGTGACCGAGCTCGAAAGAAGCTTGCAAAAATCTTTGCAAATATCATAGCTTCCCGTAAAAGTGCTGGCAAGTCAGAGAATGACATGTTGCAATGTTTCATTGAATCTAAGTATAAAGATGGTCGCCCAACTACCGAGGCTGAAGTAACTGGCTTATTGATTGCTGCACTCTTTGCCGGACAGCATACCAGTTCTATCACCTCTACTTGGACTGGTGCCTATCTCCTTCGTCACAAGGAGTTCCTATCTGCTGTGATTGAGGAGCAGAAGCAAATAATGCAAAAGCATGGTAGCAAGGTTGATCATGATATCTTATCTGAGATGGACACCTTGTATCGGTGCATTAAGGAAGCTCTGAGACTTCACCCTCCACTGATTATGCTTCTTCGTAGCTCACACAGTGATTTTAGTGTAAAAACCCGAGATGGGAAAGAATATGACATCCCAAAGGGTCACATCGTTGCAACATCTCCAGCATTTGCCAACAGGCTTACTCACATTTACAAGGATCCAGACACATATGATCCTGATAGATTCTCTGTTGGGAGGGAAGAAGACAAGGTAGCTGGGGCTTTCTCATATATTTCCTTTGGAGGTGGCAGGCATGGTTGTCTTGGTGAACCTTTTGCTTACCTTCAGATAAAGGCTATATGGAGCCATTTATTGAGGAACTTTGAATTCGAGCTTGTGTCACCGTTTCCTGAGATTGACTGGAATGCTATGGTGGTTGGTGTGAAAGGAAAGGTGATGGTTCGTTACAAGCGGCGACAGCTTTCTGTTAATTAGCCAAGTAATGTTTGTGAGTAACTTGGAGTTCTAAGTTCTTTTCTTCAAATGTCGCTGGCATTTTTTTTGTTCTGTTGTCAAACTTCGGGGTATTTGTGTTAAACTAGAGCAGTCTCTGGATTCTATTTGCTAATGGTTTTTGTTTATTGCTGCTATATTTATGGTTAGTTTACTATCAAAGTTTGGTATTGGTGTTCTGAACTTGTTCCGAATTCCTTTTTGAAGCACTGACGTTTTCGTAATATTTGCATCACTAACAATTTCGCAATGTAGTCTCACCTCTCTGCTTATCAGTCAAGAGTACGGGTAACTTGAAACAAAAAAAGAGGAGCAAATCAAAGAACATCTGTAGGTTGGGGATTCAAATGTGTCTTTCCATACGTGAGCTTCTATACAAAAATTTAGAATTTTTAAGAAAATTTTCAAATTCTACACAAGGCCGACCCCTAACTCAACTTGGTACAACCGACATTGAATGTGGAACAACACTTAACATCACCAAGGTTTCAAGTCAGTGATTGGTCCTGCGGTCCAGTTTAGAATCTTTTCACCAGGCTTCAAGTAAACACTCTTGGGATGTGGCATTTTACGAGCAAGGCCATTCAATATTTGATGGAAAGCATCTCCTGGTAGTGTAGGTTGTGGAAACAACATGGCTCGCTCCATTGAAGGATTTGCGAGAAGCCTCTGTTTCCTCAAGATTACATGGGGTGGTATAGATGTGAGAATTTTATCCAACTTGGGAACATCTTCTTCTGCAACAAACACTCCGATTTCCTCCCAGGGGATAGCATCAGCAAAGGGTAAAACTATATCATCTGCTATGATGACAGGAATGCACCCAAACACTACAGCTTCCACTAACCTAGGGCTCCAGGGTGCCCACCCAAGTGGGCACAAGCAGAATATAGCTCGTTGCATATCCTCATAATAGGTAGTTGGATGCTCAGTGGAGATGTCAAACAGTGGGTTGTTCTTAAAATTCTCCCAAACAGCTGCCCTTGCACCTCTGCCACTCATCAAAGGAGTCAGTGAGGTCTCGTAAGGGTGAAGCATAAGTTCGTTCATCAATGCTAGATTAAATAGAACGTAAGGTCTCATATCTACCTCAAGTAACCATTTAAGAGCAAACAAAGAAAAATGAAAATTAAAGAGCTACTTTCCTTTGGAAGAAAGTACATTTATCAAAGCTGAAAAGAAACGTACCTTGCATAGTAGCCACCTTCAGGGTCATTATTCACGTCATAAAACAATCCACGAAAGTAGACAAAAATAGAACGTGGAGTATCTGGTGGAATCTGGCGGGCCTGCATCTTTTGAGGGGGAGCGTAAGGAGGTATTGTGATTGAACCTTCATTCAAGCACACATGGTTGCGTTGCCCGAATGTCTGAACTAACGTAGCACGCCGCAGGATTGGAAGGATCCCCCGCTCTATAGCTTTCTCTTCCTGGATAACATTCAAATCAATCAGCACACGTTTTACCTTTGCTTGCTTACAAAGCAATACTAAACCCACAAATCTAGGACTTCAGAGTTTACAACTGTAATACCACATTGCTTTGCTTAAATAACACTCCCTTATATGCTACTAGTTCTATATAGAAAAGGATTATGACTAAACCACATCTTCATCCCTCTAACTTGACAACGTTTTAATGCTTGATCTTAAGTTTCTAAAGCCAGTTCAACAGGACTAGCAAAAGGCATAAATGTACTTTACTAATTCTTCTCACTAGCTAGATATATGACATTATCAGAAATAATTTATATGCATGACAAGAATCATCCTTGAAATGGAACCATCTAAGATGATTTGAACATGCCTTTCTAGGCAAACCATGACATCTACCTCTACCATTTACTATTGGTGAAAATATATAAAATTGAATATGAGATTCCCAATTTGATTCCATATGAATAGTAATACCAAAATGGATCGAAAATATGATTGTACCGCTATATCAACAACCTTGGAGACTTGAATCAGTTACCTGATAGTGAAAGCAGGCTCCGAAATCATGGGGCACAACAAAGAAATGATCAGCCCCCTCTGTTCTATTCCAGTAAGGCCAGCTCGAGGAAATAAGCTGTATTGCACTTCTAACCATCCGTGGGGACTTGAAGGGCAATGGCAAGCCAGTGGGTGTAAGATCACAAGTTGCATATATAGGGGTGTAAAACCAATCAGCTTCCTCTGGATTGAGTGTTCGAACAGGACTTGACAAGAGAAACCTGTGCATGAAGATCTCAGCAGCAAACATATGTGAAAGACATCTGGGGTCTTTCTGAAGGATTTTCTTGTTGTATTTGCTTGGAAGCTCGTATACATACACTTTCAGCCTTCCTACTGGATCATCTTCCAACACATCACCTGCACTACCTGCATTTTTCGATTCACTTTTTGCTTTTAGATTCATCAACTTTAAGTGATACTGCAGCTGCAACATTTTATGTGACATATACCATGAATTATTTCACATTTTAATAGGCAAAGCACCTTTTTTCTTTATACAATATGATAAAACAAACATCTAGCTGAAGATAAACTATGTTGCAACACAAATCAGAGCTAGCATAGACAGCAAGTCAGCAACATTATGGATCTTAATTCACTAACCACTCAAATTATAAGCCTTTTTTTACATACAAAATAAGTAAAGGCTTTTTATGCAACAAAACTTGAGCAACATTAGGAACAAGAGATACCAGAAATTCTTTCAGTGCAAGGATTGCGCTCAGCGGTAATGCTCGAAGCGAACCCAAAAGCAATAAAAAGCAAACCCCACAACCACAAGCATTTCCTCATTGTGGAAGAATCTCGAGAACCCAAAAAAAGGAATCAACACAGGGAGCTGTCTGAGATAGGAGGTGGAGAGGGAGAAACAGGCATATTTAAGAGAAATGTAATGTAAAGGAGAGGAGGGTATGTTGAAAGATGGTGGGACGTCATTAGGAGTAGTAGTTGAGTGAGTTTTGTTAAAGGTAAGGGGGCTGAATAACAAATGGAGGTTTCCAGGTTAGGGAATTGAAAGTGAAAATTTGGATGGGAGGCATTGCTTCAAGGAACAGCAGACGGAGAGACCACATTATTCTTTAAAGAAAAAGAAAGCAAAGAAATTGTGATGTTTGAAGTTTTAACTGTAAGCGGTGTGTATGTTTGTGAAAGCAAAGCAGCGCTCGTTTTGCCGGGTTGATGGCAGGTCCATGTCTGTCTCTCGTTTTGTCGAAGCCCAAGTAAGAAATTTATTGGGCCTATTTCTCTGTTAGATAAATATATTTTTGAGCTAAATGTGGAGCCCTTGGACCTTGCATCTCTTACCTCGTGCGTTCATGCACGTGCCTTCTTCATTTTAGCAAGGAGAAATTAAGGAGGGGAATGTAAGCATAAATTATGGTTGAATCAAATGCAAAATTTATACATTGTAAGATGACTGTCGAGGGCATCAAACAATCGACAAAGACAATTTTTTTTTTGAATATATTGATGTGATTACATGGTCGTATTTTTTGTACTTTCTTAATCCTTTAACAACGTACACACACAAACACTCGAACCTGGGTCTCCTAAGATAAGCAACATTCTCTTCAATTTCCTCTTTTATTTACAACACATGATCTAGTTTAAGTTTCTTTTCATCATATCCAAGTAAGAATTATAATTTCTCTATCATATGCAATCAAGATATCTTTAAATTTTGGGTTAATATCTAGTTTACCCTTAACTTGTCCAAAAGTACCTAATTGGTACTTGGAATTTTTCTGGATATAATTGGTATATGAACTTGTATTTGATCACACACATTACCCCAATTTGTTAACAGCGTTGTTTTTTAAGGGGTAACATGTAGTTTGCCACTTGAACTTATCCAAAAGTACCTAGTTGGTTCTTGAACTTATCCAAAAAAAATTATACCTTTTTAAATTAATTTATATTCTAAAAAGATTTTTAATCTTTTAATTTATATCCGTCACGTGTCATATTGAGAGGTTGTCACTTGTCACTATAGGATTGGCTATCAATTTTATGTCAGCACAAACTAATGGTGTTAGTGTGGGGGTACCAACTTAAGTGATGGAATACAAATTCAAGTATCGGTTAGGTAAAAAAAAATTCAAGTACCAACTGGATAATCTTGAACAAGTTTAGGGGGTAAACTACTTATTAACCCTTAAATTTCCTATAATGTGATGTATTCTAATTTTTTATTCTTTATATCTAAATTTCTATGAACTTATAAATATATTTATAAAGTCTAAATTTCATAAAGTTTAAGTTCATTTAGCTCTAGAGATTTCTGATAAAAATCATCAATCATAGGTACTTGATTGGCATTAATGTTATGAATCTTGGTGGAAACCAAACATCTTTGCAAGATTGTGCAAAAGTAATGATTTTTGTTTCGTTATCATAGATTGAAAATTGAATACCTTAACCTTAAATATCCATTAACCCCTTGGAATAGTTAAAAGGAAAGATACAAACACAAAAAATTGATGATTCATCAAAAAGTTGGATATGAATTTACACTTACAATTGCAAGATTTCAAAATTTTAATTATATTTATAATTAACTCTCAATTGAAAATGATGAGAAAATTGTTGACGAGGAAATAATAGAAAAAACATAAGTCTTTGTACGTTTCAAATGTGCTCATACAATAGCATTATCAAGAGCATAGATTCATGAGCTAATTTCTTGTTTCCATGTGATTGAACAAAGCAATGAGATTTTAACATTAATCTTATCTAATTGATTCAACACTATTTTTTGAAGTGTATGTGACAGTTTTTTAAAGTCGAGAATGAGATTAAGATGATAAAAGTGACAAAGATAAAAAAAATATTATTAAACTCAAAGTACTAATATTTCAACTTTTAAAAGTAAATGTGCTAGAAACAATCCAAAGAAAATATTTGCGTGGTACATTTTATATGAGATTATTTAGCTCTCGTTGCTCATGGTAGAGACATTACCATCACCGCCTTGCTTCTCATCGGCTAAATCTCGCAGGACTTTGGACTCACTACACCAACTTTGCTTTGGCTGGTGGTTGATGGCTGGGGTTGCTTATGATTGCCGTGCCTCTTTTTTTCTTATGGTTTTGGCTAGTTTCGACAATGGTTTTAACATTGGTTTTTCGGCCTTGCAACGCATGACCTTTGTAACTAAGGCATGCATGCAGGCGATGGTATGATTGCCTTAGCCCTTGAACATCTTACTCACAATCTCGCTTTTCTACTCTGGTCACGAAGCCAACGGAGTTTTTGTTGGCTAGGGTTAATTTTTTTAATATATTTGGTCTTTTATTTGGGGTCAAGTTTTTTTGGGGGAGGTTTAGCCACTTTTTTATATGTATTATATCTATATTTGTCAATATTGAGTACAACAAAAGAGGAGGATAAGGAGGAAATCAGGGGTAGGTAATGGAGGTCGATTTATCTGTAGAGTTAAGTGCTCAAAATAACTTTAGGATATTAAAAGATCGATCTCTTATTCATAGTTTTTTAGGGTATTTATATTAGAGGTCTCTTTATTCACTTGTATGATATAATTAGATAAACATTTAATCTCGTTAAATGCCTAATGGATAATCATAAGTATGTATAAGGAGATTCTATCAATGTGAGATAATAATGATCAAATTTCAATTTTTGTCCTTATATTAAGTTCAAATTTAAGATTTAATCTCTATATTTCAACTTTTTGACATAATTTGGTGCCTCAACTTTTTCAATGTCATTGGTTAGCCCAAAAACTTTATTTCGATTAAAATGACAATGTAATTTTTAAAAATTGTTATTATTAAAATTATATGTAAATTCATGTTCATTGCAATGTTTTTTTTTTTTCTGTTACATAGTTATCCTGTGAATATTTTTTTTAAAAAAATTACAAAGTGTCACTTTAGTAAATTTAACAATTGAATCTAAATTTTTAATTTTGTAAAATAAAGAAACTAAATTCTTAATATTTTAACCTTCAAATTTTACTTTGCTAAAAGAAACAGTTAATCCAACGCCGGGAGTTCTTCGGAGCCACTTGGTATGCCATCTGAAAATTGCAGAACCTCTCCAAAATCTTCACATTCTGGTAAGCTCGCTTTTCTTTTCAAATTCTTCTACTTCTTCACTTAATCTTAATTCTCTTTATTTTCCGTTCAATTCCTTTGTTCAGAATATTGCGATTCTTTTGCTCAGAATAGTGGTGCGTATAAACTTAGTTTAGGCAAATCTTATTGTTTTTTTTTTTCAAGGGAAGATGTTAATGGGTCTGGAAAATGGGAATTTAAAAGGGGCTGCCAATGTTAGATGATATACACGGTGGTTTAAACTGTATAATTCATTATTGCAAGGCATTTGTCCTTGCGGGGTCCGATTAATCTAGCATATGTTATGGACTGTTAACGTACATTGATGCTGGAATTTCAGAACTCTACAGACTTACAAGGTCACTAACAAGAACATGAAACTAGCATATTAAACCACTTGTAGATATCTTACTCCCTTTTTCCGGAGTATAGGCACCCCTTACGTATGGATTGACTGAACAGCTGTTCCGACCTCTTACTTTTTTTTTGGCCACAAGTCATCCTCTGTTACTTGAATTCTTATTTCTCTAAAGTGTTTGAGTCTCACAGTTGTGTTTGCCACATCTTTCAACGTATAATCCTCCAAACATGTGGAAAAACTTCAAATATTAACAAAAGCAACAGTGGAGCAGGTTTGTTTTATTTAAATTTTTTGTATGCTCACAAGCACTTGACATCCTTTCATGCATTATCAGGAAACGATTGTTCTGTTTTTGAGTTCTTTCCCCTTTAAAATAACAGTGCAAATAAGAGTTGTAACATATCCTTTTGGTTAGTAGGAAACGATCTCAGTTTTCTTTTATCATCTTTTACATATTATTTTTGCTGTCTTAAGATTAATGAAAGCTAATCGAACCATAACATCACTTCATTTACACGATTCTCATGTTCAAAGGGAGAATTGTAACCAGCAGCACTGTACAGCAGAGAGCGGCCACTGTGTTGATTGGAGGCGGATGATTTATCCCTAGCGGTGCCTTTGAGGCTTTTCTTCAAGGCTGATAGTTGAACAGATATGTTGGAGTCATCCATGAAACCTCCAAATCTCCTCACAGCTGCATATTTGTGTTGAGGCAACTCCACTGGCTGTGCTTCAGCTGATAGGGGAGGGTTTCTTTGGAATTTTTCGGGCATATAAAAGTGAACTACATAGGTTGAATTCTGGAGATGTCCTGTCCTTGGATGTATATTAACCAAAACTGGTGCTGTCATATTCATTTTCACTGCTGCATCATTGTTGCCCCGGATGTAAGCAAAGAGACTAACCAAGGAAAACAAATCGAAATTAGAAAAAGAAGAGGATGATTAACGTCAAAGAACACACACACACACACACACACACACACATATATATATATATCACTTTTTAATGAATTTATACTTCAAACAAAACGAATTCAAAATTATATACATAAAGTACTGATGTGATATGGTTGACCAATATTAAGTAGCCCATACTGATGTACCATTGATCTAACACATAGCCAGTGAGTTCTATTAACTGTTCAAAGAGAAATAGCATTTGGCTGATTATTAATGTTACAAGTAAATAATAGAATTAGTAGTGTCCTTACATTTTGAAGCCAATTGAAGCAGCATATTTGTAGGAGGGAGAGGAGATAGGGGGGGTAGCCACCCACGTAGCTTTTGAATAACTTCTAATCTCGAATTCAGGCTGGCTATGAATAAGTGTGTATGGAGCACATTCAAGGTGGCCACAGTTGAGCGGCTTCTCGTACCCTTTCCCCTCTATATGCTCTGCTACTGACACACTTAACACCAACAATACAAACCCAAACTTCTTCATTTGCCCCATGCCACCAATTTTGGATATGTATTTCTTCATGAGATATATTGCTTCCTACTCACTATCGATATATGAACATATATATTAAAAGTGCATATATATATATATATATAGAGAGAGAGAGAGAGAGGAGGGCATACAAAGCTACTTGTGGTTCATATTTGTTAGCTTTCATCTTTATTCTAGTGGCTACATGAATGGCAACGTTGCATGCAACTTGTTATTTTCAGCACTTAGCGTTTTTCCTTTTGTCAAAGATGCCACTTTTCATAATGCTCGTGGGCCGTGTCTTTTGACTACAACATGTTCATGTACATATTAGATCCTCTCAAAATGCTTTGTGGAGTTTGATCTTATAGAAGATGACAAGTGTTTCTTTTAAACTTCTCCTTTAATTGCACCATAAACCATCCCTATGTTTTGTACAACTTTTCTTTTTCTTTTCCTTTTTCGCGAAGCATGAGCCCATCATCTAAGAGCAGCTTCTGTATTTCTCTCCAAAACCAAATACCACAGGTAACAATAAAATTTTCAATTCTCTAATCTACATAATTATATATATTATACTACAAGTTCTTAAAAAAAATCCTAGGCAGAATATGTAACAAAATGACAAGTGGATAGTGTCTTTGTTTGATACATTAATATTTTATGTATTAAACTAATACAGACCCCATAATTTAAATGAAAACTATTATATATGGCAATAATTGTTATAAATAAAAAATTTTAATTATTAACCGATATTAAAACTATACAAAATCCTTACTAAGGAAAAGGGTTGATAATTTTATGAATTACAATAACAGGGTAAAGCTTAAACAATAAATGTGACTAGCGCAATTCGAACTTAAGTCACACCTGAAATGGTGAACACTCTTGATCATCAGGTCATCACATGAAATTTAATAATTTTATGATGTTATTAAAAAAAAAACATTACACAAGATACGTATACAAAATAAGTAAACATACTATTATATCATTAGTTTAGTACCTACACATAGCAGTATACATACATGATCACAGTCATGGTGCAAACATTCCTAAATACCAAAATTTCAAAATGAACCTAAAACTCAACTCAAGACATTAGGTACATGATGTTTGATATAACATAACAAATCTATACAAAGTTTACTGAGTTGAGCATTGAATTTCGAATATAGCCAATCACTTTAAGAATTGAGATCTATGTTACCTATGCACGAAAATAAATAAACCCTACGTTGAACAATAAGGCTCAGCTAACATGATTTAACGCAGTTACCAAAGGGAAGCAAGATATTGAACGCAATTAACATGTAATTTATAACTATTGCAATACAATGGCCATTCTTGCCTCATGCCTTATGTTGGTGCTTTGATACATGTTAGAACAAGCTACTTACTGATTTGCTTCATTTAACACAATATCTCAATCACATGAGTTACATAGTATCCCAAAGGAACATATTCATCTTTTCATTTCATAACTGAAGTTAATTGTAGTAGGCCCAATTTGATCGGGCTCGTTCCAAAATCAATTAGAAAATAAATTTTAAAACTTAAATTTATTTTTTAATTGCCTAAAATATAAGTCCATTTTACAAACCCAAATACCCAAATTACCCTAATCCAGTTACATGATCCAAATAGATTGGCCCAACAGGCCCAAACCGAAACTCTAAAACCTAAAACCCTAATGTCTAAGCAACTTGTGCTGCTGTCACCCCTATCCCTGCCACTGGGATGACGCCACTTCAGCACCGCCACAGTCAACTTGCCATCACCGCCACTGAAAGCCGAACCTGCAAAGAAGGAAAAGACACACATTTAGTTGAGAAAGACAAAAGAAAATGATTGTAAACAAGGCTATAAAAGCCTCATTCAAAGCAGTTGTAATTTTTTACAGACCATTTTGAAATCAAAAGAACATATCAGCATTTGAAATACATGCAAACAGTCTTGAAATCAATACAGAAGGTATTCAAAATTGAATAGAGAATATACAGACAGAGGTAATAGAGAAGCATCGAGTCAGATTCCAAAACAACACTTGTTCTGAAGGTATACAATACATTTATTGTGCATTTGCTATTTCGAAGCGTTTTCTTTTCAAATATATATATATTAATATATTTAATATTTATTTATTATATATGAATATACTTATTAATTACTGTTTCTTTTATAATAAATAAATAAAAAGAATTTGAAGGGATGTACCTGGATTGGAATCGCCGTTGTCGGCAACGAACGGAGTCACTCCGAACTGGTTAGTGTTTGCGAGGGCTCTAATGGGGGATTTTCACCTGAAAAAAACAAACAAACATTAATAATAATAGTACAAAACCGAAGAACAGATTTAAAAATTGGAAAACACATTTCTGATTTTTTTTTTCTAAATAATAACAAAGGAAACAAAAACAGACTATTTTAAAAAAAAGAGAGAAAAGGTTTAAAAATCAAAACTTGGTTTTAAAAAGACAAAAACAAAAACCCAGATCTAGGGTTTCATTTGAAAATTTGGTAAAGGAAAAAGCAAAACGCTTTTTAGATCTGGGCTAGATCGAGTTTGATCTAGACCCAGATCTGTTTTATAGCAAAATAAATTAAAAAAAGAAGAGTTTTTTTATCTGGACCACCGTGGACGACGGCACGTGACCACCGGAGTGCGACTGAGCTCGATGGTCGGGCGACAGACCGATGGTTGGACCAGGAGAGGAGACAAAGAGAAAAAAATGAAAGGAAACTTGTTTTTTTTTAAAAAAATGAAAGAATGAATGAATTTTTGGTGAAAAATTTTGCTTAAATAGCACCTCGGTACAACGTTGTTTTGGCATCAATACTCAGTAACCAGAACGGTGCCGTTTAAGTGCCGACCTGGATCCGACCCGCCCCATGCCTAAGATCCGCGTGTTTTTGTGTTTTGGGTTATTTACCCAATCAGTCCTTCCACATTTTAGGTTGTTCCAATTTCGTCCTTCCCACCTTTTTAATTTATTTCAAATTTTCCTGGTATTTTTAAAAGCTTTACAAATCAGTCCTTTGACTTCAGGATGTATGAGAAGCTTCCACGTGTCACGTTTTTAGTTTATTTGGAGATTAAGCTCTTATTTTCTTTGAAAATCATATTTTAACCCCCAAAATTTTCCAAAATTACATTTTGATCCCCAAACTTTTCTAAAATTGTATTTTAACCCCTAAACTTTCCTAAAATTACATTTTTACCCCAAACTTTTCCAAAATTATATTTTGACCCTGTATTCTCTGAAACTTCATTTTAAATCCTTTTTTTTCTTTTTCTTCGATTTTTGTACATAAAATTTAATTATTTTTCTTCGCCTTTTTTAATTAATCTTATTTTCTGATTTCGTTTCACGTTTTTTTTCGTACATCGTATATTATTAATCATATGCTTAATTTTTGCATTTACTTATCTGCTTAATTATTATTTAATTTTTCCATTATCCGCACATTCATGTTTAATTTACGCATTCATCTTTAAAATTAAAAATTGCTTTCAGATTTTCTCTAAAAAATACAAATATTTTAAAATCAAGGTAATATTCTTTTATTCCGGATTTTGAAAAATTGTGCCTTAACTTACTAGGCACGATTTTTCTTCAAACTGGAATAATCAAATACCCTTTTAAAGGTTTGAAATTTGCAACGAAGGAATGCCCGTTACTTTCGGATCTCGAGATGTTATGTCCTAACTTACTGGACGTGACTTCTTTCCTCGATCATTTCGAAATAACGAGACTTCTCACGAAATTTGATTTTCCTTCTTAAACGTGTACATCAAATAAATCATGCATTTAAGAATCGTATTTTAAATTTTACTCGAGTTTTCAAATTTTTAACAAATCATGACCGAATAATAATCGACGTGGTACCAATTTTGGGCGTGTGAGGGTGCTCATCCTTCCTCACACATAACCGGCTCCCGGACTCATTTTCTAGATTTCGAAGACCAAAATGTTTTTCAAAATAAATTTTAAACGTTTTGTGGTGATCCAATCACACCGAATAAAAGATTGGTAGCGACTCCCATTTTTTAATTTAAAATAATTTTCGAGACCTGTTTATTTTCCAAAAATACACGTTTCGACATTAATGATTTGTTTTATATCCATATCGGCCCTCAGGGTTTGTATAACTGGATCACATGATCTTTCATATTCTATCTCTATCTCTTTTACTTTAATATCAGTATGCAATTGCACAAATCAATAACCAATGTTAATAAGTTAAATACATGTTTTCATGATCTCTATTAACCGAGCATGGACTCAAGATTGATACATGGGTTATCCTACCATCACATCGATATATTCAACACCTCATTGGTACGTCAGAACTATAGTATGTGTCTCACGCCTCATTGATATAAATTGAAGTATATAATTGTGTCTAGCACCTCATCGGAACGTTCGAAATATAATATGCGTTCCACGCCTCATTGGTATAAACTGAAGTAAAATTTCGTACATTAATTTTATGGCATGCCAACTATACTCGACTCTACCCGAGACCATTAATAGGGTATCCAATTGTTATAACTAAAATTTGTTATATCTAATGACCTTACATAACTAATTTTTTTATACAGATATGTGATGGTTCTTACGTCTTAAATTAAAATTTGAAAGCATTATGGTGAGTTTGGTTCACTTACATACCTCCGCTACCATTTGAAAGGAGCACCTTAATTTGCGTCTTCCCGCAAATGAAAATGTTTTACTTTTTCATAGTGACAGAATTTGTCTAAATTTAATAGTGATAGCCCCCTAAACATATTCTCCAACGATTAACCCCCAATATTTGTTACGAAATGACCCACTTTTGCAACTACACCTGCTCAACCAAGTTATCTAACAGGTCAACTTAAATTGTAATAGTTTTAGTTTAACCATGAATTGCTAGTACTATTGTATGAAAAGAAAAGAAATGATCATAATTTAATTAAAACATGAAGCTTGGAAATATAATATTAAGGCATTGTCCCCAAAATCAAAACATGGGCATCCCAGAACTATGTTGTCCATAGAATTGATCGTGGGTCGGGCTTTAACAAATTTTTAGGTTCAATTGCCAGGTCTAGGCTCATTCCGGTGCGAAAAATGGGCCTAAACTTTTCTCCAAGCCCGACTTGAATTATAAAAGTCAAGCCCGACCCGACCCGGCCGATATTAATTTTTTAGATTATTTTATTATATACAACAAATTTAAAAAATATATAATATATCAAATACACTTAAAAATATTAAAACAAACATTAAAAAATAAACAAATTAAAAATAAATTAAAAATTCTTTATATTAAGATAGTTGCAAATAAAAGAGTAGAAAAATTAACAATAAAACATAAGTTATACAATATTCAAATAATATTAAAAAAGATAGCGAAACAATAGTAAAAACGCATAAAAATAGCATCCAAACAACCAAAATAACAACCAAAATAGTAGCAAAAATAATAGCAAAACAACAACAAAAACAACAAAAATAGAAACAAAAATAACAGCAAAAATAGCAACAAAAACAACAACAAAAATAATAGCAAAAACAACACCAAAATAGTAAAAAAAGCACCAAAATAGTAAAAAAAAACTAAAACAGCAAAAAAAGCAACCAAAACAGTAAAAAACACGAAAACAACAATATAATTTTTATTAAAAATGGTTAATTTATTCGAGTCGGGCCGGGTCTGGTCCAAAAACTCTTACCCGAGGCCCGACCTGTTTAGAAAATAGGTCTCATTTTTTTCCAAGCCCATTTTTCGGGCCTATATTTTTGTCCAAACCATCTTATTTTTCAGGCGGACCTTCAGGTCGGGTCGGGTGGCCCGATCATGATTAGGTCTAATTGTCCATTAGTGGAGATTACAACAAATAATAATAATAAATAGAAAGAAAACAAGGGATGGGGTTTCCATAACTTAGGAATGATACATTCGTTCACTCATTCATCACATACATATAAAAAGAAAAGGAGGCAATTAAATTATGAAAAAGAAGAAGAAGAAGGTGTTGGTGTTTGAATATTTCAAGCCCTAGCTCCTACCGTAGTGCAGAACCATGACATTGCTGTTGTAGTTGCTGTTGTTATTATTATTATCAGGTGTTGTTGGAGTATAATCTGCAGGAGCTGGTCTTGAACTCCATATTTGATCTCTTACATGCTGCAATGTCAACAATGGTTCAAGCTGTCGCCCTTTGCATCTTATCTCTATCTGCACCCTCAAAATTATTTTCATATTAATTATTTGATCAATTGTTTCCATAATAACTGAAATGATGTGAATGCGTATCATTTAGTTTTTTAAGATAACCAACAATTAAGAAAAAGGGGAATAAAGTGTATTTCAATGCTAAAATTGGAACTTCCTTTTTATTATACTTTCAACATAAAATTTCTCACACTTTCCTTCTTTACTCCTTTTCCCCTTGAGACAAAAAATTTAACTACACCACTGCTACTACAATTTAGGTCAGCGGTCAAGCACGCTCCAGCCTGCCCGTTTATTCCACGATCTTAAACTGCCCGAAAATCATCATTTCGGGGCCCACCCAGACTTTACTCGCAAGCCAAAATCATTGTTCCTTTAGACTTTTTTAATATATATATAGTGCTATTATTAATTTGAAAAAATACAGTCCAATCAGAATTAAAATACGAATAATTTATTTATTTATAATAAATAGTAGGCATAATATATAATTAATAAAAAACGAATTTTAATGAATTCATAGAGCATGGCTAGCATAGGCACCTATTTTTTCTTTACAAGTGTTGCAATTTTTTATATAATATTTAAAGTGGAAAATATTATGCATTTAAGCATATTTTATTTAATTTTCTATAACTATTACAACAATAACATATATAAATCCAGTTTTAAGATTCATTTGATAGATACTGAACATACTTTCTTGTTTTTTGAATATAGATACTGAACATACTTAAATCATATATACAAAATTTAAATTAAATATAAGAGCAGAAATTAAGATTGAAATTAAAATAGAGCGTTAAAACAAAAATTTTATATTAAAAGAAAATTAAAAGAAAGTATTGATTTTGTAGGTGGCTGAAAAAGTAAAAATGCTAAACTATCTGTTCGAATATTAAAATAAATAAATAAAAGAACTGTGAATTTTGAGACCTCACTTATAAAGTTCAAACCTATCCAATAAATTATTTTATATTCTTTTCTCACAATACCTGACTCAAACATACGTCACCATACACCAATCAAATCTCATGCACGTCTTCCTCACGTTCCTTTCTTACAGAACTAAAACCCTCATGTCTGCTCATATTCCCTTCTAATTAATTCTGGTGTTGATTTTTTTCTTAATTAATACATTTTTTTCCTGAACTTAATTTTAATGGTTACATTTTCAAATATATGAGAGTATTTTTGTAAACATGTTAAATGAAAAGGCTTCTATTCTAATTTTATAACAATTATTCAAAATATTAATTATTAAAATTGAAAATGTTTACTATAAAGATTAAATCAAATATGATTTGAGATGATAGTAGTAATTTTATTTAGTATATATCGGGGAATTTATTTTTATTTATTGTTAAGATTATTTAATGAAGATATAGAATATAGTTATTTTTATGCAATATCTAGTTATACTTATAATTTATTTTTAACTCTTAAATTAAAGAAAAAATATGCTTAAATTTATTTAAACTCGTGTTTTTTGATTATTATAATAATAATAATAATCATACCGATTAAGTTAAGATTTAATAAACAACTTATAGCTAAGTTGGGGGACGGAACTAATTAATAGGTAGGTGTTGATGATAGAAAGGATTTATTCTCCTAAAATTAATATATTAACAATTTAATGCTGCATGCAAACCGTTCACCAACAATAAAGAACTCATTTTCATGGGGGAGGGGGGTTCTTATCTGTCCTTTTATGCTTTTTATTTTTGTTCTTTTTCAACAACTAGAAATGATCCTGTTGTGGTATTATCCTCATGCATTGCTTTCCCCCGACGTAAAATATGTGGGGATTTTCTTTCTTTATTTGTGATGTAATTTTGTGGTTGGTTGTGGGAGTGATGATATTGATGGGTCTTTTACAATATTCCATCCAAGTGGTGCACTTAAGGTATTTTCGATGGCCCTTTTTAAGCACAATCAATGAGAATAAAGAGGGGTACCCAAGGCTTAATAATAATAATAATAATAAAAAGAAGCACCAGGCCCTACAATACTAAGCTGATGACATGAAAGAAACGAAAGCGTGACGGAAGGAAGAGATAACAAGGAAGATGAAGGGTTTGAGTATGAGAGCGTCCACGTGTGATTTTCATTTCCCTACAATATGATTTTTCATCATGCTTAACTTCAAACTCTACATGTTAACTAAGGAAGAGATAAAAAAATCCAAAGCTCAATCATGTTTTTACCTCTACGCCTATGTCCGTGAGGGCGTCTTTTTGGCTTTTCCTAGCTACCATATCATATATTATGCCCTAGAGTAGAAATTGGCCATACATGCTTCTCTAGATTATCGGCAATGATAGTGAGAACAAAATGGTGTAAAAGAGTAGTAAATGTGTGGGACAAAAAATCATTGATGGAAGAGCAAGAATGATTTATTTAAGGGGAAACTAATCTTGCTCATCATCGAAGAAGAGAGAGGGAGAGAAAGTCAGGCAGATAGTCCTACATCTACGCTAAAATCACTGATAACACTAATCATTGGGCATTTTTGTTGTACGCCATGTGAGTAAGGATGAATTTGTTACCCCACCGTGCCTTAGAATCAAACACAACCTAGCTAAGACGAAATTTTTATGCCAAAAGTTTGCCGAATCAACGCCACACGAGTTGACCTAATAACTGCAGTCTGCATGTGATTGGGATTTGAAAGTTCTATTAGTATATAAAAATGAAGAAGGCGTCTGGGCATGGCTCACATTCTATCTTACCTAAATATATAAATGTTTTATGATGTGTTTGAGATTAGGTGGAGGATACAAACCTGGGAATAGCTGTAACATGGTTTTGATTCAAAAAAGATACTGTCATAATCTCAACTTGATTACTTTATGGCATGAAGTGCAAGGAAAGAAACAAAACTATAAATGCATTCATTCTACATTATTATATAATTCATTCAACAGTCCAAGGATGTCATAAATATTGTCCTCTTTTTATATATTTTCTAGCAAGCTTATTTATAGCTTAGATATTTTAGGTGGCATTGAAGAGAGACAAAAGGGCCAAATTTAATGTGGCTAACTAATAACTAAAAACATGTTGTCTCAAAGATCCTTGTCTCTCTGATATCCTCGATATTATAGTTAGCATTTACTCTAGGATTCTACTTTGTCAATATTTCTAGGCATAATGTTTCTCAAGCTATGCAAACAAAATCTTCACTTTTGCTTAGATATGGTGAACCTGTTTTCAAATTATATCGGCATGGGTTCCACGTAAAATCAGGGTGACTTAACTCATCTCCCTTATTAATTCAATACAAAACATAGGAAATAGAGGTCAAACAACAATTTTCAAAGCGGAAGAATAGCTAGAGGAAGATTAATGGACGTTTTCTGTCCAGCTGTTTAACGCGTTTAGGGATTTTCTTAGGCAAACATATAATATTATGTACCTAGTTAAACCTAGCAACTCATCTTGACTTATGATTCTAGAAATTGGGTATATAGTTACAATTTTCTCCCTGCATTTATAATTTTAGATATCACCCATGGTATTTCGATGCATGAAATGCGAAATAAACTGAATGGTATTAAGACCTTATGGTACTGATGCCTCGTACTTATTTGTTTTGGGTTTGAATGGACGGTGCAATTCGGTGCGGTGCGGTGCGGTGCGTTTACTTTTTATATTGCATTACAGTATCTAGTTTCACTGTCAACGCTGTATTTACACTAACCACAAGTAAACATATTACTTATCCAAACCCACCCTTTAACCTATAACAAAACAAACGTATAAATATAATAAGGGTTTGAATGTAAAATAAGTAAGAATTACTTTACTTTTTTTATTCCCTTTATGATTTGTTTAATCTATGAGTTCTAAGGGCCCCTATTCTTTATCTAGAAATTAGAATAATAGCCAAGCTTCTTTGCTTTTTAACTCTTTTTGTGAAAATTTTATGATTGACTTCGAATATAGTTTTAACTCTTTTTTTTTATTGTGTGTGTGAAAATTTTATTATTGATGTAAAGGTAACATTTTATGATTTACTTCTAGCAGATGAACCCACACTCACCAATTGTATTCCTAATTAGGATCTAATTTTATGATGTAAGGGTAAAATTTCCTCAATGTATGCAGTGGAAAGAGTTTCATCAATGTTCCGACTGATAAATTTTTTATATGTGATTATATATTTTTCTATTATAGAAAAAGGAAATGGAGTATGGATTGTAACCCTAGCTAATCGTATTTAGTTTTACTTTAACTTACAAAACACTTTGGTTGTGTTATTGTCCCCATTTGGTATGCAAGTACGAAGATAACCTAGGGCTTAATTTCAATTCGTTCATATAACAACATAACAGTCTTTAAATAATAACCCCATTTACTAGGGTAGGAGAGCTCAATCCTCTTCCATTTATTATCGGTGTTAGGTAGTATTCTCTATTATCTAAAAATTCCTAAAATGAACCCTACACCTTTGATCCTGTCACTGATCAAAACATCCACATATGACTAACTAGAACAAAAAAGCTAGTGACCATTTTGATGATATTGATTAGGGAAACGTTTGGAGACTCTCAAGGAACATGGATTATGGGTTAAAATGGTAATGAATACATAAGAAAATGGCTACCAAAGATATATACTGCCCACCTAAACTATATGATGTTATGAGACAAGTGAAAATGAGTATGAAAGATGCATTTAGTTCCGATGTTTCTATCATGTCCCTAACACCAACCATGTCCTGTAATCCATGAACTAATCAATTCACTGGATAAAATGATGACTTAAGTTTCTGTTTTTGCCTCTTCAATCTATGGCTTCAATAGGTTTTGCTGCTAACATAAATAGCATTTTAATGGAGGAAGAAGTTGTATTTAAATACCTCTGATTCGCTATCCAGTCTCAGCTTGTTAGCCACGTACTTCATTAATAATCGCACTGTCATCTTCCCGTCCCTTCAGTTTTTGGTTTTTTTTTTTTTTAATGAAGGCCAAAACACGACATACATAAGTTTTTTAAGCCTGGAAAAAGCTGAAAGGAATGAACACAGGGATTAACTTTAATTACTTGATTCTCAGATAGCTCTTTGGTATTTGAGGTAAGAACGGTTCTTTGGCTCTGAAATGAAGAAAAATAAATAAATAAATAAATAAAAGCAAGTGAGTTTCATCGTATACTTTTGAATACCCTAAAGTGATATATGATTAAAAAGAGTAAGAATTATCATACGAAAACAAAAAGATTGAGGCTCATATTTTGCCCAACTTCTTTTTGCTTTATCTTGCTTTGTACTTACTGATTGCGTGATGCTTCTAGCATAAACCAAATGCCAGAATGGGGCCTTCTGGGAGGATCAATTATTCGAACCTCCGAGCTCGGCCCGGCAACATCCATTGATTGCACCTGAAATGGTCTGGGAAAATAGGAAGAAGTGGAGGAAGGAGTGGCTGCTATAGGCTTAAATGCCCAGCTAAGCTCCCCATGATGAGGGATCATGGAGCTACTTCCTTGTTGGTGTTGAAAGAATAAAGTACTAAAACTATGCATAAGGGTTGGAGGTGGTGGTGGAGGTCGAAACTCAGGCGTATGAAAAATGGGGGCTAACGGCCTTGATTGTTGTGAGGTAGCAGCAGGTAAAAGATCAAGCTCCATCAACCCTCCTCGTCTGGACGCTGGATCGCCTTGGTCATGCTTGTTGTGATCATATTCATATGCTGTTGCCTGACCCCCGATACTGAGTTGGAGCCAACCTTTATCTGGCTCTTCTTGTTCTTGATAGTTATCCTTGGAGCTGGATCCCTCATTAACAGTACTATTAGTTCTGGATTCATCTTCAGCCATGGAATTAGCACCTAGATCAGATCCTAAGCAAGCACCGCTGTGATAGCCGCCATGCCCAGGAACACTGTTCATAAGACCGAAACTCTCTGTGTAACTTCTACCGCAATAACCATAAAAGCCGCCACCGTCACTGCTACCGTGAGGAAGATGTTGTTGTTTAGAAAGGTTTTCAGCAGGAACCATGGTCATATCTGATAATCAAGATACCCAAACAGCCTGTTTGGACTATAACGATAAGAAAGAAGAAGAAGATGATGATGATGATGACGACTCCCCAGCTTACTCTTGATCTCAACATAAGCCATGGATGAACAAAAGCTTTTCAATCCGTTTCTTAAATTGGATAGAAGAATCTAGGGAAATTGCCATAAGCATATTTTTGGAGTGGAGGAATCAAGAAAGCGAGAAATACCCATTAACCAGAGGCGAATTGTTGTTGTCTTGTGTTTCATTGTGAACATAACAGAAGACAACAAGGAGAATAAACATTGTAAATCTCACTTTCCATTAATTCTCTTGGTTTGGAAGCTTGTGGAAATGAAATAGTTGCAGCAGGAGAAGGAGGGGAGATAAAGAAAGAGATGGTGGTCAGTCAGTCAGTCAGTTAGATTAAATAAAGTTAACAATATTGTACATTATATATATATTTTTTTGGGGGGGTGGGGGGGGGAGGTCAAATTGCAGATATACTCTTTAGGAGGTCGAACCGTAATAGTTTTTTGACTTTATTAAGACGAAAATATAATGAGAAATTAATTATTTCAAAGGGTCCCCAAGGAAAACACCTTTAGGGCATGTTCCAAGGAGAAAATGACTGTAAAGGCTCTCTTTCTTTTTAGAATGTCCCAAAAAGGTCCTTTTTAAGAGTTAATGGGAGGTTATGGAGAATGTCTATCCAGCCCTACAGATATTAACCTACAATTGGAATGTTTAGTTTCAGACAACAAAAATGCCCCATCACGCCCCCCCCCCCCTCTTTGCTTCCATGTGCTTCACCATTAGCTTAAAACATCCCACCCTTCTCATGCCTTAGTTTTCCTAATAAGATTTTTGGTATCACCCTACCCCTACTTATTTTTAACTTTTATTTTCTCTGTTGACAATAAACGTTAATGGCATCTCAAGTTTTTTATGTTCCCTATTGTAATCATTACTATTAGTTCAGAATTTTATAGTATTGGTAATTGTAACATTTTTTGCCCTAATGTCTCCAGCTATTTAATTCTCCTCGAACAAGTTACAGAAAGAAATGTGCAGCAGCAGCCAAGCGCAGGAAATGAAAAACATTTCCCCTGCAAAGCCTGCTCGATTGTTTTTCTCTTAAAAACTGCAGTGTCAGGTGTGTGTTGGGAATAACCTGATTATACTTAACAGAGTTCAAAAACATTGCATGCTAATGCGAATTGCCCTGGACATGAGACAAGTGGAGAGGATTGGCATGGCATAATGACATAACCTGTCGAATAAATAACATATTAACAACATTACAGTATGCTATCTACAGTAATTAAAGAAGCTTAAGCTCAAAAAAGAAAGAGTAAATAAAGAAACAGAAGGGGAGGAGGGGGGGAACTTTGGCATGCATGATGGTGTTTCCCCACAACTCGAGAATCGAAACACAGCGACGTGGGCTTAGTAGGGCATTGGTTGTTAAAGCATGTGCTTCCCACCCGCCCTGCAATAACTGTACGGGGAGACCCCTCTCATTTGTCAATATGCTGCTTATGTTCTCTCTCTCTCACTCACTCACTCACTCCATTATATTGTTATAGTATGGTCTTTCGTTTTAAAACTCCGAAGAAGTGAATTAATAATATATATTTACAACAATGGCTACAGGTAGCAGACTCATCTTTTCCTGAAAAGCTGCTACGCTTTCTTTCCAGCCCATCAAACATGCTCTGTCTCTCTCTTTCTAATATAACAAGAAACTATACGACTTTTCAAAGATGAGTCAATCAACGCTTTCTCTTCATTAAAATATTCTTTTCAAGCTTTACAATTCTCCCTATTAATAATACTATCTTCAAGATTTGATTTAATTTCTTTCCATAAAAATAAATGCGTCTTAACATTATACTTAACATTTGATAATATTTAATGGATTAATCAAAAAAAATATTGATGTGTCATCGGAAACTCCAAATATAATTTATTCCAAAAATTAAAATAAATAACAGTAAAAAAGAAATAGGGTCTAATCCTCAATGATTACAGAGTCGTAAAAAGTCTTGTCTGTCGATATCATGAGCAAAATCATGCCCCAAAAAAACGCCGCGATCTGAGGAAAAATAAAAGAAATAGAATTAAAAATAAAAGAAAACAGAATTGAAAGAAATAGAAAATAGGAAAGTCGAAATAAAAATAAATAGCATAAAATAAACAAGTTGAAAGAAGAAGAGTTTATCAATATTCAAAGATCCAACCTCCGGTTATCTTGATTCTACCTTGTTTCAATCATAGACTTTGGATGGTTCTTCTCATGCCCGAATAAGCTAGTTATAGTGGAAGAGGACGCATACAACCACCAGCTCCAGATATAGTTTTTAGTGGAACCTGACTCTAGCCAACTGTCACTCCAATAGGACTGTCTTACACTAGATCACATTTTCCCAACGACGAATGCCACGCCGTTTTGTCTCTTTCGGCTCGACAACCTCTGAAGCAGTAAGTTAACAAACCAACTGTGCAACCTTCTCAAAACACAAAAAGCGACCGTCTTTGCACAAGATGAAAAGATTACTTTTATAGGGATTTTGGACGGAAGCGTCAATCTCGTATTACAGAGAATTGATGAATACTAGGGTTGAAAAGAATTAAGCGTAGATTCTAAGCCTCATGAACCTTGGAGGAATATTTAATAACCTTTGACTAGAAGGGTTTTTTAGTTACTCATAATTTTTGGGGAAGAGCACAAAATAAAAAGAGTAGAATTTTTTTATTGAACTAGGATTTTGGGAGATGAAGGATTTTTTCAATGAATGAGGAATGAATAATTCAATCATTCCACCCCCTATTTATAGTTTATAATATTCCTAGTTGAATCTAATCTAAATTCTAAAAGATAATTAGAATTATATCTATCATTTAATTTCCCTAATTGGATCCAATTTTAACTCTAAAAAATAAATACAAAAAGATAAATATAAATTAAATACAAATTTAAATAATAAATAATATATTAAATATTAAATCCTAATATAAATATATTTTAAAAAATAAAATAAAATAAAACCAAGTCTTTTTGTCCTATAAACTCTTTCTTTTAGCATTCCATCTTCACACAAATTCAAATTCTCCTCCAAAACCATGCTTTTTGTCACCAATTTATTTTTTATCACCACTTGAGTCCCTACAAAATAAAAAGATAATAAATAGTCCAATTTAATAGGATCATACTCTAAATATATATATATATCCAAAAGTATATCATATTTAAGCATTATCATATTCCCCCTACTTAACCCATGCTTGCCCTCTAGTATGACTCATAATCCACTAAGTAATTAAAATTTCACCATGAAAAATAATACTCCAAAGTTCTACAAACAATTAGGCTTAATGCTTATGAAAAATAAAGAGAACCTTCAACTTGCTGTAGGTAAAAAAGAAAAAGTAACCCAATTAAAACACACAACAAGTAAATCATCTTGAATTATTTCATGAGAGCTAGATAATTTACTAAACTTACCAAGACACTTATTTGTTCACTCTTGTTTCCAAATTTAGCTCTCTTCCTTTTATTTTGTCAATTTTTTCTTTAAGAATACATTGGACCTTTTGACGCGAAATGAAATGACACCTAAGCACTCCATCCCGATTACTCAGCCCAATATGCTCTCAATTTTTTTCTTCTCTTTTTTTTTGTAGAATGTGTTAGCCCTTTTGCCGCGAAGTGAAACGATAACCAAGCACTCTACCCCAGTTACTCAGTCTAACACACTTCGAATTTATTTATTTCTATTTTTTTTCGGGTTAGCGAAGTTTTGCTTAACACGTCACATAACTTTTTTACACGAAGTAGGATGACAATCCAAGCACCCTACCTCGGTTATTCAGTTAGTCACGTTTTAAACTTTGCTCATAACTGTGGAATCATCAAAGGGTTTATTTTTTCTTCTTTTTTTTCGGACAGAGAACTTTAATTTAGGAGGACTAGGAAAAACAAACAAGTATCAAAAATAAATTTAGCAATTAACTAACAATCAAGAAAAATAATTTTAATATGCATTAGAATTAACTGTTCTCTTATACTTAGACTCAATCAATTTTACCATAAGTAAGATAGAGTTTTCTTCATTAATCATAATCTTGTGAGCCTAATAGAAATAAAACAGTGGAGACAAATTTAATCATAGCAAAATTAAAATTAACTCAGTAAACAAGAATCATACTGATAGGCAAAACAGTGGGCATTTCGTGGGTAAAATCATGGGCATGAAATGGGACAAAATATACTTAAAAAAAATAAATAAAACAGGCAAAAAATAGTAAGATAGCAGCAACAATAAACCCATAGCGGCACAAACAACAGATAAAAATAGCAAAAACAATGAGGAACGTCTTCCCCTACTTAAAACGCATTGCCCTCAATGTGAAGATAAATACTAAAAGAAAAAGATTTAGAATACTCCCCATGTTATCATTGCTCTCGTAGCGCTGCAGTTTCCATCATTAATTTTTTTTTGAAATGAATTCATCGAGTTTCCTGGATAAAAATAAATAAATAAATAAATAAAATAAGATAGAAAAATAAAAATAATAAAAATAATTGGGTTGCCTCCCAACAAGCGCTTGTTTAACGTCGTTAGCTCGACGACCCGAATCAGTACTGAGGCTATTCAAGATAAATTTTCTCGACTGTTTGAGCTTGAAAATTTTCATAGAATGGTTTCAACCTTTGACCATTAACTATGAAACGCTTCCTTGTCTCCTCACTTTCTATTTCTACTGCACCATGGATAAATAATTTAGTAACAATAAAATGTCCTAACCATCGAGACTGAAGCTTACCGGAAAATAATTTTAGAATTGAGTTGTAAAGTAACACTTTTTGCCCTATTGAGAATTGCTTTCAGGATATCATTCTATCATGAAACAATTTTGTTTTATCCTTGTATATACGAGCATTCTCATAGGCGTCATTTCGAATCTCTTCCAACTCTTAGATGTCTAATTTTCTAGCTTTTCTTACGGGCTCTAATTCCATATTACACTGTCTTACGGCCCAATAAGCTTTATTTTCTGGTTCAACAGGAAGGTGGCAAGCTTTGCTAAAAACAAGTCGAAATGGAGACATACCTATTGGGCCTTTAGATGCTGTTCGATAAGCCCAGAGAGCATTATTCAATCGAAGACTCCAATCCTTCCAATTAGGTTGAACTGTTTTCTCCAAAATAGTCTTGATTTCTCGGTTTGAAACTTCAGCTTGGCCGTTTGTTTGGGGGTGATAAAGTGTAGCTATACGATGATGAACCCCATATTTCTTCATAAGTGCTTCCATTACTTTATTGCAAAAATGAGTTTCGCGGTCACTGATCAAGGCCCGAGGTGTGCTAAACTTGGAAAAAATACAACGTTTTAGAAATTCTACCACGGTTTTAACATTATCATTTTGAATAGGAATTGCCTTTATCCATTTAGAAACATAGTCTACTATTAGAAGTATATATAGATTTCCAAATGAAAAGATAAATGGGCCCATAAAATCAATACCCCACACATCAAAAATTTCACATACATGGATTGGGGATTGGGGCATTTGATTTTGCCTAGTAATGTTTCCTACTTGTTGACATCTATCACAAGATTTACAAAATTCATATGCATTGCAACAAATTGTGGGCCAATATAATCTACATTCTAATACCTTATGAGCAATCCGTTTAGGTTCGAAGTGGCCTCCACACGCATGCGAATGACAAAAAGTAAGTATAGATGCTACCTCGATTTCGGGAATACATCGTCGTATTACTTGATCTAAATAATGTTTCCACAAGTATGGATCATCCCAAATATAATATCGAGCTTCTCTTTTAAGTGTTTCTTTCTTGGAACGAGATAACTAAATAGGTAAAGAACCTGTAGTAAGAAAGTTTACCATATCCGCATACCATGGAAAATACTCTTGGGCCGAAAATAGGCCCTCCTCAGAGAATTCATCTCTTATAGAAATATCGTCATAAGGCATTTTTACCCTACTCAAGTGATCAGCCACCAAATTTTCGTATCCTTTTTTATCTCGAATCTCTATGTCGAATTCTTGTAGCAATAAAATTCATCTCATAAGCCTCAACTTTGCTTCCTTCTTTGCAATCAAATACCTAAGAGCTGCATGGTCAGAAAAAATAATTACTTTAGATCCCAATAAATAAAATCGATATTTATCTAAAGCAAATACAATGGCTAGAAGTTCTTTTTCTGTGGTAGTGTAATTGCTTTATGCAACATCTAGAGTTTTTGAAGCATAACAAATGACATGGGGCTCTCGATCTATCTTTTGCCCCAACACAGCCCCTATACTTCGATCACTAGCATCACACATGATCTCAAAGAGGTATTTCTAGTTTGGGGCTTGGACTATAGAAGCAGAAACCAACTTTTATTTCAATGTGTAAAAAGCCTCTTTGCATTTTGGGCCGAACTCAAATTTTTTGTCTTTTTGCAACAACTCGCACAATGGTTTAGCTACTTTCGAAAAGTTTTTTATGAAACGCCTGTAAAATCCTGCATGACCAAGGAAAGAACGAATTTCCCTCACAGTTGAGGGGTATGGTAAAGAATTTATAATATCAGTTTTAGCCTTATCAACCTCAATCCCTTTAAATGAAACTATATGACCTAGAATTAAACCTTTATCTACCATAAAATGACATTTTTCATAATTCAAGACAAGATTAAATTCTATGCATGTACTTAAAATTTTCATGAGATTCCTAAGGCATTAATCAAAAGATTCTCCATGCACAGTAAAATCATCCATAAAAACTTCAATGATATTTTCTACGTATTCTGAGAATATACTCATCATGCATTTCTGAAAAGTAACCGGTGCATTGCAAAGTCCGAATGGCATCCTCCTATATGCAAATGTGACAAATGGACATGTAAAAGTGGTCTTTTCTTGGTCCTCGAGTGCAACTGGAATCTGGAAAAAACCTGGATATCCATCAAGACAACAATAATGAGTTTTTTCAGCTAAACGTTCAACCATTTGATCTATAAAAGGAAGAGGAAAATGATCTTTTCAAATATAAGAGTTCAACTTCCTGTAATCAATGCAGACACGCCACCTATTCTGCACTCAAACAGGTACCAAATCGCCCTCGGTATTTTTCTTTACTGTCACGCCAGTTTTCTTGGGCACGATTTGTACAGGATTTACCCAACTGCTGTTGGAAATGGGGTAAATTATGTCAACATCCAATAGCTTTATAATCTCCTTCTTTATTACGTCCATCATATTCGGGTTTAACCGTCTTTACACTTCCCATCTCGATTTTGTGCTTTCCTCCAAAAAGATCTTATGAGTGCACGTCAAAGGACTTAACCCTTTTAAATCGGTAATAGTCTAACTGATGGCTTCTTTATGGCTATTTAGTACCTGAATTAAATTTGCTTCCTCATACTCAGAGAGTTTATTCGAAATTATGACAGGTAGAGTCTCACTATCCCCTAAAAATACGTGCTTGAGATGCTCGAGAAATGGTTTCAACTCCAACTCTGGTGCGTGCTCGAATAAGCCAATTATAATGGAAGAAGACGCCTACGACCACCAGCTCCGATATAGTTTTTAGTGAAACCTGACTCTAGCCAACAGTCGCTCCAATGGGACTGTCTTACACTAGATTACCTTTTCCCAACGACGAATGCCACGCCGTTTTGTCTCTTTTGGCTCGGCAACCTTTGACGCAATAAGTTAACGAACCGACTATGCAACCTTCTCAAAACACACAAAACGACCATCTTTGCACAAGATGAAAAGATTACTTTTGTAGGGATTTTGGACGGAAGCGTCAATCCCGTATTACAGAGAATTGATGAATACTTGGGTTGAAAAGAATTAAGCGTGGATTCTAAGCCTCATGAACCTTGAAGGAATATTTAATAACTTTTGACTAGAAGGGTTTTTTAGTTACTCTTAATTTTTGGGGAAGAGCACAAAATAAAAATAGTAGAGTTTTTTATTGAACTAGGATTTTGGGAGATTGGAGGATTTTTTCAATGAATGAGGAATGAATAATTCAATCACTCCACCCCTATTTATAGTACATAATATTCCTAGTTGAATCCAATCTAAATTCTAAAAGATAATTAGAATTATATCTAACATTTAATTCCCCTAATTAGATCCAATTTAAACTCTAAAACATAAATACAAAAAGATAAACATAAATTAAATACAAATTTAAATAATAAATAATATCTTAAATATTAAATCCTAATATAAAATATATTTTAAAAAATAAAATAAAATAAAACCAAATTTTTTTGTCCTATAAACTCTCTCTTTTAGCATTCCATCTTCACACAACTTCAAATTCTTTTTCAAAACCATTTTTTTTGTCTCCAATTTATTTTCTATCACCACTTGAGTCCCTACAAAATAAAAAGATAATAAATATTCCAATTTAATAGGATCATACTCTAAAAATATATATATTTAATATCCAAAAGTATGTAATATTTAAGCATTGTCAAACATATTATTAAATTATTAAAAATAAAGTTAAATAAATTTAGTTTTCTTTTTACAAATGGATTTGGGTTTAATACATTATCAATGTATAATTTTGCACATTAATTACAAACAATATTTTATTAAAAAATCCTAGCACATTTTTAAAGAAATAATTATAATTAATTAATTTTTTATTTTTATTTTATAATTAAGAGTTAAACTTAAATTAGAATCATTACTTCCTTTCATATGAGTGTAGCATTAAGAATTTTAGTTTTTATATTTTTATACAATGCTTAGAACTACATATAATCGCTCTCCAACCCTTAAATAAAAAGATAATGCGCTGTAACACACTCGAATCCACGTCCTCTTGTACTAAAATTAATGCTAATATCAATTGAACTAAGACTTAATCGGCTAAATTAAAATCATTCTAAAATGTCACTTTTTACGTCATATTTTTTTTCAAATGCATGAATAATAAGATGCATCAAGAAACATCAAATAAAATTAACTCTTATTATTGTTTTGAGGGAAATTACTTAGTACACTATCAATACGGTTTTTAGGCTTTACAAGCAAGGTGAAGGGATTGATAAGTGCCCTATAAAGATATAGTAAAGTATTTTTAAAAAAAAAACATGTCAATTTTTTAAAGTTACTTGTGGAATAAAAAAAGTACATTGTTTGTGTATTAAATACTCACCCTTATTTTTAACTCTAAAATTAATCTATTTTTATAATATTCTAAAATTTTAAATCCCTTCAAACCCTAAATCTTAGTCTAAGATTTTCCTTAAAATAATAAATATTAAAATTCTAAATTCTAACCCACCACACAATAAATCATAAATCTAATTGAAAAAAACATAAACATTGTATTACTATTATTTTTGTTAGTTTTAATTAATTTTTTACATTAATTTCATTTATTTAATCAACACTAATTAGGGTTAAAATATTAGTGCTAGAAAGTGAATGATATTAATTAGAAACCCTTCTAAAAATTATGACGTGACATAGTATTATTGGGCGTCAAAAAGTAACTTTTCAAGATCATCTTAATATAATTTAAATTCTATAATTAATTATTAGTTTGTTTATTTTTGGGTTAATGTGATTTTGGTCATGAACTTGGCAATGAAGTTCAATTTGACATATGTATTTTTTTATCTACTTTAGTATTTAAACTTGATAACTAGATTTATTTCATCATTTTGACTTCCTAAACTTAGATTCTATAAATGGGTGATGATATAGCGCTTTAACATTATGTCATGTCATTACTTGAAACTTAAAAATATAATTTTTTTTATTTTTTAGATTTTAGGGATGGAGTAGCACAATCACATTATCACACTTTTACAAAATCTAAATTCAAGTATTAAATTAGACTTAATTGTCAAGTTCATGTACCAAAATGAATAAAAAAATTACATATACGAAAGCGAACTTAATTACAAGTTTAGAGGCCAAAAAATAAATTAACCCTTTACTTTTAAAGGGATAGGGGTAGAATTATCAAGAACATGAATTGTGTGGATTAAAAATTTAAATACTTATTATACTTATGGTTCAGTCGATTAATAGTTAATACATAAATGCATAACTGATAAAATATTAAATATAAATGCCTGTAAGGTGAATGGTTAATATTGAAAAGGCATTGTTGGTTTTAAGCTTGTTATAAAATATATAATAACTCGATTCGAGATCCAATTCAAGATTTGACCTAATGATCCGACTCGAAATATTTATAGTTTAAATAGTCTCAAACACAATATTTGAGGGGAGAGACGGTACGAGAAAAAATCTCATCTTTATTATCTTCTTCCTCTTTTTTTTAAACTAAAACTCTTCTCCCTTTTTGAAACATTACCGTCGATTTTTACTTTACCATTAGCAACAGAAATGATGGGCGAATAAAGAAATTAAAGGAGGTTGTAAATCAATAGAGCATTCATGAGGACAAAGTTTCATCACCAAGATTCTAGAAATGAAGTGGACTCCCTAGTTTTCTCTCGATTTAAGTGCTCCTATTAACACAAAAAACTTATACTTATCATCATCTTCGTATAGTATTAAAAGTTGCTTTTGTGTATACACACGTTTGTTTTGATGAGAATGATTTCATAATTTGCAAAACTTTTCCTCAATTTCACACCCACAAGTACTACTAATTTTATTAATATTTATTCAACCCTGCATGGTCTAGGATTGCACACATGCCTCATTTGATGATGCTAAGCTTATTCCTATAATCTTCTCTTTTCGAATCATACTAATTATGCTGTTTATTTTGAAAAAAATGGCGTGAATATATATTTATGAACGTCCAAATTCTATTGTATTATTGTTCTGATAATGTAATTATTTAATTTAATTATCATCTGTTAAGTGGGTAACGTGACACGCACGTCTTTTATTTTTATAGCACCAAACTGGGAATTAATATCACCCAGTTTTGCTTTTTCATAAAAGAGAGTGCGTAAAAACTCTCTCATAGTGTCTCAGAGAAGTGGGAATGTTTGTATGAAAGTATTGATGGCGAGGGATACTGCAAACAGAAAAAGATAAAAGAGGATTGAAAGAGGTGAAGTTTGTATGATTATTGAAATGGAGCCCTAAAGGATATGGCGAGCCCTCTGTGTATGATGAAATGCCAAACGACTCAACCAACATCATACCTTTTCTTTTGCTTCCTTTCACAAGGGGAGAACATAAGAAAGTGGCAAGTATTGGTGTATACGTAATAATAATGCATGGCATAGCATCGCATGGGATCCTCCATCTCTCTCCAATGAACACTTTGTGATAACACACACAAATATATTAGATATAAAGAAAGATGATTGCATGTCACTTGAGGTAGGCACACTAGGTTACGTACGGCATCTTATGTTCAAATCTCACTATATGTGAAATTTTATATAAAAATATTTAAAAACAAAAACATCCACGTAATAATATAATTTACACTATAAAAGTAATACTTAATTTTTTAATTAAGTTGGTGTCCCGATTGACTCATGATTCCAACTCAGTTAAATATTTAAATAATACTAAATTATGACTTACCCACGTTATAGGTGGAAAACAGTAACAAGTATTTGGAAGTTAGCATTTTGGAGCCAAACAAATTACCCAACTTTGGAATAGTTGTAACCAGAGTCCGTGCAATAAAATGAATGTGTTAGAATCACTTGCTTGCGAAGTATAGGGGGCGGGGTGGAGTAACTTATTATAGCTTTTCCAACGTGCGTTGCTCGCATTAGAGAAAGTGGATGGTGGGGTTCCCCTCATATTTCTCACGCCCACTAAATAGTTTTCCCGGAGATGATTAACATTAACAGGCTTAAGAAGTCATCAACGAATCCAATTAGTTAGATTGCATGAGAAAGTGACGAATTAGTGGCATTTACGAATAAACCAAAGAGAGATGGGTGATTGCATGTGCATGTGGGATAATGAGTAGCGATGTCAGTCAATGCATGTGAAGAACAAGTGGAAATTTGATTTGTTGAAACCGAGGCGAACAGAAAGCGAGAGAGAGAGTGAAGTGCATGGTGTGGGGAGGCTTTGTCAGGATTTCAAGCACGACTTATATCGGGCTTTGAGTTTCAATGCATGTCTCCCTCTTCCTTCTTCCTTTTATGATATGAATTATTCTCTCATCATACATTAAATACTAATCCTATATTTTTAGTTATATTATATACTGCCTGTTCTTCAGTCTTAGCCAATTATGGAATAGTCATCAACAGGCTTGGAAGTCAGAACCCAGCCACGTTGCTACCTTAGTAAATTGCTATCATCAACAACTATGTCTTTCTTTCTATTAAAAACAAAGGGTAAAATGATTGTGGAGATGCGGATTTCGGTCCCCGCACCTCTTGCATCTCTCCTGAGGTTTTGGTAAAGAATGACTTTAGCGGCGAAGGGCATGGTGATCCGGGTGGTACCCTTGGGGACCCTGGGGGATCAAAAGGGAATCATGGTTCTGGTGCATGGAGTGGATAGAGGCAGCAAAAGGATGAGGCGACTGTTTGAGGAAGATAAATAGTAAATTATCATAAAATTTTCTAAATGCTCTTAGATGCTTAAGTCATTAAGGGTGGAAATGGATGAGATGAGATGAGATGAGATCCACAATGGAAATAATAGAGTGATAGACTGGAAAATTGAACCCTTACAAAATAATTATACCTCTTTCTTCATACCTATGCTTATCGTTCATTTCTCGAGCTACTCATAAGTTGTCCCTTTGCATGAGAGTATATGATCCTTTCTTGATTGGTTGAGGTATCCTTATCCCAATAGGGGTTTTTCCCAAGGACTCTGCATTTATTGCCTTGCTTTCTACTTTGCACAAAGGCTTGTCAAGTTGTGATGTTTACTTGTAGCATCAAGTGTTGCATTATGTATGTGTCAGCTAAGAGTATATGGAATTTGGGCACTTTGGGTAGCTTATTCCTTGGGGCTTTAAGCTTTTTATGTTACGTTGGTATAACAATATGTCTCTCTTAAGTCTGAAGAGGATTACAAAGTGCTTTGATGAAAGACATGTACCAAAGCAAGCATAAAGAGCATCAGTTATCAATGGAAGTCAATTCCTCATGATATTTGAAGAGATATAGCTCTATCATATGGCATGGGAGTAAAAAGAAAACTGAGCTTCAATCTGATTAACTTGAAGGCCATGAGAAAGTAGGTTTTACCACGTAGCGTGGGAACAACGAAAATAATAGTTAATTTGAATAACTTGATAGTGGCATGGGAGGTAGAAAATGAAAGTCTGTTTGTTTAGCTTGAAGGCATCCTCTGAACGAACTAATCTCTAGTGCATGGCGAGGGAGAAGAAGAAATGAGAGCAAATTTATCAATGTGATCCCTAAACTTCAATTCAATTAAGATATGATAATGTGACTCTAAAATTACATCACGCCTTCACCTAAATTTTTTTGTAGTTTTAATATTTTTTAGATTTTATATACAAATCTTTAAAACTTTAAGTGATGACGTAACACTTTGAGAGATCAAATTGGGAAAACTTTGTCAAGTTTTGAGATTAATGTGGACAAAAAAAAATTAGGAACCAAGTTTGAAATAGTTGTCAAGATCAGGAACTAAATATTGTTTTATCCCTAAATTTTTTTGCAATTATTTCGATAAAAAAATAAATTTCAAAATTATACATAAATTTTTTTTTTAATATACTGGTGTGATTACATGGTAGTATCTGTTCATACTTTCTTAGCCCTTTGACAAGGCATACACACCTTGCACACACGTGTGCTTGAACCCGGAACCCTTAAGATGAACAACATCCTCTTTTCCACTAGAGCTACTTGTTGGATTCAAAATTATACATAAAGTTTAATCCAACCTAAAATGTAATATAATATATACAAACATTTTTTTTCTATTATGATAATTGAGATAGAGGTAGGCATGGCTTGGGATTGAATACAAGCATCCTGTCCCTAAGCCTAAAAGTCATTAGCATGTAGCAAAAAATTTTGTGTTGGCCTAAAACTTTGATTTTGATTTAATTATACACATAAATTTTGATTTTGATTTAATTGTATAAATTTTAAAAAAAATAAATACACCTATTTGTTTTCATGTTAGATAAACATAATTGTTTATGTATGTAATATGTAAGCGTCAAAATTGTGTTACATTGATAATGATGTTAGCAATTTGTAAAAATTGAATCAAATCAAATCAAAATTTTGTATATACAAATGCACAAAATCAAAATTCATGCTACGTTGCACATTAAACAAAAGTTTATAAATAGTTTTGAAAATTATGAAGCTCTTCAAATGAAATGCATAAAGCTGTAAGTTGCAAGCTTCAAATTTGAGAAATGAAATCAAGATTTATTTGAAGTAGCAATTAGAGCTCTCATCTAACATCTAGATAACACATTCAAATCTTACCATCCTTTTCTTAAAATTGTAGAGATAAAAGATATTGAAAAATAGAGTTAGCTTCAAAATTGCGAGGTTTGATTTTGTCACGTTTCATCAGCAATGACAAGCTTATGAAATGACATAGCATGCTCTTAGAAGCAAAAGATGTTTGCTCAAAGCGGGAACTTAGCTTCTAAAATTAGCAAACCAAAAACACAAGGCAAAAACTATATAAGTTTACTAGGAAAAGGTCCCATCATTACCTTTTCCTTTCATTGCCCGACTCCCCCAATAGAATGCGAGATTAGTGAGCCACACTACTTCTCTGGGTGTAGTTTCAATTGCAAGTATAGCATTCCAATGTCAGTAAGATATGGAACCTGTTTTAGACTCTTATATCTTTGGTGCTCATATGCTTACATTGCATGACGTAACTATATGAGAGCGAAGCCCTAATTCTTAAAGACGCTATGAAAGGAACAAATCTACCACAAGTACTAACCTTGCCCACGGAGGACAGTTAAATTTGCATGAACATGGCCATCCATTTCGAAAAAGTTTTGCCGTCAAGTCCGGTACAAATTTGCCTAGCCAAACACATGCATAATATGCACCTGCCATTGAGGATGGCAGAGCTCTTTAATACTCCTTACAAGGGCAAGAGAATTCACCCACCCGATATAATCAGACAACGTCTAAACCACTATTGAATTATTACATTCAAGAATGATTTATTATACCTTGCATCCCATGCTAAAGTAATGCCATCATACGTAGGCAGCCCAAAGCTCAGCCGAAATCGCTCTGCATATGCCTACATTTTGCTAAAACTCGCAATTCACTGACCTGTGCTGTCACCAATTATCTCCCACCTTCACAGCTCCATCCGTATTGATTTTGATCCAACCCTCCTCAAAAGACTTCCATCCATGAGATACCACTTTGGAAACCTTACCTACAAGCCAATGGGTAGTCTTAGGTTCATAGATTCCACTAAGTGTAGGCCTCCCAAGGTAACAGAGACATGCAAACGTTACCTCAGACCAATGAAACTGCAAAGGTGAAAGGGAGCTTGACTGTAAGACCTATTTGTCGAGCAAGGACGAAAGTCGACCTTAGTGATTCAATGGTGCACATATTACATTTTGCCCTTGCTGATTGAGAGTCGTTATTAGTGGCTACTACTGTTTAACTAGTCTATTTATCCTCAATTATTGCAATTCAATCCATCTATTTAGCCTCAATAATTAGTTCTCACTGACCAGGTCCTATAGAGATCATCTAATCCATAGCAATAAGTCTTGTTTGAAGAGGCTCATAAACGAAATGTAATCTGTGATTCAAAAGCCAAAATAGCTGTTTATTAACAAATTTCCTTGTGAGCTCTGTATAAAATACTTGTTTTTTAAACTTTAATCACTCTAAATTAGTTAAACTACAATTCAAGACTGAAGGGAATGATAAAATAATTATTAAAAAAACAAACCAAAAAAAATGCTTCGAAGGTTTTGCTGTAGTTTCATTTGATCAAGAAAAAACCACAAACCCCACTGAGCAAGGAAGTTATACCAAACTAACGAAACTGTTGAAACCATTAACAAGTCATTCTATTAACTAGAATAACGGCCAATTCATCACATCAAATGCCAAACTGCAAGAAGATTATAAGAAGGATAGAATCTAAAAGATAATCTAAAGTATCAAATTATCCTATATATTTGATTGAAAACAAAAACTCTAGCCCTCCAAGAAAGAGGGAGCTGAATTACCAGTAATCACCACAAGAACAAATTCCATCATGGAAGTCATGGAACCGGTTCATGTCTCTGATAATAATATCTCGCTGCACAATCTTTGATATTAATTTCATTGCAGCATGGCAATCCACACAGATTCGGAGGTTCTTTATTATACGGATTTGGCTTCCTGGTGACGTACTAAATAGTGCAAAAGCAAGAGCTAACCGTTCACTGTGAACCCACAAGAGACGCTCCTTTTCTTTAGTATCCACGTCAAGTAAAACAGTATTACATTCAGGAACAAAGCCTGCTCTCCTGGTTCTCACATTCAACCATTCCAATATCCCATTAATCACCTTCATGTCAGGATGCGAAGTGTCTCCCACGCTGAAATAATGTACTCTTCCCTGGTTCTCAATCCAACTCAAACCTGGTTCCTTCTTCACTCCTTTCTTTTTCATGCTTTGCCTAATGGCAGTGACATTATCCCACCTCCTTGCATTAGCATACATATTCGACAATAGTACATGGGTTGCATCATCTTCAGGTTCCATCTCAAGAATGCGCTGTGCAGACATTCTACCAAGCTCAACATTTTTATGAATAACACAAGCTCCAAGCAACGCACGCCACACTATAACACTAGGCTTAAATGGGATCTCCTCAATCAACTTCAATGCCTTGTGAAGATGACCTGATCTCCCCAAAAGCCAGACCATGCAAGAATAATGCTCAATGCATGGCTCAATGCCATATTCCTGTAACATAGATGAAAAATATGCTTGCCCCTCGTCTAGTAATCCTGAGTTGCTACAGGCTGATAGCACACCGACAAAAGTCAAAGTGTTTGGTTTATGCCCTCTGTCCTGCATCATCTGGAATATTTTTAAAGCTTCCATGCCAAGACCATGCATAGAATACCCTGAGATCATAGTATTCCACGAAACTTCATCTCGTTCGTTCATCATATCGAATACCAGACGAGCATCTCTGATCCTTCCACACTTGGAATACATATCAATCAAAGCATTATGAACCACAGTATTTTCAACATAATTTGTTTTGAATGTTAAGGAGTGAATTTGAGTTCCTAGCTCCAATGCCGTCAAACTGGCAGAAGCACAAAGGACACCAGAATATGTTACTTCAGTTGCCTGTACTCGATTTTCAAGCATTTCCAAAAACAAGCTCAATGCCTTCTCAGCATACCCACAGTTAACATAGCCAACAATCATGGTGTTCCAAGACACATCATTCCTATTCAATGACTTCTCAAACAGCTCCAAAGAATCCTCAATCCTTCCACACTTAGCATAGACATCCATAAGGGCATTTGATACAAATACATCAGCATCAAAACTAACCTTGAGCACAAGGCTATGCATTTGCTTACCTAAATCAAGATCCCCTAAAGTTGCACAAGCTTGAAGTGCACTAGCAAACGTGTATTGATTAGGGACCACAAAAGATTGCCTCATTCGACAAAACAAATTAACAGCCTTTTCACTCTGACCACTCTGTGCAAACCGTGAAATCATGAAACTCCATGGAATAACATCTGTTTTAGGTATCTCCTCAAAAATCTGTTGAACACTGCCAATGTCCCCGCACTTGGCATACAATTCAAGCAATGCAACCCCTACATAAAGATCATACTCGTAACGAGTTTTTAAAACACAACCATGAACACCTTTTGCTATATCTAAAGCTTCAAGTCCGATAGAAGCCTTAAAAACACCGGCAAAAGTAAAATTATTTGGCTTAAAACCGACCAACCTCATTTGAGAAAAGGCCTCTAATGCCTCTTGAAAAAAGTGGTTCTCCGCATAACAAGCTACCATTCCTGTCCAAGTAACCATATCCTTGCATCTAATACCGTCAAAAACTTCTCTTGCGAAGTCCACACGCCCACAAACAGAATATGCATCAATTAAAGTTGTTCCAATGAAGGCATTAGACTCATGGCCAAGCTTAAAAATGCAAGCATGTAAGTTCCAACCCAACTCAGCGCATTCCATACTGACAAGCACCTTCAATATGGAAGTAAAAACAAAAGGGTTAAGCTCATGTCCTTCCCTATGTAGCCTAGCAAACAACCCCACGGCTTCAGAAAAATGCAAACACTGCGCATATCCTTGGACTAAAGTAACAAAAGAAATTGTGTTTCTCTTGGGCATTTCATCGAACAGAATTTCAGCCTCGGACAATAATTCAGCTTTTACGTACACATTCAAGAGAATGTTTGTAGCAAATAAGTCTAAGCAGTTACCACTTTTTAGGATCTTACAGTGAAGACCCATAGCTGAAATGGGGTCATCGTTTTGGATACAACGTTGAAGCAAGGCACCATACATGTAAGAATCGAAATGTGAAGACGGTTTGTTTATGGAACTCGGGTTTTGCTGGGTCTGGTTTGCTGCTTGAGCTGAGAATCCACATGATGAAGAGCAAACAAAAGAGTTAATCTTTTGGTGCAGAGCAGAAATATTAGACGGCCGCAGTGCTCTAGTGGTTAACAATCTGATCATGCAAGCGCCACTGCTTTGAAAGCAATGAGGAAGAAAGCGAAATGAGAACAAAGAAGCGAATACACGAAAGTAATGTTATAATTTATAAACCTACGAGTTTTCAAAGAAAAAGAAGCAGAGTTTTTGAATCAAATGTGTGCTGTGTGCATCCCTTCTGCTGACACTCGCACAGTCGCACTCAAAAACAAAACAAGTCTACTACTACTATACTGCAGGATGGTGGGTGAACCGGTGCGTTTCAAATTCAAAACAAACATAAATAATAAATAAATGCTGTTTAAACGGCACCGAGCTAAAACGGCGTCACTTAATCGTTCTGTGGTAAATGGCAATTAGGGTTTCCAAGGCCCATTGTGCACTATATATATGGTGCTGATGCGCTGCTGCTCTTTAGCTTCAACCGGCTCTCGCTTCGACGACCATCTTTTTCGGTTTTTTTTTTTTTTTGCTTTGTGTTTGGTAGATGGAAAACTAGAGATCTGAGCAAATGATGAATATGTTAATTATGTGCTGATGCTCATTCGTGAGGCTTCATAATCGAGCTTTTTAAAACTGATGCTCAGATATCTCTTGTCCTCTCCTATCCCAAATTCCAGTAAATTGTAGGAAAATAGTTTATGGAGTTGCAAATCGAATCTGTTTTTAGCTTTGAAAAAGCGATAGTAGAAGGGATCTCAAATTTCAGTCGGAGGCATGTCGTTTTAGCCTCACTTGGGGGATTTTTAATACAAATAAACTGTAAAAATAGAAATAATGTTGAATTCGTTCGGATTTGTTTTAAGAGCATTTTGAGTTTTGATGCGTAAGGTAGGAAGCATTTGGTTTTAGAAAGTTGGCATTATTTTTTTCTTATTTTTAAGTCGACAAATTAAGAAATAATTGATTTTGGAATATAAAATGAAAATATATGAGAAAGTAGTGGTTTTTTTTTTCACTCACTAAAAAAATTAAATAAGTTGAAAAAGTTACTAAATTTAAAGATTAAATATTTTTTTTTTAAAAAACTCAACGCTTAAAAATTAAAGTAGAGCTAATAAATTTCAAATTTTGGTAAAATATCGAACCTCAGAATCTGGATGTTTTGATGGCGAATGGGCCTTTACTGGAGCGATGAGAGAAGGTTGAGGAGGCCTAATTAGGCATAGCAATTCGACCCAATAACTGGTCTGGCAAGCGTAAGCCGTTTAGGCCCATGTTGGATTTCGCTGTAAAGACGTGGACTGTGAAGTTGAATCATTATGATAATCAGAAAGAATTTATAATTGGGTAAATTACTAACAGTCACATAACTTTGATGTAACTGACAAAACAGTCATTTTAATTTTAATTCAGTCACTTAATTTTTAAAAAATAATACATTAGTCCTTTGTACCATTTTTTGTTATAGACATAACAGAAAATTGACTTGTCATTTAATTGGTCACATTGGCATCCTACCTGTCATTTAAAGGGTTAGTTGGGTAGTATAAGAAGAAGAAATGAAAAGGAGACGAAGAGGAGGAGAAAATATACAATCTAAATAATGTTTTTTATCCATGTCTTTCTTCCTTTCTTGTTTCAAAAACTGGAAAAACATGGTAATTATAATTGCTGCAAAAAATGGTTTAGCTCCAACAATTATTGGGGAAAATCCTTATTGTCTGTCATTTTTGGTTCCTCTCCGAGCTTCATTTGCTACTTTATCACTGATTTGAAAAATCCATAAATCGAATGGCATAAGCATTGGGAAAATGTTAGAAAAGTTGGGTTCTCTCATCAATCCCACAAATTCCTCTAATCTATCATTAATTTCAAGCTCAAACTTTGCTTTTTCTTCGTTCAACGAATCAACCCATAGCATATTGATCGTAACGCTCAACATTGTTAAGAATATTTGTTTGCTGAGGTTAATGGGTGACCCGATTTTTTCATGGATATTCTTCACCATTTTTCGGATCTCTTGTCGGTGAAATTCGTATTAAGCATTGAGGCCTTTGTTGCTCATGATTTCACGTATGACGAGCTTACGTAGCTTGTGCAATTCTGAGTTGTTGGATCTCCACATAATGTTGAGTCTGCCAAAGGTTTCGTTTATGGCTGCCACTGGAATGTCGTGATTGGCAAAGATGGCATTGTGGTCTCTAGGATTTGTTTAGCGATTGATGGTGCGCTTATGATGATGTAAACTTTTCTTCCCAGTTGAAGCTTGATGATGGGGCTTGGCGGCGACAGTTGATGATTGATTTATCACTTTTGATTACGTTAGTGACTGATTTATTATTTTTTAAAAATTAAATGACTAAATTAAAATCAGAATGATTGTTTTATCAATTACATCAAAATTAAGTAAATATTGATATAATTTATCCATTATAATTATACGGTGAATAAACAATTGGGTTTATTTGCGATGTATAACGTGGGCGGAGAGAGAGAATCTAAGGGTGCAAAGGATAGGTTTATATTATTACTTAATCAAATAAATAGTAAAGAATAGAAGGGTAGGGTTAGGCAATTGCATTGGGAGACGGCAAGTAAAAACCCAACATTATCTGTTAATGTGCACGCCAGGGAATGAATTGGGAAATGGACTCTTGCTTTTCTAGTTTAATTACTCTACTACTAAAACCATAACACCAATCTCTTTAATTCTCTCTTTTCTTTATTAAAATAAAACATAGTCCTCGTCCCAGCAGCACCATACAACGAGTAGCAGAAAAAAATTTAAATATATTAAACTATTATTTTGAATTTTAAAATTTAAAATTTAGTTTTTATACTTTAATAAAGAATCAAAATTTTTAAAAATCTCAAAATTAAAGCTAATAATCTTAAAGATAAAATAACTTTTTAATCCTCAACATATACTGTTTTTTTATCAATTTAATAAAGAGTAAAAAATCAATCAACTCACAAATATGAATTAAAAAAAATCAAAATAAAAGTAAATTTTAAATTTTAAAAGAATAAATTTAAACTAAAAAAAAAAAAAGAGAAGGTAGAAAATAGGAAAAGAAGTGAAAGTAAATCCCAAGAACCATAAGTGGGAAAGACAGAAGAAAAGAGAATATTAGTGCAGTGGAGAGAGAGAAAAGAGGAAAAGGGGTGTCAGGGAGGGACTGAAGAGATTCCGCATCAGAGAAATTAGGATAGATAAGTGAGCCTGTCCTCTCTCTACTCTCTACTTCTACAACTATTATTCCTATTCCAACACACCACTCGACACCCATTCCCATCTCGTGAAGTTTACTCTACAGTAATACGTGCCCAATCTGCTTCTTTCCTTTATATAAAAACAACAACAAAAGTCAAGTCCCCCTTTTTTCTTAATACCATCCAAACAAAATTCCATCTCCTTTTCTTCCTCTCTTTATAAAAAATTATTATATAAATCTAAATCTATTTTATTAACAAAATCGCGACAATATTAATTATGATTATAATTATTATATTTATTCTAAATATTTAAAGGATTGCTTTTAATTCTGGTCCTAACGATCCAAAATGATATATTAGTAACACTATTTTATAAATTCAATGCTTTAACCAGTTTAATACTTATTTTCAGAAAAAATAAACCATTTTAATACCTTTTATTATTTCTAACTTATCAATATCACCTAAATTCTAATCACATGTTCCATTTATTATCTAAAAGTCTAGGAAATTTAGAAAGAAAAAAAAAAGCAGCTTTAGAAAGTGGGGCATTTGACTTTTTAAATGCTTTTAAAATGGTTTGACTTTTGGTGACTGTTACAACAATAAGCATAACAAAAATATTATTAATGTGTTGTGAAATTTAGAATTTTCGTCTAACCTTAAACTTGATACTTGAAAGACATAATGAGATTACTCATCTTCATAACCATTTCCCTTCCTTTTTCTCATCAATATTTATCCTAATCTCGTAAGCTCCACCAACCAAGATATTCTTATTTAATATTCATGAATTAAAAAACAGTAAATTTTTTAATTCAAGTATATATTACTTGAGGGAAATTCTAATTATAGAGGTTGTTTGAAGCTATAGTGAAGAGCAGAAAGCGAGTGAGGAACAGGGGAATTCCACCCAATCTCTTTTTTCTTTGTTGGATCTAAAATTCCACCCAATCTCAATCTAAAGCTTCACCAAAGATTTTCTCAAACCCTAAAAGGAACCCCCAAAGTCACTAAAATTTCGTAATCAGCGGAGGAGGAGCATTACTGTTTTGCATCACGCGTCTCCACTGCGTGTGTGAGCTGTTACATGCCAATACATAGATGTGAGAGACAAAATGCAAGCCGCAGTGATTCCCTGGTGGTGACAGATGTGGGCCAACCCAGGGGTTATTCGCTAAACACCCACGCGCGTTCATTTACTGAGGGGGGAGCGTGAGGCTTTGGTGTTCCTAGTTTTACCCACCCAAAAACAATTTCTTATTAAGTATATCATCTCTCAAGCACTGGCTAAAACGCCTTCTTTCCCCTTTCCGGCCCCTCCCTTGGTTTTATGGTTTTCCATGTCTAATCCCTTTTAAGCTCCCACTTCCCTAATCTCTTTATTTCCTTTTTGTTTTTCTGCACTTGTTTGAATTGGTAATCGTTTCATTAAATTGGGTTATCAATGAGAGCACCAAACATGGCAACGATCACAGAATCATTGGAGAGGTCCTTACAGAACTTTTCTTTGAACCATGAAAGAAGCAACGAAGGTGGGGCTGAAGAAGGGATAATAGGGAGGTCTTCCACATCAGGTGACAACAACAACCTTCCAAACACCGTTTCTGACACTAGCTTGGAGCTCAACTCCCATCTCTCTCTTCCTTACCATTGGGAACAATGCCTTGATCTCAAGGTTCGTTCTTTTTTTTTTTTTTTTTTGTTTCTCTTGTTACTATATGTATTTTTTACTTCTATCCGTCTTGTGAAATGGTTACAACAGTTTATAGTCCCTTTCGTGTTTCAGACGCAATTAATGCGAAACTCATGGCAGATCTTGGTCTTTCCTTTGTTGTGTATTTTTGGTTTTTGTTCTTTAATGGCTTTTTCTTCCCTGTTCTTTGTATTTATTGCTTGCTTCGCTGTTGGTCTCCCTTTCTCCCACACGCATGCTAAGCCTAGGGTTTCAGACCATAACCCTAAATATACAAAAATTTTTTAAAAAAAAAGCCTTTCTTCCGCTATTCTCTTTTGGCATTTCCTTCATCTCTTTCAGTTTACAGTTAATCCCTGGTTGGTTTAGAGCCCAGATAAGTTCCATCTATTTTGATTCAAAAGCATCAAACTAGCACTGTCTTTCCGGGTTTTTTATTATTATTAAAATCATAAATATAAAAAGAAAGATTTAAGCTGGCTTGGGGGTATTGGTTGTAAATTTTGAAAAATTCATGCGAATATGTGATTTCTTTGTTTAATATATGTATATACATATCGTGGTATAGCAGTCATCCTAGTTGGTGTAATTGGGAATGGTAGAGTTTAGGTATGCAGGTAGTTTTAACAAGCCTAAAACATGAAAGGGTCGTGCACTTGGGTCTAGTTGACTGATGCAATAGTGTTACTGTTTGATGGGGGGTAATTGGCAGACAGGGGAGATTTACTACATAAACTGGAGGAACGGGATGAAAGCAAGTGTGGATCCAAGGACAGCAGCTGAGTATAGTGGAGATTATTACTCGGAAGAGGAAGAAGAAGAAAACGAGGATAGTTTGTATGACAGTGAAGAGCTATCATCGGAGTCATCACCTTCTTCTTCAAGAGAGAGAGGGCATTATAATAACAACAGCAGCAGCAGCAGCAACCACCAAGGAATAGAGAAAGAGAAAGAGAAAGATAATGTTTTGGTTGTAGCTGGTTGCAAGAGCTGTCTTATGTATTTCATGGTCCCCAAGCAAGTTGAAGATTGCCCTAAATGTAACGAGCAACTTCTTCACTTGGACCGATCCCAAACTGGCTTTCCATAAACCCACATTTGTCTTTTCTTCTTTAGTATGGTTGGTTTTGGGGGTTAAAAGGAGGAGTTTTAGACAAATGGATGAGTGGTTCAAGCTGTGATTCTTCTTCCACTTCTTTTCCAGGCATGGTGTTTGGGGTTTGTTTTGGAGTCGCAGCCAGAGACGAGTCTACCCGTGCCATGCCGTGCTGTGCTGGTGACTGTGTCAATGGTTAAACAATGAATAATATTATTTGCAATGACTGCGACATCTGGCTTTCCTTTTATTTGTATTTTTGTTTTAGTTTCCCTAGACATTCTTTATTTTAGACATCCTCTCCTCTCTCTCTCCACCTGCTGTCGCCCAAACTAATTTTTCTGTATTAGTTTTATGACAGATGTGCATTATTCTTTTCTTTCTCCAATCCTATCCACGCTAAGAATGTCAGTTTTCAAAGTTAATTCTATCATAGTATTGTAAGCATTAATTAATCTGCTGCTTAAGCCCCTTGTTTCTATATCTTTTGCTACTATTTTCCATGTTTGGGAGGAAATAAATGTTTCAGACCAAATAGATAATCGGGAGCAAGATTTTGCCTTTTTTCGCTTCTGCTAATGCCAGTTTTTAGATTTGGCAACTTCAAATATGGTAAAAAGTATGTAGTGTTAAGCATAATAATCACCATTAATATATCAAATATATTCCCATACTGAAATGGAATTAATGGGAATTCAGCAACTTTGAAAAGGTAGTCCTCCAATCATCAGGGGGAACAATTGCATTTCTGATCATGTCATATGAAGATGAACTTTTTATGTTGTGAAGCTTTTTAACATAGAGAAGTGAAGCAATCAAAAGTCTGGAAATTAGCCAACTTTGGGTTGAGCATGACCAGGAATTCAGTAATAACACATTCCAACTCTTCATTTATCCATTTTTCTTCCCACGAGCCTTCATTTTGAAAACACCCTTTATTCCATTAACACCGGACTAACTAATACTCTCCTATGTGGTCTTTATATATAAGAAGCTGCATGCATATATGCCACATCATTGGATCAATCTAGTTTTCCTTCAATGTAAGCCAAACCCTGCATGTTTGGGTTTCATTACCTAAATACTATGATCAAACATCATACTATAGACTGCTCCAATCCCATTGCTAATACTTTATCAAGTAGGAGCTTCTATTCTGTGAATGTGTTATGAGAAGAGAGTATAAAAACGAAGGGTACTAGAGGTTTGTATGTTTTATTAATGTTGTTATTTAAGCGGGAGGTGGAACAGTACCCATTGTGGTTGTGCTGAGGCTGAAGTGCAGCCTTTGCAAAATTGTCTCCCTATTTAACCCCACAATGCCAACTTGGAACGATAGGGTGGTTTGTTTGCATTCTGCTTTCACTACCTGCTTAAAACGTGACAACTCAAAATACCAGGGCCCCCCAAGTTGATATTACAAATTATGAAATCAAGATATATTGTATACTTTCTCCCTAAGTTCAGTTGAATCTTAAATCTTATTTTTATATTTGAATTTCGTCACACATTTTAATACCTTTTTATAATGATGTTAAAATACGATGATATAGCACCAGCAATCAGTAATACACCACTCCACAACTTTGTATTAAGACATGGTAAATATTAATATTTTTTTTATGTTATCTTTAAATTTGTAAATTTATACTAAAAAAAGCATAATGATAATTTTAACTTTTAATGTTTATACATTTGTCACTTTAACCTTAACTCTTTTTCATCACTTTGGCCCCTCAACCTTCAAAATTTAATCAAACTATTTTTTGTTGAACAGAAAAGCTAATTGAGCTTTAAAATTTTAACAACACTAATGTAACAACTCACATGGTAGTCCATGTGTATAGTGTACTTCATAGAATTTCAAAAAAGAATAAAAATCAACAAATTTAAAAAATATATATCCACGTTAACAATGAAGCGCATGTGGATTGCCACACAAGCTAACAAATTAATGATGTCAAAATTTTAACAACTCGATTAGTTGTATTGTCCCACAAAAAGTAAACTGATTAAATTTGAACGTTTAGGGTCAAAGTGATCCAAAAAAAATTAGGGCAAAATGACGGATTAAATATGTTAAGAGCTAAATTTATCATTATGTTGAAAAATATAATAAAAAATATTTCACATCCAAAATGAATATGGACAAAAAAATATCTAGACTCAAATGAATTTAGACATCACTTTATCTAGTTTAATTCCTAATGTGTTTTTAGTGAAATTATATATTTTAACTATTTTACAAAATAAATAAATTTCTTAAATTATTATTTTAAAATTAAAAAATATATAAAAAGTAAAATATTTAAAAGATTTATAAAAATCATTTCATACTTAGAATGGACCTGGGTAAATGAATTTGAATACTAATTTGTCTATATTTATTTTTTGTATGTATTATATATAATTAGTTTGCATGTATCGATTCAAAGACTTTGGTTAGCATGTATCCCTTAATTGGATTAGAGAACGCAAAAAAATTAACCATTGGATTTGCTTTAATGGATATATTAAGAAACCAAAAATTCAAAAGAATATTAATTGCCATAAATTCAAATGTGAATATAAATGAAATTATTTAACAAAAATAAATGGAATATGAAAGTAATAAATATAACTAAAAAAGGAACATTTTTGAACTCAAAGTTTTCATATATTCTTTTATATTATATACTAGTTTTTTATCCCGTGAATGCACGAGTTGGTTTTGTATTTATAAATTTAAAATGTATTTAATAATTTGAAATTTTTTAAATGAAGTTTTAAAATTTCCTAAAAAATTAAATTTTCACTTAAATGAAGTTTTAAATGAAATTTTTATTTAATTAAAGTACAATAAAAATATATTTAATTTGTAAATATGTTTAATTAACAAATTGTAACGTGTTTTAACATATTTTACCCATTTTTTAACATTTATGTAAATTTTTATAAAATTTGAAAAAAAATAAGCAATTTATTTTAAATATTTATGTTAAACCATTTAAAAATTTTATTTTTTTAAATAATTATGTAATTTCATAAAAGCATGATATTGGTAATTAAAAATGAAAATTACTTGTTTAAAGTTATTTTTTATTGAAAACTTTATTATTATTATTATTGTTGTTGTTGGTGGTGGTGGTGGTGGTGGTGGCAAGAAAATCATATTTAAAATTTAATTTAAAATTTGTAGTTATAGGGTAATAAATTTTTATCCTGTAATTATATATATTTTGAAAAGATCTTGTAATTATTTTTGATTGACGAGTTAATAAATATAAAACTAATAATAATTAATCGATAATGATATATTATAATAATTGCAGTTTTGAGTCCTTTATACATCATTATCATCATATGATGTTTATTCAAAAAAATAATTCTAATGTTAATACATGATTTCATATATTATCAATAAAGTAAATATAATTATCATTATCGATTGATGTATCATATGATGCAAAAATACATCATTAATAAAATAAATATAATTATGAATTTAAAATTGATATATTTTAATGTCTCATTAATGTAGTTATACACCATCCTTAAAAAATATAAAAAATTCTAATAAAAATAGTAAAAAAATTCATATTTAAAACTTAATTATATATATAATATAAGTGTATAAAACCAAATGCTAATAGATCAACACTCCACAAAACTTCAATTTTTTTAAAATGACATAATACCAATATATAAAGAGTAATAAAAGGTTTTCTTAATATTTCTCCCCAAACTATTGATAATCGATTAAAATAAAAAATTTACATAAACCAAAAAAATTTTAACCCTTCAATATTTATAAATTTTATCCATTTAATTTCAATTCTAAAAAATAAAAAAAACTTCAAAACAAAATAAAAATTTATTTTCAAAATTTTTTCGATAAAAACATTAAAATTTTATTAAAAAATACTTAGAGATTTCAAAAAATTATAAAAATATTTAAATACATTTGGAAACTAATATCAAATAAAGTAAAACTCTTTTGAAAAAGAGAATCAAATAACAAAGTTAAAGTGGAAAAAAAGTAAGAAGATGAGAGAAAAAAATAGTGGAAAGTAAGTGAGATTTTTTTATATAAGAAAAGGTGAGATTGTTACTTTAAAAAAATTAAAATAATCCACAATTTAACTTAAAACATCAAAAGAACTTGAAATAGAAACCCAAAAATCAAAAGTCCATCTACTAATCTCAAAAATAATTTTAAAATATTATTTTATTGTTGTTAACTTGTTATTATCACGTTAGCAATCAACGTTGATGTAACATTATTTGTTAATGGTAATATTAGAGTTATTGTTAAATGCTAATCGTCAACGTCAATCAAATGGTTTATTTGTTAAATTTTGTTAGTTTAGATGTTCAATTGGATACAAAAAGTTTGAAAGGGTTTCATTGATTTTTTTTTAAAGCTTGAGGGCTTATAATACCATTAAATCATAATTTCAAGATGTAGAAAAAAAAAACACGACTAATGTTAAATAGTGTTAAAATATAAAAGATAATATATGTAACATCCCTATCACTCTCTGGAATGAGAACAGTGTCAATTCAGGTTTGCACGTGTTAGAATTTTTCGAAGTAGATAAAATAATTTTTTTAAAATTTGGGAAAAAGATAATTGGATCTTATAAGAAATTAAAAATGCTTCTAGATTTAGAGAAAATAAATTGAGGCATTGACTAAATCGTAAATGTGTGATAAATGTTGGCCAATAGTTAAAAATTAGAAATAAGAAAAGATAAAATTAGAGGATAGGCAAAAGAGCAAGGACTTGAAAGACCAAGGAGGTACAAGAAGTTGTGGATGAAATTGAAGGGTAAGTGAATCACATTTATCACATGATATGATTTGATTAAATATTTTCATTAAAAATTTAAAATAAAAGAAAATAGAATAGATATTTTATTAGAAAGATGTAGAAAAGCTAATATCATCATCTTCATCTCCCTTTTAGCCCATTTTTCCATTTCTTTCATTTTAGTCCCTATCATCTATTTCTAACCCTTTTAAGCTTTAAACTTCAAATTTTCTTTATAAATTTTTAGTGAAATCACAAGGGTAACTCCATGGCAAGCTATTTTATATGAGTTTAGCTAGACTACATATTTGAGGAGAGAGAAAAGAGAAGTTAGGGATTGAGAAAGGTTAAGTTAAGGATGATGAGATTTTCTCAAGGAATTTCTTATTTATCTCATTTGAAATGCATGAAAATGGTATGTGATTATAGTATTGATGTTTAAATATTGTGCATATGTGCTAAGTTTATGAAGAGAAAGAAAAAAAAAAGTGAAGAACAAGTTGGGGATAAAGACAAAGGTGTGGCAAATGAGTGAAGAAAGGGAGAAGATCTCATTCCAGGCATTTTATTGTAAGTAAATTAGGAGTTTTACTTCACCTAAGTAAAACCACCCTAAATGGAAACTTAATAAATTGTTTTAGAAATATTTATGGGATTTATGTGTATACGAAAATGATGATTTGAATTATGGAAATTATTTGAAAGTGAGGTTGAATTCTTATAATGAATTGAAATGTGTGTATGTGTAATGAATTTGGAGAAAAAAGATTAAATTGTAAAGAGTGTAACATTTAGATAGGTGAAATAGTTGTTATTATTATTATGATGAAATATTTAAGTGAACTGTTAAATGTGGATAAAATAAATGTTGAGTGAAAATTTGATGTTTGTTAATCATATTTAGATAAGGATTAAATTACAAAAAAGGTAAAGTTTGAATTGTTCTATTTGTTGAGTAAATGTAGTAAAATTGTATAATTGAAATGCTTATGTAGAAAAAATGAGAACTAGTAGGATATAAATGGTATGTCGTTAGGAAAAAAAATTTATGTGCACAAGTGACAGTGACACTATTGTGTAAGTGATGTTAGAAAAAATATTGTTCGAAAACGGTTTTCTTGCACAACGAAAAATTAAAATTTTGAAAATCGAGCTGTTTTGTGATATTTATAGCAATAAATCATTTATTGAAATCACAAATGTGCTTTCAACTAGACGGATCCTTATCGTTCCTGGCTTTCAACTTAACGATCTTCTCTGCTATTCTCATACCACGAATAATTTCGAGTGTGGGCTCGAACACTTTTGAATCAAACACAGAACCAAAAATATTTTTTTTATTTTTAGTGAGAAAGCAAATCCCTCTTCAATAGAAACTGGTGGAATTGTTATTCCGAAAATTAGAATTTATAATTAGAAAAGAAACTCTCACTATTTTCGAGTAGAATAACAATATCTTAAAGTTGTGTATTTAACCTTAACGATGCTATCTATTTATAAGGAGAAGAAGTGAAACCCTTGTTGAATTAGTAGAAATCTATTTCAATAGAAAAACAAAATCATAGTCTAATACTTGTTAAATCTATTTATAGAAAGAGGGGTGACAACCCTAGTTAAATCTATTAGGGCTTGTCGTCACATGTATTTTTCATGAGGGGCTTTTGGACTTCTCCCGTGTCGAGTTTAATTATAAGTATTTCCTAAACTTTTAACCAGTAATTTACAATTTAATCCAACCCAATATTTGTTTTTCTATTTTCCAAAATAAACATAATAAATTAATTTAAATAAATAAATTTATCAATTAAATAATTATTTTCAATCTGATTCTAATTTCGTTAAAATCACTGCAGTTTTATTGTAAAAGAATCTATGAGAAAATATACTTTATATTTCTACATTCAACGGATTCACAATGGCCAATTGATTTAATTCCATTTTCGAACTTCAACTAATTAATTAATAATTTGAAAAACCATAAATTAAATTTTTAGATCATTTCCATTTAGAGAAAACCACATTCATTTTCAAATGCTTCACATTTCTCTAACTTTACCATTTCTATATATTTTTGTTCATTTGATTCAACATACAATTTATATGGTATATATCAACTAAATTCAGCCAAGAACAAGAGTGATGTCACGACGTGGTGCTCTTGAGGTTGCGACGAGCTAAGTCAGTATCAACGTCGTGACGAGCATTCACAAATTTGAAACTTTACATTTTAGTCCTTAATCAACCTCCAATCACCATGGGAGCTTTCATAAGCTCGTTTTATGCTCGAATAGTATTTGAATCATATTTTGAGCTTATCAACGTGAATAAAAATGTTAAATCAAATTGGCGTGATTTTAGTTGCTTCAGCAACGAATGTGATATCCCGATACCTTGACCCGATGATCAACTCAGGTAAGGGGTGTTACAGTATAAATAAGATAAAAAAATAATATTATAATATTAAATGTAAATATGACTTTTAATCATATTGTATGTAATTTTATTTGTTAATTGACAGATACAAGATTATATATTTTAATAATTTATAACTTTTTAGTTTTTATGTGTTTTATAAAACCCTTATAGATTTTTTATTGAAAAAAATTAATAATTTTCTATTATTTTTAAAGTTTTTAAAATATTTTTTTAAATTAAAAGTCGAATTGATAAAATATATAAACTTAGGGCCAAATTGATAAAATTATAAACATTTTATGGCTAAATTAGTTATTATGCAAATATAAAAAAACTCCTCAGCATTTCCACAATGATTTAACAAAAGATTGACTAAAATATGAAATATCAATAAAATAAATGACTAAAATAAAATTTTAAAATTTTTTGGGCCTAGGTGACTATGACAATAATATGTTAACAATTGGGTGATTACTGGTGTAATTTTCCCTTGTTTAATTTATAACAGGATTGAGTAAATTTAGATTACTTGTTGGAAAATTAAGTTTTAAATTTTATGTATTTAAAGAATTTTTGGTGGAAAAAGAAATTTATAATAATAGATTAAAGACGCAACAAAGGCGATTTCTTTTGTTTTTTTTTTTTGGTAAAAAAAACAACTAGAAGCAATTACATGAAATTCTAGCTTATGCTAAGATTAATATCACTACTATCTTGCTCTAAAAGACGAAAAAGTGAAGCTAGAAGTGCTCGAAATATATGTAAAAAAAATTTATAATTTTTAAGTGATAATCATATCATCACATAAATCAAACCAGGAAAAAATTGCTAAATTCCAAGACTAATGTGGTCAAACAAAATTTAGAGACTAAGTTGAAGAAGGTTGTCAAATTGAGGGGACTCAATGTTACTTTATCCCTTTAATTAAGTGATACCTACAAGTTATGCGGTAGGAACGGACGCATGATATAATTTTTCCTCCAAGGTTTGACTTAAGAGTTAAGACACAGCTGACCAACAATAAGACGATTAGAGGAATCCGGGATTAGCAGTAATAGACATTTTCAATTCGGCCTCTTTGTCAAATCTCAAAAGGAACAAAGAATGTCCAAGACAGAGCAGCCGGCGGTGGGAGTCCCATACTATGTGGGGATGAATCCGCACCAGGCGGGAATGATACCGCCGAACGCCATATACGGTGATCCCAAGGGAATTTCGATTCAGCAAACCATGTATCGGGATACCCCTGCTCCTTTTAACTGCCCATTTTGTGGTAATTGCGGACTCACTCTGGTCAGGTATGATAAACCCTCTTGCCTTTTGTTCCCTTATGATAAACCCTTTTGTTCTCTAAATCGGGCGACTTCCTGTTGATCGATTTAAGGATGTTGCTGGTTTATGTTTCTGTGAGTGTATGTTCTGATGTAATGGCGGATTACATTCAGATCTAAACCTAGCCTGGCAGCGGTTGTTGGATGCATGATGCCATTTATGCTTGGAATCTGCTTCCTTTGCCCTTCAATGGACTGCCTTTGGCATAAGTATCATTATTGCCCCAAATGCAGTGAAGAGGTGAGTTTGGGTACTTCAATTTAGGGTGAGCTATAAAAAGGAAGATAGCTCTCACCTCTGTTATAGACTCCCATCTCTTCTCCCCCTAATATATTCCAAATCCTTGAGGAGTGAGGAGACTCATTGGCAGGCTTTATCCTCCCTTAATTTCAATCATTTTTCTTGGTTGCTGATAATCTCTTGTAGGTTGCTAATTTCGAGAAATCAGATCCATGCGCAGTGGTGGACATGCCGCAATGGGTGGAGGAGAGTTTTGGTGTGCCTGCATGATAACCCTACGAAAACTACGCTGTTTTAACCATTTCTATGTGCTTTTATCGCTTTACAGAAGACTATATAGGCCATACAAGTACCCAAAAAAAGAGAATCAATGGTTTTAGTGCATGTATTTTGAATTGTCATACTGCTACTTTGTGGTGTTGGTGTCGGTGGCAAGGCTGTTGTGAATATTGTTGTTTCCCACATCACCATAATACATTTAGTAAATAACATGGATGATGCTTCTGAACCTTTCATGATTATTTGACTTGTGTTTTTTTTATCTTCCTATAATACTAGCAAAGAAATTTTTAGAGCTCTAGATCCCAATAGCCCATTTTATTTTCTATTTGTTTGAAATGGTATATACGTATGTTTGGATATATAGCAGAGAAGAAATAAAGCTAATGGAAATGGAGTAGTCGACATTTGCGGAGAAACCTTGGAATTGGAAAACTGTTTTCGGACGTGCTGCTTCAACGGTTTTATTTATACACTCATGTTTGACACTTACAGAATCTTTCAAGTACATTAGCAACTTTTTAGAAAAAAATCTAACATAATCCATACCTGAATGTGTAACATAGCTTTTCACTACGAAGAACTCTACACCTTCACTATAACACAAAAAAATTGCAAATATGAATATTTGATTAAACAGGAGCTAGTTAAAAGAAAAAAGAGCAATAAAACAGATCCAAACGAGATAAAATTGGCATTGAATCAAAATCTAATCCTCAAATTCAACCGGATATGACCGTATGTAACCATTATCTTCTGGAATTAAACAGCGAAAGTTTGCAACCAAAAGGAACCTTAATTCGTCTTGCAATGGCAAGACAGAACTGGGCAGAAAAAAATTGAGCAGACATCTGGGGAAAAACATTTCACTTTGTCCATTCCAATTATACGTCTTCATCCAAAACCAACTTGCCTTATTTCACAAAGATCTCATTGACTGTTCTTATTTGATTAAACGCCATAAGTCCGGTTTCTCACCAGACTTTTAATACATGAGCAGCATCGCACAGAATATCATATTAATTTTACATGCAATGTAAGTCTTAACTTTTGTGGTAGGGTTTCCGATGAGGTGGTTCAGAACAAGAGGAATGACTCATAAACTCTAATGTTAGGTGAACTTGAGGAGAACAACAAATATGATAATGTTCAATCCTTCTAAAAAGATTTCATATCTTTAGAGGGCAGACTCTATATCGAAGTTCTTCATATATGTCAAGCATAACTATTTCAAGAAAAATGTAAAGTCGGAAAAACTTAATCATAAACTCGTGAAAATAGATAACCATAAGACAAATCAATCCACCTATACTGTTAAATAGTATTTAGTATAGTAATTTGCATAGAGTAAAATAATTAAGTTGTCTATTAATGCACTGGAAAAGATACAAAATTTCTCAAAACTTGGAACACATGGCAAGCATCCATGCCAAGCATTCATTGTAATAGACGAGATGCGCCAAACTATATAACAATGCTAATAGGAAATATTAATTGACAAGGATATGCACAGCTGCACCTGTTCAATATAGGAATCACAAATCTTACCTGTGGGTCAGGAATGAAATCAGTACTACAATTAGTTATAATCAATCATTTCCTGCATTAATCACATACCAACAGTCAAAAATAGAAAAGGATATAAAGAATGCTCCATATAATGTTTAATATAGCATTTCTATGCTACTGACTATAGATAGGAGATGATACCAAAGAAGAAGACCACTGATGATTCAATCTAACCCAACCAATGTTTCTAAAAATGTTGATTGTTTAAAAAAAGGGGGGAACAAGCCACTGCCAACCACTGTAGAATATTGTGATGCATTTACTTTTTATTCACAACCTTCATACTGAAAACAGAAATGCTCAAAGTTCTCACATTTCAAGGCATATTCAGTTTTTAATAAGTATTGAAAAGTTAATATATGTATATATTGAGAAAAAAATTAGCACAACCAATTATCTATCAACTGGTAAAGTCATCTCATCACAGTGTTCCCCAGATAGTACCAACCAACTTACTGAATTTTCATAATTTTAGTGCAAGATTTTCTAAATGGATAAAAGGAAGAGAAAAAAGCAATGTATTTTGATTACCTATCAATAGTCAGTGAACAAGTTGATGATGGCCAGATTCAAGATAAAGATATCGGTGTCAAAGGAGGTGAGGCAGCATCTTGAGACATCCCTGAACTGATTGCAGTTTCCAGTGGATTGGACACAGGTAATGACACCACTCTATGAGTGCTTGAGGGTATGGAGAAACTGCGAGTAACAACCTGCGGAGGTTGTGGCAGTGGAGAGGCAGCTCTAGACATCACTGATTGATTTGTAGCAGAGAGCCCATGACCTCTAGGCATCAAGGGACCTGAATAACCTACAAAGCCTAAAGGTCTTGAAGACTTCGCAGCTGGACTGGCTGGCGGTCTAGGAAGTTCATGAAGCTCACTTATTTTAGGTGAGGAAATAAAAGTAGGGGAAACACTTGGTGATGCTTTTGGAGATGCTGCTGAACGTTGAGGCATTGGATTTCTCAAAATTGACCCAGAGAACAATTGGGGCTGTTCCACTGAAACAGTTTTGGTAGGCCATGGTTTACTGGTCAATGGACCAGAAAAGGATTGCCGTTTGATTTTCTTAGAATAAGCAGAAGTTGGACTAACTCGAGGGGGTAGTCGAGTTGAAGAGGCAGGACTATTGCTCTCTCTGAGAAATGACTGTGCATTTATAACAGCAGATCCAGAAACTTTCTCATCTCCCAAAATCATCTCATGTTTCTTATGTTCAAGTGGAGATGAATGCCACAAATTGTTTGATTGCTCATTCAAACTTGCTTTTGAAGATTGGGGAGCCGGATTACCTAATCCAATAGAACTTTCTGTAGCAACTGGTGTCGGTAATACATATGAGCTAAACTTTCGTGCTGAAAGAGGTTGAATTTTCTCACAAGGGTCAGATTTGTTCTCGGAAAAAAGTGGAGCTGATTGGCTGCTGGTCCTTATTTCCCCTCTAAATGAAAAAGAATGGCGACGGCCTTTTTCTAGATTTTCCTGTAACATAAAGAACAGTAAATTATCTCCCAACAGAGTAGATATTTGCAGCAAACACAAGTTGGGGGGGGGGGATAACCATATAAAATTCGAGCCTATAAAGTTGCTTCAGTAGGAGCATAACAGATGTGTTCAGAAAAAATCAATGGATATAAATCAGTTGATTAATAAGACTCAGATATTGAACTTGTATGGCTTATTATATATCCAGTGAAACAAGATATGTACTAGAAGGGGTGTAGGGAGGAGGCAGGGTCCCTTCCCCTCCACATTGTTTTTATTTTTTTATTAGATTTTTAGTATTTATATACTTCAAAAATTGTAAAAGAATTATTTTGCTCCCATAAAATTTATAATTTGATCATTTTTTATCCTAGCCCCCCCCCCCCCCGATTTAGAGTTCCTGGCTTTGCCCCAATGTACTTGGATGATTAGTTTCTAAATATTTGATGGTAATTACTAAATGGAATGTGCAGGAGATAAAACTGTTATATTAAAAATCAATATCATTACTAAGCAGATCAAGGATACATAATATGAAATACAATCAATGGAATTCATTATTATCGGGAACTGCTTACATGAAAGCTCTATGAGCATATACATACCCCAAATTTGCAAAATCTAGTCTCATATTGCGAACTGTAATTAATAACACAATAAGCTCTTTACCTTTGCAGCCTCCACCATTGCAACTTGGGGATATGCAAGGCCTACTTGATCCAACTGCAAAAATTCACATGGAAGCCATTTTACAATTAATAAAATTAGAGGTGCAAATTACTTCTTGTCTTTTGCGTGTGAACCCTGTGTGAGGTCCATTGAAGTTTCTTTATAACACTCGGAGAATGAAATCCATTCCACACAAAAGAAGAAACAACAATTGTGTTTCTGCAAGGAAAAAGTGAGTTAGCTTTTTTTTAGCCAGAAATAGCATGTTAAGTAGTCACCTCCATTGAATTATGTGATGCAAAAAACATGTTCTGATCTTGGTCATTTTGTCTATGATCAAAGCTCAATTCACCATCATTGTGGTCCTCATAGTTGTCGGCATCACTCTCATCATCATCATTTTCATAATTTTCATCAGGATCACCATTTTCTGCTTCAGAATCTTCAAGTGCACGAAAGTGGTAATCAATATGCTGCTTTTCAGTGATCTTCTGCACATGTGGCTCTATTTCTTCAAGAGATTTAAGAGCCTTCTTAAAAAAGTTTAGCTGATTTCAATCAGAAGGAAATGGGTCAATAACCAACAGTAATAAAGATTAAAAATAAAATAAATAATAAAAGAAGTTCAACAAAGAAGAAAAACAGAAAAGAAACCTGAGCAGCATGGTGTCTTGCTGCTTGTGTAAGAAGGCTTCTTGATTGTCCTTGCTTTAGAGATTTCAATCGGAAAAAAAGTAAAGTTGCTTCCTCCTGATATTCGTCATGTGCTACTTGTAAATGCTGTACAGAGAAATTCTCCCCTTTCCCACTTTTTGATCTTCCTTTTTCTTTGTGTCTCATTGCCATGTACTCGTATACATTTCTGTATATATATAATGCATCAAATATCAGAAGCCATTATCCTTGAAAAATGAACTTTGTGTCTGGTTATTTATTAAAAGTTAAATAAAAGTTGGACCTTTTCTCATTGCATTGTCGCTTCATCTCCTGTATTAACAGAGGGGGAAAAGGGGGGGGGGGGGAGTCAATATTACATCATATAAATGCTTAACTAGCTCCATAATATGTAGAGCAGTAATTTGTGTAACTAAAGAAAGTGATTCAACTACAAAAATTTAAGCTTGGTAGACAATATGCACATAATACCTAAGAAAATGGTTATATCTTAATTATTTTGAGGGGAAATACACACACATGTACACGTAACAGATTTGAGATATCAAGAGAAGTCCACAAGATATCATGCATCCAATGTCAGATTCTTATCTGAGCCCTTAAGATGCTTGAATGTACTTCACCAAAAGTGATTAAAATATTATGCTAAAAAATCTGAAAACAATAAATAAAGCAAGTTCCCTAGGGGTAGGCCTTTTGAGAACATTTTGCATATCATCTGAAGGGGTTCATATATTTTAAGAACAACATGAAGTGGGAGGCATTTCTTGGAATTGATTGGCGAATTCTATCACTTGAAAGAAGTAATAAACAAACAAATATGATAAAGGCTTCTTTTCCCTGCAGTTGTTCACTCTTTCAGACCATTTCCAGGTTCCAAACTTTCAAAATTGTTCATATTAACAGCACAAAAGAGGGTTAATAAATCTTAAAAGAATATCATACTCCTAATCACTTTATCTTGAAGTGTTAGTCTCATCACTAGACATCATCTTAGAATGTACATGTCCAGAAAGTAGAAAAGTAAAAAACATTTAAAAGAAAAACGATAGAATCACATAACGGAGCACTATATCAACATTAAGAGATAAAAAGGCAAACTGGAGGTGACAATCCTCACATGATAGAATGATGAGAAATAGCTTTGCACAGCAAAAGACCAAACAGAAGTAGACAAAACTGGACGAAATAGTCCCTATGAACTAACCTCAACTGTTCGAAGTTCGTTAAGAAGGGACTCTGATGGGCTTGTGATTGTCTGGATTATATGAGATCGCTGAAGGATGCAAAGTAATAATAATTTATTAGAACAGTAAGAAGTAAGATATAACATTTTGCAAGAGCTTTCAGATTGCAACCCCGCCCCCAGACCTTAAAGAAGAGAGACTCACATAGCTGTCAACAAGTTTCTGGAGTCCAAACTGTACTTTTCCGAGCATTGATAATACTTTACCTGCATAAAAGCAGCTTATTTTAATACATCCTTTTGCACAATGGTTAGCTGCTACATATAACTATTGTGATGCACCTAAAACCAAACACTATACAATCGGAATGTGCCAAACTGGGTAAAAATAGCATCTATGCTATTTTAAAAAAATTGCATCCTTCTAGAACTTGAGATAATGAATGTAAAAACATAAAGGAATATTCAACATGTCAGATATACTGAAAGTGAATCATCAAAGATTCCACTTGATTCATCTCTTAAATCCAAGATGACAACTAAAACACAAGTACTTTCAAAGTAGCAATTTATAGTAAAAGAACTTATTTAAGGGCGAGGAAATCAGTTTGAATGTAAAGTCTTACACAGAAAGTTATATGCTATTTGTTCAAGTAACTGGCAACATTGGGCAAAATAGTAGAATAATATATATCTGCTTACCACTTTCTTCATCATCATTTACTGCAGTTTTGCCAAGAAGACAATCACCCATTTCCCGCAAAGACTCCGAGAGTTCTGAGATAAAAGGACTACATGAGTGATTTCAGGATTGGCATGGCATACAAAATCTTCCACACCAAAAATTCAAGACCAGATAATTAATGTTTGATCATCATTCTTGTGCTTGAGCTAATATATAAATTACCATAGATGAACCAATACCATCATTCTTACAGCACGGCTGTATGGGTAGATATATAAAGTAGTCAATCTCTAGGGCTAGGACTTGAAAAGAAAATAAAAGAACACTTAAGTTCATCATGCAGAAACAAGCATTTAAAACTAGTGGATGATAATAATGCTAGAAGGTCATGCCTGGCCCGGTGGACAAGTGCCTACATGTTATCCCTTAGTCACGAATCAAATCCAAGAAGGTCTCTCTATAGAAAAGAGGACAGCTACAAACTGTGGGACTTTCTCCTGAGCCTGCTCATAGCAGAACACTTGTGCACCGCATACGGATTTTGGATGATGATGAAGCTAGAGCTTAACTCAATGAATTAATCACCATTAAAACAACGAAATCAAATCATGCCTAGTATATTGGGCAAAATTTTTAGATAATAGTGCTAGAGCTGAAATCAGTGTATTAAATTAACATGAAAAAATTAAACCATGCCATCATGGAAAGACCTTGAAATAATTTAATGATACATATACAAGCGTAACATGGATAATCGACTGAACTCACAGCGGATATCAAAATAATCAACCCTCAAAAAGCATAACAAGAAAGAAGATTCATAACAAACTTAAAAGAATTTCATGAAAAGGTCCATTTCAGTTGCACAAATAAGAAATACAACAAATGCAGAAAAACAGAGGAAACATATCAATAAATTACCGAAAGCACTATTTGCAGCTGCTGCAGCTGCAGAAAGTAAGCTGTCGTAGCAATCTCTCATATCCTGCATATCCTGCACATTATACAAAACCATAGATAAATCACGTTTGCCCTAACGACATAATCACTACGTTTCAATTATTTACCGACCAACTTTAGGAAAATTGAAATTCGAAGCCACAATTTTGAGTGAATGAAATTGAATAGAAAAACACAAGCTCTTTATTCAAGAGAGAGAGAGAGAGAGAGAGAGAGAGAGAGAGAGAGAAAATGCATTGATGTTTCACTAAATTTTTTTTAAAAAAATTCTCTTAATTATAAAAAGAGCTCCCAAAGCAGAAAGGAAACGCTAACCGAACATTTGAGAAAAAGAAAAGAGAAATGAAAATTAGAAAATGATTCAAAAAGGAAATGAAAAGAAAAATGTCAGGAAGCAGAGAAAGAGAAAGACCTGAGAAGCCTGATCGAGCTCGTCAAATTGAGGCAAAGGCGGAGGATGTTGTTGGTCATTGGTTTCCCCACCGTGCCTGTGAAGTGCAATATTTCGCAATCTTCTCAGAGAAGTCTTCATTTAATTTTGCAAAAATCCTCTCTATCTCTCTGCTTCTCAATATAAATATATAGTTTACGCGATTTCAATTTCGGAAATTGAAGGAGTTGCAAAACAAAATCCCCTCCTCCTCCTCCTCCTCCTCCCTTCTGTTCTTTCAACTTTGCTCTTTGCAATATTATTATTTTGTTTATTTATTTTCTCATATCACACATATATAAAAATAATAATAAAAATATTTATTATATAAATGATTTTCGTATGTAATAATATTAAATTATTTTTTATTATAAGTATATACTCTCAATGTTGATTAAAATTTAGTTTAGTTAGCAAAGTTGTTTCTCAATGTGGATTAAAATTTAGTTTAGTTAGCACGGTTGTTTTCAATGTCGATTAAAATTTAGTTTAATTAGCGCGTCTGTTATCATATTAATTAGAATGATGTGAATTTAAGTATTTTTATCTACGAACCCCGTATATTGGCTTGATTGTTAAATGTATACTATCTAATTTATAAGTAAGAATTAATATAAGTTTTGATGGAAGTAATATTATATCATCTTATCAAATCAATTAAAATAATTGAATTATTATTAATTAGATGTCAAATGACTAATCTTCTCTCTAAAAGCATCACTCTCCTTATAGGGGATGTTTATCGTTTCAAGTCCTAACTTTTTATCTCCAATTGCTTTTGGTTCTTTTGTGGTTGATTGCTAGTTTGAATTCAAGAAATTGCTTGGTTGTAGATGTGTTGAGGCAAGTTGTAAAGTAATGTGTGTGGTATTTGATAGTGCCCATAGCAATCTTTCACTGAGGTAGTGAAATAAAACTTGTCATATTTTAATTGATAGTTTAATGAAGCAAAATTTTTGGGCTGTTAAATAAGTTAATACCTTGAAGATTTAGAAGCTCATCTATGAAAACCAACCCATTGGTTATGAAGATTGGATTTGATTGAATCGACACACCCCTTGAATTGTGGAGATTTATGTGGATCGAGTTGTTGTTTTGCAAGAAGATTGTATCTTCATCAGAGTTGTTTAATTGGACTTTAATACTCTATTATCTTTGGTATTTTGTAGCTGCTAAATTTAAGGAGTTGTTTTGTATTAAATCACTAGTATGTTAGTAGGCCAAAATCTAATATATATATTTCGAGGCTTGTATAAGTTATGTAATGAGCGCATATGAGAGAGTTTGTTATTATTCATTGAGTAACCTATTATGTAAGTGCAATTGAATTGTAAACCTTAGGTGTTTACAACCTAAATTCTTAAGGGAGGATTTAGAGGTGAGTGTTCAGTTTTAAGTATAAAGGTGAGATCTTTATACTTGGATAGTGATAGAGTGTGATTTACTTGTTGTATTGGTGATTAAAGATAATGAATTACTCACTAAGCAAGACTTCACAAATATATAGAAATCAAACTACATAAACAAACTCCCGTATTATTTGCTATTTGTTTACACAATTTTCGCAATGCCAAGTCATAGTGACCACTACAGTCAAGCACTTCCATTCTAAGTTAACAGTTCAAGCAATTAATGACTTAAGGTCCATCAAGTTGAGTTTGTTGATGTGAAGAAGGTGTATGTGGCTCTATTTTTCTTACTTTGTTACGTCTGGTGAAGAGGATAAGCCTCATAAGTGTATTCTTCAGAATAAATTAGACATTGTTGTGGTTGCTCAAAAGAGGCAATTATTGGAGTTTTTATTGGGCGAATTGGACATTCTTGTAGTTGAAATGCAAAGGATGGTTGCAAAGGTGTGGTTGGCTGAACTTGTTTGCAACCCTAAGAAAACACCATAGCAGGGGAGGGGGGCTCTCCGCGCATTTTGACAAAAAGAGTGAGTAGAAGTGCTGAGGTTTGTTGGTTATTTTCTTAAAGTTTATTGTCTTCTAGGAAGGATGAATAAGCTCATGTTGAGCCTTTTTACCTTGAAAATGTGCACGTTTTGAATTTTACAAGTTTTTTTTTTATATATTTTATTGAAAGATTTTATTCTCAAGTGCAAGCTTCGTTTTTCGACGTATATATTCCATGCTTGTGTCTTTACCTTCAATTGTCTTAGAATTTGTTGAATATTATGGGGGAGTTCTTTAGCTTTGTTTCATTATTGGTTGTTTATTAATCATTTGCTTAAATATTTTGTCAACATGCCAAAGGGGAGATTTTTAAGCCATTAATTGTCTATATTTCAGTTGTTCATGCCTTGTTCGAAAATCACTTGGGATAGCAAGCTGGAACAGTTAAAGTGCAGTGAATTTTATTGGCATTCGTAATTTGTTTGGTCTTGATTGGTTTCATATCAACAAATGATTTATGATTCGTCATTAATATAATTTTATTTATGGTGAATGATATTTTTTTTTTCCTTAGTCAAATTTGAGAAGGAAGAGGAGTGTTTTGATGAGCAGCAAACTTTATCTTTGTCCTTAAAGTCTTTGACTTGGTCTTTCTTGGGGAAAAATCGATTTCAAATTGCTTGGGGCTCAAGGTTAGCATTCGAAATTCAAGTTATGGACAAATACATGATTTTAAATTGGGTTTTATCTTATTTTGATGTTTGATTTTTGCCCATAAATAGGTTGCTTCGATGGTCCTTGGAAGATATCTTAAGTGCTTATGGGTGAGATGTTCATTTGTGTTTCTAGTTATATTTTCTTTGTCTTGTAACAACCCTGCTTGGGATGAGTGATTGCAGCAATTGAGGTTCATTATTGGAGCTACAAATATCCAATGATATAAGAGTCGATTGGGCATTAGTCAATAGGTGATTCGATTCGATTGTTAAATAAAATCATTCATTGATCAAAACTTTACAGAGTAGACTGTTTTCCAAATTGCGTTAACGAATATTGTGTCATTTTTTACTTTACTTTCTTTTAAACTATTTGTTAAAACTACATTATTCCAACTTGTGTTGCCACATCAATTAGAAGAATAGACTGCAACATCTAACAAACCGAAGAGCCAACTTCAAACATACATTAAGGAGATCTTATGTTCAGTTTGCAACCATGGAGTTTATGGAATAAGGCACTTATATTTCTTGAGCCCCTACTTATTGGCTACTCAAATTATGCTTATTGGAAAGCTAGTGTGAAGGCCATGAGCGCTATTTTCAGTAAAGTTGACATGAAATAGTTCAAGGTTATTTTATATTGAGTTCAATTGTTAAAATAGAAATCGTCAATTCGATCAATTTAAATTTTTTCAACTCGATCAAATACTCACCCCTACTTAAACATGTTCAAACCCACATTTTTCTATTTGTTATAATAACAACAGTGACAATGGTGCTAAGGCTCAATCCAAGACCAAACAAAGAGAAACAAGATATGAGGATATTACTTAATGTGAAAGCGATCCAATAAAAATGTTTAAAACACTAACCACAATATTGTACTATTCATCATTTTATATATATATATATAAATGTATGCAATATCCAAATATTTTCTAAAAAGAATCGCATATAAAACATCTATAATCAATTAATCAAAAGTTCCAAAAATATGAAAAACCTCCCCAGGTTAGCAGGGATTAGTTCGAAGGACAAATTAATGCAATTCGCTTTCAAATGATTTCAAGTTTTTTGCTTTCAAGATTTGACTTTTGTTTTTCCAATCAAATCAAGTTGGGAAAAAATTGATTCGAATACGTACAGAGAAATCTTAGAATTACAATAGATTTGGGATGAAACTTGGGCCATTTTCACATATTAGTGTCATGCACCTTGTAAAACCAAGTGGTAATCTTTTATTACTTGGTATTAGTGGAAATCATCCTCCACGAACATAATCTTTGAAATTGAAATACAAGCTCAGAAACAGTAGAGGGTAAAGAGATAACTACTTAATATGTGGGAAAGGTTATGTTCCAATGACAAATAAGTCAAAATTCCAGCCATTTCTCTCAGTTATTAAGTCAAAGCACTTCTTCCTGCACCCAAGTGTCGACAAAGGCAAAAATCCGTAACCCTCTAATTCCTGAAATTATTCATTTATTATGTTAGGAACTGACAACATATAAACTGGCCCAAGGCAAAGACAAAAAATTTATAGAATACCTCATTTTAAAAAATAATAAATAATAATAGAAAATGATGATGCAAATTGCCTGTATTAGGAAAAGTTTCCTGCCTGGATTGTTCAATTAGGCAGTAGCAGCCAATGGTACAGATCGGTAGCATGCTCTCTTTGCAGCACGGACAATATCTTCAACCTGCAGAATTCATAAACCAAGAAACATATATAATGTCAACTGTACAAATATAACATAAATGCAGCCATCACCCTAGCTGGTTTGACTAATGGTTGTACTAGAAAGAAGAGGGACTGGATTAAAGAAAGGGGAGGAATAGAATCACCTGTGGCACAGCCATTCTCTCAAGATTTGCTGCGTATGGCATGGGAACATCAGCTCCAGCGATTCTCTCAACTGGTGCATCAAGATATGCAAAACTCTCCTCCACAACAGATGCACTGTGAAATAAGTAGGCTTCATAAATATATAAGGTGCCAAAATATGTGGGGAGAAACTAAATGATTCAAGAGGAAAGAACTCAAACCAGATTTCAGCACCGACACCGTGCTGGGGAAACCCTTCTTCAACTGTTATTAGTCTGTTGGTTTTCCTGACTGATGCGTTAATTGTGGATCTATCTAGCGGCCTAATAGAACGCAAATTTATTACCTGTATTTAACAAAATCAGTAATTGCTCTTCTTAGCTGAAAGATCATATCAACTTGTAAGACTTGCATTTCTTTGTGTTATAATTTACCTCAGCATAAATTCCATCCTTTTCAAGTATCTCAGCTGCCTGAACAACAGACAGTCTATTAGTTGATAACTCCACAGCCAACATATTACCATAAGGTTACATTTTCAGGAAATTACAACCGAGGCAAACAGAAAGAAACAATACTGGACATCCCATTAAGAAGTGCACTAGGCTGTAATCCTAAAATTTGCACTCATATTCAACTCATTCAATCAGAGGCAACCTACTAGCTACACCATATTTCAGGCAGTTTTCGAGCCCAGAGATTAAAAGATGCTCTAACTAAACATGGGACCCTGCAATGCACAAGATAAATAAAGAATCCACCACAAGTCAGTAGCAGCAATGAATAAATCTGAATAACTTGTTGAATATTACAAATAAATCTGGTCCAATAATCTTTTAAGCTCAGAAGTTATTACCAAAAAAAGTTTTAAGCCAATCAACCAAAAGCCTATTTAATGCAGTCCAATATTATAAGAAAATTCTAGAAAGAGCTTCTTAAATGAGCTCCCCATGAGCTCAATAGAATTTTGTAAGAGATTCAGCATTATCCAGTTATAAGTAACTTTATAAGAGATTCGATTATTTACATTATAAGGAATTTAGTTATTTACTGAAAACATTACAATCTCGTAACAAAACACCCCAATATTATAGCCAAGTTTCATCCAATTTGGCAATATATGAACACATTTGTCTCTTCCTTCCTAAATATGTAGCAACTGGAATTGCTTGGTTGAACATAACAGCTAGGGCTGAGTTCAGTTCAGTTTGGGCGAACTTTTTGGATTTTTTAATAGCCCATGATAATTCGGTTCTGTTCAATTCTTGGTTCTTTCATACTTTTTTTTTTCGATTTTTTAACTTCATTTTGATATAATAACTTTACTTTAGGGCTTTCGAATATTATTCGACAAAGTTTCAAAGTCATTTTCATATATATTTCTTAAAAAATTAAAATTTTCAAGTAAATAAAAAAATCTATAACTTTTATATTGTCTTTTTTAAAATTAGTTTTTTATATAGTATTTTAAAGTTATTTTTACTATTTTAAATATAAAATATTTATTGTTACATAAAAAAACATTAATAATAATTTAAATAAAAATAGAATTCGGTTCAGTTCAGGTTACCGCCAGTTTTTAGCTTATGAACCAAAACCATCCAAACATCACTAGTTCGGATTGCTTTTCGGTTTCTTGTTTGTTTTTTTACTCAATCCTAATAACAACCACCATCTCCTGGATCATCTTCTAACTTTTCAGCACTAAGGTTTTGTTTAGCATTGCTCATAGAGGTGGAAAAGCACTTTTTGACAGCATAAGCAATGCCAAACAATCAGCTTTAACATCAAATTAATTTTTCTACCCAAACCTAGATGGCCAAATTTAAGTACTTAAGATTTTTATAAAAGCTATTTTGGAGGTGAAAATCTAAAATCACCCTCTCATTTCCCTTTTTGAAATTTATTTTAAATATGTAATATTATTGTATGCTATTTTAATATCTAAATGTTGCAAATAATATAAATTAATTGCTTAAAAAATATTTAAATTTTATATTTCATATGTCATAATATTAGTGAATTGAATATAATCTAAATTAAATTATCGTTTACTTTCCAACATCATGTCTAAATGGACATTATAACTTTTCACTATCACTTTTTGACAACCATGCTAAACACATAAAATTAGAAACCAATTTTTCCATAACACTCTTCAAAAGCACTTATTCCAAACAAAGTTTCTCAAAAGTATTTTTCAACCGCAATAGCAATGCTAAACTAGCCCTAAGTGGAGTATCAACTACATATTGCTATGTCCATGCCGAATCTGGTATAATAAGTTTATTATTTTTATTTTTCTGGCATATCCAGCATTACTTGACACATATCTGCTATTTCAAACAAGCGTCCATGTCGGAAATATATCCTACATGAATAAGTGAGAATAGCAGCTGTATCCATGCTTCATATCTTTAGATTATTCTTTTATGTATCGTATAGAATCTTGTGCAATTGCATAAAAATCTACCTCAAATAGAAATTAGGCCCAGCATATTCAAATAGACACTACATGGAAGACATACCTTAAGAGCATAGCCCACCATTTTTGAAAAAGCTGTAATAGTCACATCTTTTCCTTCTCTCTCAATCTGTCAAAGTAGATGGTCAAAAGATAAATTTAAATGCTATCAAAATGCAGCATCATCGATACGAGTTACAGCAGAATCACTGACTGCAGAAGCATCAATAATAGTTATAACAATATCCGTGAGAGTAAAATTTAAGGAGCATCATATCAGCATTACCTTAGCTTTCCCAATTGGAAGGCAAAAACTGGAATCAAGAACTTCATCAGAAACAGGGAATGACTCACCATATCTGAAACAGTATGATTATATGAGAGCAATGTCAGACATTAAAACTCTGCTGAACACTGGACCAGTAGAGTGGCAGCACTCAAAACATAATCCAATCACATTTTATCAATTCACTTACAACAACTCGTTTTCAAGGAAAACGACTGGATCAGGATCTCTAATAGCAGCCTTGAGGAGTCCACGAGCATCTTCAGAATTATATGGTGACAGTACTTTCAACCCAGGACAAGAAGCATACCATGCTGCATAACACTGGATATTAACCAAAAAGACAAATAATTAAAACAAGCTTCTTAATATATTGAAACTCAGCTACACCTCTATAAAATGGGAATGATAAAATGGTAAATGCGATATGTAATACAAAATAAATCAATTTTCAACCTCCGTAGGCTCTCAGGAACAGAGGAGAGTTGTGTATGTGACCAAACCAAATAACAGGTGACAGTGCCAGTAACATACGAGGAAACCATACCTGAGAGTGTTGGGCACCAACACCAGCAGCTGCACCATTAGGTCCTCTAAAAACAATGGGTACAGATATCTGGCCAGCAGACATATAGTTGGACTTTGCAGCAGAGTTAATAATGTGGTCAATTGCCTGCAATAAAAGACAAAAACGTATCAAAGAAAATTTTGCATCAGGGATTCAGGACAAGAATCTCATAAAAACACATTCAAGAGAAGAAAGAAAGTAATTAAATTTTTTCATTACCATTAAAATGACCAATAATTAATGTAGTACTAAATCCGAAAAATTCTGGCACACAATGACTATCTAGACCTAGGAAAAACACCATCCCTATATCCAAGTACATATGATGTTAAAACAATATAGAGACATCCAAACCATTTGCTCTCTTAACATCTCAATGCTGAGCAGGAGGGAAATTGATCATAGTTTTAAAAGCCAGGATATATTACACAGCAAGAAGTCAACCAAAAGAACTCCAAAGATCCCGCATTTAAAAAAATGCATTTCATTGGAAGAGTTTTCAGGATATCTTCTGAAGCACCATTTCTTGGCTTGTCTTAACACTAATTCTTTGGTGATTAGCATATAACAAAGAGAATCACAAACTTGAAAAAAAAATTTGAATCACTTATAGCCAAACAAACTTGCATTCCAACAACATGATTTGGCTTCTTCAACCAGAACCATAAAAGTAGGATCGATTACTGGTAACAGCATGACCAGCTATGAAACACATTTTAAATGCTCTCTCTTTCCTTTACAGTTTCCATTTGTAATCTACAATCACACGTACCAATACTTCATTGTTATGTGTTGTCGAAAATAGAAAGAGAAGATCAAAATGAAAAATACATAAATTCTCTTACCCTTCATTAATCAGCCACTATATCTAATGACAGATGTATCTTCAAAGAAAACATGCATACTTCATTCATACAAGCTCCAAAGAATTTCAACACTACATTACAATAGTATTTATAACTTCACCATCTTTAAAATAGAAAGCACATGATAATACAATACCACTACTTTCTTTTTTATGACATGCATGGCACTTCATTTAGAATTCGTTTTCAAAACTTAAGAATACTCTAGCACTAATAAAAGCATACAGAAGCATAGATTCAAAACAGAACCATCTAACCTGCATGGAGAAGTTAAATGTCATAAACTCCACTACTGGTTTCAGACCATAGTAAGCAGCACCAACCCCAATCCCAGTAAAACCGGCCTGTGAAACAATAAATAGACAACTTAGGTGAGAAAATAATGTAATGAAAACTAAAAAGCATCAAATAACACATATAATAGGCATGTGAGATTAATCATTCGATAAAATAATAACAAAATTCACAAACTGAATAAAAGAGTAACAGTATAGGCATGGATTAACATAATAACCTCAGTAATTGGAGTATCAAGAACCCTTTCAGGTCCATACTTCTCCAAAAGTCCCTTGGTTATCTACAAAAAAAATTGGAAATAAAAATCAATCTTTGCTCTTCAGATACTTGTAGCAATGCTTCTATGGCCTGAATTATATGTAGCAAGAAATGCCAACCTTGTATGCACCTTGATATTCTCCAACCTGCATTTTAAGAGTTCAAGAAACAAAAATCATAAGAATGGCATATAAATAAAAGGAACAGCCAAAATGTTATCAAAAAAGCGTTCTGTTAATGTTTTCTCACCTCTTCACCCATCAAAAAGACTTTTGGATCAGCTGACATCTCCTCATCAAGAGCAGAGTTTAATGCATCTCTCACTGTAATCTGTACATAATTATCATTAAACAAACAAAAAAATAAACAATACTCCTTGAAAGTTAGGCCTTTTGGATAACTACATACAAATAAACACAAATATAAATATAACCATATCTGTGTGCATATGGTCGTGTGCTTGAGCGGAAAAATATGAGCCGCAGGTCTTTCTTCCGAATGTTGCTTACATAAGTAAGCTACAGAGCAGCTGCTAAAATTGAACATAGATACTCCTCTGAACGAGTGAACACTTGCAGTATGCAACTTAAAATATCTAATAGCATTGAACCCACAAAAAGTACAGAACTACACCAAGAATAAAAAAAGGTGAAAAATATTACCTGTTTTGCAGCAGATGAGTAACTTCTCAAGACAAACACAGCAGGCAGAATCTTCTTAAATGATTGCCCCAACATCTAAATAAACAAAAAAGAAATTAAAAAATAACTTATTAGATTAACTGAAACGTCAACAAAGGTATATGAAAGAGCAGGAGAGTTTCCAGAACTCACCCTTTGCCTTGCTATTGCTAACATCTTTCCTCCTTCACTTTTCTTTTCTCTGAACAACAATACAACAAGCTATGTGTTAATTGTTCCTTGCAATGCTAATCCCAGTTTTATGTAAATCAAAGATGCATAAAATAAATGCTAGCGCAATTAAAGCATTGATTAGTGTAAAATGCTTATTTCATTCACTAACTATGAGGATTATCCATCAAACAAGTAAATCTGAGAACTAATCACTAAAATATGATTCAGAAAAATAAACGAAACTATTTTTATATAAATCGAGAAATCTAAATCAGAAAATATATATTCATATAAGATGCTGGAAAGTGGGAACCAAACGGTAATGGATGGAAAATCAAATCGGACCAAGGAGATAAGAAAAACGTACCTGCTTTTGAAGTAATGTAAAAAAAGAGAGTGTGGAATTAGGGTTTTCTGAAACGAAATTAATGGGCAGGGAGATGACCAAAAATGAAATTGGAGAGACACAGGTGGGGGCGGTGCTCAACTAAGCTTAACGCATCTGCTGTGTTGAACCTTAAAACAGAAATAGAAATAAAATAAAATAAGGAATGTTTCTATAAATATACTCAAAAAGAGAGTGAATACACCGCAAATGGGTATAGCGCACTGCAGCTGCAGGTGCAGCGACCGAAGTGATGTCAAGGGTCAGGATTCAACTGGGAAAACAATTAACAAATCGGGCGGCTCAGTTGTGATAGGGGAAGATAGATATTTAATAATACTTCTATGTCGGGCAATTTTTAAAGCTTAATTCGTTATCACATTTTTTACTATCTGAAAGAACCTTAAAAATCTTTATAAAAAATTATAAAATATATAAACCTACAAAAATTATTTTATAACTCAATTAATCTGAATTTATAATTGATAGATTTTTTAATTGATAAAAATTTTTGTAAATTATTTAAATAATAAAAAATTATGTTATTTCAATTAATTTATCAAACACATGTACTATATTTGCATGTTTGATGTACTTTGGTCGGGGTTAAATATGAGAAGCTGATAAAAAACGGCTCTTCAAGATTAAGGGGGTCCTCCACTTTATATTTGTTTCTTTGTGGTTGAAAATAAAAATTATAAGTATTTTTTTACTATAAAAACTAAGGTTAACGCTAAAATAATTTTTGAAAAATGGTTTTTGGATAATAGATTAATTTTTTTAAAAATTTATATTTTTTGGTGTTTAAATAATTATGTCTAAAATATTTTTTTGTTATTAGATAATTTTTATTAAAATTATTTTTTAAAAGTTATTCTTAATTAAACGAACATGACATAAATATATTTATTAAAAAATATTCTAATACACTTTCCTTTCAACAATCGAAATTTATTTTATAATAAAATTATATTTTGTAATAATTAATACATATATAAATTTAATAATAAATAATGCTTAATTAAAACTTAATTTAAATTACATATATTTCATATATGATAGTGCATATTCACATATTAAAGTTGAAAGGGATAAATAAAGCTAAGTATTATTTAAACAAATACTCATATTTGTATAATTAAAATGTTTATATTTTATTCTAGGTTAAGATATGTCATAAATTCATATACTCTTCGTAAATTTAAAATTTAGTCCCTATACTTTTATTTTTGAAAATTTAATCCTTCTACTTTTTAAATTTCAAAGTTCAAGTCCAATTGTTAACACTATTAATTATTTTGTTAAATTTAAGTTCATTACAACATCATTTTTTTAGTTAACTAGCTTTCAAGTGAGTATTTTTTATTTAAAAATATCAAATCAACAAAATTAACAAAAAAATTTAAAAGTGTTAACAACTGGACCTGAACTTTACAATCTGAAAATAGGGGGACTAAATTACTTACAATAAAAATATTATGACTAAATTTCAAATTTATGAATGAATTTATGACATATTTTAACATTTATACTAAAAAATTATTATTAAAATATTTATAATTGTAATATATATTTATTATTAAAATATTGATATAAATATTTTTCATTAATATATGAAGAATATCATTTAAAAATTAAAAATATTATTAAAATAAAATTGTAATATTAAATAATTTATTAAAATAATTAAGTGTATTAATAATTTATTATATTATTAAATATAAATAATTAAATATGTATGTTAAATAATATTGAAAATTATAATATTTGATATTAATATTTTAAATCTTTTCAAAATTAAAATTAAAAATTTATTATTAATATAATAATATTATGTTTGATTCAAATTAATTTTATATAAAAATAAAATTACTCCGTTTTACAAAAGAGTAAGTCATTCTGCAGAAAAAAAAGTATTTCTATTGACCTATAAATTATTTTTAATTGGCCAAACTATTTTCCATTAAATAAACACAAAAAAATGTAAAAATTATTTTTCGTAAATCATTTCTCATGAAACAAACGTACCTTAAAATCAACTAATTTTTATTTATTTTAGGCCCGTTAATAAATAAAATTTTTTCATAAAAAGGAACAATTAGAGAAAAAAAACCTTCTTACAAGGGAAAAGAAAAACAATGATTGTAATAGTCATATAAAAGGTTGTTTCAACCGGATGCGATTGGTTAATTGGACAAATTAATTGAACTAGGATTTTGTTAGAGTATTGGTTCGAGGAGTGATAAAAAATGATTAATTTACGAAACGGTACAAATTAGTTGAATTGAATTTATAATTTTTTAAAAATATTTTAAATTTTCAAAGTTTATTATATAATTTGATTTTTGAGTTTGACATTTTTTTAATGTGATATTTATGTTATTTTTTGGTCTAATCTAGTACATGCATTTGACAAAATTAATATATTTTGGTACTCAAAGGAAACAATGTAACCTTCTTAGTGTTTAATTCGAGTTTTATAATTGATTTGATGAAAATTAATTGTTAATATTATTAGGTTTGAATTTTTCATCATTTTGTTAATAAAATAAACTTAATGTATTATGAATTTGTTTAACTTCGTGAAATATAGTCTAATCATGATTGTGATTCAATTCAGGTTTTAAGGTTAATTTGATAAAAGTTAATTGTTAATATTATTAACTAATTATGAATTTTAAACACGAGAGTAATAAGTTAATTTGCTAAAATTTATGGAGCTTACAAGGAAAATCAACAACACTTGATAATTAAATAAAGGGTAAATTCTACAAATGGTCACTCAAATATTTTTGCGTTCCTGTTTTGGTCACTTAGCTTAAAATGAACTTATGATTTTTATGTTGCTCTTAAATCTATGAGTCCATTAAAGGCGTCTGGAGAAGATGGGCTAGGTGCTATATTCTATCAAAAATTCTGGTACATCCTTGGCTCGGAGGTGGCTCTTTACTGTCTCGGCCTCATTGAAGGTACCATTTCTTTGTCTGAAATTAATCATACTCTTTTAGTTTTAATACCAAAAGTTAAAGGTCTCCGTAATATGACTCAGTTCCGTCCCATAAGCTTATGTAACGTGCTGTATAAGATTGCATCGAAAGCGATTGACAATAGGTTCTAGGAGGTGCTTCATTTGTGTGTGGATGAGGCGCAAAGTGCTTTTGTACCTGGACGGATGATTACTGATGATATTGTGACAGCGTATAAGATTTTACACTCAATGAAGAAGAGGAAATTCGAGAAAATTGGTTCGTTTGGCCTAAAGCTCGATATGAGTAAGGCGTATGATCGTGTTGAGTGGAGTTTCCTACAGGCTATGCTTGTGAAGATGGGATTTTCGGATCAATGGGTTAGTCGTATTATGTGCTTTGTTAGCTCTGTTAGTTACTCAATTGTGATTAATGAGGAAGTGGGGGAGAGATTTATTCCATCACGTGGTATACGACAAGGAGATCCACTCAGCCCGTACCTCTTTCTTATTTGTGGAGAGGGACTTTCGACACTATTACGGAGAGCTGCGCTTAATGGTTCTGTTCAGGGGATTCGAATTGCTAGGAGTGCTCCTCGTATTAATCATCTTTTATTTGCAGATGATAGCCTTATATTTGGGGAAGCTTCAACAGTGGGGGCTTTGAATATTTTGGACATTCTTCGATGCTATGCTAGTTGCTCCGGTCAATTAATTAATTTTGGTAAATCTAGCATATTCTTTAGCTCTAATGTTCATGAATATATTCGGACTGAGGTTGTGAGGATCTTGGGGGTTTCGACTGCAGATAATATCAAGAAATATTTGGGGCTTTCTTGTATGGTTGAAAGAAGTAAATTGAGGGCTTTTGCGGTTATTCGTGATAAAATTAAGGCTCGTATTTATTCTTGGACTAATAGAGTATTATCAATCGGGGGTAGGGAGGTCCTTATTAAGGCGGTTCTTCAATTTATACCCACTTTTGCCATGAGCTGCTTCTTGCTTCCAAAGTCTTTTTGTAAAGAACTTGAAGCCCTTCTTGTACGTTTCTGGTAGCAGAAATCTCACAATAAATGTGGGATACATTGGTGTGATTGGACTTCATTGTGTCAATTGAAAAATGATGGGGGTTTGGGGTTTAGAGATTTATCAAAGTTCAACATAGCACTTTTGGCTAAGCAAGGATGGCGTATACTTGAAAATCCTTTTTCGTTGGTGAATCGTTTATTAAAGGCTAAATACTTCCCCTCTTTGACTTTTATAGATGCTACTTTGGGGTCTTCACCATCGTTTATTTGAAAGAGTATATGGAGCGCTAGACGCCTCTTTGAGATGGGCTTGCGGTGGAATATAAGTACGGGTTTTGGGGTTCGAATTTGGGAGGATAGGTGGATCCCAAACCTACAGCATGGTATGGTTGCATCGCCTAAAAATGAATCCGTTTTTTAGGTTGCTGATTTGATGAAACCTGAGGTTAGGGAGCGGAATTCTGACTTAATTGATTCTATTTTTCAATTGGATGAATCCCTTTGTCGAATCTCATTATGGAGGATAAATTAGTTTGGGGTGGTGAGCATACGGGTATTTATACGGTGAAAAGTGGTTATAAGTTATTATTAGGCACGCATATGGGTGCGCCGTTGGAGCGTAAATTGTATAAGTAGATTTGGAATATTGATTGCCCCCCTAAAGTCCGTATTACTTTGTGGAGAGCTTGCAAAACATACCTGCCTACTATGAAAATGTTGAATTGGAGGAGAATTGCCCCTAACACAAATTGTCCTCGATACCATTTACCTGGTAAGGATGTTGATCATGTTTTTTGCCACTGTTTCTTTGCAATGGAAGTGTGGTTGGCGCTTGGCTATAATATTCAGCCCACAGGGAACCAATTGGAGTTCCATGAATGGCTTTCCTGGCTATTTGATAGTTATAATATTTCTAGGCATAAAGAGCTTGCAATCATAATCTGGGCTCTTTGGCCATATGATTTCTTTTATTCGTGGGTATTGTGAAGCATTACATAATTCTTCTTCTATTACTCATAGTGGTTGTAGTTTGGTGACAGATGTTTGGTGTCCTCCTCCACTTGATTGGTTCAAGATTAATGTTAATGCTAGCTTTATCCTTGCACAGAATAAATCATGCTCCGAGGTTATTATAAGGAATAGTTCTGGTGAAATTATGGCTGCGTATTGCAATCTAACCTGGCTTGTATCGTCTGTTTTCATGGCAGAAGCAAAGGCGGTGGTGCATGGACTTAAGTTGGCAACAGATCTGGGTTTTCAGCATTTGATTATCGAAAGTGACTCTTGCTCTATTATTACCAAAATCAATAGTAAACAAAATGATATGTTGGAGATTTCTGCCCTTACCTGGGAAGCAAAGGCCATGGCGAGGCAATTCCATAGCTGTATTTTCCAGTTCGTGAGAAGGGAAGGCAATGGGGCGGCTCACTTAGTTGCTCGTGAAGGCATTCGAGGAGCTTCAGATCAGTACTGGATTGAAGATGGCCCCCAAGCTGCCTTTTAGGCTGCAGATGAAGATCGCAGACGGATTGATCCACCTTAGATTTGATCTCAGTGTTGTTGATTATGGTTTTGGAAACTTTTCTTATCTTTTCCTATCGATTATTGTTGACTACCCACTGGAACTTCATGCTTCATTGCCGATAATTTAATGGTGGTGTAGCGCTGACCTCTTGTTTTCTTCAGTTATTTTTTTTTGAATCTTGTTTTCTGATTTGCTGGTTTTGGGTTAATACCCATTGTTCTTGTAAGACGTTTGGTTTCTTATTTCTGCAGTTGTTGGGTACTACCTTTTGATAGGTGGTGCTTTTCTTTATGCATTAATAAAAAGAGGTTGGCTTTTCTTTCAAAAAAAACCATCAAAACCTAATATTATGCCCAAGATGCATAAAACCTACAATTTCTAAATGCACTAGAGTAAGCTAAAAATCAGCAATACACTAGCTTCCCAAAATTTGTGACATAAACACACCTTGCCAATGTTCCCCACAAAGAACATCCAACTCATTTTTTTGACATTTGTATACAAGCCTTTACCTCCATATACGTAAGAACATTACAGTAACATTTTAGTGAAGCTTTTGAGGTCCTCATACATAGTAGGATTAATGCAAAAATTTTAAAGAATTTCTCTTCACATGATTGGACTTCCACATTTCCTCTCCCTATGCCTCTTCCCTTTCTTTCTCTCTTCTCCTATTACTTAAAACACTGGTTTAGGTAACAAAAACCAGATCAACCAAACATGACAGAAGGGTTGATATATATGAAATATGCTATTCACACACCTTTAACAAAAGGAAAATCAGCTTCTAATGCTATCAATTCTCCTTGAGATAATCAAAACATTATCGTAAAGTTTAATTGAACAGCAGATGCGACATAAAAGACTTACTATTTAAATTTTCATTAACATAGGAACTCAATTAGCAACACTGAACACTACATAGATAGATAGATAGATAGAAGTCTAACCACTATAAATGGAAGGAAATAGCATAGACTCGATGCAAACCTACCAAGAAAATTAAAGGAAGAATTAGATACAACAACCCTAAACATCTTAATTATTTCCTTCTCAATCATCCTTCGCGAGCGAGCAATTGCCAATGCTATCCAAAGTAACAATTTTTCCTTCAGCTCATCAACATAACGGAAATGAGCATGCCTCCATGATTTTTTCAGAACTAAGGTACCACAAACACCCCAAAATCCTACAATGTATCCCATAGCAATGCTAAGATAGAGCCATAGCTTGTCTTTTGGACCACCCAGAGATGATGGTGTGGGAGGAGAGTTATTGTCTCCTGGAAACCGTTAAGAGTGGAACCCCGCACAACAATGGATTGCCTTGGTAGTTGGATGAATCGTTGAGCGTTTGGAGCTGATATCCTGTTGGAATTCTTCCCGATAAGTTATTGTAAGACAGCTTCAAGTGATTCAAGAGCGTCAGTGATGACAGGCTAGCCGGAATCTGACCTGAAAAATTATTGACCGACAAATCAAAGGACTTCAACCTTCACATATCACCAATGTTCTTATCGGGAATGCTTTCACTTAAATAATTTCTCGACAAATTCAACGTGTCCAAAAAAGCCAACCTGCATATCCCTTTGGGGAATTCTCCTATAAGATTATTCTTGGAAAGGTCAATGTTCTTGACCTCCAAAAGGTTCTGCTATATTCAAGCTCTCTTCCCTTTGTCCTAACTAATATCGTTTGCTCATTAATGGTGCTATCCTGGAGATCAAATAACTTTTCATAGTCTAAACTTTTGTTGCCATATTTCAAGACGGTGAAATTGTGCAAACATTTCGGAATTGACCTAATAAGATTATTGTTTCAAAGATCCAAACTGGGCATATTAGAAAGACGACAAATTTGTTCAGGAATGTTCCCACCAAGCAAGTTCGACCGAGGTTATAGAACATAAAGACATGGTACTTGCCGATAACTATTTGGCGGAAAAGGAATATCACCATGAAGATTATTGTCACCCAACATTAATAAAAACAGGTGACATAACGAAGTTAGGGAACTTGGGATTTCACCAGATAGGCTGTTGTTGGAGGTATCCAAAACTTTCAAGCTTCTCAATTTATTCCAACAATTTGGAAGTTGTCCAGACAATCTGTTGTGGCTTACAGAGAGAAATTTTAGCCCCATCATCTTGCATATTGATGATGGCAGCCTACCGCTAATTTGGTTTCGAGAAACAAAAAATGTTTCTAACTGTGGCATTAGTTCGTCGATGTTCTTTGGAATAGAACCTGAAAATGAATTTCTCTGCAGATACAGTTGCGTTACGTTGGTCTCCCAAAGTGGGATTTAGCCCTCGAAATTATTCCTACTTAGATTAACTTTTTCCAACCTTTCCGAATAAATTCTGGGGGGTAGCTTGGCAGTGATTGAATTGTTTGACAAGTCTACAAACCAACAACTAGAAAATAACCTGGCAAACCATTCTTCTTCTATGATGTCCGAAATCCCAGTATTTGAGACTATAACATAGGAAAGATTGGTTTGAACTTGAAGCCAAACTGGAAAAAAAGGACCTATCAAGCAATTAATTAATACCAAAGTTGTAAGCCTAAAAGGAAGAACCCAGTCATGTTTCACATTGAAAACCAATGACTTGTTATGGTATGTTGTGAGCCTAAAAGCATCCAGTCTTGAGAGGTTAGCTAAATGGGTTTGTGTCAAAACACCTTTCATTTGGTTCGATACTAGGCTCACGGTTGATAGCTTAGCTAGTCTCCCGAAACTTTCGGGTATTTTGCTTGAAAAGATCTAGGAAATATACGTACTAACACTAGACTTTGATTTTACAGAGTAAAGATGAATTCTACATTGTCTACATTCATTGCCTTTATCACCTATTTATACTGAACAATATACTGATATAACTAACTCTGAACTAACTCTAGGCTAGCAACTCAGTACTTGAATTCTGTTAACTACATCCTTTCTTAACTCTAATTCTGTAACACCTTCATACTCTAATATTCACCCATCTCTTTTTGCTATAAGCACCTGCAACAGCTGCCGAAAACGAGCAAACTGAACAAACGACAAAGGCTTTGTCAAAACATCTGCTACCTGATCACATGACGGTATTTTATTGACAACGAGAAAACCACTAGCTACTTTTTCTCGAACAAAAAATAAATCAAGTTCAACATGTTTAAACTTCAAATGTAGTACTGGATTTGCAGCTACAACAACTACACTAGAACTATCACACCAGATAACTGGTGTATCCAAAGACTGCACTCGAAGCTTACTCAGAAGAGATACCAACCAAACAACATCCAGCAGTTGCAGCAGCAATTCCACGATACTCAGCTTCAGCAGTCGACCGAGACACCACCTGTTGCTTCTTAGAACACAGGACACAAGACTGGCACCAAAGTAAATACAATAACCAGTCGTGGATCGTCTATCATCAAAGTCAATACCCCAATTAGCATAGGCATACCCAACTAACGACAACCTCTCAGACGGTTTTACAACCAACCCATGATCTACTGTAGTACGTAAGTAACGCATAACACGCTTCAAGGCAACATAATGATCATTAGTAGGACAGTGCATGAACTGACAAATCCTATTAACAGCATACACAACATTGGGCCTTGTAAGAACCACATATTGTAAAGCCCTAGCTAAAAGATAATATTCACTAGGATCTTTAATCGGAGAACCCGCATGTTTGGAAAGATAAGAGGAATTAACCATAGGCGTACTCACAAACTTTACATTCTCCATATGACACCGATCAATAACGTCTAGAATGTACTTTCGCTGACACAATTGAAATGAACCATCAGGAAGCCTAGTTACCTCAATGCCTAAAAAATAGTGCAGATCACCCATGTCTTTTAAGGAGAACACAAAATTAAGCTTCTCAACCCCTCAATCTCAGCTTTTTCACTTCCTGTAACAATTATATCATCAACATATACTAAGACAAACACACAAGTACTAGAAGTATGACGAGTAAACAGAGAAGCATCAGATTTAGACCCAACAAACTCCAAGGATAATAAATATGCCTTCAACTTATCAAACCAGGCCCTCGGAGCTTGTCGTAACCCATAAAGCGCCTTCTTTAATCGACACAAAAGTGGTTGTCCATCTTGTCCAAACGTAACATACCCAAGAGGTTGATGTATATAAACTTCTTCTGTAAGATTTCCATTAAGAAACGTATTGTTAACATTCACTTGCCTTAACTGCCACTTTTTCGTAACAACAATGGACAAAATAGTCCTAACAGTTGCTGGTTTGACTACAGGACTAAAAGTTTCTTTAAAATCACAACCAGACACCTGAGAGTAACCTTTTGCCACTAACCGCCTTTTTCGTCTCGCAACCGAACCATCAGGATTTCGTTTCACCTTAAACAGCCACTTACAACCAATGATCCGTCGACCCAACGGTAATGGGACCAACTCTCAAATGTGATTTCGAAGCAGAGCATCATACTCAGCTTGAGCTGCAGCCTTCCATGCGGGATTCGAAAAGGCTTCAGTAATATTACGAGGTTCACGACCATTCAGCTCAGCTGAGAAAAGTTTAGTCTTGAACACACCAGCTTTAGCACGTGTGACCATAGGATGCGTATTACCAACTGCGACCGGTAGATCAACACCCAATGGCGACACCGTTGGTGTAGGTGAAGGTACGTCCTTTCTAGGTGAAGATGGCACAGCTAACTGAGCCTCATTCTGACTTAGTGTGTCTGACCTTTCAGAGATTGTTACATTGTCAGATAAACCTATACATACACCTGGCTGTGACATAGGATTAGGTCTCAGGACAGGCACATGCGTAGTCACCATGTCAGCATCAGATTTAGTGGATACCACTACCGTTTAAAACAAAAATCGAGACTCATCAAAGATAACATGCCGTAAAATCACAACCTTTTCAGACGGTAAAAGATATTGATACCCTTTATTTTGTGAGCTATATCCAAGAAACGTACAAGGTTTGGACCTAAACTCGAGCTTATGATTGTGAAACGGACGAAGAAATGGATAACAGTAGCAGCCAAACACCCGCAAATAATCATATTTAGGAGCAACCCCAAACAACATAGAGTAAGGAGACTTACCTTATAATACCGGCGTAGGAAGTCGATTTATCAAATGTACTGCACATGTAAACGCATAACCCCACAGACGCATAGGCACCTTTGCTTGAGCAAGCAAAGTAAGTCTCATTTCCACCACATGTCGATGTTTACGTTCTGCAACACCATTTTGCTCCGATGTATGTGGACACGTCACCTGGTGACCAATCCCTTGTTGAGAAAATACCGAAGTGAACGATCTATACTCGCCTTCCCAGTCACTTTGAACCTGCTTAATATTCAAACCAAATTACACTTTCACCATCTTTTGAAATTGCGCGAAGCATTCAAGGGCTTCAGACTTTTGTCGAATAAGATACACCTACGTAAAACGACTAAACATGTCAATGAACGAAACATAATACCAACGACCCTCACACGCTACCGCAGTTGAGCCCCACAAGTCAGACACAACCAGCTCAAATGGACATTTATACACAGTTACAGAAGAAGGAAATGGTAATTTATGTGATTTACTCTGTTAACAAGCAGAACAAACACCAACCTCTTTCTTATTATTAAACTCAACATTACAACTTTTTAACACAGATTGAACTACACTTTGAGATGGATGACCCAAATGTCGATGCCACAAACTAAAGACAGTATTATCTGCAGACAAGCTGCTATCCAACTCAGCAGTCATCGTAGCACCAGGACCTTTACACGCAGACGGAACATTAACTGGGACAAACCGGTATAGCTTTCTATGAGTGTGGCCCTTCAAAAGTACCTCTTGAGTCTTCTCGTCCTTTATTCCGCAAGAAAATGGATGAAATTCAAAATATACATTATTATCTCGCGCAAACTGAGACATTGAGAGCAAATTTTTACGTATAGTCGGAACATGTAAAATGTTTTTCAAGTGTATTACTCTATTTTGCGCAGACAAAGTAGACGCACCAATACCTACAACATTAGCAATTAAACCATCACCCAACCATACCTTCCACTGGTGTAGTATTTTTCATTCTAGTCGCATCTTTGCACACATGATGAGTTGCACCTGAATCCGGGTACCATACAACATTCGCTACATTGGGCACAGACTCAGGAATATATTGTTCATCAGACTTGATTATATTTACCGCCGACACATCATAAGCAGGTGAGACTGCATCAGACGTACTACCAACTGAGTACTCAAAACCCGACACATCAAACACCTAAGGTTTGCCTCCCCAATCCATAGTCGATTTAGCCACAACACAAGCTCTCAACTTCGTGGCCCACGAATACTGAGCCTCAGACCCTTGTAGTGTACGATCAAAGCATTCGGATCCACTAGTAACTTTTTCATTTGGTCATTCTATGGTGCACTCACCATAATCCACAAAGTTGACATTTGGATATGATGGAGCATAATTAGCCCGTACACTTGGCCCAACACTAGGAGTTGAGACCCACCTGCTATTTACACCAAATGATCCATTAGGAACATTTCAAAAAATATTAGGGTGAGCTGTATACCTAGGCATTATTTGAGTATTAGCTGCCGTACCCCCCATTTGCTCTACATCATGATACGGTCGGACCAACGACCCAGGAGAGCCATCTGCCGGACGAGAGTACCGATAGTAGCACCACTGCGCAAGGTGCCCTGTGCGGTTATAGATCTGACATTGTACAAGCGGTCTCGATGCCAACCTCGACCACGACTAGCCGATCGACCACCACTAGCAGCCCTCAAATCCCTCAGATCTGACTTCACGATCGATTTTTGAACCAGATTCGCCTGAACTGGCGCATCCACGATGAACCGGCGTTGACGAGATTCACACACGACCAACACATCCACCACTCTTTTCATGGACAACGGCACCGGAGACAGCGTTGCATTTGCTATTACTGACTCAAACTCCACCGAAAGGCCGACCAATATCACCTGTATTTGTTTCTTTTCCGAGACATCATGACCAAAGGCTGACAAAACATCACACAGTCGTTTCACCCTTGCCACGAACTCTGCCACCAACAGATCTCCCTTTTTAACAGAGTAAAGATGTGTTCTAACCTTGCTATTTTGGCATCTGACGTTGCAGTAAACAATCGCGCAGCCTTGTTCCAGATCTGGTGAGGCATCGTCGCACCTACAAACTCCGGTAGCAACACTCCACTGATCGTAGAGATTAACCAAGACAACAACAGTTTATTTTGTTTATTAAAAAACTCATAAGAAGGATTTACACCTAACCTCTAATCTTGATCTGTAATCGATCGCGACGGCTCCTCCACTGTACCTTCAACGTAACCAGCAAGCTCATAGGCATCCAATAAGAGTTTTAGTTAATACTGCCATTGAACATAGTTATCTGCCCGAAAACGAACTGTATCATGCTTTGGAAAAGCTTGAAGCATCTTATAAAAGGCATCCTCATTAGGCAGATCTGCCAAAGCAGCTTGTGACTCTATCACAGTCACCGGAGGAGTGCCTCCAACAACACTAACAGGTATATTCGATGACATTCTCCTCTAATCTAATCTCACAGACTGCCAGGCTCAGGCTCTTGATACCATGAAAAGATCTAGGAAATATACGTACTAACACTAGACTTTGATTTTACAGAGTAAAGATGAATTCTACATTGTCTACATTCATTGCCTTTATCACATATTTATAATGCCATTGAAATTATTATCAAATAGTTCCAATAATTCCAAGGATGACAAATTCCCTATAGAAGCCGGAATTGAACCTCAAAAGAAATTAGTGTTGAGGTCAAGTTCTTTCAAATTCCTCAGTACTCCTAATGATTGCGAAAGACTTCCTACTAGATAATTGCCTCCTAAATAGAGGATCTTTAAGCTATTATTTTGGTAAGCTGAGAAACGGTCCAAAAACCCCATGATTCCACCGTGAAGACGGTTAGAATTGAGTCTCAATATTCTCAACTTGCACAAACTTCCAATCCAAAACGGGATGGAACCGTAGAAGTTATCGATCTTAGATTAAGCACTTGAAGATTGGTTAGGTTAGAGAACCAGTGCGGTAATGGAGACTTGATTGAATTGCCAAACAAGTTGAGAACCTCAAGTGATGTGAGATTGAGTGATGGAAGGGTGAAATCAAGGCTTTTAAGGTCGCAACCATATAACTATAATCTCACAAGAGAAGGAAGCATGTTCACTGCTTTCAACCAAGACCCTCTTACGTCATAAAAGTCTACCCTTCCTAAATCTAAAGATTTTAGTGAGGATAAATTGGAAAGCCAAACAAGGCTTTTGGTATGCAAACGAAAATTCCCTCTCAGGCTAAGAACCTGCAAGTGCGACAAGTTCCCAAGATGGGGCGGAATCTCTCCACCATAGCCTGATCCATGGAGATCAAGGTATCTCAAGTTGTTTAACATGCCTAAGAACTTAGGAATCTGGGTCCCCAAAAAGGGATTCTCAGTAAGATTCAAGTGAGTCAAATGTTTCAAGAGAAGCAAAGAAGGTTTTATTGTACCTCTCAAGTTATAGTTTTGGAGATTGAGCACTGTGACATGTCCAGTTCGGTTGTTGCATCTCACGCCTTGCCATTTGCAGCAATCCAACCCAACCCAAGACGAAAGACTCCCAAAAGGATCCATGAGGCCTTCCTTGAAGTCGAGGAGTTGTTGTCTCTCACTCTCCATGCATCTCACGCCAACATTGCTATTGGTTGAACATGATGACACCAACAGTAGCAAGACAACAAAACATAACAGCAAACTTCTACATGGGTTGTTGCTGTGACGGATGTCCATAGTGGAAAGGTACAGGTCGTTATATGCTGTTATGGGGATCTATCTACTTTCTAACCATTAAACTGAAGCTTGCTTTATATGCGAAAACTGAAGGAGAAGAATCAAGGTCATTTCTATGTGTTGACAATAAGGCACTCTAGTTGAAATTGCCCATACCTAATTTGAAGACTTCCAGTCTCAATTGACAAAAATAACTTGAACCCTAAAATATAGGTGTGCAATCTTTCAACTAATTAAATAGCATCGCCAATTGCCTTGACTTCTTGCTAATTGGTATAATATTAATTTTAAATTATTTCGGTTATAAAATATTCCATTTATTTGTTTTGACAATTTTTTATCTTTTTATTTTGTCAAAATTTTTACAACATCTATTTTTACAATATTAATTTTCTTTAAACTTTTAATTTTAAATTATGTCAAATAAGATTGACATTTCATTTAACAATTAAATTAATTATTTTGATAACAGAAGGATTTTATTGATATAATACTGATAGTTTAAGGATCTAATTAGAATATTTTAACATTTGAAGATCATAGTTTGAAAATGTTTAATACAATTAATTCATTCTTTCTCCAAAAGTATATATCGCTCAACTTGTAAGTTGTAATTCTCTAATATTTCGAGTTTTATTAAGTTTTAGACTATCAATTTTATTCATTTTCAAATGGTTTAGCATCTCTTTTAACCCTTATAGTATAGTTAAATAATCACTTTCGTACCTGTATTATCTTTTTTATTAGTTTGGCAACCCTGGTTGCCCTAACCCAAATTTTCATTTAAAAAAATTAAATTAATCAATAACACGCAGTCACGTGTAGGAAAAATTAAAAATTACTTAAAATTTCTAAAAATATTAAAAAAATAAAAAAATCCAATCCTCGGAAAATCTTAAAACTTAAAAAATAAAAAAAATTAAAAATCATAAACATCTCCCAATGGAGCTTCGTCTCTATAAAATTAAAAAAACAAAAATGTAATAATAAAGTAATGATATAACTTACTATCTCTCTTTTTATTTTTTATGAATAATAAGGGAAGGGAAAAATCTTAGTAATAACGCGATTGACATGACTCGAATTTAGGTCATATTTGGAATAATGAATACTCTTAATCATATAACTTACTATCTTTATTTTCACTTGTTATTCGCCTTTGTCATTGTGAAAAAAAATCTTTTATATAAATGTATAAAACATTAAGCTTTATAAATTTATTTTTAATTTAATAATATAAAAATATGAAGATTTATAGAAAAATAGAAATATATTAAACTACTCAAAAAACATATATGAAATATATTTGGAAATACGGTTGTCTAAGTTTAAATGTATTTGGACAAAAGATTATTTAGGTTCATTCTAGTGTTAAATAATATTTTTTAATATTTTTATATATTTATAACTTTTTTATTTTTTAATATTTTTTGAAAGATTTTTTTTAAAATTTTATTTATGTTAAATTTAAAAATAATAATATAAAAAGATGATATGTTATAAAAAAATTAAAAATCTATAAAAATACTCAAAAAGCATGTCAAGAATGAATCTAGGCAACCATTCGATTAGGTCGATCATTCGTTTAGGTTCATTCGTTATGTGTAACAAAAAAATATAATATTCTAAAGTTTTTTATAGATTTTTAAATATATATGAAAATTTTAAAATTTTTTGCCATGAGTCAACATGTAAGACTACCATATGTCATCATGCTATTGGTGTAAATGTCACACCAATGTATTTTTAATGGTGTTAGTTAGGTAAATAAAAAAAAAAGTACCAAATCGACTTATGGGTGTCAAGTTTAAGTACCAATTAGATCTAAAAAAATTAAAATACCAAATAAATACAAAGTGCCAAGTTTAAGTACCTCCATGCATATTAACTTTCTTTTTAATTTTCATTTTATGTTTAGAACAAAAAATTAACATGTCACTCTATCAAATAAAAAATTAACATGTAGATTGAGTTTTAGCTTAATTGACAATATGAGTATTATTGTCAATGTAGGGGAATATGGGTTTGAGTATATTGAAGTGCATTACCTTCTTTTTTATGAAGTGAAAAAAAACTATGAATAATTTAAAGCATTATGTCAAAAAAACAGATATCATTAAGATTTCTCCTACTTTTAATTTGTTTTGATTTATTGTTTTGTATTCTATTTCAATAGGTTTGTTTTGACTTATATTGCTTTTTAAGTTTACAATCAAAAAAAAAAATGGAAAAGTTGACTGAACCACTCCAGTGATAATTTGTATAATTCAATAATGAATCGATATTATTTTAAATTTCGAATACCAATAGGTGAGAGAAAATCAAATAGAGAGATATTGGTGATACTAGCCTAAATTTATCTGCAGGGAATTGCAAGAAAAACCTTAAGTAGTGTAATAGAATTTTTTGTTTTGTCAAACAAATGCCCACCAAACGTTTGCATTTTTTGTTTAATTGATTTCAACTGTTGAATTGTTGATTCAGCAACAATTTAATAAAAAATAAAAATTTATTAACAACAATAAATTCTATTTTCTACTTTTTTATCTCGGTTTCAACTAAATTTAACACTCCAAAATAAAAAAAAAATAAAGGAGAATTTTAAAGAAACCAAACAAAAGATTTAATATTTGGTTTGGTGCCAATAATACTTATAACAAAAGTTTTTATATAGATCTAAAGTACAATTATCTTTGTTTCCTTAAGCTATGTGGGTTATTATTTTTTATATAAACTCATAGACCATTATCTTTTGTTTCAAAGTGATGTGGGATTCATTCCACTATTAACAAAATACTTAAAATAATTTAGTACCCAAAAATTAAAGACAAAAGCTAAACTTTGCACAGCAATAAATACTAACAAAACATATTTTTCAATAAATTATTGTTGATATTCAACATTCTCCCTCAACACCAATTTTCACCATGCCAAACTAAATAAAAAGCTTTTGAGCTTATTGCCACACAAACCTTTTGTAAACAAGTCTACAAAGAAAGTTTTGAACACCCAAGCCCAAGGCATCGTTAAATTAAAATTTAGCTACACCTTTTAACACTCCAAAAATAATGGAGGATTTTAAAAAAACCAAACAAAAAATTCAACATTTGGTTTGGTACCGATAATACTTATAACATAAGTTTTTATATAGATTCAAAGTCCAATTACCCTTGTTTCTTTAAGCTATGTGGGATATGGATTTTTATATAAACTCATAACTATTTGTCTTTCATTCCTAAGTGATGTGGGATTCATTCCACTATTAACAAAATACTTAAACTAAACTTAATATCCAAAAACTAAAAACAAAAGCTAAACTTTGCACAGCAATAAACATTAACAAAACATATTTTCCAACAAGTTGGTGTTGGTATTTTTTTTGAAGAATTACAATAACAAAACAAAACCAAAACAACAAACGTGAATAACTCGACTTGAACCCAAGTTACATTTGAGGCAATGAATACCTTTAGCCATCAACTCATCACATGAAATTCAAATTGATGTTGATATTCAACACTCACCAGGGTACACCAATTTTCACCGTGCCAAACTAACAACAAAAAGCTTTTGAATTTGTTGCCACACAAACCTTTTGCAAACATGTCTACAAAGAAGTTGAACACCCAAACCCACGGCATCACTAAACTAACATTTAACTATACCTTTTAACACTCCAAAAATAATGGAGAATTTTAAAGAAACCAAACAAAAAAATTTAACATTTGATTTGATACCAATAATACTTATAGCATAAGTTTTTATATAGACTCAACGTCCAATTACTCTTGTTTCTTTAAGCTATATGGGACATGGATTTTTATATAAACTCATAACCTTTAGCCTTTTTTTCTTTAAGTGATGTGAGATTCATTTTACTATTAACAACATACTTGAACTAAATTTAGTATCCAAAAGCTAAACTTTATACAACAATAAACACTAACAAAAATATTTTCCCGCAAGTTGATGTTGATATTCAACAACAGATCCAACCAATCAAACTATCGGCACAGATTTAGTTTGTTTATGACATCACTAAGATTAAAGCTTGGTTGTATCTGAGCAATAAACATGCTTACGAGTTGAGTGGCACTCCCAACTTGGTAGGCATGTTCGGTCTAATCCAAGTTTGTGTAAAGTTTTTTTTTTTTTTACTTTGGACTAGCTTAAATTAAATAATTTTAAAATATATTTACTTAAAATTTAAATTAGAACATATTAATATAAAGTTATATTTTTATTATTTTTAAATAATAAAATGAGTTATTTAAACAAGTGAAATTGAATTTGAGCTCGAATCCAAAAAACTTTTAAAATGTTGAAAAAGCATATCAATGGAGTCAAGAAAGTACATTCGATTGTGCTAAAACAATAGGATTTCATATAAATTTTTCTAATATTCATTGCAATTCTTGAAAGAGCTAACTTTAACTTTGTGTAAAATTGTATGATTAGTAATATCATTGTTTAAGATATTGTATTAGAAAATAAATTGTTTGATATTAATAATTTATTTTCATCAACAAACACTTTCAAACATCTTCCCTATATCAACCCCATCACACATGTAGGGTAACCTTTTTCAGTGTTTAATTATTCATTTAATTTGATGTATAACTTAAGGATTGTGTTTTTAACTTTTAGTATTCTTTTGGATGGACGGTGATTGTGATGCGGAGAAATATTTTCACAATTATAATAATTAATTTTACTATTATCGTTGTTTTTAACTTTATCGAAGGTAAACACACTATCCATATAAAGACACTCTTAAAATGTGTTAAGAATAAAAGAAATATCACGTCTCCATCATTTATCTGAAATCTTTGTTAATATATTAATACTAATATGTTAAATGTAATATATAAGTTTTTGCCATAAAAAAAAAGGTTTATGTAAAAAAATGAGAATACAAATGTTGGAAAAGTTCCACGAATTTTCATAGCAATATCTTATGATTAATAAAAATGTGTTTTAAATAATTTTACATTTTATTAACTAAACAAGAAAATTTTATATTGGAATCAAATAAACTAAATAAGATAATATAATCTACTTGATAATATTACAGTTCGATAATTCTAATAAGAATTCAATACCCTTAAATATTTAGTAGATTAAGAGTGTTGGATAATATTACATTTAAATATTTTAAAACAATTTTAGCAAAGATTTCATACAAGTGACGGAGATATGATATTTTTTTCTAAAATTTTGGATTATTTTAGATTTGAGTTAGCTCAAGTTTGAATATTTTCCTGTTCATATTTTTTTGAGCTTTTATTTTTCTTGAATTCAAATTTTAAATTTGGATTTGAATTGATTAAGCAACCTTAGATAGATTCAAATGATTTTAATATTTTATAAGTTATAAATATTTTTTTATTTTTTATTTCAAAGGTAATAAATTCATTATATCCCAAAATCATGAATAATGAATTTCTTTTATTTGTTATTTATTATTACAATTAATTATTTTTATTTCTTATCAATTTTAATTCTTCTACAATCAATATAAAATTGAAGATAATTATAATTTAATCAAAGTTTATAAGATTTAATTTAAAAATGAAAAAGAAAACAAATACGTGGCGTAATTTTATACAAGGAGCATAGAGGGGGCACAAGTTTAGGGGCAGGCGATTCGCGTTCAAATATTTTGGTAATATAATTTTTATTGATCACGCCTGGAAGCTAAAATCACGTGATTTATTTGCAACTGTATCAGTAGTGCGAATCTTAACATAAACCATGTGATTTGAAGCAAATCATGCAAGACGCTACATAAGTAAGCAATGACAAAAAATAAGAATATAAAAGTAGCAATACCATTTTACTTTTCTTTAAAACTTAGGTGTGTTTGGTTTGATGGAATAGTATTGTAGGAACGGATTAGAAGGATTGGTAATTAGGGGTAAAGTCAGAAAAAAAAATTAAGGGATCAAAATTAAATTATTTACATCTTTATAATTTTTAAAAGATTAAATCAAATTTTTATCATTTTTAAGGGGGTGAAAATGTAATTTTCTCTTTATTAATTTAAAATTTTTTAAAATTTAAAAGGTTAAAATGATAAAATAACTATTTTAAATAAAATAACTATTTTAGGAGGGCCAAAGTACTTGCCAACCCCCCTAAACACACCTCCTGACTCATTTAAAATAAAAAGAATTTATTTAAATTAAATTTTTTTATGATTTATAAAATTTAAAATTAATAATAGTAAAATTATATTTTTAACTTTAAAAAAATATAAAAATTTAATTTAATATTCTAAAAATCATAAATATATAAACTATTAAAATAATAAAATTATAAAAAAATATAATCTAATTCCACTCAAAAACTTTTTTTAACTTCACTTCTATCCCTAAACCGTATTTCTAAATCTGCCACTTACTATTATGGGACAGTTCAAGATTAAATAGTACAACATATGTTTGATTCAATTATTCGGAAAATTAAGGGAAAGAGATACTGAATTGGTTATTTAGATTTAAAAGAGTTTCTTCCAATCCCACCCTTCAATAAATAGTGAATTTACCATCTGAGTCATATTCTTTTTCACCCTTTTTGGAGAAGTTTTAGTTTTACTCTTCATTTTTCTGCTTCAACCCATTTCGTTGAACCAAATTCAGGAGGGAAAAAATTGCAGATATGAAGGTTGGTTTTTGGTTGTAGAAAGTTGGGCTTCAAATCCTGATAAAGAAAAAAATAAATCTCTTAAAGAACGGAAAATATGTTTAAATCTTTGATAACTTTGATTTGGGTTTCTGAAAATTTTTGAGATTGTTGAGGGGTTGAGGTAGAGAGTAAATTGAAGAAGAGAAGAAATGGGTATGGATTTGCCCATTAATCGTATTATATTTTTCATTCCCGAGTTAATTTTTTATTATAAATGGTTTGACCATGAAACAAATGCATTGAAGGGTAGAGGTTTGATGGGATTAGCAAAAAACAGGGATGATCAACATCATTATCGTCGTCACGACTCAAGACATCAACATGTTCGTTTGTTGAGAATCAGAATCCAAATACTAAAAAACAAATGTTTAACTCATTTGAAGCTCCCGACAACAAGGACGGAGGCAGCCGTCTACTCAGAACACACTTCAGTTTTTGCCTGCAAAAAACCAAATAAATATAAATAAAGCCTGTTTGCTTTGTCTCTATTAAACGCCCGAGTGCTATTAATATATTAATACAAGTTCACACAGACTGTTGTGCATTGCCAAACCAAAAATGCACTATTTATGTACTTGAGAGTAAAAGGTGCAACAAAGCCTTTACTCTCTAGACTACACGAATTACTCCCTAGCCTCCTTCCCCAACTGACACCTTTGCTTCCATTAAAGCTTCCTCTACGGCTGTATTTGTTTGGTGCTGTTCTATTTTGTATGTATACGTGCCTTGTCCTCTTCCTGCACACACACACACACACACAAAAAAATCCCTTTATTAATGAAAACACCGTGAGACCCTCGACGCACGCGCTGCGACAACAACGGACAAAGCCCACTTTATTTACTATGATGCCCTCACATCCCCCACCCTTATAAAAGCCCATCGCATACGCTCACTTTCTCCAACATCATCACACCATCTAATCTTTGCTTTCTGCTCTGCCTTTTTAGTTGAGGAAAAGAAGAATGTATTCTTACATGGGAATGGGGATGGGGTTAGACCCGATGGAGCGGTTGGTGAAGCTGGCGTCGGAGAGCGCGGTAGTGATATTCAGCGTGAGCAGCTGCTGCATGTGCCACGCTGTGAAGAGGCTGTTCTGCGGAATGGGAGTGAACCCAGCGGTGTACGAGCTGGACCAGGACCCCAGAGGGAAAGAGTTGGAAAGAGCTCTGATGAGGCTGCTTGGCAACTCACAAGCTGTTCCTGTTGTTTTCATCGGAGGGAAGCTGATAGGTTCCATGGACCGAGTCATGGCATCCCATATTAATGGAACCCTGGTACCACTTCTCAAGGAGGCAGGAGCCCTTTGGCTCTAATTCTCTTCAAAATAATTAATTATATAGCATTAGGCATTAGCTAAATTTAGTTAACATTCCATTTCTCAAAGTGTTGTGTTATAGTTGGAGATTTTTGAGGTCTCCTTAACCCCTATGCCAAATCCAATTAATGTAGCTCACCTGTTGTCTCATTGTATAGAGAATGGAAGCTCAAACCTTATCTTTTACCTTGCTCTTGTATCTCATGATTTTGATTTAATTTTAATCACCAAAATGCAAAGCAAAACCATGTGTCGCGAAAATGGGAACTGGAAACACACCAACCACTACTATCCTACTCTGGCTTGGGCTTGAATGTCATACAATACAAGAATTTATCTTACACTGATAGACTTAAAATTTTCTTTTTTGTTTCTTCCTTAAGAAAGATTTTAAAAATAAAAGATGATTGGTTGAATAGTTGACTGCACATCAAGTGTGATGGAGGACCCCCACCTCTGTTCCTAGGTTTTCTTGAGTTTACTTTGGGCGATCAAGCAGCACACATGTTAATTTGCATAAACACACTGACATCAATTATATTAAGTATTTTGTTGAAAAATAATATATCAGATAGTTTTTATAATACAGATTAACAACTTGTAAATTCAATACTAAAAATTTGATATTTAAAATTTTAAGACTTATAGGTATCCAAAGCAAGAGTAATAACCAATTAGCACACCGGGAAAACTTTTATTAATAGTTTCTTTCTTTTTTGGTACTTTTGATGAAGAGAGTAATTCATTTACACTCCAATTGGAATTCTTTCCTTTTTCTTTTTTAATGTATTGTCCCATTGTTTATTTCGATTATTTGCAACTTGATTAGCAGCACTATATATTAGAAGTGGCACAATAACTATATGGAAGAAAAAAAAAATTGTTCTGTATAAAAAATTTGTGAGTGTTGTTTGTGGAGAATTAATGGACCCCTAAAAATATTTAATATTAGATCGAAGGTTATAATAAGTGATACTTATTTTATCCACAAATGTTATAAAAAGATATAGATTTTAATTCCATCGAGAGCAAATTTTAACATTTTCTTGGTGGGTGTGATCAATTTGTCATCTCCTTGAACTCTTGGAGGAGCCGGAAGACAAAACTCGAATATAAATCAGAGCATAGGCACCCCAAATTCAATACAAGATTTATTGAGAGTTTTATCAATCCTTAATGAACAACACTTCACGAACTTCTCTCTAAGCGAATTAGACCTCCTCTCAATATATATATATATATAAATGAAAAAGAGAAAAATAATTGGGTGCTAATTATTTAAAAATATAAATTATTTTATAATGATTCAATTTTATTTTTCCATTTAAAAATAATAAAAGAAATTAATATCATATCATTATAAATATGTATTTTAATTCTTGTAACTTTTTTTAATGAATCAGTATTTGCTTAAATTGTGATACCAAGAGAACACATAGATATGATGGTACAATAACTGTAGGGATGAGGCTGGATGATGTTTGTAATTTATTAAAGATTTTATTCTCTGGAGAAATTTAATTAGGAAGAATGAGAGGGAACATCGACCACATTATAGTGGTGCACCAGTGGAGGGGAACACTTTGATAGTAGATCAGATGCATCTTAAAGACAAGGGAACATATAACATTTATTATGCCCACAACCTTGGATTCGTATTATAAATTATGTGATAGTTTTTTTTTTATATATCTAGAAGTTAACTGAGTGGTTTCACCTATCAATTACTTCAATTCAATTATAAATTATTATTTTTACAAAATAAAAAGTATTTATAAATTTTGATATTTTAATAAATTTAGAAAACTTTATAAAAAAAATAGAAAAGTATACACATTAGGAGAATCCTGAAATTTAAACACAATATATCATAATGTGAATCATTCTAACTTTATTATTTCAATCAAAAGTTTTTGGGAAATATTCAGTATACTGTCAGTAGAGTTTTTAGATTTTACAAATAGAGTAAGGGTGATGGCAAGTATCCTATAAAATATTAATCTTTAATTTTTATATCAATTTGTTACAATAATTATTCACTCATATTGTGGGTACGTCATAATCTAGTATAAATAATTTTACCACTGTATTGACTTATATAGACCTGTGATTAAAGCTCTTATTATATACTAATTTGATACGAGTTGAAACCATATGACTTCTATACCCTACTTGATATAAAAAATCATTTATCATTTTTTCTTAACTTTTTTAATTATATCTCGGGTGTATAAATTTTAAATTAAAACTAGATTGTATACCCCACTAAGTCGAAGAATTGGGATTTAAATAATTAATAAAAATAAAATTCTAATTATATTGAATAATTTTCAATTAAAATATTATTTTTTATTTTAAATATTCTATAAAAATAAATTTGGAATTAATTTAAGATAAATTAGTAAAATATGAAATAAATTGAGATTAAAAATATGATGTGATAGAATTAAAACATAATACACTATTCAATATGCAATTCAATCACTTTATAATATAATTTAAAAATAAAACAATAAATTATGTAATAAAATATATTTATATGTATACAATTATTATAATAAATTATAAAAATAATTCTTGAAAAGTATCAAATTATGACAATAAATTAAATATAGAGATAAAATCTCAAATTTGAGCATGGCATAGGGACTAAAACTAAATTTGACCATTATTATATAATTAAAAAAATAAAGGAATCAAAATTGAAATTGAACCAGGGCGAATCCAGGGGGGTTGGCAGGATCCCGCCCCCATAAAATGGAAAATTTTCTATTTAAACACTTTAAAATTTTAAATTATTAAAGGTAAAATTACACTTTGACCCCGCTAAAAATGATAAAATTTTGATTTAATCCTTTAAAAATTACATTTTTGCTATCATAAAAATTACAATTTTAATTTCGACCCTCCCTCTAAATTTTTTTTTAACTTCGTCCCTAAATTGAACCATCATCTTGTAATGGAGAGAGAGAACATTAGAACTTGTGTCTCTCAAAGTATCCGCTTATGTCAAAATTTAAATACAAAGATTAAATCTCAAAATTGAGTGTAGTATAGAGACTTAAACTGAAAATTACCCATTATTATATCAACTAAGAAAAGTAAAGGGATCATAATTATACTTGAATTATTATTTTATAATATAAAAAAGTGAGGCACATGTTAAATGATCAAAATTACAATTGTAATCACATCAGTATATTCAAAAAAAAATAAAAAATAAAAAATAAACACGCGTCTTATAGACCTTCTTTTTATATATAGTTTATAACTTGTAATCAAATCAACTAAAATATTCTCTTTAGATATAATTTACAGTTTTACTTATCATTTTTTGGTGAGTTGTAAGATGAGGGTAAAATTCTAACAACAATACGAATTAGTATTGTTGGAGCCCAATTTTGACCGGGCCCAACATTTAAAATTGAACCCAATTCTAAATTTTAAATTTTAATTTATTTTAAATTTAAACTTATTTTTTGAATTTAAATTTAGAATTTAACTAAAAGGTCTAAATACAACCCAAGTTTTTACAAACTTTTGACCCAAAAGGGCCCAAACTACAAGTCCAAAATCCTAGCCCAAATCAGTCTAATGAAAATAGACTCAAAACCTAAGCCCAAACCCAATAAACCCAAACCATTTTAGGTCAACCCCTAATCTGGTAGTTGAACTTTTTCCACCCCAACTTGAACTGTTGCTGTCGTTCATCCTTAGCCAACCAGAAGCCGCCACGTCAGCAACCAAGTTGCACCATCTGCCACAGCCACCAACCGCCACCAGCAAGTTGCACCACTGCAAAGCTGAACCTGCAACAAGCAAGGAGAAAAGACCAGCATTTAAATGGAAAAAATAAATTGTAATCATTGAAAAATAGGCTATAAAGCCGAAATCAAAGATAATTGTAGTTTTTTACAAGTTCTCTGAAAGAAATCAATACAGACCAATTGCAAAGTCAATTCTCAAACGAACAGAGTGCATTTAAAGTGAACAGAACATACACGAAGCAAGAGAATTAAAGTTCAAACAGTTTCAAACAGCCACAATAATATCAGTTCTCGAGGTATACATTCACTTACATTTTTACTTCTGTTCATTCATCATAAGAAATCTAAAACGTTTTAAGTACATTAACACCCACACTGCCTATTTATTTTCCTTCAGAGCAAGGTATTTAATTCATAATAATATATTTATTTATTATTTAGCATATATTAATACGTTAACTAATTATTCATTTATTATTAGTAATAAATATATAATAAACATTAATAATAATAGTAATAAAAAAAAGAGAAAACGAAAAGTCAGTAGAGTCACGCACCGAAACTCCGAACCGTCGCCTATGACGCTGCGAACGGAGGCTCAGAACTCGCTCCTAATGGCTCCTGTACACGAGGTTTTGTCGAAAAGTACTTGAACGATAACAAAAAGGCAAGAACAGATTCAAAAACTAAATAAAAAATCGATTAAAAAAGAAGGAGAAATGAGAATCAGCATATGTTTTTTTTAAAAAAAAAATTGGTTCACAAAATCGAAATTTGAGTTTTCTTAAATACGTTTTTTAAAAGAAAAATCGAAACCGAATCTTTTTGGGTTTTGAAACAGAAGCTTTTTTTAAAAAAAAAAGAGAAAAGATTAAAGCTTTTTAGAAGATCTGGATTTAGATCAAGATCTGGGTTTAAGAGCAAAAGAAATAGAAAAGGGGCGAGTTTTACCTTTCCATCGTCGTGGACGGCGACGTGTAGTGGTGGAGAACGACGGTTGGCTGCGACTGGCGGCGGGCGATGACTGGACGGACGCCTGGGACTCTCGGCCGGACATGGGGGTTTTGAGAGAAAAAAGGAAAGGCAAAGTTGTTTTTTTTAAAGAAATGGCTAAAATGAATTTTTAGAAGCAAAATTTTAACTTAAGTACCCAGTGGGAAACGACGCCGTTTCGAGGGCTGAGTTTCAGCCCCAAAATGACGTCTTTGAGGGCTGAGTTTCAGCCTCGAAACGACGTCATTTTGGGCCTCTGACCCAAGATTCGATTCGACCTGACTCGCTCCAAACTCAGGATCCGCGTGTTTTCAAAAATTGGGTTATTTATGCTTTTGGTCCTTCAGCTTTTTCTAAAATTTCCAATCAGGTCCTTTTTACATTTTTAATTAATTGTAAATTCATCCATTAATTTCATTTCTTATTCAATTTAGTCCCTTAACTCTCTGGAAGCCTGAGAGGCTGTCACGTGTTCCATTTTTGGCTTATTTATGCATTTGACCCTTTCTACTTCTCATTTGTTTCAAATTTGTCCTCAAATCATGGTTTGTTTTAATTATAAATTTGCCCAGTAATTTTAAATGATTTTTAATTTGGTCCTTTGACTTTAGAATGCATAAGAGGCTGCCACGTGTCCTATCTTTTTGGTTTTATTGTCCAAAAGGAACCTGAACTTTCCAAAAATCATATTTGACCTCGAACTTTCCAAAAATCACATTTTGACATCAAATTTTTCAAAAATTACATTTTGACCCTCGAACTTTTAAAAATTCCATTTTTGCCCCCAAATGTCTAGAAATTCCATTTTGCCCCTACATTCCCAAAAATCACATTTTTGCCTCCGAACTTCCAAAAATCACATTTTTACCCCTAATCTTCCTAAAATGACATTTTACCCTAAAACTTTCCAAAATTATGTTTTAACCCCAAACTCTCCAAAACTTTATTTTTGACCCCGATTTTTTTCTTTCTTCGACTTTCGTATATAATTCTTTAATTTTTTTAAACTAATTTTGTATTTTATCATTTATTTTGATTCATAATTTGTATTTTATTTTTTTTCTCATATTTGTTCATTCTTTATGTTATTTACCTTTATCATTAATTGCATAGCTCGTATTTAATTTGTATACTCATTTTTTATTTTTCTCCAAAATATTTAAAATCAATGCAATATTCCTTTATTTCGGGTTTTGAAAATTTGTGCTTTAACTTACTAGGCACGATTTTTCTTCAAACTGGGATAATCGAATACCCTTAAAACGAGGCAATGTTTCTTTATCTCTGGTTTTGAAAATTTGTGCCTTAACTTACTAGGCACGACTTTTCTTCAAATCGGGATAATCGAATACCTTTTTTCAAGGTTTAAAAGTTTGCAACAAAGGAAGACTCGTTATTTCCAGATCTCGAAACGTTATGTCCTAACTCACTGGACGTGACTTTCTTTTTCGATCACCTCAAAATAACGAGACTCCCAAACAAAAATCGATTTCTTTCTTGAATATGACTTATGCATTAAAGGATCATACTTTTAAACTTTATTCGAGTTTTCAAAATTTTACAAACAAGGCCCTAAAATAATCAATGTGGTACCAATTTTGGGCGTGTGAAGGTGCTAATCCTTCCTTTCACGTAACCGACTCCCGGACCCATTTTCTGGATTTCGAAAACCAAAATTTTTTCCAAACGAATTTTAAATGTTTTATGGTGATCCAATCACACAGAATAAAAGATTGGTGACGACTCCCATTTTTTCCAATTTTCGATAATTTTAAAATATTATTCGAGACTTGTTTGTTTTCCCAAAAATAAACGTTTCGACAAATACAACTCAAATTCAGATTATATTTAAGTCGATAAATATTTTGATTATTAGGTTAACACATGGGTTTAATTTTACTTATTTTTTAAGTAAAAGTTTGGAGATACTAGAAGGTTGAAGAGTTAATATTAAGTGGGAGGGTAAGGCGTTACAAGAATTTACACTGGATTCTGATAGCAATAAAATTTTGGAAGAATGAGAGGGAACATCTTTATGGTGGTGCTGGGGAACATGTACTGCACACCATGCTCAACTTCCTGCTGTGATCTTCAATCAATATACAAGGCTTAATTCCTTGTGGAGGCACTGCAATTTCTTAAATGCCCCAAATAGATTATCGCAGGCGCAGCCCACACATACATACCATTTATTATGCCCACCCACTTCCTCTAATCATACAAATGATACCTCTCTATTATGGAAAAAAATGATACCGTCATTAACCTGCAGAGACAATATTCTCCATGCACTAGTTTTGTACATGAGAGTCATAAATATTACTAATAAATTTATGTATTACTATAATTCTTCAATATCATTTAAAACCCTTCATAATTTCTTTATTAAATTTACTCTCAAATTATATATATTTAATATAAGAAAATCTCAAAAATCACACACTCAATTAAATTATTATACAAGCATAATTTATAGATCAATCCCATGACCTTAATCAATAAATCAAATGTTGAGACTCAATTATTATATATAATATGATACAAGAAATGCGTTATTATATTTGAAAATGTGAATAAAATTGTAATGACTAGATATACAAGTGGATTGATTTCTCAGCAACTAAAGAAAGAATCATTGCGATAATAATTATAGTTGTAATCCCTACTTCAGTATAACACCGTAACCATAATCCCTAATATTATTCTAATAATTGTAAACAAGCATACATTAATTCATTAACATTCACCCTCAATCAGGTCTGGCTCTAAGATAATTTGAAAGTACGGTGTCATCTAAGGTTTAGGATTAGAGTGGACTCAAAATTTTTTTTTTCGTCAACTTTTAACATGAAAAAAAATTCAACCTTCTAAATATTTTGATAGGTGTTTCATTGCACAAAAAAAAGAAAAGAAAAAGAAAAGAAAAAGGCCTCAATTTTTTTATTTTATTACTAATATATGTTTTTATTTTACTGTATTATATTTTATAATTTTTTTAAAAAGATTCAATTTATTGTTTCGCCTAGAGCCCAATTTATATGTTTAAAATTTTTTTTGATTAATTACAAACAACGACTAGCACGACTCGAATCCAGGTCACACCTGAAACGATAAACACTCTTAACTATCAAGTCAATATACAAAATTCGAAAATGTGTTTAATTGATTCGAGGAATACACATAAGTCAAATGAATAGTTAATTGTGTGACATATTGATGTATAATATGCTTATTGAAAACGCTATTATGAGCGCAATATTAGAAGTGTAGCCAGGAATAGGAAGGAGGCTTGCCCCTAAAAAAAGTAAAATATATTTTTTTAAATTATAAAAATATAAATTAATATAATATTAAAAATATATAATTTTTCCATATAAATATTAAAATTCCACTTCAACTCATTTAATATTTATAATTCAATTTTAACTTTTACAATTTTTCTAAAAGGTATCATCTATTCTTATGATTATCATTGTCAAGTTTGGTATTGGAAGAAGAGAAAACACTCGTCTCAATAGGTTAATTACGTAAAGGCAAACTAACTCTATAATGCCATTAGCGGTAAAAGTATTACAAAATTATGTAGTATCTTTTGAATTATATTTTAATTTTTTTAAGTAAATTATTTTTTATATATTAGATGAGTGAGCAAAACAATTTATTCGTTAAAATTTGGTATTTATATATGATATAATAACAAATTTAACCTTAAACCTTTATACATTTATTCAATTTGGTCTTTACTTTTTTTATTGAAAGTAAATTAGAAAATTTTAATATTAATAAAATTAAAGGATAAAAAAGGCCTTAGTAACAAAATAAAAAAATTAATTAAATCCTTTTAAAATTTAAAATTATTATAAAATCATAAAAAAAATTATAAACAAAATTTATATTTTTTATTAAAATTAACAATACCAAAGTAGAGGTCAAATTATTTTTTAAAACCTTATTAATGGGTTGATATTGTTATTTTTTAATAATTTTTTTATAAATTTTGTTTATAATTTTTATGGGTTTTTAATAAAATTTAAAATTTAAAAGAGCTTAATTCATTTTTTTTTAATTTGATACTAAGGTCTTTTTAATCCTTTAGCTTTATTAGTTCAAAAAATTTCTAATTTACTTCCACAAAAGAGTAGAGGTAAAATTGAATAAATGTGTAAAATGTTGGGAGCTAAATTTATTATATATAAACACCAAATTTTAATAGAGAGAAGCTATTTTGCTCACTCATCTAATGTATTATTGAGGATCAATCTGTATAAACAATGATATAGTAAAAGTGGAGAAGAATGAACACAAATATTTTACATGAAAAACCCTCAAAGAAGGATAAAAACCACAGACAAATGAGACATCGACTTAACATTAATGGAGTAAGTAAAACGAGACTACAATGAGAATACGAAAACTCAAGTCCCGAATACAAAGCTCACACCCAAAGCTCTCACAAAAGGGTTTCACAAAATTCTCTCAAACTCACACCAAACCTTCATATGCGATTACATCTTGTCGTCCTAAAAAAAATCCTTGTTAATTGGCATATCAAAATCAGGGTTACATTGGCCCTTTAAATAGGTTCAATACCAATGGTTAAAACAACTAAAATAACCATGAAATAATCAGAATTTAATTGAGAGAAAAAATCCTTTTGATCTATACAAAACGTGGTTGCATAACATCAGAAATCATTGTGACATGTAAGCTCTCCTCATCACGACGTCGTCATCACGTCCATTGCCAAAACCAGTCGCATAGAGAACAACATTCAGATTGGGCACTAGATCAAACAATAATATAGTCTGTTTAATGCTTCACCAAAAGATCAGAGAATCCCATAAGACGAAACAATAGGCAGTAGGGGAAGGACGATTTGCAGGATCTCCAATCCAATCGGCATCATAATATCTAGATAGGACCAAATAAACATGCATAGGCAGAATTTGTAAGGCGTAGTCATTTTGAGGTAGACTATACTTTCAACATGTTTGATATATGTAGGATCAGTGAGAAAGGTACCATCCGTACGGTAATTTTATTACCCAGTAATGTAGAGCTTGGAAAGTAAAACAGAAGCATAGTTGGAAACATAAACTCCTCACACTATTAATCAATTGCCTTTGTAGTATTTATTATTTTAAAACTTTTAGATTTGAGTTTTATTTGTTATATAAATTGTGAAAAAGATTTGAATACATTATACATTCTATTTAAAAAGTAAAATTAGCCTGAGCTTTAATTAGATTGGTATCGATATTATTGTCAGTGTAGGAGAACATGAGTTTGAGCATGCTGAAGTGTATTATCTTCTTATTTAAGAATTGGGGTGGGGTTGTGAGTAATTCTATGTATTATATAAAAAAGAAGAAGATATAATAAAAACTTATAATGAGATTAATATTTTTTAAAAAATAAAATTAAAAAAAAATTCAAATTAACCAATGTCAATAAAATTCTTTTTTTAAATTAAGTATCCAATAAATTATTAAATTTTAGAAACAATTAAAGAAGATTACATTTGTATATGTTTTGTTGTACAACTTTGTATTATTTTTGGAATTGAAATTCTCAAAAATAGCAAACTTTAATTTCAATGTTCTTTTTTGATGGTTACCACTCCGCCCTTTTCAAGTGCTTCACCTTTTCAAGCAGATCATTCATGGCAATTGAAGCATTCTAAAAGGAACAAAAATCCATTAGGAAATTAAGGAAAAAAGTTGAAACTGTAAAGAAAATCATAGAGGAATAAGGGGAATTATATATGCCAACCCTTAATATTTTTTCCTCAATTTCTCTTCCTCCTTGTCTCGCCATCTCTTTTTTTCCACAAAACTCTCAATCAGAACGATTTGCTCCCGATCCAACACTTCATTCCGTTGTTATTCTTGCTTAACCTTAAGTTCCAATGGAAAAACAATATCAGATTCACAATATGCTAAAACCAAATTATCATATTATTTATTGTATTCATTTAGCATATACATGAATTGATATATTTAGGTTAAACATGTTTGAAATGGTAAATAAAAAATCAAATTGCGAAGTAGTCAATGAACGTACTTGCAATTCAAGTGTTTTGGATATCTCTCTTACGGGCTGTAACTCACAATTAAAATCTCCAAGTCACAGTTGCTTGGCATTTTCAGATCTCCGTCAACTCTATCTGATGCCTACATGTCGAGAATTAAATGTGAAGTTAGACCCCAAAAATAAATAAACAACGAGGCTTTAATTTGAATATTTAGATTCAAGTCTCATCATATTATCTGTATTTGTCATGTGTAGGTCATCTATTATATATAGGATTCGTTTAGTTTATATTTTAATTTTTTTACCTTTTGTATTGATTTGATTTCACTTTATAATTCTTCAAATATATATATATACATATTTATATTTGTAATGTACTTTTGACATATATATTTAGTAAGTCTCATCAATCGGATTCATCATTTTACTTAATTTGAAACAGAAAATGTAATTATATATATAAAAAAAGTATAATGATATTATAAACCTTTGATTTAAAAAAAATCAATTAAATTCTTTTAAACTTTTTGCATCCAATAATCGCAAATTAACATGCCATGAAAAATCTAACAGATTAAGTAAAAAAAATAAATAAATAGTGTATGTGTAACATAAGGAGTACCATGAAAATACCTTCAAAATATAAATATTAGAGTGCAATCCCCTTTTCTATTTCAAGTTTTAGGTGCAATCCCTAATCATCTGCACATTAGATCTACAAATGTAAATATGTTTGAATTAGTTGTCAAGATTAGAAGCATTGTGATAAATTAGTAGGTTCAATTACAAGATAAAAAAAGAGAGTAAAAGTAATTAACATCACCTTGATGATAACAGAGAGTTGAAAATAGGAAAGTGTTATTGAATGTAGGGAACACTGAATTGGTGATAAAAGTTAAAAAGAAAAGTTAGAATAGGAGTATTAGATTCACAATTTAAAAAATGGAATAGAAATATAATTTGGAAAGTTATTGATGAATATGTAGGATTGATGTGTAGAATTCAATCGGCATTACTATTATTTGATTGCCCGATGAAAATTAATTAAAACACAAACATTCAAGATCCATTAAAACTAAAAATTAAACATCAAAATCCTAAAAATTCAAAAATTTAAAAAACGAATCAATTCAAAAATAATAGAGAATCAATTTATCCTCAGTGATTCATTTGGGCCGATCGATAACTTAATTTAAGTTACATTTACACAACCCGAAAACCTTTGGATTGATCAATAACTTAACTTAAGTTACATGCACACAACCTTTTATATTTTAAAATAAACTAATTTTCACAATAGATGTCACTTTGAATACTTATTGCTTCGATTAACTTATTTTGAAATACATATTAACATACCAATATTCAAATTTAAAATTTACTCAATAGTCAAAGGTCAAAACTAAATTTTTTTATTGCACTACAGTTTTGGAAATAACTCAAAATAAGATTATCTAAATACCGAAAAAAACCTCGAAAACCTTAATCTTTGACTGATTTTTTTATACTCAAACAAGTAGCCATAAAAAATTTTACCCTTAAAATTCAAAACCAAATTCCTTAAGCATGTATTGTCAAAACACTAAAAAATTGAAAATATATTCATATAAAAAAAAAGATAACAACTTCAATTGAATAAGGGTTGAACGTGCATTCAACCTAAACATATAACAAAATTACCGAAATATAAATTGACAATTCTCTATAACTAATAGCCGAAAAAAACCAAGCTGAAAGCATGCAATCCATTTAAAAAGCATCACTTTACAAAACTAACACAATATGAAATGGTAAATTTTGCCTAAGTTATGTGAAAATTTAAGAATAATTTATTTGCATCAATTCATGAAAATTGTGTAATAATCTAACAACAAATATTATCCCCAAATTCACGCATAATAAAAAAACAAATCAGGAATAGATTTTATCTTTTTAACAAAGAATACATAATATATACAAGACCTTTTATATATATATATATAGTCGGCCATGATTCAAGCCAAGTTTAAATCCATGAATAATCAAGAGAATAATAAACATATTGATCATTACAAATAAGGATAATTATCATTCATTAAAGACGTAATTTTAATATAATAACTTCATAATTACCTTAAAAAACCTATAATAATTTCATAAAAAATCAATATATATCACTAACAAGAATAAAATACCGCAATTATTACAACTAAATCAACAGAAATTGAAATTGAATTATTTTTCTTAAAAATAGCCTCTTCTATTATTTCACAAACCCGAATCCATTTTCTTTTAATTTAATCCATCAATTAATAATGTTTTAAAATCATGAGAAGCTGATTTAAGTTTTCTAACTGAAAATAAAAAAAACCACAAGAAATCATTATTAATAAAAAAAAATGTTCAACCATGACTCCATTGAATGAAAATCAAACTAAACCAATTTGTTAATTACTATTTAAAAATATAATAATATATTTCATAAAACAATAAAACATGAAAACATTCAATATGAATCATATAAACCCACTAATATTTAAATCAAACAAATAATGCAATAATGCATCAAAACAATTCTTATCAATATACTTGAGATGCGCCAAAACATTTTCTTTAACACACAAAATAAATTTACATTAAAATACACCACAGTCTTCATTAATTATACTTTTAATAAAATTAAAATTCCAATGCATTTACAGTTTCCAAATAAAACTAAAACTTGTTAATCTTGAATTCTCAATTGTCGAATAATCAATGCAGTAATAGAATTCAATCCTCATCACTATTATTTAATTGCCCAATTGAAATTAAAACACAAATATCCAAAATCCATGAAAATTAAAAATTAAATATCAAAACCTTAAAAATTCAAAATAATCAAGATCTAAAAAGCTTTAATATAGATCTTCAAACATCAACATATATATAATTGAAATAAAATTTAAAAAACTAATCAGTTCAAAAATAATAAAGAATCAATTCAATGGTTCGATATAACAAAAATCTGATACTACTTGTTAGAACAGTAAAACTTTCATACAAAACTTAATAAATCAAGATCTATCATGTCAAATTGTTAAAAATAAAATTAGATGCAAAAGCGTACATGAATCCATTAATATCTTTTGCATATTAACTTTAATTTCTAATCAGCTATCATCAATTAAAAATTAGTTATGAGAGTATCTACACCTTAAATAATTCTTGACATTATATCAAAAAGAATAGATATGAGAATAACTTATAATGAAATTAATTTAAAAAAAAGTAAAATTAAAAGAAAATTAATTTATGTTAATAAAATTCCTTTTTTAAATAAGTATCCGGTAAATTATTTGAAATTGAAATTCTCAATAATGGCAAAATTTACTTTTAATCTTCTTTTTTGATGTCTGCCTCCCTGGTCTTTTTAAGCTGCTTCACCTCCTCAATCAGATCACCCATGGCAATAGTAGCACTCTACAAAGAACAAAAATACATTAGGAAATTAAGGAAAAAAAAGTTGAAAATGTAGAGGAAATCATAGACAGAAAAGGGAAATTATATTATGTCAACCTTAATCTTTTCCTTAATCTCTCTTCCCCCTCGTCTCGGCTTTTCATTTCTTCCTCAAAAAAATCAATCAGGGTGATCAACTCTTTGTCCAACATTTCACTCCGTTGTTGTTCTTGCTTAACCTTAAGTTTCAATGCAAAAACAATATCAGATTCACAATATATTAAAACAAAATTATTGTATTCATTTAGCATATACATGAATTAACTTCTTTAGATTAAACATATATGAAATGGTAAATAAAAAATCAAATTGCTAAGCAGCCAATGAACCTACTTGCAATTCAAGTGTTTCGATTCTCTCTCTTTTGAGTTGCCAATCATTTTATTCAATCTACAATTAAAAAAAGAGGAGCATTAAAAAAGATTTTAAGTAAAAAAGGACAATCTTAAAAATATAAGAGTGAAGAGGAAATTTAAGCAAATACCTTTCCCTCAAGTCTTGATTCTCTGCTTTCAACTTGAATAAAATCTCAAGGTCAACCTTATCTGCAGCCTACATGTTGAGAATTAAATGTCAAGTTAGACCCAAAAATGGAAAAAAAAAAAGAAAAAAAGAGCACTGTCAAATCCAATTCTAAAACAAACCTACCATCTTACAAGTGAAATGAAGTTTCCTAAATGACTACCAACAACATTTATTTACCTTCAAATTCAAAATTTGTGGTACTTTTTTTGATGTGGGATGCTGATGAGATTTACTGTATGAAGGAGATGTTATTTTAGAGCTTCCCCCTTGATTTGCTTTATCTATTAGTGGTCTTTGTTCAAACATTATCGACTTGAGTTCTAAAACTTAAATTGAGTCTTCTTACTATTGGAACTACAATGTCCTCCTTCTCGGTTTCTGTCAAAAATGTGTAGGAAAGTAGTCCAAGACTCCTCGTTGGGCTAAAGACAAAAGGAAATAAATGAACAAATTTAGCTTTTAGAGTCTCATAACAAACACTAAGGTATCAAGTTTAGAGTGATGATTAAGGAGACAACCTTTGTCCAGCCTTACCGAGACTTTGAGAAAACACAATAACATCTGCGCCAAGCCTCATAGTACTTGTCTTGAAACCATTTCCGTTTGATTTTCAGTAAAACATAAATAACATGCAATAATAATGGAAATGGCTCGTAAAGTATGAAGGCTTGAATTATATGTGACAAATGAAGAGCAACTTACATTGACCAATGGTATTTGCCATTTTACTTTTTGAAGAATATCCAAGAGACATGCATTGCCTCATTTGATCCGGCCTCATCCCTCCACCATTATCTACAATCAGAGACAACGTGCAGTATAGGGAAAAAAAAATGCTACCAATGGAATTCAAGTGCCAAAGAGTCACAAATTTGTTCCGAACTGATGCTGCTAAAGACATTAATAAATGCATATACTGGCAATTACCTTCAACTAGCAACATCTTGCTGTCATCTCTTTTATTTTGCAACATATCTATGCTAACATATGTAGCTCCATTGCAAGCCTGACCACAATGTCCAGTCAGAATATGGATACAAGAAAAAACAAATTCTGGTTTAAAAAGAATAGTAAATACCTCGTCCAGTGCATTGTCCAAAAGCTCAGCAAAGGCTGTCCAAGAAGTAAAATGTTTTAATCATAATTATCCAAGTTTGTAATAGGAAAGTAAGGTTTTTCATTGTGTGTACCTCCAAGAGCCCATTTATGGCTGGTTGCATTTGAATGTAGAAACTTAGGATGGACCCTAACATGATCCATGCCAACTGCAGAATAAATATATCAATATATGTTATAATTAAACCGTCTGATCATACAAAGTCAAACAAATTCAACTGGCAGTCATAGTATAGTAAAACTTAATGAAAAATGTTAAAAGAAAAAGGCAAGAGCATAAACTAACCAGTAGAAGACATGGCAGAATCGCATGCATTGCTTCCTTCATAATCTCCTGCTTTCCAGAACTGCTTGCAACCCCTCGAAACCTTACTTTGTTGACGGTTTCCAACAACTGCACCCGCAAACCCCTTCGGAACCCCAACAGTTTCCCTCAAAGATAAAATGCAGTGTTCAAGATCTTCAAACCAACACAGAAACAGAGTTTAGTTTGGGCTGTAACTTCTTACATATATATAGCTTTCTTTGTAAAAACAGGTAATAATAACTTAATATGCAAGCATGTCATGTGGGCATAGAAAAATATATTAAAAATTCTTCATTTAAACAATTTGTATTTAGATTCGAGTTTCAATTATGTATTTGTTATGTATAGGACATCTATTATATGTAGGATTGGTTTAATTCATATTTAATTTTTTTTATGTTTGATCATCAATTTACACAAATTAACAAAATAATTTTAAAAAATAAAAATAACATTTTAAAAAAAAGATCTCAATGAGTATGGAAAAAAGATAACAGTATATATGTAACATAAGGAGTACCAAGAAAATACCTTCAAAATGTAAATAGTAGACTGCAATCCCCTTTTCCATTTCATGTTATAGGTGCAATCCATCATCATCTGCCTATTAGATCTACAAATGTAAATATTTGAATTAGTTGTCAAGATTAGTAACATTGTGATAAATTAGTAGGTTCAATTATAAGATAAAAAAATAAAAATAATTGACATCACCTTAATGATAATAAAGAGTTGAATTGGGAAAGAATGTTCTTGAATGTAGGAACATTGAATTTGTGAGAAAAGTTAAAAGGAAAGTTAGAATAGGAGTATTTTTTTTAAAGAGAAATTTATTAATTCATCTAATGAATAAGATTATACAATTCGGAGAAAAAAAGTAAGAAATACCTATTGTACGAGTTAAAGGACAAGCTCCATCAACACAATAAAAGCTTTAGCTTCAGCATCAATAGAACATTATGGCACGTTGACAATCAGCTCTGTCACAACTCAAGCACAACATATCAGGAGTGATTGCAAGCACTTATTACAATAAGGAAATCCAACAAACTAGAGGGAATGACGATAAAACCAACCCTAAAATTTCTTACAAAAGCAAGACTACATGCATAAACAAGACTAAAAAGCATACTACAAGAGTAAATAAAAACATCTAAAAGTGAATACTTATTAAACAATGAAAAAACAAACAAAAAAACCTATAAAACTAAAGATAACATGAGTCCAAATCGACTCAAGAAATCATTTATTATTTTGAAACTCTCGAAGTAGAAACAGATTAAGAAGTCAATGAAGAGCTACCCATTTTCTAAAAGAAATTATCGGTGGTGTTTCAACGATAATAAGCACTGTCAGTTTTTCATCACAACTTGTGAAGACAACAAAAATACCCACACAATAGATCTATAAACTGAAAAGAGAGAACACACATTACGTGGGTGAGAGGATGAAAGAAAAAGAGGGTTAATGGAAAGAAGAAAAAGGCGAGCGGTAGCTGGACTAGAGGCTAACATCGCCGCTAGGAAAAAACAAAAATAAGCAACAAGTTGGAGAGAAAAAAAATTAGGGTTTTGAATTATTAGAATAGAAGTATTAGATCCACAATTAAAAGAATGGAATAGAGAAAAAATGAATAAAAATACAACTTGGAAAGTTATTGATCAATAACAGATGTAGGATTGATGTATAGAGAAGATGAAATTAACGAAAAGGAAAATAAGAAATTTGAGAGGAAAAACAAATCTGAGATTAAGAAAATGAAATTCGAGTTTTATTGGTAAATGATTGTGTAGCTGTAAATTTATTTTAAATAAGGTAAGTAATATTGCAATATTGGATATTGCAAAAAAATACGGTACCGTATTTGTAAAAGAATTTTCTAGAACTACTTAAAATGTTCCTCACTATTAGTAATTAGAATCCTGTATCGAGGGTGCTGCAGAACTTGGAAAGGGCGACCAAAAAAGTTAAGAATTAGGAAGGGAATGGGCATACTAATTCAAACTAGAGCATGGTGGAGGCGTCAGTTCCAAAGCCTTCCTTTCGAGAAACTATTTTAAAGAGAACATTCACCACTTTCCTTTGGTCAGTAGAGGAATTAACTAATCTATCTATTGAAAAAAGATGAAATCTATCATGTAAAAACGAAGGGGGGTACTTGTTTTGTAATAGAAACTATGGCTAAAATAGTGCTTGGAGCTTTGGCCATATTTTCAACCACGAAATCAAAAAGGCAAAAACGTCAAGATGAACACCGAGCTTGTTCACAATTGTTCGATCTTAGTCTAGTCTGTGAAGCCTTACCCAGAGCAATGATCTACTATCTTTCTTACAGTACAACCAATGATTTAATTCTTAAAATTAAGCTAACTCTCACCAATTTAGTGTCCTCACCATTGTATAAATACTAGATCACTTTCACAATAAAACTTCCCTTTCGAAAGCTTAGGTTTGAAATACAAGCTTAGTTTTGAATTATGTAATTAACGAAGCTTTTGTAATTGTATTAGTGAACATAGCTAAAGATGACACTAGAATGTCTAAGGCGAAAGGAAAAGAAAAGTCTAACGTTATTTAGCTTTTGCAATTTTTGCTTCTATAATTCAATTTCAATTTACTTTTGTAGATTAATTAGTCATTATGATCAATATGACTATGCCTAGAGACAATGGTATCTTGCCCCTAAAAACTTTGAATAATGGATTCGATTGGCGATATTTGAATTATGTGATAAATGTTAGAAGTTGTTTTGCATGTGAATATGAACATTTGGACATTGATATTACAATAATATATATTACAATGGTGGTTATGTTGTTAATGCCCCATTAAATAATATTAGACGTAGTCTGAGTATAGTTGGCATGCCATCACCAATATAGTGATTTGGTAACCATCATTTCCAGACAATTCAAGATGACTGAATAAACAGTGCAGACAGATACTAAAAACTATCGTTGTAGGGCAACTCGAGATGGTAGAATAAACGAATATTAGAAATCATTATTTCTAGGCAACCTGGGACGACAAAATAAAATAGTTTTAGTTTCTAGAGGATGTGGACTTACTCGATATAAATTGATCTGAGTATCCAGTGTAATGTCTATCATTGGATAATAAGGGCCATAATGAATAAGTATTGAAACTGATATTGGAATGTGAAATGAACAAAAAAGTTGGAAAATGATATGACGAGTTAAAGTAGTCTTTATTAATGTAATTGATACTTGCTATATATATATTTACTTTAATTTATTCTTAATGAAATGTATTTGAATTATATTAGTATCATTGTGTATTCAATACTCAATGTACGGTCTTGTTATTTCCATGTGCAAGTCTCAAATGAGGATTTCCGTAGGTTGAAAGTGTCGAAAATCCATTGATCTCAAGGATGTTCATATTGCTCTTGGGCATTTTGCCTTTCAGCAACCTTGGCTGGTCTAAGTGTTGGATAAGTAGAATATTAATATATATATATATCAGTCCCACCTCTATTTGTTTTGGATTTGAAGATCCAAAATATTTTTAATTCAATGTATAGATCCAATCCAAATAATAAATTGACATATTTTTAGATTATATTATATTTTTAGATTATATTATATTTTTATAATTATTTAAATTAATAATGTTAAAAATTTTGATAAATGATTTTTTATAAAAAATAAAATAATATTATATATAGTATTATAATGCATTATGTACTAGTTGAATGTCGGAACCACTTCGAAAGCGAAGTTTCGAAAAAATTTATTTTAGAATTTGGAAAATAAGGAGTAAAAAGGGAGTCGCCACCAATCTTTTATTAGGGTGCGATTGGATCACCACAAAACGTTTAAAACGCTAAAACGTCGGTCTACGAAATCCAGAAAAATAGGTTCGGGAGTCGGTTACGCACGAGGAAGGATTAGCACCCTCGTACGTCCAGAATTGGTACCACATGATTATTTTCGGGTTTTAATTTGTAAACCTTAAAAACTCGAATAAAGTTTAAAATACAATCCTCGAATGCATGAGTTATTTTAAAAGAAATTAAATTTTCGTTTGGAAGTCTCGCTATTTCAAAATGATCGAGGAAGAAAAATTACATCCAGTAAGTTAGGACATAATATTTCGAGATCCAAAAAATAACGAGCTTTGCTTTTGCAAAACTTTTAATTTAAAAAAAGGATATTTGATTATTTCGATTTAACGAAGGATTGCACCTAGTGAGTTAATGAGCAAATTTTCGGAACCGAAGATAAGAAATATCGCCTTGGTTAAAGGTATTCGATTATTTCGGTTTGAAGAAAAATTACACCTAGTAAGTTAAGGTGCAAGATTTCGAAATGCGAAATTAAAGAATATTGCCTTAATTTTAAAATTTTGTGAAAACGATTTTTTTTAAACAAATAATGAATGAGCAATTTCATAAAGTACACGAAGTGAGCATGAATACAAAGTACGGGGTATAACAAATAAGATTAAATGTAAATATTATTAAAGAAATGATGCAATCGGGATTAAAATAAGACTTTTTGGATACCCGGGGGCAAAATGGTAATTTGGGTTTTTAGGGGTAAAATGGTAATTTTTGTGAAATCGGGGCTAAAAATGGAATTTGGAAAGTTTGGGGAATAAAATGGTAAATTTTGGCAAAAACAAGGTCAAAAATGAAATTTTGGAAAGTTCGGAGGCAAAACGGTAAGTTTTGGTGAAATCGGGATTAAAAATGGGATTTAGGTAAGTTTGGGGGTAAAATGGTAATTTTTGAAAGTTTTGGGGTTAAAATATAATTTTAGAAAAGTTTTAGGGTCAAAATGTAATTTTGGAAAAGTTTTGAGGTCAAAATGCAATTACAAAAAAGTTTTGGGGTTAAAATGTAATTTTGGAAAAGTTTCGGGGTCAAAATGTAATTTTGGAAAAGTTTTTGGGGTCAAAATGTAATTTTAGAAAAGTTTTAGGTTCAAAATGTAATTTTGGAAAAGTTTTAGGGTCAAAATGTAATTTTGGAAAAGTTTTAGGGTTAAAAGGTAATTTTAAAAAAGTTTTGGGGTCAAAATGTAATTTTAGAAAAGTTTTGGGGTCAAAATATAATTTTTGGACAATTTAGGGACTTACAAAGAAATAAAACCAAAAACAGGTGACACGTGGCAGCCCCACAGGCATCCAGAAGTCAAGGGACTAATTTGAAAATCTTGAAAAAAATTTTGGACCAATTTTCTAATTAAATAAAAGTTAATTTAAGGACTAAATTAAAACAAATTAGAAATAGAAAGGGCTAAATGCATAAATAGGCCAAAAATAACACGTGGCAGCCTCTGGTGCAGTCAAACAGTCAAAGGACTAAATTGAAAGTTAATTAAAATTATAGGGCAAAATTGCAAATAATTAAAAAATGCAAAAAGGACTAAATTGAAACAAATAAAAAAGTGGAAGGATCAAACGTGCAATTAGACCATTAAGTAAAACCACGCGGATCCTGAGGCGGGTCGGGCCGGATCGGGTCGGGCCATGGGTTTAGTATAAATATTATTCTTTAGTTTTTTTTTACCATTTTTTCATTTTGTTAAAAATACCCCCACCCCCCTTTGTTTTTTCTCTCAATTTCTCTCACGCCGGTCACCATGGCCCCAGTCCGATTGGCCTCCGTTCGTGCACGTGGGCGCGCATGGCTGTCGTCTCTGACCCCGCGTATCCGTCCGCCTGCATCTCTGCCACCGCAGGTTACCTCACGCGCCGTCCAGGCACTTCCGGCCACCATTGAAAGGGTAAGAACTTCTCCTTTTCTCCTTCCCTTTTTCATCCTTTTATTAATCCCTTTTAGTTATTAAAACCAGATTTGGTTTTGTACCAAATCTAACCATTTTAAAACCCTTATTTTTTTTTTAACTTTTTAGTTTATTATTTCCTTTTCAAAAAGAAATATTTTTAGGTTCTCTTATTCTCTTTTTTTCATTTACAACCTTCGAAAACCCCATCTTTAACCCCTTTTTTTTTGCTCCTTGACAGGACACGACGGAGGATCGACGATGGTCGGAGATGAGGGCAGCACGATTTCGATAGCGGCAGTAGATCGGAAAGGGGAGTTACACAATCCCTTTGCCTTCCTTTTTTATTTTTGAAATATTTTATACTTTATTTAAAAATATTAATTATTAAAGATATTATTATTAATGCTAATGAAACCGTTTAATGCTTACTTAATGCATGTTTAGGAAATAGGATAAATGAAATGAATGTAATAAATGGTTATTTAATATATGCAGGTGCATGTTTAAAACCTTAGCAATAATTAAGACAATCAATGACAGTAATGACCTTAGTAATTTAATACCTGGGTTTTGAATCTGCTTTGAGTATTTCTGTTACTTGCTGTGTGTACTCAGGTATATCTTATTTTGTATTGGATTGAAAATGGATGCCGTGTATTGATTCTTCAAAAGGGTTTGTATTGATTTCAAGAACAGGTTCCTTTTTTACATTGACTTGAATCTAGTTTTATAACCAGATTTTACAATCATGCTAAATTGTTTGCTCTAAATTAATGTTTGTCTTTTCCTTCCTTTTTGCAGGTGATGGATGTAGTGGTGGTTTGGGGCAGTTGGAAGCTGCAGTGCCAGAAGCCAGTTGACTGAAGAAGGAGACACATCTTGGGCTGACGTGGCGATCTCTGATTGGCTGAGGTGGAGGTGGCTCAGCACAAGTGGCTGGGTATTTTGGGCCTGATCGGGCCTTCGTAATTGGGTTGATTAGGATAGAAAAATGGGCTAAAGTTTAGGCTTAAATGTAATTGGGCCTTTTGGGCCCTTGTAAATAGGTTAAATTTGGCCCAATTGGCTTGTAAATGGACATTTGGACTTTCATTTTAATAAAGTTTAAATTTGTTTTATAATTTAAATTTAAATTTAAATTTAAGGTAAATTTAAATAATTAAATTTAAGATAAATTTAAATTCAAATAAATTTAAAATCAATTTAAACTCTTAATTAAAACGAAAAGTCAAAGCCCGATCAAAATTGGGCTCCAACATTGAAAATGTCCATATTTACATAGACATAAAATGAATTTTTGCACCAATATCCTTCTCTCAAATCTTTTTGTGTCGTGTTCTTGACTTAACTTAATTAATAAGTTAAATATTATCGATTGAATCTTAGTTCAATTGATAACGATATTATTGTAATATAGAAAAATATAAGTTCAAATACGCTAAAATGCATTATCTAAAATGCATTATCCTCCTAAAAATTATAGATGAACCATGAATAATTCTTAATATTATATAAAAAACAGATATGATAATAATCTAGACAAATACATACACTCCTCACCCGTACTACATGCATAAACAGATATGATAATTTCTTACAAAAGTAAGACTACATGCATAAACAAGACTAAAAAGCATACTACAAGAGTAAATAAAAACATCTAAAAGTGAATACTTATTAAACAATAAAAAAACAAACAAAAAAAACCTATAAAACTAAAGATAACATGAGTCCAAATCGATTCAAGAAATCATTTATTATTCTGAAACTCTCGAAGTAGAAACAGATTAAGAAGTCAATGAAGAGCTACCCACTTTCTAAAAGAAATTATCGGTGGTGTTTCAACGATAATAAGCACTGTCAGTTTTTCATCACAACTTGTGAAGATAACAAAAATACCCACACAATAAATCTATAAACTGAAAAGAGAGAACACACATTACGTGGGTGAGAGGATGAAAGAAAAAGAGGGTTAATGGAAAGAAGAAAAAGGCGAGCGGTAGCTGGACTAGAGGCTAACATCGCCGCTAGGAAAAAACAAAAATAAGCAACAAGTTGGAGAGAAAAAAATTAGGGTTTTGAATTATTAGAATAGAAGAATTAGATCCACAATTAAAAGAATGGAATAGAGAAAAAATGAATAAAAATACAACTTGGAAAGTTATTGATCAATAACAGATGTAGGATTGATGTATAGAGAAGATGAAATTAACGAAAAGGAAAATAAGAAATTTGAGAGGAAAAACAAATCTGAGATTAAGAAAATGAAATTCAAGTTTTATTGGTAAATGATTGTGTAGCTGTAAATTTATTTTAAATAAGGTAAGTAATATTGCAATATTGGATATTGCAAAAAAATATGGTACCCTATTTGTAAAAGAGTTTTCTAGAACTACTTAAAATGTTCCTCACTATTAGTAATTAGAATCCTGTATCGAGGGTGCTGCAGAACTTGGAAAGGGCGACCAAAAAAGTTAAGAATTAGGAAGGGAATGGGAATACTAATTCAAACTAGAACATGGTGGAGGCGTCAATTCCAAAGCCTTCCTTTCGAGAAACTATTTTAAAGAGAACATTCACCACTTTCCTTTGGTCAGTAGAGGAATTAACTAATCTATCTATTGAAAAAAGATGAAATCTATCATGTAGAAACGAAGGGGGGTACTTGTTTTGTAATAGAAACTATGGCTAAAATAGTGCTTGGAGCTGTGGCCATATTTTCAACCACGAAATCAAAAGGGCAAAAACGTCAAGATGAACACCGAGCTTGTTCACAATTGTTCGACCTTAGTCTAGTCTGTGAAGTCTTACCCAGAGCAATGATCTACTATCTTTCTTACAGTACAACCAATGATTTAATTCTTAAAATTAAGCTAACTCTCACCAATTTAGTGTCCTCACCATTGTATAAAGACTAGATCACTTTCACAATAAACTTCCCTTTCGAAAGCTTAGGTTTGAAATACAAGGTTAGTTTTGAATTATGTAATTAACGAAGCTTTTGTAATTGTATTAGCGAACATAGCTAAAGATGACACTAGAATGTCAAAGGCGAAAGGAAAAGAAAAGTCTAACGTTATTTAGCTTTTGCAATTTTTGCTTCTATAATTCAATTTCAATTTACTTTTGTAGATTAATTAGTCATTATGTTCAATATGACTATGCCTAGAGACAATGGTATCTTGCCCCTAAAAACTTTGAATAATGGATTCGATTGGCGATATTTGAATTATGTGATAAATGTTAGAAGTTGTTTTGCATGTGAATATGAACATTTGGACATTGATATTACAATAATATATATTACAATGGTGATTATGTTGTTAATGCCCCATTAAATAATATTAGACATAGTCTGAGTATAGTTGGCATGCCATCACCAATATAGTGATTTGGTAACCATCATTTCCAGACAATTCAAGATGACTGAATAAACAGTGCAGACAGATACTAAAAACTATCGTTGTAGGGCAACTCGAGATGGTAGAATAAACGAATATTAGAAATCATTATTTCTAGACAACCTGGGATGACAAAATAAAATAGTTTTAGTTTCTAGAGGATGTGGACTTACTCGATATATATTGATCTGAGTATCCAATGTAATATCTATCATTGGATAATAAGGGTCATAATGAATAAGTATTGAAACCGATATTGGAATGTGAAATGAACAAAAAAAGTTGGAAAATGATATGACGAGTTAAAGTAGTCTTTATTAATGTAATTGATACTTGCTATATATATTTACTTTAGTTTATTCTTAATGAAATGTATTTGAATTATATTAGTATCATTATGTATTCAATACTCAATGTACGGTCTTGTTATTTCCATGTGCAAGTCTCAAATGAGGATTTCCGTAGGTTGAAAGTGTCGAAAATCCATTGATCTCAAGGATGTTCATATTGCTCTTGGGCATTTTGCCTTTCAGCAACCTTGGCTGGTCTAATTGTTGGATAGAATCTAAATTTAGATATTAATCTGAATAAAAAATTAAAAAGTAAAATAAATTAAGGTTACCTCCTATAAAAGTAAAATAAAAAGTAAAAAAAGTAAAGTAAAAAAGTAAAGGAAAAGTAGAATATTAATATATATATATCAGTCCCACCTCTATTTGTTTTGGATTTGAAGATCCAAAATATTTTTAATTCAATGTATAGATCCAATCCAAATAATAAATTGACATATTTTTAGATTATATTATATTTTTATAATTATTTAAATTAATAATGTTAAAATTTTTGATAAATGATTTTTTATAAAAAAATAAAATAATATTATAAATAGTATTATAATGCATTATGTACTAGTTGAAAATGTCCATATTTACATTGACATAAAATGAATTTTTGCACCAATATCCTTCTCTCAAATCTTTTTGTGTCGTGTTCTTGACTTAACTCAATTAACAAGTTAAATATTATCGATTGAATCTTAGTTCAATTGATAACGATATTATTATCAATACAGAAAAATATAAGTTTAAATACGCTAAAATGCATTATTTTCTTAAAAATTATAGATGACCCGTGAATAATTCTAAATATTATATAAAAAACAAATATGATAATAATCTAGACAAATACATACACTCCTCACCCATACCGGAATCAAAACAACTTTGAATCCTTCAAAGGAAATAATAATTAATTCTTTTTTCTTACATAAATTTGATAGACTAAATGAATATACCTTGTATTAGCTTTGACATTGGCTTATGATTATTTTAAAAGCCATGATTTGGATGTGAACTGTACATAAAATATGCAAATATCGGTTTCAGAGAACACAGAAGCAGCCGGCCAGATGATGTACGCAGCAATATTATTTGCTATTATGACTTTATGAGCCGACATATTAGCCTAAAACTTGTCTTTATTTGCATAATCAAATACTATTAATTTAAGTGTTAGGAAAGCTCATCTTCATGAATATATTTCACAACTATATTAGCCAAAGGAAACAATTTCGGAAAATGAATTGTGAAAATTTATAGATATAAATTACTCCTCTTAAACCATAGGCAGGTGCGAGCCCTTTAAATGAAATTCTTTTAAAATTTATAAAAATTTAAATTAATAAATATAAATTTACATTTTGATCTTTTAAAAATAATAAAAAAAATTAATTTAATTTTTTAAAGATTATAAAAATATAGATATTAAAATTATAAAAATACATTTTTATTATCGAAAAAATATATATAAAAAAAAGTACTTTGATCCGGAGCATAGGTAATAATGTTTACGCATTAATGGAAGGAGTTTTAAACAAACTTAAATGTGAGGGAAATCATTAATAAAACTCAAGTTTCATGTCATCTGTTCTAAGACGTGGCGGTGTATGATGAACTAAGGTGGTTGAATCTTGTGGCCGTAAGATTTTGTCATCACCTATTTCATATTTTTTCTTCGAAGAGGTGAACAACTTGTTATGAAATGTATTCCATTTCCATGAGTAGAGATCGAACTCCCGATCACTATTAGAATATTAAGAAGATCAATTAAGTCCAATCACTAATGTGTGTGTATAAGCTGTGAAAATTTCTGATCAATGATAAGTCTTTTAGATCATTGTTTTCAATATATTCTTTTGCACTTGCTTGTCTTCTTGTTAGTTTCCTAGCTGCCAAACAACTTTGATAGCTCATGACTATAGTTTCACATAGTATCAGTGTTTTTGTTTCCTCACGAATTTGATTCTCTAGTCGATTGTGGGTTTCATGGCTCTTCCCACTAGCCCATCATCCGTTTCTGTTGTTGTCCTATGATGTCTTTTGTTTCCAATAATGTTGTTTTTTTTATAGTCGACTCTTTTTATCCAAGAAGATTAACATCATTCTTGATTATTCTAATTACTTGTTGTGGTGTCAACTTGTTCTTCTTGCTTTCAAGACTTACAAGCTTCAGAATTTTATTAATGTTCCTCCTCCACAATTCACTAAGGATACAACTGACATTACTAAGGAGAATCTTGATTTTGTGCTATTTGATCAACAAGACAATGCCTCGCATCTTGGCTCTTGTCTTCTGTTAGTCAAGGTGTGTAACGATTCGAAAATCAATGGTGTTGAAAAATACAGTTTCAAGATTTCATTTTTGTATATCGATCTTGTAAATATTAAATTAAAATATTTACGAAGTTGGTATAATAAAATATTAAAATTTTGTCCTTCAATGTTGCTTATAAATTGCTTAATTTATTGCTATAAATTTTTAATTGGACAAAGACTTAATAATTTATATAGCAATTAACCCAAGATTCAAAATGACAAATAAACCATTTTAAAAATATTATAGTGGACGGTCAATCTTGTTCCTAGTCCATCTCAACCTAGACCACCACCTTTACTCAATACTCAGTCTATGATTGTGGAGAGTAATAACAAGGAGGTGATCGACATGATTAAATACTCTCATGCCATGGATAACTCAACCAAAAGCAGTGGAACATTCTATTTTCGCATCTCTTTAAAGAGGAGAATAATGCTACAGATTCCATAGCCAAGATTGGATTGCAAGGAAGCATAGATTTGACTAGAACATATAACCCACCGGTGGACATCGATAACATGCTCCAGCTTGTTTCTTGCAATTTGCTTGATTGAATAAATTACTCTTTATTCTATCAAAAAGAATTATGTAATTAATATGTTGACTGTAATAATAAAATATATTATATAAAAAAGAATTATAATTCAAAAATCAAAAATAATATTATTAAAAAAAACAATCACAAATGTTGAAAAGATTAATTTTCTTTAAACTACAAAAGAGACATAAAAAAATATATATGTACACGCATGTGAACGGGGGATTTCAAATAATTCTTTAAAGGTCGGCTTGCATCATAGAACGTTTCTTGCTAACTTCGTAGTGGGTTGCAAAATGATGGAAATTAACACTACAACTGCTTCCATGATATGGTTTTGGTTATTTATTTATTTAGTCAAAAGCTTGGCACAACCTTCGGGGGCCCTCTCTCAGCAAACAATGAATTCACAAAATTATTTGTCAGTGGGTTGACTAAGTCCACTATCCGGGCCAAAAAAAAATCTTTTATACTGTGGTTGGTAGGAAAAAATGAAAAGAGAAAAGAAAATGAAAAACGTTTGAGGGATTTTTTTCGTTAAAAGTAATTAACACATAGGGTATTGGAATTTATTTAATTTTAAGTGTCACCATAAAATCTGGAAATAATTAACCAAGCAATTAAATATCTTTAAAGATATCAATCAACTTAGTTTGTATACATGCAATGATGTTTTCTAATTTAAATATGATTTTTTTTTGTTAAATATATATATATAAACGTAATTTTTGAGGTTAATTGTTTTTTAACAAATTGCACCTCAACATTTTGTATCATTTAATTGACCTCCCAAAAGTCTTGTCCTTACATATAATACATTATGCAAGTTGATCATTTATTATAGTTATTAAATTTCTTCATTTCGTCGACAATTTATAAGTCCATTATCGTATCGACAAATAATTTTAATAATTAAATATCTAAAAAATGAAAGTATTTTGTAAACAATACACTAAATAGTTCTCAAAAATGAGAGGTAGGTCGCTACAAACACTCTTATACCAAGTCTTTTCTTAATCAGAACCTTTCCTAGACATACAATTTCACAATACTACCACACTTCCAACAGCTAAGCAACCAAAGATAACCTTCAAATAACTAAGAATTTCTTTTATGATGTAGAAGATTAAACAATTTTACAAACACAACATACTAAAAAAAAAATTCACTTTTTAAACTTAATTCTGATACCAATTATATAAAACACTCAAATCCATGACATCACAAATTTAAAATTTAGCTATACCTCCTAAATTTTTAAAATAAAGGAAGAGTTAAAAACCCAAATGGAAGATTCAGTATTTAATTTGGTGCAAATAATACTTACAACATATATTTTTATATAGACTTAAAGTTCAATTACTTTTATGTTTTTAAGCTATGTGGGATATGAATTTTTATATAAACTCGTGATCCTTTGTTTTTTGTTCCTAAATGATGTGGGATTTATTCCACTATTGATAAAATACTTAAACTAAATTTAATACCCAAAAACTAAAGATAAAAAACTAAACTTTACAAAACAATAAACAATAACAAAAACATATTTTCCATTCAACAGGAGTGATTATCAAAGTAGTAATAATAATAACATAGTTTTAGGAGTACATGATTTAATATATATATATATATAAGATTTCAAATCTATACGAATCTAGAATTAACGAATCCCATCTATGAAATTATTGTAAGGTGACATTTTTCAAGTAGAAAATTCGTTTGAAATTGAAAATTAGGAGGTGCCTTAGTTTATAATATAGATATATAATCTTAATTAATCACACATTAATTTCAGTTTGCCTTTTGTTGATGATAATCATACAATGACTATTTCTTCCACCCGACATATGCAAATGGCTGTTACTGGGCATCCGCTAACTGGCGGTGACGGTTCAAAGGCTCCTTTCCTTCCATCTTCTTTGTGTCCCCCTCATGTTTTGTTTGTTTCTTTAAGCAGGGAAAATAAAAATAAAAAGAAGCAAGTTCCAATCCAACCACCTTCTAATTAGTTCAAATTTAGGCGGCTACTTTGCTTATATACAGTATCTAACATCAGTTAATTATCATTTTAAAAATATATATAATATAATGTATTCTAGACTTATAATAAACTCACGATGTGGGTTAAAAAAAATAGATATATTGACATACCATATCTCATAATATAAAAAAAGCAAGAGGAAAAAAACTTTTCAAAATCTTAAATTTACTCTTTTGACTAAATTCTATTTGATTTTTAACATAATTTTTTACATAAAATTTTACAGTATAATATATTGTTTAGGAGGCATTCCCTTCCCCCGGCCTTCCCTGTTCGATTACTGCAGTCATTAATAACTGACGGAATTTAAGGGAAATTTTAAGAGCAAAAACTATGACAAATTCTTTGAAACTAAAATAAAAAATATCATTTAATGTCTGGCGTTGACAAGTAGGTTATATGTAGAATATTTAAAGTCAAATTGGGATTTTATATAAATGAAAGCTCAAAGCTGCATTTTTATCATTGCCTAAGATTTGCTCTATTCATTACTCAAGTGGCAGCATTTCCTTTCTCCTCTGTTTTCCCTCTCCCAACTCTGGGTTATTGCCTCAATTCTTCCCATGCCCGCTTTAACTTGAAGTTTGATCAGAGTTGAATCAGTATTTCTTGTTCTTCTTGTTGTTTTCTGTGCTTCGATTTCTTGTCTTTTATGCATGATTTCAGTTTTAACTTGTTGGATTTTTTCAACATGAGTAACACATTGAGGCTAAGGGTTAAGGTCATGTTTTACTCGGTATATGATCGAGGTTAGCTATTTCAAGCGTTCTTTCTCATCTGTCGGTCTTTTCATGTTCATAAGTTCTTGATTCAAGGTTGGTGTTGTGTGTGGCTTTTGAACCCAACATCTCTATTGTTATGTTATCTTCTTGGTGTGTGTTTAAGATAGATATAATATATATTGAGCAATATTTCATATACAAGCGACAAAAGCTTCCTCCGTACATGGGAACAGGCAAAAAGGGCAACCTGATAATCAAGACTTGGGAGCGATGCAAATCCATTGGCCGTGGCCGCTCAAGAAACGCCCCAACTATTTATAAGAAGAGCAAATCATGGCCATCAATTGATGTTTCTCTGGAAGAAGAGAAACGCACAAGGAAGAATCGAGTGGCTCCGGAAGGTTGCTTCACGGTGTATGTTGGACCCCAGAAACAAAGGTTCGTGATCAAAACCGAATACGCAAATCATCCGCTTTTCAAGATTCTACTCGAGGAAGCCGAGTCTGAATACGGATTCACCAGCGAAGGACCCCTTATGCTTCCCTGCACTGTTGATCTCTTTCGCAAGGTGTTACTGGCCATGGACGATGGCGACAATACCATCCGCCAAGGATGCCGTTTCACCAATGGTTATGGTTCCTATCACCTCCTCACCCCACCTTGGATGATGGCGACAAATCAGATCTAATTACTATCTCTGTCTCTCTATGTGTGTGTCTGTGTAAATGTCTAATAACTTTGGGTCAATCTTCCGTTTCGAGTACTGCACCACGAGTGTTTCAGAAGCAATAACAATTTACATCATGTTAAAAGCAGTAGACATACAAAACCGTGGTTCCAAGCTATGGGACTGCTCCTACACTACCTTCTTAACACCGGAATTTGGACAAATCTGATTACCCTTGTAAGATACAAAATGAGACATGCGATTTAGATGAAAGCCGCGTCTTTTGCTTAAAGAGGCACTCTCTTTTCTCAACTATGCCAAAAGATTCTAACACCTTCCACGCACTAACATCTTTACCATGTATAGGAAATAGCTTGAATAATTCAACTTGTTTTTTTATTTAAAGATGAGAGTTTTGTACAAGTCATTTCAAACTCGATCTCAACTAAATGACAAAAGATAAAGACTAATTCAATAGTATTTCGAATTTTTTAAAAGGACACAATTGAGGCTTGCTGACCCTGTTTCCCATGATTAAAATTTCTAATTATTGACTCATATACTAGTATAACCTATGTGTTAGAGGTGTTTATGACTCCAGATCGGGCTAACATATTTTATGTTTGTTTAAGTCTAGTTCGACTCGAAATTTAAGCCTAAAATTTTGTTTAAACTCACTCTTATTTGTAAAAAAAATTAACTCAAATTTATTTTAGGTCCACTCATATTATTTTTAATTTTTTTAAAAAAATATTTATATTATTTTATTTTAATATTCAATAATTTTATGCATTTTTTATTTATTGAAATTTTTTATATAATTATCTTAACATTTTTTTAATGTTTAAATTAGAGTAGTATTATATATTTGGTATATGTTTATTTTTTTAATGTGTTCTAAATTACATATTATAAACTTAAAATAGGTTGGTTTAGGTCGAGCTCGGGCCTTGAATGTTCAAGTTCAAACCCGACTCATATTTTGAATGGACCTAATTTTTTGCCCAGATCCATTTTTCAAACCGAATATTTTTATCCAAACCTTTTCGAATTTTGAGTAGATCTTTGAACCTCCGAACAGATCTAGTAAAAACTCAATAATACTTTTGTTTCGATATTTTTTCTGATGAATCAAACAAAGTTTTCTTCTATCATTATCTACTGATTTATTAAACATATTATATTTATAGTTTTTTAGATTCTTATTGTTAGAATTCTACTGATTTTTTTTGGGTTTTTACATTTTCTGCAGTTTAAAGAAGCTGCTATGCACTTAGGCATACGGTTTTGGATGGCACACCATGCGTCTGTAGCATTATTCCTTTGAGTTGTGAAATTATTGTATACTAACATAATGTATATGATTTGATTTTAATTTGTTTAAAAATTATTTTTATCACATTAATAATTTTCTATAGTAATCAACATTTTTTAAAAATATAAATTATGCAAATGTGCAATTACAGTTTGTACAATCAAACATGACACAAAAAATTATAATATAATTATCTGTCAGCCAAACACGTCTAGAGAATTACAATTTTTTGTAATTATAAGAACATGTAATTAGGACCCTAATAATTACATTTTCGTTCAATTAGATTGTGCTGTCCAAACAAACGCTAAAGAAAATTCGGGTTATACACTATGAACAACAACACTAATTATTGAAGCCACAACACAAATAAGTCATTTGTTTATTATGTTTCTTGTTTCAATTTAAATGGACTAAACATATGCCAAAGTAAACTCTCTTGGGTAAAATTTATTTATCTTCTACAAGTATAGCATATTTTTGCTAGATGATAGACAGTCATCATGAATATGAGATACATTGTTGCCAAAGAAAGGCTTATTGTATAAGAATACTACTAACAAAGTGCCATGTTTTTCCAAAGACTAAATAACAATTTTGTGCTAGGTATCTTGAGATGGGCTCACTTGTATGTATGTATATATGTTTGATATATATTGATTTATTTGCTTTAGTTATTTATCTTCACATATACATGTTGTGTACAGTTGATTGATTATGAGCATTCTTTTGTATGGTGTCTTCTGCATATGTTAATATGAGTCATATTCATGTGCTTAATGGCACAAACGTCAAGAAATAGAAAGAGAACAGTATGCTTTTGCTTGGTTGCATGGGTCTAGACCATGTGTTAAAGTTAGATCGCCAACAAATCTGATCCATAGTAGTGCTGCAAAACAAAAAAGCTGCATTGAAATCGCATGAGTTTGATGGTAATGCGACATTCAATTTCAGAATCCATAAGGATTGGTTGAAATGATGACAAAAGATGCCAATGGTTTCCTAAAACAAGTCCTTGACCAGTTCACCATCAACGAAAAGGCTGAAACAAGTAAATATTCTTTCTAAGATCAGTTCAATGCAATATGAGGGTAAAGGAATCATAAGGTTGTATTTATGGAAATGTCTAATCTAGTGACCAAACTAAAGGGTTAAGCTTGAACTGTTTGGGCACCTATTTGTGCATCAATTTAGACCATTCAAGATTCACTCTAATGCTTAGAATGAAAATTGGACTCTAAATGAGCTTATAACATAATCTGTGCAGGAAGAAGAGAGACTGAAACAAGGGAAGATTGAAAGTGCTCATTTGGGAGTAAATTAGCTTCAAATAAACAGAAAGGGATAATGATAAAAGAAACTGCAATCCAAGGAACATCGCAACATAAAGCACAACAGAAACAAGGTAGCTGCCTGTTACTGTTGCAATAAGACTAGTCACATACAGAAAGAATGTTGCATGACATGAAAAGTTTTCAAAAGGAAAAAATTTCTCAAGTCAATTTGGATTTGGTACCTATTGGCACTTGGTGGAGCAATTACTCACACAAGTGTCATTATGCAAGGAGCTGAGGGTCAATTGATGTTGAAAAGGATACATCTATGTGGAAATAGCAATAGGGAAGTAGTTGAAGTCATTGGTGTCTTTAGAATTTAATTATATATTGGTTTTTATTTGGATTTAAATATCAATACATTTTCAAAATTTTCAAATATGAAGTTGAAAATTACCTAAGCAAAAATATTAAAGCTGACAAATTTGATCGTGAATGTGAATATTATGGCTGATATGTCGGATCAAGTGAACAACATCTAAGGTTTTTTGTCAAATATTTGACAAAATGTGAGATTGTACATCAATACACTAGGTTGGGAATGTCAAGTCAAAACAATGTAGTTGTGAGATAGATTTGAACTCTTAAACCACGGTAAGAAGTACGATTCAAATCAAGAACCGTAATTAATTCGAGATAATGAATCTCAACAGCCTCAAGTTGATATGATTTTAAGGAGATGAATTAGACAAAGGAGAAAGGTAATTTTAAATGAAAAGCTTCCATAGATCAAATTTTACTGAGAGGGATGAATACCTCGCAGATTTATTGTAGCAAATTTAGCTAATGCTAGGTATCAGCACTTGGATGCAGAAGAACTAAAATCTTCCCCAGACATTCTCAAAAACATAATAACAAATTTCCAATCAAAATAGGAATTAAACATATCAGAAGAAACATTTATTAGGAAATTGCTAGGAATTTCACTCACAGAAAAATGTAAACCAAAATAGAAATGAAAACAAATTTTATTGGACAAAAAAGTTTTATGTTATTTATAAAAAAATCCAAATTCATGAAAAAAAGTAGGCTAAACATTGAATGGTCACCAAAAATATTAGCAGAGACTTGAAAGAAAGCACAAAGCTTAAAGAGAAACTGACAAATCTTTTAATATTCCGTAGCAAAATGCAGGCAGCCACCTAGCATATATTTATAGGCAACGCTAATTAATTCTAAACTAAAATTGATTCATAGTTGAAGGTTGACCTAGATTTTTTATGAAATTTTATTTTCCTTTTATTTTAGCTAATAAAAAAATTTAATATTGAAGTCACTGAAACTAATAATCTTAATAGTAATTAATACAATCGATATTTATTGAGTTGAGTGATAAGGAGATTCGATACCTCTTAATAAAGTTTGAGTTCTAAATCTTTTCAATAAAGAAAACAATGTTCCGAGAGCTTACCTCCGGTTTAAAAATTCAATTTTACTCGATTTCAAATTTAATTGAGGCTCAATATGAGTACCGGATATCAAATAATGCCATCAACATAAAAGGCAGTAATTAAGAATCCTTTGATATCAAGTTTGAGTGAAAATTCTTTTGTACTAAAATTTAAAATTACTTTTCAGGAAATAAAAAAAAAATTATGATAATTTAAAATTCATAGTTTCTGCAATAATTCCAAATCGCTACTTTAGACTTGAAAACAATGGAAATCCCCCATCTCTATTGCTTTAAAATACCAATCTACTTCGTGTAGACATGAAATGTAAATCAAACAAGTGATATTTGGCCGACAAAATTGTACTAAACAATAATAAACACACCTCACAGTTCAGTTTAAGAAACACCAAACTAAATCCATCCATGTTTAACAAGCAGCAGAAGTAAATCCAATTTCCTGGCCATTGTTATTCTCTTCACAACTCATCTGCAACATGAGAAAGCACGCAGATGGAATTATGTTGATGTTTTAGAAGATGAAGGTGAAGAAGAATTTGCATGTGGTTTCCCGTGCCAAATACGAAATTGACTCGGTAGAATGAAAACCTACCCCAGCAAATTGAATTATTCAGAAATCATTTTACCTTTAGTTTCTGGTCAAGGAACGCAATATATAATCGGGTTGACTAGTCGTCATCTTCTTCTTCTTCTTGTTTAGAAATACTAGCTACTGCTTGGATTCCTGGGAATTATCCTTAGCAGCAACAAGCTGCTGCTGATTCAAGGGCCGTACACCACCTCGCTGCTGCCCAATCTGCTGGTAGAAGTGGCTAAAAGCTTGGGAATTAGACACTCCAAAATGCGGATCCTGTGAAAGCCCAAGCTCCAAACCTGGAACCTGGGGGTTACTACCATTGAGCAGCGACGAAAAACTCACAAAACCCATATTCATATTTGGAAATTCAAGCCCCTGGAACCCATAGTTGTGGTGGATATGATTGGAGTTCTCATTCCCAAAATTTAAAGCTGATGTGGATTGCTCTGAAACTTGAACAAGCCCTGATCCAATTCCATTACTAGAAGACCATACCCCACTTGGGATTTGGGATCTTCCTAAATTACCCCCCAACATTGCCCAATTATTCCTATCTTTGGACCCAGTACATGCCCCTAGTCCCATTTTGGTATGCAGACCAGCAGAGACAGAGTTCCCCTGCGCACAAACAGAGGCTCCAGCAGCCGCCAGAGCTGAAGCGGGAATAGTCCCAGTTCCAGTTGCAGCAATGATGGATGGTTCCGATTGCTGCAACAACCACTGAATTGTCTCGCCATCGGATTTGTGACCCAATTCTCGGGTCAATTGGAAAATCCTGGCGGCGCAGAGAGCAGGCATCCTTATTCTTCTACCTCTGCCATCTACTTTCTTGTGCCTGTCTTTGTTTGAGCTTCTCTTGGGAGCTAGTTGCTTCTTGTTATCATCTTTGCTCCCAATCATGATTTGCAAATTTTTTATTTCTGCAGGTTGATTGTTCTCTGCTTTTTGAGGAGTCAAGCAGGTGGGCACCTCTTGTGGATGATGATTTGAGCCCTTGCCCTTGCCCTTGCCCCTAGGCTCCATGTAAACTCAATTATGGGGCCTCCTTGATTGGCGAAGGTTAACTCATTTGGACTTTTCTTTCTTCCCCTTTCAAATTTCAATGCCTCCCTTTGCTTTATTGTCCATATGTTGGAACCACAAAATTTCAATTTAAAGTTACCACTCAATGACTTTATGTCAACTTTTTTCTCTTAGTCACTAAGGGAAAAAAATAAGAGCAATATTTTCTCCCTTTTTTAATTTTTACATTATTCTAAAACAAAAAAGAAAAAAAAGTGGACATAATTTAATTATTAATATGTATGTCTAGAATAGAAAAGGAGGAAGTAGGTTTTGTTAATCTGGTTTTCCCTCCCACTATATTATCTCCCTTTTGAATAAAGAAAAAATAAGATTTTACCTAATTCAGGTGGGACGGCAAATTCTGATCACTACCCCAGAAAGCAAAAGTTTAAACTCTAGACTCATAATTACATTAAAAAAAATGGCTCAATAGGAATTAACCAACCAAAGGAATACAAATAACTAATCCTACCATTAGGGATGGTAAAATAATTTCCAACCTTTCCACTCAATTCAATCATTGAGGGGTTTTTTTTTTAAAATTAAAATAACCTCGATTTTTTATTACTATTCTTTCAATCAAAGTCATATTTAATTATTATATCATTTTTAATTTGTTACCTAAAATTTTCACTAATCTATATATAATATTATTTCAAAATATATAATAAAATTTATATTGATATTTTATTATCCCTAAAAACAATTAGTCATTTCATTAAAAATTATTGTGTTACTTCAATAAATTATAAAAAAAGGTGTGATTTATCGAGTTAGATCGAATCTGAATTGAACATATCTTTAATTTTTAGGGTTGGATTTGAAATAAATAAATTAATATTTAATTCGTCATCGAGTCATGATTGAATTAAGTTAAGAGTAAATCAAAGGGATAAATTCATACATGAATTTTGATTTATTATGCAATTTGATACATGAACTTTGATTTATTGTAATTATACATATAAAATTTTTATTGTGGCTTAAATATATATATATATATATATATATGTGTGTGTGTGAAACTTTAATTTTGATTCAATCGTACTCATTTAAAGAAATAAAAATTTCAATTTATTTTATATTGAATAAATATAATTAATTGTATGTGCAATATATAAACATAAAATGATGTTATATCAATAATTTATGAGAATTGGATCAAATAAAAATTTCATTTATAAAATTACATATAATTAAAATTCATATATAAAATTGTATATTAAAGTAAAATTAATATATAGTTTTAAAATTCATCCCTAAATAAAATAAAATTCAGGATAAGAAAAAGACCCCTGCTCGACTAGTTGCCATCTCTAGGTACTGTAATACAATAAATCTCACACACTTTATTTCCCTATATTCAAATAGAAAACGAGTTACGTGTGTGCTATGTATATATCCTTTAGTATGCTTGTAGTCGGTATAGTGGGATAATATAACTTATAGTCCCTGAATTTAGTAATTAAGTCCATTGTTTTGTAGCACATGAATTTGATAACGTGTCATAATCTCAAAGCATAATGTCATTAAATCTTGATCAAATCCAATTGGAAGAAAATGGAATGGATCTAGTAAACAAATAAAGAAAATCAAATCAATAGAAATGGTAAAAAGGAAAGATCTCAAATTAACTGAAACCGTAAAAAAAGTGGAAGGAGGGAATGAGTGTGGCTGGCATTGCCCAACAAGAGAGCCAACGAAAACAAAGGAATAGGGATGGAGGAGTCCCCACAATGTACGTGGCGATGTTCAACCAATCATGGAAACTACAGTAAGTCCTTGTGATTTGTAATCCTATCATTAGAAATTTATGGCAATCACGCGTCCTTTGTGCCTAAAATTGATAATCCTCTTATCCCTCTGGAACGCTGTAAGAGAGAGGATTATGCTTTGTCTCGAAAACTGAAGCAGAGGCAGTGGTCAGTTACTAATTTACTACCGGAGGATGAATGGGGTCCAACTCCCAACTCCAGACCCACCTTGCTCGAGTTTAGCAAGTGGGTCCTTGAATCTTGTTTACATTCAACTTTATCTGCCATGCATGCAAAACTCCATAACCAGGCTTTTTGTTTTTATGCTTCTTCTTAACCACATAATTGGAACATGATGCTTTCCTTGAGATACATGAGGAGGAGTTGGAAAGCAAAGTTCAATAGTGGTTCAGCCAATTATTTTGACGCGAAGGGTACTGTTGTTTGCCCCATAAAACCAAGCCAAAAACCACTAGGTTCAGCAAAAAGGGAAATGAAAATGATCTCAATAACTCAACTAGCCAAGACTTTTGTTTGGATCGTAAGAAGAAAGTTATTAAGTTCAAAGTTTTAAGATCATCCATACGTTTACTTTAGCTGCACCGGTTTTCTCATATTTGCTGCCAGCTTTGGGGACAAGGGGGCCCTCTAAAAAAGTTTGCTACTGACGTATCACCCAACTTCAGTTAAATTTGAAGCTTCTACAAGGTTATCGTTTTCGTAGGTTTGAAAATTTTGCTTCACAAATTCAGCATCCATCATAAATCTCTCTAGACTTCTACGTACGTGTTTTAGTTTTTCTCCATATGAACGCCTTTGGTTTCATATTATTTGGGTCATTGATTCAGCACTACAGAATGAAATCTAGCTGTTCTAGATGAATTACTTCTTTCTTTGGCATGCCTGCCCGCCCCATTATGAAAAGTTGTCAATCGAGCAGATCACAAGGTTGATCTTGGCGGTTGTTCAGTCATTAATTTGTCTCAAAATTCATGTTTTCGGTTTATATAGTCAAATTTTGTATGCTTTAACCACCAACTTGTCTACTTTTTTTTCCCTGTTTTCTTTTTTATATTGACTATTTATGGATTTTATTTTCTTGGTGCCTAGTATTCTGTGTCCTATTCATTTTAAGGTTGCAAATCAATTCAGGTCTATTTCTTTGTAAAACCTACCCTAAAAAACGAGTAGTTGAAAACATTAATGACCATTCTGGAAGCCAATCTAACTCCTTTCTCCCCATAGGATTACCATATAATAAAATGAAATTTATTGTAAATAAAAGAGAAAAATAAAGATGGTATTTTTGGTAATTCTAGTCCTTTACAAACTATAATGTTTCTTGTTATTTTTCTTTATTTATCACTCACATCATAATATCATGTACCATATGAATATATGAATCTCATATGTAAGTATCTAACTCATCCATATCATACCATAAATATATGAAGGATCGTATATTTCACAATATAATGTTACCATCGTATATATGAATTTGAGAACTAGAGCCCACTCTCTTTAAAATTTTCATTCTTCAAAAACTAAAGTCTATTTTCTAAGCAACCAAGTATTCGAGAATAACAAAAAAGATCATTTTGGTTGAAAGCCACGAATTAATTGGATCTTGTTGAGTTTAAAAAATATAGGTATTAACTTGTGGAGTGCGCCTCGTATTTACGAGCCGACGTCATGACGAAACAATCACGACGCCACGACAAGAAGATTGGCCATGTCCCAACAACGCGAAGAACAACGTTTGGACAAGGTGCATGTGTCGTTGCAATGTGGCGATGTGTTCCACAATTCAACTAAGTTTTCTTCTCTAGTTAAACACTGTTATTGCTTACCAATTAAACTCTGATCAATATAGGTTATTTTAGTCCTATTTAATCTACAAATTTAGCCTATAAACGGGGTTGCTATAACCTGGAATAATAATCTTCATCATATTTAAGATTGAGAGTTTTGTGAGTTTTAAGGAATTTCGTGTTTTAGTCAAAGTGCTTTGTTCTTTCAGAATTTAGGGTTATTTATTGAGATTATCTTCATCTTGCATTCTCTCAGTTTTTGCTCATTTAGTGAAGTCTTTTTTGTCCGTGGTTTTTTGTCCTCTTTTTTGGAGGAATTTTTCGATGTAAATATTGATGTGTTTAATCTTATCTACTTTTATTTTTATTTTCTCGTTGCATATACGGGTCGATCCCCAACATAATTTGATAAAGTTTATTGCTATAGATAGCATATCACAATTTGATTTTTTGAAAAAAAATTAAAATTTTGTTGTGCAAATTTTTGGCTTTCTCAACCAAAATTTTCAACAATTTCTATTGGAGCAAGCTTGTGTTATATACTTGATGTAAAATGATTGTTGCATTTTTCTACTTTATTTGATTGATTAAATTATCAAAAGTGACAGTTTTAGTTTTATGCATGTTTTTGGATTATATATGTGATTGAATGTTTGAATATTATATAATATGTATTTTGTCAAAAATTGTGGTTCCTACAATTAAACCGATTGCATTTTTGGTTTGTAATTAGGTCATGGACTCTCATCTCCATGCAAGCTTTTTTAAGTTTTTCCTTGTAAAATTAGAAAATTTTATAGGCTAAGAACGGACTAGGTTTTAGTCAACCCTAAAGCGTTGTGACAGAACCCAAGAAAGCATGGCAGACCCATAACCCAGATTGGACGGAGAAATGAATGATGAATGAAGGACTGTCGTTGCTAGCAGTTGACAAGCTGAAGCATAGGCATCATTGGACAAAGTGTCACGGGGCGTGCGGCTCATCGCGCAAGCTAGGCGCGTGGGGAGCACACGACACCCAGAGCCTCGCGCCCCAACAAATACATCAGCCCACACGGTACATGAGGTGCCAAGACCTCACGCTCCTCGTAGGCACATGAAGTGTGCGACGTGGGCTAGGCATCACGCCCAATCGATGGCCAACCAAGCAAAAAGGTGAGTGATTTATGTAAATTTCACATTTTAGTGATTTATTTTTACCTAAAGTAAGAAAGGTGAATGAGGATGAGGTCGTAAATCATTGTTTATACCATTAGTTGTGGAATTCTTCTCTGGACGAATCGTCGTAAATGTAAATTGAATTAACAATCTCTCATGTTAAATCTTTTATTCTTTCTACATTTGCTTATAGATTTATCATTTAGTATACAATTCGATGTACCCACGCACGCCTCACTATCACCTACTCCTAATATAGAACCAATCTCAAATTGCATGGGATCGAAGGTAGTGTTATTGATGACTTGTAACTAAGGTCTACAAGTCTAATAGAAGGGTAATTAAGGTATAAAATTATAAGCAATGACTTTGAACATGATTATGGAAATTATTTAGATATGTTGTTACAAGATAAAAAAAATTATTTATTTATGTAATAAGTATTTTATATTATTTTTTATCCGTCAATAATTTGTTTTATGTATCTTTTACAAGTTATGTTTATATTTATTTTCTCGTATATTAGTTTTTACTGTGTTTAAAATATCATGAAATTTGTATAATAATTTTTCATACATGATAGGATATAGGATTATAAATTTATGTATATATTTATACTTTGTTTCATATAAATTTTGACAAGTCCATATTTGTATGTCATGTTTTTGTTATTTTTCGCATTATATCACGTTTTGCATACTTTATTATTGCAATTTATAGAATAATTTATTTGTTCATATCATGTCCTAATTCATAACATATTTATGCATAACTTGTTAGAGTGATTTAATTTTTTAAAAATAAATTAGGTGTTTGTATCGTGCTCTAATTACTTTTTCTTGTGTAAAGTAATATAAATTTATAAAATTCTTTACACATTAATAATTCATTTTATATAACCTTTAATATATTATTATATTTGTTTGAGGATAATTATCCTATACACCACCAATAAAATAAAAAAATTCCACAAACAAATCTAGATTTTTACCATTTGTTTTTAAAATATAATGAAATGATTAGTATTTATCTAATTTTCAAAAAAAAATAAATATTAATTACGAATTTTAAAATTATTTCATATCCAAAATAATTATCCAATCCACCATTAAAATGAGATTGATGAATTTAAGTAAAATTAGATTTTTATATTATTTTAATTATATATGCGCGTAGAAAAGTGGGGGCGCCCTTGTTCCTTAGAATGGAATTCAATTTGAAGTTGTCAATTTCTCTGTTTTATTCCTTTTTTAGATTGCGCAATAGCTTGTTTCTATTTTTCTTTCTTTTATTTTTATTATTCTTGTAAAAAACCTCCCTTGCATATAATGCTTTTAGTGAGTAGTTAAATTTCTCATCTGACCAATATACAATTCGAGAGAAAGCAGTGAGATTTAAAATCGCATTTAAAATTTTTTAATTCGGTATTTATTTTTATTTTTATTTATGAGATTGATATTATCGTCTCATAAAGTTGTATTGACATCGAGTAAAAAAGAATTTGTTAATTCGATGTTGATAGGCGTACAGTTAGAAATATCAAATTGATCGTTTGTCGTATTCAATTTACCGAAGAGCATATTTGCATGTGCGGTTAAATAGTTGGTTAGATCCGTCAAGGAAAATAGCAATCGGATCTAAACGATCTGCGCGGTTGAAGTTGTTGGTTCGAGTTGGACCATTCTAGTTCGCAGGCTACCAAAGAGCTAAACCATGGATGTGTGTTTTGTGATTGTTTGTTCAGTAAAGGTTAGTTGTTGGGCGTTCCCACAATTAATTTATACACGGAAGGGTTGATGGTCTGAGGCATCCTCAATCATCATAGTTGCCTTATCGATTGAAGGAGAAGATTTGTTATTGAGGATCGATTTGAAATCATAACAAAAATCGAGCCTGAAGCTAGAACTTCATCAAATCAATTTATTCAATTTAATTTTGTTTCTATTTATTTTGACTGTTATTTTAATTTCAATTATCTCTATTATTTTTACTTTTATCATATTTAAATTCTCTTTTTTTATTTTTACATAAATCATCATACGTCATGGGCACAACAGTTACCTAGCATGCAACCTGGTAAAATCAACACGATAATTTTAAATATCCAAATCTTAATGGGGTGTATCTTACTACTTATACTTCTATTTATTCATTGTTTTAAAAGGACTCGACACCCATTAAAATACGTTTCTTCCAACTTCAATATTGATAAAAGATGTGAAAGAAAACAAAAGTACGGTGAAAGGGTTAAAGCGAAGAAAAGCAAAGGAACAATACATCACATTCCAACAAATGAAGTCATCTCAAATCAATCAACACTATATGTATAATAGGTAGTGTAGGAGAATCATGAAAGGTGTTGGTCATGGAGAAATTCCCTTTTCTCTGATTCAAGTAACATAACATTTTTTTGGCAATTCCCGGAAAATAACAAACGAGGCATGTGATGGCTGGCTGTAAGGAAGATGCATGTTGCACAAAATTACAAAAGCTAGCCATGTTCCTCAACACTCGCTCGTGACCCATACTGCCTTTCTTACTTACTGTAAACCAAACCCTACATCTATGTTCCTCTCCACTCACAAAATCAGACAATTATTTGTACCATAACTTTGCTTTCCCTTGCCCAATCCTCAGGGGCGAAACCAGATGGGGCTGGCAAGGCCCTGACCCCCCAAAAATGAAAATTTTTCCTTTTAGACCCTTAAAATTTTAAATTAGTAAAAATAAAATTACATTTTGACTCCCCTAAAAATGATAAAATTTTAATTTAATATTTTAAAAATTATATTTTTATTATCATAAAAATTATAATTTAACTTCGATGCCCTTTACAAAATTTTCTGCTTTCGCCCTGGAGCAAACACAGCAAAACCTGTGTGTTAGTGTTGATTGGTTGGGCTTTTCAGATTGTTTTAAGACAAACAAAACTGTCCTTGTAACTTTGTGGGCTTTTCAGATAGTTTTGAGACAGTCCAACTATCTGAATTTTGTATTTGATGGATTAAATGATGGCTAATTCCTAACCCTATTAATTATTAATTATAGAAAATTCAGTTAGGACTGTCTTCGGTTTCAATCGTTGTCCCCCCAGATAATGTTTGACGCTTAATCAAAAGATATTTTATTGTTCTTTTAAAAAAGGATTATTAGTATGCAATTTAATCCTTCAACTATATCCTATCTTATAATGTGGTATTTAAGGGAAATTTTCTTAATGTAATTGTCAGACAAGTTAGTCCATGGCTTAACGGAACTTTGATATCACATTTATTGCCTAGTTGCTATTTTTTTTTAAATTTAGTGACATAATATAATCTCTTAAATCTAGTTAAAACTGAATTAATTAATTGAATTAAATTAATTCGATTAATTCATTGATCACTAAAATTAATTTGGTGTACTTAGTTTAGCAGAGATTAATTAAAAGTTTTGATTAGAAATAGATTAATTAACTAAATTAATAATTTAACTTAAATTTAAAACAATTTAATATTTATTTAATAAATACTAAAAATTTTACCATACGTGTATGCGTGTGAAAACAACGTATTTAAAACACAAGTGTGCATTTAACAATAACATACAATAAATAAATAAAATGTATATTTAAAACTAATAATAATACTCTATATATTGCGAAATAAAATATGTAATATACTTGGGTGAAACCTTTTGTGTAATACTATTAAAATGTACCAAAAAAATTAAAATGAAACATTGATTGTAGTGGTAAAATTAAGGTTTTATGTATGTTGATAATGTGTTCAAATATTAATATATGTAAATTTTATACTAATTTTATTAAAAATGTAAAAAGACAAAAAATCATTTGTACACGCCAATATTGGGATTGAATTTAGATATTTTTAGATAACTTATTTGCAACTTTAATGACTTCCTTTCAAATTGCAAATTTAATTCAAACTGAGTTTAATTAATTAAGATAAATATCAAAATAAATGTATATGTTGAAGCCTAATTCTAACCGAGCCCAAACCAAACTCATTTTAAATTTATTTTAAGATTAAATTTGTTTTAAATTTAAGTTTATTTTAAATTTAAATTTAATTTGAGTTTAAATTTATTTTCAAATTTAAAATTATTATAAATTGAATTAAAATGTCCAATTACAAATGTCTAAATTACAAAGGTCAATTGGACCCAAAACTAGACCTAAATACTAATGGATCTAAACAGACCCAAACTTAGGCCCAATTGTGCTGGCCCATTACACACATATGCTCCCATTTTACTGCTGCCACCCTCAACCAATTGAGACATGCCACGTCATCAACAATGTCACCTCTCCTCTGCCATCACCAACTTGCTTCACCATTGTCAGCCACTGACCATCATCACATTCAACCTTACCCTGCCACCGTCGAAAGCATCACCCACTACCATCATCACCTGCAAAAAATAAAGGAGCAAGGAACAGAGGCAAGAACAAAGACAAAAGAACAGTATTGTTGTAATTGTTTTGGCTATAAAAGCCATTCTTTAAATCTGTAACGGGGGGGATTTTCTCTCTTTCTTTTACCAGACACGATTAATAGAAAAAACACAAAAAAAATTTCACACCAAATCTTTACGAAGAGTGGTTGAACACAAACAACAGAGAATCAATGCAAAAAATATACAACGAAAATCAATAGAAAAAAAGAAGAGATTGAATCCAGCAAAAACATCAAGCAGTCGAACACGAAGAACAGATCCAAAATTTTGAAGATTGTTACAGAAAAGAAGAGTGATATGTATATAAAAAAGGGAGAAGAATAAAACGGCAGGTGAGAGATTTGTTTTGATATTCATATACGCATGTGCATTTGTCCTTATTTTCAAGCAAAGATTTAGTTTTTTTTTCTCTAAAGAAAAAAGGGGAAAAAATATATGGAAAATGGCGTCATCTCACTTACCTGGACAGCGCATGCGCTGGCTTGAATGGCGGAGCTATGGTGGTTGGAGACTGACCCTTCAATCGATGAAGGGAAGGTTCCAGAGAAAATAAAAAGAGCAAAACCCTTTTTTTAAGAGTGAAATGAAAATGAAGTCTTAGCATAATTTTTAGATTAAAAATCTCCAAGAAAACACTGTCGTTTCTAAAATAAAAAAAAGGTTCAAAGTGTAAAAATGGAAATTTCTAACGAAACCCTCTTTTCTTTTATATCTTCCCAAATCGGTTAATTTGTTTTAATTTAGCAAACAAATTTCACTCTTTTTTAAATTTCACCCCTGAGCCTTTTTCTAAAAAATATTATAATGGTAGATTTCAATTTGACTTTCGTTTTTCTCCACAGTTTCGAATTTAAACCTTTTATTTTCAACTTAATTTTTTTACTTTCAAATCAATGTTCAAGTAATAGTCCATTTTCTTTTATCTTTTCAAACCGATGATTTCTGTTCATTTTGGTCAACTCAATTTCATTTCTTCTCTTTCATCCCACTAAATTTTTAAGCCTTAGTTTTTTTTTGCTTTATATTCCTTTTGATTCAATTAATATTCAAATCCATTTATTTATTTATTTTTCTATCTTTATTCCTTATTATTTCTTTTTTTCTCTTTTTCTCTTTTTCGAATGGACTTCTAGCAGTCCCTTTCACTAAGGTTAAGTGTTTAGCTCATCCATTTTAAGTTTTTCTTAATTATTATGTACATGGCTCAATATTATTTTTATTTGTTTTCAGTGTTTATCACATTATGCTACATGTTGTACATCATTGCTTTATCCATGGTTCTTGTGAATAATATTTCACGTGATGCATCCTGAATATGTTTTGACCCCAAAACTTTTTTAAAATTATATTTTGACCTCGAAAATTTTCTAAAATTACACTTTGACCCCAAAACTTTCTAAAAAATTACATTTTGACCCTAACTTTCCAAAATTCCATTTTAAACCTAATTTCACCCAAAATTACCATTTTACCCCCAAATTTTCCAAAATTTCATTTTTGACCTCGATTTCACCCAAAATTACCATTTTACTCCCAAACTTCCCTAAATCCCATTTTTAACCTCGATTTCACCTAAAATTACCATTTTACCCCCGAATCTTCCAAAATTCCATTTTTAACCTCGATTTCATCAAAATTACCATTTTGTCCCCCGAGAGTCTAAAATTACCATTTTGCCCCTGGGTATCCAAAAGTCCCGTATTCAACCCCGATTTCATCGTTTTTTCTTCCTCACCAATATTTGCATTTACTTGCATCTGCATCTTACATTTTCGCATATTATTTATCTGCTTATTATATTATTTCGTATTTAGTTTCTCTTATTAGTCGCTATTCATATTTTAAACTATTGTATTCATTTTCGAAGCTATTTTAAAGAATCGAGGCAATATTTCGTTCGTGCGTAAACTTCGAAAAATCATGCCCTAACGTGTCGGGTGTGATTTCTTCGTATAACTCTCACGAATCGAATATCCTTTTCAATATTTTTGCGCCCGTTCACTTCGAGATTCCGAGAATGTCGTATCCTAACGTGTTGGTCGCGACTTTAATTCTTCGTGAAAATCGAAGTAAACGGGTAATCCATTTTTAGATCCTTCAAATCATATGTTCTAGGATTGCATTTTAACCTTAATATGAAATTTTCAAGTTCTCAAAATATATACGAATGATTTTCGTAACATAAACGAGGCAATATCATTTCGTGTGAAAACTTTGAAAAATCGTACCTTAACGTGCGGGGTGTGATTTTCGTAATTCACGCGAAGGGAATATCCTCTTCAAAAAATTTTCAAAAACATTTCTATCTATATCCGAAAGATTTTAAAGCAAATGAGACAATATTCCTTCGCGTGAAGACCTCGAAAAATCGTGCCCTAACATGCTGGGTGTAATTTTCGTACAAATCACGCGATCAAATACTCTCTTCAAAATTTCCCGAAATGTCCTTCAATTTCAAAGCTCCGAGAATATGGTGCCATAATGTGTTGGACACGACTTTAGTTCTCATAGAGGCTCAGAATACGGGGACAAGTGTTCTTAAAAAGATTTCTTTAAAAAAATATATATGAAACCTTTCAAATAAACATCGCATTTTAAACTTTACTGTTTTCATAAAATAAGACCCGAAAATAATCATGTGGTACCAATTTTGGGCGTATGAGGGTGCTAATCCTTCCTCATGCGTAACCGACTCCCGAACCTATTTTTCTGGATTTTGTAGACCGATATTTTTAACGTTTTAAACGTTTTGTGGTGATCCAATCACACCCAAATAAGAGATTGGTGGTGACTCCCTTTTTACTCCCATTTTTCTAATTTTAAAATAATTTTTCGAAACTTCGTTTTCGAAGTGGTTTCGACATTATATATTTATTTCTTTAAATGTGTACAATTGAATCAAAATCAAAATTTCATGTATACATATCAACTATAATTTAAGCTTCGCAGTACATAAAATCAAAACTCATATATTAAATTGTACATTAAACAATATATAAATTTAATATTTATGCCTAATTAATTTCCAAAAAAAAGTAAGTAAAAACCCAACAAGTGACTCCAGTGGAAAAGAGGATGTTGTTGATCCTAAGGGTTCCCGGTTCGAGCACCTGTGTGTGCAAGATGTGTGCGCGTTGTCAAAAGGCTAAGAAATAATTAACATCCATTTGTTGTTACTCAAATGGATCCCCTCGCCAAAGTGCCATCATCCCTCTTCAAAACCATGATCAGGCATGTAAATAGATTGTCATGTGGATGTCACAAAAACAGTTAATTAATTTTTTGAAAGATCGAAATTAAATTATAATTTTTAACAGTTTATATCTTTATAATTTTTAAATAATTAAATTAAAATTTTAACATTTTTAGAAATATAAGTGTAATTTTACCTTTACAATTTTCTGGGGACCTGCCAGCCCTTCCAAACTACCCCCTGAGTTTAGCTATGAAGTTGGATCAGTTCTCTGGAATCAATTTGAATCTGATATTTGATGAATTTTAGGGTGAGCTGACATAAGAGAAATAAAAGTTTTTGTGAGATCAACACCAACCTCGTGCATTCAGTTTCATTTTTGTCTTTTTCTCCTCTCCTTGAACGTTACATATATTTGGTCACCTCCTGTTTTTCATTTTTTGTTCTTCACTTAATATAACACCCTCCTCCTTCCTTTACTTTTCCTCCATTTCGTCAACATGGAGAAGAAGAAGCTCTACACTCATCTGCTTATTCTTCTCCTCCTCATTAGTCTGTCATCATCCCTAAACGTTCCAGCAATATTTATCTTTGGAGACTCAGTTTTTGATGCTGGAAACAATCATTTTATCAAAAACTGTAGCGTACAGGCAGATTTCCCACCTTATGGCTCAACATTTTTCCACCATCCCACCGGCAGGTTCACTGATGGCAGAACAGTTGCTGATTTCATCTGTGAGCTACCTCCTACTTAAGTTGTTGATTTCCTTTATTTATTTTGAACTTAATTATTAGGGTTGAATTGATTAAAACGGAATGCATGCAGCACAATTTATCGGCATTGGTTTGCAACAACCATACCTAGAGGCACAGATTGCTGTGATGAATGGTAGTAGAAAAGAGTATCCATCAAACGGAGTCAACTTTGCTAGCGCTGGGAGTGGTGTTCTGCAAGGAACCAATAAAGACTGGGTATGTAACTCTCGTACTTCCTTTTTTCTACTTTAAATACACAAAAGCCAAATCATAATTAAAAATTTCCTACACTGAAATTCTAATGTTTAATAACCAAGATGAAAGATACCTTCAAAAGAACCATGATGAAAGATTGAAAAATAAAAGATGATCAGAGTGAAAAAAAAAACCATGATGAAAGAACTTACACGTTCTTCACGATAACTATTTGATTTTACTAGGAATTTTAAGGTTTCAAATAATTCTCTGAATTCTCCCATCATTATTCTTAGAAAATGAACATTTATTAACCAACTTCTGAGATTTCTACTTTTTCAATTCCTTGTAGCAAGAAATTTCTTTAATAGTAACTTTTGCTTCTGATATCCAATTTCCCATTACCTCTTCATCCCAGGTGTTAGCATCCTTATTCAACCACTCCATCCCTTTCACAGTGAAATTTAGAGTTTTATGTTACTAACAGTTTGGTGATTGATGGCACGCCACAGGGAGTGATACCAATCCAAGAACAACTACGACAATTCAACACGTTAATACAACAAAAAGCGATTAATAAAAGTGTAGTCGAGGGATCTCTTTTCTTTCTGGAGTCAGGATCTAATGACTTATTCAATTACTTCCTTCCATTGGATCCCCCGAAACTGGATCCAGACGCCTATGTAGAGGCCATGATCAAAGAAGTAACCAACCTAATTGACCAAATTTACAAAATGGGTGCTCGCAGAATTGTTGTGTTCTCACTAGGCCCGGTTGGGTGCGTTCCAGCAAGAGCCCTCTTGCCTGCTGCCCCTATCAACCGCTGCTATGGAAAGATGAATGCAATGGTCAAGAAATACAATAAGGGATTGGAGATCTTGGTGAATGATATCCCCACAAGACACCCTGGTGCCATTGGTGTTTATGGAGCAGTTTATGACACTGTACAACACATCCGGGCAGCTCCAACTCGTTATGGTATGATTTTTTTGTAAGCATATGGATTTATAAATGCTATGTATAATAACATGCTTGATTGAGCAGGTTTCTCTAACGTGAGTAGCGCCTGCTGTGGAGATGGACGTCTGGGAGGGCAGGTGCAATGCGGTAAGGAAGGATATAAAATTTGTCAAAATCCTCAAGGGTTCTTGTTCTGGGATTACTTCCATCCAACCCAACACACCTATGAACTTATCTCCAAAGCTTTATGGGAGGGTAACAAACTTCGAATTAGGCCTATTAATCTAAAGACTCTAGCCAATCTCACCCTCGCACTTGTTTAATGCTGTTTCTTATATAAGTATATATTTAATAATTGGTCCTAATTCTTTTCTCCATGTTTCCTCATTATTCATCCAAGGTTTTTAAGCTCCAAAATATTTAAGAGGTGTACTAGCCTTCCTTATTATTCGTCTAATGAGGGAAGATATTGTTGTTGTAATATAACCAAAACAGTTAATTGCACTGGATATGATACTCATTTTAAATTGATTCCCAAACTTTAAAATATTCTAATTGCATCCCCAAACTATCATGACTATATTAATTAGGTCCATTCATTATTAAAGTCATTGAATAACACGCCAAATATTAAGTAGCTAAATTTAAAATAATTTTTAAAAAAATAAAACGTTGCAACATAACTTTTAAAAGTAAAAAATAAAAAAAAAGTAAAATTGAAAAAAGGAGAGAGTGAATGATAAAGTATCCGTAAAAGCTCCAAAAACCTCAAAACAAATATTTTTACAACATTCATTTTAACAATATTAATTATTTTTTTCTTAAAATTTTCATTTTAGATTATGTCGTATAAGATCCCATATATTATTTAACGGTTAAATTAATGTTTTTAGTAACAAAAGGATCTAATTGATATAACATTAGTAGTTTAAACACTACAACAAATTTGATTATTTGTGACGTCTAAAATATTATCACAAAAAATTACATTAATATCACTACTTTTATTTGGCGGACGTCGAATTATATTTGGCGACACAAAATTCATCACGTTGGTCACATTATGTGTGTTACTAAAGATTAAGAGTGATAATGTATTAAGTTTCATTATGTGCTTTGAGAATATAGTATTCTGTGACAACAAATAGTGACAGGGAATTATATAAGATTTCATGTTTAGACAAAATGGGTTTTGAGATTTTTATGAAGAATAATTGTTGTTCCTTTTATTTTAATGGTATTTTCTATGCTTTTGTACAACTGGTATAATTGTTATTCTTGTACATTTTAGATCATGATATGTTTATTTTTAACATAAATATTAAAAAATCAAAAATAATTTATTCAAATCAAACTTATATTCGGTTTTATCGTTTAGGTCTCATAAGTGAGAGTACCATTTCCAAGCTCCATAAAGATGGTTATTAATTCACTTATTTTCAAACATTTTGAAGCTTGTAAATTTTGCTTGTTGGGCAAAATAACTAAAACTCTTTTTACCAGTAAAAGTGAGCGAACTAGTGATTTATTGGGCCTAATACATAATGATGCATATGGACTCATTGGAGGAGTCAAAAAAAAATTGGGGGGTTGAAATTAAATTGTATATTTTTACGATAGTACAAATATAATTCATCATTTTTAATAGCCTATATCTTTATTATTTTAAAGGGTCAAATTAAATTTTTATCATTTTTAAGGGGCCAAAATGTAATTTTACCATTACTAATTTAAAATTCTATAAATTATAAAGGGCCTAAATTAAAAATTTACCATTTTAAAGGGGCTATAATATATATACAATGGAAAAAATTGCAAAAATCTTAATCCTTGAGGGGATTTACTTAAATTTTTGGGAGGGCCATAGTGTAAATTTATAAAGGAACAAATTGAAATAATTTAAACTTTGGGGGGGCAGGCCTTAATGTGACTCTGCCACTGTATGGACCAATGGATACATAGACTAGAGGTGGTTTTCAATACTTCATAACCTTTACTGATGATTTCAATAGGTATGAGCATGTTTTTTCTCACGCGTCATAAATTTGAAGCCCTTGAAAAGTTTAATGAGTTGAAAAAGGAGTACAAAATCAATTGGACAAAAGTATCAAGACACTTTGATTGAATCAAGGTGAAGACTTTTTGAGCTTAGAGTTTGATGAGTTTTTAAAGGAAATTAGGATTGACTTACAACTTACTCCTCAAAGTAGTCTACAACGGAGTGGAGCTTATGACTATGAGAGAAGAAATCAAACTATGTTAGATATAGTACTCATAGTACAAAAAATGAACTTCAAGGTTACAATAAAGTTCAATAATTGTGTACGTTTTGTATTGACAGGAACAGTCCACTAAGCACTAAGCGGAATATAGAAAGGATATCAATTTCTATAAAGAATTTCTACAACAATTCTTTATATAACAATCTAAGAATATAAAAGATGGCAAGACAATAGAAAAAAAAAACTTTGTTTTTATGTTTTTTAAGCGTGTCATACAAATGAAAATTCATTTCTATTTATAGAAGATTTCATGTCTCTTCATAGGGAGATACTACCCAAAAAGGTAAACATATATTTAACAATAAACATAATTATTCAATAGACATTTACTTGAATATTGAATAATTATAACTGTTTATTAATAATCAATTGACATAACTTTTGAATTAAGAAACATAATTAATTACTATAAATAATGACAACTTTTGATTAATAATCAAGTGATACAACTTTTGATTATTTATAACTATTAAAATATTATATATATTTTGAAAATATTCCAACAATTACCAGCGATGCATATGTTTAATTTATTGAATTCCCTTGTCCGATTACCTACTGTCGCTATACATTATTTATTTATATATAACCAAAGAATCATCTGATGTGGAAGTTGATATTTCCTGTTAATTGTCTTTGAAGTAACCATCTTTAACAAACACCTAGAAAATATGCATTTGCTGTTAGCCGTAATGATTTAGAACTTGTGCTCAAGCCCTAAACTCCTTTGATTACATATTTGATGGGATGCCTTATCATTAAACTACACTACACCCACCCAAATTTATGCTCTTTACTCTTCACATCCATTCTATTTAGGACGTATATGAATGGAAGTTAATTTTTAGTTGCCCTTCCATTACAAAAATATTAATTACTTTTTACACATTATACATAGATCATAAACCTATGCTCTTTACTCTTCAGATTCACCCTTAAACCGAATCTTAATTCACTTGAGCAACTATCGAAATACTTAAAAATATACGCTTAATAAAATTCAAACTTAAAACACAATAATGTTCAATGCTTATCATTTTAACTAAAACTTCATTTGATCTTTAAGCCGAATCATTTGTTTTTAGCTATATCAGCTAAGAGTCATACATCAAGTTAGCAGGTTGATGAATGGAAAAGAAATTCTCATAATCAGAACTTGGGTTGACAATTGAGAAACACCAGCACAAGCATGGGAGACTGCGCTTAGTCCCTTCGCCTGATAAATCCCCAGCAACAGCTACGAGGGCAAAGAGCTAAAGCAGTAGCATGCCCCAACTGAAATGAAAATGAAAGACGAACCTAAATGTTAATTACAACCAAGATTTATATTAACAAGAAATGTATGCCTAACTTAACAACCATGACAATACCTCAATTGGGTTTTGATTGGAAGATTTACTCTCTTTTTATTATCATTTTTGTAATTGAATCAGAAGGTTTGAAATTGGAGAAAAGGAGGTAGTTATAGTTGTGATAAAGAAGCAAACTCTGAAATAAATTAAATATCATGACTCCCCTCTTCTTGACTTGAATTGAAAATGTTGTAAAGCCCCCCCTTTCACAAAATCACCTTCTCAATTAACTTCAATTACAAGCAAATTATACAATCAAATGCCTCCCTAACCGCAACCGGGCCTTGCATTTCATGTATCTTCACCTTCCCTAATTCCATATTTTATCTTTCATCTTTGTTTTACTGTTGATTTTCGAGGTTTGTAATTATCTTTTTTTTTTCAATAATGTTGTTTTCGACCTTACACATCCTTTCTCTAAGAATGCTATATGCCTTACTATTATACCCAACATTTATTGATCTCACTTACATTATATTACATGTATATTTATTTTATCATTTAATTTATTACATGAAACTTTTGCCAATTTTAAAATATGGAATATTTATCTATCAATACATTATTTAATCTTCTTACTAATTTGGTTCACCCCATCTGAATCCCAACTCAATTGTGAATTTACAAAAAAAAAATCATCATTTGTATAAAAAATACATATACGAACCCAACAAATGGTTCCAGTAGAAAAGAAAATCTTGTTCATTCTAAGAGATTCGGGTTTAAGCACCTGTATGTACAAGGTGTGTGTGTATTGTTAAAAGGTTAACAAAGTATGAACAAATACTATCATGTAATCACACCAGGATATTAAAAAAAATACATACACATGATGAAATTTGAACCCAAAACCTCAAAATTTTCTTTACTTTAACTTTACCATTTGAACTAATGTCACTTTTAATTTTTTTTCATAGATTTTTAACATATGAATTATTTGTATATCTATACTATATTTAAATGGCTTATTAAATTGGTGTCATCCTTTAATCAAGTCCTATAAATTGAACAATTATAAAAAAAAACCCTTCCTTATAAAAAATAATAAATATTATTGTAGGGATATTTTAATCAATTCAAATCATATAAAATCGGAGGAAATTTTTATCATTTCAAAACATATAAGATAAAAAAATGCAGTTGATGCCATTTGAAACCAAATCTCATAATTTTTAATACTTTTACCATTTCAATTTTAAATATATTTTTTTAAAATAATTTGTTACATTGTGTGTTATAATCTAATATATACTAAATATGGTTAATCCAACCATTGGATTAAACATTCACGATTTGATGATGATCAACCCCCAGCCCCCACCCGGACCACTCTGGGCTGTTGAAACTTCAGGGATACTGAAAAGGAAAAAGACCCCTAAGGCTATCTTGGTAAATATAATCAAATCTAGAGAATATTTACGCAATTCCATAATAACAATTTCACACAACAAAAAATCACTTCAACAACAAACAAATATGTTAATAGCTTGAAATTATAAAATATAAATTATTAATATATCAAATTTTGCAAAACATCTATTTACACAAATATAAAATTAAAGTAGTTTTACACCTACAATAAATATTTTAACAATACAATTGTCGAATTTTATATCTCATTCATATAAATTATGCATGTCAAATTTGACATAAATTTAAAATTTGTAATTATTTGTTTTTTGTAAAAAAAATTCAACCATTCAAGAAATATTAATATATACAATATTTTAAATTGATATGATAGAGATATTGGATAAGTTTAAAATTTTATATACATAATAATTTTAATTATACTTATAATTTTTTTTGATGAATTACAATAATAGGATAATATTCGAATAATCAATGCGATCTGAACTCAAGCCACACTATTGATCACCAGATCATTACATGGTGTTTAGTATACTTATAAATTTAATGATGGAATTATTTGAAATCTTAATAGTAGAAAAATATATAGGTAAACGTATTTCCCCATCAAATTTTATATAAATAAAAGTACCTTAGGTGAATTTAAATGACTTAAATACCCTTAAGGAAATGCTTAGTAATGGTTTGAAAATCCAATCGGGGGAGAAACTGTAACTACATTACAAAGGGTAATTCTGTTTAAACGGTTTTAGAAACCATCAACTTTTTCCTTCCCTCCAATTCTCTCATGCTATAATAAACCCAGTCTTCTCCTTCTTCTTCTTCTTCCTTCATTTCTCAAATTCGCTCCACTTTCCTTTTCTTCTTTTGGCTCTCTCCAAACAAACAACAAGAATATATATATTATATATCGAAGAAGAGATTTCTCACTCACTCTCTTTCGCTGTTCGGAAGAGAAAATCACTAGTGTTACAGTTGAGGTTCAGGTGAGCGTCAAATTTTCTCAATTTCAATGAAATCTACTTTCTGATGTTTTTGATTCGATATAATTTCTTTTAGATTTTTTTTCTGTTATTCCTAAAAGCTTTTCCAAGCTTCATTCGGAAATGCAAAACGACAATTTTGCAACCGTCTATGGCGACCTCGCGGCCAAGCAATCGAAAGATCACCAGAGCGACGGAGTTTCCTCATCCTCCACTTCCGCCGCTTCTGTCTTCGCTCTCTACCATCCTCGCATCCTCATGCAACAACATCAAGATATGATCAACCGACACAACCTCTGCCTCACTCGCCTCCGTGAAGCTGCAAAGGAAGCCGAGGCACTGCGCCAAGAGAATACCTCCCTTCGATCTGCCTACCGAGACCTCAACAAGCAACTCAGCGCACTGATCCAAGCCTCTGTGCAGAACCACTTTTCATCGTCTGATTACAATACCACGCCGTTTGAGTTGGTGAACGCGTTGCGAGGACTTTGTCTCGGTAGTGGCGGCGGAGGAGAGGTAGATGTTTCTGATGAGAGTCCGACGAGTGTGATGGAAGGTGGTGCGGTGGACGTGGAGCGGGTCAGGTTACCTAAGAGCATATCTGTTAGGTCTAATGGATATCTGAAGATGATGAATCAAGCTGGAGCGAGTCATCGTGGTAAAACTCGTGGACCAACTCGGACCGGAAATACCTCTCAACTCAGTGGAGCGGTGAGTTTGATTCTTTTTCTTTTTCTTTTTCTAGTTCTGTTTGGATGCAAATTCGTAATTGCCACTAGTAGTCCTTTTTGTTTTTATTTTATTTAATGAATGCCTTCTTTGGCTTGGCAATGAAGCAATAAGCTAACTAAATCAATCATGTTAGACGCGAGTTTCATTATTCAAGAAGACTACTCTCTTTCCTTTAATTTTTATTTTTAAATAAATAAAATTGTTTGGGGACTTTGGCAAGAACCTAATTCAACCGAGTCTGTTATTGTCCTCTATTTTGGCACTATAAGATGACAATTGCATAGTTTAGACAATTTATTAAGCCAGTAAAACTAGGCTTCACATTTTCTGTTAATTTAGAGGAATTAAACTCTTTTACTTCCAATCTCCGGATTCATTTATATATAATAGTAAATGCGAACAGTAATAGGTTTACATTTGATTCTTGTTCTCCTTAAGTCCTTAAAATGGACATGCTGACTAATCCTTTTAGGTGAATGTGCAGCAGAAGGTGTACGTTCAGGGCGGGGAGAAAGAGGAAGAGCCGCTTCAATTGGAAGTGTACAACCAAGGCATGTTCAAAACTGAACTCTGTAACAAATGGCAAGAGACTGGTGCCTGTCCTTACGGCGATCACTGCCAATTTGCTCACGGCATTGAAGAGCTCCGTCCTGTAATCCGCCACCCTCGCTACAAGACTGAGGTTTGCAGGATGGTCCTTGCTGGTGATGTCTGTCCCTATGGGCATCGATGCCATTTTCGCCATGCACTTACTGAACAGGAGAAGTTCATGGACCACCTCAAGCCCAGGAACAGGTAAATAATGGGAGACCAACATATTGGTTGCTTGTTGTAGAGATCAATGTTCATAATCATAATCCTGAACCCCCAAAAACTTGTTAAAAGAATAATATGCATAAGGTAGGAAGGAAGTTTACAGGTATGGTGGACGTATATACAATTGGAATAATTAGAACCATAAAAAATAAAAATAAAAACACACACACAAGTTAGTAGATGGAGATTGGAAGAGACTTTGTGGTCCCGGAAGGTGGGAGATTTGTTGAGGTTATTAGATGTATTCACTTTTTTTTTTTCTTAATATCATTGTTTCTTCAAGTATGATATTAAAGCATAATCCTTACTTGGGATGTTTGGTGTGTTTAAACCAATCCAATGTTGAACAAAAAGAAAAGAAAAGCATTAATAGTGATGACGTTCTTGATTCTGGTAAATTAAGCATCTTCTGTTTGGAGTCAAATATTATATTGGTATGTTAGTGTCATATAACTTTGATCCATAATTTTAAATGTGATATGATTTTACTGTATGAACAACAATATAAAAAAATAAGTATGACAGAAAATTGAATTATGATTAAAAAAATAACGCAAACATGTCTTTAGGATACAAGTTATATTCATATCTAATTTATATACATACATGTAATATAAAAAAAATACCAAAATGCAATATAAATATACGAATTACTTAGATTTGGTAACTCTTTCTTTAAGGAATTTTTTACCATATATTTGTATCACAAGGCCATTATCGTGATGAGCTTCTCCGGCATTTTTTACTATCCAGCCAGTAAGGAATTGGACAATAAAGGGGTGTTCATATACCTTCTTCCTAAAAACCATGTTTGATATGCAATGCACTCTCGCCTATACGCCCAAAACCTCACTTTTTTTTCTTCGATGTGGAACTAATGCATTATAAGTAGGGGTGTAAATAAACAGAACGTTCGATTAACTGTTCGTGAACCGTTTATATAACGTTTGTTTAAGTTCGTTTACTAAGCTAAATAAACGAGTATGAACAATAATTTTATGTTCGTTTAATAAAAGAACAAACACAAACAGAGGTGTGTTCAGTTCGTTTATGTTCACGAACAAGCTCATTTAAAAGCTTGTTTATTGGCTTGTTTATTGACTTGTTTATGACTCGTTTATTTATTAATAATATTTTCTTATAAAAATATTAAAATAATATCTGTGCGTATATATTTATTTATTGTTTGCTTGTTTATTATTCATTAATATTGTTCGTGAACATGTTCAATTATATGTTCATAAACATGTTCGTTTAATGTTCGTGAACATGTTCGATTAAGTTAAATGAACATGGTCGTGAACATTAAACAAATGAACATGAACACACATAATTTTAAAAAACAAACATGAACGAAAATTTGAAATTCTTAACGAACACAAACTGAATACGAACAAATTTAAAAATAAACAAACGAACATAAACAAAAATTTATCCGGTCAAATTCGAATAATTTACAACCCTAACTATAAGTTTTTTAGAGCCTTTGACATAACATATGCTAGGTGACCAGTAGTTTGGCTATGTCGACCATGGAGCAATGGAGTCTTAAATTCAAAACTTTATGCATATACTAAAAATTGGGAGATCCACCTTGTTAATGAAAATTAATAAAATTTTCAAAGAACTTATAAAAGGGAAAAAATTAAGAATATAAAAGGAGTTACTTTGGGTCCTTATTCTCAAAAATAAAATAAATGTATAATACTGTAAAGAGACGATAATATTTTAGCTTTCTAAAAATAAATAAATATTATATTTTTTAAGTAAAAAAATCAAAATGAAAAAGTGGTCCGAAAAACTTTTCATGGCCAATGGATAAAAGAGAAGAAGTGGGTTAGTTTTTAAATTTTAGTGAAATTACTAAAAAAATCAATGTTTTAAAAATTAGATCAGAGATTGAACCAATCGAGTCTCTTGATTATCAGTTGAGTCTTTTCGATTATTAGTTCAACTTATCGAATCATTTGAATCAATTGGATCATTTTTAAGAGTTTTTGAATCGTTTGAATCATTGCAGAGATTTATTGGACGAAAATGAGATAAATAAATAGGACTCTTAATCTTTAGTATGAGAACCAAAAGTGTGTTATTAATAGATGAGATTGAAAGCTTACTAGAAAAAACATTATGAATCCAAGTACAAACATCCAATACAACCGTATCCCATTGACTTTGGTAGAAAAGAGCGTAAAAACCATCCGGGCCAAGGGCTTTTAGAGGACCCATGCAAAATAGAGCATTTCGAACTTCCTCATCATTGATAGTCATGGCTAAAGAAACCATAGTGCTAGGTTCAACATACGAAAAATGACCACACAAAGGGAACGAAACACATGACAAATCATCCAAGGAGAAAAGAGAAGAGAAGAGACGAACTCCTTCATCATGCAGAGTGTTATTATCATAGATGTCGAAACCACCTCGAGAGCGGGGCTTCGAAAAAAAAATCATTTTAAATTTTGGAAAAAAAATGGGAATAAAAAGGGAGTCGCCACCAATCTTTTATTTCGGATGTGATTGGATCACCACAAAACGTTTAAAAACGTTTTAAAAAGTCGGTCTTCGAAATCCAGAGAAACAGGTTCGGGAGTCGGTTACGCACGAGGAAGGATTAGCACCCTCGTACGCCCAGAATTGGTATCACATGATTATTTTCGGGTCTTGTTTCGTGAAAACTAATGAAAATTCGAGTAAAGTTTAAAATGCGACGTTTATTTTAGAAAGCTTTGTATAATTTCAAAGGACAGCTTTTAAGGAAAATTCGTCCCCGTATTTCGATCCTTTATGAGAACTGAAAGTCGTGTCCAACACATTAGGGCACTATATTCTTGGAGTTTCAAAATTGAAAGACATTTCAGAAAATTTTTAAAGAGGGGATTCTATTGCATGAATCATACGAAACTCATACCCATCACGTTAGGGCATGGTGTTTCGAGGTCTTCACACGAAAAAGCATTGTTTCATTTTTATCTTAAAATTTATTGTATATAGATATATAAAAATTGAAGGATGCTTCGGAAACTTTTGAAGAGGATATTCGATTCGCATGAATTACGAAAGTCACACTCAACACGTTAGAGCGCGATTTGAGTCAAGTTTTTGCTTGCAGCATGGAACCTTATCTCGAACTTGCCCCTGAGCGTGCTGAGATCATTTCTCGTTTATTTCCATCATCTTTGGCAATGTCATCTTGTCTTTGAACAAGCACAAATCCTTCTTTTACCCCTTCTTCAACAGATGCTTAGTGGCTAAGGCTGCTAGGACATGAGTGATTCTTTTGTCAAGCGGATAAAATGAGTTTGCAATCGTGTTCTCCACGTGCCCCGACACTTTTAGGAAAACGACTAACTCGATCATGTTTGAGATGAGGACGCCATTATTCTCTCTTTTACCTAATCCTTGCAGGCTTTCCGAAGCAATGTACTTGTTCTTTTCTCTCTCCTTAATCAGGATTGCAACCCAATGCTCGCTTGTCTAGAGCAGACCTTATCGACTTGAGTTCACAGGCAATGGAGCAATGTAATGTATTCTTCTACAGTATGTTCATGTTTTTGAAAGTGAAGCGACTAAGTTGAATCCCATACTATGTTAAGACTCAGAAGAGGTGCATCTCTACTCTAACCTTAATCAAGCAAGGATGTTCATCATGTTCAAAGCACGCTTTATTATTCAGAATCCTTGGTCATCAAGGTAGAATGATATACTCTTCTATCATGGACATCATGTCCTCCTTTCCAAATGTGAAGTCATTGATGTCATCATATTCGTGCTTGGACATCTGTCTTATTTTGTCTTCCATTCTTCATTCAACTCTTTCAAACTGTTATGGCTTTCATGTACCTGGGTGTAATCTTGAATCCCTGACGTGCATTCCTTTGACAGATCATCACTTTTACCTTTAACCATATATGCACAACCACGTTGACTTCTACCTTATCAAGGAATCCGTTTTCTTATGACCAGTTCTCCATTTGGTAATGGAACATGAATCAACACCTTGTTTATGAGAATGTAATGCAAACAGTTTCAAAATATATTGCAATTAAAAGCAAAAATATAATCATGTCTCTTACCTTGCTCGAGTAACCACTGAAGGATTGACATAACCTTTTTTGAAGTAGGCTCTCGAGGAATTATGTACAAGTTAATAAAATATGCAGCTTATGAATGCATGTATGCATAAGAAAAGACATTGATTCCAAAGTCCACTTTCCATTAGAGCAACTTCTCTAGGGGACAAAATTCTCCACATAAAACGGATTACATACGGCTTTGCCATATGGCCTAGAGCTTTGGTCTTCTAATTTCATCCTTGCTCTGATCTTGATTCATTTTAGCTTTGATGACTAATGCTCGCTTGTGATCAGCCGCTTTTCATCATTTGTATAATCTTTATCTCGAACATGTCTCTTAGCTTGTCAGAAGTGCCCCTGACTTGTTACTTGATTCCTTTCAAGGATCTTGATCTGAATTTGCATACTCTTCCTTCAGGTCTTCTAAATCTTCTTTTGCTTTGTGCTTTCTTTCGACCATAAGCGCAAAGCCATGTTATTTTCCACTTTATTAAGAAATTCGTCCCCCATGATGAAACTACCTAGTCGGTAAAACGGATTTATATCAACACCTTTTCTTGTATGATGATGCAAATGCAAACAGAAAGAAAAGAGACAAAACAAAACACGGTTAGTAACATGTGATAATAAAAATCAGCATACAAATCTATTTCAGGTATATGCTAAAAGGGTTCGGCCTAACTCCATCTAGGGCAAGTACTTACGGCTCACTATATGCAGTTTAGGTTCTAAAATAAAGGGTACCCAAACCAGCAGATTCCTCAATCCTCACCCATTACAGGCTTATACGGATGAGTTCGGTTTAGGGGGACGCATTTCCCGCATGTTTGCACGGAAGTGAAAACTTCACGAAAACAAGGGTACTTTGTAATCCCGAAAGCGATTCACTATCCTGCACGGAGGTGAAAACCTCACGAAGGAGTAGTTTCTCGCTTCCACTTAAAAGGGTAGTATCACAATGCATATGAATGCTAAATTACACTAGCAATATCACACAGTAAAATACCACACAAAGACGTCGAGGATCACATGTTAAACAAAATCGAAGTTTAAAAGTTCTCAAAAAAGACCCGAAAATTATCAATTTTGGCTTGACTCTCATTTATTTTGAAAACTACTCCCCAGCGGAGTTGCCAGCTGTCGAAACCACCTCGGGAACGGGGCTTCAAAAAAAATCATTTTAAATTTTGGAAAAAAAAATGGGAATAAAAAGGGAGTCGCCACCAATCTTTTATTTCGGATGTGATTGGATCACCACAAAACGTTTAAAAACGTTTTAAAAAGTCGATCTTCGAAATCCAGAGAAACAGGTTCGAGAGTCGGTTACGCACGAGGAAGGATTAGCACCCTCGTACGCCCAGAATTGGTACCACATGATTATTTTCGGGTCTTGTTTCGTGAAAACTAATGAAAATTCGAGTAAAGTTTAAAATGCGACGTTTATTTTAGAAAGCTTTGTATAATTTCAAAGGACAGCTTTTAAGGAAAATTCGTCCCCGTATTTCGATCCTTTATGAGAACTGAAAGTCGTGTCCAACACATTAGGGCACTATATTCTCGGAGTTTCAAAATTGAAGGACATTTCAGAAAATTTTTAAAGAGGGGATTCTATTGCATGAATCATACGAAACTCATACCCAGCACGTTAGGGCATGGTGTTTCGAGGTCTTCACACGAAAAAGCATTGTTTCATTTTTATCTTAAAATTTATTGTATATAGATATATAAAAATTGAAGGATGCTTCGGAAACTTTTGAAGAGGATATTCGATTCGCATGAATTACGAAAGTCACACTCAACACGTTAAAGCGCGATTTCTCAAGGTTTTCATACGAAAGACATTGCCTCGTTTTAAAATAATTTTGGAAACAAATGTGTAAATTAAATATGAATGGACAGTTAATGACAAAAATTAAATAACACGAGACAAATAATTAAACAGATAAATAAATACACGTGAACAAATTAAAAATTAAAATAATAAATTGACATGACATTAAAAATGACAAATAAATGCACGATAAAGTAAAACAATTTATTGAAATAAATTAACAACGTGGATCAAATAAAATAATCAAAACACATGAAAAAAGGTAATACATGGAATAAACTATCGTATACATGCATATTTGATACAAAACAAAATGATATTAGTATATTAAGAGATATTTAAGATTTTTTTATTTATAAAGAAATAGAATCGAAAACAGTAATCAAAAGTTCAAAAATATATTGAAACAAGTTTTCTTTTAAGAAAGGGTTGAATTAAAATAGAATTAAAATAGTAGTTTCATTTTTATAAAATAAAGGATTTAAAAAGAATTTGAAAGAATTAAATTAAAACTAATTTATAACAAAAGAGCCAATTGGATAATTTCCTCTTTTTTGCAAAACAGTTTTTTTTTTTTTAAAAAAAACAGTGAAGTGAGGATTGAATTTAAAAAGGATAAAATGTGTTTGCTAGTTTAAAAATAAAGGGGGAAATGGATTAATTTGGAACCAAATAAAATACAGAGGAACTTAAATAAAAATTATCCTTTTAGTTCTTTAAAAGCAGTTGTCAAAACAACGTCACTTCGAAGTCAACATTGCATGGAGCTTCTCAAATGAGAATTAGGGACTAATTTGAAGAAACCGAAAAAGGAGAGGAATCGCTGCAGTAAATGGACCCCTTTTGTGAAAGTGCACAAAACGGCAGCTTATGGGGGTTATATTTAAGTAAAAAAAAAACTACAAAGTTTCATTTTCATTCATTTCCTCAAAAATCAGTTCCCTTCCCTCAGTTTTCTCTGAAACATCCTATTCTCAGTCCCTTGATTGACCCTTCAACTCGTCGTTCTCCATCGTTCGTTGTCCATCTCTGGCGTTCCACCTTTCGTGTCACCACGCTCGCGATTCACCAGCGCACCACGAACCACCGGAACAGTGGTTAGGTAAAAAATCTCTCCTTTTTATACCTTGAGCAGAAAATCAGTTTGTTGAACTTCTTTGTATTTCAATATGTTGTTTTTGATTTCTCTTGTGTGTTTTCATTCAAAAAAGAAAAGGTCCCTCTATTGATTTTTCAAGAACCCCCCCTTACAAAAGATTGAGTTCGGCTTTTTAAAGCCTCCATTCCATCATTACTAGTTTTTCTTTTTTAATTTAAAAATCTGTCCATTCTTCTTTTGTTACAGGTGATGGTGGGATACAACTTGCTGGTGATGATGTGGCGCATTCTGACTGGCTGAGATGGAGGTGTCAGCAGTGCAAGTAGGGGAGGCAGTTCAACAACCAGACTTAGGGTTTAACTTAAGTGGTTCAGGGTTTGGGTTATTTTTGTGGGTGTAATGGTTAAGTGGAATTGGGCCCTATTGGGTTATTTGTAATTGGACACTTGTATTTTGGGCTAATCAAATTTGGCCCAATTGGGCTTGTAAATGAATTTTAAATATTTAATTTAATTTTAAATTTAAATTTATAATAAATTCAAATTTTATGCAAATTTAAATTCAAAATAAATTTAATTTAAAATTAAATTTATATCTTTATTGAACCCGGATAAATTAGGCTTCAACAATAGCATTAGTTATATATTTTATTAGAGTTTTGCCCTATAAGAACTTTATTATGGAAAAACTTTGTATTACGATCCCTAAAGTGGATCCCGTCTATTCTTGACTTTTTAAAGTAATTCCTCCTCATCAAGAACATTTTCATATTCCAATCGTAGGTTAGTTTCAAGATTCAAAAAGTAACTGGAACATATATGATCTAAAGTAGCCTGAACCTTACCAATATGATGGGCAATCAGTCGTTTCCTTCTGATAAAGTACCCAAAAATCTCCAAATTCCATCTTTTAAGGTTGGTAGTAAGAGAAGAGAGATTACCAATAATATCAGTATCATTTCTCCAATTGTCACAAACGAATTAATTAAAACTCGGATGAGAAACCCATGATGCTAAAAAACGAAAATGTCGTGGTTGAGCAACTTGACTGGGAGCAGTTATGGATAAATAAATGGGTCTGTAATCAGATTTGAGACGAGGAAGACAGAAAACTGAAGCATCAGAATACAAATGACACCACTCATTATTACCAATTGCCTGGTCTAGTCTTTCAAAAATTGCCCATATTCTCCAACTAAATTGGGGACCTTTAAAACCAAGATCCATCAAATCATTGCTAAGAACAAAATTCTAGAATAATTTGCATCCAGAAAAAATAAGGTGACCTCCTCTCTTTTCATCCGATGATAGCACTGAATTAAAGTCCCCCAACAAAACCCAAGACTCGTTAATGGAATGAGCAATTTGGTCCAAACAGTCCCATAAGGCCTTACGTTTCTGTTTATCCGGATAGCCATAAACGAAAGTCACTAATACATTTATGGATCCCATCTTCTTCCCCAAACGACAGTGAATTAACCATGGATTATTTAGGAGAATTTGGATATGAACGCTATTTTTCTAACAAATCCATAAGCTTCAGCAAAACCCCTAGCTTCGGTTTTATGGGAACAATCCAAACCAACTTTAGTTATGATTCCATTTGCCTTCAAACCATTGACTTGAGTCTCCAAGGATGTCGCAACATCAACATCAAAATGAGCAAAGTAATCTCTAATCATCTTACCAAACTTAAGAGATGCAGACTCTTGACAATTCCAAACAAAAATACTTGGTTATATCTTACAAAAAATAAGGTTGTGTTCAGCAATATTTTTGAGAATCACTTTTGGCTTGAAAAGCACTCTTGAAAGAAAAGTTGTAATAATTAACCAACTTTTGATTGAAATTTTTTACTTTTCAATAGGTCTTTTAGCCAAATAGAGAATTAAAATTTTTAATTTTTCTTCTCTCAAAAGCACTTTTGAGTGCTTAAATATTTTTTCATCCCTCGTCCATTTCCCTTTTTTCCGTTGCAGAGCAGGAAGAAATTTGTTATTTCGCAATATTATTTTTTAAAACAATATAAATGTGTTAAAATATTTTATGGTTATATTTATACATTTAAAATATAGTTTATATATTCTAACTTAAATTTTATAAATATTGAATATTAATTACTTAAAATTTTTTAAAATTTATATATCATATATTAAAATATTAACAACAAATTATAATAAATTATTTTTTATATTCACACAAAAATATCATAATATTAATTAATTTGAATATTATTTAAATGCATATTTGTTACTTTATAATATCATATCTAAAATGAAGATTTTATTTCTCAAAAACATTTTTTGACAAAAATACTAAACACTTTTAAAAATTTTAAACCAAAATTTTTAAAAGCACTTCTCAAAATCACTTTTTCACAATACTTTTCAAAACTAAAGCCAAACTAGCCTTAAAAAAGAAAGAGACATACTCAACAGACGTCCCTCCTTAAACATCTAAGGTAGAGCCCATAACCTCCCCCTGACTGCAGGTATTTGAATCCGCAATCAGACCACCGAAACCGATCCTATTAATAACTTTTGTCATTGCTTCAGACCAAAAGCCCTCACGTTAAATTTCCTACTTTTTACCCTGTAAGTTGTGAGAACCTTTCCTTAACCGTTTATGGTCTCCAATTTTCATCGAAGATAAAGAACCAACCGAAGTCACATCGCTCAAGGGAATATTGGGGTTCCAATTTTCAACCAACTTAATGACCCAGTGGAATTTCAGGTTCAAGGTCGTCGCATCCTTTTTTTCCACAAGATTATGTGATAAACCTTGAGTCAACGGATTAAAATCACTGCTAATTGTAGCCTTTTTAAAAAAAAAAATAGATATAATTATTACAAATTAATACGAAAATAAACTATTCCTAATATATTTAAAAATCAATTATTGAAGACAATCTTATTTAGAAAAATAACTATAAACTTTAAATATGAACCACGAACATAAAAAAAATACGAAAAAGTAACATATATTAACTGTACTATTTATTAGTTATGATTAAGCTACACATTAATGCCATTTTACTCATTTGAATCATATTCCAGTTTACATTTTGTAGGGAAAGAAAGTGGTGAATAGATTTAATTTTGTTACTTAGCTTCAATATACTTTATTTACTTATTTTACCTTCACTATGCTCTACCTTATATATAATCCATACAATTTTTGTCTTTAGTTCTTTGATCAAAATATTTTTATTTTTTATTTAATCATTGAAAGAAAGAAGATAGCATCAGGAAACTCGTAGTGTACCAATTCATGAAATGGCCCCTTTAACTAAGCGGTAGAATGGCGGTGTTTAAGAGCCCAAGAAATAGGCGTAAGTTGTGTGATCCAATCCGATAAAAAGGAAATGGCCCTAACAAAATATTTAAAAAATATCTATCTCATTAAACTAAATAATAATAATAATAACTACATATATATTTCTTTATTTTATTGGTTGAATTAGTATTTGATACACTGATAATATATTTATTTCTTTTTTTAAAAAATATTTAACTATGCTCCTATAAAACCTCCTAACTTTACTTGTGAAGTTTGAAAATTTATATCAAATAATTTTTTTTACAAATAATTAAATTATAAACAGAAAGAATTTAATACCATTAAACTTGAACTAATGAAAAATTTATCAATAAACCAATAGCGAGATTAGCTCTTTCTTGTGACACTAATTAACATCATTATTTAACTAAGTAATGTTAGCCCACCCTAATCCAAAAAGATTGCATCTAATGGTCACACCAATTTGAAAAGCATATCGGCACTAAATTATCTACTTTCCAACTCCAACAAAGCTCGCTCCCACCTACCATCAATACTAACAGTAAAAAGTAGAAAGAGGTGTGGTCATACGGGATCCGAGGTTGGGCTTGAAACGACTCGGCGGGAAGGGTCCCATTTTGTGATTAGTGTTCGAGGCCCATGCGCCGTTCTTTGTCCTCTGTTTGCTAGACAGTTGAAAACTTCCACAGTTCTTAGGATTTCGTATTCCACAGTTTCGCGCATATTCGGCCGTTCATTATCCAATCATTGATTATTTTATCTCCCATCATTCCAGCACCTACTCTTTCCAAATCCAATCACACAAAAAAGGGCCTGGAATCAGTGGTTTGTAAGTTATTTATTAGTATACCCCTTCTACATGTTTCTTATAAAAAAATTATTTAAAAATGATTAAAATTTCAAAAATTAATATAAATTATGATCTAATTGAAGAATGTCGACTAACTTTATAACTTTATGCATAATATATGATTAATAAAAAATTTAACTGTTATTATTTGGATTAAGATTAAAATTTTAAAATTAAAAAAAACATATAAACTAAAATTGATTAATTTAAAGAATACAATAACTAAAATTGATGAAATTAAAAGTATAGAAACTTAATCTAAAACTTATACTTTAAACTTATTCTAAACCCACAAAAATTGATCTCGCTAAAACTCAACTTTGGTTGAACCTACCAAGTAGAAGTTAGATGGATTCAACTTTTCAGTCCAAGTTGGTTAACTTTTTAAAAATATTTATATACTCCTAACCGTGAAGAAATTAATTAAAATTCTAGTTAAATGTTAAAGATAATTATAATTTAAAAAGATAAATGAGCCAATGAGGCTTGATTAAGATGGATGCTAAGTATTTAAGTTTGAATTGAATCATATGAAATTATAATTTGTGAGTGTCTGATTCTAACATGTGCACATATTTAGAGTGGTGTTTTTGTTCAATTCTTTTCAATTTTTCATCTATTATGCTTTGTTCTGGTTTGATATTATGTATAAGCAGTTGGTATAAACGGTTGGATTGTTAAGTTTATTAGTGCTGTTAGTGTTGTTGAAAACAGTTAGCTAGAGGTGTATAAGTATAGACCCTATGTACTTGTATTTCGTTGAGTTGAAATGAAGTATTTCTTTCTTTGTTCATTGAAGTCTGTTACATTTTTCTACATTGGTATCAGAGCTAATATCTTTTGATGAGTCTGGAGTTCGTTTATTTTCTTTGTGTTCTTCATTCTTAGGTTACAATGGCTAAAGTTTCGAATGGCGTTTTTACTAATACTGCAGTAATCAATTCAAGACCTGATGGGGGTTTCATAACAAGGTCTGATGTTGGGAGAAGATTAGATAATGTTGTAGCTGAACCTGTTACTGTCAGTACTGAAGCTGTGTTTGCTGCAGTAGGTGAACCTCCTGAACATGTGTCTACAGTAGGTGAATATGCAGTAGTTGAATCTGTTGAAGCGGTATCTACAATAGATGAGTCATCTGTTACTATTCCTGCTGATTTATCCGTAATAGGTGAGCCTGCTATTGTTTCTATTCCACAAGATGAGTCTGTTCCTGTCTTTGCTCCCTTGAGGCTACCTGTCAATACTCATCCCATGTAAACCAAGTCTAAACGTGGAATTTTCAAGCCAAAGATTTATATCTACAGCACTTACTGACCGTGAACCTATGTCCATTGAGGAAGCATTCATGAGTCCTGAGTGGACTAAAGCTGCACAACAAGAATGTGATGCACTCATTAAAAATCAGACTTGGGAACTTGTAACTTTACCTCCCAATAGGAGAGTTGTTGGGTGCAAATGGATTTTCAAAGTCAAGAAACATGCAGATGGCTCAGTTGCTCGTTACAAGGGGAGACTTGTGGTAAAGGGATATCTTCAAGAGGCAGGAGTGGACTTCCATGAAACTTTTAGTCCTGTTGTTAAGCCTGCAACTATAAGGGTTGTTCTCTCTTTTGCTGTCAAGTTTGGTTGGAGTTTGAGACAAGTAGACATCAACAATGCCTTTCTCAATGGTGACCTTAGTGAGGAGATATATATGGTACAACCTCCAAGGTTTGAGTGCAAAGATGGTGGTGTAACTCAGGTGTGCAAACTTAAGAAGGCATTATATGGCCTTAAGCAAGCACCTCATGCTTGGTTCCAAAAGCTAAGGAATCATCTTCTGGCTACTGGTTTTGAGCTGTCCAAATCAAACGCTTCACTATTCATTAAAAAGATTGGTAACACTCTTTTATATGTTCTAGTCTATGTTGATGACATAATAGTCACAGGAAATCATCAACCAAGCTTTGATTCCTTTGTGAACACTTTGGATTCGACCTTCTCTCTTAAAGACTTGGGACAATTGGGGTATTTTTTAGGAATTGAAGTTGCTCGAACAGATTCTGGAATTCTTCTCAGGCAACGCAAGCATATTTTAGATCTTCGACAAAGGAGTCATATGGAACAAGCCAAGGGCACTCCAACACCCATGATGTCTTCTTGTATTTTGTCTGCTTACTCTGGAAGTCCTATTGACAATGAATTAGATTATAAAAGTATAGTGGGAGCCCTTCAATACATTGTGATAACCAGGCCTGATATAGCATATGCTGTCAATAAGGTGTGCCAAGTTATGCACAAACCTCTTGATCATCATTTTAAGGCTGTAAAAAGGATTCTCAGGTATCTTCAAGCTACTCTTGATCATGGCATTTCAATTTTCAACAGTTTTGGGTTTTCTCTTATTGGCTATTCGGATGCAAGCTGGGGAAATGATCCTGATGACAGGAGGTCAACCTCTGGCTTTTGTATTTTTCTTGGTGGAAATCTTGTATCTTGGGAGTCAAAGAAACAGCTGGTGGTGTCACGATCCTCTATAAAGGCTAAGTACAAGAGTTTTGCTCATGCAACAGCTGAAATCATGTGGCTAGAGGCTTTACTCATGGAGTTACACATTACACTTACTAAGAAGGCTACATTATGGTGTGATAATTCTAGCACAGTAGCTGTATCAGCAAACCCAGTTCTACATTCCAAGTTTAAACACGTGGAATTGGATTTATTTTTTGTTCGGGAGAGAGTTACAGCAGGTAAACTGATTGTTGGTCATGTTCCAGCTCAAGATCAGATCGTTGATATACTTACAAAGCCATTATCTGCTGGTTGTTTTACTAAGTTCAGAACAAGACTTAAAGTTGTCAGCAATCTTGAAGCTTCGAGATGTGCAGTAGTAGGGTGAATGGTAAGGTATAAGCAGTTGGTATAAACGGTTGGACAATTAAGTTTGTTAGTGACTGTTAGTGTTGTTGAAAATAGTTAGCTAGAGGTGTATAAATATAGACCCTATGTACTTGTATTTCATTGAGTTGAAATGAAGTATTTCTTTCTTTCTTCATTGAAGTCTGTTACGTTTTTCTACATATTGTAATTGCTCATATATGTATGTATGTGTGTACTTGTATTGCATTTGTCATAGTGAAACTTTCAAAAAAATATTCTTTTGAAGAAAATTTGGTTTTTAAGATAATTATTAATTATTTATATCATTAATACTTTTATTACTTGAATATTTATATTTTATGATTTTTTATAAAATTTTATATAATTATACATTTTTATTGGTTAATTTAGATACAATAGAATTTCTATATCATTATCATTTTAAGTCGTAAGTTAATTTTTAAGTTTCAAAAAAAAATCCAAAAAATAAATAAAAGGTTTAAAATGTGAGAAAAAAACATTCTGAACGGATTTCTGTCCAATACTGGATGGAAGCTTGTCGTAATTAATTTCTTCAGTAATTAATATTCATTGAAAATAAACTTATATACAAAATAATATTTAAGATTTTTATTTAGTATTACCTATTAACCGAGTTACAACTTAGTTGTGAATTTACTAAAAATTTATTATTTATACAAAATAATAAATATTATTTTTAGAATATTTTTTATATATTTTTTAATATACTGGTGTGATTACATGATAATGTATTTGTTCACACTTTCTTAGCCCTTTGACAAGGCACACACATCTTACTTACACAGGTGCTCGAACTCCAGTCTCCTAGGATAAACAACATTCTATTTACCACTGGAGTCACTCGTTAGGTTCTTGTATTGTTATATTTTATACAAAATCTAAAATGTACATGCGTATGTAAGAATTTGAACCCATGACATCATAATTGTCACTCCTTCAACTTTACCATTTCAACAAAAGCTATCGTTGATACACGATATCAACGAAAGTGAATGAGGGATGGTGTTGAAGGAGTTCGGTTCTCCTATTCTAGGACCAAGAGCTGAACAAATAGAGGGACTCAAGATGAATGATTAATGTATTGGGGTTTTTAGTGGAGAGGAATCCCCTACAATGTTGATACGTTTGAGTATTTATAGGAGATAAGAGTTTATATCCAATTATTCCTCTAGTGGATTTTGGATGACTCAACGAAAGATCAAACTAGATTCAAATTGAGGTAAGGATATAACAACTAGATCCAACAAAGTTATCCTTTGGTCACGATAATTTAATCCTTATTCAATTTATATCCTTAAATACGAAAAGAACAAATCACATGGTTTGAACACCACGTAATAAATAATAACAGGCAACTGCAAGTTAAAATTGTTAAACTCAATCATGCATTTTCAAAGTGTTCTAACACTCTATGCATATTAATAGAGAGGTCTCTTACATGACAACAGTTCAATAGAAAATTTTCAATTTAATATTTCATAAATTGTAAAATTATAGATTACATAAAAATAAAAATATCTTTGTTTAATCTTTCAAAAATGATGTAATAATAAATTAATATGTCATGAAATTACAATTTAATATTTTAAAACCTATGAAATTTATTGTAAAAATTGATTCAGGCAAACATGGCGTATTGATGACATTAAAAGATATTGCAAAAGAAGATAATTGCATATTAACATTTACAACAAGGAAAGGATAAAAAAAAAAGAAAAAAAAGAAACAGCACTTCATCTTCACTTTAGGAAGTGGAGCTCCCATTGTGAGTGAAAGCTATTCTTTAAATAGTCAGATTTTGGAGGTCAATGAGCTTGAAAACTACTTCTATGGCTCCAAAGGCTGAATGTCTTTCGGGTTTCGTGTCTTGGACCCTTCTATTATTGCCCTATCATGCAGTTGAGTGGAGTGATGAAATTACAAACATTCATTTGTTTAATATTTTTATTCATCATTATTTTTGATTAAATTATGCTATTAGTCCCTGTACTTTGCAAAAGTTGTGGACTTAATCATATACTTTTTTAGTCATTTTTAGTCCCGTATTAAGTAAAGATATGTTATTTCTATAATTTGATGTGCTAACATATTATCATATGTGTAATACCATGTGAGTTTATTATTTTCATATATTACTCACCAAAAATTCAATTAATGGATTATTGGCTATCATTTGCATCAAAACTGTTGAAGCTCAATTTATCCGGGCCCAATGGGATATAAATTTATTTTTAATTTAAATTTAAAATTAAATTAATGTCCAAAACCCAAAATACAAAGGATAATTAGGTCCAATTACATTTAAACCCTATGACCCATATCCTTAACCCATTACACCCAAACAAATCAACCCATGACCCTTAACCCCAAAAGTCAAACCCTAAACTAAGCTACCCTCTCCCCCACGTGCCTCTCCTGCCACCACCAGCTTCATTTTGTCCTGCCATTACCAGCTCCACCTTACCTTGCTATTGTCGCTGCCAAGAGAGACCTGCAACAAGCAAAGAAAGGACAAGCATTAAATTGCAGGCAACAAAATATCATCATTTGTAAAATGGCTACAGATCCATAATTAAAACACTTGTAAAGGGGTTACAATTTTTCTGGAAAAATATCAATACATAAGATATTACTTTAAAATCTAAACAGAGGCAACAAACAGCAAACAATATTCGAATAGGCATCCAACAGTAGAACAGATTCAAGTTTGAGGTATTCAATCCCCAGGTATTCCCAAATCCCAACATATATTTTAATGACTGAGTTATTTTCTTAATTCTTTGAATCTATAAGATACATTAATATGCATTAAACACTTGACTTTCATCATTTACCCCTGTTTTAGATTATCCTTAAATGTATTAAATATAAGATAATATTTATAAAAGATAATATTAATAATATAATAGTATTAATAATGACAACATTAATTAATAATATTAACAATAATAAACATTAGTAATAATGAAAGAAAAAGGAGAGACAAAGGGGCGCATCTTCAACCGAATCGCCACCGTTGCATCCACGGTTGGTGCTCCGTCGGTCGTCGTTAGCGCGCAATGAGGGCATCTGATATAGATTTTCATGATTTAAAGGGTTAAACAAACGGGTTTTCTAAAATGAAAGTAAAAAAGAGATTAAAGACAAACTTTTTAAAAGAGAAAGAAAAGTTTTTTTAAAACCCTCAGATCTCCTCTAGATTTGGGTTGGAATTGAAGCAAAAAAAAAAAACAAAAGAAATGAAGAGGAAAGTTTCTACCTCACTGGTGCCATCGGAGTTGAGGACCGACGACTGAAGACGGAGACACGTGACCGGCGGTGGACAGAGACGACAAGGGGAGGCCTCGCATGGCGCGCGTGGCTACGGACGTTCGTCAAATCGGTCAGTAGTCAGCCATGGAAAAGAGAAGAAAAGGGACTGTTTACCTTCCGACGGTGGTACGTGCTAGCCACGCGCGGTGGGTGATGGCCGGATGTCGACTAGAGCAAGGCCGAAAGCACCAGGGACCGACGTGTACAGCGCATAGCTAGGCTACGGCCGGTGACCCTTGATGGCTGACTATGAGATTTCAAAAAGAGGAGAAAAGAGAGAGAGAGAGTGAGTGAGGTCTGAAGTTTTTTAAAAAAATGAAAGGAAGGTTTTTTTTTAACCAAATTCGGGTTTAAATACCCTAAGCAAAACGGTGTCGTTCCAAATGGGTGTTTTGACACCCAAAACGACATAGTTTTGACTCTGACAGTCCGACCTGACCCGAATCTGACCCATGGACCTCAGGATCCACGTGTTTTCAATTTTTGGGTTATTTACCCATTTAGTTTTTTAATTGTTTCAATTTAGTTCTTTTAATACTTTTGATTAATTTTAATTTGGCCCAATAATTTTAATTGCTTTTCAATTTAATCCTTTGACTTTTTGAATGCATCTGCCACGTGTCACTATTTTGGTTTATTTCTGTAATTGGTCCCTCTTATTTTTAATTTATTTTAATTTAGTCCCCAAATTAACTTCTATTTAATTACAAAATTGACCCAGTACTTTTTCATGGTTTTCAAATTAGTCCTTAGACTTTAGGGTTTAGGTAGGGCTACCACGTGTCACCTATTTTTTGGTTTTATTGCCCTAGAAATCTCTAAACTGTCCAAAAATAGTATTTTAACCCCAAAACTTTTTGGAAATTACATGTTGACTCTCGAACTTCTCTAAAATTATATTTTAACCCTAAAACTTTTTAAAAATTACATTTTAACCCCAAAATTTCTCCAAAATTATATTTTAAACCCAAAACTTTTTGAAAATTACATTTTAACCCTTAAGTTTTACAAAATTCCATTTTTGCCCTTGATTTCACCAAAATTACATTTTGACCCCTAAACTTTCCAAAATTTCATTTTTTACCCCGATTTTACCAAAAATTACCATTTTGCCCCCCGAAAGTCCAAAATTACTATTTTTCCCTCGGGTATCCAAAAAGTCCCGTTTTCAATCTCGATTGCATCATTTTTCTTCCTTATTAATATTTGCATTTAACTTTAAGTATTATGCACTCGTATATCGTGTTCGTTTCATTTTGCTTATCGTTTTATTTGCTTAGTTATCTTACTTCGTGTTATTTAATATCCGTCAATAATTGCTCATTAAACTCGCATAAACATTTTCAAAATTGTTTTCACAAAAAATTTTAAAATCAAGGCAATATTCTTTTATTTCGAGTTTCGAAATTTTGCGCCTTAACTTACTAGGTGCGATTTTTCTTCAAACCGAAATAATTGAATACCCTTAATTGAGGTAATATTTCCTTATCTTTGGTAATGAAAATGTACACCTTAACTCACTAGGTGCAACCTTTCTTCAAATCAAGATAATTAAATATCCTTCCTCAAAATTTAAAACGTTTTACAAAGGAAGGCTCGTTATTTGTGGATCTCGAAATGTTGTGTCCTAACTCACTGGACGTAACTTTCTTTCCCGATCACTTTGAAATAGCGGGATTTCCAAACAAAATCGACTTCTTTAAAAAATAGTTTATGCATTCGAGGATTGTATTTTAAATTTTATTCGAACTCTCAAAGTTTACAAATAAGACCCAAAAGTAATCAATGTGGTACCAATTTTGGGCGTATGAGGGTGCTAATCCTTCCTCATGCGTAACTGACTCCCGGACCTGTTTTTCTGGATTTCGAAGACCGACATTTTAAACGTATTTTAAACGTTTTGTGGTGATCCAATTATACCCAAGTAAAAGATTGGTGGCGACTCCCTATTTTCCAACTTTAAAATAATTTTTCGAAACCTCGCCGTTTTCAAAGTGGTTACGACAAAAACTGAAATTTTAAAATTTGAAAAAGTATAGAATTAGAATGATCCAATTGGAGAAAATGGATCAAAAGTATAATTGTACCCATAATACAAGACTAATAATTAAATTTACCTAAACAAATTTAATTGCTACTATTTGAGTCAAAACTGAAATTTTAAATTTTGAAAAGTACAAGAACTAAAACCCTATTTTTTAATAAGATAATCTACAACTTTTGCAAAATACAAAAACTAATAGTAGAATTTAACCATTGTCTTTAAACACTATTCTTTAATTTTCAAATTCATCTTTAAAATTCATTGATGCCATGTGTTGACATGCATGGCGTAGTATTAAAGCATAAAAATAAATTTAGTTGTTTCTATTTATTCATTCATTATTTTGGTCCTTTTATTAGATTATTTTGGTTACTCAATTTTTAAAATTTAACTAAATTATTTTAGTTAAATAAAAAATTTATTAAATTATTAAATTTTAATGGCATTAATTTGTCAGTTCTAATAGTCCACTTGAGAATACTTTACTAATGGCATGAATAATTTTTTAATTTTTTTATGAATTTTTTTAATTTGTTGACTTTTTTATTTTTTTATAAAGTATTACGAATTGTCATGCGTGTTGCCAGTTATCACGTCAATTTCGTTAAAATTTTAATGGTCCAATTGTTTTTCATTTAAAAAAACACAATTTAACTAGATTTTAAGTGTTGGAAGCCAAAGTGATCCAAAAAAGAATTAGAACCGAAGTGACAGAAAGAAAAACTTTAAGAGCTAAATATATGATTATGCCTAACTTTAAAGATGCAAATTTGATCATATTTTAATAATAATTAAATGTTACAATGATAAATTTAATCCTTAATGTTTAACCTTTTTGTCACTTTAGCCCTTTTTCTTTTTATTACTTTGGCCCTCAACCTTCAAAATTTAGTCAAATTATTTTTTTAGATAGAAAATTTGATTGAATTATGAAAATTTTAATGTCACTAACATATCAACTCAAATGACAGTCCACATGTACTTCATAAAATTTCAAAAAAAAAAAAATATCACTACAAAAATGAACAAATTTTAAAAATGGTTCATAATTTATTTTATAAAATTATCTATATCAATCCACATAAACTACTACGTGAATGTCACATCAATTCTATTAAAATTTTAATAAATTGATCAATTTTCACGTCCAAAACAAAAGAATTTGACAAAAATTTAAATATTTTGGGCAAAGTAATTCAAAAAAAAAAATTAAAAGTCAAAGTAAAATAATGATAAACATTAGAGATCAAATGTATGATTATGCCTTAATAAAAATGAAATAAATTAAAATATATATAGTCATGAATTTCAAAAAAATTCGACTGAAAATAATTTTTTTTATTAGTCATGGATTACAGTGCAATGTATTTGTTCATACCTTAATTTAATTAGAAAAGGTATAAATATTTTTAGTAGTTACTTTTTTTACTATTTGAAAGTGAAAAATTTAACATCTCAAAAAATAAAAAATATATAATAAAAATCAAATGTAACTAAAAAATAATAAGGATCAAATTGATAAAAAATGTAAATGTTAAGAATTAAATTTGACATTATGGTTAAAAATTTAATTTAATTTTTTATTTTTTAAAAGTGAACAAATAAAAATAATTGAAGATGACGTTAAACATTTCTGTTAATACATGAAATTTGTTCAATTGTAATTGGTTGAGTTTTAACAAATAAAAACAATTATATAATATTCAAAAACTATATATAATATTTCTAAAAATAAAAATTGTAAAATTATATTCTTTTCCCAAAATTTTCAAACAGTTCTATAAAAGAAAAGATTTTTCCAAAAAAGTTCTTCCTAAACTGAAACTTCTAAAAATTTTAACAATTTTAGCAAAAAAAAGTTGTCAATTTTTTTCTTAAATAACTAATATTCAATCAGTATTCTTTCGATCGATATTTTGTTTGAAGTGCAATTTTCAACAAGCATTAGTAAATAATAACAAAATTTGACATTTTCTTTGTTAAAATTAAAATATTTAAGAGTGATGCAAGACAAAAAAATTTATTCTTTTGAAAAAATTTCGTACTATTTTTAAAAATTTTTGAATCTTTTTATAAATTAAGAAATCTTCTTATAAGTTTTTAGATTTTTTTTAATTTTGTGAATTTTTTTCTACTTTTCTCGAAACTTTGGAATTTCCTTTATTAATTTCCAATTTTTAAATAGTAATTCTAGAATTTGTATTTAAGAATCTGTTAGTAATTTTCCAATATTTTAGAATATTTTATTATTTTTTGGATTTTAGGTATTTATAATTTGTAATACTATTGCAATTTTAAAAAAAAATAAAATAAAATTATTGTTATTTGACACGTTTTGGATCATCATTAATTATGGCTTATTGATCAAGTTACTATCTCTTGTATCGAAATATATATATATATATATGTGTGTGTGTGTGTGTTTTTAATGTCTTTTGGTTACTTAGCTTCAAACAATATAAAGATTAAATCAATGATAAACTTGTGTGGATTTCAAGTTTATTAACATGAAGTCTAGAATTTGTTATCTTTTTCTCCTTCCCTATTATAATGTACTTGTAACTTGTTCACCAACAAAGTGAGGAAATCAAAGTTCAAAGGGCTAAACCAGGCATGGCAGCAAACTATGCTGCGTTGATTCTGGCTCCCCAAAAGGTTTCTATTTTCACCAACTTTATCAACAAATAGAACCATTCCAGAGAGAAGGAAACCCTAAAAAGGAGTAAGACCCAGCAATTAGGATGGCAGTGATACCACCCCACCAGCACCTCTGGTAACTGTTATTAACTCTGCCCATCATGTTCTATTTATTTTATAAAAAAAAAAATTTAAATTAGGTATATATACCATTAAAAGAAGTGTTGATCTACATGAGATCAAAGGGCAATGGAGGTTCCAAAGAATGAAGATGATTGAGAGGGTTGAAATGATGATGGCCAAGTGTTGCAGAATATATTATCACCAAAAACAAAAATGGGAAGCGGGGCCAAAGTGAACAGCGAAAGGAGAATCCCACCGCTGACTTCGGGATACAGCCGAGGCTTTCATATCTCCACTTTTATTTTTCATTTTCATGTCACCCTTCCTTTGTATTTGCAGTACTCTATTTTTGTTTGGCTGCTTCTTCCATCATACCTAAAAAAGGGTGTTTTCCTGTCGCTAAAATAATACACTCTATCTATTTCCCACCATCAACAATCGACAACCACTTTTGCAATTATTTCTTGAATTTCAACTCACTGTGTACCCCCCGCTCAATTTTGACAAATAAAAGTGTGCCATCATTTTAACTTTCCTCCCTACTTTTCTTTCTTTCTTTCTTTCTTTTTTAAATAACTTCTTTGTATTTATTGGATTCATCAGTTTAGTTACATGCAAAACTTTCTTATTCTCAATTCTTGCAAAAATATGGTACCCAACAACAACAAAAAGTTGTTAGAAATATTAAATATAGTTGATGAATTTAGATTTCATACTCTATCGGTCTGATAACAGTGAATGTCTGGATTGGAAATTCTGCAACAAATAAATACATAATTAAATAGCGGAATCTGCAAGTATATGGATCATATTGTAATATAGATTAGTGTTACAACGAAACACTTCGAGAAGCATTTCGAGGATTGTACTTAAGGGAGGTTGAATTAAACCTAAATTAGTTCTCTACACTAATAAGTCTAAATAGTATTGATTTAAAATTATATTACTAAAACCAAACTAAAATGGATTAATTAAACTAACATAAAAGCACCTAAAATTAAATTCAACCAATTAACAATCTAAATAAATCCAATAAAACACGCAGGAGATCAACTCACTTCAGTGATCCTAATTAATTTCATAATTCGGATTTTATCGAGTTAGCTATTAATTAACCAGTTATCACTTCTCAGCCTCTAACTAATTAACTAATCAACCAATACACACTTACCTCGCGACCTCACTTTCTTGATCGGGATAAATTATTATTTACTCAAAGCGGCCACACTTCCACTTGCATAGGTAGATCCCATCGAGAGTGTTCCCATAATTATAACACTCTAACACATTTATGTTATGGGTCTATTAAGAGTATAATACTCATTCTTCCCTTTATCACTAAAGATACATAGCACTTTTTATCCTGGGATGATATTATTATTTTTATAGTGCTAGCAGTCACATACTAATTATGTATTTTGTCTCATTAAACTCAAGACTTGACGTTATACCAAGCGTTAAGTTGAGTTTCCATCATAGGTGACTCAAATATTATGGACTTGTATCTCATCCCAAATTTTCAACTTTCCAACATAACTATGTTAATTATCTACACCTTATGGTGAAACTTTATATTTATTTGTATCTTGAAAATTCACACGACCAACATCCCCACCATGTTCAATTATCGATTCTTTAGCAAAAGAATGCTATCGATGATATCCTTTATACTATTGTCAAATTACAGTGATCACTTTATATTTTCTTATCATGACAATTTCATATTTGGCTACTTTAATTATTTCTTGATATTCAATAAATTAATTTCACAATCGTAAAATATATGAAACCATATATCATGTCTTTTTCACCAAATAAGTTGTGGTAAAGAACCCTCAAATCTCTTGGTGAAACTAGACAACATATTTGTTATTTGTTATAGCTTCTTTTCAAAATTAGTACATGACTTTAAATTTTTTTTCTTCATAGTCAAATAACATTATTTTTTCAACACACCTTATGTATACAAGGGTGTAACATATATAGTCATATTAGAGGATCATCAATTTTCCAATCATGTGATTATAAAATCACACATTTATTCACCCTTCACCATGGACATTATCAATTATTTTCTAACTATGATCAAAATAATATCCATCACCTAAATAGGTCAAATAGCATTCATATTACTATTTCCATACTCACGTGATCTTTTATTCATGGTTTCCAAAGTAAATTTCAAATACGAGATATCAAATTGAACTAACTTTGTACTTTGAATTCGATAAGAAACTTTTTAAGATGATTTCTAAGTGTTCGAAGGTATCTAAAGCCAAGTATAAGATCCTAAGGATTTATTTGCAACAAAAAAGAGTAGGTAACTTGCATCAAGGGCTAAGGTATCAATACCTGTGGTCTTAGGTATTGGTACATAGCCCAGTTATTGTTGAGATTAGTATTTTGTCTTCTAAGTACAGGTACCTAGAGAAGGGTATTGAACCCCTAACTCATGCAATCAACAATTAACCCTATAACTACTTATTTTGACCCTAGACACTATGACCGTCAGTGTGCATATGCCAAAATATGCAAAAATGTATGAATTGAAGTGTGACGTGTACTACAAGTGCTACATGTCAAATAGTAACTATATGTGTTACAATGGAACACTGGATGTATTTTGAGTATCGAACCAAAAAAAATTGAGCGATATAAAGCAAATAATAAAACTAGCATGCAAGAAAAAGGCTATTGAATTACTAAGGCAGAGAATTATTACAGTAGTACAAAACAAGTGATTGTCTAAAAACTAATAAAAATAATTAAACATAAAAACTTTCATTTAACGAAAAATAATATAGGCAACAATGGTCATCGGTTAATTTTCATGTTAGCAATGAATTTACACCTAAGGACTCAATTGACAATTTTCTCACTCAACAAATTTTACCTCTAAGTCTCAGTTTAATCAAATAAAGGACTTTAATTGAATTACCCTCTCGATCTCACTCAATTAAATCGAACTAAATCAATTGTTATATTTATGTCATTTCTTGGCAAAAAGTATTCACACAAAAAATTTCATTTATATCATTTTCAGTAAAAATAGAAAGATTGTGATTTAGTCATTGTACTCTTTACTTTATTCAACTTAATTCAATCTTGACTTCCTTCGTACTAATAGGTATTTCATATAATCTACCTACCTACCAAATAATCACCATTGATTCATCTTTTCTCTATTTGGTAAATTTTCACTTTAGCCTCACTTTTTTCTAACTCTTTCAATTTAGTCTTTTTTTCTAATGTTTCAAACTCACACTCATACACACTAATTTTTTTTCTCTAAATACAGAATCAACTTAGTAAGAATATTCATTTAATAACTCATTTCAAATTTTCTTTAAATTTTCAGAATGCACATTCTTGGAATAGTATCGTTCACTGTACTGAAAATTTTGGACATTACAAAATCTCTCAATGAGCTTTACAATAAGGATAAATTGACCTATTTAATAATGGTGGAAGAGTGGTTAATCCTCCTTACTTCATTGCTTCTATCGTTTAGTTACCATGCATAAGAGCTCATTGAGTATATTATTTGTTGACTTTGATACTAGTTGTAAGCATGTCTGATATTTTTTTTGTAATTGTAGTGAGCACAAAATTGGAATAACATAAAAAAAAAAAAAAAAAACTTGCACAAATCAATTAATATTTTGTCACAATATTTGTCATGAATTTTTTTCAATTAAAATTGATATTACACCAACACCATGTGATAGAAAACTTTCATCACCATCATAGAAATCATACACTGTGATAGCATTTAGTTGGATTTGTATCAAATTTGATTAGTATTATTAGTTTATTAGAGAATAAATTGTAACATACTACTCTTTAAATGTTTAAAACTTGCACAAATTAATTAATATTTTGTGACAATATTTTTCATGAATTTTTTTACAATAAATAACTATTCTATTGAGCTCTCTATAAATGCAGTGTGGTGCATTTAGTTTACTTTTTATTTTATATGTTACAGTATCGTTATAGTATTTAATCTCAACGCTGTCGTTATTTTTACATTAACTGTAAATAAACACATTGCCCATTCAAACTCACCCTAATTTTATCATAATGAAGGGTTCGCATTTAATGATTTAGGCTTGCATTCTTAACTATGTATGTAAAAGCATATACTAACATAGTAGAGTTATCTAAGAGGCGGGTTGATAGGTCCATTTAGCATTTTCTTTTTAAACTTGATAGGTCCATTTGGTATTTTCTTTTAATTTAAGAGTTGTTTTATTTAAAATGTTACTATATTATATGTAAAAATAATTTATTTTTTTTTTAAAGTAAACAAATTTCATTAATCAAAACCATGTCAACAAGAGACGTAGGTAAAGGACAATCTAACTCAAATCAATAGGTTTATTCCATACACCCCATCTTAAATCTTTCATTTCCATGATGCATTCTCAGAATCAATATCAATCGAAGTTCAAACAATAGTGAAGGTTCGCATGTAATAAAAAATATTTTTTTAAAGATTATTATCATGTTCATTGCTATTAAATTAAAATAATGAAAGAAAACACTCGATAGAACTCTAAATAACGAATCTAAGATGACACCATGTGCTTTTAAATAATAATAACAAAAAATAGAACTCTAAACTCGTTTATAGATAGTGTACCTTAAATAAGCATGATTTTACTATTTTTAATGTTAAATAATCCATCAAAACATACCCTACCTTAAACAAGCATGATTTTAGTATTGGAATATAAGGTTGGGTTGTGAGTTGATCCATTAACTTTAGTCGTGATTCATGAATGAACCATTTGAAATCAGGTAGCAAAGCTTGACATGGTTTGGCAAAAGTCAACAACCACCAGCTATTTTTGTCCACAACTTAAAACCTTTGAAATTGTAATATCTAATTTCGGTGACGCATGCCTTGAACCTGGGCTGACTAATGGTGTATCAAAGATGGAACAAAGTCAACAATCTTACCAACACCTTTTTTTTTTCTCTTTGCCAGAAAAGAATCCCACCCACCCACTACTAATGATTTTGTTTTAAAGTCGATACACTAATTTGATCTAAAGTCGGTCCATTCTGAACCAAAAAGCAAAAGCTGTTCAATTTGATATTGTTGTTTTGCCTAGGATAGGCATCTTTGTAACCCTAAAGCATTGAACAGCCGTTGTCAATTCGTGTGGAAAGCTATTTGCTGCATTTACCATGACTTGAACCCAAATACAAGGGCCTGGCTGGCCTGAGTGAACCGTTTTAGGGTTTCCTGGCAGTTCATTCCAGCAATGCATCACACAAATTGAGATATACTACAAAGTAAGTAAATGGTATTAAATTTTAATGTAAGCCCAATGGAAATGCTTAATGGTGCTCTTCCACATACATAATGATGCACAGCAATCCAGGCAGCGACTGACCAAGTAGACTCCTTTAACCCTACTCTCAATAATAGGGTAATAAAACTAAAAAGTTAGCCATGAAGAGACTTTTATTTATCTTGAGCGGAGTGAGCCATTTTCATTTATAAATGAAAAACCTAAATGGCAGCCAACAAGCCACGTTCACGTACCCACACAAACAAACCCCATCCCTCCCCACTTTTATTCTCGTCTATGAGAATAATATGAAAACTCCAAGAGCCTTGGAAATCGAGTTAGTGGAGTTATTTGCATTCCCCACAAACATGCCCTTACCCCAGCTCCGACTGAGACACTTTAACCCATATTAAAAATTTTCACTTATGCATTTTTATTTTTTATTTTTTATTATTTTTTTAAAAAGCAAAAAGCTACGATGTGGCCTTTATATACGACCCATCATGTCCCCTCATGCCTATATCCAATTTTTTCTTTACTAAACTATTTCCCCTCTTTGCTTTTGAGCAGCTACATATATAGCTTCACTTACTTCACACATTGATTAAAGCAATGATGATTCTCGGCAACCTTCGAGGATGTGTTGATATCGGCCGGAGACACAAAGGAAGTGGTGGTGGTTGGTGGTGCTGGTGGCATGACGACCAACGGTTCTTTTGTAAATACGGGTGAAAGAGATATTTGGCGAAAGAACAAACAAGGCTTTGCAATTGCGCTCTCCTGAGTTTCTAGCCTAGCCCCTACCAAAGAGGCAGAATCGGGAGAGCAGCATCGTTGCATTGCGGGGAATTGAGGGTAGCGGTCCGACTTTACTTAACTCTAGTCCTTTAGAAATCTTACTTTCTTTTTCCTTGTTTAAACTTCTGTCCTCTATGTCTTCTTCTTCTTCTTTTTTGCCAGTACTTTCACTTTATTTGACTTTTTCCCCCTTTATTTAGGACTAAGTAGTCTTAATTATTATGAGATGAATATGGGATGTAAGAGATGCATACGAGGTAGCTAGCTAGCATGTTTAAGGTTGGTTGGTGTTGGAATGTAGGATTTGAGGTTTGGAAGTTTTTAAACATAAACGCCGCCGGGAATGCATCGCTTACACCTATCATGTACTTGCTGCTTTGTGTTGAATAAAGAAAAAGAACATATAACTCTGGTTCTTGCTTTCTCTCTTGCCCTGCTTATGTTTCTTTGTGTATTAGTGCTTGATTTCTGATATGAAAAACCGGTAGTGGGTGCAAACATCAGGTTTCCATTTGTGAAATAGCTAACAGTAATCCACTTTCCAGTTCCCATCTTAATCATTGGCTCATAAAAGGACAAAAGAAAAAGGAAAAAATGTTTTGGCCGTGATTGATTACTAAGAAAAAGAATGCAGGGCACTGAGACGTGTCCTTTTCAGCGACGGAATCACTATGCAACATGTTTGACTGCTGCTCCTGCTATCATTTTATTTTATTTTTCTCAAGCCTTTTGCAGAAGGATTCAGTTGCTGCCCCCTGTGGATGGTAGCACAGGTGTGTTCCACTAGTGACTGGGGGATTCTCTGTGGCCCTGCTTTGGAACTTTGGATTTTAATTGGCTAACCCCATTTTATTAGGGCATATATTGAGACCTAAATCCACGTTACCATTATATTATCTCATTCTATATATCTACCTGTAAGAAGTTTAAATAATTCCTTTCAAAATATTTATAATTCAATTCAATTTTTTTAATACAAATTCATCCATGTACTCCTTTAAAAAATTTTAATTTTATTTTAGCCACAAAAAAATTCCAAGTGCACTATTTCGAAAACTGGATTCAGGCCACATTTAAAGGGTTCTGGTTTCTTGATTTTCTTTTCAAAGGAATATCCAAGGGTTTAGGGTTTCAAGAAAACTTAAAGGCTTCTACTAATCAAAGAAAGTCTCATTGGATTTGTTATTAATCAAGAAACAAGGGAAAAGGTGTCTTGTTGTCAAACAATCATAAGGTTTGGTGATTTAATTTCAATTAATTTTCAGTATTATTTTTTCCCTCACTTTCTAATTTGGATTCAGGGATTCAACTTATAACACTTTATCAAATTTGATTAAGTCGAATTTAAATTTATTAGATCAGATTTTCGTATTTGGATGTTAATTAACATGTCTAATTTAGGATTTATAGAGTTTAGCTTAAACTTGAAATTAGATTAGGATTAGATTTAAATTAACTTGGGATTAATTTACTTCACTTACCTCAAATTACATATGATTAAAATTAGATTAGATAAATAACTAATCTAATTTAGATTAATAAGTAGGATAAGTTAAATTTAGAATAATTTAATTCAAATTTGGTCTTAGGGTTAAATTAGTGTTGTTTGAAATATATTAGATTGATTAGTTGGACCGGTTGCATTGAGAATCGATTAAGAGAACGGTTCGGAGAGTGTCTTTGAATCAGTTAGACCGAGAACCGGTACAAACCAATTGAATCGATTTTTTATTTTTTTAAATCAGACCGATTGAACTTATCAGATCAACGAACTGGTGACCTGACCATTTTGACCATCGGTCTAGTTTAAAAAGCATTTGGTTAAACAAAAAATTTAACTTAAGTCCAAGATTAAATTACGAGATAAATATTAAATTTATACATGAATTTTGATTTAGTTTTCATTTTGATACGTGAATTTTGATTTTGTAAAATTATATACATTAAACTTTGATTTTGGTTCAAATATATATATATATAAAACTTTTATTTTGATTTAATTGTACACATTAAATTAAATGAATAAATCAATTTATTTTTACGGTCAACTACCCACATAGCCACTCTAAAAATACTCCATTACTATTTGATCGCTCTAAAACTTTTTTTTGTCAAATATAGCATTGTCGTTAGTAAGTATTCATGTTTCGGTCACTGTTCTATTAAAACCCAAATGCAAAGCTCATTAGGATGTCACATTTACTGATTATTTTAAAAATTGTGTATATAATAATCTCTAACCGCAAAATTAAATCCTAAATCCCATAATCATCTCTAACCCCAAAATTAAATCCTAAATCATAAACCATGAACTCATTAAACCCTTAACCCATTACCATCTCTAAACCAAACTCCATCCCTAAAACACAAAATCATTAAACTCTAAACCCTCGTTACTATCCTTACCCCAGAAATTAAACCTTAAATCCTAAAACCATTAAACCCTAAACCTCACTTATCATACATTTATTTGATTTTCCTCAACAACCCAACTATTTGTTTGGGTATTGATGAAATGAGATGATAAAAGGGTTTAGGATTTAATGATTTTGGGATTTAGGAATGGTAATTAGGGTTTAAGTTTTAATTATTTTAGGGTTTAGGGGTTGGTTTTTAGGGTTAGAGACGATAATGAGAGTTTATAATTAATTTTTGAAATATTTAATTATATAGACAACTTGTAGAACAGTCAGCAATACGTGACATCCTAGTCAGCTTTTCACTTGAACTTTAACATAACAGTGACTAAAAAGTGAATCAAATCAAATTGTCATTATAAAATTGTATAAAATCAAGTTTTTCTCTCATTAAAACAGTTTGATTTTACAAAAATTCTCATTGAATCTCTTGTTTGTTCTTGGATTTCATGAATTTCTTAATAGTCTTTTCCCTTGTTATTATTTTTCTTCATTATGATGGCTGATTCAATTCTCTTGGGAGAGAAATGCTCATCGTCTTTATTAAAAAAATCATATGTATGAATTAGAGTTTCCTTCGTTATGTATGTAATGTTCCGATTCTTTAGATTCTGTAATGAAGGCCATATCAAAAGAGGAAAAGGTTGGAGTTAAAACTGTGAAAGGCGAGACCGTGGCTGCATCTCTTCTTCAGGGTTTGGAAAGTAGAAGTCTCTGTTTATTGTTAATCAATCCATTCAATTTTTTCCACCTAAAGGAGAATGGGAAATGCACTGTCAACCCCCTAAGGATGTTCTTGATGAAGGGATTGCTCAATGGAAGAATGTTATAGTTGGGCAATTTCTAGGAAAGGTTTCAAACTTTAGTCAATTCCAGAAATTAGCAAATATTTTATAGGGAAGAAAAGGCAATGTTGAGATCAAACTTGTTGGCCCAAGTATCTATTTAATTGTTCTCCTAATACAAAAAACCCGAGATTGGATTCTTGAATCATATTCAACATAAAGTTGTTGTTTTTTTTTTTTTTTTTGCTCAATCAAATGATAGCAAGAGAGACTATGGAAAAAATCCAAGCCCAGATTGTCGAAGGTACCGCTAGCACCTTCCATACAGATACACACCAAAACCAGAAAAGTGCAGCTCAAAACCAAATTACAGACCAAACACCAAAACAGCCAACAATAACCAAAAAAACACTAAGAACTGCTGCAGCAGAAAAATAAATAAAGACTTTACCACCAAGCTTTAAAAATCTCATCTCTTTTCATACCAGCCAAAGCCAAAACTTGTGCCATTTCGTTACCTTCTAGTTTTGCCCTCTCAAAAAACAGATTACAGCCCCTCCTTGTACCAACATCAAACTTCTGAAATAGCGAAAGAAGGTTGGTTGGCCGTAACTCCTCCTTCAGAAACCAATTTAGAACAACTTCCGACCCCACCTCGATGATTAAAGGACCCAATTCTGCCCAACCCATACCATCAAACATCTTCATTGCTACTAAAATTGCAGCAAACTCAGCATAATCAACATAAATTTGTAATACTTTGTAAATGAGAGCTGAAATGTACTCTTTACAATTTGATTTGGAAGATGACTGTTATTTAGATTAAACTTGAAGACTTGTGCTTAGAGCTTTATTCCCAAAAGGGTACATAAAAATGTGGTTTCAGAACTTTATTTTTGTAACCTAAATTCGTAAATATTAATAATGTAGTAATATATCAAATTTTGGTCTAACAATTTGGTTGAATTGATGATTAATTAGGGCACAGGATTAATTCAACTACAAACCAACTATACTTGGACTATAATGAAATTCCTTAAGCTAAGAAATTTAACTCCATTGCTTAGTGAGGTGCAATGAGGAAATCTTAAATGGAACCAATGTTCATGTTTAGTTTTTGTATTTATCCTTTAAATTAAAAATAAAATTTACCTAGTTAAAAAATCAAGGTTTTTTTTTTATGTTTTTACTATTACAAATACAAATATATATAAGTAATTACAACATAAAATCAAATCAGCATAAAACATAACAAAAAAAAAATAAAAAAGAATCGAAAAAAAACCATCTATGGCATACACACATGTTGGGATTGAAAAACCATACATCATAACTGCACACGGTGAATCTAAAACCTGTATGCTCAAGGGTCCAAAACTTTCGCCTTAACCAACAATGCCAAAGCCTTACTAGCATCAAGGTTTGATTGCATTTAGGTTAGAATAATTTGGTTGTTTAATTTAACTTAGGTTTATATTAAATTAGAATTAACTTAGGTAATTTAGGTTTAGGATCCTTAAGCATCTAGGTTTGAGTCTCATCATATCTGATTATCATGTGTGCAGGATTCTCTTCCAAACATACTTTAGTTTAAATTCAACATATGTTGGCTTTATTTGAATATATTCAAATTTATATTTGATTATGATTTGTATCGATTTCATTCTAGTTATAGTTGCTAGAGCTTATAGCCTTATACTATGTAATTATAGTTATAATTAGATTTTTTTTTAAAAAAAATTGAAAGAAAACGAGAAATTTTTGAGATATTGAGAGTGAAAATTTTCAACTTCATTTATTTTTAATTTACAAATACAATTTAATGGTACATGAAAATATTTCAACTAACTTGTGAAGTTTTATGATTTTCACTACTTGTGATCTATTAAATTAATGGGTTTGGATTATAAAATAGGTTTGGGGTGTGAAAATTAAATTGCCCTAGGCTGTTTAGTTAGATGCCCTTGAGCTGTCAAAATTAAGTTGACTTTTGTTTTGTTGTTTAGCTAAATGGGCTTGAGCTGTCAAAGTTAAGTGGGCTTAGATTGTCTAGCTAAATGGGTTTGGGCTGTCAAAATTAAATTGGTTCATGCTGTTTAGATAAAGGGTTTTGGCTGTCAAAACTAAATTGATTTAGGTTAATTATAAAGAAAATATCAAATTTGTTTGTTCCACTTGGAAAAATTTTGTTTTTTCTTCAAGATTTTTAGGATTTTTAGGCTGATTTGAATTTTTTTTAGGAGAAAAAATTAAAAATGAATGGAAAAAAATTTGATTTGTCATCTCCTTATTAAAAAGAGATGAGGATAATATGAAATCACAATATAATACAATTATTTCTCTGAAGTGATATTAGCAATGTTTTATACAATTCAAATTATCTGATATGACTTTAAATGTTTAATTATTCAAGAAAAACTTTTAAAATTACAACTACAAACATACTACTGATTTTTAAAGATAAATTTGTCTTTTCTATAGATTAAAGATAATATTTTTATTTTACCTTCAATATGTGCTTTCGTTTGCATGATATAATACGGTCATGAACTTTAAAATATATATATATATATATATGATAAAATAATTATAAAAACACCTTAAGTCTAAAAGAAATATCCAGCATAATGTGTGAGAAGCAGTAGCAGGGTTAAATTAAATGAAAAGTCATGGTTTATGACAAAGAAAAGAAGCGGTGAAATAGCTTTGTGGGGGTCAATCATTGGAGAAGGGGTGGGGTGAGGCTCAGAGCACACAAATTTGATAATAAATGGGTAGATGAATGAGCAGACTCTTCACTCATTGTTTCTGGGATCTGAGGACTAACCCCAGCATTGCTCCATGCCTAAACAAACATAAAATTGAACAGTCTTGACATCCAACCCGTGACCCAAGTTGACTTGTAGCAGCAGCATGTCATGTGATTGCCATAATTAATTAAGTGAAGATTTTTTTTATCTTGTTGGGAGTTAAAACCGCTGACGAATGGGTCTTCGCCTCTTCGGTCATTTTAAATTACACATGCAAGTCTTCCTCTTATAACCTTAAAATATTTGTTTCTGTAACCCACCGAATTGAGTAATATTTTTTCTCAAAGTGTAAGCAGTAGAGCCAAGCATCTAATTCAATATTTAATAAATAAATAAAAGCGTCCTCGAAATGCGACATTGATATTGCTGTCGGGGTGTCGTGTAAGGCTATTAGGTAACTGAGTCATGATTTTGAAAGGAGGGGAATCTCCTTGCTTGCATGTCCATTCCTTTGCAACCAAAATTTTTGGGCTTTCATTAATTTATACATTTTGCTTTGCTGGGTATTAGATAGGAAAGTGAGGGGTTGCTATGTGTTATTGTCTGGAAATTAATATTCTCATCTCTTTTTATATATATATATATATATAAAAAAAAAAAAAGAGTTTATAGCGTTGGGGTTGGGGTTGGATTTCGACAGTAAGGGTGACACCCAACAGCGTAATGAAGCGTCCTCGTCGTTACACTGTATGAGTGGCGGAGTGTCGGGGCATGAAGCCAATCTAGATTGTGAAATACCAATTGATTTGACCCAATTAATTAAAAAGAAGAAAAAACCTGGAGTCTCAACTTGGAAATGGAACTGACATGAGTTGGTTTGAGGACCCCTTTGTTGTTTCACTTTTGTGTTCAATTTGTGTGGATAGTTTTTGCAGAGGGAGGGCCTCTCATGCCCACGCCCATCGACAAATAACGTAGGAGCAAAAGCTAAAGTTGATGGATGCAGATCAACATGTCCGGGGAACTCATGCTGCATCTTTCATCTGTCAACTTGGATGGACATAATTGCTTGCTGTGCCTGTGTGTGTTCTGTTCCAATATGGACATGGTTCTTGTTCCCACCCCACCCCCATTCCATCTACTCTACACTTTAACAAACTTCAATTTCAATCACACCTATATTCCCCTCTTCATTTTTCCCCTATTTCATTTTGTCCCCATCCACCTTCCCTTTGACTTCCACACCCAACTTAATAATCGGGCTAAGTAATTTCTCTCAAAAAAATCAGTTCGAAAATTATAATTAAAAAGCATTCATTAATTCATCTAATTCAAACTAACATTCAATAAAACATTCATGAATGAAAGCATTCATTACATCCATTTGTAGACAATAAAAATATGTCGTAGACAATTTCGTGTCCAAAATTTGTGTGAACCTCTATAAATAAAGAAAAAGGTTTAAAGTATAAAAAAGTTCAATAAACAAACGCAAACCAAAATATAAAAATTTGAAATAAAAATAGATTGAACTAGAAGGATATAAACTCCAGAGCAAATTTCTGAGCTGATTATAGATTATGAAGGTTTTTCTTTTCAATGATGAGCTAGCTAAAGTGTTTAAAAAATAGTCTTAAACTACCAATTCTTTCTAATGGTAAACTAATAGTCACAATAGTTTAACAATTAATTCTTGCAAAATAAACAATCTTGATATTAGCTCTTACAATTTAACTTTTTGACAGCCTTGCAAATAAGAAGAACTCGACTTTAATAGCGATCTCAATTGAACAGACCATTTAAATTAGATTGCTATTTCTCATGATGTCATCCAACTACACATTCAATTAAATCAAATCAAATTATTTTTCGATAAAATAAAATAATAATTACGAATCGAATTATTTTTATTAACCGTGTATTTTTCAAAGTATTAAACATTTCCTTCTCGAAATGAGACCAAAACCGATACTAAAAGACAATCTTTATTTTTCTGATAAAGTAGAAAAAATATTGAATATCAAGACAATCTCTTAATTCAATTATCACCCTTAAACCAAAATGAAATTTAGTTGCTCATAATAGAAAATTTAATAAAATGAAAAATAATAGAAGAGATATTATATATAAAGCAAAGCAAAATGATGGTGGAGAGAACCAAATGAGGGCGGACGTCCCTCGCCACCAAAAAATCAAAACTTTTTACAAAGAAAAAAAATCAAAAGCTCTAAATCTAATCACATCAGTACATTAAAAAAAATTCTAAATCTAATTTAATCTAATTCTTTGTGTCATATTCAAGTTTTTCTAATTCTATTTAAATTTTTAAAGATAAAATCTACTGTTTTAAACAATTTAAACGTATTTGATAATTCAAAAAAATACTAAATAATTCTTTTACAAAACAATGTAAAAAATGATAAGTAAATAAAGATCTATTTATCACTTAATAAAAAATAAAATTAATTATTTTTTATTTTATTTTATTAAAATTATATTATCATTTATCAAATAATTGAATTATGATCTGTATTTAATTTTTAATAATATACTAAATAAATTTTATAATTTAAATTCGACACTTAATTTTTTTAATTTATCAAACATAGTCCAAATAAAAATAAATGTAACCTTAATTAAACTCTTAAACGAATATTTTTATAAATAAAAATAACTATTAAAATAAATTTACAGGACTTCTTTATTGCCATTAAAATATGACCTCCTCACCTAGCTAAGCATGTAAACTAAGTTACGTGTCTAAATTTTGACCATTTTGCTATTGAAGTTGACAAATACTTTAAAAAGAAAAGTAAAAATGTTTTTGAATAAGTTGAGCTATTTAATATTTGTTGTCTTTTTTGAAAATATAAAATATTTATTTTTACATTATGTTATAACGTAGAAAATGTGTATTTAAATGATATTTAAATTTGTTAATATTATAATATATTATATATAAATTTAAATTATAATAAAAATATTTAAAAATAATTTATTAAGTAATTAATATTATGATATATGAAAAATATCAACCTAAATTCGTTAATATTATAATATATGAAATTTATAAATTTAAATTATAATAAAAATTAGAATTGACTCAAAGATAAAATATCTTTTATTTTCATGGGTCTTTTTATTATTGTTATTGTTGCTACCATGATGTCATGTTATTGTTATTTTGATATTAATAAATATTTAATTTAGATTATAATATAAGTATAATAAAATAATTTATGTCAACTCATTGTTAATATTATGATTTATGAAATATAAAATTTAAATTGTTTGTAAAAATTAATTTGAATATATAAATCTAATATATAATTTTTTTTATTTTTTATTTGATTTAAAAAATCAATTTAAAAAGTCGATTTAATTGTTAGTGGCATAATATTTTTGATCAAAAATTGTTTTTAACATAAAAAGTAATATAAAACTGATAAAATATATTGACTTTTGCTATTGAAATTATGGTTTAGAAACTTTATTAGTGATGTAGTATGTCTCGTATTCTTTTTCTAGTTAAATTTTGTTATTTTTTTAATGAAATTCTGATTATTTCAAGAATATTCTAGTATGATTAGAGCTTTAATCTTAACATATTTAAAGGGGTCTTGTATCCTTGTTTTGTGAGGCCAATCAGAAAAAAAGTTTTTCTTTGGGTCCAACAAGATGTAGCCGCATATGAATTTTGATGAGAGTTTCGTAATAATTATGGAGAGTATTTTATACCCTTGTTGTGAGTGCCTTATGAAATTTGAGGGTTTTGTTTATCGATTTATTTTTTGGGATTCTGAGCTTTGTATTCAGGGTTTTGAGTAATGTACAATTAATACATTTAGGTTATTTTTTATCTATTGTACTCTCGTTTGTTTACTCATCTAGTAAAATATCAAAGCTTTTTTACTCGTGGTTCTTTCCCTATTTGAGGGGTTTTCACATAAAATATTAATTTTCATTCTTCACCATTTTTATTATCTCGTTGTTTATACGGATCGATCTCAAACAATCCCATTCATTATATTTTTTATAGATAAATCTTCGATTATTTTAAAAATATATTTTTAACATTTTTAAGCATTTTTTTTCAACAAAAGGAGGCTAAACTACCCTTAATAAGTAGGAAATAAGAATTGAGGCTTTTTATAGCATGCATCTCTCATTCTAATTATAAAATCCAATTGTTTTGTTTAGTGGTCAATTAATGTAATGATTTAAACAAGAATGCGGAACTGTACAAATCCCTGCAATTTGGAAGATAAACTTTAAAGCTTTAGAAGTCAAAGGAACTTAGTGGAAACCATCTTATAATTGATATCATCATTAACACTACGGGTAAATTACACTCATCATGCTCTAAAATAGAATTTATCCTATTTTGATTATTTTTTTTAAAAAATTAATGTAATCACTCTAAATAAAATAATTGTATAAATTAATCAATGCTATTAAAGTTTTCGTTTCTTTTAACGGATTACTGACATGGAATATTAGTGCATTGAGTAACTGACATGTGATATTTTTTGTTGACTTTTGACTATAGTTTAGAGAGAATAGTTTTAGATTAATTATAGGGAGGTCTTTAAGCTTTAATCAAAAGTCATCAAAAAAATATCATGTGTTAGTCACTCAATGTGTTAATGTGCCAAATCAGTAATCTGTTAAAAGAAAACGAAAATTATAGTAGCAGTAACTAATTTGGACAATTATAAATTAGGAAAATAAAATTGAAATGATCAAAATAAAATAGATCTTATTTTAAAGTGACCATGGTGTAATTTACCCAATTATAATGCATGGAAACAGGAAAGTAGTAGAAGGATGGTTTGGAATTGGAATAAATTGTGTAGTTAGAGATGAGCTAGGCTTAGTTGTATAGACAAAACCATAAAGCCTTGGGTTGTCCCAGTAATTGCCCTGATTATACTAAAATTAAAGAAAAGAGTGAATGATAGACAGGCATTAGCATATGCATAATGAATGATTAGGAGTCCTGCTCCTGGTGATGGTAGGCGAAAGGAGTTCAGAGATAGTGGGGGGTGGAGCCTCCTCCATCCATCCATCCATCCATCCATAATTATTGAAGGGTTTTGGCATAAAGAAATAAAGAATAGAGTACAAATTCATTCCCTTGGCTAGGCTAGGTAAGTAGGTAGGTGCTAGCTGGATTATTCTATCTACCAACCAACGTCACTTATGTTTTCCTCATTTAATTGCATCAACTCATACACTTCAGGTGCCAAAAACCTCAACATCACCACTACTGTTCTATCCCGAGCTCGAGAAAAAGAAAATATGAGCTTTTCAATTTCCGCCCAACATCTTATCCTCATTATATATCTGTATTAATTGAGAGGATGAATATTCTCTCTCTCTCTCTCTCTCTCTCTGCATAATTAGGCACTTTCATAATGCCATATAAAACTTTTTTCATCCTCACAAAATAATATATTCTTTAATATTTCACATATGTTCACTTGGAGTTCGGCATATGAATTATTCAGTATGTGTCATTTTAATTTTATTTTACTAATTCTAGAATCAATTCATACAAACTAATTGATTGAATCAAATTTTATTAATTTTTTAATGAAGTATAAAGTTAAATAAAAATAATGTTTTCAATTAGACATTGTATAATCTAATTTAAAAAACAAATATTTTGTCGTATCTGATTTTTTATATTCAGCCATAATTGTGTGGTTTTTTTAATTCTAGTATATTTACTTAACTAAGTGTTATTTGTCGGAACATTAACTATTACAAACTTATCTTGCATTCAATGTTACAATATAAGTTTTAATATTAAAAATGAAAAAAATAATATATATATATATATATGTCTTATGTGAGTGAAAATTTGATTTGTATTTTTGTAATATTTGATTTTGTAGTTGTGATGTACAAAATATTTGTAAATAAAGAACTAGATAAAATATATGTAGTCTTTGATGAATTGGTAATGTAGTTCGAAAAAGAAGTTAAATTATTATTTGGGACTTGAATTTGGTAATAACTCTCATAGAAGGGTTTGGATATTTTTTTGCTTCAAGTTAGTCCCTAACTTTGGAAATTGTTTACATATTAGAGCCTGAATTAGGCAATTAACTCACATTAGGGCTTGATACTTTTTAATCAAGTTAGTTCCTAAACTTGGTAATTATTCATGCATTGGAGACCTAAACTTTAGTGTTTTCAAGGAAATATCAAGGACTAACTTGAATCCAAAAAAGTTTCGACCCCATTGTGGAAACAATTACCAAGTTCAAGGATTAACGTGGAAAAAAAATTCAAGCTCCAAAAAGTTATTTAACCCTTTAAAAAACTTTGAAAATTTTAAGTCATACAATGACACTTCTATCCAAGGAAATTAGCGAACCAAAAGAAGGGAGTTTTGAAAGCCTCATCAGGTTTTCAAATTCAAGGATAATCTAATGGTTGATATGGTTATTTAGACAAAGAATGACAGTTGCGAAGTCTTTATAAAGATGGTCAAATAAGCTTTGTTGTAGGGATGTTGAGTGTCTCACTAGTTCATATTGGAAACATATTCTAGGTATACTTATAAGTTTTTTCAAATACAGGAATGTAATGGTCACATAAGTTGATAGTATTTAAAGGTTACTCACACAAATTGACATTTTAACGGATTTGCTCACACAAGCTGACATTGTATCAAAGTTACCTATTCAAGCTAAACCAACAATATGTATAATCTGAGAATCTAAAACAAATGTTAAATCTCATAACATCATGTAAATCCTTGATTGAACACACATATAACCTTAAAAGCATGGCATACATATCCTAACATTTTACTAAGTTTACTCGGGCATCATTTTCATATAATGACATTTTCAATTCCTGTACACAATTTCATTTCTCATATAAAACATATTTTCAGTCAACAATCTCATTTACATCCTCTTCTATTTCCATATAATTAATATTCTCATAAATTTACAATTCAGTCCATTTCGAACCATTAGTGCCAAATTCACCAATTCATTTCAATCTAATACATAAATAAAATAGAACACAACTAACATAGCATAAAACAAAGTAGTAAGTTCTATATGAACTTACCTGGTTAAGACATCAAACAAATTGAACCCTCAAGGACTAATTGATAATTTTTACTTTTCCTCGATTATCTTCAGTTTGATCCAATTCTTGATCTAAACAATTATTTAAGACAATTTACTAATACCAAACATTTTCATGTTATGACATGATATGTATGAACCTATAAAATTTCATTATTTTGATGCCCCTAATTTTTGTATTTTATTCAATTTAGTTCCTAAAACCGAAATAGTTATAACATTCAATTTTAAGCTTTGGCTTAAAAATCGAAAACCGACTTCAAATTCATCCCTTAGACTCTCTCTACTTCTATTATTACTGAAATTTCACATCAATTTCACAATTTATTCATTTTATTCCTTATGTACAAAATTAAGAATTTAAACATTACAATATAGTCCTTTTTCACATCTAAGCTTAAAATCTATCAATTTAATACTAATTTCTTCAAGAAATCAATAATGGAAACTTTCAAAACATTAAAAGCTTTGCAAATTGGTACATGAGCTAGCTAAATCAAACTCTCATGATATCAAAAACATAAAATTTATAAGAAAATGACTTAATTACAATACCTAATTAGTCGCCGAAAGCTGAAACCCTTGAAGCTTCATATTTATTTCATGGTGAACGGTTTGAAGGATGAAGAAAAAGAGAATCCGTTAGATTATACATATTGTTGATACAATATGTATGTTCAATCTTATTTAATTAATCTTATTTAATTAACATACTAATCATTATTTATTATTTTACATGATGTTACACATATTTATCTCTTTTTCTTTCCACCGAAAATGGTTTTATACCGTGATTAATGTAAGATTAATTTTAATTAATCTTATTTAATTAACATACTAATCATTATTTATTATTTTAAAACATCAACATCTGCTAACACCTATTACAAAATTGTTTAATTGTCATTTTGGACTTTTGGTTAATTGCAATTTAAGTCCTCAAGTCTTTAGTTAATTAAAAATTTATAGTGATAAAACTTTTATAATTTAGTCCTTATACCTTAATTAAGCAATTAAAAGAAAAAATTGAAGGACAAAAATTTAATATTTCTTTATATCAACTCCATAAATATTTATATTTATTATTTATGGACTCTATTTACGAAAATGAGGTTTCGAAATCGCTTGTTCTGACACCATTAAAAATTGGACTATTATAGTGGTGATTCACTCAATCCAGTAATCTTATACTCCCGCCCTTACACGTTTTGGATCATATTAACAAACCTTTACTTTTGTCTTTACTATGCTATGACCTACATTAGTGGTTATCTTACATTGAGATGAAGTGGTTGATATTGTTTGATTAAGGGAGAAATTTTTAAGGGGAGAATTTGTAACTATGATGATTTTATTTGTTCCTGTATATGTTTTTTTTTCAAAAATTGTCAAAGGGGAAGATTGTTGATAGATTTAAAGGTAAGGAAAAATTTTGTGATTGTTTCTGTGGCTGAAACAGTAGCCATAACTTCAGGCACTATTTCATTGTCATACTTGTCCATTTTCAGAGTTGGCAAATTTTAGAACAAAAGCATTGGGCTATCTATTTAAAAGATATTTGGACGATTTAAAGAACAAAACATGAAGATCAATTGAGTTAAAAGTGAAGACTTGAAGATTAGTTAGTTGTGGATCAAGTAAAGTCACTTTCTATATTTGAAGACATTGGATTACACTAAGACTCTTATGGAACTATTATGCTATGCTAATTTTTAGTTTTACTTTATAGAAAAGTAATTAGACTATGACTCTTATGTAAGCAAAATTTAAGTAGTATATAAACTTAATTTTTTCTAGGTTAAAGAAGCATAGAGATTAAAAGAGCACAAATTTGTTCAAGATAGGAACATTTCATGTGTGCATTGTTTTTGTAAACAATCAAGAGAGTCTCTTGTATTGCAAAACTAAGCTTTCAAGGGGGAAGCTCAGTGGAAGAGTGATCTAGTCTTTGTACAACAGTGAGACCGTTAAATTGGTGAGATTTAGACCGATATTAAGACTTAAATAATTGATTGTACTATGCGAAAGATAATTGATCATTGCTCTGGATAAAGTTTTGCAGACATAGACTATGGTTGAACTGCACAAATAATCTCGCTACTCATCTTTACGTTTTCACAGTTTTAATTTCGTGCTTGAAACTGTGATTTTGTTTGCAAAACAAGAACCCCTTGCTTCTACATATTACAACATGTTTACATTTCATTACGTGAGAAAGGTAACATCATACTTCTTTTAGCTATTGGGCCATGTTTGATTGTATAAAATTTTAGATACCAAATTTGAAATTACTTTTCATTAGATATCACATTACAATGTGAGGTATAAAATATGGCTAAATCCCATATTAAAAATGTTTTACATGTATCACCATATTATTTTACATACCAAATAAATCACAGAATGTATGTACACATACCAAAGAATATCTCTAATTTAAGCACTATAGTGGGATGTAACTTTTTTTATCGTTATGCAAATCATAATCTTCCCTCGTCAAAGTTTCAATATCAAATCTTCATTCAATGATTTTGAAAATTTAAGACTAATCATGACACTAACCTTTTGGTTGTATGTATAAATTAGATATGAATGGAAAGAACTTGAGGTTTTTGTTGGTTGAAAATGGCAATCACCCCATCGAACACTTTTTCTATTACATCCATCTTATATGATGATTATTGATTAGAAAGTGGAAAAGAAACGAATGACTAGAAATGCATGACAATCTACTTTTTATCATCCAAATCTTGAAAATCATTAAAGCTTTATTATTCTATGAATACAACTATTATAAAACAGCACTATGTATTAGATCTCATAATATCTCACATCCTTCTATCTATACAAAAATAGTTGTTTTTTTGTTAGGCTCTCTTGTTACAATATATCACATAAAATTTTTAGGGTTTAGGATTTACAAAATCATTCAGTAATTAAGTTTCAGTACAATAAATTATAATTTGTTTCGATTCTTAGGGGAAGATTAGAAAATTTGAAGAATTGTGTGAGGTAATTAGCGTGTCATCGTGGTAACTTCTAATTTTTTATTCTTTTTAAAGATGTAATTACATGCTCATTAAATACTTTTAAAAAATCAAATTTTTTATACGATTATTATGTGGTGTTAAAATTTACTTTTAATTATTAGGTGAGATAATAAAAGTTTCTTTTACTCTAATCAGTAGTTCAGGGTTCGATTCTCACCCTGAATATAGAGTAGTTTTAAAACTCATTGCCGCTCCGATAAATATCTTAAAATAATTACTTTTAATTATTCAAATAAGTCAAAACGTATATCGAAATGTCTCACTTTTTTTGAAGGTGGAAAGCACCATTAATATATAGATGATGGTTTTAGGCAACGTTATTGCTGACTGTGAGAGACATTTTACCTTTACTTTTGTGGAGTTTAATAGTCACTTAGGGGTTACAATTTCATTATGTTGTATGTAATTTTACATATCTAATTTTTAGTTAATTTTTAAATGTAATTTTAATTAATATAATTAGTGTAAGTAATTAATTTAAATTGTTTAATAAAATTAAAATAAATTTATTTATTTAAAATTTTAAATATTGCAATAATAAAAAAAATTCAAATCTCTATTAAAATATGTTTACCATATATAATGTATAATATAATTTTACTTTAAGTAATTAATACAAAATAATAAATTTTTTTTGGTGAGTTCAAAATAATAATTTTTCTTATCAAAATAAAGTGCAAACCAAATATTTTAGTAGAATTAAATTTTTATTTATAAATATGATAAATCTTATAAAAAATAAAAAATATTTAAAATGATAATTTTAATAATATAGCGAATAACAAAAATTCTATTGATGAATTCGAAATTTAAAAAAAAAAATTATGCTTTTAATAATATTAGAGATTTGTCTTGCAAAACAACTTTAATGATTACAGCATAAACCAAAATGTATATCGAAAAGTATCACTTTTTTTTTTAAGGTGGAAAGCACCATTAACAGACTATGGTTTTAGGCAACCCTTTTAAAACTAAAAGCATGGTTGACTGCGGGAGACATTTTACCTTCACTTTTGAGGAGTTTGATCATTTCGCTCTGTGTTCTGCAACAATTACATCATGTTTTAATTATTGAGTTGTGTTGATATACAAAGGTGAATAAGGAGGGACAATAGTCTTCTGATTAAGGAGCAGAGAAGAAGAAGCAGCTCGCCCCTCAAAATGAAGTCCTCCCTTAAAAAAGGGTTTTTGAAATTATATTTTAGAAGATTTTTCGGATCAATTTTTCGTGTCGGATTTTAAGCTGAATTCTTTTTACTATCATTGCATAACAAGTTGAAGAGTAAATGTGAACAATTTAATTAATATTGTATTTAAAAATATAAATTTTGATTCTTTTACATTATTTTAAAACATGATAAATCAAGATTATTTATCTGTTAATGTTACCAATATTTAAATTTTTACTTCTTTGCTCTAATATTAAATGTAATTAAATTAAATTGCTCATTTTTTGTGAGAGAGATAAATTTGTTTCGAAAATTAGATGTTCAATTTCAGAGTTTTTCAACCATTCATTTGAACTATAATTTAAATGTAGTATTCAATATTCAACGAGTTTCTATGCATTATTATTTATCTATTTATAAATAACATGTATTTTTATACAATTTATACATAATATTAAATTATTTTTATGTAAAAATTAAGTTTGATATAATTGATTTAAAAATATAAAATATAATTGTATAAAAAATCATAAAATATAATCAACGAGGCTTTAGTTCAATAGCAAAATTAAAACACTAAAAATTTTGAGATTTTAACTTACGAAAATTTATGAGTTATTCTCTAAATTTATTTTGGTTAATTAATTGTGTTCGTAATGATCTACAAACATTTATATTTCCTTTTAGAGGCTTAATATATATATATATATATATAATAAGATTTAACGTGTTATTCATTGAAAAAAAATTCTTAAAAAATATAATATTTTCTAATATTAAAAAGTTCTTATAAAGTATTAAAATATTAAAAATTACTAGAAATTATTAAAATATTGTAAAAAGTTTAAAAAATTATTGAAGAATTATAAAAAAAATTATAAAAATTAGAAACTTATAAAATGGAGAAAATTATAAAAATTATTAAATAAATAAAATTACCACTCTTATTTGTTTTCCCTCACAAATTACCTTATACCATATCTCAATCCATCTTTATCAATTTTTCTCTCATCACCTCTCCTCAACCCAAACTATTATGTACCCATCACTTACATTAAACTATTAAGCACTAAATTTATCATCACTCAAACCATTCACTTGACCATCGCGCTTCAAGCTAGGGATAACAAAACCCAAATCTCTAGATGGATTCTGAACCGATTTGTTTCAAATGGAGCAAAATTTTCTTTTGAAAAGTGAATGCAGGGCGGAGCGGGGTGAATTTTTTTTTTGATAGTGGGTATGGAACGGTTATGATAATTGCTTGTCCCACGCCGACTCACTCCACTATATGGAATTACTATTTTATCCTTGTATATCTAAACTATTAAAAGGGTAAAAATATAATAAAATAATATAAAAAATTCATATATTTTATATTTAAATATTTTTTATAATATTTTCCGAAGAAGTATGTTGAAATATTTATTTAACTTTAAAACGATTGAAAATATTTAAGATAAATAATAAAAATTAAATTGAAGTGGAGCGAGATGGGGCGAAGCGGGGATGGATGTATCCAACATCCATGGAGGTAATAGCGATTTTCAAAATTATACATTCGTAATGGAGTGGGATAGATAGTAAAGTAGAGTGAGCTAATTAGCGATAATAGATTTAGTAACATTTGTCTCCGCCTCATTCCTTTACCATCCCTACTTCAAGCTCCCATTTACTTACTACAAAAATCAAATACTCTAGACTTTACACATTTTGTTAAATGGTCATGACTTAATAAATTTAGCATGTAATATTTACACATTTTATCTAAAAAAAATAAATATATAAAATATATAAAATTTTAGAAAATTTAAATTATAAATATAAAATAATTTAAGAAATCTCAAAATTATAAATATAAAAAAAATTAGAAAACTGAAACTATAGACTAACTTTTAACATTCAAATTTAATTTTTTATTACTTTTTTTACCCATTCATTTTGAAGAACTCAAAAGTTAGCAATGTAAAAGTCTTTTTCAATAGGTAAAAATTAAAAGCTAAATTTATTATTATATCAATTAAATTATGTATATTTAGTAGAAAATATTAATATTATAATTAATTGTCATTAGCTGTTCATTTTTTGAATTAAAAAAAATTAAATTGTTTTGATTTTTTTAGAGATTAATTTGTTCAATATTTGAAATTAAAAGAGATTGAAGAGATACTTTACCAAAAAGATAATTAGGTCGTCACATTAACGGTCAAACATCACATCAGTATCATATTATCAATTAATGATCCATTGAGAACTTTGATGAAAAATTATAATTTAGATAATTGAGTATATATCATAGCTTGAAAGGTTCAATTGGTGTTGTTTTTGTTTAGAAACTTAATTAAATTTTAATTATTTATAAGGGATTTGTGACATTTAAGTGCTTTTTATAGAAACAAAATATATTTGGAAGTATATATGAGATAGAGATAGAGATAGAGATTGAGAGAATTATCATATATATTTTTGACAAAGAGTAGAGATTAAATTTAAAATTAATATAAATTAAAAACTTAAATATAAATATTTTTATTATATTTATTGTAATTAATGTGTTTTTTTGTATAATATTATTAGAAATTTTGATTTTATCTTTATTTTTATACAAAAATAAAACTACTTATAACTCTTTTATAATTAGTAAATAAGATAATAATGCATTTTAATACACTTGAACTCACACCTTCAGATTCAATCGATTCATAATTAGTGTTATTAAATAAGAGTAAGGAAAAGGATAGAAAAAAAAATTGCTTAGAAAAGGAAAACAAGGAAAAAGAGCATAAAGGTGGAAAAGATGAAAACCCAGACAGCAAAGGGTAGAACAGTGGAAGGGGTAGTTTAGGGAAAATGTAATTCAAACATTAAAAACAAAAGAGGACAATAAATAAAATGAAATTAATGAGAATATGGATCTTTCTTTCTCTCAGATGAGTTTCCGTATCTTAACAATAAAACATCTTTAAATCTATCTTTGACCACCAAAAAAAAGAAAAAAGAGAACCAACCCATTTCCCGTCTCTCTCTCTCTGAAAAACCTGGAATTAAATAAATAAAACTTTCCTTCCTCCCTTCTTAATCAATAATATCCATATGGTAAAATATTAATAGTATATATAGAAGCAAAATAATGATAGCAATATTGTGTGTTTCTATATCAAATTTCAATGAATAACAAACACATACTGTTCCATTTCTTCCTTTCTTTTCTCAATTCCATATATATAGATTGAGTGGTTGGATCCTTGCTTCATTTCTCACTCTTTTACGTCTTCCTCTTTGCCTCTGCCTTCACACACGCAATCTCCAAGGGATCGGACAGCTGCCCATCTTCTGCTCACTTCCATCCTACGGTTAGACCCTCTTCTCTTCTCTTCTTCTTACGTCACTCTCTCTTTCTAACCCAACCTCCTGCTCTTCCTGCGCATTCCATTCTATTTCTTATTCTCAATCAATGCCGCTCTTTCTCTATTCGCTTTTTCCTGTTTTTTTTTTTTTATATATTCAAAATCATACAACCATTTCCCTATTATTCTCTCAATTTTCTCTGAATTATTGTTTCCTTTTTTTTATTCCCTTTTGAAGATAATATTATGTCTTTTTAATGCTGTTTTGATTACATGCAATAGAACTTTTTGAGATTTGTTTTTTTTTTTTTAAAACCAATTCAGTTACGGGTTAATTTTATTTTTGTACAGTTTATTTTCTTGATTAGCTTAATAATGAAGGATCCGTTACTTTTTATTCTTGAGCAATACTAATTTTGTTTTTTTCCCTTTTAGAACTTCCAGTCTTCCATCATGAGTTTGAAACTGTTACTTATTTGTGTTAAACCCTACAGTAGCTCTATTTAATTTATTTGGGAAAAAAGGTCAAGCAACTATTGTTGATCAATGGCTTATTTATTTATATTTGAATGGGTTTTTAAGTTTAATTATGAGTTGCATGTGACTAAAGCTTTACTCTTGTTCCCAAGCATTCCTGTTTTCTATGTTTCCCGACTTGGAGTTTGTTGATTCTGTATATTGAAAGTGATTAATTGTTATTCTTTTCCCATTATCAGAATGGAATTGGCTTTCTTCTTTTTTCTGCAGTGCATATCGAATCCTTACTGGGTGCTATTCCATTTGGTCTTTTATTTATAGTCTGCTTAGATTTCAATATATTAATGCTTTAGTAGAGTTCTTATGAATGGTATTTACTTTTGCTTTGTAAAGTGTAAGAATTTGTGATGTGAAGCTGTTTGCTTAGTTATGGGTTTCATCATTGTTTGCGTTCTAAGTTTTCTGAGACATAAATGCCTAGTTACAAACTGATCTTTTTTAAAGAGATTTTGTTAAGGTTGAGATCTCTCTTGTGGGTTATGAACGTATGGTTTAATGATCCAGAAGTGTCTCAATTTTAGTTCCATGTGACGAGTATTTAATGCTCCTTGGTAAATTCTCTTCTCAAACCAAGTTTTTTAGAGGCACCTTAAAGTTTGTATCCTTTTTTATCTTGTCCTGCTAGTGATTTTTTCTTTTTTTTTTCCTTTTTGATGATTAAAATGACCATCAGCTTTGAATACTGTAAGGCTAATAAAGCAACTATTTTGATAATTATTATGTGGTAGATAGATTGCAAGGTAGAATATCACCTTTTTTTGTAGGAAAGTGGATTGTCACATCATATGAACTGGTGTTGCATATGAGTTTCAATCCTTGGCCAAGCTGTAGGGACCATAGCTTTAGAGATGGTTTACTGATTTGCTTTCATCCTTAATAAGATTGTGTTTGACATCTTTCCTTACACCAGTCTGCAATTTGTTTTGCTTAATTGGTTTTGCATTTTGCACATTCCTGCCCAAACATGTGGGTTGTCTTCGGTCATTCTGGAAATTCATTGTCTCCATTACAATGCTTGTAGATTTTTTAGTTACCAAATCTTCCCCTGCAGTTAAGATGACAGAAAAGCTGGTTGCGCTACCTCAAAAATGTTACCAAAATTTTCATTTGTATGAAGAGAGATCTATATGTGTCTTCACCTATGAAATTAATGTATATGTTTTAGTTAACATGGAACTTACGTTGTAGCTGTATAGTCTCCCCTTGAAATTGCATGAGTTAATGGGAGGTAACTTCCTTTTTGTATTTTTGAGAAACATTGCTTATTAAGAAATGGATTGATATCTATTTTTGGGAAACATCCGCTACAAGTTTCTAAAGAGAGAGAGACGTATGTCTTTGATGATACTTGCTGAATGTTGAATTATATCTTGGTATCAGACCTAATGAAAATCCTTCCCAAAGTCTTTTTTTTTTCTCTTAACCATACGGAAATAGAAATAAAAGTGTCTTTTGGTGGTATATATATCTCTGATGATAAGAGTTCACCATCTCTTTTTTAAAATGTTATTGACTTGAAGATATTTTAATGCGTATTCTAGCTTGCACTCTTCTTTCTCATAAAGTTGGTTAATGATTTTATTATATTCATATTCATATATGCTGTCAACACTCTTTCTTTAGTATTGTCTGCGGTGCTTCTCTTTTTGCATGTGTAACTTCTTCGGATTAGATTTTCTCTTACTGTTATTTGTAACATTGTCATTTTTAAAATTTGTCAAGCTCAATTCCCTGAATCTTACTTCTATTGTTACTCTGCAGTGTCTTTTTGAAACACTGAGAGCGTATGGAACCTAATGGTCATAGGAGAGTGAGGCGAAGGGAACATCTTGTCCGAGAAAATGGGCATACTGGTCTATCATATTCCATCGATGAACTGGATCCATGGACTGCATGGGCTTATAAACCTCGCACTATTTCATTATTATTCGTTGGTGCATGCTTTCTTATGTGAGTACACTGTTTAATATTTACATCCTCTTAGCTTCAATTCAACCATAAAATTGTGCATTTCCCCCCTTGTTAGGTTAGCATACATATTTATGTCGTTAGTCATTTATCTTTCCTTGCTTCTTCTTTTCTGTCCAAGAACTATATTTCTCTTTGCAATTATTCTCATGTTTTTACTGCAAATAACTGTCAATCTTTTTTGGTTATCTTAAACTGTATGGTTGTCTGTGGGTCCTCATTGTGGAACTTGTTTCTGTTGCATGTACGTATGTTCTGTAAAAGGTTTGCTAAGTACAGGTTATTTCTTAGTTCCAATTAGTTTTTCTCCTAGTCTCCATCTCTTGTAGATATTCGTGAAGCTTTTATAGTGTCACCAACATGTCCAGTGAATCAAGGTTTTGAGCCAGGGATGGGGTCTGTTTTCTCAAAAGGACACTGTTGGTCACAATGATGCTATAGTGTTGGAAGTTATTTTAATAATTTAAATCTCATGGCAACCTACATATTTGTTTTGCATCTATATTATTGAACAGATATTATGCAAATATAGTGGTTTCTGTTTTCTATTTCCATTTTGCCTAGTAAAGTATCTGAACTGTAAGGTAAACATTCTTTGTATCATCTATATTTGGCTAAATGTAGCACCCTAAACTTATACATTTTACTTTCGTTTAATATGAATGTAATTTCTTATGATAGTATTCCATAAATGTTTTTTCCAGGTGGAACTTGTATCATGTCCTTAAGTTGCACCCTATTTTTTAGTTCTTTTACTTATGATACATGGCAGAAAACCATGAAGAATGTGAAAAATTTTCTTTATTGTATTTAAAAGAATGAACCTCTTTTTTTTTTCTTTAGTTCAAAATTCTCTCAATGCTTATATTACTATTTATTTATTTATTTATTTATTTATTTATTGTCTGCATATATCTTCCAGCTGGGCAAGTGGAGCCCTTGATCCTGAGAGCAGTGAGTCTGGCGATCTTGTAACATCTGTAAAAAGGTTCCACCTTATTTCTGATGGCATTTTACTGTCATCTTTTTACTTGCTAACACATTTTGAGTTTTTGTTAATGTGATTGTTTCTGTAGGGGTGTATGGGCAATGATTGCAGTTTTTCTAGCTTATTGCTTGTTGCAGGCTCCTTCTACGTAAGTTAATAGTTTGCTTTCTTCTGTAAGACTTGTTATGTTTAACTGTTTTTCGATGGATTATCTATTTGTTTTTTGTCTCTCTAAAGATTTGCTTGCGCATTCTTGTTATCTAGTGGTATGTATGGATTATTTTTCTCCAGTAAGTCACCTTGGTCTCTGTAGAAATCTCTTTTAAAAATTTGGGAGTCCAAATGCCTGTGGAAATTGGTTAGGCTCATCGCTTTATATGAAGTAACATGGAGATGTCAAAGGAGTCATCTCATTCTCTTGGCTTGCAGTCCAATATTATATTTTTCTGTCTAGTTGGACCGTAAAAGCCTCAGTTATGTTCATCAACATTTTATGATTATGCTGGCTGGAGAAGATGGTGAAAGACATCTATGAATTTTGTTTATGGATACTTATAAAGTTTAACCTGTGTTCCTTCTATTTTAGTTTTATTTATTTATTTTGGTTTTGTGTGTTTGTGTGTGAATCTCTGTTTTAATCTCCAGAGTTTCTTTTTTAGTATGGTTAGAGGACTGCCGGTTTTATTTCTCTAGAAGACTAAAGATCATGATTTTGAACCTCTTTGTAGGGTCCTTATTCGGCCACATCCTGCAATTTGGCGTTTAGTTCATGGGTTGGCTGTTGTTTACCTTGTTGCACTCACATTTTTGCTTTTTCAGGTTAGTTTCCTTACTTTCAGATTTCCAACTTTATCTATACTGTTTGTCCATTGTAATGCTTATTCATTTATATTGAATGTGCATCTTTTTTGAGGAAATAGGTGCATATTTATATTCATCTATAGTAGCTTTTTTATGTGTTCTTGGCTGTACTGCACCCGGACTCTTTTAGTTGACCCCTTAGGAAATTCTTATGACTCATGATTGTTAGAGTAACCGCCACCCTAACACCCACATCACAGTTTAAAGCTTTTGCCTTTGGATATTGTTAAGTGCTAACCTGTCATCAGTTAAATAAACACTCACATACAACACACAAGCTGTGATACATAGTTGAATATATAATTGGTGATAGTTGCTCTCGACTCTGTTTTCCAGAAGCGTGATGATGCTAGGCAGTTTATGAAGTTTCTCCATCCTGACCTTGGTGTTGGTACTGCTTTTGACTCAAAGTCTTCTAGTTTCATGCTTGTTCTGCTATTATTAATTTATATTGAAGTTTCTTGATTATTGTTTGCATCTTCATGCAGAGCTTCCAGAAAGATCCTATGGTGCTGATTGTCGCATATATATTCCTGAAAACCCCACAAGCAGGTTTAAGAATGTTTATGTATGGATCTTCTTGCTTCACTTGGCTTTTGTATTTTATTCTACTTCTTTTACCTCTTCTTCTTTAGTTTTTTATTTTAGTTGTATGATTGAGCGTACTATATGTTTCTTGATGTATATTATGTGAATATATATTATTTAGTACTTCTAACTTTTGTTATGCATAAAAAAAATGTTTCTAGGAAACACTATTTGATGAATTTGTAGTAGCCCACATCTTTGGTTGGTGGGGCAAGGCCATTTTAATCCGCAATCAGCCACTTCTCTGGGTCCTCTCAATTGGATTTGAGTTGATGGAGGTTAGTTTTTTGAATGGACACACATTGTTTTTCCTTTTATTCTCTCATTTCTCCTTGCATGTCCTTGCTGTCTGTTTTGAATCAATAAACTAACTACTATGACGGCATATACAGCTTACCTTCCGACACATGCTACCCAACTTTAATGAGTGCTGGTGGGACAGCATTATTCTTGATATTTTGACATGTAACTGGTTTGGTAAGATCCTGCATTGTTATATCTGTTCCCCTTCGTATTTTTTTGTTCTTTTGTTAATCTTTGTGCTGTAGGCTGTAGCTTACAGGACTGTCTGCTTTTAAATCATAGAAGTGCTCTCAAGCAACTGAATAATATATATAAGCTGATTGACGTGGTTTGGTTAGAAAGTTTATATCTATTTGAATGTTTGTTAGAAAGTTTCTCTATTTTTAGTTCCATTTTATATCTATTCGAATGTTTGTTAGAAAGTTAGTACGTGATTTGATAAAATAAAATAATTTCTAGTTAGGAAACATATTTTCTGCTTTGATATTCTAAAGTAGGAAATTTCCTCCAATTCAGGCTAGTTCTGGGGTTCCTAGCTCCCATTATTATGGTCATTATTTGGTTTTGGTTGTATGATGAAAATTTTGCTGCCATACTATTTGGTATTTCTGGTTCTTCTGATTTTTCATGCATTTCTTGATGCTTCTATGACAAATTCATAAACTGGTTCACAAGGTTGCGATGTATTAACACTTTATCCATTACTAGAATAGTAGACCACATTGGTGAAAGAGGAAAGGCAGTATTTCTTTTCATGGTAAAAAGGTAGTTTTAACTGAACAAGAGACCATGTGATTATAAAAGAACTTAAATCAGATCCGAGTCATAGTACCTTAGGAAGGCAAAATGATTGAATAACTAGTATTATTATTTTTGGTGAGCCGTATAACTCTTATTTTAAATATGTTACTTCTTTCTTTGTTAGATTTTTATGTAATTTTAATATCCAAGTTTGTGTTCAATAACTTGAGAGCTATGACACAAAACAGTTACTCCTTGAATATAATAGTAGTATAAATGTGGGGTTGGGAACTCTTTTCTAGACCTTAATATGATAGGAGTTGTCTACTTAACTGTATTATTGTGATCTCACGGGCTAAGTCTGCTCTGCTCTGCTTTTTGTTTTATTAGTTACTGGTGTGGAATTAATGAGTTAATGATTTTTCAGCCTATCTTGACAACATATTTGATTTGCTTGTAGGTATATGGGCTGGAATGCATACTGTTAGGTACTTTGATGGGAAAACTTATGAGTGGGTTGGTATAAGTCGCCAGCCTAACATTTTTGGCAAAGTATGTTCCTTGCTATGTAATTATTTTTTTATAAATGTTAAAATTGCCACAATGACTGTGGAAATTACTTTATATATATTTTCAACGTCCTGTTTCTCATATTTTTCTCTTGGCTTGGGTTAACCTTTTAAATGCCACCTTGTCAGAAGTTTTGAATCTTTCATAGGGCAAATATAGTTCAAAATTTTCCAAGTCATGCAATGGTCATTGCTGTTTGCTGTTGTCAGGTTAAACGAACTTTAGGACAATTTACACCAGCACAGTGGGACAAAGATGAATGGCACCCGCTGCTTGGTCCAATGCGTTTCGTTCAAGTTCTGAGCCTTTGCATTGTGTTTTTGACAGTAGAACTTAATACATTCTTTCTGAAGTTCTGTTTGTGGATTCCTCCTAGAAACCCTGTGATTGTGTATAGGCTGATCTTGTGGTGGCTAATAGCAATACCAACAATTCGTGAGTACAACTCGTACCTCCAAGACCGGTACTCTCCCTTTCTCTCCATTTGTTTTGGATGCAAATATATATTGTGCAAGAAAAATGTTTGATAACCCCAAAGCAGAATTTTCTTGTCTCGCCTGAAAACTTGGTCCCTTTTTTTTTTTCTTTTTCCTTCCTTCCAGGAAACCTGTGAAAAAAGTTGGAGCATTTTGTTGGCTTTCCCTTGCAGTTTGCATTGTTGAGCTTCTCATTGGCATCAAGTTTGGACATGGTATGTCCGAAATCCCATACATTGATAGTCTTTGGATTATGTTAATTGTTCCTAAGTTTTTATGGTATGTCTGAAATCTCATCAGGTTTATACCCAAAGGCAATGCCACAATGGTTGGTAATATTCTGGTTGTGCATTGGAGTGGCACTGGTTTCATTCATTCTGATTTGGTCATGGAAACTGCAGCGCAGATTCGGCAAAAAGAGAAGATAGTTTTGGGAAATGCAGTAATACTATTACACTATTCTTTGGTTGTTATTTACTACTATCGGTATTGTATTGAGGTTTGTAAATACCTTGTATCAATTACTTGATAAATTGTATTGTAAATGCTTATTCTTAGTCTTAGTCAATAGGCAGTGAATCACAGATTCAAGTGCAAGTTCCATGCTATTTTATTCTTTCATGGTCAACTAGTGTGACTGTGAAAAGCTCACAGTTTCACCAATGTCAATGTGCCACTTTATCAAATGTTTCAGACTAAATAATACCCTCTTCATTATTTTTCCAAATTTGTAAAGCCATTTTACCATGTAGCTCTCTGCCACTTTTAAAAATAAAGTTTAAATTTTTTATTGGTTTTATATATTTATACAGTTAATAAAATAAAAAAGTAAAAATAAGAAAACAGAGTGGCAAGACTTGAAGGGCGGTGTGAGGCTTTACTTAACTCGTTTGTGGCTTTGAGTTCTAATTAAGGAACTCTTTGTACATAATCCCACAACTTTGTTCACTCTTGTTTCCACCTAGTTTTCCCTGAACTGAATACCATTGCTTGGCTCCTCAAGATGGTCAACACATCTGGGATAATGACCAAATTAAGCCTTATGCCGCTGCTTGTTTAATTATTCCCCTCCTGCTATCTTTAATTAATTATTATTGTTATTATAACTGTAGGAGGATCCACAAGTGTTAAAGTCCCGTACAAATCTTTCTATTCCACCGGGTCCGTCCTCTTACAATCTCTTCATTTTGAGTCTCCCCTGTGGTTTGGAGGAGATGTGTATATTCGTACGTCAATGTGTTGATGTCCAGGGAGCCCAGGCGTCCATTTCCTCCCCCCACCACCTTATTTGTAAGTAGATTCTGTTGCACTCCATTTCCCAAGCTTTCATCTTCATCTGGTTGGCAGAGTGATTGAACTACGTCTGAGCTCCCACATTCCCTTCTATATTCTAGTATAATGCTAAATAGCTGATGACACTCCAAAAACTTGTCAGGGATTGTCTGCACCAATATGTACAGTGATGAATATCAACTAGTTGATTTAAGGTAACTACAGTTAATATAAGATAGGCTGTCTTTTACCTCCAGCATCCATCTTACATACTTCACATTATTTACATGCTGGTTCATGTCCAAATCACTCCTCTTTGGCTACAACATGATGAATATAGAGTTAGTCTCTCTCTGCTCACCTGTTGAAGCATAATTGTAAATTGTACCTTCAAGTCAGAGTTCACATGTTTTGCGTTATCGTCCAACTTGACAATTTTGTCGGGAACAGCTTCGTTGATTGCTTGTTTCTGTATAAACCAAGGAGAAATTTCATCTCTCACTTCATCCGGCATCTTTGAGAGCCGCCGTGTTTGCTCGTTCATCATTACCCAAGTGCTGTTTCATCATGCATGCATGCATGTTTTATTTATAAACACACAAATTAAGGAAGGGATGGTAACTTTGGCTGTAAACATACAAGTATAATACCTAGTGGCACGTGCGTAAGTGATGCCGGTGGCTTGACTCCTGATTACCCAGTCTCGCCTCATCCCATTCTTCCCTGATGCTCCAACCCACGTGTCGATTTCGATTACCTCTCCCCTGAGCCAAGTACAATTGTAGTGCTTATGTAAAATGTAGGCCAAGGCAGGAAGAGGCAGATGGGGTATAATTTAATTGGGATTTTATTATTATTTTATTATCATCAGAAACGCTTTTAGTACGAGTGCATTATTTTATGATGAAAAGGCTGACCATATGGGATAGTGATCGACTTGGACGTGCATTCTTGAGACCACCCAAATGAGATTGTTCCTCATCATTCCGTGTGTGGCCCCAAATCCATTGCTTAGAAGTCCAGACATCCACACATGATTTAATGCTGTTTCCTACATAACAGCCGTATGTATTTCTGAATATTAAAAATTAATTAATTCCCAAGCCTTATAATGGGATTGAAAAGGATTTTGGTTGAAAGAGCAAAGAAGCATATATATATATATATATATATAATTAGTTTAATTAATCACCTGGAAAAGGTTGAGGAGGCTTTCCAATGTAGCAGTTTTATCAGGGCCAACTTCGTAAGAGCGGATGACTACCGTCTGTCTATACCCAACTCCCCTCTCAGTGATGAGGCCTTGACGGTATGGATCAACCAGCTGCTTCTGCCTCGGAATTCTCTGCCGAATCTTCTCTTCGCTTATGTGCCCGTTTTCAAGGAATTGGATAGCACTGAGTGAAATGGAACCTTCTTTTACACCAACTTCATTCAATAATGTATGATGCTTAATGGGCCTCCTTGTACAACTACTCCCATTAACGTTGATATTCACTCTGTAATCTCCATGGTTTTGAATATTACCATTCGAACTAGAACAAGTGATGGAAAGGGAGACTGGACAAGAGAAAGTAAACATTGCTTATTTTTGTCTGCCCTAGGTTTGAAAAAGTTTGGAACAGAGTAGGTGCCATTGAAATATTTTATAGCAATTTCATGGCGGACCTTTTCAAGACAGATTCCCGGCATGTAGAGAACAAAGCGTAAGGAGCTTTGTTATAGTAATTCTCAGTACAAAGAAAAGACACCCCCATTTGTCTTATTTTGTGTGTCTCTGATAAGATGAGCTCCACCAAATGTAACACCCGCTGCATCATCCTAGGATCCATCACGGATGCTTGGAATGACATTCTTCTAGCATGTTTGTGATGGTGCTTTTCGTATAGGCCATATTTGTTGTTCTATAGTTTGTCAGGTTCCAATAAAGAATCTCATGTATATGCCATATTGCAAATTAGATGAAGAAACAAACAAGAAGTTGAACAAGCTTCGACTCTGATAGAGGTACACAAATTGAGGGGATGGTTCTTCACCATCCTATTGATGCAATGTTGAAGAGTCTTACTATCTGGGAAGCATTAGATCCTGATTCTCAACAATTACCATTGCCTTGCCTAAGTTTGACACAGAAGAAAAAAGCTGAAATTTGTATGTATTGAACTTGTGAGAATATTCGGTATTGTACTTTTTATGATTTGTAAACTTCATTTAATGCGTAAGTAAGATTTTCGGATTAAAATTTTGTTATGAACTGAAGAGAAATAAAGAGAGTAAAGAATAAAGAACAAAGAAAAATGAGGAGCAAAAGAAAAATTTGTATTTTATCGATTAATAGGGAGTTTTGCAATGCTTATTCAAAGTCTATATTGATAAAGATAAGAAGTATAAATGAAATAAAACTACTTCTAAGGACTATTAGAGTCTTAAAGTATATCAAACTTATCTTTGATGGACATCTATTTATCTTGAATGTCCATTGGTAGATAATATGTTTCATTAAAATTTTATCAAGATAAAAACTTGCGGGAAAAAAATTCTTAGTGAAGGAAAAAGAGTATAGGGTGGCCTTTATGTAACAATTACATTGCCCCCAATTCTTATGAAATACAAAATGCTCATTGAATGATAAGAAACTATTTACAACTTCGAATATTCAAGGAATATTTGTACATTCTCTTCTAGTTATAATATGCATAACATGCTGCCTTATTAAACACCTTACCAAGAAAACCCAATGAGACAACCTTAATTCGCAGTATGACCTCCTGTATTGTGGTAACGACAATGAAAAGGTGGACCATCTCGACGAGGGTGAAAGGCATGGTTTGAGGATTTGGTAGAATTCCCTGATACTCAATTTGCTCAAATATGGTAGGGAGAGAGCAACTAAATTGATGGTATGTGAAATGTCAGTTATATGAGACTCGCTCTCACTGGTGTTGGTTGGAGCGGTTGTTTGTCACGGGTCTTGGTGAACCTACTGTATTAACCATCCACCTATCCCCTTGCTATAGTGGGTTATACCGTTAGAACCGCCTTTCACCTACCAAAGGGAGAGTTCTCTATTGAGGTTGATGTTGGTGAGTTTTCTCTGGATGATGATGTGGAGGGGAGGGTCGTTTAGAAGAGGGGTATGTTTAGGTTGCTTGGGTCGTTAGCGTAGTTTTATATATGTCCATTTGATCACCTTCCTTGAGGCGATGAACCATTTCATATGGTTGAGATAACTTTTTGGGGGGTTACTGATAAGGTGAAATTGGAAGAATTTATGAATGGTTCCTGCCAAGAAAACTTGGATGGTCAGAGCATTTTGAAACACCCTTAGTTATCATAGTTGCAACGTTAACTCTTTTCATGAAATCACTTATGGTTCATTTTCTTTCTCTCGGATGGACATGAGGTAGGTTGGGGATTGTTGTGGGGTTTTGTTGGCTAAGAATTTGCTCATGAATAACTCAACCAATTTATTAAAATTATTAATAGATCCTAAAGGAAACAATAAATACCATTATCGAGCTGTACTAAAAAGGGTCATAGAGAAAGCTCTACATTTTACAGCGTTAGAGACTCCAAGAATGTTCATGTGGTTGTTACAGTCAGCTAGGTGATCTTCCGGATCTTCAGTACCAGTGTAAGTAAACTTCGGAAACTTGAAAGAGGTAGACAAGTTATGCATCAATGCGGAAGGGGTTAAAGGTTTGTTAGTATAACTCTAAGAAACTTCATCAGATTTAGAACCTTTAGCCACTTGTAAAAATTCTAATTGAAGTGCTACAATTTGTTCCTCAACAAGATTTATTTTGTTTCGGGGTTCTCGATCAGGTTGAAGATCTTTTAAAATCTCATCATCATTACACTCTTTTTTATCCTTATGGATAGTTGATTGTGATGTATCTTTCGATTCTACCGGAAAGGGTAATTCACCCTCTTTGACGGTGTCTTTTGTTTTGTGCAACTCCACGATAAGTCGCTCATTGCGGGCATTTTGTTAATCTAGCAAGTGTTGACATTCGTATTGTTCCTGGATTGGACGTTATTGAGCTAGGAGTTGTTCCTCCATGAGATGCATCTTTTCCTACATTTCAACAACGTGGTGCTGGGAACCCAATAAATGTTGTTGTTAGGAAGTCTGATTTAGGGGAATAGCCACGGTAGTAAATTGAGATTGCGAGGCTAAAAAAAGAAGATTTTTTTAAGAGGTTATCTATGGGATCTTATGGGGTGCCAGGGGAGGATGGCGTGTTGGGAATTGAAGGGGACACCATAGTGGCAGGATTAACTGAAGGAGTATTAAGGGTATTTAGGAGCTATGTGAGGGCTTCCATGGTAGTCATGGTTAGGGGAGTCGATGTTTTGGTTTAGGTTGAAGGAAGCCCAATGTTTGGGAAGTCGTTGCCATCCATTGGAGTGGAGGAATTTACAAGTCGTTGCCATTCATTGGAGAGGAGGAATTTACAAGGTTGGTATCAATGTTTTTGTTAATAGGGTAGTGGGTAGCATCATTCTAATTCTGAGACAGTTTTTTCGGTCCATGTTTACCGCACCAATTGTTGATACAAAGTATAATAAAAGAGGGAGACAATGTGGAATGAGAAAGAGATTAAGGTGATGTAGTGGAGGCCGGTTCACTTGCAGAGGTCGAGCTGAAACAAGGACAATATGACACGATGATTGAAAAGGTAAATGTTCAGAGTAATTTTAGGATTTAAAAATGGTTGATCTCTTGCCTATAGTTTTTCAGGGTATTTATAAGAAAAAGTCTCATTTTTCACTAGTATGATATTGTTTAGATAAGTTTTTAATCCCATTAAATGCATAATGGATAATCATGGAAACTTATTATGGGATTCTTTCGGTATGAGATAATTAAGCCTAAATAGACTCTCAATATGAGGTAATTAAGCTTACATCTTGAAAGTGTATTCACATTAGGATAACATTCTTTTATGAACACGAGTGGTAAGTTTTGTTTGAAGTGAGCCAGATGGTTGTACTCAGAGGGTCAATGCAGAGTCAACAATGCCTTTTAGGCTTGACATGTGTTTTTCTAGTGAAAAGGTATAACATGGTCCTAAAGTACATCAAACTTATCTTGATCTTAATGGGCATCAACTTAATAGTAAACTATTCATAATATTTTGAGTATATTTAATTAATTTTAATCATCAACAAGGGAAATGTATTATATTCTAAGGGAAGAATTTAAGTTTAAATTTTGGAGATAGCATTTAAAAGAACAACAAATATAAAAAAAAAACCTTAATTCCAAAGAAATAAATTAATCTTAATGAAATAGAACATTTCAAGAGTAAGAAAGTAGCCTCTATGGGTAAAAAGTTAATACTCTTTTATGAATTTATAACAAGATAAATAAGTTTCAAGTATAAAAGAATTCAACCTTTAGAAAAATGAAAAGAAAATAAAAAGAGAAAGATATTGAGAAATAATTGAAACGTAGATGAACTTTTTTCTAGCAGCCTAAGTGCTTACTACACAATTTCATGTATGAGTGAGCGTTCGATCGAATCGAGTCAAAAAAATTTTAAGTTAATTGAGTTGACGAGTAATATTTTATCAGCTTAACTCTTTTTGAAATTTTTTCGAATCGAGTTGAGTAAAATGAAATTCGAGTCAAACCGAATCGAGTAAAATTATTCGAACTAAATTAAAAATTAAACATGTCAAATTAAAATCTTGCTACAATATAACCAATTCCATGTCGAAGTACATAAATTTAAAATCATATATATTTTGAAAACTTTTTAAAGCAAAAAAAATAAAATTAGTATGATAAACTTGAATCATTAATTAGTCTCAAAATTATTATTTTAATTTTTTTTAAATTTTAACTATTTTTATATATTATTTAGATTTATTAAAAATTATTATAATTTTTCAAAAAAATTGGAATTTTTATAAATATTTTGGATTTTAAAATTTATTTTAAATTTTGTTGTAAATTTTGTTGAGAGAAAGATCAATATGTTATTTAAATTATTCGAGTTATTTAAATTGTAAAATTCAATTCAATTTAAACTCGAAACTTGAATTACTTATTTAAGTTGATTCGAATAACTTGATTCAATTAATATAAAATCTGAAGTTTTTAAACTTTTACAAATCAAATCTTAACTTCATGCGTTAAAAACATATAAAATGATGAAGAAAAGAGAACTAAAAATGTGAAAGGACATGATTAATGGCGATAAATCAATGACTATATTCGGAAATTGACATTTTATGGTAGTGGAATGACGTCTAAAAGTTACTAAAATACTAAATTGATGAAACCCATGAACATCAATATTTTATAAAAGTAACATCTTCGGTTAAAGACATTGTCAAGACAAGATGCATAGAGACAAGTACATGGTAATCTTTATTTATTTATATGTGGCTGCTTTTTAAAACTAAAACGTTGCTAGATTTTTACGTGTTAAACTATTTTTAATTAAAATATGAGAAATTATTTAATATATTGCTACTAAAGTTTTTAAGCTTGATAAATATCCTATACAAATACAGTAAAAGGATGAGTAGCTGATACAGTGATAATGTATTTTTTTATTCCTCAAGTAGTCTTAAAAATTAATATGTATCTCTTTTTTTAAATATATATTTTTTAATAATTTATTAGATTCTTGTAGGACACTTGTCAATTCAGTGTACAAAATATTTTCTCATAATAAAATATTTAAAAAATACACGATAATTTTTAAAAAATAATTATAAAGTAAAAAAAAATTACACAACCAATGTAACGAACACTCCCCCTTAAAGTTTTCATAATGAGTTATTACCTATCAACTCTTAAAAAATCGATTTTATCTATTATCATTCAACTCAATTGTATAGTGTATATATATGAATAAAACTTCTGCTATATATATTTGCATCTCCTAATGTTATTGCTGAAAGAGGTGGATGACAGGCATTCTTGGGATCAGTCGTACTGAAAATCTGGGAAAATACTTGGGATGCAAGATCGGCTATCTTCATAATAGACGTCAACTCTTTCAACCCCTTTTGGACTGAACGCAACAAAAACTAACAGGATGGAAATCCAAACTCTTACCTGCAGCAGGCAAGCTTGTCCTCATACAATCAACACTGGCTGCAATGCCCATACACTCCCTATCCTGTACGAAAGCCCCGACAATGTTGCGGATAAAATTGACAAGATTCTCAGACTCTGGGAAAAGGAAATTACACATGTGCAGCTAGGACATGCTATGCTGGCTTAAGCAAAAAGGAGGTTCAAGTATACGACGGGCAGACATTCTAAATGAGGCATGACTCTGCAAACAAGTATGACGATGCCTCACCAAACCGCAATCATTCACCCAACCCCTCCTACTACCGAAATATTGTTCCCAAACTAATTTTCTAAATTCTCAAAGGACGTGATATTTGCATGCAGGGATTAGACATCCAAATTGGTTTGGGACAAAATGTTTCCGTTAGTGGCAATGGCATGGCACTCCGCCAACATACAACTCAATCCCTTCCTGCTATACCTACCCTGCAGCTAATGAACAACAACTCTGGACAATGGAATGACCATCATACGGGAGCAACTTGGGGATGTTTGGTATGAAGAACTCAAAACCTGGAATTTTTCAATTACGGAAGGCCAGGACAGGTACATTTGGAAGCATGATTTCTCAGGTCAAATGTTTGTGAAAAATGTTTATGCCACATTACTAAGCCAACGATTGACTGGACCAGACAACTCCCCATTCAATGTCAATTGAAAAGTCTTGTGGAAAATTAAAGTTCCGCCAAAACTTCTCAGGTTTTTATGGAAGTTATGTCACAAGTATTTAATAGAACGTACGGAACTTCGCTGACGACAAATTTCTGTTGATCAGAAGACCACGAAGATATTAACCATCTATTCCGAACCTGTCCACTCACAAAAGCTGTCTAGTTCAGTATTCCATGGATCCGCTTACAGGATGCCAAATTGCATGACATTCGCTACTGGAACTGGATAGCTGATTGGATTGCCAATTATAACTGAGCGGATGCAGAGCACTAGAATGCAATCCATGGATGGATCATAATGCTCTGCAGCATATGGAAACGCCGTTCTATTTGCAGGCAAAACTCCTCACCCTCATATGGTTTTGTACAATACCATACGTCTCTACCATGATCACACATTGGTGGGCTCTCGGTTACACCGCATCTCCAACTCCGGGCACAAACAAAACGTTGAAGAATCAACTTCATCCAGCATCCTGCTACCTTCCACAATTACTCGCAGCAATCTCGCTACCACATCCTTTCATTTGCTAAGAATAATGCGAATTCTGATAACGGGATAACTGTAGCGATCACACACCATTCAAGTCCCACTTCCTTTGCAGCAATGCACTATTCTTCCACTTCCAAGCTACATAGTGAATTAATCTTCATTCCGGAAATTTTGAGGAAACTTCATGGAATGCAAATCCAAATTGGGATAGTCAACTATGCAACTACTTCCAAACGGTGGACAAAGTTATTCATTGGACAATTCAGTGTACTCTGGAAGCTCGAACCATTACAGAAGGACATCTTCATCCTACAACAACTGCAAATCCGCTTGGAGCGCAAACAACACAGTCTCTACACAGTTTAGCCTCTTGAGCAGCAAACCACCGATACACTCAAAACTGGTCCATACAACTTTGTTTGCTTCCCTATAATATTTAGTTTCTTGTTCGTTGTCTTTGATATGTACCCAAAAAAAAAAAAAAGAATGCCCACGTTCTGGGTTCTCTTCTAACCCTCCCAGTACCTTGATTTGTTTTTTGTCGCCTCAAGATGCATTTCCTGGCATCCCTCCATCAAATATCCATTTGTTTCATACTACATATCTTTCAAGAGGGCAACACAGAGAAAATATTTCTCGTTTAGGGAAGACTATATCGCTTGTTGTTGAAATTCGAGCACCCAACTCAATGAAATGAGGGGACGTATCCAAGTTGCTTTTATAAGTAGTGGTCAACTCACTAAGCACAAGTCTATTTTTATTCTCCTAAGAACACTAGAGATATATCTTATCTTATTTCTTTTTTTTTTTGAAAAAAAAAACTGCATTGGACTTTTATTCGATGATATAACAATCCAAAACAACTAAACAAGATATGAATAGATGGTGGATTAAAATGTAGAACTCAACCATCCCAATTCTTGGTTTTCATGCTGAGAAGATAAAACAAAGCTGAAAAATAAAATTAAAAGAAATTAAAAGTCACAGCTCAAATGCCCAATTAGATAAGAAGTGCCTCCTTTTCCAAGAAACAGTAATTAATAAACACAATCAAATAAACAGCTTGAAGAGAAATCAACAAGATTTTAGCAAACCATTTCAACAAAAGATCACATTTTTAGTTTAATTCTTTTTAATCCAACTTTATGGCAGGTAGAGGTTCAAGAGGATTTTAACCTTCCTCAATACCAGTAGAAGCAAAATGATTAATAAGGTTGGGGCATGTGGATATATCCTCCGCTCGAATACAATATTGTATTATTGTAATTAAAGCTGCGGTCTCTTATTTAAAAAAAAAAAAAAAAAAAAAAAAGCTGGGCGAGGTTTGAAGCTAACAACTTAATTACCCTTTTAATTTGTTGTAAAGGCGCAGCATGTTAAAAGGTTATTGCCAAAACATGAAAGGCGATCGGTGAATCGTCAACGCTGTACGTTACTGCACTAATATTTTTGTTCAACTCGGCCAAGCCTGCATAATTTACAACAACATAGAAAATTCAATACGCCGATCCAGGCTTTCTTTTCATTCTCGTGCCTGCGTGAAACTAACTGTTGGAGAAGAAGAGTATTGCTCATCCACCGCATCCAGCGCCACAACCAGCGCCGCATCCAGCTGCACAGGTGGAACCATAGGTGTCCGCATGGGTAGCGGAGGCTTTCTCTTTGGATGCGCCGCCGGCACATGAGAATATGATTGCTGTAACGAGAGAAAGGGCTGCCAAAACCGCCCAGAACATTAAAACAGCACTGCTCAAGCCTTCAGTGGTTGCCCCTCTGTCAGCTCGAACCATCTCTTTTGGAAATAAGAGGCAGTTGCCTTGAAAACGTCAATGGTGAAGAAGCTTTGGCGTTAGATGGTGGTCTATTTAAAAGGCAAGGTGGGTCGCTTATTGACTTGAGTTTTAAGGTTAGACTTTAAGGGCAGAGTTGGCGTCAATAGTGGTGGCCTCTCGGCTCTGACTCTCGGCGTTCACAAATGCTAAATGCTATTTTGGCGCTTCATAGAATGGAGGGGCTCTTTGGTAAAAGTGCAGCTAATTTTCAGTGCAATATCAAAGTGTATTTACACTAATAAACTAATAGTATTTGAAAGGAGCTAAAGTGACATGGAAAGTTGGGCATGCCATGATTATCCCTAAAACCTTATCCTTTTCGAACCCATCTGTGTCGACAATACGAAGTCTTATTTCAAAACAAAAACCTACTCTTCACCTTACAAAGTAGTTATTGAGTTTTTTGAAAATCTTTATTTAAATTATTATATTGTTATATGTTTTTAAGTTTGGTTAGTCAATTTTAAATGTCGATTCGATAATTGGTATGATAGATCAATAGACATTGACATGCAAAAGAATATACTTTAGACCCAAATCGATTTAACGATCAGTGTTGAAGATCAAAAAATAATGTTATTTGAATTCTGATTTACAGATTCATGACGTTCAAAATTGTTTCATTTAAAAAATTGAACTGTAGAAGAAAAAGGAAAGAAGAGCTTGATTGATGTAGGCGATGCTAACGAAGAAAGCCATACTATATTGATTTTAACAACTCAATGACTTAAATAAAAATTTCTGAATAGTTCAATAATCATTTTGTAATCTTTTAAAATTAAGTAACTAAAGCGTAAACTTCCTAGTAATTTAGTAACTCAAAGTGTAATCTACATTTATTTTTATAATGACAAATAGTGTTTTTGA